>CM033323.1:4182500-5450357 GCA_019359835.1 Pharus latifolius | reverse complement strand
GACAAAAGAAATATAAAAGGAAATCAAGTTGTTTTACCTGGTATATCTTGTAAGTTCAATGGAGGAGGACCTTTAGTTGCACTAGGTTCTCTGCAGAGAAAAAGAAGCGACCAGATGAGTTATTCCTATTGATTTACTTCCTTATAATTCATTAGAAGAAAGAAATACTTTCCAGCTTGATGAGCGAAACATCATGAAATCAGACATAAACAGCCAGGCAAATGGTATACTTTCAGGGATAAAAAAAATTATATACCAGAACAAAAGAGCTTGCATGTACAGGTTCAAGACTGGAAAAAAGGCACTGGCACTATACTTTTATTAACCAGACTTATGCCGACAGTGATGACCTGCAGAGGCATTCTGCATGTATCATCATGCCAGGCAAATGGAAGGTTGACAAAAATAAAGAGATAAACAAACAAAGTGTTCCATTACATTGATGGCTTACAAGAGACCATAAATTTAAATGGCAAGGAAAAAAAAGTCTTTGCTGTTAGACTGTTAGTTCGGAATATGTCAAACTTGAGATAAGATAATCCCCAACCTCCCTGGTTCTCATATAGCCAGAAAACTAAGCTGACTTCTTTTATGTATGAAAACTTCTGCTCTGTTGTATGATTGATCTACCAAAGTTCCCAGGAAAGACAGCTCAAGCCAAGATAAAAATAGGGTAGGAGGGGAAAACACAACACCAGAGATTAAGGCTAGTTGAGAGCCTTAACAACAAATCACATTACGTTACTATTGAATATGGTGGAGACCCTCAAATTTTTAGAATCAAACCCATCATAAAACCAGGAATATGGGTGTATTTCATTTTAACAGAGGATGAACTTCGGGTGAATTGGTGGAAGGGCATACATGCGTGTGCCAGTACAAGCAAGAATATAAAATCCAAAACCCTGTAATGTGCATCATATTAAATCAATGTACCTTGGAGATGCTGATGAAGATGCCTGTTCAGAAGGTCGGGAATAGTAGCTGTCATCCACAGCTATATAAGGTGAACCATATGTTGCTCCTAAAGCTCCCGCAGCACCAGTCAATAATGGTAGCCTAATTCAAGTGTTGGTTTAATACAGGAAAGCAGAGCATACAAGTTAATTACGAATGCCACATTCAACTGGCATGATAAATGCTAGTTATATGTAATATGTCAGTCACATTCACATTTCATATAGGTAATGTCTTTCTCTGTGGCACCCCGGCCTAAGTAACAAGTATAAGGTACTGGAGTCATATGTAGTTTTAGCCACTATAGTTCTCTCAATCCCAGTCATGATTTGGTCAAGGGACTTTGGGTGCCAAAGTAGAAGCAGGTGCATATCACATGAAAATAACAGATAAGAGAGGAATTATAGGGTCTGAACAGTGAAATGCGACTATAGCTCATTACACTATGAGCGTGACACCCCTCAATTGATCTCACCTTCCTTTTGGGACAACCAGGAAAAAGGCTCTTAATAAATGCTGACTCAGTTGACTAAAACTACTGCAGATAATAAAAAGAAATTTACAGAATAATTACAGCATAAACAAACTGCAGTATACCAACTTGTACATGGCGTACAACACTTCATCATATCAATCAGATGTTCAGAAAATAAACGGATCTTCCAAAAGCTTTAGATACAATTAAGTCCTACTTGACCGCCAAATACCAAGTTGTGCATAAAGTAAATCACTAAATCATGCCAATCAGAGCTTCAGAAACAATACAATGGTTTTTCCAAAAGCTTACGCTTACCAAGTCATCTCAGAATTGCTGAGACCAAGCTGTTGTTGAGCCACGAATCCTGGCAGAGCCATACCAATGGAAGGAACACCAGGTCCACCAGGATGCTGGCCTCCAAACTGCATAACTGTAGGAAAGGAAAAAATTATAAATTAATACATCATATGTATGATCACAGGCAGGACAGTTCACATACATCAAGGAAGAAAAATTGAAGTGATAAAATAGTATGGTAAAGAGCAAGAACGTCTGAACAGAAGTTAGTGACTAACTATTGTTTTATAACAATGTATGCACCCTCCCGAGACTAGTACATATCAACCAAGGGATTGAACACAATCCATCTATCAAAATGATCACCTAAAATGTAAAGCAACAGTTTAGCCTGGCTTAAAGACTTGGCTCAGTTCACTTCAATTGAGCTTCAAATCTTAAGAGAAAAGTATTTGAATTTCCAGATTTTATATTATAACAGTTAGGAGTACTTCATTTATTGAGATATACTCAGCTGGTAACGATCAAATCAGTTTAATATAACTGACACTTTTTTTTTCAAGTGAAAAGTAAGGTCCTTTAAGATAGCTGAAATGTTCTATTTTTTTCTCACCTACATTCACATGTAACATTTTTTATGTTATTATTTCTCGCATCACTGAGTGAAAACACAAACCTGGCAATAGTGCAGGGGTGCCATGGAAGCCTTGGTCACCAAGAGTAAGGCCCATTGCTCCTGTAGCACCTAGAACATGAGCTCCACCATAGAGAAAAGAAGCTCTCTCTTCTCCATGATTACCATGTTGCCCCTTTACTGTCAATTGAGTATTAGACTTATTTGATCCAGGAGGTGAACTAGTCTCCCTGTCTTTAGTCAAACTTGCTGCTGTAGGTTGCGGAGAAGATGGCATCTTATTACTACCACTAAATCCCAAACCAAACATCTGAGCAGGCATCCTTGGAGCAGATTGAACTGATGATTGAACCGACTGCTGAACAACTGGATGTGGGGACTCAGTAGATTCTCTAGTGACTTGACTAAATGCTGCAGAAAATTGATTGTTCATATGCTCACCAATGCTTAAACCTCTCCCTTCAACCCTGGATATCAAAGACTGGCCACGATGGTTTGACGATGATGCAGACAAATGCAATGCAGGGCTACCCATGCCCTTTGTAACAGCTGCCTGAATAAAATCTTCAACATGTAACTTGCCATGCCCAACAGATGGAACAAAAGCCTTCCCTCTCAATAGGGAAGCAGAATGTGTGGTCAAAGAACTATGCTCCATGTGAATAGGGGATGAGAAGGATTTACTGGCAGCAGTAGGATGTGGCACTCTCCGAGTAATGGGGAGTTCTTGATGGGATGATCTAGAAGGATAAAAAGGTGGTGAAGCTGAATTTAAGCTTGATGCAAAGGTTTGCTTCCTTGGAACACCTTGTTCAGGCTGCAAATTTGATGTTTGAGAGGAATGCTTTCCCATGCTTGCAATAGTAAAAGCATCCTCAGGATTCTGTGATCTGAAATATGGCCACCAAAATAAATAAAGCACCATTAGCTCTAGATCAAAACGAAAACTTCTATTAACTTATTGAGACCACAGAAGAAATCTTCCACTCACTTATTGTTCTGCACCGAAGATATCTCTGCGGTACTCCTCCAACGTGGTTGGTAACGCTTGGAGCCTCTACCTCTGATAACATTTGGTAAAATCTTCTGGCTTTTGGCGTCACCATAGTAAGTGCGAGATTGTTTTGGAACATTGTCGACACTCTTGCAATCATCATAGTAAACATGAGAATGTTTTCGAAAACTGTTATGGTTCTTAGCATTGTCATGGGAAGCGTGAGATTCTTTTTGAATAGTGTTGTAGTTCTTGGCATTATCATGGTAAATCTTAGGTTCCTTTGGAACATAACTGTACTTCTTGCTATCATCATGATAGTAAGTTCGAGATCTGTTGCCTTTGAAATTACCACGGTTGACACCACGAGTTCTACCACCACCTCGTCCCCTAAAACGACCTCTCAGCCTTCTTATCTAGAAATATTGCCATCAATGGAAAGAAAGCAACAAAGTCAGTAAGAAATAATGCATCACCACATAGAGGAAAAGAGAACATTATACTCACATTGTCATTCTGAGAATCATGCAAATTCATCTCATCAAACCTGTCGTGGACCCATGCTCGCTCCTCTTTTGGATTCCACAGCTTTCCGCCACTCATCATTCGCCTGAATCAAATAATAAGGGCAGATTGGGCAGCCACTAAAATCTGGATAATGACTGATCATGAATATTGAAAAAAATTTACTCAAGTATCATGTCAATATTCTGATTTAGACATAGAACATATGCAAACATAAGCAAAGGTCTCTGGCTGGTTAGCATTTTCAATTTATCCTAATAAAGTAAATGATAGTGTTACATGAATGTATATCAAATCATCATGCATAATCCAACTTACAATAATTCAAGATCAACCCAGATAACTTAGAATCACTCTTCAATGCAGTACCTTATGCAGTGAGTTGTTTGCTTCATTTCTCTTCATACTTAATACGAAACAGCAAACTAATACACATCATTCAACTCTGCAGGTAACAGATGTGCGTATATGACACACATTATCACATATATCATTGTTTTAGTTCAGCAATGGTGAGTATCATATAAAGTATCATGTAAAAACCTTAAATGAACCAATTTCGCAATAGACAAAATGTGACTATTCACCAATGTTACAGTGTTAAAGAAGTTTGCAAATCTTGTTCCTGCCAGAGAAATCTTTAGAAAACCAAAAAGTGACGTGCTGCTAAAGTATATTAAATTTAGGCTGTAAATCAAATACAGTGAAGGGTAAAATGTGCTAGTGTGCATCCTTGAAACTACATATAGAGAAATAGCGAACTAAAGGACTCTCCTTAGAAGTCAGTCCGATACAGTAAGTATATCTCACTGCATAACGTGATAAATGTTTGTTTTTTGGGGAAAGAACTTATGACAAAAGGGAAGCATCATCGGTCAGAGATGAAACACTAAATGCGATTATGGAAAATATTAAAAGTAATTAAGTCAAGGCCTTCCAAGCCTATATTGAAAAAAAGGAACAAATAAAAACACACAATGCTGCCGATGCAGGAATAGCATTTTTGTAGAGCAAAACCAAGAGCACCTTAGAAGATATCAAGCACAATGGTGAAAATACACCAGAAGGAGAAAAGGTAGTGCTCACAAAGAATGGTGTGTGCCCTTGTATTTTACTCACTTTGCCTAAATGTTGGGTAATAAAATTGATCTGATGGTTAAAGTAGATAGCATACAGTGCCTTTGATTGAATTGAAGGGAAAAAGTAGTGTTGAAAATGGATCGGATATTGGTCAATACATATCTGCATCCATATTTTAAAGTCGGATTCAGATTCGAATTCGTGTACGCTCGGATTCAGATCAAATAAATATCAAGATTCGGTTCGGATTTTTTTTATTTAGATCGGATTTCGGATTCTATCGGATACTACTAATATTCTTTTGATTTCATTATTTTATTTGTACAAAACTTTCAATTAGCTCATTTTAAATCAAGAAATAACATAATTGAATGAATTTGTATAATAGTTCCATTATTCGTGTAAGAATTTGATCAGAAAGTTATTGTGCTACAAATTTAGACAAGCATTTTTATAGAATAGCATTCAAATTTGAATTTAAATATACAATTATATCATTTTATCGTATTTTGCGAAATTTTATCGGATTCCGATACAAATACTGATATGGATATTTTTTGTCGAATGCAGATACGGATCCAGATAGAGAAAAAATGTTATTTGATGCAAAATTCTTTACCATATCTACATGTTGTTGGATTCGGTAATCGGATAATTTAGATAATCCATATTTGTATTTCACCCCTAGGAAAAAGTAATTGACAAGAAAGTGCAACTATAAGATTTTGGAGCGGAACAACAATATTTTTTCTTTACAAAACATAAAGAGAGCCTTTTCTCACAGCACCTAACTCATATGTGCAAGCAAGATGTGAAGTCATGCGGGAAGTACGTAGTTGATTAGCAGCCATTTCAGTGATGAGCCGGTCATTTATTATGTTGCCTCATAGGAACCAGCTGGGTAACAAATCACTAGATGCTTGTAGCTCTATCAGATTCCACCAACTCCCATAAGCAAGACATGAGGACGTGGCACCACTCCAAATGCTAGGTCTCACACACAATTTTCATTCACATTGGCCAATTCCACTGTGAAGTGTTAAATACTATGCACAATAAAAATCAAGTGGCTGCCTAGTACATCATTGTGCTACACTAAAGACAAGTTTTAACTTTTTTGCATTTTTCTGTTTAGTACAGCTCCTAGTACTTGTGCATGCCATTCTTGCATGGAACATACACAATCCCATGAAGTGTACCAAAAAGTTTATACGGCCTCATTACTGCTTATTTTTCTTGTTGTGCACGCACAAATGAAAAGTTGAGTATTACCCATTTTTCTGAGACATCTAGAGTACCAAAGCTTGTCCTGGATATATGTCGGTTCAGGCATCAAATCAACATGAAAACTTCTCATAAAAAATTTGTGAAGATGGTCCCCAAAGTAATCTATCACCATATATATTACAAGTTCAAACTTAATCGGTGCTAGAAGCAAAATGCTTTGGCCTATTTAACACTTGATTTTTTTTTCCCTATGAGCGGGGTGGGGGTTTCATGTCTAGGTATAGAAGATAGGAGAGAAATGGACCTAGAGGGGAGAGAGAAGGGGGGGGTATGGGCCTGCATATCAATAATATAGGGCTCACACAGGGTTCACTAATCAAATTAGGACACAAAACCTCAAAAAACTTAATTATTGCCTTAAAGTAACTTCGTGGTTTCATAGGGTTTGCTTACTTAATAGAAGCATGCTCTCCACATATACATCTTTGTATTCTTAAATCTTAGGTATATATTCCTACATGGGATCATTCAAAGGACCCTAAACTTTCCAATAATAATGCTCATGATTTATTTCAAGCCATGAAACATATCAAAAATGACCTAAGCCGTAAGAAATCTGACATAATTGGTTGTGTTGTAATGGTGCGACCATGTCTCTTGTTCTCCCCTTTGTAGTTTTGCCCGGTTGAAAGAAATCTGACATGATCAGTTGTGTTGGATGTTGTGACAGTATCTCTTGTTCTCTCCATTTTAATTGCGCACGAGTTGAGATAAATTAACATGCATGCAGCAGGGTATGCAAATTGGTCAAATTGGTGGAATAGTATGATTAGGCATTGCTGAGGACAGGCCAAATTACTTACTCCATAATGTCAGCAAGTATTGCTTACCCTCGATGTTGCCACAACATTTAAGTTATAGCTTCAGCATACCGTTACTTAACCAACCTGCATAAAAGAGCCTCTACTTGGCGAGTAATGGATAGCACCAAAGTACAGAATAGCAGCACTACTGTTATTAAGTATAACAGATGCAGCATAGCAGAGCCACTCTTGTGCCTAATTTAGCTCTTTCTAACTATAACAATATAAAAACAGGTTGACTTGAACAGTATTCCACTGTGCTTTACATGTTGTTGCCTTGCGCTACGGCTATCCATGTTGGGATGATTCGCTTATTCCACTACATATACTAGCATACTGCCATCTATCACAATTTGCACAGAACAGCACCCATTGAATTTGAAATCCCAACCTATAAATACAATTTAGATGCCATTAAGCAAGTCATGCGCCTATATATCCAGGGTAATACCATTATTCAGAGAAGTAATAGCAATATAATCAACAAATCGAAGATAAAAAGGTCAGAACCTTTGGCGCCCGCGTCCACGGCTCTCCTGGAAGCGGTCGTCGTGCATGTAGAAGGCACCGGTCGTCGGCACCGCATAGGGCTCGCTGCCCTTCCTCCCCTCCCCGTCTCCTTCCGCCGCCACCTCAGCCTCCGCCTCCGCATCCTTTCCGTCCCCCTCTCCCACAGCAGCCACCACCTCGGTGGCCACCCCGCCCTCACCACCACCTCCCGCCTCGAACTCCTCGTACACTTCCTCGTATTCCTCATACCCCTCCTCCTCCTCGTCGTAGACCTCCTCGTCGTACACCTCGGCGGCGCCCTGCCCGTCGGAATCGGCGTCGGATCCGTCCTTCCTCGACGGTGGGGACGTCACGCGGCCGTCATCCTCCTCGTCGTCGCTCGCAGCGGCGCGGCGCCTCACCGCCGGGAGGGGCGCGTCGTCGAGGTCGCTCTCATATTCCTCCTCCTCAGTCTCCGCCTTCTCCATCTCGGCCATGGAAGGGAACGTCGAGATCACGAGATGTATTAGGCGAATTGGGCGAGAAAATTAGGGTTTAGGTAAGAATTTGATGGAATCTGGAAGCTCCCGTACTCTCTGCGTCTGTGAGTGTATCCACAAGAGAAGAGGATGGGATGAGATTAAAAATTTTAGAACCTTTGGATTCTCCAAATCCTGGAACGAAAAGTAGGGATGTCAGCGGGGACTAGGGTGCCGGGGGACTAACCCAGTGCTCGGCCCCGCTACTACAATGTATTCCTGTACACGTCCACGTCCCATGGGTCCTCATAGGTATTCTAAATCTATATACTGCTGCATTTGTGCAGTTTATATTAGCTATTACAACAATTATCTTTCAATTACTCAATCATAATCTGACAGATAAAGAAATAACTTAGAATACAACAATTATAATTACTTCGAGATTACACAAACCTTAGTCTTATCTCACAGCCAAATTTTAAAGTTCAACGTGTACAACTTTTTAACACATTACACTTGGATAGTTGTCCAGCAACATCAATCAAACAGTTGGAAGTTCATAATCAGATTATATTTCAAGATCACAAATAACAGCAAGATTTAACACTTCTTCACATGCTTCAGTGTTCAGGACTTCAAGTCTTGAAGTTAAGATGCAGAAGTGAGAGTAGAACATTCATCCTAAAAACAAAAATGAAAGAAAGATTAAATTCACATGGTAGGAAATCAGAAATAAAACATTGATAGTACCATATTTTCTTCTGCATCTTGAAGGCAAGTCCAAAGTGTAAAAAGATTAAAACAAAGATCGCCTAACATTACAAACAATAAAAAGTTAAATGCTAATATAAATCTAATGATAGAATGTACCAACCAATTATATAAATTAATCATGTACCAATATTGTCCATGCGGATCCAATCTTGTGAACACTGTTTCACCAAGAAAATTCACTTTCTTCCAGATAAAATTATTATGTTACGGGTGTGTTAGTATATATAAATATACAAATAGCAAATGAAAGAAAATATAAATATAGCGGAAAGAATGCATTTTATTAATTCTCAACGAATTAATAAGTACAACTCTCTTTAGGATTTACATTTTCTCATTACGCCTATAGAGTAAATTTGATATATGATTGTATAGTTCCTAAAACCTAGGGCTTTGTAAAGTTCTTGATTAATTATATCTACAAATTTTAGATTTGCAGAAAACCTCTGATTAAGCCGTCAATGGTCATCGTCTTCGAGCCTCTAATTTGTCCGATGTATATGCAATACTTATGCTCATGCATGTATGTAGATATGAAACTCCACAGTCTCGTCTGTTTATAGTGCTATCACGTAAAGTGCGGTCTTCACCTTGTCGGTGTCTGATCTTAGTGTTGTTAGGCCTCGTTGGTCACACGAATGCCTTCGCCTTGTCGATGCCCAACATTAATAATAGCGTCCGGCTTCATCAGTCATGGATGAGATGGTCGTCTTTGCTTTGTTAATACCCGGTGACGAAATGTATGGATGATGTATTAGTAAATTTATGATAACACCATAAATTCTTTGGCCTTAGAGATGCTTGTAATCATGGTATGGATGAGTGCGCATTGGGATGTTCATCGGTGTTTTGAATCTCACTTCCAGGATGGGGCGTGAATAAATCTGCATTGCAAGATTTTTTGATGGTTTGCCTCAATAATTTTCTAAGTATTATTTTGATCCTTGATCAAAGAAAAATTTTGTGGAGATGTTTCTGAAGAAGTTTACTACTTCTCATAAAAATTAGAGGTTGATCAGCCTTATGGATCAAAAGTTATCAGTCATCTTTCGCCAATATGCTAAGCTGAAATTTGGCAGAACACCAATAAAATTTCACAATTTTTTTGACTATGTCTCTAATCTCTGATCGAGGTGAAACTTTGTATATATACTTCTGCATGAGTTTACTATTCACCATAAAATTTGGAGGCCAATCGGACTTCTGTATCAAGAGTTATCATCAATGCATTACTAATATATCATATTGAAATTCAGCAAAATGCTTCGACTATTTCAGCATGGATTTAAAGTCATATGTTGTGTTTGTGCATTCCCCAGAGCTAACCCCTAGGTACAATGGATCGGCTCCCCATTCGGTTGGATGGAGGCAACGAGATAGATGAGAAGAGGGGCAATTTAGGATTGCGCAGCTATATGCCGGCATGGTTCCGCCACATGCTCCATAGAATTTCACCGTACTCTCCTTTGGAATGTTAGATCTAATTGCACATAGGACAATGCATTAATACTCCTTTGTTGTATGATGGGATGGTATCATCAATGGCAAGATGGAGGTCTTGCACTCTGACCGATAGGTACACACAGTGAATTCTTGTATAGTACGAGCATGCGATAAGGTATAAATCTTGCACCATAATTGACAGATGCATACAACGAATTCTTGTAAGGTATGAGTATATAGATCAATTGGATGGAGATCTTTATGTTGACATGAATCACCATAGCCTCCCATGCAATATTGTCAAAGCTATCTTTACATGGATCCTCCATATAATGCATAATGTATGTTATTTTAATGAGAGGCATGCACTCACCATGGATAATCGACAAATGTCGTGGATGAAGGAGAAGAGAAAACTCTTACGCACAGGGAATTGCAAAACCTCTTTTTTTAGGAGAGTTTATCTATTTATAGAAGATGGAAAGGATTTAAATCTTTAAAATTGAAAAAAATATAGGGATTTGAATTTTCTGAAGAAAATTTTCCAAAGAATAGATAAACTAACTTTTATATCTTTTTTTTATTATTTTATTATTTTTGGACGAATTCATTGAATATTTTAGGCCCACTTATATTAATATTTTTATGCTCCACCTGATTGCATATGAAAACGTGTGTTTGAACTGAATACAAACTGATTCGACACGTTATTTGGGTCCCGAGAAAATATGAACTTTGTTCAGATGAAATTGTATAGGAAAATTATATATGGTTGCATTCGTCTTGGCGAGAAGAACACAATAAAATATTTATGTGACTAATTTGGAACATAGGATAAAAGTTATGGCCACATTTACGTTTCAGCCCCTGGCAGACGTTCGAGCAGGCTGTAAACCTTCAAATGTACTATTCAAGAAATGATAGCACATCATTTAGGTTAATTATATTTATATGATTACATAAAATCATGGAATCACTCATTTTGTTGAAAGACCCAAAAGTTATAGCCAATTTACAATTAAGTCCATATATATGACCAAAGTGGACTTTCTGTCTCTTGTGCTCTTCATACTGCAAACTTGTATTGAATATATTTGTCATGCCATAAGGTTTATAAAATAATAAAGAACATCTTATTCCAACAAGTAACAAAAAAGTTAAGACTTTTTTATGAATAAGTCCTTTGTTGCAAGACCAATAGTTCATCAATTGACTGTTCTTTTCTTAAATTTCCCATGACTTGAGCTGATTCATGAGGGCATATTGGATTCATGATTAGCCACAACCCACAACTGAATTGACCATGTAACATAGCTAAAATGATGCACTGAGTTCCGACCAGCCCGACACACCAAACAAGGAAAGGGACAATACACCACCGGTACAAATTTATGGGGCACATTATATATCATTGTATTCATATTGAACAATATAATACAATTTTATATTTCATTGCTCTTGCAAGCCAATTGATATTTGTCTAAATTGCATGATTTTCCATTTATTTTCCCCCATATTTTGCACGTTTCAGTCATATATCTCATCATTTACATAGATTACTCCAGATTTATCACCAAATCAACAAGATTACTCGCTTCGTAATTTTTTTATCGTAGGTCGATGCAATTGGGTGGATTTTGGCTAATGTGATGCACCTCATTGACTAAACCTAACTCTCGGTCGATTCTGGATAGAAGTACGCTTTTCTACGGACAAGTAAGAACTAATCGTGCTAAGATCGGAGTCTCTGGGGGCCTGAAATTCCAAAACCTAGCATCAGAGGACCCATTTGTAAATTTTTAAAACCTCAACATCCCTTTACAAAACAGTCAAGACATAGAAAAGCAAAAATCCTAGGTGGGAGGACCTAACTGCAATTTCTAAAAAAGCCAAGTACCCAATTGCAAATTGTCAAAGAATAAAAAAACTAAACCCTAACTCGGGGCGGGCCTTGTGGTAATTTCTTCAAAACTCAAGGGTCCTTTCACAAAAATGCCAAAAATTTTTAAACCAAACCTCTGGTTGTCAGATCCATTCGAGCCTGGTTTTCAGTTTCTTTTGTTCTTCTTGTTCTCTCCCTCAAACCCATCTCCACACCTCCATCCACTTCACCAGCTCTCTGCCACCACCTCCAATTATAAATTGGTAGACTCATATTAATTAATAGGGATACTGAAGAACTATGTAAGTTATATAGAATTTTATTTAATTTAATAATAGAAAAGAAAGGGGAGATCCAGATCATTTTTATTCTAGAACACATATGTTTCTTTCGAATTTATCTCATGTAATAATGGTTGAAAATTTCTTATTTTTTTTAAAAAAGTGACTAGCTGAGCCATATCAAACACGACATTCTGGATGGAGTTAGTCGTCTCGTGCTCTCCAACTTCAATTATTCTTATTTTTCTAGAAGGGAAAACTGACTAATGTCTCTCCCCAAATTTCTAAACCCGTCCAGAAAATTTTGCCCATCATTAAGTTTACAATAATGCCCTTCGACTTGAGGTGCTGTCTAAGTTGGTCTTTCTTTGTTAAAGTCATTGCAATTTGCAAGAATGTTTCTAGTTTTAATGAACTGATATGCCAAAGGTGTGCATTGGCATATAAGGTCTTATTTAAAATATAGAAATATTGAAAAAAACAAATACAAAGAGGTAGTGATTTTTTTCTCTAAAATTCTTGTCTTAAATTGAATTTCCCCTTCTTCTGAACCAAATGGAGTTCTTAATTTTTTTTGGGAGGAATATCATATATTACTTATATGCAAAAAGATTATAGATAAAATTGTCTCTTGAGAGGTATTCAGTTGTAGAGCAGCTAGCAAGTGACAATTGGAACGATGACTATTCTTGTGGCATTGGAAATCCTTTGCATTTTGTTTATCATTCGCTTTTTGGAGAGTTGATTTTGGAAGAATGTTAGCTATTATGTTTAATTTCTTGATGCACTTGGTGGTCGACCGCTTCCAGTAGATTGAAAATGTTCAGAAGATTGGCTTGAAGAACCAGTGACATTGTTGCGTCTGAAAAGTTCTTCCATTAACGTTCTTAGATAAAGTCAGGTTGCCCATCTTATGTAATACATTATACAGGGCATTTTTTTCGTTGAGTGATAGTATGCTATTTTGTTTGGTAGCAGTAGAAAAACAAGTTTTTAGGATTTTTTTTTTGCATTAACTCATATATCTAACCAAATTTTCTGACGACCGCCATGATTTTAGTCTGATATACTCATTCCGTTGCAAAATACTCCATATTATACTTTGATCACTCATATGGATTCAGAAATTTTTAAGTAAAGAGAACATCGACAAAAATGATTAAATTATTCTCATCCATGAATAACAAGAAAAATGATAAAAAAAATACTAATTTAAGAGATTAGTCATTCCTTTGTTTCCAAATAAGTATTATTTTAATCTTCTAGTTCTATTTTTCAATACATGTCATTCTATGATTTTGAAATATATTTGTATTATTTTTATATACTATTCCTTTAATATCAATATAATCAATATGTAATTGAGAAGAATATTGTATTCAATAGGATTACTGTGGTCGTTTTACTTAATCATGTTTCTTGTGTTATGTGTTAAAACAACACTTATTTGAGAACAGATGTAGTTGTAAAGAGAGTAGAGAAGTAATAAGAAGAGAATAGGAAATATAGCAATATATTTACGTATATGTCATATATTTTCATTCACGTATACTGTACAAGGATGGAGTATATTTTTACTAACGCTGATAAGCACCCAAGGGCATTTCAGTAATCAGCTAACACACGACCCTGGGTGGTGGACCGGTGCACGGCCGAACCGGCGGCTCGGCGGCCACGTGAATTTCCAAGTAGGCGACCAAAGACTTAAAAAACCCCGAGAAACCTCTACTGCTCTACACTTCTTCCACTGTTCCACACCACCCCCACGCCAAAGCCCATCACCATACATGCTAAAGCAATTTTGATCTCTATCTGAGTTTTTTCTAATCTGCTTTTAAGCCATCTTTGCGCATACCCTTTTGTTCTCGCTGCTCAATTTGCCGGGTCACGGAGTTTGGGACCAGATGGGGAGCAGGGTGAAGGAGGAGGAGAGGAACGAGAAGGCTATCCGTGGCCTGCTCAAGCTCCCCGGCAACCGCCGGTGCGTCAACTGCAACAGCCTGGTGAGCTGAAATGTTTGCTTTCTTGGTGGCTTTAGAATTTAGTAGACAAACTAGCCTTTATGTCACTACTTACTTACACTCGACGACGCAAGAAGAGAAGGGGGATCAGGCGTTCCTTTGAGGTGTGTGTGCTGGTGGATTGGGGCCTTGATGGCTTGGTTCTTGCTTAGCAACCTATTGTTTTTCTTGGATGTCACATATAGACTGGTAGGATTGTGGCTTATAGTTATAGGAGATTAATGTTTTCTTGGTGTTTTCTTAGATTCGTATTTGGGTGATGGTGGTTTTTTGAGGCAGGCAACTGCTACCTGAATGAGAGTTTTGTGCTCCTGCTGCTGTACAAAACTTGAGAGACAATTTGATGAATAGCTCTCGGATGTGTAAAAATGACTAATTATTGCTCAATCCTGGATATTTGCTAAAATATAGCCTCTCTAGAAATTATCACATTTAATGGATAACAGTAGATCTAGGTGTTCTCGTATAAATTTATGTATGGAGTCCAGTATAATACAAGGTTTGTGTTTAGAGTCCAAATTCATATACCAAATTAACCATGTATGCACACCATATTTCGTATACAACAATATAAATATGAGTTTGAGTTTGACTCCAATAGACAATATATTTAACTAGTTTTTATGAATAATTTTCTACAGTTCAATGCAATACACGGCTAGTAGTAGCATCTGAAGACACATATCAGTTTAACTGCCTCATTCCATATACAACAATGCACAAAAGTGAGTTTGAGCTAAACTTTAGCGGGCAATGTTTTTAAATAGTTGTGATATGTAAGGACATAATATAGTTAAACCCAGGCAGGACTGCAGGTGCCTGGGTTAACAGCTAGTGTAAACCGATCTGAAGCTGTCCTTATGTTGCAATGTAAATGGTTTCTTCTCATTTGGGTTCTCCAATAATTGTGCTGATGACATATGCTGCTTGATATCCTTTCACTCATTTTGGATATCTGCTGGAACAACAGATCCCAATTGAAAGAGTTGGTACTCTGTAGTCCTGTTGATAGGTGTATGAGGTCAAATATTAACAGCGAGTGTCAACCGATCTGAAGTTGTCCTTATGTTGCGTTGTAAATGGTTTCTTCTCATTTGGGTTGTCCAATAAATGTGTCAATGACATCTGGTGCTGGATATCCTTTCACTCATTTTGGATATCTGCTGCTACAACAGATCCCAATTGAAAGAGTTGGTACTCTGTAGTCCTGTTGATAGGTGTACAAGGTCAAATATTCTCACAAATTGTAAACACTTAATAAGCATTGAAAACATTGCATGTGTCTAGAATTTATTGCGTAAATTATACTGATATAAATATTCTTATTTCTATTTTGAGAATAAATGGTCTAGCAAGTAGCTGAATATGCTGCAATGGCTTAACGCACAAGACATAAAAAATTCTTTTCTGCTTTTCATGACAAGAATATGTTTTTTTGACAGGGACCGCAATATGTATGCACAAGTTTCTCGACTTTCATTTGCACTAGTTGCAGCGGAATACAGTAAGTGATGACCAAATCCGCATAAAATGATGATAGTGGAATTTCTGTGTTTCACAATTCACACTTTATATATGCAATGCCATCATGAATTTTACTGTATTGTCATATTGAACTTTTACATGGAAGTAAGAAATTGCTGAACAACTTTTTTTCTGTGCTGAATTCGTGCCATGCTTTAGTCGAGAATTTACCCACCGTGTAAAGTCAATATCAATGGCTAAATTTACTTCCCAAGAGGTTTCTGCTCTTCAAGGAGGGGGCAATGAGGTAGACCTAATCTCACTATTTCTCCAAGTTCACAAAATTCTTTGATTTGTTAAATATCATCTTTCTACTGTTTCAGCGTGCCAAGGAAATCTATTTCAAGCATTGGGACTTCCAATGTCAGTCTGTTCCTGATAGTAGGTTTGTCATCTAATCCAGTTAATTTATCATCATGCATATTATAAATTTATAATTGATTCTTGATCACTGTGTTTTCACATCTAGTGATGTAGGTGCACTCAGAAATTTCATCAGGAGTGTATATGTTGATCAGAGATACACAGGGGAAGGAATTGGCCACCACCCACCAAAGGTCAAGGTAGCAATAATTTGCTTCAAGTAGTGAAAAACCTATATTTTCAGTCTCCTTATTTTTAACACACTAAGCATCTAATGATGCAGGCCAATCAGGAAGGTTCATACGGAAACAGCAATGTAGATCCATCTCGAAGGGTTCTAGGAAGGCCATATGATGGAAATTATGAACATAATTTCATTGAACAAAGTGGCACAGGAAGTCCCACAGAGGATCCAAGTAATCTAAAGAGGCATCTAACATCTGGTAGAACAGATAAAAAAGATAGAGCTCCAACTGGAACAGACAATACCAACTTTTGGAACCATCAGCATCCAGATGAAACTCCAAAGCCAAGTGGAAGGTCAGAGAACCATCAGAAGGGTGTCATTACATTATTTTCTTCTGTGGTAGAAACTTCCAAGGACATCAGTACAGTGCCTGTAAGACTACCTGAGCCCCCAAGGTTTCATAAAGCCACAACATCTAAAATCTCTGCTGAAGCCCAGGTAATAGTATTCTTTCCGACAAAACTTGTCTGCTCTTTTAAAACATGTATGCTTACTTGCCCATGGTTATTCAGATTTTCCCTCTTAAGATCTTGTCTTGATTCGTCTTTACTTTCAGCAAACCCATATCTTGCTAGCCAAAAATCTAGAATAGTTGATTTGCCACAAGCTATTTATGGACATGATGGAAGCACTTCAACATATGAACAGTGTTCTACTAGTTTATATCTGCATTTCTTTGTTCCATGAATTAATGATTAGTCACCATCCTCTGCTTATTTAGTTGTGGAAACAAGCTTAAGTAGCTAGGAAGACTCTCAATCTGTATTTGTGCACGACACTTGGTGCACCCTGACTATTTTCCAAACTTTAAACAATGTCTTGTATGACTTGCTAAAACAAAAAGAACGAAGAAATTGAAATACATTAGCTCATGTTGAATTGTCTAATACAAAATTATTTACACTGGAGTCTAACTGTGTAGAAAACAGCATCTCCAAGGGCCAATGATCCCAGTCCTGGAACTCTACAGGATGTTAAATCAGATATGTCAAAAAGATTGATCGACTTCGATGCAGAGCTGGTACTTCCCCAATCTGGTGTTCAAACTGAAATACACAAAAGATCTTCTTTACCTTCAGCAGAAGTTGGTTGGGCTACTTTTGATGACGCCACTCCAGAAAAAGAAAGGGTCAAACCTTTGAATGCCAGTGCTAATTCTTTGGAGGGTCAACTACTTCAGCTCTCTACTTCTGCGCCTGTGCCTGCACCTCAGATTGGATTTGCAACTGTGCAAATTGCCAAGGTCTTATCTTTTCCCCAGGCACACTGTGGAGATCAGCAGAACCAGCTTTATCTGTCCCCTGCGTATAATATGCAGTCTAACAATCCTCCATTAAACAGACCTAATCATGCTCCTGCTAATAATCAGGTTAATTTTGGTCTATATGTAAAAATCATGACATCTTTAGGTTGCAGATGTGTTAGACCTTTGTTTCCCTTGCATGATTATTTTCAGTCGTGGGGAGCAGCATCACATGTACCACTACAAGGGAGCAGTACTATTCCTGCTAATCAAGCCCCAAATACATCGATTGGAACCCATGAATCAGTAATAAGACAGGCATTACAGCAGCCTCCTGTGGAGGCTACATCTAACCAAAGGAAGGCACTTCCAGAGGTCAGTGTATCAAGAATTTTTCTATTTTGTGCTTCCATCATGCTTTTATTATCCATATTCTGTTATAAAATGAGGGAAATCTGTAGGATATTTTTACAATGGGTTATACTTCAGTATCGACTTCAGCCTGGGGTTGGCAAGCAAATCCCCGTGTAAATATGGGATATGGACAATATGGCTTGCAATATCCTGTGGGAACTGTAAATGTATGTGCTATGCCTATGATATCTCAATTGGATACTAAATTTCTTACTTCTCATCGCTGATATTATTAGTTTTTTTGGTTGCAGAGAACTCCAGCGCTGGTCCATCCAAATTCAATAAATCCATTCAACACAGCACAAGGGCATAGATTAGTTCATGCTTCCACGGTATGTAAATTTCCTCCTCATGAGTCATTAATACTGAAAGCAGACAAGATGTTGGTGCCTTGATCTGTAGTGCTTGCTGAGTACCTCTCTTTTCTTTGGCAATTGAATTCAGTTGAATTTCCTGTATGTTGACTTCTGAAGACTTGAGCTCAGAGATGGTCTGGAACCATGCATTTGAAAACCTTGCTTCTGACCCAAACTGTGTGTGTGTGGACATATTTACCGCAGTTATTGAGGATATTTTGATGAAGAATAGCATGATCCTAAATGAATTATTGTTTTACTTGTGTTTTTCACCTTCCCTTTGTTCCCAATTCCCCTGGCCATTGACAATAAGAGGATGACTGCCTTGGGACTCTGTCTTGGACTCAACTCCTTTTCTAGTTTCATTATTATATACTTGTGTCATT
Source organism: Pharus latifolius (assembly GCA_019359835.1). Classification (NCBI taxonomy): domain Eukaryota; kingdom Viridiplantae; phylum Streptophyta; class Magnoliopsida; order Poales; family Poaceae; genus Pharus; species Pharus latifolius. The sequence continues at coordinate 5,431,397 of CM033323.1, read as the reverse complement.
TGCCAGAAGTTTGTTGTTACTAGTAGCTATGGTTAAATGGCAAGCTCTAATTTATCAAGTAAAGTTCCAATTCCATTGTTTTCAACTATGTGCAGTTCCCCTCTTTAACATCTTTGCAAAGAGCATTACCAGATATGGGTGGTTCTACATCGTCATCACATGCTTCAAGCATGGGATCTTTTGGATCAGCGTGGTTGCCACCACAATTCCTGCACTCATTAGCTGCACAACCTAGTAATTTCTTTTTTTTTCTCCAGATCTGGACTTCAATTTGGTTCCATTGCTATCTGCATCCTACTGCAGCATAAGATACTGCGATGATTTATTCACAGGTCAATACATGGTCCAGCAGCATGCAGTTAACATGCCACATCAACAGCAGAATAACATGTACCCCGCTGGGTAATTTATCAAATTATCTTTTCTTTTCTTTTTTCTATCACATCATGAGATTTGATATACTTGATTATTCTTTTCTGTCATTCTTACCGTGAAAATTCGTCTTACCATGCATGATTATCTATAATTGATCTTGCTGTTTCATTGTCTGATTAATTATAGATATCAAGGAGCCAGAGGGTCTTTCTTATCTGGGACAGATCAACGAGTGGCTGCCCAAGATCAAAGTTCTTTCCCTCGAGTTGGGGGTAACCCCTTTGTGTAGTTCTGGTGCTGCTTCCTCCATGTTGTACCATCGTGTATATTGTTGAGTGCTGCTTCCTCCATGTTGTGCCATCGTATATATTGTTGGTCAAGTACAAAATGCTAAGGGAAAAAGGAAATAAGAGTTTATCTGAAGGGAAAAGGCGATAAAAGTTCAACCATGTTTTGTGTGTAGTATATGGTATTTGTTCAAATGTAAGATGGTTATGTAAATTGTATTTGTATGAGCGTGATTTAATCTTCTATACGAGTGAGCAGGTCAATTGTGTTTGCCGTTCCTGCCATGTGTTCGGGTGCTTCCTCCCCTTGAACCTCCTCCAGAATCGCTGGGGCGACAATGCCAGATACAACAATTCTATACAAACAAATTATCAATCTGTATTATAAATTATAAGATTGGATCTTATAATTCTTTCGGGACTATTATCTTATTATCTTATGTTTAATATCTTGTAACCTATAACTTTATTTGACATTCTGTTTTAATCTATTTGATTAGTTTGATTTTACAAATCTATTGATTCAAACAGATCGTCAAAATAAAATTATAGACTATAAAATATTGGTCCTGAAATATTTATAAGATCCAAATACGATATTTAATAATCTATAATTCTAATTGATGATTTTTTGGATTTTATTAGAGTTATAGATAAGTAAAATATTGATAAAAAGATAATAAAATTATAGTACAGTCGGTGAGAGCGACTCTTCCGCCATTTCATTAGCTGATTGCGAGTTAGTTTATAAATTTTACCAAATTATGGACTATTCCTTAATTTTTTTAAAATGGATGCTAGGAGTGATGAGAGGTTACCCAAACACCGAAATGCTGCTGGGGAGGCTGCACCGATGGGTGGGTGGAGGCCAAAAATTCGGGATTTGAATTTGAAAGGTGACTATTGAAAGCATTCAAGATTGCATTAGACAACAAAGTGATCTGAGTTTCAGCCCACTAAATACTCTGGATTCTCTCTTCTCTCTTGGACAATAATAGAACTGTCGTTCAAGAGAGACTATTTTGGAGGGAGAATCCAGATCGGACGGCCGCGGAACCTACTCAAGCAAAATCGGACGATGGAAATAATCTGGGTGATATGACATCATGTTTCCCAGAGTCTAACCTACTAAACTCAATAGCACCCGCTCTATACTCGTTCTCTATTCTCTTTCTCGGACAAAATTGTTCTGGATCCTAACTAATGTGAATCTTACCACCCACAAACCAAAACGAATGCAATAATATACCTTAACCTATCGAGACATCTAAAAGTGTGATCAACTAATTAATGTAATAATGAAAACTGATTAACATCTTAATTCCTATCTAAATTGAAATTGAGAACAAAATTGACGAGTTTGAACCAAATATGAATCCGAGCTAGACTAAGTTCTCACTTGTCATCTGAGATCAATTCAATTTAAGGTTTAAATAAATACATCAAATTCTAATCTGAATTAGACTAGAAGGTTTGAATCAAATTGTTACTGAAAATTGAAATATAAGAGTAAGATAAAAATGAAGAGGATGTCAAATTTGAACACGTTTAAAATGAGTAAAAATTCATCAAAATGATATTATAATTTCCCTCAATGTCATGAAACTAATAGTTCAAACAGATCGTGAATTGAAATTATTAATTGAAAGTTATGAATTTTTAAAGTAAGAGTGCATGACTGATTTCATACAGATTTCTTTCTGAATTAATTTTTAGAGCCTTAACCGTATTAGGATTTCTTAATTTAATTCAGATTTCTGGTTTAGTTTATTTGGGGTATAGCACTGACCATCTATTTTTTTGATTGAATGGAAAGGATAGCTATCGCTGCATGAGACGGATCTAGCCGGAGCCAGGTCTAAGGCCTTTTCTCGACTGGGCGCGCATCTCCAAGCCCACGCCGCCATCGGCGACTATGCCCGTAGCGACCGCATCCTCCGCCGCCGCCTCCGCCCATCTCCGGCGAACCCCTGGCCCCCATTCTTATGTTAAGGCCTCTCCCTCTCCTCATCCGCAGCACGCTCTCCTCCTTCAAGTCCACCCCGTTCAGACTCCTCTCTTCCGCCGCCGGCATCATCTCCGGGGGCCAGGGCAGACCGGGCCATGGAACTGTCTCTGCCGTGCTGGAGATCGTGGGCCCCTTCCACCTCCTCTTCCCGGCTTACGAGGCGCGCCTCTACGTGCGCCTACTGCGGTGCTGCGCCCGTGGCGGGCTCAACGCGGGCGCCGCCGCTGTCCACTCGCATTTTCTCAAGCGTGGGTTCGCCGCCGACGCTCTCGTCTGCAACGTCCTGCTCGACACGTACGCCAAAGGCGGCGCCTTGGCCGCCTGCCGCCATCTGTTCGACGAAATGCCCCACAGGGACGTCGTGTCCTGGTGCACTGTCATCGCCGGGCACGGAAACCTCGGGCTCTTCTTCGAGGCCTTGGGACTGTTTAAGGAGCTCTTATCCTCTGAGCTGCGGCCGAATCGGTTCGTCATCTCAACGGTGCTGAACGTGTGTGCTAGGTCCGGTGTCTTGGAGCTGGGACTCGTGGTACATGGATTGGTGGCCAAGTCTGGCTTGGGTATTGATCGATTTGTAGAGGTTGGCTTTGTTGATATGTATGCAAAATTTGGCAATGTGGCCGACGCCATTAGGCTATTTGACGAAATCCCAGTGAAGAGCTCTGTTGCTTGGAATGCAATGATCTCAGGGTATGTTGAAAATGGCTGCTTTGTGGAGGCTGCGAAGCTTTGTTGGGATATGCATCAAGTTGGAATGGCAATGGATGCTGTGACATTGAGGGTAGTTGCTGGTGTTGCTGCTGTTCTTGGAATGTTCGAGCTGTGTAGGAATATCCATGTTTATGCTCTTAAAGTGGGGCTGGGAACTGATTGTTTTGTCGTGGCCAAGCTGATCAAGTTAGCCGGGAAGGTGGGTGATGTTCAGTATATGGGAAAGCTTGTCGCTTCAGTTAGAAGGCATGATATGTCACTGTATTCTTTGGCTATCTCGGGGTATCACTCAAATGGTTGTAGGGATGAAGCATTGAAACTTGCAGAAGAGCTTCTTTCGTCAGGTCTCAGTTTAAGGGAAGGCAATTTGGTTACCGTGCTAGATATCTGCCGCATCAAACAGGAATTTCAGCAAATCCATGCTCACATTGTAAAAACTGGAGGCTTCTCTTATACTAATGTAAGCAATGCTCTTATATCGGCATATTCTGAACTTGGAGCACTGAAGCTTGCAGAATCAATCTTTAAAACGATGCAATCACGGGATGTTGTTTCATGGACTGCAATCATGGCAGGCTATGTTAAGAATCTCCAGTTTGAGAAGGCAATTGGTTCTTTTAGAGAGTTAAGGAACTCAGGAACACCATTAGATCATTATTGTGTGGCTACTGTCACAAATGCTTGTGCAGGACTTCAAGACATGGAGAAGGGAAAGCAGATTCATTCTTTAGTTCTTAAGCTTGGGCTACTGCTTATTGATTTTATCAGTGCATCCCTAGTAAATATGTATGCAAAATGCCATTACATCGAGAGTGCTGCTGAGTTATTCTTCCACTCATCATTTCCACGAAACCTAGTTGTAACTAACGCCATGCTGTCTGGATATTGCTGGAATTTTCTGCCACGCAAAGCTCTTTTGCTCTTTTGCAGGGAATATCGATCTGGGCTCCGTCCTGATCAGTTCACCTTCTCTACTGTTCTTGCTGCATGTGCTGATATAGGAGCAAAGGAGGCCGGTGAGCAGATCCATTGCTGTCTTGTTAAGATCGGTTGCGAGTACTTTGACATCATTGTTGGAAATGCTATCATAAACCTTTATGTCAAGTGTGGATGCATTGCCAGTGCTTGTAGATTTTTCCATAGCATGAAGAGTTGGAACATGAATTCATATGCAATGTTGATGTTGGGTTATATTCAGAACAGATGCAGTGATGAATCTCTTGGACTTTTCACCAAGATGCATCATAGTGGCTTGCATGCAAACCAAGTTACCTTTGCAAGAATTTTACGGGGATGTGCTGATCTATGTGCTATTGATTTGGGAAGGCAACTGCATGGTTCCATTGTAAAGAAGGGTCTGATTTCAGATGTATATGTTGCAGATGCCCTTGTTGGAATGTACAAAAAATCTGAAGGTAGGAATGAATCAAAAAGAAAGTCTCGGGAAACTTTGATGGCAGATGGCCCAGAATGGGACTCCAAAAGCAAACACTATTCAGAACATAAGGATATAGACAGTACTCTTGAAGAAATTGGCCTGTTCACACTGGAAGAAAGAAAAGATCATGAAACTGTTAATGCGCAGAAGCTCTACATTAGTGCTGCTTCGCAATTGTATGGAAAGCCCCTTCCCATGCATGTGGCTGAACATGAACTTAGTCTTGATTCTATTGTGGAGAATGGAAGGAACGGAAAGTACAATGAAGGCATGCTTTGGCCAAATTATAAGAATGCAGGACATCTAGGAAAAGGAGTTGGATCTGTAACAGCTGTTAAATTGTTCAACTTGGTTCAGGAAAACAGCATTAAATCCAAGCAAATTGTCTTAGTTGTTTTCATTGATAATGGTCATTCAAAGATGAAAGATGCAGGATTTGCTAATATGAAATTAGTAAGATCTTGCAATGCACTAGCACCAGGCATGCCTCCTTGACAGACTACAGTGCAGTAAGCAAACTATAAAGTGGGTTTGTTGTTACTTATGCAGTGAAACTGATACTGGCATGTTAACATATGGAAGTTACATGCTTGACTGCTACGATACAAGAAAAATTAGCTAGGCATGGTTGGATTTCAAGCATTAGTAACTTCTCAGATCCACACATCAAGTCTATGAACTTACCACAGCACACTCCCTGTGATAGAGGCAGTTCAGAATTCAGATATTTGTGTGAGCGGAGTTTGTATCTTTCAAGTGAACCAAAATGCTTCTGAAAAAACTTTCCAACAGTTGGATGGTTTAGTAGCGTGGAACTACCAATCAAGAACATTAAACAGGTTTGCATAAAATAGATACTACTGTTCTACTGTATTTTATAATGCTGTATATTCCAAATTACCATTGATGGTAAATGACTCCTGAGCTTTGAGGCAGTTGCTTTCATGCAGGGAGTACAAGCTCTCCTCAAACCATTTCTAAGAGAGGAGGAAGCAGGCTGGGAAAAAATCAGCTCAACCTTTGAACCTTGATCTGAGGTAAAAAGTTCTAAACAAGCTTTGTCAGTATTGAGCATATGCTTTTACTCACATCTGTTTTTCTGGTATTCTCTCTTTATTAAGAAAATTCAGTACAGTTGATGTCAATATCACAGTGTTGGAGAGTGCAAACTGGAAAAAGAAATGCAAATTGGTTAACGATACTATTCTAGTTTGCATCATCTGTTAAGACTCAGTAACTTCATTTGTATAGTGGTAGAAATGTGGAAGCACCATACTTGAAAAGCAAAAACCAAGTATCAGGCCAATATTGCTCCAAGAATATATCTTTAAATAACATTTTATATTCTGACTGTCAGTGGTTCATTCTTCAAAGTTCAAGTGTAGCTTTTTATATGCTTGGACCTGTTTAGATGCATATTTGTTGTATGCTTTCCTTTTGACTAAAAGTTACTTGGCCTGCCACTGGTGTGCTTTGAGTGGTCAACATCTTGGGAAGAAAGTTTTTTTTTTTTAATTTTTATAAATTGAAATGGAATTGCTAAAATTGTTTCCAGCTGAAATTGTTGAAGATCATATAATTCCTAGAGTTATGGTTTAGGTTCCATCTTGGATGACGTGGCTTGGCAAGGGAACTTCTATATAGAAGAGATAAAGACAAACACTTTGTTTCCTTATTGAGAGTTCCTCGTGCAATCCTGTGATTTTGGGGTTAATAAGCCTAATGGTATGGAATGCATGACTGACCTATCTGTTTGTAGCTTAGTTCATTTTTTGTTTCATTTTGACAGGTAATGGCAAAAGACTTGCATGGAATCTTTCCAAGAATTTTACAGTGGAAATTGGAAAGAAAAAATAGCATCCAAGAATGTTGTGCCTTTTTATTGTGCTTGCTTGTATGTCCTAACCATCATTAGCAAATTCAACAACTTGAATGGAAGTCACTCCTAGCATCATCAGCGAATTTGGACAATTTCAACGTAAGTCTTGTGCTGTGTACCGGTCCTTTGCCGCCCTCCCAACCTCCTTGGTTTCTCCAGTGGTATTTCTTTTTAAAACTTACTCTTGTTGTTTTGTTTTTTTCTCCTTGCAAACTAAACACCAATAAGCTAAAATGCTCAGGATTTTCCTGCTTTTAACAGTGTCGGTACTGGTATACTGGACCTATCTTACTAGATGGTACAGGAGCTGGCGTATCAGGGCTAATGTATCAGGTACTGCTTCAAACTCCTACTGTTATGCAGGTCCTAGTAACACGTACAGTGCTTCACCACTTAACATGATAGGGTGCTTCATCTGTTCTCATCAAATTCTTTCAGTTCATTGTTTTGTTCCTCTTGTGGTGAAATACATATTGCCTTTCAAATCCAAGTTGAGTCCATATCTAGTAAAATGCCATAAGCAATCACTAGTAGTTTTACAGTAAAATCTTCAGAAGAGCACATTTTCCTTTTTCTTTTTTTTAAAAAACAGAGGACCATATGCTGATATTTTCTGCTCATTCATCAGGGACTCCAAGAAGATGCCCACATGTGGAATCGGTAGCATGTAGTCAAAGACCACTCTTGTTTTATTCTCCCACGTTGCCGAAGCAAGAATTCATTAAGCTTCCCTTACCTTCCATTTAACTGTGACGCACCTTATTTTTTGGTTGGTGCTATATGAAACATACTAACATTATTGCTATTACAGACCTTTTGTTCCCCATACAGAGCACTGATTGTTAGAGGTACGTTGTAATGAGAATTACATGAATTTGAATAGGAAATAAATGATTCAGTTGTTCAATAACCCAATTTTCTTTCTGTGAGAACTTAATATTTTGGGACATAGAATAATGCCATTACAAGAACATCACATGTTGTGCACTATCATGTTTGTTTTCGAGAGTTCTGAATTAGAAAATTAGAGCAAGCTCTTCCTTACTAATTCCTAGACCTAAACTCCTAGTGGGAATCAATCAAACCTGGCCTCTTTCATCACAAGATTCCACATGAACTGCATAGTTCCTTCCAAATTGCCATATGTAGCACACAGAATTCCTCCAATCCAATTCCAAAGGATTGGTTTCTTTGGAATTTATCCAAGCACTGCATAGTTGTTCCTTCAAAATCCGATAGTTTTCACTTACCATTCCTATGTTTTCTGGTATTTTTTTTTTTTCTATTCCTGCATTTAGTTTTTTCAGTTTTTAAACAAGACCTAAATTTGTACAAACACTTCTACTAGGAGGTGCACCTATGTCATGTTTTGCCCAAACAAGCCCACCAAATCCTATATTTTTGATCCAATATATCCACACTCGAACCCTGGCGGCCCATATGATTTTTTTTTGCTATTTCGAAGATATTAAACATAGGGAGACGATGATAAGAACAAAAAAAACCAAGTCATGAGCACGAAAGGTACTTGAGCGTGCGATTTAATGTGACGTGCAGGCGAAAGCGCAGTCGCACGTGCCTTGTTACGACGGGTTAAAGCTACACTACTGGAGTACTACACTAGTACTAGTCTCTCCCGCGTAATGTGTCATTTAAAACCCCTGCGGGTGGGCCCCACAAAACATACACCACATCAATAATTGCCTTTCCCCCACTCTCACGTGTGGCGGCTCCACTCAACACAGTCATTTACTGTGTAGTGTAGTCTTATTGGTACAAATAGATTTGTTAATGTCACTCCAGCTAATATCAGCTTGGTGAGCCCGACCTCCCTTTCTCCATGATCTATGTTTAGATCAGGTTCGTACTTAATTTTTTAACCCTGTACTATTGTCGGGGGTGAATAGGCTGCGGATAACATTTTTTTAAAAAAAAACTCTCTTTGTCATCTTTGATCTTTTTTATCAAACATATCTACACCCTTTTTTATCACCTCTCCTCCCTCCTCTACTATCGCTGCCACCACTACCACTTCTATATTATGTCCTTTTTTTGACGCTCACTAGCTGATCTCCCACTCTTATTACAACCATTGAAATTGAAAATGTAGTCAATATTATTCTCACATCCACCACTGCTCACCTCGCTATCCCCCACTCCACCCCCAACCCCCTAAAACACACATGAAGACCATCGTTGCCTCTATCACAATCTCATCCATAGTCTATCTCCTATGGTGATTACCGCTACCCTGTCATTTATGGTCAACAACACCATTACTATAACTCTACCTTCTTGTCACTTTTTATTATCAGTGAAGTTAAGAAAGGGATATTTAAAGATAGGAGAGTTTTTAATTCACTAGTGAAAAATGATGCATGTAATATTTATTTTTTAAGAAAAAATAAAAATCAATTCCCATGGAAACTCAAATTATCATGCCAATTTATAGATGTCAAGTACAACGATTCTGATATGTCAAACACAACCACAAATAAATCTCAAATTATATACTTGACCGTCCGTTTTTAATCTTATTGCTAAATTCATCTTCCTATCTTCTTTATCATAGAAAATCCCATCAAATTTGTCTTGGCAAGTGATTCATTTCACAAATATATCAACAAATTTTCAATAAATAAGATTCAATAAAAAGTTGTAATATTAGTTAGTATTGCTACATGTTGGGGGCCCACACTCCTGCTACTAAAACAAATGCCTGGTCAGTGTACAGTAGCAGTCCTGTGTAATGTAACTCGGTGTACCCAACAATTTTTTTTAACCCAGAAAAAGAACACAGGCGAGACTGAGCGATCCAACAGCAGATTACCCGGCCACAGACGCGTGGGCCCCACCACTTGTCTCCCCCATCCCGGGCCGATCCGATCTCCTGCTGCCGAATCCGACGGTCCGCGATGCCGCTGCTCCCGGGACACGCGCACGTGCCGGCTGTCACTGCACGGGCCCCACTTCCCAGTGGCTTGTCCAATCGGCTACAATGTCTCAATGCAACCGCTGAGATATGGGGCCCACCTCCATCGGGTCCCAGACGTCAGCTATGCCAGTTCGGTTCTGGGTGGTTTACTTTGCTGGGTTAGTAGTGCACGGGTAGGACCACCTCATCCGGGTGCGTTTATATCATAGCGCTAATATGAGACACACGGGTGTGTGAACCTCAGCATCACTACACACCACTCGTGTCTTAGAGCTTTTCTCCTCTTTTGTTTGACCTAAACTTTCCAACCATTAGTAATTTGGGTTTTATATATGTAGCACATGTAATTTAAGATGTTAACAGTTATCTACGTATATAATTTATATGTGTTAAGATTTAAATTTTGGTCTATATTAGAGGAATTAAGTGTCTTATCAATTGAGCAATACTCTAAAATAGGTTGACAGGTTTAGATATATTTGATTTAGTTGTTAATTATCTCCTATTTTGCTAGACTTTAGCTTTTAACTTTTGGTTTGGATACATGGGTAGCGACAGAACTTCATTATGGCCACAATAGATCCCAACTTAACACTTGATTAACAAATAATTGATAAAAATAAATACTTTATTAATAATTTTTAAATTGACCCCCTCGTATGAAGGTCTTCTAAGATAGTCTTGGCTTAGAGCCATCGGTACAGAAAATTGTAGCTAAATTTGAGGTGCATCAAGTAGTTCTAGCTTTTGAAGTATACAACATGTTAATACAATTACAAGTAATTACATTCACTAGTTGTTAGTTACAACTAATGTTATATTCTATTTATAGAGACAAAAAACATCATTTGAAACATTCAAATGGAGAAGCGAGAATTTCTTTTGGCAAACACTTTTGAACTTCCGTCTTCTAGTTTATTGGAAGTTGAAACTCTATTTAATCTATTTTTAAAGTGTAGGACACAAGAAGGAAAAATGAAAATATTTCTATATGAGTTGTATGTTGCAAAGTTTGATGTCTTAAAAGTATTTAGAAACCACGTACGGGTATATTCTATTGATAGATTTTCCATTAAACCTATGTACAAAAACATAAGAGCAAGGTAGTGCTTTTATAACATTCTGGGGACATAAGTTCAGTTCTCTAGATACTTCAATACTTACCGTTTTGACCGAACTTTTGTCAGAACAAAGAAATAAATAAAGAAGCATGTGGTACGGCGAACCAAACGGTATGTCAGGTTATAGTTAAATTTTACTGAGCTAAATTATGACAATGGACAATCGTATGGTATAATCAAAATTTTGTATAAAATGTATTCGGATTATAGCAAATAAAGCCATCCAGAAATGGCCAAATATTGTTAGCTGGCATTTGGTCAGCAGCCAAATTCTGCCAATGAGAGTTGAGTTTGGCCTGACAACATATGACACACAATTTCTTATCATAAAGTGTGATATAGTTGGTTGTCGATCAAAGTTAGATTTATTTGATTAGTTAAATATTAAATTTAAAACAAATAAGTAAAACACTTGAGATTTTGATTTGATAAAAACTAGTTGTCAATCAAATATTCCGTAAATTTAGATGTCACAAATATTGTAGAAAAGAATGATAAGTTAAAGTATGCACATATTGATTTTTAAATATCATTGCTATGATTGATATGATTTTCTACAATTTTTTAAACGTAATAAAAACCCTAAAAAACTCAAAGCATCAAATACTTATGCTAAAAAAGATCCCAAAAAATTCACAATGCATGGATCTAGGTTGCATGGTTCATGCATGAGTTACCATTGTATCAGTCGGATATTTTTCACTTTGCCGTCTGGGTTCTTTCGAGCTCTATGGGCAATGCCTTTTTCCCAATCCATCAGATCGGACGGTGCAAAACAATGTGGTACGCTGTGATGGCAGGAGTAGTTGGTACTGCAGGTAACAAAAGGGTAGCGATTTGGACAACACATGCAGTCGTGAATGACCAAAAACGCCCCTGGCCATTAAAAAAAAGTTTTCTTAAAATTCCGTGTTCCAAAAAATTCATTTATAAGCTGTAATTGAAACTAAATGTTCAATATATTTCGTTGTTTGTTCCATAAACCTTAGTTATTTCAGCAATCTTAGTTCTTTTTAAAGAACAAGCTTATCGGTGATATAATAAGGGGTGTTCTTTGTACTTAAAGAGAAGTTCATTGAAGCATTTATTCTCCTCTTTAGCTATAAAAGCTCACGCTTATTCAGAAATCAAAACTGCATTACATTGTATCATTTTTTTTATAGTTACTGGATTATTTTTTCACACAATATTGATCTTATAATCATCTCGGCCTCTTACACATACCTCGTTATTAAATTTACTAATCGAGAACTTCTTTATTTCTCACAATTATTATCATGAATTCTTTCCTCAATTAACATATTAATTATTTTTCGTAGTTTCACATGAAGCATTACCTTTTCATCCTTATCTAGATTGCGGGATATATTCTAATACAAATCGGTTGGAGACAAGAATGTAATAAAATATCAATTTAGTAATATGTTCTCCAAAAGATCTCAATAATTGTCAAAAAAAATATCCTTCTAAAATTTGATGCTGAATTGGAATCCTAATCCTTCAAATAATGCAATTTGATTTCAAACAACTTACTTGACACATCATCGTAAGTAGATCTTGAGCCAAGTAGAGAAAGGGCCTTTTGGGCAGAAGAAAAAAGGGTGCAATGCATCAGCCTCTGCCGCGCGCGTCGTCCGGTCGGATCTACGAGAGCCCATCCACTTCGAAAAGACGCCAAAGCCCTCGGCCAAGTAAAGGCCGCCCGAGAGGCCACGTCCGCCATATTCCGCACGCTCGGATCGCGACCCCTCCCCCGTCACACCCCCAAAATTCCCAAAATACCCTCGCATCTCTTAGTTCCCCCCGACCCAAACCCGTCATTTTCCACACCTTGATTAGTTCTTAATTGAGGCTAAGGCATTCGTGTCCTTGGAAAATTTCTAAATTACAAATATATGTTTGTCCTATTACTATGCATATAGATTTTTTTTTACTTCAAAATACATAACTGGAGCTAACTAGTGACCTCTCGTCTAACTTGAGTGGCGCAAAATATTTGAGCCAGGTGTTACTTACATAAGCAAATGTACACGATAAAATATAGATAAAGTGTGGAAAGAGGAGAGAATTTCAAAGAAGAGAATAATCGGACATGTAAGCCATAAAAGGTAAGCTATTTTTGAATTTGAGCAAAAAAACATTCAATTGCAGTAACTAGTATTATCTAATTGATGTCAAATAACACATTAGGCTGTACCACAAATTTTACATGCATATAGTTGAGCCTTATGCAATATTAATGAGGATATATTTGAAACTATATACTTTTACAGGGTCAAGGATGCAAATTGCCCATCGTAATTAATCATTCAATCGTTAGGATTACACACGGATTAGAGACGTTAATGGAGACACTAATCCATGGTTTAGGCGCGAGGACTAGGCTACTATTCGATGCGGGCACATGCCATGTTACCTCCCACCTTCTCCATTCCCCCACAAGCTTCTCTCCATTGGCTCCTCTCAATCCTCTCACAAGCTTCTCTCCAAATCCACTTCTCTAATGGTGTAACCGTGGCATGGCCAGCCGGACCGTAGATTCTCTGTGGCTGCTGGTGGTGGTGCTGCCGCTGTTGGCCGCGTCAGCCGCAGCGGATGACGCGCAGCTGCTGGAGCAGTTCAAGGCCGCGGTGCCGAACCGGGTGGCGCTCGGCGGGTGGAGCCGCGGCGACGGCGCGTGCAGGTTCCCCGGCGCGAAGTGCCGGGGCGGCCGGCTCGCGTCGCTCGCGCTGGAGGGTGTCCAGCTCAATGCGGACTTCAGCACCGTCGCGGGCACCCTCCTGCAGCTGAGCGGCGTGGAGGTGGTCTGCCTCCGGGGCGCCAACATTAGCGGCTCGCTCACGGAGGCGGAGCTGGGGCGGTGTGGCGGGAGGCTGGCCTCGCTGGACTTGTCTGCGAATGTTGGGCTGCGGGGGTCCGTCGCTGACGTGGCCTCGCTCGCCGGCGCGTGCGGGGGATTAAAGGAGCTGAATCTTTCCGGTGATGCGGTCGGTGGTGGTGGTATGCAGGGAGGGGGAGGTGGGGGCTTTGCGGGGTTGGAGGTTCTTGACCTGTCCAACAACAAGATTTCCGACGGCGACCTCCGGTGGTTGGTTGGCGCCAGCGTGGGGGGTGTCCGGCGGCTGGACCTCACCTGGAACAATATCTCCGGCGGGATCCCGGTGTTCACCAACTGTTCCAGGATGCAGTACCTTGACCTCTCCAGCAACGCCATCTCCGGCGAGGTGCCTACGGGGTCCCTCTCCGGCTGCCGCGCGCTGGTCTCGCTGAACCTGTCCGGTAACCACATCGACGGCGCGTTCCCGCCGGACATCGCCGGTCTCCAGTCGCTTGCTTACCTCAACCTGTCAAACAACAACTTCTCCGGCGAGCTCCCGAGCGACGCCCTCGCGGGGCTGCCACGGCTCAGGGTGCTCTCCCTCGCCTTTAACTACTTCAATGGCTCCCTGCCGGACGCTGTGGCCGCGAGTGCCGAACTCGAGGTGCTCGACCTCAGCTCGAACGCGCTGTCGGGCGCCATCCCGGCGTCCCTCTGCGCGGACACCGGCTCCAATCTTCGGGTGCTGTACCTGCAGAATAACTACCTCACCGGCCGCATCCCGGAGTCCATCTCCAACTGTGCCAGCCTCGTCTCGCTCGACCTCAGCCTCAACTACATCAGCGGGTCTATTCCCGCATCCCTCGGCGCGCTCCGCAGGCTCAGGGACCTCATCCTGTGGCAGAATGCACTGGAGGGCGAGATCCCTGCGTCGCTGGCCGGCATTCGTGGTCTTGAAAATCTCATCCTTGATTACAATGGTCTCACAGGCGGCATACCGTCGGAATTGGTTCATTGCACGGAGCTGAACTGGATATCCCTTGCGAGCAACCGGCTGTCCGGGCCGATACCTGCATGGCTCGGACGGCTCAACAGCCTTGCAATACTGAAGCTTAGCAACAACTCCTTCTCAGGGCCAATACCGCCGGAACTTGGCGACTGCAAGAGCTTGGTGTGGCTGGACCTGAACAACAACCAGCTCAACGGGTCAATACCGCCGGAGCTGCCGAAGCAGTCCGGAAAGATTGCTGTGGGCCTCATCACTGGACGGCCGTTTGCATACCTGCGCAATGATGCACTGAGCAGCGAGTGCCACGGCACAGGGAGCTTGCTCGAGTTCACCAGCATCCGGTCTGATGATCTGAGCCGGATGCCGAGCAAGAAGCTCTGCAACTTCACCAGGACGTACATGGGAAGCACGCAGTACACGTTCAACAACAATGGCTCCATGATATTTCTCGACCTGTCTTTCAACCAGCTCGATTCTCAGATCCCGAAGGAGCTCGGCAGCATGTACTACCTTATGATCATGAATCTTGGGCACAATTTGCTGTCGGGCGCCATCCCAGCCGAGCTCGCTAGTGCAAAGAAGCTCGCCGTGCTTGACCTGTCACACAATGAGTTGGAAGGACCGATTCCTAGTTCGTTCTCAACACTGTCTTTGTCAGAGATTAATCTGTCGTACAATAGGCTGAATGGATCGATCCCGGAGCTCGGGTCGCTCGCCACTTTCCCGAAGAGCCAGTATGAGAATAACTCTGGCTTGTGTGGGTTCCCGCTTCCGTCATGCGAGCACAATGCTGGGACTAGTGCCGCCAATGACCACCAGTCCCACCGGAGACAGGCGTCCCTGGCAGGCAGTGTCGCAATGGGTCTGCTGTTCTCACTGTTCTGCATTGTGGGATTGATCATAGTTGCCTTCGAGAGCAGGAAGCGGCAGAAGCAGGAGGAGGCAAGTAACTCCCGTGATATCTGTATCGACAGCCGGTCACACTCTGGGACAGTCAATTCGATTTGGAAGCTCTCCGGCACAAACGCCCGTAGCATCAACCTGGCCACATTTGAGAAGCCGCTGCAGCTCACATTGGGAGACCTTGTTGAGGCCACCAATGGATTCCATAACGATAGCTTGATTGGGTCCGGTGGATTTGGGAATGTCTACAAGGCGCAGCTGAAGGACGGGATGGTTGTCGCTATCAAGAAGCTGAAACATGTGAGTGGGCAGGGTGACCGGGAGTTCACCGCAGAGATGGAGACTATCGGCAGGATCAAGCACCGCAATCTCGTCCCCCTATTGGGCTACTGCAAGGTCGGCGAGGAGCGGCTATTGGTGTACGATTACATGAAGTTTGGGAGCTTGGAGGATGTGCTGCACGACCGGAAGAAGACTGGAATCAAGCTGAATTGGGCGGCACGGCGGAAGATCGCCATCGGTGCAGCGAGGGGCCTCGCATTCCTCCACAATTGCATCCCACACATCATTCACCGAGATATGAAGTCCAGTAATGTGCTTCTTGACGAGCACTTGGAGGCCAGAGTGTCCGATTTTGGGATGGCGAGGATGATGAGCGTAATGGACACGCACCTGAGCGTGTCCACACTTGCTGGCACACCAGGCTATGTGCCACCAGAGTACTATCAGAGCTTCCAGTTCCGGTGCACCACCAAGGGCGATGTGTACAGCTACGGTGTCGTGCTGCTCGAGCTGCTCACCGGTAAGCAGCCGACGAATTCATCGGACTTTGGTGATGACAACAATTTGGTAGGGTGGGTCAAGCAGCACACCAAACTGAAGATCAGTGATGTGTTTGATCATGAGCTACTGAAGGAGGATCCAATTATAGAGCTTGAACTGCTGGAGCACCTGAAAATTGCTTGTGCATGCTTGGATCACCACACAAAGCGCCCGACAATGTTGAAGGTCATGGCAATGTTCAAGGAGATTCAGGCCGGGTCGACGGTCGACTCCAAGACGTCGTCCGTAGCTCCACCTTCGATTGATGAGGGCAGTTTTGGGATCGCAGAAATGAGCCTCAAAGAAGGCAAGGAGGAGAAAGATTGAGGGTGAGCACGCACACGGCAAAAACAACTGGCGGCAAGCATCAGCCGCAATGCAGGCCGGCGGTAAAATGCCGGATAAATCAGTCCTTCAGATGATCCATCACATTTTGGACTCTCCAGTCTCCAAACCAGATTGCCATCTACATCTTGATGGTATGTGAAAAAATTTTTCCCTTGTAGTTTCATCAGTTGCAAGATGTTAAGCTGCTATGTACTTACACAAGTAGTTTTTTCTTTCTTTTTTTCTTCTTTTTTATTTGTTTCACCTTGTTCATCTTCTTTTTTCTTTCCATTCGCATCACACTTGAGTAAGAGCTGTGTATGTACATATATAAATGGTGATTTTTCTCCTCGTCTGCAAGATCTGATCAACTGCTGTTCACATTGACTGTATTGCTGCTTAATGATGGTTTGGTGATCATGCATATTAATTGCAGATCCAACAGAAAACCTTGAAACATGTAGCGACCCAGTAATCTGAAAAGTTGGCCTCTGAATCTGAAAAAACAACATGAAAAAAGACTGATTTTTTCTTCTTTTTTCTTCTGTGTTTGTGATGGGCACTGTGCAAGAGGACATTAAAATTAAACAGCAAAAGGTCAGTCAAGAGGCTGACACAGCTCCTGTTTCCATGTGGGATAGTACATGTCTTTGGGCTGGGGTGGGGCCTGGCACAGTGCACACACAGACAAGCACTTCTTTTTCTTTTGCCATCCTGGTCTTCAAATCATCAATAGAGGTTAAGCTTAGCCATTGTTTGGTTGGTTGGTCAAAGGTTCCCATGAGCATTTTTTGTCTGCACTCCAGGCATCAATTAATCACCTAGGTTACATTGCTCATGATCTTATCATTCCTATGTTTTGGGTGTTGTTAAACTAATCATCCTTGTCCCAAAAGTAAGAGGCATGCAACCAGGTTCCTTCAGATGCCAATTGCATTGTTCAGATATAATTTGGTCTCAGCTTTTCTTGCTCAAGATCTCATTTTTGGCCTGCATTTCTGATTTGGTTTGTTTTTCACTTCATCTTGTGGGTGAATCAGGATTTCAACTTCTCAGATAAGATGGGGCTTGAATTTTGGATTTATCATTTAAATTGAAATTTATTTTGAGCTAGAAACTCCAAATAAACTTAAGTCTCTTCACACCGTTTTATTAGACTTATAAGCTTAAATCAGGTTATAGATTGAAGCTAAACTAAGCTAACCGTGTTTGACTTTCATGCATGAATTAATTTGACCCAAAAAACTTAAGCCGGTGTGGAAAGGCAAACCATCTACTCATTGAAAGACTCTCACGAGTCATGACATGTATTTGGCTTGGGCCAAGATTTATTCAAGATCTCTAGCTCTAATACAATATTGAATTTCATGTACTAACTAATTTGACAAAAAAAAAAAGTGTATTCATTCAGTTAGCACACTAGGCAGTAGCCAGATCTGGGAAAATTTCATAAATTTACTGAAGTTGAAAGGCATCTGGAACATGGATGATACATACATAGCTTCCGCAGAGGCTACACAAGTCTTTTTCTCTTTGAAGCAAGAATTTAGGGCTTCAGCTACTCTAAAAGCTCCATGTACTCTGCTCCCACTCACATCATCATGAAACAACACAACACAACACACAAAAACACAAAGCCTGGAAAAGCTAGCGGGGACCTTGATGACATTGACAAACTGCACCTCAGAATGGATGGAGCCCCTGACATCTCCACAACGGTGTGGGCTCCGGCTTAGTTTTGGAGCCATATGTAAATTCGCTTGCTCCACTGCAATATTATTAGTCCACAATAAAAAGGCACGTTTGCCTTTTGTCCGGCTTGAACCATCCAAATTCAGGAAGACAGAAATTGAGATGTGTAATCATTTCGTTAGAAATTGAGGTTAGATAGCTTTTATCTTTACACTATTCGAAATTCGTGCCTTTAAATAGCACGGTAGATGATACAAATTGTTTCTGAGTTCAAGACGAGGACCGAAGATGCATTGCCATGTTTATCAGTCCATCCTTAAGGTTCGGGATCTAAATTTATGAAGTGCATATCAGTCGTCAATTCACTCACCACCCATTGGATTGGAATTCAGAGAGTCCAAATCGACATTCTGTTTATGGAGTTCATATCAGTCATTAGTGTTTGTGAAGTTGTTTTGTTTGTAGTAATTGATAGGGATTTGTGAATTGTGAGTAGTGTTTTGTGAAGTTGTTTTGTTTGTAGTAATTGATAGTGATTTGTGAATTGTGAGTATGGTAATGTTGGTAATGTATGTGTACACATGTAGAGATCTGGTGTTCAACAGTAAGGTCACCATGTGATGGGGCCTTGTGATGGCTGTGGATCGCCTAATGCTTCCACCCTTATCTTCTGGGAGAAATGACATGTAGGCCACTCAGAGCCAGAGCTATGATGGCAGTGTAACTGGCCGTATCTGAGTAGTGATCTATAGCTATGTGAATGGAGCAACCAAATTGCATAATGCAACAAGACGGCAACCACCATATGTGTGTTTCATAGTGACATTACATATGACTTCAGGTCAAATTTTGAGCTGTTTAATGCCCTAGATGTCATTGGCCACAATCAATGCTGTTGGATGTTCAAGTGTTAGTTATTTTGTAAACTGGTTTGTAGATAACAATTATGAGTCATGAACATCTAAAATATCACAAACTAATTAGTGGATCAGCTGTTGAGAGACTAGGTTTTCCTGGTCATGTTTTAGGTCTATTAATTTGACAATGCAATCTTTGTCTATATTCCATGCATTATGAGAGTGCTTGGAATATTTATTCGTGAAAGATTTTTTATGCCTTATCATCTAAAGGTTGCACACCTCAATAGAAGTGATCCATGGCACGTTGCTCCTATTAATTTTAGAAAATAAAAAGGGGGGTGGTGTTTATGCATGGAAGCAATTTGTGCTTTGACATTGCATAAATTTAAGATTAATTATAGGTTGACATGTAATCTATGAACTTATATATCAGTCACTCATCAGATGAGTGTTCTATAATAAAATTATATTTTTGTAGTATATTTCAAATAAATTTTTCAAAAGAAAATTCTGACAAACAAGTGCCGCATGACACAAAAGTCTACTTGTTCTGCCCCAAACTTGGGAGTTGTGATGCCACAATGTTGTGCATGGAGCAGCTAGTGCCATTCCCTTTCTTCCTCTTTCCGCCTTGTCATCTGATTTGGACACCATTAATTACAAATCTCAAAACATTAGGAAGTCTTATATGAGTTTTGCCATATATTTCGAATTTATGTTCAAAATTATACATACTGACTTGTATGTCTTCCTGTTATAGGCAAAAAGAACATTTGTAATTAAAATCGCTAACAGAACATTTCTTCTCCCTCCTCAGAACTGTTGGAACATTGTTGTTCACATGTAGGCAACGGTTTTCTTGAGTTCGATAGCTACAAACTCTGGTCATCTACAAGGAAGTCGCAGTACTTTGTACACAATCACCACGTATGTTGAGAGAACACACACAATAAAATAACCTTTCTTTTCCAACGCTAACATCCTGACACTAAATTCGCGTATCATCCAACCATCATCAACAGTACATATGTCTCGTGCAAGTGGACAAAATCTTCTATCATGAAAGGGATGGTCATATTATTATATCAGAAACAAAGAATCAAATCAACTAACCAGGATGATTCTTTATTAACGACTGAAAAATTAAGACCATACTTTTATTTCTATCCACCTCTTATATAGAAAATTTTCTATTTAGTTTCTGTCCTAGACAATCCTGCAAGGTCACTTTCCGAGCGTTAATTAGTTTTGGAGGTGGTCGATTAATTAGTAATAATTAGTATATTTGGGCCCACGTCCATTTCAAGAACTATCCAGGGATTAATTAATCAAAACTTCCAATTGCAACTGCATCACGGGAGATCACACACACGTGTGTGGTTACGGGGGACTTAGCACTAAGTTGGGTTAGCTGCAAAAAGAAATACCTCCAAACGATGCTAAGTCTTAAAGTAAATTAACCTTAGACCTTCGCCAACAGCTCCCTCAAAACACTGTTCACCCGATTTTTTTCGGCTACACGCGCACGATGGGTAGAAACGCCCGCTCCAACAGCTCCCCTAAACGTCGCCGAGACGATACACATTGGAGGGAGGAAACTCAAATATCGACATTCTCTCTCCGATCTCTATCTTCTCCAACGTCGCCGGTACCCACCTCGTCGTGCCGCCTGTCCCCGCCTCGTCGCGCCGCCAGGTGGTGCCGCCCGGCCGGTCACCGCTCCCGCTCCCGCGCCCAGCGCCGCTGGTACCCACCTCGTCGCGGCCCCAGGTGACCCCGCCCCGCCGGTCCCCGGACCCGCGCCCAACGTCGCCGCTCCCCCGCTCCTCACGCCGCCGCTCCACCGCTCCTCGCGCCGCCAGGTGCCCCCGCTGCCGCTCCCCTTGTGACGCCGCTCCCCGCGCCGCTGTTTCCCCAGTACCCGCGCACAGCGCCGCCGAGCAC
Organism: Pharus latifolius; assembly: GCA_019359835.1. NCBI lineage: Eukaryota > Viridiplantae > Streptophyta > Magnoliopsida > Poales > Poaceae > Pharus > Pharus latifolius. The sequence continues at coordinate 5,410,268 of CM033323.1, read as the reverse complement.
AGCCGCTCCCCTTGCGCCGCCGAGCACAGCAAAGAAAGAGTACTTCAACGATGAACAGTGAGCGCGAAAATGTATTGGAAGTTATTTTTTAGAACGAACAGTGATATTTAGGGGAGCTGTTGGAGTATGTTCAAATATAGGGATGGAATTTTTTAAGGGTGATATGTATATCAGGATATAGAGATCCGATTTTAGGTTTTTTTGTTAGACCTTCTCCAACAGACTCTTCAAAACACTGTTTATCCTTTGAGTTTTCTCCGCGATTTGGGTTACCGCCGTTCCTCCAACAACAGACGGATCCGACGCTACCGCGATGCAGATCGGAGAGAGGATGTCGAAATCTCGACATCCTCTCTCCGGTTGCTATCTTCTTCCCAGGGGTGTCCGCCCCCAACTGTCGACGGTGTTGATCGAAGGATGCCGACTAGAGGGGGGTGAATAGGCGGTTTTAAAATTTTTCTTCTAAATTAGGGTTTAACAACCTAAGATTGCAATAACAAATATTCTAAGGGTATGGAAAAACAATTCAATTCAGATTTAGCAATTTCTATAATATTACTAGCAACAATTCAATCACAATGAAAGTTAAGCAAGTAGTAGAGGTAACTGAAGAGATCAAATTTTTCCCAAGGTCTCGGAAATTTGCCGATTTCCACTAATCCTCGTTGAAGCGCTCTTCGCTTGAGCTTATGCTTCGATTCCATTAGGGGTAGCCCTTCTCCACTCCGGATAGGCGAGCTCCAAGCCTTTACAACCATTCGCCGAGCCTCTCCGACACATCGTCGATGGAGAGATCGCCGGACCTCCCGGGTCGTCTAGGTGACGGCAATCACCAAGAATAATAAGCCTAGCACCTTGCTTGATCAACCTCAAAGCTTGATGAACACAATGCAAATGCAAGAAAGCTTGGAACCAAATTCACTCAACTAGCACTCAAGAATTCTCAAGTTTTGACTCTAATTGCTAGAGAATGGATGTGAGAGAGCTTGCACACTGTTGCTCAGGGTTTATGAGATGTATTTCGTGTGTCTAAGACATCTACAATAGTGATTTATTTATACTCTCAACAAAAACGGTCGAAATCAAGAAGATTGGGCGAAAATTGTACTGGCCGGACATTGTCCGGCCACTTCGGACAATGTCCGGTCAGTACAAAAATTTTGACCGTTATTCACGTGAATTGCGAGTGTCAGTAGCCGTTTGGATCAAAATGTGAAGGCCGGACAAATGTATTTGTCCGGACAAAATGTCCAGACAGATGCATTTGTCTCTGTTGACACCCTTGTTTAAAATGATGTATACACGCCGGACAGATACATTTGTCCGGACAAAATGTCCGGACAGATGTATCTGTCTCTGTTAACACTTAACATAATACACTCCAGATTTTTGTATGGCCCGGACATATGGGATTTGTCCGAACAAAATGTCCGGACAAATAGATTTGTCTCTGTTAACACAGCCCTTACAGTAGCCCAGATTTTGTATTGGCCGGACATTGTCCGGTCATTTCGGACAAATCCTCCGGACAAATAGATTTGTCTCAAATTAATCAATATGCTGTTAACATTTGTACTGGCCGGACAATGTCCGGCCTTCACCGGACAGATGTACCGGACAAATGTATTTGTCTCTGTTGCGCTTGTTTGCAAAGTACTGAAATTGTTTGTATTGGCCGGACATTGTCCGGTCACTTCAGACACTGTCCGGCCAGTACAAAACGAAAACAGACTTCTGAATTTTTACTCAACTTTTGATTTGGGGCAAAAGCAAATGCAAATATGCTTCTAAAAACTTCAAGGTTAATCAAGATACTTGTGCTAAGACCCCTCTTAATAGTACGACCATCTAATCTAGAAAATTTCAAAACGAGAAGACGCTAGGTTTAGGTATTTGTACTTTTGTCGAGATTTTCGTCGTTTTTGCTTTATGGAGTCTTGATAACCTTGCTTTGTCTTTTCTTGATGCTTTCTCCTTTGATTTACCTGTGTCTCACATACAGAGATTAGTCGCAAATCTAACATATGTCATTAATCACCAAAAACCCTAATTAGGGCTCAAGATTCAACAGACGGTTCGCGTGGGAAGGCCTGGCGACGGTGCGGCGTCCTCGTCGGCGGTATCGGCAGGTCGTGGAAGGCCTGGCGACGGTGCGGCTTCCTCGTGGGGGGCGTCCTCGTCGGCGTGGACCGGTCGGCGTCCTCGACGCCGCCGCTACCCCGCCACACCGATCCCGGCACCCCCGGCCCCCCCGAGCGGCCGCCACCCTACACCGCCGCTCCCTGCGCCCCCACGCCGCCGCTACCTCGCCGCTCCCTGCGCCCCCGCTCGCCCCCGCGCCGCCGCTACCCCGCCGTTCCCCCGCGCTCGCCCCCACGCCGCCGGTCCTCGCTCGCCCCCGCGCCACCGCTCCCCAGCGCTTGTGCTCTCCCGCGCTGCTGGGCCCCGGCGTGGCCTCCTCCCGTCGCCCCCCACCCCCCCCCCCCCCCCCCCCCCCCCCGCGCCGCCTGGCTCCGGTACACGCATGCAACTCCTCTCCCACGCGTCAACAGTGTTTCGAACGGTTATTTTTTAGGATTACTGAACCGATTTAGAGATTGCTGTTGGAATAGATTATAATATAGAGATAGAATTTTTTTTGAGAGATATGTATATAGAGATATAGAGATTCGATTTTAGGATTCGCTGTTGAAGTAGGTCTTATGTCTGTGCTTGGTACGAGTCGGTCGTGTCCTTTTGTATCGTTTCCCCGCACACTAGATTTAACGTCTATTTGGAAAATACGAATTTTATAGAAATTTTAAAGAAAATCTTAGATTAAATGAGAGTGGATATTTCTTCTCCTTTGAAATGTTTACAGAATTTCTACCTTTCAAATGAGATTTTAGTGTTAGGTTCATAGTGTTGTGTCGTGCAATAGTGTGTTATTTCAGTATTATTTCGTGGTGTTTATCTGTGAATCTTTACCTCTGTGGCTGCCCTGCCCCCCTCATCCCCATATCACCATTTCTCTCTCTTTCTGTCACCGCTGGTGTTTTAGAAGTGTTACATCCAAATAGGAGAATTTTGATCTAATAGTTGAAAAAAATACATGCAAAATTGTAAAAAACCGATACTTGATCTTTAACAAAAACTCTTAGAATTATGCCACGTGGTTAGTCATATTTTTGGGATACAACTAGAGGATGGTATATTATTATCTTACACTCAACAATACACTCTTGCCATCCTACTTCTGTCTCCTCATCCTTCTTTTGTGGCCTTGTCAGCGACCACCATTGCATCTGGTGTCACCGTCACCACTCTGATCTTAGTCTCGTTGTTATCCTCCTTTCTACTTCCTCCACCAAGGCCACTGGCTAGCCGTCTCACCCTATGAAATCCTAAAATTTTCTTCCAAACCATCTTAAAATTTTTCTCTCAGATTTTCTTTTGCTAATTTTACCCGTCCTTTTTCTCATCTACCATTAGACCAGATTTTATTCCAGTAGATGCTTTCTTCCCTCTTATCAGATATTTTCCATCCTTTCACCAGATATTTTATTCTCTTTTATCAAATATTTTCTTTTCTCTCAGCAGACAATTTCTACTCCAGCAGATGATTTTCTGTCTTTAATAGATCAACTTTTATCTGAAAAAGACCGACAATCAGAGACATAGTTAAGTTGATTTAACACTAATATATTGATTAAGCCTTAATCATGCAAACCTCATCATACTCTCTCTTGTCTATATATATAAATATATATAGAGAGAGAGACATATATATATATATATATATATATATATATATATATATATATATATATATATATATATATATATATATATATATAAAATACACACACAGTTGCGGCATCCCCTTCCCTGTCCCGATTCAGCTAGTTGCTGCGCAGCTCGCCAGCACCGTTTCCACCACCACCGTCCACCATCAAGGCATCCCCAGGAAATCCTCAACTCATACCCGCCATCACCTCAGCAAAGTCGCCTGAGAATTGGTAAGTCCCCGGTCAAGTTTCGTCGCTGGTACTGCCTCATCTTCACCGTCGATTAGGTCGTCACCGGTCGATTTCTCACCGAAGTCGTCGCCGCCGCCGCCACCATCTCCTCTGACCTCCCTTCATCGCTTGCCATTCATCACCGGCCAAAGTGAGCGGAGGAGCCTTGCCGTCGTGAGCCTTCTTCGGCTGAAGGAGGCCACCGTTGCCTGCCACTGCCGTGGCCTTGCCGCCGGCGCCACCTGCACTGTGGTGTTCCTCTTGCCATGGGGAAACTTTCATCCTGTTGGCTTGGAATAGAACAGCAACGATTGCCGTCACTGCCGTAGCCGCTCGCCGCCTTGTTTCGTTGTCGCCTCTCGTACCTCGTCAACTCCGCCACTGCCTTTTCTTCACCGCCGCACCATCATCACCTTGGGGAGTCCACCCCAAACTCGTCAGTGCCACCGCCAATGCCGCCGTCCAGCTTCTCGTCGGTGAAGCTCCTATATTTTTCTTGTCTTGGCATGGTGGCCGCCGATCATGGCGCTTCGCCGCTGCACCACCGTTGCCGACCTCGTTGCCGTCATCCTCGTGTCCTGGAGGTTCTATCTACCTTAGTTGTAGCCCGTGTTGCTGTCGCTGTGGTTCCAGTGATGTGTGCCCTGTTTTTCGACAGTTTTAACAACCATCGTGGTGGCCGTCCGTCGCTATCGCCGCCAATGTCATCTCTAGCAAACCCTTAACTACCCCAGGCCCTGTGCCACCGTGGTTCTCACTGTTTCCTTTGAGACTGCCCTTGCCAGCCGCCAGTCGAGCTGAGATCAGTGTTAGCCACTAGCATTAGCAGTGCCAGCTGAGGCCTACACATGTTTATTTCTTTTGTCACACTAGTGTCAATTGTGTTCAAGGTGTTAAACCTCGTGTAGTTGTCCACAAATACTCTCCTTTTGAGTTATAGATTTCGCTTGGCCTTTTTGGATCCCAGAAATATGTAATTCAATTCTAATTTCATTTCTGAAATGAAGATTGAATAGAATTTGAATGACTATTAGTTCAAATTTAGTGGAATTGTCTCAATTTCATGCGTGCATTACGAAAATTTCAACCTCAAATTTTTAAAATGAATTTTGAAATTTGAAATTTAGAGTTTCTAATTTGAAACTTGAATTTTCTTTTGAAATTTTAAATTTTAAATTTAATGTGAAATTGAATTTTAAATGTTGAATTATGGATTATGGATTTTGAATTTGAAATTTTGAATTTTGAATTTTCACATTTTCAAATTTTGAATTGTGTTTGAAATTTTGAATTTCATATTTCAAACTCAACTTTTAGATTCAGAATTCAACTTTGAGAATTGAATTTAAAATTTCAAAAATTTAAACTTCAAATTTGAATATAAGATTTTTTTAAAAAATCTTTAGTTAGAAATCAAATCCAAAGTAAACTTTGAAATTTAAATTTTAAATAATTTTATGAGAGATGAAACAAACGAATTTCATCGAATTCTTAGGGGTAGGGGTAAGAATTGGTGTGACACATTTGTAGTTATAATTGAATTATATGGAATTTAGTGTGAAATTAGTAATTCAATTTCTAGTATGTAACCACACACACTAAAATTTTGAAATTGAATTTCAATCCTTAAATTTCATGTCAATTCATGGGCCCAAACAAGGTGTTACTTATATTTCAGGTCACATTTGAGCCCTGACTTGAGACGTTTTCTTCTGTTTAAACTATTAATTTTTGGATGTTTATGTGTTGTGCGCAATCTATCACATTGTAGGTTTCGACCTCGATGCTTTTGAGGAGATCGAAGGATTTGGAACTGAAGGCGCCACATATTAAGAAGGCAAGTCAACTATCCTTAATCATATTGGAACCCTAATTTAACAACTCTAATTCATTTGGTTTCTAAAATATTATGCATGTTAATTTGGCTAAAATGATATGTTGAAGTAAATTTGATTAGGTAGTAACCTAAACTTGAATAGCCCTTTCTTTGATTGATAACCTATAGCCTTGTCACCTATGATTATTTAAACTTGATTGCTATGCTATGGTCATATGTATGTATCACCTGTTTTTAAAATAAACATGATTCTTAGAGATATAACTGATATGGCTTTCTTTGTTTAATGAATTATATTTAAGGATGTCATGGTAAGGGGAGGAAGGTGGTTAATACCATGGTGCATAGCTAGGTTGTGGATAAGACTCTTTATTTAGGACAAATAAGGATGATAACTTTGTGTCAAGCGCTATGATTGGAAAACATATTGTCGCGATCCGGCATCCCACCTACGTGGTAGCATGCCTGGTCTGTGAATATTACCCGGCAAAAACATATTTTTCTGAACAATGTCCAATTCAGAGTAGCGAAACAGAAATATGGATTTCAGGTTAAACATATTATAACAAAAAGGGTTTGTTATTAGAAACAACCCATACTACAAAACATCAGTTTGTACCAAAAACTATACATCTTACTAGCAAAAGGACTAGTTCTGCTGTAGCTTTCAAAAGTCTTCGTCTCCAGATCCAAAGTAAGTGTGGTCATAACTGTAGATGTCCATCTCCGGATCCTCGGGGTCTTGGGTGAGCTCTGCTCCTCCGTTGCCTTCTTCAATAGATTCTTCCTAAACTGAAAATTTTAAGTCTACCAAGGATTTACATAGCAAGAGTGAGTACAAAAGTACTCAGCAAACATCAATCATAATGCAGGATGATCTAGGTTAACTATATTCAAGGAGAACATACTTAAACATATAATAAGTCAAGGAGTATAAGTTTTACTTTTAAAACATTTGTTGTAAACAATCTCCATTTGGTCGTTTAGAAAAATTCTACTGAGCACTTTACACCACAGGGCTGAGGCCACCTGTAGGCCTCCTTTCCTACTGCGACGTAGTTCTCGACCTGAGAACAAGGAGTGAATATCCATGTTTTACTCTGCAGAGGTGTATCACTTTACCCACAGAATCTCTTGACTTCCGTGTCGGTGTTTGTCAACAGTACTCCGCATTTCTGATAATGCGTGACACCGTCAAGAGAATAAAGTCTTTTTCGAATCCATCCACTAAGCATCTCCACTTCACCGGGTGAGCATATAGCGTCCTGGGTACTTCTTGGGCGACCCGCGGAACCCATCTGGATTATTTTGAGCGATTCGTGACGCCCCCTAGGTTATTCTGAGCAACCCGTGGCACTTATACATATATAATACGTTCCTGTGGAGATGACCTTAGTTTCCAGATAAGATACTTGACTAGGCCCGTCCCATACCAGGTCTGTGGTTGATACAGGTGTTACGGCGCTGGATGAAAGAGTCAGCTTGTTACAATCCTTATTAATTTCCATCCATAACATAGATAAGGAAGTCTTTCTGTTGCGATATTTAGAGACTTCCACTATCATGCTCAATATCCCATATATGTTATATCATATTCATATAATCTCCATAAATCTTTCTAGCCAATCTTTGAAAAATACTCTTTTCATGCAAGTGATACATTTCGACTAGATAAGAAACTATATTATAAGAAATTAGTTTGAGCAATTTCAACATGATCAAGAAGGAACTTGCCTACGTAGACCGGATTGAAATCGGAGTTCGACAATTTATCTTGATGTCCCTCACTACCGTCAGTTCGTGAGAAACATATATATGTATATATATATATATATATATATATATATATATATATATATATATATATATATATATATATATATATACATGTACATATACATATACATATACATATACATATACATATACATACATATATTTAGAATATTACTATAACAGGACATACAAAATGCAAGAATGAATGCATCTATGCGTTCGTTCCCCGGACTCGTGGTCGAACACGACTAGTCGACACTTCAAGGAGAGAGAAATTTTAGTTATAAGAAATATATTTGAACTGCATGATGGAATAAAAACCTCGAGTTGAGTAACTCCCAAATCAAATAATACTATTTGCATTTGTTTATAAATTATTGAAATAAAAGTAAGTTGTTGTTTTACAATTATTGAAATATAAATCTAAAATAATTTGACAAGATATTAATTTGGGGCTAAGACTATTTAATTAGTAACCAAATTGATTAGCTGTTTGAAATAAAAATAATACATAACTTTGTAAACCTTTTGTCTGGATAACTGATCATATGAAAGAAATGGAAATAATTTAAATTGATTTATTAAAAGAGTAAAAATATATTTATGTGTATATACAGATATTTAGTTAGTTAAATTCCTATTAAGCTAAACATAATTTAAGAAATTCTTGATGTTAAAATAATTTTTAAATCAAATGATTAAACAGTAACTATTTAAGTTTTAAATTTGGAATCTAAGATAGAATTGGAATTAGAAAAAGAAAAGAAAAGAAATAAGTAATAATAATAAAAAGAAGAAAGCTCTCGGTTGGGCCCAAACTGGCCCACTCACTCGCTTGCGCGCTTGGCTCGGCCTGCTCGCGCACCACACACACGCGCAGTGCACGCGCGCCCTCGGCCGTTCAAAACACGCGCGCACACACACACACTCTCTACACGCACGCGGCCGCCTAAAGACATAACATTGTCGCTGCCGTCTCCGGCTCCGGCGCCGTAGCCGCCGCAGCTCCTCCCGCGACCCTCGGTCTCCGTCTTTACTTCACGCGCTACCCCTCTCTCTCTCTCTCCTCTCCTCGCGCCCTACAACCTCACGGCTAAAACCCTAACTCTCATTTTTGGCCTCGCCCGCGTTTGGTCCTCGCCGGTGCTGGCGTCGCGGCCGGCCGTAGCCCGGGACGCGCCGCTGCTCCTCCTCTCCCGCGGTTCGCGGCCGCGCTTGGCCGCGCCGTAACGGCGTGGCCGCGCGGTAGCTCGCCGCACGCGTGGATGCGCGCCGCCGGCTCGTCAGCTGCCTGGTCCTCGACGTCGGTGCCCCCAGGTGAGTCCCTCTAATCACAATCGTGGCTGTGGCGCCAGGTTTCAATTCGCGTAGGGTTTTGATTTCTTTGATTCTGGTGCTGTGTTCTACTTGTTCTATGGGATTTTGGGGTCTAGTTGCTTTGTTCCTGTGTGTGCTGTGTGATTGTGCCTATGCATATGTGATTGTGATGATGGTGATTCTATGTTTCATATTGTGTAGCTGTGGGATGATGCTGGATGTTTGCAGATCATGTGGCAGCAATAATCTGCAGGTTCCAGGGGGGGTATTTGGGATGGTCCTTGTGTACTGCCATCACTTGCTGTTTAAGTCTTTAACTAAACAACTAAAAGCTAATTGAATTTCAGGACTCAGTAACTGAGACATGATAAAACTTGGAATTGGGTTCAATTTAGGGCTGATTTCTGCACCATCCCCGTAACAGAGCTCTAGTTGAAATGCTAAACTGAGGATTAGGGCTGTATTTACCTTGATGTAGGGTTTTGGTTGCCTCCTCCTTACTCCCCTATTGCTCCTGTGTTGCTCTGGTGATTGATCCTTAACCTCTACTGTTTCTGTGTGTGAATTATGCTGCCGTGCTGTGTTTGTGTTGTTGTGTATGCCATTGTATGCTGCAGGTTTGATTTATCTTATGCATTAAGCATCAACCGACTTACCTGGGCTGAGGTGGCTGGAATCACTGTTCCAGTGAGCAGGTGGCAGTTCCCTGGGCATGTTGGGTGTAAAATAGACTAACTTGTACATTTAGTGAACCTGAGGGGGTTTTGTGCAAAGTTTTACCATGTGGTTTCAAATGAGAAAGTTTCAGGGACTGAAATGCAAACTGAGGCTAATTGGGCCTTTGGGCCCAAGGCCTGGTTTTGGGCTGAATTTCTAAAAGAAACTCTTTTTATTTTTATTTTTGCTTTATGGCTCCTAAAGCTCGAAACTATTCCGAGATGGTCCGAAATGAAAACAAACGACCTGAAAATGGACCCGATTCCTAAATGCTGGATGATGACAAGCAAATATAGGGGTGAGCAGCGGCACTCGCTCAGGCTGAGAGGTGGCTGCAAAGAACCCCTGACAGATACTGCACAGTTTGACATCAATCTTTCCAAAAACTAAAATACTTTCAGCGCTTAGACTTAGATCTTAGTCCTGTCAGCATCGTGACTCCTCTGCTCGCCAGCCACGTGGCCTCTAATTAGTTGACCAGTTTCGTGGTCATTACACATATACTAACCACAAATTTAGTATAAGATACGTCTAAGTAAATATCATGTTGAGTCTTGACTTTATTCCTACATGGATGATCATTTTCATTCCCAGTGATGAGAATGGATATAGGGGGAGTTGTGAGGGGGAGTATTTGACCCTATGCCTTGGTTTGGGATGGGTGGTACTGTAGGGGATCGATGTCACTAGTCCCTTTTGGGTGGGAAATAAGCCTATAACGGTAATTTGAATTATTACATGTTTCTTTACTGTGCAAGATAAAATCTATGCTAGTTTGTGAAAAGACTTGATATCTCAACTCAGTTACATGTAGAACTATACATGTTAATGATTTATGTGCAATTTTGCTATGTTGAATGATTGTTAAGGTAATTTGTGGGTAAAATAGTACACCCCAACAGAGTTAAAGACGTTTTCAAAAACTTCATACCACTTGGATTGGAAGCCTGTCGTGGTAAATGCACAAGCAGTGATTGGTTTGAGATAGAAAAAACTTATGGTCGTTGAGGAGGGCCATCAGTACAACATTCTGATTTATGATAATAATGAAAACCTATTTCTCATAACTGTTTTACTAAAACATTTTACTTCTTTAAAGAGACACTAAAACATTTTATTTTGTATTAGTAAACTAGTATATATCTTTCCATAAATCTTCTATCATATTTTTTATTCATATTAATTAAAGTGTATTTGTGTATATGTGACTTGTTGAGTACCAAGTACTCACTCTTACTCCACTTTTGCATTCAGTTGGAGAAGAGGTCTACTCAGGTCAAGAGCTATATGACAACAATCCTGAGTGGGACAACTTCTAGGGAGAAGACTTTGAGTTCTAAGGTTGTGATCCTTCAGTTAAGTCAAACTACGGGGATGTCCTAGTATCCATTATGATGTTTTGCAAAACTGTTAAATTCTATATATCTTTCCTGATAGCATTGTAATGTAACTAAGGCCATAAGACCCTTTCCTGTTTTGTGCTTTTGTTAAACTCTTTTAATGTAATATTATGTATCCGTGAGATATACTGTTTTTTGTACCAATTTGTGAGCAACTATTTCTTGGACAGTTGCAAAAAAAGCGGGAATGTCCTCTCAACCTCCCCTCCTCAGACCCACTTAAAACAGAGGGTCCAGCATACTCACAGCCGATAATGCCATCGCCACCTTTCCATGCTACCGCCGTCCACCATCGACTACTCTACCTCTTGAGATGTAAGATTCGGGGACTAGTGAACTTTCAAAAAGTTTTGGTGTAAAACCACCACCTCACAATCACTGCCATATCATTGCACGATTTTTGCACACTTCCTATCCTGGTAGAATCAGAAAAAAGTATATCGTTTTGTAGTATTTCCCATATTTTTGTGGGTGTTAAGATGTGTATGAAATTTGCATGAGACAAAGGAACATGGGCTAGTCATGGGGCATGGATTGTACACAACGCGACAAATTAAAACCATTGGAAGTTCTCTTCCTGAAACACTTGTACTGTTCACATCATGATGCCATAATTAGGGTTTATACATTTCCAAAAAAAAAATAATTTCGTCGCACCGTAAAATGTGAGAATAATTGGTGAAATAAGATGAAATTGGCATCTCTTCAATGCTTAATTATTGAATGAGGATAAGTCTGTGAGATGAGACATTTCGCGAAGAATACTCGACATGTCAAGATCAATAGGACGCATGTGTTACCAGTCGCAAAAAAGAAAAAAAAACTCAATAAAGTATATTAATAATGTATCCGAAGATTTCTAAATCCACTAATAACGACTAGAACTTCTTTTTAAATAACAAAAAAAATTATGAAAATAAGTGATATTAACCATGTGTTTCGTGATGTATATCACGATTCAGATCCACGACAGGTTACTTGTTGTGTGTCAATAGGCCAAAACGAGCTTGTGACAGGCTAGAGGTTTCTTAACAAGCCAACAAGCCAAGAACTTTATAAGTCATTTTATATACATCAAAATTTTGATTATTTTGGTTTCAATATTTTTTATCTATAATATTGATTAATAATCAATTTAAACTAGTGGAATTATAAGATCAAAATGATTAGATCAATATAAACAGATTATCAACTAGATTTATATATCATAAAATATCATATCTTATTAAATCATGAGACATATAAGCCCGATTTACGATCTATTTGTGTCAATCTCTTAAGATATAACAAGATATCATATCTTGTAATGTATAACTTTGGTTAATGATCTGTTGTGTCGATCTAATTGTTTTGACCTTATAATTCCAATGATTCAATAGAGCATTAATTGGAGTTGTAAATAAAAAAAAATATCAATATCAGAAGAATCAAAAATTTCAATACAATTTAACAAAGAAATTGAATCAAACTCACCAATTTAATCTAAAATGATCATATTAACACAAATAAATCATCAACCAAACTTATATATCACAAGATACAAATAGATGTAAATCAAATCTTATATCTTATGATATATAAGTCTAACTGATGACCCATTTGTGTCGATTTGAATCATTTTTAACTCTCAATTCCACTGATTTAAACGGATTGTCAATCGGAATTACAAGTCAAAAGATATTGATATGGAAGAATTGGACGTTTTGAGTTCAAATTTTTTAGTTAAATTATACTAAAAAATTTTATTCTTTCAGCATTAATATTTTTTTGTCTATAATTCCAATTGAGAATTTATTTGAACCACTGGAATTGGGATGCCAAAATGATCGAATCAACACAAATGGATTATAAACTAGACTAATATATCTCAAGATATAAAAAATATGATATCTTATAATATATAATTCCGGTTGATGATCCGTTTATATCGATCTGATTATTTTGATTTCATGATTCCACTAATTTAAATGGTTCATCAATCAGAATCATATATTAAAAGATATTGATGTCGAAACAATCAAAATTTTGATGTATAATAGAATTGCTTTGGCTGACTTGTCGAGCCTCACACATGGGATAGGCTGGCTTGTTGATGTGGCTAGCTTGTCGAGCCCTCACCTGTGACAAGTTTGTTTCCTTCTGTCGCAGATTCAAGTCATGTTATGCATACATGGTGGGTCAAAATCATGAAAAACAATAAATATGAACTATTTTTTTTTGTATATTTTTAAATTATGTAAGATATAAAAAAAATATGATATCTTATAATATATAATTCCGGTTGATGATCCATTTATATCGATCTGATTATTTTGATTTCATGATTCCACTAATTTAAACGGTTCATCAATCAGAATCATATATTAAAAAATATTAATGTCGAAACAATCAAAATTTTGATGTATAATAGAATTGCTTTGGCTGACTTGTCGAGCCTCACACATGGGACAGGCTGGCTGGCTTGTTGATGTGGCCAGCTTGTCGAGCCCTCACCTGTGACAAGTTTGTTTCGTTCTGTCGTAGATTCAAGTCATGTTATGTATACATGGTGGGTCAAAATCATGAAAAACAATAAATATGGACTATTTTTTTTTTGTATATTTTTAAATTATGTAAAAAAAATTTGTACGATTATGATACTCTCGTAAGTGAGCTTTGCCAGAAAATGTCGTTTATGTAAGTGACGTGAATCGGTTGTAGTCACCAGTAGATCACTGCATCTAAGCATGATCGTCAGATTAAAAAAAACCTCTGTAATCATAGTTTGACGAGAAATTGATAAATTTGTAAAAAGGAAACACCAAATTCGATATGTACCTCGTTTAGTAGTCACCTTAAATTCATACAACATAAATGTTGTCCATTGTGTAGGAGCCATCTTAAATTTATCTAAATAAATGCAGTCTATTATGAGTGGTAGAATTCAAAATACTAGACGTGCAACACCATATATAGATCACACAATAAATTAAATTCATCAAACACATTGGTTGGACCATATATTTTAATTTTGTTTGAATCTATCTAACTCTGTCTAATCAGATAGTTGATCATGGTTTCAACTCTGATTAGTAAAAATCCACTCTTCCACCTTCACCAACAGTTACAGGAATTGACAGTTACAAATTAGTTTTTGATGATTCTCTTCCTCGATTGACTAGATTCACAGTAACTCTTAAGTTATTGATACTCAAATTATACGTGATTATCTGTCATTTTGTAAAAATCACATAAATCTTGTTTTTTCGACGACAAAAAGATGTTGATCCCTTCATCACTTTTCTAAAATGTGAGATATTCACATGTAGTACTTGGAGTGCAACCATGTAACCATCCAACACTTTCGTTATGCTGATTGATAAGCGATATTTGCACATATAAGCTAATAGTCCATTTTGAAACTCTAGAACATGCAAAAATTCTTGAATAATTCATATTTGGAAAGTTGTTGGACGAAATATTGATGAAATATATTTTTATTTATTTCAAGATATTTACGAGTTTGAAGCAAAACACGGAAGAAAATATGAAGGAAACAGAATAGGAGAAGATAATGGAGAAAAAAATTGGAGACTCCACACGACAGAAGCAGTGAAGAAGAGGCCAGTCAGCACGGGGCATGCCAAACCCCGTGTGCGGATCGGGTGAAAATTCCAAAAAAAAAAAAATGCATGCATTAGAGACCGGCGTAGAGCGTGTCAGACCCGTACCCTATTAATTCAAGTTTCAAATATTGCGTTTGTGCGGTTTTTGAAAACAAGTTTGTATTGGTTTTGAATATTTCCATTTTTAGAGTTTGAGAGGTTTGTAATTGTATTAAGTTGGAATTTTTTAGACTATAAAGAGAGATTTTGTTGATCATCTAGAAAACTTAGTTTAGCCTCTCTAATTTTAGAATAGTTTTATTTTAGTTTTTAGTTGATTTCTTGCGTGAAGTTATAAGCTGACTTGCACATCTATTTTTTCATTATTAATTTAATTCAATATGTTTTCTTTATTTCTCTATTATTTACTGATTTTTATGTTTCTGCATGAATAGTTTTCTTTTTTGAGTTGAGATGACTTGATCCCGAGGACACGATTTGATTTTGGTTTGAAAGATCACCAATTTTATTATTTGAATTCTTATACTCTAAATTCTAAATTTGTGTTTCATTCGTGGTATTGTTCATACTCCACAAGACTATCAATATTTACACATTAAAGCAACATATGGCTATTGTGCTATAACGGATTAACGGTAATCTAGGATTTAAAAGGAATTTTCATAACTAGTTAAGTTAGAGTAATAAACATGATCTCTAATTTGCCTCATTGAAAATCCCTATAATTAATTTTTTCAATTTACTATTTTTGTTAAAAAATTGTGCCTGACAATGATGGAAATTTCGAAACTCTAGATTTTTCTCATTGATTTTATTAATTTAATTTTCGTAGATTTAGTGATTTTAGGGTTAGCTCTCAAAATTATTCAAAAACTTGCATGATTTAGTTTAGTAATTTTAATCCAAAAACTGGTTTTGCTTGTTTCTATGGATTCGGCTCTTAAATACTCAATAGTAGACTGTCCACTTTGCAATTTCAACAAAACACACTCTTCTAAAACATGCCACTGCCACTTATCCAATTATTTATTTGAGTAACCCACAACATGTCAAATAATAGCTAAACTTTGTGGTGTTAACTGTTTAATACTATTAATAGTGTCATCTGTAGACCCGTTTAATAATTATGGAATGAAAACTAGTCAATGTGGTACATTATATTGACCTATTAAATAATCGTGTTGTGATCGAGTTATTATCTCTTGAATCTTGACCTGTGTAGCAACATTGTCATGCTTATTTCATATTAAATGGTTTCATGTCATGGCCTAGACTTTGTTGATTTTAGTGATTTTGAAGGTACAGAAGAAGAGAAACAAGCATATCTTTCAATAGGAGTTCAGAATACAGAGATGATAGTTGTTTCTACTTAAAAAGAACTCCGTGCTTGGAGTAATATAGAGGCTACAATTCAACTGAATAGGTAATAGCAGGTAGTTAACTGAGTGGTTAGATGGAGTTTGCTAGTAGCTTATGTATATTCGATATAAAGTTGATCCCACTACATATTAGATATAAAGTTGATCCCACTACATATTAGATATAAAGTTGATTCCACTAATTTGATACTATTCATTATATCTTCTCCATGATTGCCCCACATCATCGTTTTTTCTCATTTGTTCGATTGTTTGTTTTGGCATCCGCGATTCATCCACGCGTAGTAATAGGTAAACTACACAATCCTACTTTCCTTTTGTTTGTGGTCCACGTTGAGCCACGTTGTCCTTTCGTTCGTAGTCGTTAGATTGGGGCGTTCACTTCATCTGCGCGGTCGAACGTATTCCCCACTAACCAGTTGTTTTCTACATTCGACCAAAATCAAGTCTTCTGATTCGACCAGCAACCCAAATTCAACCAGACTCCAAATTTCGACCAAACACATTGTTTTTCACTGTCCTGCTGTGCTGTTTCCTACATTCGACCAAAACTAAACCTTTTGATTCGATCAACAACCAAATTTTGACTAGTCATAGACTATTTCTCATACTCGCTCAAAACCAAGCCAACTGAGTTGATCAAAAACATAAAAGATGCGACCAAAAGACCCAAAATGCGACAATGAGAAAAAACAGAATCACTGATTTGACCAAACACAAAGCACTGACCAGCAAACCTCGAGGATCAAACCAGAAATTTACAAATCTCCCCATTCGAATACGACCAGATCCGCCCAACACAAAGAAATATGGTAGGCGACACAAAAATACGAGCATCAACCAATAACACAAATGTCCAACACAAAGACAAATTTGCTGATTCGACCAGACACATAAAAACGACCAGTATACCTCAAAGTCACGCCAGAAACTTACTGCCAACACAAAAAGAAAATTACTGTTAACGTTTATACTGATACGACCAATTTTTTTTACTGTCACATCCAACTATCTGTTTCAATATTTTGATTAGTTCATTTACTGTCACAACCAAAATTTTTACTGTCAATACAAAAATTGATCATGATCGTTCAGTTTAGAAGAACGCACGGAGACCCACCTAATTTAGTTAATGAGTTAGCTTCTTTAAATATCGGTGTGACTACTTTTTAATCGACTGGCAAGCGGTCCTACTGCCAGTTGGATTGATGCCATGACCTGGCACGACATGACAGGACGGGTTTACCACTAGTTTCTGGCACTTGCCATGTAAAACTAATCTTTGTATGGGCCGTTTGAAACAGCAGCAATGGCCAGCCCACCGTCGCTTGGGCAGATCATTTGAGCCTACAGGCCGAGGCGGCTTCTTTGTGAACCTCCAAAATACAGTCTTTGTAAGTTGTAACGTCCATAATATGCCCCGCCTCGTGGTCGCAGCCGCCACTGCGCCGGAGAGGAGGCAAGGAAGCGGACGCGGAGAAGGTGGGCGGCGTGCGGGTGCAAGGCGCGGCTCGAGGTGATCTGCGGCTTCTCGGACAAACAGGGGTGCGTCGACTGCAGTGGCGCGGCCCAGGGGCCAGGACGCTGTCGTCAACGGCCCACGAGGTTAGCAGGCTACGCCGGCCGCATCACAATGGAATGCGACTTGTTTGTTGTCTATGTTTCTGTTTATGTATATTGATTAAAATACTTAGAGTGTGTTTGGTTTCTTGCATGAGGGGAGGTTGACCCATATCAGTGAGACAGGCTGGATGAAATAGATTGTGAGATGCAGTAGAGATGTTGTTTGGTTGGTTGAATTTCTGAATCCTGATGAGTATTGAGTTTGTTTGGTTGACTGTATTAGAAGTTGATTCTGGTGGGTGAATGGAGGAGAGGCGGAGATAGCAACACATAATAACTAAGGCTTCCAAGAATTCAACAGCAACCCACCACATAACAACACAAATCCCATGTCCGGCACTCGTGTACAACAAGAATTAAGCTGTATTGTACAAACTAATGTATGGCTAATGATTTGAAATGTTGCAATTTGCAAAGGCAAGAACCAAAACATTGGGATGGGAAGAAGGGTAGGGAGGACCTAGTTGCGCTCGGCGATGGCGACCACGCGCTTGGAGGGGAAGAAGCTGGGGATCGAGGGGTGGTGGATGGCGTGGAAGCGGAGCTTGTAGAAAGGGCAGCACGACTCGACGTGCACCCACACCATGATGCAGACGAAGCAGAAGTGGTGGCCGCAGCTATCCAGTTCATCGCATATCGACTGCCGCGCGTCCGCCAAGCAGATGCCACACGTCACCGTCTCCTCCACCTCCTTCTCCGACTCCGGCGGCGGGAGGGAGTCCATCTTCGCCTTGCCCTTGGACCTCGTCAACGAAAGGTCACCGTCGCCGGCCGCCACCATGTTAGTTACAGCACGTTGGGTTCAGATTGGTGGTACGTGTGCGTGCCTGGTTGGGTAGCAGTGTTGTCGGGCGGAAGCGGAGGAGGAGGCGGTGTTGTCGGGAAGAGCCGGAGACGGTGACAGAGGCGGACGCGAGAAAGGAACCAGGGATACGTGTATCCGCGAGTCAGGCTGCGGGAAATGCCCAGATTGAGCATACCTGCGGGCCAAACTACGGGAAAAGATTTGCACCACACGAGTCAGACTGGAGGGACCAATACAGACAACCAAACACTCAAAAATTGCATCTGCGAGCCAGACTAACCCCAGAACCAATCAACCAAACACACCCTTAGTGCGTATGACATAAATCAGACTTTACGAAAAATGAAATATAAAATAACACATAAGAAAAAAGTATATAAGCCTTAACTCTCAAACTAGGTTTGGGCTATATATACTATATAGAAATGGCTTGTTCCACGATGGGAAATGAAATTACTGTGCAATACATAACTCTTTGGGACAGATTTGGAAGGAATTTGCATGAGGATGGTTTTTAAGACTAGGGTTTGGTGCCTATCATTGGGTCAATGCATATTAGTTAATCTAATAGTTGGAAGATATATTCTCATGTGAGTACAGTTCTCAAATAGATTTTTTTTTGGAACTTGACACACTCATATTTACTCTTCATATTTTTTGCATTCATGAAAGCAGAAAAGTATGTCCTCGGACACAATTGAGATCAAAATAGGAAAAAAAATTTCCAAACTCTACAGAAATAGTTGATTACAAAGAAATGGCTATGTGAAGTATGAACATGCCGGTTCACTTGAACAACCATTCCCATTTGCGGACCCACTGATCAGCCAACCAGTTTTTGCGCAAAACCATGTTTGTCTCCGGTTTCTTCACCCTTCAGCCTGTTCCGACACCTCGCAGCCGCAAAACCTCCGCAAATGCAAGGCGCCTCTCTTCTTTCGTATTGGAGCTTCTCGCCCACTCCCACCTCCTCCCCCGTAATATCACAACCCACACCACTTCACTTCTAACCACCATCTCTTCCCACCGCTCCCATGGCCACAACGGCCGCGGCTATCTCCGTCGCCGTCGCTGTCGCCGTGGCTTTCCTGTCGTGTCCCGCCTCCGCGTCCAGCGTGGGCGTGGGGGTGAACTGGGGCACGATGATTTCGCACCCCATGCACCCGGCCGCTGTTGTTGCGGCGCTGCGCGCCAACGGCATCACGCGGGTGAAGCTGTTCGACGCCGACCCCTGGACGGTCTCCGCGCTCGCCGGGTCCGGCGTCCAGGCCATGCTCGCGCTCCCCAACGACCTGCTCGCCTCCATCGCCCGCGACCCCCGCCGCGCCCGCGACTGGGTCCGCGTCAACGTCACCTTTAACGTTCATGCCGGCGTCGACGTCAGGTACGCAAACTTTTTACCCGCGAGTGCCTCCGTTTGGATTGCCGCTGCAAGAGATCACGTGATTTGTGTTGCATGGTGGCATCCGAAGTATTCCATGGAATTTCATAGCGAGACATGGTCTGTGTGTGTGCGCGCGAGCGCGCGCAAAATGTATTATATGGAAGTGGCGCGGCGAGACGTGGTGTGTGGGGACGCGTGGAAAATGTTCGATGGAATGGCACAGTAGGAGATGGGTGTGGTGTAATGGTGGTGTTCACAAAGTGTTGGACGGGGTGTCCTAACAAGAGGTGCATGTGTATGTGTTTTGGTTCATGCAAGTGTACCATGGAAATAGGGTCCATGTCTGCCACAGCTTTGAAGATCTGGGTGCTAGTCTGCTAGAGGCAAGTGCAAGATCTATATACTGATCTGCACCATTTGTTAGAGAGTGGTTCTGTTCAACCGTGCATATGGGAAATGCCATGCTGAGTCTTAGTGCATGATGGTTTGTGTGTTCATGTCAAATGTAAATAGTAATGTGCTTTGATGTTGGTTAGCAGAGGTGGTATTAGGTATATGGCAGATTCTAGGGTCATGCATATATCGGTTTGGAGGGTGAATATAGTTCATGCATGTGATAGATTTGACGCAGTGTGAAGGTGAGGTGCAGCACTTGCTGCATGCACAGTTGTATTAGGCAGTGCATACAGTATTTTTGTTAACTCTCTGCTGTTACACTTATTGGAATTGTTAATTGTTCAGGTATGTGGCTGTTGGCAATGAACCTTTCCTCAAGAGCTACAATAGCAGCTTCATCAACATTACCTTTCCTGCACTCCAGAACATGCAGATAGCTCTAGATGAGGCTGGATTTGGCCAGAAGATCAAGGCTGTTGTCCCACTGAATGCTGATGTCTACAACTCCCCTGGCAACAAGCCATTGCCATCTGCTGGGAATTTCCGCAGGGATATCCGTACCCTCATGGTTGACATTGTCCATTTCCTCCACATGAATGATGCGCCCTTTGTTGTTAACATCTACCCATTTCTTAGCCTCTATCAGAATCCAAACTTCCCACTAAAATTTGCCTTCTTTGATGGTGGGTGCAAGCCAATTTATGATAATGGAATGATATACACCAATGTGTTTGATGCCAACTTTGACACACTTGTTTGGTCATTAAGGAAAGCTGGTGTGCCCAACATGAAAATCATTGTTGGTGAGGTTGGCTGGCCAACAGATGGTGATAAGAATGCTAATGTCCAATATGCCCAGAAGTTCTATGATGGTTTTCTGAAGAAGGTGGCCAAGAATGAGGGAACACCTCAGAGGCCTGGTCAGCTGGAAGTTTACCTCTTTGCGTTGATTGATGAGAATGAGAAAAGTGTACAGCCAGGGCACTTCGAGCGTCACTGGGGACTGTTCACCTATGATGGGAAACCAAAGTTCTCAATGGATCTTAGTGGAAATGGCCAAAAGAAGTATCTGGTTGGAGTGGAAGGGGTGCAGTACTTGCCATCACTGTGGTGTGTATTCAACAAGGATGCAAAGGATAAATACAAGGATCTACCAGGTGCTGTAAACTATGCATGCTCACTTGCAGATTGTACACCACTGGGGTATGGGTCATCATGCCATGGTCTCAGCCATGATGGAAACATATCCTATGCTTTTAATATCTATTTCCAAACAATGGATCAGGATGTTAGGGCATGCTCCTTTGGAGGCCTTGCAAAGATCACTACAACAAATGCATCACAAGGAGGATGTCTATTTCCAGTACAGATTCTGAGTGCTGCAGAAAGAGTGGTGCTGCTGAGAATTTTGCCTATTTCCTTGGTGGTTCTTCTAGTGGCTGCACTCATTCTTGTTCTTGTATAGATAAGGGAGGAAAGTACACCCTGATACATGAAGTTGTAGAAACACTAATAGTTGTATATAACACAGGAAAGAAGACATTTATACTGGTACATCAGATGGCAAAAACTATCGGTATTTCAGTACTGGAGGGTGGAGGCTAAGCTATAGCACTGAGATATTTTGTTTGTGTTACTAGTGGCAGTTTGTTACCTGCAGTAAGTGTTGCATAGATGGAGAAAGTTACAGACTGATACATGAGACAGCAGAAGCTAGAATTTTGTTTTTCTATTTTCAACTGATATTCTTACAGATAGGCAGCTATAAAGATCTGATCTCTGAAAATATTAATTCCTAGCTGGCCGCTGATATATTACATAGCTTTGCAAGTTTCTTTCTGACGCAAAATACTGATGCTACCTGTATACTGGGTGAATAAATAGTCAGTTATACATAAAAGTTATCAGTTCTCTCAGTTTGCCTGTCCTGTACTCCGGCACTTATGTGGACATATCAACTGTGGAGTATTTGCTTTCAGGATGTTTCTTTCTCCAGATTACATAGGCTAATGCTTACCCTTTTATTTCTTTTTTTTTTGAAAGAAAATGCCTACACTTCTTATTCTAGAAATTTGCTTATTGTGTCCTACTTTTTTTTATGCTATGATTGTGCCCTACTTTCCTCTTGTTACCTCATATATGATGGTGGTGGCTTTAGTTACCTAAGAGTAAGAAACTGTCGACCTTTGCTAACTGTTTATTTTCACCTGTTCTTATTAACTCTTTGCTTTCTATATCTTGATGTATTCAGGCACCTATGCATTTCTTGTTTCTTCAGATGTAGGAAGAAATAGATATTTTCGTCATAAAAACTACATTGATGCTGCAAAGTATAGGATATTCTGGTCCCTTCACTAGCTTCTCCAGGAAGAACACATACTATTGGTCTTAAGGTCCCATTTCACTTCTTGTCCTATGTACATTGGTCCCAGCTGCAATTCTGTGTCTTTTTTTGAGAACATCTCTGTTACTTGATTGATCTGGTGTCAAGAAAAGCTTAGCATGCGGATTTTATGAAGCGATATCATTTTCAAATTATTGTAGTCACTATCAGCATATTTGTTTCAGACTTTCAGTTTATTCCCCCACTTATCGCAATCCAACTGCAAATCTGATTGCACTTAGTTGTATATTTGTTTCTGTTAATTCATGGTATAATGGAACCACTGAAAAATTGCACTAGGGCCATAATTTGTGCTCTAGTCCTCCAATGAGTGATCTGCATGAAAACCAAGGCTTAAAGCAGAGGTGAGAAACGCTGGGGTATAACAGAATCCAGTGGAGGTGGCTATGTGGTTGGCACACAAATGGTCAAATTATCACCTTTTTCCCCTATAATTTGACCTTTTCCCCTTTTAATTGGATGGTTCTTGAGCACATCTTAGGCATGTAGGTCATGACCTAAGCGAATAAAACACTTTTTCAACAAGATACTAGAGAGTAGAGACAACCAAATTAAATATCTATCAGAATGAATCGATCGATTGTAGTCTAATTAGTAACTTTGTTAGGACCTCTGTGGGTGTTGTTATAGGAGATTCATAATAGCGTGCAAAGGAGGGTCCCGTTTAAATTCCTCACCAATTAATTAACTTGATGCCATCCCATAGAGGTCCTAACAAAGTTACTTCAGACTCTTAAGTCAACTTAGTTTGTTCCATGGGTGGTAATGTGACTCACACCTGAGGTCTTCTTGAACAATACGTGCTCCTAAAAATAAACCATGTCTTTAATTATGTGGTCCAAATAATGCTAACTGACATGGCAGTATTAGAGGTTGATATCAACAATGCATTTTTTTTATTATAGATGTGATCATAAGATTTACAGAGATGATCTGGATTTGATAGTGCAGTGCACTCTGGAGCTAATGCTGCTCCAAAGTATTTGCTAGTCTAGTCATAAAGTCCATATCTGTTCTTGGCATAATAGATTCTACAACTAACATCTTTTAGTTGAAAGTTCTTGAAATCGATTGCAACTAACTAGGCTGAAGAAATGCATGGTGTGTGAGAGATTTAGAATTTCTAGTGGCATAACTATTCACAGCAATTTCGTATACATCTTCAACTAAATCTCTCAAGTTCTGGTCAGATAATCTAAACATTGAAATCTTCACACGTCCATTTGAGGAAATGCACAGTCGCAGAGCACCCAAATTTTACCCAAAAGACTGCGAATTACCGCTGAAAGTTTTTTTCGTCGTGTCACAACTCACAACTCATGAATGTAGAAAAGCAGTAACACCTTGGCCCAGGGACGTCCCATGAACAGTGCCAAACTCACAAGGCCGTCTAAGAAAAGACACAAGTTATCCGCCTATCTTGTGACAAATATATTTTTAGTATTTCTATTTTTCTATAGAGTTATTTTTACTCTCTTTATTTTAAATGGGTCATGTTAATCTCTATTTTAGATCAGCTACGAGAGATCATAGATCTCTCATATCTTAACTATGTTTTTGAATAAAAAATAATATATAATAATGATAGAGTTAAGTGTGAAACTAAGTTAGTATCACATAAAATTGACTTAAAAAAGAAGAATATAGAATATGAGAAGAGTGAGAGGGCGAGAGATATGTTAAATGAAAGGACTAGAGAGAGAGAGGGGTAAGTTAGTGGCAATTAGAAACATATTATGCTAAATTTATTGTCTCCTTATCATTAAATGTTATTTTAAATAAAAAATATAACAGAAAGATTAAATAGAGACAGGTTAAACAACATAACCGAGCCATCAAATTGAGCCATGTTCGAAACTAAAAACGGACTATGGAGTATGGACCATAGTATAATCTAGACTCCAGAGGGACCACAATGAGTTAATAATGAAATTAGAGGATCTAAATGTTAATTTATTCGATTATCCCGTCTCTATTTATACCATCTTCTCTTCCAAGATCGCCGAAGCTGACAAGAAACCCAGCGCGGCAGGTCGGCTTCCCCGACGGAGACGTGTCGTGCTCAGCTCCAAACATTCCGATCCATCCCATTTTTAGTAAAGCACCAATCTTGTGAGGATGGTGGCGATCGAGAGCAGGGCGGAGGCGGCCCGGATCCCGAGGGAGGCGCGGCGTCTGCTGCACGAGCTGGCGGTGGCGTGGGCCGACGTGGCAGACTGCCGGGCGCTGGAGGTGGTGCCGCTCAAGGGGGCCATGACCAACGAGGTGTACCAGGTGCAGTGGCTCGCGGCCGGGGGTGGCGGAGAGGGGGGGGAGACGAGGAAGGTGCTGGTGAGGGTGTACGGGGAGGGCGTGGAGGTGTTCTTCGACAGGGACGACGAGGTGCGCACCTTCGAGTGCATGTCACGCCATGGTCACGGCCCCCGCCTCCTCGGCCGCTTCCCCAACGGCCGCGTTGAGGAGTTCATCCATGCCAGGGTAGGTGCAGGCCTCCTTTGGTTTTTTTTTTTCTTTCAAATTAACATTTCCTGAATACCTTGAGATTTTGGTTTTTTTTTGTTTTGAAAAAAATCCCTTTTTTGGCCATTTTTTGAATGGGTTACTTGGTATAATTTGAATTTTGAAGCCTCATTTATTTGTTTCTTTGGTAATAATAGATTAGAATACGCTGTTTTAAATTTCTTCAACATGTTCTCTATTTTTTCAGATGTGCATTTGAATTTGTTATGTTAATTTAATATCAGCACGGCTCTTTGATTTTTTTTTTTGTCTTATATCTGTTTTTGTTTTCCTCCTTTGTGTGAAAATAACTTGCTGTAGGCAATGGGCGAAAGATTATGCAATTTTTTTGGGACTGACTATTGTAATCTAGCACGTCATGAGAGTGTGGTGGTCGGGAGCATCTATCCATCTATATCTATTACTAATTACAGATTTCATAAGAGCACTATATCAACTTAAAAAAAATGAAAAAACTCATATTAATCAAGAAAAAAATATTTGACTTTTTATTTGATGGACCCAATTATAATGATTTATATTTCAAATCTACATTGGTATAGAGAGAAAAATAAACCATCTACTCCATCCATTTGGTGGATCCCAATTAATAACAGTTAAGATTTCTTTTAATATTATTTATATAAAAAAGAAGAATTAGAATACAATACAATACATCATCTAAACACAAGTTATATAGAATTGGAATACAAACATAGTCCCATTTATAAGTTATAAATCTATACATTCATGTTGAAGTCCTAGGGGAAAAAAAAGTGAAAATTTACCTGAGTGGCTCCCCCCTCCCCTTCTCTTTCTCTCCATTCCTGTCTAATTAATTTATCTGTTGTTTTGCAGGTAATATGGAATATTTATATTATGTCTTAATTTTTTATTTTTTAAATCACTTTAGGTTAAATCTTTTTTATTTCAATTTTGGTTATAGACTTATTTCTATAGATCTATATATACACTAACAAATTGGATATTGGTCTAATTACATCGGCATACATATTGATCAAATAAATGTTATATACAGATTCGTATTTGATTATTTCTAATTTGAATCAGATTTTTGGATTATATTGGATACTACTACATTAATTAGGTTATGGACGAATTTCTATAGATTTATACAGTTATGCATTAACATATTAGATATAGATCAAATATTGATCCAATTATATTCACATCTATATTTTTATGTTGTATTTGAATTCAGATATATTTGGATTTGAATTCAAATACAATGAAATATTAGATACAAATTCGGAATGGATTATTTCTGATTCTGATCAGATTCCGGATTTTATCACATACTTATAATATTAATTATTGAGTAATTTTCATCACTGGTTCGTCTTTTATCTCAAATGTTTCATATAACTCTTTTTTTCAATTTTGATAATCAATTCTCCTTTTTATTATAATCATTTCAATAACTCATCTCTTTCATATTCTACAATAAAAATATACTAAATTGGCATCTCATATAGTGCACTAAGTTTACTTAGTGGTGTGGAATATAGCAAAGGAAGGAAATCATCATCTTTGATTTAGTTTCCACCAAAAATTTTCTCTCGACAAGTTTACACTAAAAAAAATTATATATTTTTGTACATGGAGACAAATATAAATCTCCTATTTTTTTAATTTAGGCATATCTAATGCATAATCATAAGATAATATTCATTCATATTTAAGCACATTCAACAACTTTCACTGGAAACATTGTCACAAGATATATGTACATACTATTTTTCAAGATCTAGCATACTAGATGAAGCATATCTTGTAAAATAATATTTCATTAAATTAGAAAATCTCATCATAATTTGACATGGTGCTACTTTTGTTTTTACTTGTCCCTATATTTGGAGATATGGAATGGGTTTAAGTTTGAGATATAAAGACAAATAGTTTATTTTTCACATCTCATAAGAGTTATATTAGCTGAGCACGGTCTTCTCTACTTGGTGCGTCACATGGGATACCAATTCAGTATTTTTTTATTGGGAAAGATGTTGGAGGGGAGTTATTTGAAACAATTACAATAAAAAGAAAGTCGATTGCCAAATTGAAAAAAAGGTGTAAGCTATATAGAACATTTGAGATAGACGAGAGAAGTGGTGAAAATTACTCTTAATTATGTTATAGAAAAATTTCTATAGATCTATATAGGTATGCACTAATTGATTGGATTCAGATCATATATTGGTCTAATTATATCTGCATCCATATTTTTATGTTAGATTCGAATTTGGATTTGTTTAGATTCGAATTCAAATCAAATAAATATTAAATATAGGGTCAAAATTAAATTATTTCTAATTCGAATCGAATTTCAAATTCTATCGGATACTACTAATATTAATTAGGTTATAGGTGGATTTTTATAAATCTATTGTATTATACAATAATGGATTAATTTTGGATTGAATATTGGACCAACCATATCCGTTATCCCTATCCATATTTTTGTGTTGGATTTGAATTTGGATATGCTCATATTCAAATTTAGATCGGATAAATGTCATATACAAATTCAGATTGGATTTTGCATTTTATTAGATACTACTAATATTAATAAGGTTACCAACAAATTTCTATATATCTATACAGTTATGCATTGATGAATTGAATTCGGATCGAATATTAGTTCAACCATATCCAAATTCATATTTTTATGTTGGATCCAAATTCGAATATGCTTAGATTCAAATTTAGATCGAATATTATGCACTTAGTTGCTTCGATTTATTTAATTCAAAATAACTTATTTGCATATTCTGACAGAAAAATCGTAGATTGCATGGCTAGAAGCAAGTCGTAATTCTACCTAATTCAATTTTGAATTTTTTTTTTGCTCTTCTTATTTTTATTAGTAAGATCTTACCTTCTAGAAATATTTAATATTCAAAAGAATATCCATGCAAAGGATAAAAAAACACATGTTTTCTATGAGTTGTGTGCAAATGTGTTTTCTATGGAAAACATGCTGTGGGCCTTTGGCCAATATAGATTTTTTTTCATATGTATTTGTCTTTTATATATGTTAGCATTATGTTAATTTATGAGTAGTAATCAAGGTGTTTAGTACATTATTAAATTAAAAATACTATTCAAGCATAATTTTTTTTGTTTACAAACTCTGTTACAATATTTGGATCGAAAAAAGACAAAAAGATCTATTCCATCCATATAGTAATACCGCGTTACATCAGCTTAGATCTATAACAAATGCTCTTTATTGATATTATGTTCTGACGGAAGTACAAACTGTTGAGTTTCATTTTAAGTTTATGAGTTTATAAACTGAAATTGATACTCAACTTTATTTTAGGGTTTATTCCATGAGCCTATGCTTTGAGTCGATAAAAGAGGGCTGAAGCTCCAATAAATCAACTTATTAGAAAAGTTTAAGTTCAGATAAACATGTCTTAAGTACAGTGAATTTATATGTTCTCTTTGTTCCAGAGCTTAAATTAAAATAAAAAAGATATTCATATATTTAGTTTTGTATAATAGTTTGTAGAAAATAGGAAAATTAGACAACCTTATATAGGGTGTTGTTATCTATTAAATTGACTAACAAATTATAAATAGATGACAATTAATCTCAAGTCATGAATGTTTAATCACAGAAGTTATCATAGTATTATTTAATAATACAACAGTCAAAACAGTACAAGCTGGCCTAGGCAAGTGCACGGCTATAATCAATAATGCATTGGGGTGTGGTTGTCTTTCTTTGAAATTTTCTGCCTGATGATACAATGTAGCATAATTAATTTTAGCAGTTTGACGTTTCAAATCTTATTAGATAATGTTTATTCAATGCCGTACTTAATGAAGTGGCTTATTTGATGGGAATTGTTTTTGTTCTCTTGTTGACTTAACTGGTTCACCCATGTTATATGTTATTGCTTTCTTGAATAGCTTGAGAGATACTTGTAACTGAGATCATATATGATACTTAATTCTAAGGCTGTTGCCATTATTGACGTTTGTGATTCTTGCAGATTTCTAGTAGTTGTGCTCTTACCTATTAAATTGCTTTAGAATGCCAGAATATGTATAATCAATTGATCATAATATGAATGCTACAAATTAACCATTTTTCCATTATACAAGTAACTTGACACCCTTGAATAAACAGAGTTGATTTAGTGTGTTTACCCTGCTAATCAGTCAATGAGTTGACAAGACTAAGTTACAATTTTCCGTATGAAATGTTTTTTTGAGAAGAAAGCTAAATATGGGGAACAAGTCGATTGCATCAGGAAAGTAGGAAAAATGATTAAGTTGCCAAAGCCGACAGGACATGGCAACAAAGTAAGCATCAGAGTAAAGTAGCTCGAGGCATCGTTTGATCTCCCTCTTTTAGAAGGATAAATTATGGCATAGTCAAAGAAAGAAAAGGAAAGAAAAGGGGGAATGGGAATATCAATCTTTATTCTCTATTCATTTTATCATTTCACAAAGAAAGCATTTATTCTATTCTCTTAATTAATCAAAAAAGGGATGAAACACACGGCAGTAGTATTGTCAAATTTGCTACTGTGATAACTATAGAATCCATGTCTTAGGCAAAACTAAGAGAGAACTAATTCATGTTTATTTCAGACACTTTCAGCTGCTGACCTGCGTGATCCGGAAATTTCAGCCATTGTGGCTTCCAGGTTGAGGGAATTCCACAACCTTGACATGCCAGGTCCACAATCTGTACTCATTTGGGACAGATTGAGGTATTGCTGAATTTTTGCTTAAACAATTGTACTAGTAAAGCACCGGCTGCAGCAAACAAGTGAAGTGCTTAATCTACTCTCATTTTCTCTAGGAACTGGCTCAAAACTGCCAAGAGCCTGTGCTCCTCTGAGGAATCCAAAGAATTTCAATTGGATAGTATGGAGAAGGAGATCATTGCACTAGAGAATGAATTTTCAGGAGATTACCAGTGGATAGGATTTTGCCACAATGATCTACAGTATGGCAATATAATGATTGATGAAAAAACCAGGTTGCTGACCATTATTGTAAGTTTCTTTCCATGACAGCTATGTTCCTTTGTGCCAATTATGTGCTTACTGTGCGAATTCAAATATATAATGTGGATATAATGCTCTGGCCCAATTCAGCTTAAGAATGTAAGTCGTGTATGGATTAGTCCTATATTGATAATTTAACTTAAGATAACACTGTATATAAAATTAAATACACCAAGAGTTAACTATTTTGAATGATGCAAGAATGAAAATCTAAATGTTAGTATAGTTTGGATATACCTAGATGTTACGGTGTAATCACTTGAATGTAGCTAGGTGTTTCTCTGTCACTGTCATACCTGATTTTTGCATTATTTTCTCATGCATTTACAGGACTATGAGTATGCAAGTTTTAACCCAGTTGCTTATGACATTGCTAACCATTTTTGCGAGATGGCTGCAGACTACCATTCAGCAAAGCCTCACATACTGGACTACAGTAAATATCCAGGTATTGCATGCATATAAGCATATTACTCAAAACAAACAATTTATGCAATTTTTATTTTTCTTCTAGTTATCTGATCATCATATGCATTATCTGTTCACTATTGCTTATCTGCTATTCCTACTCTGACAGGTATTGATGAGCAGAAGCGATTCGTGCAGACCTACCTGAGCTCTCCTGGTAAGCGCGAGCTCATTATTAAGTTTGCTTGTTTAGTCCTATCTGTTTTGTGAAATAATACTTTTCTTTGTGTTTGCATTTTTCAGCTGTTTCTACTCTGATACAATCATGTTACCTTAATAGATATCTATTAAAGTATGTTCTAAATTACGTTTTCCCCAAATGTAGAACTACATATGTGCTGTTGGACAGTGGATAATCACAGAATCAGTCATATCAGATCTCTATAATGGAATTTAATTTGTCAAACAATGCAGTTTGAAAATCTATTGCTATCACATGCAAATATGAAGTGGTATATGTAATTTGTAATACAAGGGGTTCTTCCATACTTGGATGTTACTTGTTAGAGCATGACCTGCAAACAGCAAAACAAACTTGTGAGCTTTGTAGACCTTGTTACTGAGTTGCTTAGATACTATAATCTTAGCAGGTGAGGAACCTGAAGCCGAGAAGGTTGAGAATCTGGTCAAAAGTGTCGAGAAGTACACGCTCGCTAGTCATCTCGTTTGGGGCCTATGGGGGATCATTTCGGTTTGTTTCTTCCCATATTTTCTGCTCTTTCTAACTTTGTCGTACTCCCAAGTCCTAACCATCAGTGCCATTCTTCTAAATTACATCTTTGATCCGCAGGAGCATGTGAATGAGATCGACTTCGACTACAAGGAGTACGCGAGGCAGAGGTTCGAGCGGTACTGGCTGAACAAGCCTGCAATCTTAACTTCTCATGGCACTGAATACACTCCCAGCTTCAGGAGCTTTACTGAGGACCTGTGCTGCACATAGCTTGTTCCATGTTCCTGATGCATCGACGTTCGTGCCGTAGGATACAAGATTGTGAGAAGGCTTATCTCAGAGTTCAGGAAGATTGGGGCTTTGCCTGTTTGATTGTTCATTATCTGAGGGTGACGAAAATAAAGCCCAGCCCCAGATTGCTTGTTGTATAATCATTTTCTGTAGCACGTCCGTGTTGTAGCTAGTGTTGTTGTGTTTTCAGTATATGGATACTTATCAGTAATCTACTAATTTGGCCTTTGTGACTTTGTGTGTTTTCTCTGTATGCTCTACTCATCAGTCAACGTTCTCTTTTTATATAGGCGAAATTCTGTTTGTATCACTCAAAAAGTGCATATTTTTGTTTTTATCACAAAAAAAGTTAAGTCTTTCTTATTTATCACTACCATGTTAATTCTTATTTTGTTTTTATCATTGTCATCAGGTTTATCACCGTTACAAGTCATTAAAGATTTAAATTAGTATTGATCTGATCATAATTTGACAAAAAAAGACAAGTATACCTCAATCAGTAAGCCAACGGCTTGCTCTGAATCGACAGCATGCTTCGAGTTTGACAAGCCGTTGGCTAGCTTTAAGTTATTGCAAGGCTTGAGGACTACAACAAACTAGTAAGCCATGGCCAACAGCAAGGGCTCTGGTGTTCATGACTAGTACGAATGACACACAGGTTGTGTTGTCCAATAGTGGTGACCAGACGCGGTGGGATGGCAGCAATGGCCACTCCTAGACATTGGATATGGGCGAGGGCACAAGACCAAACAACAATATGGTCATCGGTGACGACAAACAACTTGTCAGACTTCCATACCAGAGGTGCAAGAATATGGCAGTGATGAGTATCAAGGTTAGTGGTGCACTCTAGGGTAGCAGAGGAATGCAACAATTTCACCATCGCAAGAATAGTGCAGGTGGTGAGGGAAGGGACAACCATATATTGGAGGTTGAGAGTGGTCTAGAGATGGATTGGTTAGCAGGGATTGGACGATGACAAGATTTGGGTAGTGGCAGTGCACTTGTGTGTGCGAGCATGCATGCCATGTTTTCCGACAAGGCGTCATTGGAGGAGGCAATGGGCAGAGGTGAGCACAAAAGGGGTCAAGGCGGTACTGGTGGCGCAATGTTTGCCGATGGCAAATAGACGAGGTGTGCTGGTGGTGATGAGGCAGTACTGGGGAAGGGGAAGATGCACCGACAGCAACTGTCAAGGAAAGTTTAGTGAAGACTAAGGGGAATTTCTTGTACAAGAATCAATAACAAAAGATGGCTGAAAGGTACTTTGATGGGATGAATAAAGAGTTTGGGCCAGTAGAGGAAAACGACGATTAACCACCAGTAAGGGCACAATTGGCATGATTGAAATTCGAGACATGCACAATGAGTTGAAGCCACCGTTTGGGCATGATGCTATGACTAGTGATGATTAGCGGTGATCCAACGGCTATGGCCACTGTGCTCGTCGAGTCTACCATGCTACAAAGCGGTAGGCAAGAACTACAACAACGACGATCACCGCTATTTTGGGCAATGCCCTTGATGTAAGAGCACCTTCACAGCGAGGGGGTGCCAATGATATAGGTGGCATAGGTGGCAAGACGGCAATGATGACTGGTGATGATGAGGTACGGGCGGCAGAGGGGTGCACGACAGTAGGCCATCTTCGGCCAAATTGGCCGAAAGCTGGTAGAAAGCAAAACTAGGTCAGCAGATATGGTAGTGCAATTGCTTTGGCAAGGAATCGCCCGGCAGCGACCAAGTTGATAGTGAGGCGAAGTGATGGCTAGAGAAGAGATCAATCGGCAAAATGAAAAAGTTTCCAATGAGTTTGCCAAAGAAGCGACAAGAATATGGTGGAGGCACTTTGAGGAAGCATCTCCGGTGAACGGCGGTGGTAAAAATAGCACCGAAGAGCGGTGGAATGGGCAAACAAAACAAAGCAAAGGAGAGAGAGAGAGTTGACTTAAGTTAAATCTATCATTTGATCATTCCATTATCCTAATGGATTCAAATTGATGATGATGATAAAAACAAAATAAGAATTGATGTGGTAATGATACAAAAGACGAGTGATTTTTTTTGCGATAAACAAAAATATGTATTGTTTTGAATTGTATTGACAAAATTTTCCCTTGTATATATGACTTTCCCGTTGAAATACTATATATATTTTTGGTGATTTATGAGAGAAACTTTTTTCTTTCCTCTTCGGGAAAGGAGGCATTAAGTATTAACCAATTGGACTTGTTTGTTCCCATGAGGGTGTTCTTTGCTTGGTAGGCATTAAGTACACCAACCCATATTGTATTGAGAGGAACAACACACAGAAGAGAGAGAATTTTTGATCCTGAATTGAGGACTTTTTTCACCCTTGGATTAATGTGCCATGTACCAATTCAATGGTAAATTAACGGGCCATAAAGTCAGGACTATTTTGATAGCAGTTTTTTCCCGCACATAAAATTTTGATTTGATTGAATACACGGCGTGCAATTGTTTTACAACTACTATAACGGATAATACTCTAAATACAGATCATCCATCATCATGGTCCTTGTGGATACTGGATATCTCAGAATTTAATTTGATGATCTTTTATTGCTTACACCTTTGTATAACCACACTAATCAGCCGTCCCAAGCCTATAAAAATGCTATTAGCCTATTTTGGGCCAAGACGATGGTACTTTGCCAGCCCAGGCCGTCCCAATCAAATCCTTGTTCCCCCTCTTAAGGAGTCCTCCCGCCGGGCCGCCGCCGCCGCCGTCTTCCGCGCGCCACAGCAGAAAGGTGATACTAATGCTCTCAACTTTACCCACCCTTCCCCTCCGAGTCTAAACAAGAAATTTGGTACGACGTTATGCAGATATAGCGAGACAGGCATCTGGTTGCCGTGGGTGGGGTGATGGCGAACAGCGAGTACGAGTACGTGAAGAGGGAGTTCGAGTTCGACCGCCGCCTCCCGCCGTCCAACTGGATCGTCGTCCGCATCGACGGCTGCCACTTCCACCGGTCAGCTGTTCTCTTCTCTTCTTCTTTTCTTAACAAAAAAATCTGGTTTTTGTGTATGTTCGTTATTGTTTCCGTGATTCTACAGCGATCAAACCGCCGAAATATAGCTATTTTGGGAATGCCCGATGGTTAGGACTTAGGATTGGCTTAGTTCATCTTCTATTAGAGCAATTTAGTTTTGTTGCTTCTGTCAATTATTTATTTTTCTATCATTATTTTTGTTAGATTCTCGAAGATACATGCCTTTGAGAAACCAAATGATGAGAGCGCTTTAAGATTGATGAACGCCTGTGCCTCCTCGATGCTTGAGAAATTCCCCGACATAGTCTTTGCCTATGGTGTTAGTGATGAGTACAGGTACAACATTTTCCCTGGCAAGTTCCTCAAAAGGTACTCAGTTTTCAATTGCTCGGTTTTGCAGTAAGCTTATGTTAGGTACTTCTTTTAATAGTTATGTATTTAAACTACAGATCTAGAATGGTTGCGAGATAGGTGGATGTATATGCATAATGTAGATTCAATTCCTTAAGATGGACGGTATTATTTATTTATCATAATAACTTTCTTATATTTATTTCCTTTGCAGTTTTGTTTTCAGAGAAGAAACTGAATTCTATCAGAGGCGAGAAAGGTATTTCATTTGCTATATTCATGTTTTTCACCGAGCATTTGGAATAAGATGTGACTAGGGTACATTTCCTTTCTTTTTTTTTTTGCATCATGTATGCAATTTTTTATACAGATAGCCTAATAGAAAAATACAAAAGTAACATTTAGTTTTATTAATTTTCAAAAATAACCCGTTTGTTATATGGTAGGAGGGGATTTCAGTGTGGCAATAGCAAACTTAGTGCGGCAAACATATACCACACAAGAAATGTGCGGTAGGGGCCCAGAAACTTGACTCACATCCCATGTGTGGTAGCTAGTGGTGGCAGGTGTGTGCCCAACCACTGAACAATTCCCACATAATGCTCGAGGTAAACCTTGGAGATAGCTTTTCGAATTGATGGGTTAGAGGCCTAGCATTGTATTTATCTTAATCGATTATTATTTATTTTTCACCTCAACAATTTAATGCATACAAGTTTTGGCTCTCTTTCACTCTCTCAACCTTAAAATTCATGTGTAGTGGTTAGGACTACTGCATGTGCATTGTGTGAAAGGTTCATCACCTACCTACCACACAATGCATGTGCAATACCACCCCATCCCTCTTTCTTACCACACACATATGCTCTTGCCACACACCCCAGTAGCTATTACATGGGGGAGCACACATATCATACATTGGATGTGTGGTAGGTGTCTCGTGTCACTTTACTGGCTTGGTGTACATCCAAAATGGATTATTTTTGCAAAATTCTAATTTGCAACTCATTTTTTGTTTCCATTCATGGATCTATTTCACACTTAACTCATCCCAACCCTTCATATTCTCCATCTTTCCTTATCCCTCACCCATCCTACTCCACCCTCATTTCATTCGCTATATTGATCTTTTTCATCAAGCATTTGGAAAAAGGAGGTGATTAGGGTTTAGGTACCTGTTTTTTTTGCAATCTTGCATGCACTTTTCTACCTCGGCGGCCATCGGCGCCATTGGTCAATGGCCCGTAGCCTCCTCTTGTCGTGGCGACCACCGCTGAGAGTAGCACCAACGATGCCCCACCTCCTCTGCTATTGTCACCACTCCATCCTCGTGCCACCTGCCACCACCACCTCACCACCTCATGTCCTTTGCCCCCCACCCTCGCCAACTGTCACCACCACCTATGGCTGGTGGCACCATCGACCGCTCTACCGCCAGTGATGCTAGGAGGGGGTTGGGTGATCGTAGAGGCTAGATCTAAAGGTGGGGATTAATCTGTTACCATCACCGCCTCACCACTTCGTGTCCTCTGTCCTTCACCACCTCTTGTCCTCTGTCCCCCATCCCCGCCAACTGTCACCACAACCTACAGTCAACAGCGTCATCGTTGTTTTGCCGCCAGTGATGCTAAGAGGGGGCTAGGTGAATCCTAGAGAGGCTAAATCGAAGAGTGAGAGTTAATCGCTACCACCACCTCATGTCCTTTGTTCCTTGCCCCTCTAGCTGCTGCCACTACCACCTATGGTGCACGGCACCATTGGCCGCTCTGCTACTAGTAATGCTAGAAGGTGGCTAGGTGAACCCTAGAGAGGCTAGATCTAAGGGTGGGGGTTGATCCAATGATAAAAAAAAGGTGCATGTAAGATTGCAGAAAAACAACTACCTGTCCCTTAAAAAAATACTTGAGAATATACAGTTTTGCATATTGCATGGGTTTTTGGTCCTTTTGTTTCTAAACCATATGAATGCCTGAACTTGATATTGACTTCTCCACTAATGGTTGTAGCAAAATTCTTTCTTTATGTGTTTCCTACTTCACTTCTACGTACGTGATGAAGTGGAAAGATTTCTTTCCTAATAAAGAGTTGATGGAGCCTCCATATTTTGATGGTCGAGTTGTATGCTATCCAAATTTGAAGACTATTCATGATTATTTGGCATGGAGGCAAGTGGATTGTAAGTTACCTGAACTAAAATCAACACATTCAAGTATGCTGACGAGAGTTTCCTATTTATTCTTGCAAACATGCTAATGCATGTCTTCCGCAAGAAATCATGTTATATTAATCTTAGTTGTTGAACATGTGTGTAAAATTATGGTATTTCAGCAACATATCACATACATCATACATACATTCACACATGGAGATTTGTATCCTTGAATGCTATAGTTAAGCAGTTTGTTTATCCCAAATTCACCAAGATCTCATTTCTACTAACTTCTTGCAGCTAGTAGAAATGCTTCGAATGAATAAGGGGATATTGAAAGATAAAATATAACATATCAGCATATTCCTTTATTTGTGCCTTGAAGGTCATATAAATAATCAGTACAACACCTGCTTTTGGACATTGGTGAAGTCTGGAAAAACTGAAAAAGAGGCTCAACAAGCATTGAAGGTATTCTCGTCGTTTATAGAGTTTAAGGTGTCTTACTGTTACATTTGTATGATGTTTTTTTAATATTTTTGATAATATGTATTATTCTAGGGAACATTATCAAAGGACAAGAATGAGTTGCTTTCACAACAGTTTCAAATCAATTATGATGATGAACCAGCTATATCCCGAAAAGGATCATCTGTTTACCGAGATAAGGTATTTCTGTAAAGCAGTCAATAGCAACATTGTCATTATTAATTTTTTTTGTATCATTATTCAATTTTATGTAGTATTTACTTGAGGTCTCATAATGATCATGACAGTCTATAGTTATATTGGGTGTTTCTCCAGAGCTAAGAAAGCTTATCATTGAAAGTTGTAACAGGACATCCCTGCTGGTTTGCTAGACAATACTAAATAAGCTCTACATCTGAATAAAGAATTAAAGGATGTGGACAACAATTACTATTGCTCTCTGACCTTACTTGCAAAAAGGTCATCATACTTGACTTTATAGGGATAATCTGAGATTGCTATTTCATGTGAGTTCATTGTATGATATTGGTCAAAGGTTATAATTCATCACATTTAGCGTGCAGATTATATATTGCATTTCTTATACCTGCTTAATTAAAAATGTTGTTTGGGGGATATCTTTTTTCTCAACTGATTGTTAAGTTTAGCTAATCCTGATAAAAGTGAACGGTTTTTAAAATGGTTATCTTGCATTGTAAGTGTATTATTTCCTATTGAGTTTTACATGTTGTAGGTAGAAGTAAAAGTGAAGACAGATGATTATGGGAATCCCATAAAAAGAATGCGGTTGATGGTAACAATAGCAAATGTTGATATCATAGGGCCAGAGTTCTGGCAGAGTCATCAGTACATTCTTCAAGAAGGTTAGTTTGAGTCATTTTATTTTAGTCTTGTTTCCAACTATAGCCAGAATACTGGATTTTTGCAACATTGATCTAATTAGCATATTGGGGTGAAAAAGAAAAATGTAGATATGAGCATGTCAAGAAATTTGATATTGACTACAAGCTCCCACCTTGCAATTTGATTGTCATCCGCATCAACAACTTCCAATTTGACAAGTGAGCACCCCTGCTTTCCTTTTATATGAGAGCATGCAACCATCCCTTTTGGATAGCTGTGTCTTTTCCTTGAGATAAACTAAAACTCTTTTGTTTAGGTTCTCGATGATCCATTCATTTGACAAGCCAAATGATGAGATTGCTTTAAGATTGATGAATGCTTCTGCATCTTCAATGATGGAACAATTCCCATGCATTGTCTTTGGCTATGGTTTTAGCAATGAGTTCAGGTAAAATATCTCGCTTCAAAATCATAGCTTCTGAAGCAAAAATCCTTTTTAGTAAGAAAAGAAACCAGATTTATGTTTTGGATGGTACACATTTTGTTCTTCCCATTCAAATGGCAGTATTTTGAATTCAATGGTTTTGTAGAAGAAAGATCATATATAAATAGGGTGAATCAGTGGATTCATTTGTCTCCCAGAAAAGTTTTGAAATTATAGATATATTCCATAAGAAGTAAAATATCATGTGTCCTAACAAAACCTTGAGTCATTATGTATGTCCTAAAAGGACCAAAATGCCCCTCCCCTTGTCTAGTTATTTTTTCAATTTTTTTTCACATGGAGTATGGTGAGCTGTGGCAGCGTGTGGCAAGTGACAGTGGTAGCAGTGACGAGTGGTATGTTGCGGCAAGTGTTGGATAGGGGTCATAGGGCATATGATTTACATTAAAGGGGCACATTCATGAAATTAGGTTGTTTTATATGAACACAAATAGATTCACCCTCTATAAATTATCCTAATTGTCCTCTTAGAGCTACATAGCAAAAGTAGAAACAAAAATTAACTTCAATATAGACAATATTTTTTCGTGTGTTAGATTGTAAAGCTGAAACATCATTGTAGACAAACATTTTCATGTTTGATGTTTCTGTTGCAGCTTTGTGCTCCAGGAGAAGACTGAATTATATCAAAGACAGGAGAGGTAGTTGTTTGCTATTTGCATTCCTATTATGGTTGTTCTTTTAAATGGTCAAGCCTTTCAATTAGGTGATGCCAACTTCTTTTGCAGTTTAATCCTTTCCTCTTTTGCTTCACACTTCACTTCTGTTTACATGATGAAGTGGAAAGAATTCTTTCCCCGTAAGGAATTGATGCAGCCACCATATTTTGAGGGACAAGTTATGTGTTACCCAAAACCAAAGATCGTTTGCAATTATTTGTCATGGAGGCAAGCGGAATGTAAGTTTTACCTCCTAAGAACAAGTACATCTCAGTGTAGTCAGAAATGTGTCAAAAGCCCTTTGTGGTACATAATTCCTATAGTCACTTTGTTATTTATATACAATAGTGGATGAATGCATTGAAATTTCATGCTTGTGTAGCTTCATGCTGTGATAAATAGATGATGAATGCGCATGTCCCTTATTTTTATTTTCCAATATCTTGTTGCGAGAGGTTTTCTCTTCTGGCAATTAAGAGAATCTAAAATGACAAGCCCATGAGCTCATTCGTTATCTTGTCCATTTGTAGGTCACAAGAGCAACCAATATAATACATGCTTTTGGATGTTGGTAAAGTCAGGAAAAACTGAACAGGAAGCCCACGAAGTACTGAAGGTCTTCTATTCATTCCTTAATAGTTAAAACATTTTTGTACGGTCCTATTTAACTTGTTTAATAATCTATAGTCTCTAACTCTAGAGAGTTCTCTGCAGGGAACATTATCAAAGGATAAGAATGAGTTACTTTTTCAACAGTTTCAAATGAATTATAACAACGAACCCGCTATATTCCGAAAAGGTTCATGTACTTACCGGCAAAAGGTAATTTTGTGAAATGATCATTTAACCATCAATGTTATATTACTCGTCTCACAGTTCGTTCTTGCTTTGGACTACTAGTACATACCACACTTATCTTTAAAAAAGTGATGTTATGGCATGCGTGCAACTAGTTTTGTTCAACTTTCATATGTTATATTTTTATAATTTTACTAATATATAATTATAGAAACAAATGGTCAAGATTGTATTTTGAAGACATTAAAAATAAAGAAACATAACTTATTTGGTAACAGGGAGTAATAATTGTGAAAAATGACTGCAGGTAGAAGAACTTGCAAAA
Source organism: Pharus latifolius (assembly GCA_019359835.1). Taxonomy (NCBI): domain Eukaryota; kingdom Viridiplantae; phylum Streptophyta; class Magnoliopsida; order Poales; family Poaceae; genus Pharus; species Pharus latifolius. The sequence continues at coordinate 5,369,512 of CM033323.1, read as the reverse complement.
GTTGAGGATGACGAAAATATCGCAGCAAAATCGCGTTGTGCTGTGACAGTGTCAAACGTTGACATTGGACCGGAGTTTTGGAGAAAGCATCCGTATATTCTTTATGATTAGTTTGGGCCGATTTGTAGTTTCATAGTTTTCCAGGCTCTCTTAACAATTTTGAGTATATGTGATTCTTTCGGTGCATCCACTTGATCTACTATCCAGAATTTGTTGACCATGGATCCATGGCACGAAGGTAGTACTTGCTTAAGAGAGAAATAAACTTCGCACAATTTTTCATGTTCTTTTGTTTCTCTTCGTTTTCGTTCTTCCTGTCGTTCCCGATAGCCCTCCACTGATGACCACGAGAAGCTTCGTATCACCGGCATTCCACCTCGTGTTGCACGGCCTCCCATCTCACCCGCGTGGTGCCACACATATAATATGTGCAATATGGTTGGTTGAGTCATATCTAAAAGTTGTTTAAAATATTGTAGAACTTTGCCTCATTTGCTATGTGAATGCGAGTAAATATGTGAGTTGCTATGCATGAATGTGAGTGTTAGCCATTCGATTGTGAACACTAGGTTCATCTTGCGAATATTAACCAGACAACACTCAAACACAGTTGAGATATTTCTAAATCAAAGAATTATGTGTTAGAATATGGTACAAATATACTAGTCATGTTGAGTCTAATCAAGCAATTTTTGTTTTAGAAGAGTAGCACACCTTGCAACTTAAAACTACATCGATTCTTGAAAATTTGTCTTCTTTTTAATTTAAGTAACAAAGGTAACTGTAATTTTGATTATTAATGTCAAAAGTCCCTCTATTAACTCTGAATAGTAAATACAATCCTGTTTAATTAATGATACTATAATTATTACTCACATAAAATATCTATCTATCACCAACAAATAATGAGACATTTTTTAAGAATATTAAAGAAGAATAATATGAGAAAGATATATTTAAAAATGTAAAATAATAATCTATAAATAGAATGTGTTATATAAAATAATAACTATTGGAAAACGGAGACAATAGTTATTACAATCTCAATCTCTCGTTCCACTCTCCGGTCTTGCCAATAAAGTCTGTCACCAGCATCGAGTTATGGGCCTCGGTTGTGCCGGTCGTTGATGTCCTGTAAAAACACAAAATGGCAAAGCAACTAAAAGCCACCGCAGCCCACCTCCAGACACTGCACCGTCCCATTCGCTCCCGGCTGTGTTGGCTTGCCATCCCATGCCTCGTCCGTCACTGCAGTCTGCCTGCATGCCCTGTGGCCCCGCCCTCAAGTGCCGTGCGAAGCCGCCTTCTTCCGTCGTCGTCTAAACCTTGTCACCTGTCAGTTGGCACGAGTCTCCCTGCATGCAGAGACCATGGTTTTAGAATGACAAAGACAACACTTCTTATTTTACGGGCGTGTACAAAACATGGGATTTGGATCCACATAGTTGTGAAACAACTGCACACGCGTATAGCCAGCACGACCATTAATTGGAGTTCCAGATGGATTCATATATATGCATGCAACAGGCAAAATCTACAGGTATACGGATGCATTTACCCCTTTATTGAGATATACCACAAGTGAATATAAATCACAAAGATAATTAATGCTGTGTAGTGATAATTTACAAGGTTTAACTGTTTAATTACAATCAAATTATGAAGAAGAGATTATTTCTTCTCAACGTAGAAACAACAAAAAGAACGAGAAAACGGCAAAAAGAAAGGGGAAAATACACAAGATTATTCATGTCCAAGTTCCAAACGATGGCGTCAGAAAAAAATCGAACACGCCATGGCTCAACAAGGCTCCACAATTCATGTCTTCTGCTGCTGCTGCTGCTGTACTAATGTTGGCAAATTTCTGTAGTACAATTGGACAACCTCAAGGTCTGAAAACCGCCATTGCCACTGCACTAGGTCACACAGTCCCTGGACTTAATGAAGAACTTGGCTCTGAATTGTCATAGTCCAAGGTTGTGTATTCCAGGAGTGCTTTCTTCCTCCAACAAAAGATGTTCCTCAACCTCTGCATCAGTGAATGTTAGAGCTCTTTGCAACTTTCTATGGCAGAAAACCTCAACATCTGCCATGTAGACAGCAGTCACAGGGCGGTGATCCGAAAGTTTCAGCTCCACTCTCTTGTAGGAAACTAGCCTGATTCCCTTGCCATATGAAAGAATCCGGTCACACCTACAGAAGTACGCGACAAAGTTTGATCATTCCTTTATCATGTAGATATAGATATACCGTTGCAAAACAAAGGGCAGAGCTTATAAGAACCAGCTTACCATGCAGGTGTTCTTCTTCCAGATTTTGGCTCATCACTTGCATACTTCTCCGAGTTAGACTCGTATTTATATGTTGGGGGAAAACTGATAACTCCTTCGCTCCACCCATCAAAAATGCGTCCTTTCCTCAATTCTCTTTTTAGCTGTCACCTCAAAAAGGTAAGTTAGAAATTCTAAGAAAGTAAAGAATGTACCAGGCCATTAAATTACCTGATCTTTCTCAAACAATTCATTCCAGTCCTGTTTAGAGATGAGTTCATGCGTCCTTTCATATGGTAAGTTGATCCGATAATTGAGATCCCCCAACCATATAATCCTTCTGAGATATTTAAGGTCAAATATTAAGGTGATTTCCTCCTCATTTCAAAATATTTAAATCAGTTAACTGCAAGATAAATACTGAACAGCATAAAAAATAGAAATACAGCATCCATTAAGATGCCATTTTGAGTTGTATCCAAGAAATTACCATGCCAGAGTAGATAAAACATGGATGAAATTCTATTCGAATACAAGCTTTTCAAATTCTATTTGAATGCAAGCTTTTGGAGTCTGGCATAGATTTTTTAAAAGATAGAAAATTGCTTAACTTACTCATGGTCATGAACAGTCTTAGGCATGCCGACTTTAGAAACGGTGTTAAATACTGTTCTACGAAGGATTTCTTGCACGTCTGCATTTCTTTTTAGTTCATCTCCATCCTTTTCTCCAGAGGTCAGGTGGCAACATATAAAGCAAAAATGTGTCTGATGTATAGACATGCTCACTGATATCGATCCCTGAAGCATGTTAAAAGAACAAATGTTGGCACAAAATTTCCTAAAACGATAGAAGCACAGAGATGCTGATGATCTAATAATAACTGATCTAATAGGAAGACATCAATAAAAACAAACCAATGCAAATAAACAAATAAGATAGTCAAATTTAACGCTTGCCTTGTTTCCAATATAACCCATGGCACCGACACCTACTGTTGATACTCTCAAATTCTGAATGTGCTTTCGCAGGCTTCTTGGAACCCATATAGAGAGAAATAACCCGACCATTTGCTTGCTTATTATTCTTACAAAATGTGGCCTTTTCTTGTTAACTACCCCACTATCAATGTTCACATCATGGGACAAACTGTCTTCTGGAAAAGTATTACAATCCTCATGTGCCAATTTGAAAGACTTGGAAGTTCTCAGTGCCTTCCCTGAAGTAAATGCTTTTGAGGTGTCCTGAAGACGGTGAGATAACATGTCCAATGGCCGTTCAGGCCAAATCATTCCAAGCCTCTCCGAGTGACTCAGTGTTTTAATCAACTTCTTTTGGCTGATTGGCTCTTTGAAATTAAGTCCGTAACTTTCAAAACTTAAGTCACGGGACTGACCAGAGGTAGTCTTTATTGAGGGCAGCCTTCTGAAGTCCTTGCTTTGTTCAACGTTTATGTTAAGAGCAGAACTGGAGTTTTTATATATGTTATCATGAATGCCATTATCATCAACTGTGCTAAAATCTTGTTCATTCCTTGAATGGATTTCCCTGTCACTGTCACTATCAGAGTCACTAGCCAGTTCATCTTCCATTGCAAGAGTATCATCTGATGGTTTGAACCTTGATGGAGAAGGAGGATCACTGTGACATTTATACTTTGGTTTATTTGGACAAATCTTATTCAAAGTTTCACGAATGATATGCTCCCACACTGCAACAGGACGGTTGTCTTCAGCACCAAATATGTTTCCAGCATTTAGTGGAACGATTTCTTGAAACCTGAAAGATAATCATAATCTCCATGGTAAGTGCAATGAAAAAGAGAGCAATCACAGTGATTAATAAACAATAAGCAAAAATTAAACACCAACGTGAATATCTGTCTACCCCCAATTCTCAAATACATCTTTCCACTCCTACTGGATACAACAAAACCATCTATTGAGCATAGCCCAGGCATCATGTCATAGCCAATTAAAAGTCTAATGCACTGCAGTTTAATGTGTCCAACTGAACAGAATAAGGTCTTGTAGAGTGTCTTTGGCTAAAACGGGTGAATGACATATAAGCACAAAACAAGACCTTGTAACCAACTAGCTGGTCACAGAAATTTGTTAGGTTGGACTGTTGATGTTGATACAGTAGCTATGGCAGCAGCTTTCAAAGCCAAATCACCTGAATACTGTTTAAAACTATTACTTAGATCCCTTGGTCATTTTTTCCTTAAGATTCCAATGCTATGATTTGGGAACAATTTATTTACTACTCCAAGTGTGGAACTGGTAGGCCAGATTTGGTAGCTCATTTGTGCACGGCTAATGATGCTTCTGTGAATCTAAGCCACATATCTATAGCTTGCAAGAAAAATCCGTGTAAATGAAAGTTCAGAAGTCAGAACTGAAAGAGGAAAGGTAACAACAACCAAAGCATTGATGTTCGCTGTATTTAATAAGTTGGCAAACTCAGTGATTTACCCAAGAACATATACATCTGCTGGTGTCTCCATATCCAGCCATTCTTGAATATCCAAGTCACTGGTTGGAACCCTGCCTCCGACATTCCATGTCCCTACGCAAATCCTACATATCAAAGTTAAAGTTTAGCTGAACGAACAACCCAGAAAAGTATCAAATGTTATTCGTTCTGGTTCAATTCCAATTAGGTTGCATCATTTAGTATTCAATCTTCTGCAAGATATTATAAAATCAGTATGTGAGGAATGAGCGGGTGGCATCTACTTTTAGTGATTGCATAAGAAAGTAATGTCAAGAACCGCATCACTAGGTCCAAAGGAATGCTAAGAAGAGGTTAATCCATGCCTGAGTTCTCTGATATTAATATACTGAGCACGAAGGGTCTCTGACTTGCGCCTTCTAAGCCTGTATGGTATAGCCTCCATTTGATTACCTACGTACAAGGTGTCAGAGGATAAGAACAAGGAACCTATTGTGCTTTATCAAACAAGTGCTTATGTCACAGAAAGGAATTTCAGAGAGAGAGAGAGTCAATACTGAAAGCCATCTAAGGGTTTGCTAGTAACTCGTAATTTCTCATCAGTTGTTCTTCCATAATTCTATTCATTTCCAGTGCATGAAGCAGCTAACTTGTATGAGTAGTTTTGATATGTTTCTTAAGGAAAAACAAAAGGAAGGCTTTAGAACAAAGAATAAGTCAGAAAACTGGTAGCCTCAGGGAAAAGAAAGTTTGTAACTGCAATCTCTTAATATACATAACATTTCGACAGAAGCTCATTCTTCTTTGATCCTCATTCTTCTTTGATCCAAGACTGCAAATAATCTCTCAATGTATTAGGCTATTAGCTATACCATCAATGTTCTTTAACAGCTCAGGTTTCTATTTTCCCGTCAATACTCAATGCCTATGTGTATAAAGCAAGCAGGAAACACTCATCTAACAAGAATGTGTATTGACATATTGAGAAATCAAATAATTTCATCAAACACTACTCAAATTACCAATTGTCTCTGCACCCAGTCCGCCCCTCCTTTTCTCGTCATACAATTGGCGCTCCCACCCACACATCTCTGGGCAAAGACCATTGTAAGGGCAGCAACAAAACATGCATAATTGTCAATATCAACCTACAAATTTAATCTGAAGAAATGAGATAATACTCAAATGCAATGCAGTTTTACTAAAAAAAACACATAATTGAAAAATAGCAGCCATTGTATAGTGAAGTCAACTATATTAGGTGGCCACTTGGCAATTCCTACTGTTTTGTTTTAAAAAAAAGGTCAAATAAACACCTACAGGCAATGAACAACAAAAATGTAGGAAGCAAAAGTAGCCTGCTTTTTTAATTTTTTTTTTTATCAATGTCCCTAATACTTTTAATCTTTCTAAAACAAAGGAGCAATGCCAAAAAAAAACACCACAATCGAACAGGTAGAGTACAAGAAAGAACTTTCACTATATTTTGCAATTTGCCTATGCTTTAACCCTCCACACCAAAAGTTTGTTTTTTTTCTTCATACTATTGATTAGTTTGTGTGCAAGAAACGAGGGGGAAGAGAGAGTGGGGATGGACCTTGGTACTCGAACTCGCTGTCGGTGGTGTCGCCCTCATCGGCGCTGAAGTCAGATTCCGGCGACTTCACGTTGAGCCACTTGCGAAGCACCACCTTGCGCCACAGCTGCACGCACCGCCAATCCAAACAACACAACAACACCTCAGCCCAGCTCTGCACAACTTCCTTCTTAAAGTCTCACCCAAAAATCCAACAAAAGCTCGAAGCAATTCCAAGAAAGGCGCACACACAAACAAATAGCGTGATCCAAGAAGAACTACCAACCTGCTTCTGCTTCTGCTTCCTGCCCTTGTGCTGCATTTGGGAGACGCCGCCGCCGCCGCCAAGGGGAGAAGTCATGGCTGCCTCCTGGTGATCTTGGAGAGCAAGAAGCAGCGGCGACTGCGAAGAGCACGAGGAGGACGCCATTTGCATTGGCCGCGCAAAAAACTAAGCAGGGGTTGTAAAGTTATTGCCTTTTCTATGAACAAAACAAAAACTTGAGAAAATTTGGAGCTTGGAGTTGAAGGGGATAACAAGTGTGAGAGATGGGGCCCACAGTGACATGGTGCAAAGTTCATGGTCGTCAGTGCACGCCCAGCCAACAAATTAGCAACTGGCACCGAATGATTGCTCCGTTTGATCCTCTGCGGTAGGATGGTTGTATGGGACTAAGTTTCGGCGAGATTACGACGCTTCTCTTCCCGCGGAGTGCAGAAAGGTTTGGTTGATTTCACCATCTGAATTGGAATAGATTATCGGATTTGGGGGAGAATAGAAAAGTTTATTTGATTGTCTAATCTGATATGGATGATTGAGTTCTTGAGAGAATAAGAAAGTCGGTTTGATAGTAATATTGATGGTGGCACATTAGAAAGTTTGATTTTTATTTGGTTGCATTGTCTTGATTCAAACTCATCTGACTAATAGCAAGTGTTAATGAGTGATTGATCTGTTTGATCATTTGTAATAGGGTAGTTGTATAGTATGAAGATTCGGTGAGATTAAAAGATTTCTATTGCTTAGGAGGATAGAAAAAATGATTTGATCCTCGAGTTAAAAGTGGATGGTTGGGTCCTAGAGAGGATAGGAAGGTTGATTCGATTTGCTCAATTTAGAATAAGTGGTTGGATTATAAGAAGGATAAGAAAGTCAATTTGACTGTAAGATAGACGGTGTCATAATAGAAAATTTTAATTATGCGTGAGTCATCTTAGTCATCTAATACCTTCTAGATTCCTAACCATCTCAAAGATAGAAAATTTTTTATTTGATGATAATCTAGTTGTATCGTCTCGATTATCAAATATGATATAAATTAACTATGAAGGTTTAGTTTTCTATTTTGGAGTGAGTAGAAAAGTCGTCCTATTTGTCTGCTCGTAGAAAACAAACATCTAAAACGATAAAAAACACACCAAAAAAAAAAATTCTAATACATCATCACCGACCCGATCATAATATCAACGTTGATAGGAAGCTTTCTTTCTGGGAATCTTCTTGTTGCCAAATGGATCTTAATCGGAGTTTTTTTTTTGTTTGCTTTCTTTTACCATTTTTAAGGACATAGTGTTGTGTTGTCAATCTCACTTCTCATCACTCGAGAAGTGACCTTGAATTTTAGCGTCGACAAGATCACAAGGAATTTACTGCATTTGAGACTGATGGATGAAATGGACTGAGACATTGTAACCTTCAGATGATCCTCTTGGCATCTCTGATGTTGCTTGGTGGAGTTCATCATGCATGCATGCATGCTTTGAACTTTTGAACATTTTTTGCTGACCTCTATCTATATGCTTTGACCAGATCTTTGATGGAATTTGGATTTTTGCGATGTCATTTTAGAGAAGTAATTGCCGAGAACAATGTGTTCAGAATTAATTTGATTAGACAATGTGTTTGTCCAGAAATTAGTATACAGTTTAAATTCTGTCACTGTAGATTCTCCTTTGTTGTTGTGGCATTGAAATGGATTATTTGCTCCGAAATTTAGAGAGTACTCCGTCTAGTTTAAGTTTTTCAAATAATATAGTTTATTAGAAATTCAATTTATAAGTTCAGTAAGTACTTTTTCATCAATATTAGTTTATTTAGGTTTTTTAATTCAAAAATGGCTTATATTTTTAGAAGAAGTCTTACAAATAAGTTGAATATTTGATCATAATTTTAAATTGTAAGCCCATTAATTTAAGTTGAATCTTGATCAACCACACTCTCAATTGTTGTATTCACAAATGATATTGTCGCATGAGAGATGTTGAAAGAAATTTATAAAGACCTCCTCCTGTCATGAGGAGTTGATGTCAAATCGTCAGATTTTAACTTTAATAATATCTTGGATCATGATGAGAGGATTATCCATATTATCATCATTTTCTTCATGAAATATGAACTGCTAAAATACTTTTTTGAAATCTGATAAATCATAAATTTGGTTGCTAAATCTTCGTGAAAAAGGCAGCTGACAGTTGCTGCATGCTTTTCTAGTACAAAATAAGTGGAGATATTTAATATTATCATTTTCTCAATTTATTTAATTTTTCCGAGGAGAATATTATGAGTATGTCATATGATTCTTTCTATCACGTTTCATTTTAAGAGTGTATTTAAACACCTGATCTATTATAATAACGGGCTGGTTAAGAAAAAAATATTTTTTTTATCAATTTTTACTTTTGATATCAATTAATAAATCTTGATCTAATGAACATAACTTAATCCAATAAATTTAAATGTGTCGCCTTTTTTTAAATTGTTGCATTTTCTTATATTAAGTTGTCGTATTTTTTTTGTTGTTATGTTTTTTTTGGGTGTCACTTTTTCCTACTTTATATTGACATTTTTTAGATTTGCTTTGTTTTTTGTTTTATATTGTCGTATTTTTTTTTAAGTTGTCATGTTTTTTTATTTTAAGTTGTCATATTTTTTTTAGATTGTCTTTTTTTAGGTTATTGCATTTCTTATTTTATACTATCATATTTTTTATTTTACGTTGTCGTATTTTTTTCTATTTGTCATATTTTTTAAAAAAATTGTACGTAAAAATATAAATAGCACTGTCATGTCTTTATAATAAATATATTCTAATATAATTTGTTAATATATTTCTGCAAGCAAGTTTATCATTTTTTTCTAATACTCGTACATGGAAGCATGATAGAAACAGATCGATCACCAACACCATGTTCATTGTTTCAGAATGTCTTTACCCAACTAAGCATATTTCCATCATTTACTTAACTAATACCAAGATTTGCCCGAATTTAAGCCAAATGTGAACTGGTCCAGGATTCATTAGATTCTTGACCCCATTCATAAATAAATGATACAACAACTGCAAACCACCCCAAGCATCCAAAGTCTATAAGACTATCTCCAACCCTCAGGCGCTTCGTGGGGCGCTTCAGCAGAATATTCTCCAGAATATTCTGTGTCACGTGTGCAAAGCACCTCCCGAAGCACCCCCCACTCCAATGCAAGGCGCTTCGCGAGGCGCTTCACGGGGCGCTTCGCAAAACACCTTCTCAAGCGCCTCCTACTCCAATGCAAAGGCGCTTCGCGAGACGCTTCGTGTATATAATATCAACAAACATTTAAAAATCGCGTAAATGAAATTTCGATAATTCAAACATAGTAAAAACATATAGTAATTATAAATAATATCGAAAAATTGTAAATTTTTTTAAAATTTTTCTTGAATCATAAACGGGACATGAAAAAAAAATTACAAGTACTAAATAAAATTTGAATACATTCGCCCATCAACGGGCTCAAAAAAAACTACTCGTCGGTATCGTCGCCCCCGAAATGCTGCCAAATGTGGTCGATCAGATCCTGTTTCAGTCGGTGATGTGTTGGCCGAGCGCGGATCGCTTCATTTCGAGCTAACATCTGTTGAAAGCTTGGTGGAGCACTGGCGTGGATAGGTGGCGGCGTTACGGTAGATGTCCCCCCAGTATCGTAGGATACATCCATCGGGTCATGACAGTGCCGCTCATCCTCGATTATCATGTTATGAAGGACGACACACGCTTTCATAATATTGGCAAGGGTTTTTCGTCGCCAAGATCGCCCGGGGCCGCGAACAATAGCGAATCGGCTTTGCAAGACCCCGAAAGCTCGCTCCACATCTTTTCTTGCCCCTTCTTGTTGTTGTGCAAACAACCTGAGTTTTTCTGTTTGGGGTAAGGGTACGGTCTTCACGAAAACAGCCCATTCGGGATAAATACCGTCTGCCAGGTAGTACCCCATATTGTACTCTGTCCCATTAACATAGTATTGGACAGTAGGAGATCGACCGGCCAACTCAGCAGTAAAAAGGGGGGATTGGTTCAGCACATTGATGTCGTTGTTTGATCCCGCGACACCAAAGAAGGCATGCCATATCCAAAGGTCTTTGGACGCAACCGCTTCAAGTATAATTGTAGGGACTCCTTGATCACCACGGGTGAATTGGCCCTTCCATGCAACGGGGCAATTGCGCCATTGCCAGTGCATGCAATCGATGCTTCCCAGCATTCTTGGGAACCCCCGATCCTCCCCTTCCTGGAGCAGACGCCGGAGGTCGTCGGCAGTAGGTTTACGGAGATACTCTTCCCCGAATCGATCGACGATTCCTTCAGCAAAAAGCTCCAGGCACTCGACGGCCGTCGACTCTCCGATGCGCACGTACTCATCGACAGCATCAGCCGGGGAGCCGTAGCACAACATCCGCAATGCCGCGGTGCATTTCTGCAGGGGAGATAGCCCCCTTCGAAGAAGGGCATCTGTCCTCTCAGTGAAGTAGGGGGACCACTCCCCAAGACTTTGAACAATTCGCAGGAAGAGGGGTCTCCCCATTCGGAACCGTCTGCGAAACAGGTACCCGGGGTAGATGGGTACGTCGGCGAAGTAGTCCGCAAACAGACGGTTATGACCGCCTTCGCGATCTCTTTCGATGTATCTTCGGGCGCCTCGGCGGCGGCGTGAGGTACCAGCATTTGTGCTAGCCTCCGTAAACGCCCTCTGTACGAACCCCGCCACAAAGTCTTCGATTTGCTGAAAGGCTTCATTCTCGGCACTGCTTGTGCTTGAACTGGACGACATTTTTTTGGACAAGGTAAGATCTGTATGTGGTTAAGAAACAAAGCTCTCAGTTGTGTAGATGATATCACTGAAATTGTGATAAATGATGGCATCAGGGCTTCGAATATATAGGGAGAGAAACACATCGATCACATGCGCAGGTTCGAATGGCCAAAATCCAAAAGTATGGATCACATGCGTCGGTTCCAAAGGATAAAATCCAAAGCATCGATCACATGCGCCGGTTCCAACGGCTAAAATCCAAAAGTATGGATCACATGCGTCGGTTCCAACTGATAAAATCCAAAGCATCGATCACATGTGCCGGTTCCAACGGCTAAAATCCAAAAGTATGGATCACATGCGTCGGTTCCAACTGATAAAATCCAAAGCATCGATCACATGCGCCGGTTCCAACGGCTAAAATCCAAAAGTATCAATCACATGCGTCGCTTCCAACGGCTCAAATCTGGAACCGGCGCATGTGATCGATTCTTTTGGATTTTAGCCGTTGGAACCGGCGCATGTGATCGATGCTTTGGATTTTATCAGTTGGAACCGACGCATGTGATCCATACTTTTGGATTTTAGCCGTTGGAACCGGCGCATGTGATCGATGCTTTCGATTTTATCAGTTGGAACCGACGCATGTGATCCATACTTTTGGATTTTAGCCGTTGGAACCGGCGCATGTGATCGATTCTTTTGGATTTTAGCCGTTGGAACAGTTAGTACAAGTAAATACGAAACAATTGCAACAGTTAAATCAAAAACAACCTTAATTAATAGTGCAAGTGAAACGTTACAAACGAAAGATACATCGAAAGGCCTAATCCTTATTGTTAAGCATTTTGGTCGCGTACTCTAATGCGGCTGTATGCGCCGCCAAACGGGCCTCAGAGAAATTGGATGTGTCCATGGACACCAGTTTCGTCAATGACCTTAGACATGACGCCTTCTCTCTTCGTTTGCTCACTTCATCCAAATTTCCGGCTGCAGCGATGGCGTCTCGGCCCATATCATCTGATGTTTCGCCCAGTTTGCTCTTATCTTTCCGTTTCTGCTTGGCCGCGTCCCGCCCACTCGGTCGTGGAAGCTCGACGGGGTCATCGTCGTTGGTCGATGACGACGTGTGTCCGCCTTCTTCGCTGAGCCGACTCCGTTTCGACGAATCCAAGTAGCTGTGGCACCATTTCGGCTGACCACGTACGACATTCCACCAATGCTCCAGAATGAACACCTGACCCGCCTCCTACTTGTACATATCGCGTGCTTGCGACATCAGCTGGTCATCGGAATGACCGCTGGCGTAGGCATCGCGCAACCTGCAGTAGATACCATTGAACTGAACAATTTTCTTATTGCTCTTTTGCCAATGGTCTTTACAGTGCCTGATGTCTCGTCTACGGTCGGGAGGACTGCTCTCATTGTACGACGCAGCCACCCTCACCCAGTACTGGTCAAATTTTTTATTGTTCCCACCGACCGGGTCGAGAGAGTTATTAAGCCATGCACTGATCTGGAGGAGGAAAAATTTAAATTGAATAACACACTGTGCAACAACAAATTATGTAATTTATATGAGCACTCACAAGTCGCATGTCGTCCTGTTGGGATCAGAGCATTCGTTTGCGCCGTGCTCCAGTGGTTCGTTTGCCTTTGCCCGCGTTGTCGTCGTCCGTCAGAACGACCGCAGCAGTGCTATGTGGACTGCCTGTTTCTGATACGGATGTCGAGCGAGATCTGGCTCTCGGTGCTTCGGGTGGCGACGGTTCTGCACACATGCTCGGAACTCCAACAAAATGAGGATTTTGGCCGTAAGAGCCGTAGGGGGCTTGCCCGTATGTCTGTGAATATGGATATGGTTGGCCGTATGGAGGGGGTTGAGGGAACGGTGGATAGTACATCGGGTATGGTCGGGGAGGGGCCTGAGAACTGGGCGGATTTTGGCTGTTTGGCGGGTTGGAGTTGTCGTCATCTTCGTTTGGTTCCCCAAACCAGTTAACGTAACCGCCGGGGGGATTGTTGGCCATCGGAAAAATTTTCGGAAAATATCGGATGAGCTAAAGAGGGCTGAATGTGAGGTTTTGATTTTTGCTGTTGTCCAAATGAGCTGAAACATGCTCCTATTTATAGCCACAGGGTCACAGGATTTATCAGGATTTTTCTGTAATTTTTTGTGATTTTTTTGGATTTTTTATGAATTTTTTAGCTCACAAATGAATAAAATAATCCAACGGCTAAAATTAAACGGCTATATTTCAAACGGTATAAATTTCAGCCGCTGACAGGTGGGCCCGGGCGTCCAACGGCTAGTAATTACAAAAAATGCTGTGGCACTCACTGACACGCGGGCCCAGCACATTCCCAGGGCCACATGTCAGAGGAACTGGGGCATTAAACGCGGGTGCACGAAGCCAGAGGAAATTCCCGCGCCACACGCAGGCCCATTCGTCGCGCACTTTTTCACTCGCTACCCTCTCACTGACAAATACGCCCGCTCCAGTCTCGGCCCTAGTTGTCAGGCGCCATTAAAAGCGGGTACAGTTTCCCCGTGGGCCGCGCAGTGGGGCCCACAAAGCGCGTGGCGAGGCGAGGCGAGGCGTCCCGGGCCACTCCAACGTGGACGCGTGGCGAGGCGAGGCGTCCCGGGCCCACTTGTCAGAGCAAATTTTCAGTTGCTTCGCCAGGCTTCTCGGGTTTCACTGTGCTATTTTTTTAATAATATTTCTTGGTGGGGCCCGCTTGTCAGCGCGTGGATGCGTCGGGGATGGAGACAGCCTAAGGGATCGTTCAACTTAAACATTGGATTATCAGTTGAAGTTAAGGTCTAATATATAGTTTATTTCAAATTTGGCCCTTCTAAAATTGGAAACTTTCAATAAATTTAAGTTAGTGGAAGAAATATTATTAGACTTACATTATCGAGAAAGGTTAATCATAGCCAATTTTAGATCATAGCAAACATATTCTAAATCTAATCATAGCAAACATCACCAACTAAAGGCAACTGTGTCTTGCTAGTGAACTCCATATTTAGAGCTAAAATTTGATTAACTTGAATTTAACATGACGCCAGTACTTCCTTTTCAGCAATGCTGTTACATTGGGCAGTCCCATGCAGACATATGGTAGTGATAGTAATCGTAAACTGAAGGTCAAACTCCGATGAGTGGTTGGTGACCGGTGTTTTCTTCTTCCAGTGCAGAAAACACATGGGTTGCCTCTTCACACTCTCGATCATCCCAACTCTGATGAGTTTGCTCTTCTTTTTTTTTTTTTTTATGATTTTGCCTACCTCTTATCCAATCATTATATCAACACTTGTCACTCTTAAATTTAATCTCTCCAAAATTCAGTTGACCCCTTTTTAATATATGTGGTGATTAACTGGTGGTGGACGGTGGTAGTGGTGGCTGATGAGAGAGTTAGATAGCAAAAGAAAGCTACGAAGGAGGTGATCAGACGGCAAGGTGGATGACGGTGGTCATGATGTGAGAGAGTGGCCGGCCAGGAGAGTGGAGTTGAGGTATATGTCGGTGGCCATTAAGATGAAGGTGGAGAGGAAAAAGAGTGGAAATGAATTATATTTAAAGCAAATGATGTAAAGGATGAAAGTTTTTTTTTTAAAAAAAAAAGTAACATGCATTCTGGTTAATTCCTATTTAGCTGTCTGTCAGTTTACTCTAGAAACAGTAGTTATTAAAGAATTATGACTAATAACTATCATGTGGCAGCTCCCACACGGCATTTTTTATTGTTGATTTTAGAGTTTTATTGTTTGTATGTAAAAATAGATACAATTGTTCTTCTTTTATAACCCTTAATAAATGATTAATAAGAATCTTAATAGAAAAACTAATATGAATCCTAATAGACTACTATATCCAACATTCCCCCTCAAGTTGGGCGATAGATATCAATCATCCCCAACTTGTTACAAGCTAACACACACTCTTTGAGACTAATTTCTTTTGTCAAACAATTAGCAAGTTACTCTCCAGAAGATACATACTCTAGTTTCAAGCTTTATTCATCTAAGCGCTCTTTAATAAAGAAGCGATCAATTTCCACATGCTTGGTGCGATCATGTTGCACTGGATTATTAGCGATATTGATTGCTGACTTATTGTCACACCACAGTGTCAAAACTCCACCTCAAAACAATCGTAACTCTGACAACAAACTTCTCAACTAGAGCATTTCACATAAGCTAGAAGACATAGCCCTGTACTCTGCTTCTGCTGTAGATCGAGAAACAACATTCTGTTACTTACTTCGCCATGACACCAAGTTGCCTCCCACAAAAACACAATACCCTGATGTTGATCTCCTGTCATCTAAACAACTTGCCAAGTCAGCATCACAATAGTCAACCACATCAAGATTCATATTCTTCCTGAACCAGAGACCTTTTCCTGGACTACCCTTCAAATATCTTAGAATCCTATATACTACTTCTATGTGCTCCACTCTTGGGTCATGCATATATCTACTTATCACACTCACCACATAAGCAATATCGGGTCTTGTGTGACAAAGGTAAATATGACGGCCAACAAATTTTTGATAACTCTCCTTGTTAGTTGGGTTTCCACCTTGATCACTTAACTTGTGGTTCTGCTCAATGGGAGTAAAGATAACACGACATCCTAACATTCCAGTTTCATACAACAAATCTAGAGTATATTTCCTTTGTGAGAGAACTATACCCTTTTTAGACCATACAATCTCTATGCTAAGAAAATATTTGAGATGACCCAAATCCTTCACTTTAAATTCTTTACCTAACTTGTTCTTCAGACGAACAATCTCCTCAGCATCATCACCTGTGATGACAATACCATCGACATAAACACAAGTATTGTAATGAATGCTCCAAAGTGCCTGAAAAAGACAGTATGATCCCCATTACACTGCTTGTAACCCATAATATATACCGGACGTCTGAATCTATCAAACCAGGCCCTTAGAGATTATTTTAAGCCATACAATGACTTCTTCAGCTTGCACACCTTTCCACTATCACCAAAACCTGGTGGGGCCTCCATATATACCTCTTCCCGTAAATCACCATGCAAAAAGGCATTCTTCACATCAAGCTGATGTAGGGGCCAGTTGAAGTTTACTGCACACGAGATTAAAGTTCTCACCGTACTCATTTTTGCTACTGATGCAAAAGTCTCATCATAGTCAATCCCGTACATTTGACTATATCCCTTTGCCACTAATCTCGCCTTATATCTCTCAATCTTGTCTTCTGCGTTTTACTTTATGGTATACACCCATTTACATCCAACAGCTTTCTTCCCGACTAGAAGAGAGACTAGTTCCTAGGTCTCATTTTTCCTCAATGCCTGAAGTTCCTCTTGCATATCACGAAGACACAAAGGATCTTGCATTGCCACTTTCCAATCTTTTGGTATGGGCACAGATTGTAATAATACAATGAAAGACTTATATGCAGAAGACAAAGAAGAATATGAGACAACATAAGAAAGATCACCCTCAAAACCATACCTAGCCGGAGGCTTACTGGCATTGACTCGGTGCTCTCTAGGATGAGCAATAGGAAGATCAAGAGATATATTACCACCTGTTTCAGAGGAAGACGAGGTCAAAGGTGAGACAACTGAGGAGGGGTCAGGGACAATGACTTGCATGGATGACTGGTCGTCAATCTCGATCACAGGAGACTGGGGCTGTTACTGCTCCCCCTGAACTCCAGTGCCACGAAAACGCTTCATCTTTAGAACTCCAGTATCTCCACCTCCATTGGCACACACCCCCTCATATGCAACAGGACATGTAATTATACCCACAACAACATCGCCAGTATCTCCACCTCCATTGGCACAAACCCCCTCATCTGCAACAGGATATGGAATTATACCCACAACAACATCGCCACATTCACCATGGTCACCACTACTCACTCCATGGTCACTACTACTAACTTTATCATTCTCCCCCTCTCTATCAGCACTAGGCAGGCGAGAAGAGATATCACCAAATAAAGGCGTCAATTCAGTTTTCTCACCATACAGCACTAGACAGGCTAGAAGAGATATCACTAAATAAAGGCGTCAGTTCAGTTTTCTCACCATAGAAGGGCTCAAACTCCCGAAAAGTGACATCCATACTCACAAACATCCGTTTGGCTTGAGGGCTCCAACACATGTAGCCCTTCTGTCAAGAAGAATATCCCACGAATATACACTTCAAAGTCTGAGGGTCCAGCTTTCCTGTAGAGGGTCGATAATCCCAAACAAGGCACACACATCCGAACACCTTCGGAAGGACAACAAATGTATTCGTTCCCATAAGCAGCTCACAGGGAGTTTTCATGCCTAACACTCTTAGGGCATGCGGTTAATTAAGTAAGCCGCTGTCATAACGGCCTCACTCCACGGGATTTTTGGCATATTCATCCCATACATGAGTGAGCGGGCAGTCTCCAAAAGATATCTATTTTTTCGCTCAGCCACACCATTCTGTGCCGATGTATCCGGACAGGTTGTCTGATACAAGATCCCTTGAGCTGAAAGAAAAGTCGCAAACTCCTTGTTGACATATTCAATTCCATTGTCAGTTCTAACAATATGAACATAAGTATTGAATTATCTTTGCACAAGAGCACAGAAATCTTGAAAGCAACGCAAAACTTCATTCTTATTCTTCATCATATAGAGCCCAGTCATACGGGAATAATAGTCAATGAAAGTAACAAAGTATTTAAAACCATGAATAGAGATAACCAGAGAGGTCCAAACATCTGAGTGAATAAGTACAAATGGTACAATACTACGAAGCTCAATACTACCATAAGATGATCGTGTGTACTTGCCAAACTCACAAGCATCACACACCTCGACTCATAACATCCGGATACATACTCCTCAGTCGGTTAAATGATAGATGACCCAAACGATAGTGATAAAGCATCACTTCAGCCTCTTTTCCACCTACAGCAGTAGTCAAAACAGCACTCACAGCATCCATAGTCCCTCGATCCAAATACCACAATCCATCACGCCTAGTCCCAGTCCCCAAGACCCTCCTTGTCTGCCTCTCCTGAATATGACAGACATCTCGGTCAATATAAACACCACAATCAATTTGAGTCACCAAAGCATTCACAGAAAGAAGATTGACCGGAAAGAATGGAACATGCAAAACAGAGGAAAGTGTAATGGTAGGTGTACACTAAACTGTGTCAATTCCCTTGATGGGTTGTGCAGTCTCATCAGCAATTTGAACAGTTTCACGATGCATGGAAGAATATGGAGAATATGATGCAAACTCACTAGAAGCACCAATGACATGTCTAGATGCACCTGAATCGACTATCCAATCTAAAGGAGAAGTATGCGAGAATGCAAAAGCCTGTGCCTCAATATATGTGCCCGCATGGGCATAATTGGCAAAAGTACCAAATGTAGTGGTCATAAGGATTTCTTGGATGGCCATGGACTTACTGGTGGAACCCTCAACCTTTGCTTTGAACTGTCATAGCTCCTCCAATTCAAAAAGATCCTCTTTGTCATGCGCAACTGATCCCTCATCAGACACGACAAGATTGACTTTAGGACCTTGGCGCCTACCACCACGTTCTCTACCTCGGCCTTTACCACGTCCTCCATCACCCCTGCCACGCCCAAAATCATGTGACTGTGGGCAATTCCAACTAATGTGGCCAATCTTCCCACAAGTAAAGCACTCGCGGTGATCTGCAACAGTCAACACAGATCTAGTAGGAGGTGGTAGGGTACCCGATGTCATGACCCGTAACCGGGTCTCCTCTATCACTGTAGCAGAAAATGCCTCCTCCATGGTGGGCAGATGCAGCTGGTGGCAAACGGCAGCTCTTCTAGGCTCAAACTCAACATTCAAGTTTTGCAGAAAGTCAAGTAGTCTCCTGCGATCCACCCATTTTTTGAACATAGTTAGATGTTCAGCATGAGGAATGTCTAACGGATCATAGTGGTCCAAATTTGTCCACAGTCGCTGGAGTTCATTTAGTACTCAGATACAGTCTGCTTCCCCTGAGTCATGCCTCGAAGCTTCCCATGCACTTCAGCCATCATCATGGCATTGCCAGCTCCAAAATATAGTCTAGCTAGTACAGCCCACATCCCGGCTGCTGTTGGAGTGGTTTCCACCATCCTAGCAATAGAAGGGTCCATTGAGTTAAGCAACCACGCTTTCACCAGATAATTAGTGGTTTTCCAGGCCATTCCGAACTATCTTTAAGGGGCGCGACAGATGTCTCTTGTACACAGTTAGCAAGCCCATTTGCCTCTAAAATCATAATCACCCTCCTAGACCAACTCAAATAATTTTTAGTTCCCTCCAGCTTCACATCATTTGGCATGAGCTTTATCTTTTTCACCATCTGTGAATATGGCACTGCCATCACAGTTTTGTCCGATAATGAGATGTCATTCGTTCTCATTGTCATCATCTCCATCATCTTCACTATAAACTCCTCCATGGTTAGAACCGTGGTTGTCATCTCAACAGGTCCCAAAAAGAAATTGAGCTCATGCACTCACAAACCCCTTCTCTCTCTTTTTTTTACGCCACAGAAGATCTGGTATACATAGGATCCAGATCTGCCACAGAAGATCTTGACTTGGAGTCCTCTAAATCACTGAGAAAAAAAATTGGCGGGCGAGCTCGGTGGGGCGTTGGCTTGGCAAGCAACGTGCAGACACGGACTTGGCGGTGGTCGCGGCGCATGGGCGTAGAGCGTTAACCGCCGTCGCCAGGCGCAGGCGGCCGAGCGTGGGCAGCGGGCGACCGATGAAGTCAGGTAAGTAAACACGACGGTGGCACTTGAGCGGCGATGACTCTAATACCAAGTTGATTTTAGAGTTTTATTGCTTATTTGTAAAAATAGATACAATTGTTCTTCTTTTATAACTCTTAACAAAGAATTAATAAGAATTCTAATAAAAAAAATTAATAAGAATCTTAATAGGTTACTATATTCAACACTTATGTATTTATGTACACTCATTAGTAGGAAATCGACAGCGATCGAAGAAATTTTCTTTCGGTCCAGCAACATTGTCGGCATACATTGACGACCAGCTATGATTTGGGGGGTTTATCTCTTGCAAGTAACTTCTTGATTATAAGCTAGATCGTCCCAATCATTGTCATTGCCTTGTATTCAATACATATGGTAACGTTTCTCTATATGAATTTGTGGAGGAAATGTTGCCACGTTGTGCTTTTAGTTAATGATATTTATTTTGCGCTCATAAGAATGTGTACCCACTCAAAAAATAATAGATTTTATTTTCAATTCACTCTATTTTCACATGTATATTTAGTTGAATTATTATTTTAGTAGATGAGTGTGTAGAGGTGTTGAAGATAGCAGTGAGATGAGACGTGTGTTGTCAATATAATAAATACTACTACGCTCAGTAAATATATCTTTCTAAAAAACAATGTTAAAAAAGTTAATGATGTTTGTTTTGCTTTCTTAGATGGCAGACAAAAGGTAGTTCTATTAGTTTATGTTATCTCAGGATCACAAATTATCACATGCTGATAGAATACAGCTTGTCTGTAGTCCAGGACATAATTGAGAAAGAACTTTGTTGATCCCAAATCTGAACTGTCCACTTTTATCTGTCTTCATCTTTCACCTAGCAAGAAACTGGGATACTTCACACATGACTTGGAGGCAGTATCCACTCTTATGCAGACAGCGGGAGCAGGAAGCATCACTCCACTAGAAATTAGCAGCAAACTGAAGCAAAAACCTGTCATGTAACTCACTGAGATCTATAATCTATATAATGCAAGTTTCAGTTACTGGACAATAGAATAAACCTGCCAATTTAATGGAGCAAACCAAACAAAACTCCTCACAGTTCAGCCGAAGCGAAAAGCTAGCCTGGGGAGAGGTGGTCTTAAGCTGACGGTGGCCTGGTCGCTGCTACAGCTGGGACGCACGGTGGTGATCAGCTGTGAGCGTGGAGAGATGGCACACGCCTGACCGTACGTCTTCCTGTCGAATGTAAATTGCTGGGCCTGGAACTGGAGTGAATTTATAGATCACTCAGGGAAAATTTGGTGAATCCATAAGATTTGGATTAAGAGTAGGCAATAGTATTGAAATCTCATATATGCAATACCAGGCAAACAATCCGTCCATGCGAATAATGTTGAAATAATATCCATCTATCAGTAAAGAGTACAAATGCATCTTCATTTTTCAATTTTCTGCATTACAAGCATCAAACAGGCAAAAAAATTCAGCAAAGCACATCAGCAGAAACTTGGTGTAAGATCCTGCTGTCCAGGTTCCATCTGCTGGAGCTATCTTTCCAAGAAATTTAATTACCTGTTCTTTCTGATGACAATAAACATAAAGGACTGCGAAGATATATCTCCTCAGAGATATGCATGATCAGATAGATGTTTTGCCATTCAACAAAACTGTTTGATAGATTATTTATCGTCAGTCATAGGCTTCTTTCTTTCAAAAGAGGAGACACCACAGGTTAAAGAAAATAAACGTAAATCCTCATGCTTAAGTTTGTAGAATGAACTAAGTAATCAGATGACACGATCCACATCTGGAGCAGCTTCAGTATTTTTTTGGTCTTCCAAAGCTGCAATACGCTTGTCAAGATCTTTGTAACGCGCATCCAAAGAATCATGGAGACCTTTCACCTGACATTATGGATAACAAAGGTCAGATACTTACTGCAAGTCCAACCAGAATCATAGTGTAGAATGGAATTCAACATGCATAGAACTTATTCGATAACTTCTGGAACAAAGCAACCATGTCTACTTATTTGGACCAAGTAAGAAGGCTTACAACCACAGACATATAATATCTCAAACTTACAGCTCAGGCAAGAATCTGCCTACTCAAGAAACCTTTAGTATGAAAGAGAAATTTACTTAGAGTTCATCTCCTCAACAAAGCCTTAGTTGGAAATCCATTGTAGTGTAGAATCAAATGCAACAGGGTCCTTTTAGTACATCTTGTTGAACAATATTTCAGCTTTCCTCCACATAATTCCACTCATTTCCATGAACTATTCCATTGTTGCCTGCCGAGTTTCTAGGCTTTTCAAATAATGAAAATATCAAGGCATCTTCTTGTATAGTAGTAGTAGATAACTGAAAGTTTCATTTCTCACAGAACTTCACATGATTTCATATGAGAAAGCAATTATTAGTACAACTGACAGAGGTTTTTCTGATAAGTCTAGAAAGAATGCATGTTGACTATGAGCCTTTACAAAAGATAAGTTCTAGAAATTTTATTTGAGCCTTTGCACCCAAAAAAAAATTTGTCCATGAAACTGAAAATCCTAAAATGTGTCACAGTAATGCATGCCATTTCCTATGTTCAAATCATTTATAAGAAAGCCAACAAATTTTATTTAACTCTAATCATGTTATAGTACTAACAAAAATTAGTCTGTCACAGATCATGCTTGGCTACACTTTGTTACAACACCAAGACATTATCAAATTAAGCTTGTAAAAGAGCACAGGCACATTGATTTTGGCCTAAAGAAAATGTTATTAGACATTCCACATGGATTGTGTTGTAACACAGTTCTACAAAAAATCAGATCCATCTATCCATATTCTTGAGTATCAAGTTACACAAACCATTCACAAACTAGACAATGGTGTATTCCTTTAACCTTTAACCTTCACAAAAGTGGGAATTTAGATCTCTCCTAGAACATTTCAACCACCCAGTTACTTTTATGAACAATCATGCCAACCTTCCAGCATTGTACATCACATCAAAGGCTCCACACATATGGATACAAGCAAAAAATAACTAAATTGCAAAATAGACCTTCAATTTGACATGCCAAGCCCAAGATACAGCATCATATGATGCCTCCTGGAACATTAACCATTGAGTTCATTGCAAGCTGCATTGTATATATGTCGTATACTTCATGATTCTTACAATCAAATACAACTGACAATTAAACAGAAAGTGATAGAAACCTTAATCACTATTGCCACAAATACTGAAAATAATTGGCAAGATATTGAGAGGGAAAGCAACTCAGCTGGTGGACGTGCGCCTGTTTTCACAACAAACCAATGGTGCCATTATCCTTTTCGGCAAGAGGAGAAATACACAAAATGCACTCTCTTCTACACTTAGGCATATGATTTATCCAAGCCATCATGATCTAGAGATAAATGCTCTCCTCAGCTCTCATGCAACCCAAACTAGCATCTTCACCAACAAATCACATGACTAATAGACTACTAAAATCAGCACACCAAATGTATAAACTATAGTCATTTTAATAAGGGATTTCCCCATTCCACACGCAATGTACTGATGCACCTCAGGCATGCTCAAGAAACCACCGCAAAGGGTCCTACTACCGCGGCGTCTAAGAATCTAAGATCTGAGATAAGGATGAGGAGGAGGAGGACGGATTAGGAAGGTATAGCGCACCTGGAGGGCGATGGAGTCGTGGGCGAGCTTGTAATCCTTGTAGAGGAAATAGGCGCCGGCGGCGGAGGCGGCGGCCGCGCCGGCGAAGAAGGAGGCCAACCTCACCCGCAGCATAAAACCCATCGGATTTCGACACTTGTGGCCTTCTCGAACCCTTCGCCGCCTCCTTCCTCGCTCCCTTCTTGCTTCCTTCTTGCGGTGGGGGAGACGAGAGAGCAGAGGAAGGCTTCTTGTTGTTTTGTACCTTTGTACCGAACTGTCCGACCTGTGGCCCAAGTCTTAGGGTCTGCGACTGGGCCCTGTATGTCAGTTGCCCAGTAGTAGATTAACATTTTGAAGTGCATTAGATTCCTACCAAAAAATGATGCGAATACTGAGCACAAATTTGTATGTTAATGGTTTTTAAATTGGAAGAATTATGATATGTCAATTAGAATAAGTTTCTAATTCTTAGTAAATAAAGATATGTGTTTTTTTTAGCATTTTTATGTGAAAAATTAATATTTTTTTTACTTAAATCTACCCAAAAGGTTGCACGGAATGTATAAATTTATTTCTTAGTATGCACATCTTTTATAGCACTAAAATGCGCCATTTAGTAAAACTTGCAAGCACCAGAAGGACTGTACTTAGCCGTTATCAAAGTTAACGGGATCATAGTCTGTGCTGCTGTGTTTTTTTTATAAACATTTGCTAGTGTAGTTAACATTGTTGAATCAGACGTTCGTACTTGATCAAGTATTATGGAAAATAAAATTAGAAAGAGTAATATTTTGGTTGATGTCTTGATCTGAGCCGATTGAGCCAAGTAGCCCAAAAATCCATGAAGTAACTAACGGCTATAGCTTAACCCTCATTCATATATTTCTTGGTTTGGAGCTAGGTCAGAACAACGAAGTGCCTTAAACATACGAGTTCAACACTTTTAGCTCAGTTTAGAGGGCGTTTGGGCTGACTTTAAGTTCAATTTATGATTTTATAAACTAGACTTTGACCGATCAGGTGGTTTTATTTGAAAATTATTCAATAAAATTAAACCATTCTTTCATTTGAACTCTCAAATAATTTTAAGAAAGTGGAATGAAAATTTTCAAATTTACCGGGTGAAACACTAGTAAATTGACTTATTGAAGAAGGGCAGAAGCCCACACCAAACTCTCCCTTACCCCAGTCTTAAAAGTTAAAGCACAGTCGAACCAAAACTGGCCCAGGCTTATGGGGCAAAACATTTAAAAGCTCACCCAGGCCAGGCCAGATTCTGCCTAATTTTGGGTCCAAGGCCTCGGTTCTAGATTGGCCCGAAGGCTAAACCCCCGGCAACGGCGGACGCGCCGCGTAGAGAAAAATCGCAAAAAATATCCAACTGGTCCGCCCGCCGTGGCCGTGGCGAGGAGATAGATAAAACGCAATGCAGCTCCCCAAGCCACGCTGCTCCGCACGAGCTCGCGCAATGCCGGCTCCCTCCCTCCTCTCCCTCGTCTTCCCCACCACATCAATCTCTCCGCGAGGCAGCCCAACCAAAGCTAAAACCCAAAGCCGCTTTCACTTCCACCTCCTCCCCTTCCACAAAGCGCTAGTCTCTCCGCGTCTCCATGCCTCCTCGTCTTCCTCTTCCGCCGCTGGAGACGAGCTCCACCTCCTCGACAAGCCATCCCCATCCCCCGCCGCGGAGGCAGCTCCGCCTCCTTCCCCGGACGAAGCGCTCGCCCCCTTCCTGAAATTTTTTCGGTCGAAGGGCACCGATCCCGACGCGGCCCCCGCGGGGAGCTACGCGGAGTATGCTGGGGAAGGGTCGGCGGCGGCGAGGGCCTGCGCCGCAGCCGGTGGACGAGACGTCAGGTGGTACGACCCCGAGCCCGGGGACCTCGTCGCCGGCGTCGTGGTCGGCGGCGACGAGAGGACGCTCGACGTAGACGTCGGCACCGGCGGCGAGCCGGCGCTGATGCTGGCCAAGGAGGCCGTGCCACTGTGCGGCGAGGAGTTTGGATACTTGGCGTGCAATGTTGCCTCGAAGGATGCGGGGCGGTTTGCCGTGGAAGGGAAGGTGGGGATCGTGGTGAGAGGTGGAGAAGGGGAGGTGGTTGGTGGGAGTAAGGAGAAGGGGAAGAGTGCGCCGGTAGTGGGCATTGGCACAGTGGTGTTCGCTGAGGTCCTTGGTCGAACACTCGGTGGGCGACCGTTGCTGTCCGCGCGCCGGCTGTTCCGGCGCGTTGCATGGCACAGAGTGAGGCAGGTCCTCTATGGCTCTCTCCTATCTATTGTTGTGAGTTTGGTAGGGTGATGTAATAGCAATGACTTGATCATTTCAGATTTCATGCACTACCTGACTCCTCTAAAAGCTCAATATACTAGAGTAGAGAATAATGAATATGATGACATAGCAAGAAAGTTTGTATCATTGGAGGAAGAAAAATAGTGAAGGATCTAACTGGTGGAGATTGAATATAATCCAATGCTGGACCCTGCAAACGCCAGTAGTAATTTTTTTTTTTCCATATATGGGGCGGGTAAGCCTGGACGTCATGACCATTTGTCACCAAGTAGAGTGCTTATACACTAATTGTCTGCTGTAAAAGCTTGAGCTGTTAAGGATGGCAATAAATCTTGTTCCTACTTCTACAAGCAAATTTACATCTTAGGTTATTTTAGTTCTGAGAAGGTCAAACGGATCTTATGTTACATACAAAATAAGAGAAGTAATGTCCAGATTAGGAAAATTTTTGCATACCTGTAGATTCTTTTTTATAACAATAGGCATGAGTGTCTTACTGTCAGCAGATGCAAATCATGCAATTGCTTTGCCTTACTAATGTTGAGTCTATGAAATTCATGCTGTTTTTTTGGGAGAAAGGTTTGGGCTATTTAGTTTTGAGATTGATGACTGTTGTGCCATTTCTTTCTTTTCAATAATGATTGATTCTTTACACACTAATGTCCAGATAAAGCAGCTAAATGTACCTATTGAGGTAAAAATTTTCGAGTGGAATTCTGGTGGCTTGCTGTCAAGAATTGAGGTATGAATTTACTTCTCTAGTGCATTACATGGTCCAGTGTTGTTTTTTTTTTCTTTGCCTAAGTTGCACTTCTGTCCACAGGGTCTCCGGGCATTTCTACCCAAGGCTGAGATGATGACTAGACCTAGAAATTTCACAGCTCTAAAGAATAATGTGAGTTAAGCATTAGATGTGTTGTCTTCTATCCTATACTGAAACATGAAATCCCCATTCCACATGTTCCAGGCTTGGTTTATCAGCATGGCTGATGATTTTTGATCTAGTTTATCAGCTATTGTCAAGAAAAGGATTGCGAATTATACTATTTCTCCACACAGGTCGGACGACTGATGCATGTCTGCATTACAAGAATTGATGAAAGGACTAACGAGTTGATAATTAGTGAAAAAGTAGCATGGGTGAGTTGATTATTCAATATGTTCACAGGTTAAGTGATTATCTTGTCCTTGTGGGAAACAATGTGATTGTCTTTAAAAGAATAAGCCACAATGTAGCATATTTAGACAATCTAGGGTACATATTCTCCAAAAATTGTTTTTCTTTGACACATTAAGATACATCACATGATGCAGAGTTTGGTCTAATTTGTAAATGTAATCAACCTTGATTTTTTTAATGCTTGAAAGAGCTCTAGATGGGATTCGACAATTTGGCTGGTTATTGGTGGTAACCAGCCAACTCCTTCATGACCATATTGGGTAAACCAACCTATTGGTATAAATATAAAAGAACTTGATCTTTTTTCTAACTTAGAATTATTGCTGTTATTAAACACACCATTTCACAATATAATCTAGAAATATCAAAGAAAGTTTAAGGGACTCAAGATTGGGTTGATTTCATAGAATTTTTTACTTCAAAGTTATCTAAGTGAAATTTTGATACTCCCTCCATTTATAAATATATGTCATTTTAGATTTCTTATCATGTTTACAAATGGATGTTGTTCTACATTTTCGAGAAGAATTTCCACATTCTTTTTCTTTATGCCCTTCCTTCCATAGATCAGTTAAAAGCTTATCTAAGTATCTAACTATAATTAATACCTGACATACACTTTAATAAGGTTAGACTGGTCATTTCAAGCCATGTCTTAATTCATGTATATGAACCCAAAATGACATATATTTATAAAGAAAGGGAGTAATTAAAATTTGCTAGATTCTGCAGTTAACCAACCAGAAACTGATACCCACAAATTAGTAGAAACCAGTTCATCTTTGTTTACTTGTTTTAGGAAATGACATATCTTCAAGAGGGAACTCTCTTGCAAGGCACAGTTCGTCAGTTATTTCCATATGGTGCACAAATTATGATTGGCGAGACTAACAGAAGGTAGCATCGCTAACCTTTGTTTTATATTGATTATTACCTCTATTTCTGTTCAGCTGAAATTCATCATTTACTTTTAGCATGGTTCCACGTTCTTGCCTTCTCGTTCTATTATTTTCATGCAGTGGATGCTGAAAGTTTTTCTTATTGGCCATATGTTCTACTAATCAGCATGTTATGGAGCAATGCATCTGCATCTGCATCTGCTGTAGCTGGGAGTGTGCCACGTCACCCTAACCCTAATTCTTGCTAATTTTTTAGCAGCATGCCAATGTCTTCTTACATATTTTTAGGGGGATTTCGGTCCATGCTAATGTAGAAATTGAAAATTTGGAAAATGCCACTGAAAATTACATAATTGGTTGTGTGCCACTAAAAAACAGAATTTCTTTTTAAAATGCCATTCTAACAAGGTCAAAAGGATTTGACTGTTGTCCGAATGACTCTTATGTCCTTTTAAAAATTCCAAATTTTCAGACAAAAGCCACTTCCCATGTTTGCTCTTTTTGAGCATTTTCTCGAACTTCTTCCAAGCAAAACTGAGAGAAGGAAAAACACAATGGAAGCAGCTGCAACAAGGTAGCACGGAAGCAGCTGCTTCGTGGTACTACTGTGCAAGGGCTCGCTGTGCGTATTGTTGGTGTACTGCCCATGCTTTGACCCAAAGAATGGCACAGACACGGCCGCATTGCCGTCCATGTCATTTCTTGTTGGCGGCCTCCTTGCATTCACCTCTGGCAGCGGTGGCAATCTGCACAGCCTCGTGCTCGGTGGCCTCCATCAAGAAGCTCCTGCTTTCATCGTCAACAGCAATCTAGCTGCAAACCAAAGCCGTCAGCGACAGCGAGCATAATGCGGCACATCTGGTCGTGCAACTCAGCACGGTAGACAATGCCGCTGTGGTCGGCAATGAACTGCTCAAAGACGGCATCATTGAGCGTGGCAAACTTGGCAAGTAGTGGGAGCATTTTGGCTAAGTCGAAACTGGCATCATCGAAGAGGCAAAAGAACTTGAGCGTGCGGTGCAGCTCAGTGTGAGACAACATGCCATCATTGTTGGCATCTGGCACAATAAAGTGTGCGTCACTCTGTGGGCAAACACTGCCTTGTCCACCATGAATGCCCGCAGCCTCGAGCCATCCAACACCACCATGGCCATTTTTTCATTTGCTTTCTTTAAAATAAAAAATTCCATTGCTTAACATATTGTTAACAATAGCTCCCCTCTGGATTGGCTAACTTGGTCCTTTTTGCTACTCTTGAATTTCCCCACAAAAATTAACATTGGTGATGATTTCTGAATAGGTGTGTGGGAAAAGTTGGTAAGGGCATTTTTGGTATTTTTTTTAAAAATTGAGTAATGAATGGCATATCCAAAAACAATTTTGATTTTCAGTGGCAAACAACCAATAGCTAGTTTTTTATGGCTTTTTTAGAAATGCTATGTTTCTCAGTGGCATCAAACAAAATATTGACAACCAAAATATGGGTCTAGCAAAGTATTTACCTACTAACAACATTCTTGGACTGCATTGTCTGAAGTTCTGAACAACCTATTATGCATGTTTATTTGAGTAATGCGATCTCATGATTGCCAATTCTTTGATGATCTGCATTTTAATAAGCTGTCAAATTATGTAAAGAGCATAACTGTTGTGCACTTGGATTATGAACTATTTTGCACATTCTGTTTGTGCACATCACTCTGTGTTGCCATGGAAAGCATGTGAAAAACTGTTAGCAGAACCATTTTGCATGTCAAATTTACAGCTTGATGTTTCACAGTGGTTTGCTGCATATCTCAAACATATCACACGGTCAGCTGACATCCATCGGTGATGTGCTACAAGTGGACGAGAAGGTTAAAATTCTTGTGGTTAAGTCAAGGATTCCAGACAAAATTGCTCTCAGGTACACCAGAGCAAACTTCTAATTATTATTGTAGCTGATATGGCTCAAATATGAGAGCACAGTAACTTCTGCTCAAAAAAGAAGATAATCTGCTATGTGGTAAGTTTGTATTTGTGCTAATCCATTGAAAATACGTGTTTATTTGTGTGCAGTATTAAGGACCTTGAGAGCGAGCCTGGACTATTTCTCTCAAACAGAGAAGTAAGAACATATTGAATCGCTCTCCATGGGGAGCATCTTACCACTACTTTTAGTTGAATGCATGTCTATGTATCATTGCTCAAGTTTGTTGCATTTTTCTTTCTCTGGTCACAGAAAGTGTTTTCTGAGGCTGAAGAGATGGCACAAAAATACCGCGAACAAATTCCAGAGGTACCTGGACCGGATAAGTTAGATTTCTCATGCAGTGATGTTCTTCCCTTCGATAGTGAAGCAGAGTCCTACGCAAATTGGAAGTGGTTGAAATTCAGGAGGGCTGATGAAGTAAATTGTGAGTTTAGTACCGAATAGCAACTGTGATATAGAAATTCTCTCTAGCTAGAATTTTTAGGATGGAAATTTTGGTTAATTCAATCTACAGGCTTACGGACTCTCTAACTATCGCTTTAAATCCAATTTGCACCGCCCACACACCATCGTATCACTTCGCACTTACATTAGAAGATAAAAAGCAAGAGTGCAATGACAAACTCAACGTTACAAAATCGGAATTATGGACATATGCAATTGAGGAGGAGAGAGTTTAATACTTACAACAAAGTAAGTTTCTTTGGTCAATTTTATATGGAAAGATACTTTTTCTAGTAACTCTCGCTGATTTCATGTTAGGGTAACAACACTCTACGTGAGAGGCAATCGGAATTTTATAAAGTACAGTAGTTATTATATAATTATTGTATATATTTTCACTCAAGGTCATAATTAATATTTTTATACTTTCTAATATTTCCCCAATCAATCTATGTTATCCATTGTAATATCAAATGGCTAAAAAAAGTATGCAACACCCGCTCTACATTAATTCTTCTAATTTAGATGATCCCATTGCAACGCTACAGTGATGAAAGAGCCTCCAGTTTGGTTGACCAAATAGCAAGTAAAATACTCTTACTGAATAATTAGCTTTCTGTGAAAGTCATGGTGAACACTTAGAATTGTTACAGGTAGGAATGGAAAAAAAATCTAGTTGAAAAAATCATCATAAGGACCACTACATATTTAAAAATGTTAGTTTCTTACTCTTGAACTATATATTTGATCATGACTATTCATGAGAGTAAATTTCACTATTAACTCATCCGTAATTCAAAAATTTTAATTTTGTCCTACTTCTTTTAATTTTCCACCACAAATTCTATATTATACATAAGAATTACAATTAAGTCTCTATATGTTAAATTCAACAACTTGTGATAATACAAAATAATTTACAAAAAAATAATTAATAAACCAATAAAAATTTATAGAAGATCAAATATGAGAATGATTTTAGAAAAAAAGACTATAAAATTACAAACTATATTAAAAAATCAACTAACTTCAACCAATTTATAAAAAACTACAAGGCACTCATCAATTTTTACATTGAGTAAAATTTCTACTACTTTGCAAAGTATATCCAAGAAATAAATACAATTTTATTTTAATTTTGGGGTTTTTTAATGAAGAATTCTATATTTTTTTATGTTAGTACCATTTTCTTTTTTTTATCTTTTAGCCCTTTTTTTAAATTTCTATATACTTTTCTTGATATATTTATTATTTTAAATGATAAAACTTTATATTCTTGCTTTGTAAGTTTATGTTTTTTTTTTGTTTTCTACATGTTTCTTGCTACTTTTAGTTTTATATTTTTTTCATATACTTTGCAATATTTGAATAGTTTTGTTATCTTATTAAATTTTTCTTATTACTTTTTGTTCTTAGAAGTTTCTTAATTTTTAATAATTTCTAAAAAATATTCATATTATTTGTGGAATTCAACAAATAAGAATTTGATTGCAATTCTTGATCAATATGAGACTTGTAGTGCAAAATTGAAAAAAATAGGAAAAAATTGAAATTCTTATATTATAGATGGAACTAGTAGTGGAATTCACTCCATAAGAATAAGTTCTATTGTATGCATTTTGGTTGTATACCGAAGAACATCCACCGCCAATTTTGGGAGTTTGCCACCAAGATGTTTAGGGAGGCTGTGCTCAGTGCTCACCTATGTTGCCGAAGATGGTCTCATGGCCACAGGTTAGGCTATCTCCTGGGTGCGCACCAACCCGTCAGCTGCCAGTTCAGCAAGCGTGAGTGCGCGAATGAGGCATAGACGCATGGGGGAGCAATAGTTGTGAGTCTCTCTTTTTTTGTGGGCCCATCAAGCTTGCACCAAGTTAAGCGACTTTGTTGGAGCGCGATTCGGCTTGCGGTGATGCATTTTATGGGGGCCACCACTCCTCGCTAATCTCAATACGTACACCACTACACATTCATTGACAGGTGGGATCAAAGAAAGCAGAACTTGTGCGTCAGTAATCGGGTTGAAATTGGTGCGTCCGATGAGACAAGGATGGTGGGCTCTACAAAATGTGTGAGCTCACGTGCGCCTGCGACACCTCACCTTCCATGTTTACCTCGATGACTTGCATCTAAGACACTGATAGGTGGGGCCAAACAGAGTGGGACCCACATGTCAACCATAGGGTTGAATTCATACACGTTCGGCGAGGCAAAGATGATGAGACCCACAAAATACGTGAGCCCACACACGCTTGCAACGCCTCGCATTCTGTGCGTACCACGTGCTCTTGCATTGAGTCATTGACTAGTAGGTCCCTTTTTCATTTGGCCCACTTATAAGCCTCTATTCCAATTTTTTTTTTTGAAATCGAGTCATTGGAAATTTGTTGTGCACACTTACTGTGCAGATAGTGCAAGACAAGTGGGTCTAGGGCACAATTGGCCCACCAGTCAGTCACTGTTTTTTTAATTTTGTTCAAACCTAGTTGAAATTTGTTTGGAGTGGTCCCACGTGTCAATGACTCCAAAATTGGTTGTTGAGAAATATAGCCTTGGAAAGAGCCATTAGGGCAATTTTTCAATGTTGGAATGTGTCCAAACTAGTATGTTGAATTTTGTGTTTCAATTTTCGAATTTAATAAGAAAATTTATTTTCTTTATGTCAAATTTTTTATTCGCAATTTTGGAGAGCCCGCCTAGGAGTCCATGCATTGGACTCAGCCTTTGCGCTCTGTGATGTTAAAAAATAGTGGGTATTTGGCAGGTTGCTCGCCTGGCCTAGCCCAGCCCATCTACAGTGCTTGATGAGTGTCTCATATCCAATTAATAGTCATAGCATAAGAAGTACTAAGTCTTGTCAACAAAATAGGTCTTCAAATTGAGGTAGTTGATACATAGAACTTATTAGACTGAGTCTAATGCATGGACCTCTATGTAGGCTCTTCAAAATAATATTCTTTACATATTCTGTGCCACGTGTGTGATTCGCCACCCGAAACATCTACTACTCCAATACAAAGACTCCTGTGGAGACTCCTCCTCCAAGCCCACGTGCGAAACGCCTTCTCAGACGTTAAACACTCTAATGCATTTGTGCTTAGAGTGGCATTTTACATAGAACCCGCATATAAAATATTTATAAGATAATATATTGTATTATATGATTATTAATGGTTACAAAATTATCAAAATTAAATTTAAATAATTTGAATACAACAAAAACAAATTATAAAAATTAAATTATAATTTTTGCAATTTTTTACAATTTGATTAAATTATAATTTGATTTAGTAATTTTTTACAATTTGTGCAATTACTTTGAGCTATGTTTTCGATCAACCTTTTGGATTTTGGTATTTCCCAGTAAGATCCCGTTATTCCGCATATTAGAATCTGGGCGAGCCTAGTGCGAAAACCAAGGCTAGGTCTCAAACGGATCAAGTTGGTATCAGAGTAACTTTCCTATCCTGTGGATGGTAAAGACTCGCCAGGGTTACAAAACCTCCGGTGAAAATGCTGGCGATCAATCGACGGTTCCTACAACTGCGTCTCCAACAATATCTGACGATGCCTCTGTTCAAGCTAACCTAGCCAAACAAGTGGCTATGATCTCCACCGACATGAAAACCGTGCTTGCTTGGATTAAGCAGCAAGCCATGATTGTACCTCCTGAAGTAGGGAAGGTTATGGGTGTGAAGACTGGTGAAGACTTGCGCAGGGCAAACGAAGGCGACCACAAGTCCGACGACCTCGCCAACACCTCCTTAGCTGTCGGATCTTTTAAGGTCGACGCTAAGATAGATATACCGATATATGATGGGGTGATCAATGCCGAGAAACTGGATTCTTGGATCGACCAGCTTGAGACCTACTTTGACCTGAAAGAGTTTAGTAGCGCTCAAAAGGTGAAGTTCGCACCTTTGAAGATGAAGGACCACGCCAAGACATGGTGGAAGGCCCTTGTCGCCAGTGGTGAAGCTAACGACCTTGCGTGGGGTCAATTCAAACGACTTTTGCATAATCCAGGAGGATCTCAGATCGAGTTCGCAATGGATTTGCGACCACGAAAAGGTTTGCGACTTTGGAAAGGTTTGCGACCTTGAGAAGGATTCAAACTCTTCGAGCCTTCAATGTTAGATGATGAGCCAGATACTATAGTACCATCTGTTGAAGACTTGGTCTATCAATGAGACGAACCTCTACGCGAAGATGTGATTCTGGAGAAGGTGACTACCACCCGCAGTGACACAAAGGAGACTTTTCGAATCGGTCGGAAAGGTCAACGAGTATGTGCGGCAAAGTGGTACACCAAAGAACATGGACAAGCCCAATTTCTACATCTCCAATTTGATCGAGAGGTCGCAACAGGGGTTAGCTCCTTCTCAACAAGGGAGTCATGATCGCATATGGATTCGCGACCTTAATTTTTACAATTTGATTTAGTAATTTTTTTGATTTTAACAGTAATTTTTCTCAGACCCAACGGTAATTTTTTTAAGTCACTAACATGTGGGTCCCACAGAATAAATACCTCTAACTGCTACTTTACACTACACAGTAACACACACTGACATGTAGGTCTAGTTCAAATTTGGGCCCACTGTCAGTCATCCTATCCATCAAAATCGAGGTGAAAGTAAATAATTTCAATTGAAATTTAGTTGCAACAAAAAAAAACAACTCCTAGAATGACAGATGAACCCAAAATCTTTTTGAGCCTACTTGTTATTGGCAATTTATTGCATGGTGTGCAAAACGAGCACACCCATACACGTTCACGCATTTTGTGGGGCCTGTCTCTAACACGTTGTTCCGCACGCCGCATTCTTTTACACCTCACCCACTCACTGACTTACTGGCCCGCACATTATCTAGTTCCACCTATCAATGTTATTTCTAGGGCAGGTTCGAAACGCACAGTGAACAAAACGTGATGCCGACAAACCGCGTCCTCAGACGTCATCATTTCCTCCAACGCAAACGCTATGTGCACCCAGGTGCAGGTGAGACCCACCTGTCAGAGCTCCAGACAGCAACTGCTTTCCCGGGCATTGTCGTACAATTTGTTGCCCCACGCGAATCTTACGTGTTATCTAGGCATTGGTTCGGGCGCTTGAAATGGACACAACCTTATAATATAAAAATTCATAACAAGATGTTCTAAGTTGGAGATCGGCTCCTTTTACGATCGATGATCACCAGACTTTTTTCAATGGTGTAAGTTTTTCTTTGGTGGATTTGTTGTTGTATTCAACTCAATTTATTTCTCAACAATTCAAGGACTGAAAGCAATTTCAAGTTTCATTAATTTTGTGAACAACTGCACATGAAGTAAACGAAGATATTAGGTAATGAAAATTGGAATATAGGGATTCTGGAGAAAAGAAAACATCCACTTTGATGGAACCTGAAGTTTTCTTTTAAAATTTCTGTGGAGTCTTGCATTCCAAACAGAACCTTAATAGCAAAAACAAAGATAATTGACTGTAGCTATCACTTCACTTTAATATATGGGAAAAATTATCATCCCTTCTTCGTAAGACAATACATACAATGCTACCAGTATCTTGTAATGCTCGTCATAAGCAAATTAGACACACAAAAATATTATGAGTAGTGTTATTATTTTAAAAAATTAAGTTGCACAAATTTTAAAATAATGTATTTAATAGTGGTGTAATGTGTAGTTATAAGTCAAATCTTTAATTTGTTTTAAAAGTTATACAGCTAATTTTTTGTTGGAAAAGTATTGGCCAAGTGCAAAAATCAAAATGGATAAGCATTCGGACGTTGGAGGGAGTAATTATTTTATCTTTGGAGAGAGCTAGTTTTAATGGTGTAGCTCAAAACTCTCGCGATGAGATTAGCAAGAGTATTTTGTCGTATACTTTTGGTCACGAATACTGAGTAGTTAACCAGATTACATCAGATGTGTCGCTGCAGGAGGGGCTTATTCTGTACGATGGACACGTCCAATTGTAAAAAAAATTGGAAAGGAAATTTGGATGAGTGCTAGCTTTTGAAAGCGTGTTGATGTCAACTGCTCATCTTCTTAACCCAATTATTCTCTCTTCGCCTACATGCATTACTTTTTTTAAAAAGTTGTTCTTGCGGCTTTCCTCATGCTCTAACGTGGATACATGTTTAGGAGTAAAAATAAAGAAAAAGTCCAATTAGAAGAGAGAATAGAGGGATGAATTCTTGTTAAAATATCAGTTTTTATCATTAAATCACTAGCCCAAGTCTCTTTTACAATTGAGATTTTTTACATGAGAGAGGAGTTGCAAAATTTTTATATGTGTGAGTGTTTATATTAGAGATAGATTTTTAGTTATATGTTTATTGATGCATTCATTCGTTCTCTCATTAAATATCTCGTTTATTATTTTTTAATTAAAGAAGACTTTACAAATGATAATATCTTTTATGTCAGTATTATATATCACATATGTCCTCTAAACTCCCAACCACACCCCACACACCATACGCACGCATTCGGAGCTGTAACTTGTTAGATAGCCATTGTATAGTGCACACTTATGTTACAGGTTAGAAACGCGTCATATTTTATTAGTCTAAATCCAGCCAGTTAATTAATTTGTTCGAATCTGCCAGTGCAACCACTCTATCGCGTCAATAAACAGATTATTGCATCTCATCTTTATTCGATCCTGTCTCCGAATGAAACCGACGGTCCAACTTCAAATCGAAGGCAAAAAAAACATTGGCCAACTAGTTTCGAGTTAGTCACTTTTTTGTCCTCTTCTTGGGAAACTCAAGGGCCAACCACTTCATCTCAATAAACAAAAGGCAATCACAAATTCTTTTATGGTTAACCTTGTAAAGATGAGAGCGAAATCCCAGCTCAAGTCTTGTTCGATGAATGTTGTCACACATTGAACTGATAGTCCTAGCACAAGATTCCCAATTTCATATTAAATATAAGTATATAGTTCATCTTTTCTCATTAATTTAAGTTTCACCATGATTCTGAATTTGAAACCTAATTGACGCATTTATCGGAAAGAAAATATTACTTAAATTGAATGGTTCAACGATGAGCGCGAGAGGTGCGAGAGGTGAAATAGATTCGAGCACAAACTAAATCCATATTATAGATCAAGTCGAATCTAAATATAAGAGAGACTGTTGAAATATAAGTAATCATCACATGAAATTGAACATTTCAAACTTTATTTTATTTTTACAAACAATTGCACACGAAGTAAACGAATGTATTAGGTATGAAACCTTTTTAGAAGCAAGAAGATCTTGCAGTTAGCCCATCATTTTGAGTGTGATGTCCTAGTCTCCCAGGACACAAGTCAAGAAAAAGGTTGTGTAGCATCTAGGTGACTTCAAGTCACACGCACAGAGCGATTGAAGCTGCCACTTCATCTAAAGCTTCGTTGCAAACTTGCTCTCAGCTGATTTGTCTTTGTCACCCCTCTCGTTTATAAGAGAAATTAGGTCACTAATTGGGATCCCTATAGTTAATCAGTTAGGCTATTTGATTGTTAAAGAATGATGGGCAAATCATCTACCACAAATTTAATTATAAATGATATAAAAAATAATCAAATTTTATTAATTTGCTAAATATTGGTCACAAAACTACAAAGACTAATAACACCAACAAATATTAAGATTTGATTTGGTATAAATTGGTTGTCAGCCAAACATACTCCTAATTCTTCCTTCTTTTGACAATTCAAAATTTTCAAATGATTGATTACTATCAGTCGTTCGGTGTATAAAATTTAACTTGGTGTTGAATTACAATTGAATAGCATTTATGCAGTCCTCATTGGGCCGTGTTGAATCTCAGATGGAAAATACACGTTCAGGTCAATGTATATGGAAGAATTTACAATTGTACTAAGAAGTAAGAAATTTTAATGCGATTTATCTTTAATTTATGCGGGTTTAAAGACCAGGGAGGGACAAAATCACTTGTCGTGTACCCTCAGCGATCAATCATAACTCCTCCGTGGGATTGTGGGAAGCACAAAAGTTGTCTCTGGGGTGGCCTCCTTTAAAGCCACATTCTGCATGCCGTAGGCACTATGGTATTTGCAACGACAATGAAAGGAAAAAAAAGAATTTCATTGGTGCCCTCTCAAATGTCCTATATATCACGATTGCCCTCTTCAAACTAGAAATATCACTAATACCATTCCAAAATCAATCCCAAATCCCAAACACGAAACTGCCCCTGACGTTAGCTCCGTCAGTATTTAGGGTTATGCCTTACGTTATTACACCTGCAAACTGATCAAATGTCTGCGCATAAAGTGATCAGTTCGCCTAATTGGCCGATTAGCATATTGGTTGATCTTGCTCCCTGTCTTTTTTCTGCAATTTGATTCACTCGAGGGCATCATGCATGAGTTCAAATCTCGTTCTAACTAATTTGACCAACTCCCTATTCGTTTGAAAAATCTTAACTGATTCCCCAAAATCACAGCAAAAGCACAAAATTCTAACCGGCCACATGTAAATCAAGATTAGAGTAATTCAGCTTTGAATTTTTCTCCAAGATGACCTACTCTACATGATAGAAGATATTCTGCCCCCGATTGGTTGTGCAAGGAAGTTTTCGAATCACCCTCTTCCTTCACTACATTGAACTTCTTTGTTCTTGGTCACCCTCCTATTTGAGTCACCTGCTCCAATCGAATTGGCGAAACTGGCAAACCCAAAATTGCCTTAGGCGTTTTTGTTATTAGGCAGTGGTAAAAAAAAAAAAAAGGGTAATTTTTACTTTTCCGTTTGTAAACTAAGGGCTTCCAGATGGTAACGTTTAGCGAGGGTATGATCGGGGAAGTTATATGTTCTATAAGGGTATATATGATACATCTTTTTTGCAGAGCAATATTGATATGCTTCAACTTTGTAGGGGTATGTGTGAAATTCCGGCAAAAGGAATAAAAAAAACTCGAGACAATACTTGTGAACACTACTTTTTCATCATCGGATCCGTATAGTCGCCAAATCTCAATACATAGTCGCCAATCAACTGTCATCGAGTAGTAGGATAGATGATTGTTTTGGTGAAGACAAAGTTCAAGTTTTTATGCCTAGATCATGGGTGGAGAGTTTGTTTGATTTGTAGTCTTAATTTGTTTCACTAATATTTCATCATATCTCATTAATTTTGATTGTATTTGGTTTCAAGTCAAAATTTA
Source organism: Pharus latifolius (assembly GCA_019359835.1). NCBI lineage: Eukaryota > Viridiplantae > Streptophyta > Magnoliopsida > Poales > Poaceae > Pharus > Pharus latifolius. The sequence continues at coordinate 5,329,714 of CM033323.1, read as the reverse complement.
ATTAAGACACAAGAATTGATAATTTTTTTGTGTTTTTAAATTAAAATTTGAGTGAAGAAAAGTTTGACCCCCAATTAAAAAGTTAACTTTTGTCTCTTCTTCTCAATGATTTGTGTGTCACTGATTGACTTGTCAAATATTAACTAGTGTTTGATTGACAAACAAATTTGTTCTTGTCATATCTTACAATTGATCATAATCAATATTTGGCATTATCAGATATGAACATAATCTTACTCACTCAATACACTCAATCACACATATTAATAAAGACTAACAAAATACACACATAAAAATAAAAAAATTACGATGCATGATCTCTCTTTGTATAGATATGCTCTAAATTCTAAATATGAGTTGTCTTAAGTGACACTTTTTAAAAATGCAACCTCCGAGTTGAGCTATATCACGAATTGCACTTGCACATAAGCAGCCTCGATCATCGGTATCAAATTGAGAGAGAACATAAACATCATTCTAAGGGACAGGTCAAGCGATGCCTCCGCGGTGATGGGTGCAGGATCCTCCCATCATAGCGCCACCTAACACTTCATGGTGGGTTCCATGTCTCGTTAATCTCTCATATAATCCGGGTTAGGGTGAGCAATAAACCGAAAAATTGAACTATATCGATCAAATGAAATTCGGTTTTTGTGGTTTAATTTGATTGTTCTACCCCATAAAATAAAATTGACTAAATAAACCGAACAATATTTATGCTCCTCGTTCTTCTCATACTTTGCACTCATTCTTTCTTTAGTTTGTTTTATGATTAGTAGTAATTTGATATCTTTATGTTTGTATTGTTCAAATTAGATTTTATTATCTTTTATGATTATTATAATTTTGAGTAGAAATTACATATTTAAATATTTTGTTCTATTATTTATAAATAAATTGTTTTAGTTAGTATACCAAATAAACTGATCGAACCAACTGAATTTATTTGATTAATTATATTTGGTTTTGATTTTTACTTCAATTTTATTCGATGCCTACAATTCTAAAAATGAAAATTTTAATTCAGTTAAAAAAATATTACAACATCGACCGAACCAATAGAAAACTCACCCCTAATCCGGTCTAATCTTTATTATTACCGTATATAATTAGCGTCTAATATGCTAATGTATATTATTACTTCACGGGTCAGATTTAACGGTTTGGAGTTGTCCATCTTGCATGATATGATTCGCCAACAGACAGGTGGGCCAAGGCTGCATCCACAGACAATCCGAGATGCTGGGTTGTTGCCTGTTGGCAGAATGGCAGGTCCTCGGGGCTAATTTGACCGAGCTTGGGTTTATTATATAAATTAAGTCTTTGAGTTTATAAGATTAAATAGTTCTTTGACAATAATATGGCTTATGAATAAGATATGTAAAAAGTGAAAAAAAGGGAGAGCAATAAATCTCATAAGCGGAGAGTAGAGACCGCAACGACCACAAATTAAACAAACAATATAAATATTTTGTATAGATTTTTTAGGTTGTCTTGTTTATAGGAATGTATTAACAATCGAGATGATAGTAGGTGAAAAATTAATAAATATAATCTTTTAATGAGTCGCTCTCATCTTGAGTGTTGTTTCCCAATATAATGATTTTTTTTGTGTTCTTTTTTATGGTCAATTTGATGATTGAGATGCTCTAAAAGATTTCAACTGCGATCCTTTTGCTTAAGGCCAGAATTTGGATTATTGTAAAAAAGAAGAAGAGCACATAAAGCACACCACTACATCTTTAAGTCCCATTTAAGCGCGGCTTAGTGTGTTAATAGGAAACATTCGGGTGGGCCCCACTCAAGGGCACCGCTTATCCACTAGCGAAGCAAGAGGCACCGAGTACAAGGAAAAGTGACACGTACAGGGAAAATGACATGCAGCCCATGACATAGTGGGGACCACTCTCGGTGTGTTGCGGGTAGAGCCCAGGTGGCAGCTAGCCCGTTAAAAAAAGACGAGGCCTGTAGTGTCGCTCTTGCGAATAAAGTTTTGAACCCACTACACCTATACAAAAATATCGTATAGTCCGTAAATGAGATGCAGCCCACTATTATTTCTGGTCTCATGCACCATAGTTAGACCTTCTTCAACAGAATTGAATCTCTATATCCTCATATACATACCTCTCTAAAAAGATTTCATACCTATCTTTTTATTCTCTCCAACAGAATCTCTAAACCCCAAAATCATATAGGTAGAGGAGAGAAAATACTTAAATTTATCAATTCTCTGCAGTAATATCTAAAATAGGAATCGAGATAGGTATTCTGTTCGAGTAAAAAAGATATTACTGATACCTAAATTTTAGACTATCAATTTTTTTAGAGGAATTGTTGGAGAAGGTCTTATATTCCCCGGGAGCCCTAGACCTACGTGGAGCCCGTATGTCAGTTGTTGATGCATCACAGACCACGTCAAATGGACCTCACATGTCGGTGTAATTAGGACGTATCACATGCATGGGCTGGGTGCACCTACGGGAGGCGGTGGTTTCCGTTGGAGCAGTGGGCCCCGCACACTGTTTCTCACTCTAACAGTCACTTCCCTGATTTGAGTTTTTTTTTTAAGTTGTATTTTGATCCTTAAATTTTAGATTCTGATTTGTTTTAATATGTAAATTTTCAAACAAAAAACAAATTTGATGTTTAGTTTTAAGTACTAATAAAAAATACTCTGTTCCAAGATCTTGATACACTGCCAATGATACAAAATTTAGCAAATTTGATGATCTTTAAATAGGAATATCAAAATGGAGTAGCACCTTAACATACCCATCCTCTTCGATCAAACATAAGCTTGTACCACTTATTTCTCCTCGATTCTACCTATATTTACTTCTCGGTATTTGAAAAAACTATTGACAATTAAAATAATATTCATTGAATATATGCGCAACCAATGCAGCAGTAGAGCCGGTAAACTCTGGAAACGCCAAAGGGGAAGTATTGACAAAACTTGCTAATGCACCTAATTGTGTCATTTCTAGAATCACTTTATAGGACAATTGATTGAGTGTTAGGCCAATGCCATAACTATAGAAATTGCCATTGACATATCCGATGTTTAAGTCCAGATATTGGTCCTCTATCAACTCAATAATATTATAAGTGTACCTGATAAGGACTACATTATCATCTTAAATGGATGCATTGCTGAGGATATGATAGTGTGCGTTTTAATGGTGGTATTTGGGTCTATTTGGTGGAATTAAATTGTGTTATGATCTATTTAAATATTTATTTAATAAAAAATACTGAGTTAAAGTGAAGGACCAAAACAGATTTTTGTAAAATAATTTTTATCCCTTATTTTTATCTAACTTCTCTGCAGCATCTTTCTTTCTCTCGCCGCCTCCTTTCTCTCTGAGCTCTACGCTACTAATAGTAGTACTTCCTCACTCTACTCCTGTTTTTTCTCCGAGAGAGAGAGAGATAGAGAGCGAGCGTGCTAGCTAGCTAGGGTTTCGCCCCCCCGCCGCTTCCTCCTCCTCCGGTGAGTGGACACTTCTCAGATCCGGCACTCGTCTGCCACCTCACCATTTGCTAGATCTGTGTTGTTTGCTCGTTTAGAGCCCAGCTTTGGTGCTCCTTTCTTCTGATTTGAGCTTTGCTTTGCCTGGATTTGAGGATTTTGGTGCTGCATTTGGTCGAGTTTCCCGAGCTCTACCTCTAGCTTGAAGTCATTTTTCTCTCTCCTTTTGCTTCATTTGATCTGTTTCGAGGGTTGCTTTCGGTTGTGCTGTTAAAAATCCAGTCTTGATTTGGTGGGCTCTAAGTTCTTTATTTTTTTTTTAAAAAAAATGTTTTGAGTTTAATTTTATGATTTGGGGCTGTATGTTAGGATAGGATTTTTTTAAAAAAATTGCTTTTGCGGAGGCTACCTGCTTGTTCTGTTGCTTAGTGGTTTTGTTTAGATTAGATCTGTGCGGTGATGAACTGCTCTATTCCAGGGTCCAATGGGGAAGTCTCCGGCCAAGTGGATCAAGTCTGTGCTTTTCGGGAAGAAGTCGTCCAGGTCCAACCCAACCAAGGGGAAAGATTCGTTGGTATGTGACTCTTCTCATGTTATACTGCACAGTAATTTTTTCATGAACTATAAACTTGATGTATGCGCTATACAACTTCGACAGAGTTATCTGTTGTTCTGTACTCTATGTATGCATGAAAGTAGTGGTGTACTGTAAGTGATATCTTTGTTTTCCACATACAGAAGGGTGCAAATAACAAAGGGTATGCTGCTGGAAAGGAACCTGCATTTTCCGAGAGTTCTCCTGTGATTTCCGACCCGGTACTTGTTAGCTCCCACAACAATGAAACTGTGCCGGAAGTGGTAAAGGGTGAGAATTCCAATGTACCTAGTGAAGTAGTGGTGCGCACTGTGAGTCAAGTTGCGGAGAGGCAAGGCGCTGTTGGGTCTGATGCATCAAATGATCCTGAGAGATTGAGAGAAGAGCAAGCTGCCGTGAAGACGCAAGCTGTCTTTCGAGGTTATCTGGTAAATTTTTTTTTCTGTTGGTCTAATTTGGTTTGATGTAAAATTCCCTTGATCTCTGTTCCTGCCATCTAACTGATGCATCCAGCAGTATCGTGTGAAGTCTTCCATGGAGCCATTCATTTGAAAATGGTCAGAAAAGGAAATATGAACAATGTGTCACATTTCTGATTGTATTCTTGCTGTAAGCGTTTTCATTAATTTCAAAATTTGCATACACACACAACCAGAAAAGACAATGATCTTTGTACCTCAGTTAACTTTATCATGAATGTTGGTAATTTCTTCTTGGTCATGGCCTTTGTCGTCTTACCTTGCTGCAGTACAATGCTAATTTCAGCATGCTACTAATCCAGGCACGTCGAGCATTCCGTGCATTAAAAGGCATCATACGACTTCAGGCACTGATCCGTGGGCATCTTGTAAGGAGGCAAGCTGTTTCAACTCTTCGTGCAATATGGTTGATTGTGAAGTTTCAAGCTATAGTTCGTGGCAGAAATGTTAGGCTCTCTGTTGCTGACAATCTAGTCAGTTGGAAGCTTGGTCAACAGAAATTTGGGGTAACTACCTTCCTAATCCTGGCTAAATTCAATACCTAATTTCTTCCATCTGATTAGATTTCCTTTATTTGTTCCTGTCATTCTTATTGGATTCAGATGCTCCTCTCTATCGTGTCAATGCATGTTTGCAATACTGGGGGGAAGAAAAGTAGGCCTAGTACCATGACAATGTCATACATCTTTTGCCATGGTACTCTATTTTGTGCATACCATGTCTTGAAGTGCACAGTTACCTTTGAAATCACTGGACATATGTGAAGCCAATTGGTCAACACATATAAGGTCACCCGAGTGCGTAGTTGGTCTCTTTCTCTTTGAGCAGCTCTTTCTAGAAATTTCTGTGATTGTTTGGTGGGTGGATACAAAAAGTGAGATAATAACAATCTTCACCTTATGTTGAAGTTAATAAAGACCCACCGCATTGCACATTGGATATTGCTAAGCAAATGTTCTATTGATCTGTGATGATTGCATGATAGTTGTGGACCTGTGGCTGTTGATGTGGCACAGAAAGGGCATCAATGGAGTAACTTTGACTAGATCTCCACTAGGTTTGAAAATAGAGACAGGATAATCTGTAGATATTAGGTACAAAGTAAAAACAGCAACACTAGATAATATCAAAATACATGCCTCCATATGCCTCATTCTTTGTCTTGTTCTAAAGAAATTAATAACTGTATTGTGGTGTTGGAGTGGGTGTTGTGCTCCTTTTTCCTTGGGTTTGTTTTGCATTAGATAGATTGGGTTTCTTCCCTTGGATCATCAAATGGTACATAGTTCACTTCATTCATTTGTTGTGCAACTTAAGCACTTTGTTATGCTCCTGGTTGGCATTACACCCTTTGAATATTCTTTTACTCCTTAGCTTGAATAACTCTGCCACTGTTGTATAACGCTGTATTTTTCACTGGCTTCATCATAGCTTCTTAGTCACTTTTGACATGGTGAACCTTAAATTGTTCCGACATCATCTGCAATGAAGCAGTTCAGATGAGTCCATGTATTACATTTTCTGTACATCCCAATTCAACTTAATTTAAGAATGTAAAAATACTATAATGCAAAATGCGGATGTTGTTGAGCAGTCTTGCATTCTCTTTATGTCTCCCTTTTCATTTCTTCACAAGGTGATTAGAACTAAAAGATTTGCCCATGTGATATTCTCTGTTTGGTAGCTTAATGTTGCCAATGCTGAAATGTTTGTTTTTTGCTTTTCGCAGGGTGGTGCAACTTTGGATGCTTGGAAAGAGAAGTCATCTTCAAATGCATTTGCTTGTAAGGTATGCTTTCTTTTGCTTGAGTATATTTATCTGAGGGCTAAAATGTACGGAAACAAGATATTTTGCCCGTGTTTTGCTATCTGTTTGTAAATGTGTTTTTCCCTGTAATGCTAAGTCAATTTTGTACATCTTGTAGCTCCTATCTTCACCGATTGCGGTAGAAGCTCTTCACTTTCAGTATGATGAGAGAGACCCCAATTCAGCCTTCAACTGGTTGGAGAGATGGACCATAAGTTGTGTCTGGAAGCCTATTTTGCAACCTAAGAGAGTTGCTGTTGCTGATTCCAAACCACATGCCAAGAAAGCCAGTTATGCGATGGAAACAGAGTCAGGGAAATTAAAGCGCAATGTTCGGAAGACTTCTGCCATGGCTATTGAGTCTTCTCAAACAAGCATAACTGTGGAAACTGAAAAACCAAAACGCAACTCAAGGAAATTCTCTAACTCTCCTTCTGATTCAGTACCTGATGGCCAGTTAAGCGAACTTGAGAAGGTTAAACGGAACCTTAGAAAGGTAACTAATTCCATGGCGGAAGCCTCCAAGGTATCTAGTCCTGCAACCAATAATCCTGACCATCAAGAGGTCCAATGTGAGAAACCACCACACAGTGCACAAGAAGTTTCAAGTTTTGAAATTCAAGAATCTCATGATGGTAATCTATTGGATACTGCAAAGATGGATATTGTGGTACTTGATCCAAAACCTGATCTGGAACTTCCTTTGCACCCAGTTACAACTGAGGAAAACGATGATGAGCCGACTGTTGTTGTTTCAGCAGTTGAAACTATGCCACTGCAAGACATTAATAGTGAAGAAAATTCCTCAGTGAAAGATGTAGAACTTAGGTCCAAAGAAGAGCCTCTTTCTACTGAAAGCATTAAAGCCAGCAAGAGGAGGTCTTCATTCTCAACAAAATCAGAATATCCAGAAAATGGCACACAGAATACTCCAGCTCTGCCCAGCTACATGGCTGCAACAGAATCTGCAAAGGCAAAATTGCGGGGACAGATTTCACCTAGACTTAGCTCTGATTCAGCAGAGAAAAATGGTTTCACCCGCCGCCATTCTCTCCCTTCCTCTGCCAATGGTAAGTTGAACTCACACTCGCCACGAACTCAAAGACCAATCCATGCTGGTGGCAAGGAGGGCGTGAAAAGCGACAAGTCTATGTTGTCATCAAGAGACGGAAGTGGTAGGTACTAAAGTATTAGAAGAAACTAAGAAAATCTTTTAAGACTCATATATTCACCATCAGTATCTATCTCATGCCTTGATATTTATGCAAGTGCAATTGATTTTGCTATCTGAGAATATGCTTTTTGGCTATTCCAACATGACAGAAATTGCAATTGCATAATATCAAGAGAATGCATTCAGCTTTGTTGAATCACCCCGAAACCATGATTGACATACTGGGCGGATGGGTTAGGTCAAGGTAAGAGGTTTCTCATCTAGAGTTGGGCCTCTTGGGTATCTGCCTAAAGCTTAGCTTGTTCATTCAAACTTGTAGAAGTTATATATCAGCTTATAGAAGATTGGTTAAAATATAGCTAGATGTTGGGCTACTTATATAATGGATTATAGGACCAGCCATCACTAACGATCCAAACATGGAAATTGTGCATGCACTACAATCAGCTTTGCAACAGTATGTGGGTGCAGCACCGCTGCTTCAGTTTGAATACTCACGTTAGTTAGGGAAAATGGCATGGATGCCCATCCTTAGTCTTGATATTGCACAAATGCCCCTCATAACATTAAAATATCACAAATGCCCATGTTTACATGGGTCTTTTGAACCTTTTATGCCCTTTTAGTGCAATTAAAGCAATTTGAATTGTGTTTAACATTTTAAATTAATATTATAATCTTGGTTAATTTTCTGTTTTTTTTTGGAACTCCTATTACTGTTTTATGCTTTATAGGATGAACTCTAGTTCTAGTCTAGACTCAAGTATGATATCCATGCATTTGTATTATAATCAAGAGTATTATGTAGAAGTGTGTACAAGGTGTGTATGAACTACGGATATGTGTTGAGTAGTGTGCTTCTGTACTAAGTGTGATTGTGTATCAGATGCTTGGCCTTTAGTTTCCTTTACATACTACGTACTTTTAGTACGGATTAATTAACATGAGTACTCCTATTCATAACATAGACTTACTTTTTTAGAAAAAACATAGATAATATATTAAACTGTGGTGCATTAGCATAATCTAAAACTATGTAGTTCATGCAGTAGCAAGAGTGTAATACTGCTACAATTCTACAAATGCATGTAGGTCATACCAGTGTCTGGACTAGAACTATAGTTTGTCTAGTAAGGTATAAACAGTAGTTGTAGTTCAAAATATAGCAAACCAAGATTATAATATTTATTTAAACCCTTAAAACACAACTTGGATTCCTTTAATTACACTAGAAGGGCATAAAAGGTTCATAGGACCCATTTACATGGGCATTTGAGATATTTCAATGTTAAGAGGGGCATTTGTGCAATATCAAGACTAAGGATGGGCATACGTGCCATTCCCCCTATAGTTAAATAGATAATATGTAAAGAGTGTAGAATGGATAGTTTTGTAATTTTGTGGTTTTGGTAACCTATTCCTGTCAAATGTTCAGTGTTTATGCCCTAGGAGAAGTGTGTTATTCCTACTTTTAATAATGCCAAATAGGTATTCAAAATTGGTGTGACCCATACTGGTGGCTTGTTTTAGTTGAACACACTATACCTTTTGATTTATCAATATTTGAATACTCTTTACATGCATTGGATTGGTGTCATTTATCATATTTCTCACTTATCTTTGTTTTCAATATCTGCAGATAGACCAATTAAAGCTGAATGGAGACGCTGACGATGCTGATCGAACTCCAAACCTTCCATTTGAGTAGTGCAATGTTTGCTGTTTGCCCTAATTGTTTTGTTTGTGATGTAAAAATCTGCTCTCATCTGTGATATTGAACCCTGCCTGTGGTGGTGTATCTGGTGCTATTTGACTTATTTATAGGGTTTTGTGTTCTGCCTTGTGTATAGCTCAAGTCATTCCGGGTTTGTTTTGATTTTCCCTCCAGACATCCTGCTTGATAAGAGATCTGCTGATGTTAGAAACTTGAACAAACTCATCCTATTAGGACATGCTACTACTGCTTTTTCAAGTGGTGAGTGCCATTTGTGACACATTGCTTCTTCTCTTGCTTGTCTTTTCGCAAAGAAGCACAACTGTGCATAGTGAAATGTCTACTACCTATTACAGTCCATGTTTAGACAGCAGGTTTTCACACTTAAAGCTAGCTTGCATAGTTGCATGCCAATAAGCGTGGGAATACAAGTGAGAGAGAGACCCATTAATGTGTACGGGATCTGTTCATTAGTCTGCGTCCTTGTCAAAGAATGCTTGGCTTAAACCTGTCCAATACTTGTTTGAAGGCTTGTATGGTTCGTGTCTGGACGAGTGATCGGGAACGATCACATAAGGGCAACTCGATTGCGTGCCCAAAAGTCTCAACTATTCAAACTTGAGTGTCTAAGACTTTTAGACATGTCTAACTAGTAGTAGATTTGAGTATTTTTGGACTTGCTTGGATTTGGATTGGGTTAAGAAAAAAAATCTTAAGTCTATTGGATTAGTTTAAATTTGGTCTAATCCAACTCAATATATATGTCAAGTCGGACTGGATAAATTTAATTGGGCCACATTCAAAGAATGGATGGGTCGAGTTCGAATAAGGTTTTTTGAATTTTGAGGGATCTCGATTGAGTGTAGGAGGCCCAAGTATCTGTCCTAATCTTGGGTTAGACCGAGTCAAACTCACTTAAGCTTAGGTAAGTCAAACAAATTAGATTATATTCAAATCTAATTAACACGTATTAATCAAACATATCAATATCATGTATATCTGATTAAGCAAAAATTATTATGACTCTAAATAAATCTTAGATATCTTAGACACGTTTTGAATCTAGACCTATTGACAAAAACAGGAACATACACTACGGGGCTGTTTGGTTGTCTGCATGAGGACTCAGCCTAGCTTCCAGATGTAATTTGGAGTGTTTGATTGTCTGTATTGATCCCTCCAATCTGACCCGCGTGGTGCAAAACTCTCCCCGCAGCCTAGCCCCCGGATACGCGAAATCTGGGCATTTCCCGCAGCCAGGCCTGCGGATACACCTCCGTCGCCGTCGCCACCGCCGCCTCCACCTCTGCCTCCGCATCCTTCGCTGCCTCCGCCTGAGCCTAAGTCCGAGCCTCGTCGCCACCGCCACCTCCGCCCGAGCCCGAGCTTGTTTCATCCAACCAAACAACATCTCTATTGCATCTCAGAACCTGTTTCATCCAACCTGTCCTACTGATACGGGCCAACTTTTCCCCGTACAGGCAATCAAACACACTCTACAAGTCTGGGACTATTCCATGCTCAACAGGAAGAAAGCAACCAATTGCACGACCAACAACCAACAAAAGTGAATACTAGAGGGGTTATAACTTGCTGGTTGAAAATTCAAATATAAAGTTTAATTGAACAAAACTGAATAATAGAGGGTTTTTTTCCGAGAAATATCCATGAGATAGTAGATGGGTTATAACTCGCCGATTGAAATTTTAGTTTGTAAAAACTGTGCTAAGTCCAAACAGGTTCACCACTCAAAGATGTTATAACAGGAAGGCACTGCAGAGTGCAAACAAGATTGTTCATTTCTACTAACCTCTTGGAAAAGACCAAGATTTGATCCATGCAGATAGATTATTATTTATTTTTCAATATCTGCATGGTACAAGCTAGCTTGCAGGGCATGCACCACATTTTTTACAGAGAACAGCGGGTGAAGAGCATAAAGAAAGCTGTGCATGGAAAACAAACTTTTAGTAAAGAAGATGCGACATTGCCATTTATGGGAAAAATGCTATGGTTGCAAGTTTCACTTCAGCACTCATTCTAACCTTTTGCCCATAATTGGAGAAACATGGAAAATCTGGTGAACTGTACATGAACATCTCTTCATTACTTCCTCCACAATTAAATTCTTTATTCTTGCCTTCCACTGAAGAGTTTTGTAGGAATAGTACATTGCAGGAAGCTGGATCCAATTTTTCTTTATGGAAAAAGATACAACCTGGAAAAAGTTTATTGTCTCATGTATTAAGCAATAAGCAACATAACATGCTTTAAAACCCTGCACTTGCACTCTCAATTTGAATGTAGTAACCTCAGGACAGTAGTAGGATGTTAAATTCAAGCAAACCAATAACTAGGAAAACAATTGCTTTTTTGTCACTTGGGGTGCTTATATGCCACAGTCAGAAAGGAATGCGAAGTGAACTATTATCAGTTTGTCACGTGTCGGAATAAATTAAGGTGGGAGCTTTTTCGTGGCACATGTGGACCATCATATTGCCACAAGAATTTACATGGATTATAAGTGAAACATCGACGTAACAAGCTAAGCCAAATTATCATGTAATTTCTTTTTGAAAGGTTAATCCAGGTGACCAGAAACAAAAAGAGAAGAAAACACAAATGCACTTCTGCCTTTCAACTGTTGGAGCACAAGCCTTGGTCATTTTGCTGCTTAGCAATCTGCCAAATGTGATAAACGTATAAATCACAGCTTATCCAACAATCCAAAGAAAAGAAGCATATCCATTAAATTCGGCTTTTTTTTTCATACTTCATGACAAGCATTTTTAATAAGAGAGATTGGAATTTGGAGTGACAACACTTCAGTCTTCAGATACCTTTATGAAAATTGGCAAAAGTCACCTGAAGGAGCTTCTTTCCCTAAAAAATCATTAAGAATGCCATGAAAGAAACTTCATCATTTTTTCATACTTCCCTTTACTTAAGATCAGAAGAACGACTACAAAGTGAAAAGATGATCAGCAACCCATCTGATTTTCCGTTACATTCCTTAACCTAAGACATAGAGGCCTACTGGCTCGACAAAGTAAAAGGAGGAAATAAACTAAAACCATCTATCTAGCAAATATTTCTTAAGAAAATCCTAAGGAACTTTTAGCAGTTTAAAGAAGATGAATCATGAATTCAGGATTTCGAGGATAAGAATTTGGTCCAATTAATCATTTCATCATTTTTAAGACCCTGCATCATTATGATCAGTTGGTTAGCGTTACTCACAATTGACATTTATTAACCATGTCACTTTTTAAAATTTCAATGAGAAAAAAGTTTGTCTGATTTCAATGAGAATTTCAGTGCCAACACAATTGACATTTCAGCAAAAAAAAAAAAAAAAAAGAAACTGCATGAGAAAAATTGCACAAAAGCATATTACTGTCTCGCACTCTCTTTTTTTTTTTTTTTTTTTTTTTCGAAAAAGAAAGTTTGTCTGTGTCTATATAAGACGGCAATGATGCACTCAAAATGTTTCCAGGTCTTCAAGTTCATCCATCATGATCTCTTGGTTAAGTATCTACCATGTTCTTGAAGCAACAGTTCCACTGTATGTAGCTATGATCCTAGCCTACCTATCCATAAAATGGTGGAAGCTATTCACCCCTGAGCAGTGCTCTGGGATCAACAAGTTTGTGGCCAAGTTTTCCATCCCTCTCCTCTCATTCCAAGTCATCTCCACCAACAATCCTTATGATATGAATCTCAGACTCATATTTTCAGATATCATACAGAAGTTGCTTGCATTGCTAGGATTTGCAATCCTTAGTAAAGCATTCTGTGTAAGGAAGTTTGACTGGCTAATTACAGGCTTTTCCTTATCAAGTCTACCCAATACGTTGATTGTCGGTATTCCATTGCTGAAAGGAATGTTTGGGGATGAAGCTGTCAAGCTGCTGAGTCAGATAGTTGTGGTACAGAGCCTAATTTGGTATACTCTTCTGTTCTTCTTGTTCGAGCTTCGAGCTGCCAAGGGAGTGGCTACCTCAACTTCATCTGAAATTAGAGGTAAGAACCTAATCCCATGCTAAGACACTCGACACCCTTATTAAGTGATGCCACTTTTGAACTGGTACTTTCATGAAGATATATACATGATTACTAGCGAAGTGATTTAGCAGTTCCCAAAGGACTAACAAGGTGCCCTGCCTGTCTATCTATGCGACATGTTTGAAGTCTTTCAAGCAAGTTTTTAGCATTATATACTTTTAAGAATTTTTCCTAGTGATTATCAGAAAACAGTGCTTTCTGATTTTCTCATTCAGCCAGCGCAACAAAGAATTGAACTCTTGATATCCACTTCTGCAACAATCAACTTCAACTTATTTTTGAGTTTTTGCTTTATCAATAAAATATTTGTGAATATTTATCCCATTTTATGTTTGTTTTGAAGGAGACTCAGGAACTCCACGATTAATACAACAGAGATACGACGAAGAGGAAACAGAAAGCATATCAACTAGATGCTCAAGCAGTTTTCTGATTTTGCTAGTTGTCGGGAGGAAGTTAGCAATGAATCCCAACACATATGCATGCCTGATCGGTCTAATCTGGGCACTAATCAGCTTCAGGTATGAACATGGTTAACATGAAACAAAGTTCATGCTTTCAAGCTAAAATTCAGCAGCTATCTCATGCAACTGTGTAACATATCCTGCAGGTGGCAACTAGAGCTACCACTGATTGTCAATGAGTCCATAAAGATTCTCTCAGATGGAGGGCTGGGAATGGCAATGTTCAGCCTAGGTGTGAGTTACATAAATGCAAAGTTATAATTAGCCGATGTAGACAAAAATGTGCAAATTCTGATGATAATCTAATTCTAACTAGTTCTATTGCAGGTCTTTTCACTGCTCTACAAACTAAGATTATGGCCTGTGGAACAAAGATGATGTTACTATCACTAGGCATCAGGTTCCTTGTAGGACCAGCACTGATGGTGATCTCCTGCTACACTATTGGGATGCATGGTACTTTGCTAAAGGTGGCCATTATACAGGTATGTTCTTTCATTTATGCAATTTATTTATTCCACTTACTGGCATACATGTTTCGAATAATTTTATGTATAACCTAATGTCACAGGCAGCACTTCCGCAAGGAATAGTGCCATTTGTGTTTGCAAAGGAGTACAATGTGCATGCAGATATTCTTAGCACTTCGTAAGTAAAGCCCGTATGCTAATCTATTTAGCAGTCTATGATGGAGGATCTAAGATCATGTGTTTCTTTTTTCTCTCTTCTGGCAGCATAATCGTCGGTATGATGGTTGCGGTTCCTGTGGGAATGGCTTACTACTTTGTTCTTGGTCCTAACTTCTAAGTAACCAGTACATGTAATAGTTCATTTGAATCAAACACTTGTCTCAAGAAAACCATGACATATTATATAAAGGATATATCAATCAGGAGTTTGAATATTCACCTGAGCAAATGATGCAGGACTGTACATATTTGTGCAATTGGAATCTTAAATATGACTCGATTGTATTCGAGGAGACAATAATGCATCAATGCACTAGATATTATGAGCATGTACCATAAAAAAATCAACAACTAGTACTGAATGAGCAAAAGGATGCAGTACATAAACTTCATACTGCCAAATTGATGAATTGAAACATCATATGTTTTTGTCCACTGAGGCATTCTGTCGAACAGGCAGTGGCGCCTGCTTTTGAATGGCACGTGCTCCGTGGAGCATTCTGCCGAACACGTCGGAGGTGGGTCTGAGCCTCTGAGGCGAGGGGCCTGCCGGCCGCATCCCGAAACGGATGCTCCATCTCCATGTGTGCGTGAGCCACTTGTCCATACGGCCGTAGCCGCCACCCTTCGCGAGAGGGGGAGCGAGCGAGAGAGGTGGACCCAACAGCGTCGTGTGCCCCTGCCGTTGTCCGTTTTATGCTGCGCGGTCGGCTTGTCCCGCGGTCCGAACCGGCCTCCTCCGTGCGGTTGGTTTTGGCGTACCGCTAGATGTGTTGGCTGGAACGGCTGTGTTGGAGTAGACGGTATTACACGCGGCTTCGGTCAAGCCGCTGCTTATGCTTTTTAATGTAATGTTATGTGCTCATGTACGTCGGGGCCGTTGCAACCGTCATGCTCGGTGCAGCGCTCGTCAAGCCAATGCGCTCACGCCGTCACGCGGTCACGCCTATATCGGAGCCCGTTGTCGAAATCGCCGCTCGAAAGGCATATCTCCCCGCCGAGAGGCCCGCGACTAACGTCGGTACTGTTAAACTGCCCCGTCAGTCGTGATGTTTGAGGCGCCCGAGTTGGGTCTGTGAACTGCCTACCACGTCCAGAACTTTTTGAGTAAAAACATCAATTATTGCGACAACAATTGCGTTTCTTTAGTGATACATGTAGATGGTGCACGACAGCATCGAGTGAGTGCGCAAAAAATTTAGAAGTAGAGAAGATCTGATATATTAAGTTTGACTAATTAAATTTGTTGGGATAGTTTAAGATTCTTATGATATATTTCATCTTGTGTTCTCTGCCATAGACTATAAATCCTTGAATATTCCATTCTCAACAATTTATTAGGTGTTTTTCATAAAGGAAAAAAAGAACAAAACATAAAACCTCATATCTCATATTATCGATCCAATGCATATAATTTACCACCGTAAAAAAGTTAAGGAATTTGCTCATTGGCCTTGTCTTGGTGGCTTTAGATTTATGAGTTTGTTCGCAAGATCAAATCCAAGACCGGTTATTCAATTTTTGAGAAAGCTCAATCCATATGATTCTTTAAGACTATTACTTATGAATCTATATATATTATTAATATATTTCTCAATGGTATGGTTAGAGATTTAGTTGTTCATACTATTTTATATTTTCATTGCAAAAATGTTTATTTACCTTGTATCGTGACTGTTAAATTGTACTACACCAAATATTTCAAAGAATAAATATAACTCTTATTAGAGCTGGCTGCTAAAAAACCTACCATTATGAAACACAACTACAAACAACGCATACTTACTAAACAAACAAAGGAAAAAAAACAGATTTACTCAAATCCTATACTAGTCCTCACCAACCCCCTCTCCAGAAGAACGTTTGTTATACACACTTAAAACAAAGAGAATAAAAAATTGTTCGCAAAAATTTTTGCTACTTTTTCTTCAAGAAAGATCAACAACTACAAGGATATGCACAAGCACAAGAACAAATCTGGGCCGTCCATCTTATATCACAGTGCCTCTGGCGCCGCCGCCTCCACGCACCAATAAATTGAGCTCTTCTCCCGTGCCCCCTCATATCAGTTCCTCCCATCCCCAAATCCCCGCACGTTTCCTCTCGCACCTCTCGCACCTCTCGCCGCCGCCGCCGCCGCCGCCTCCCATGGGTCCCGGGCTCTACTCCGACATCGGCAAGAAGACCAGAGGTCGGGATGTGATCTTTCTGTGTTTCTGGTTGTTGTTTGGGCTGTTTTTTTAGTTTATTGGTTCTTGGTGCTGATTTGAGCTGATAGTACTGACCGGTTCTTGCTGTTCTTGGTGAGCTTGCAGATCTCTTGTACAAGGATTTCCACACGGACCAGAAGTTCACAGTCACCACCTACACCGCAAATGGAGCTGTGAGTTTTCTCGATGCCATTCTTTTGAGGTTTTCTGTTTTTTTTTAATGCTGGGTTGTGCTATTTGCACTGTGCTGGAGCTGTATGGTTTAAGTAGATGTATTCTGCGTAGGTATTGTTTTTGTAGTACGTTTCGGACATCGGTGGTGGACTGTGAATTAGGGTTTAGGATGAAGTTGCAATAATGCAAATATGCAATTGTTCGTGATGAGTTTTTGCTGAAAGTTATTTATACTACTTGCCCAGGGTGTGTGGAGTTTCTTTTTTTTCCTTCTATTTTGTTGGTAGTTTAGCTATAACCCTATAAGCACTGTAAAGTGTAAACTGTCTTGTAAGAGCTGCATGCTTATTAGAAGAGTGGCTGATAGCAAGGACCCATACAAAAGAGTTGTGTAGCTTAGTAACATCATAATTACATGCATCATTAACCACTGAGATTGTAGAACAGGTACTAGTATTGTGGATTGATGCATTTCAGTTCGAAGACCCAACGTGGCAAACCCTTGAGGCCTGAAGCCTGCTTATCCAAAAAATGCAAGCTCAAGGTTTTGTTTGTTGTTGATTTTATGGTTAGTCTGTAATTTTTCCCGGGTTTGGGTTCGACAGGATGCAATTTAGGATTGGAGAGTGAGTTGGGATGTCAAACACAAGATATTATATTAGTTAGGTGTATTTTTTTATTTCCATTTGTCCAGTACATGCAACAGTTGAAGTTTTTTCTGAATCTTTTGAATTTTACGTATAACAAGTTTGGTAACTGTGGTGGTTCAAAGCTGCTGTTTCTCCAACAGTGCTTGGTTGATGTGTTTCTATGCAGACAAATTCATGTTAGTTAGTGCATTGGGTGAACATCTGTATGTAAGACAGTTGAGTTAGTAACATAGGACATTTAGATTTTCGAATGTGTTGATGTGATATGATTCTTGTGAAATACTAATGAATTTAGAATGTGTTGATGCCCACATATCTCTCTCCCTCTCTCTCTCTCTCTCTCTCTCTCTCTCTCACACACACACACACACACACAGCCTGTTTCTTTATCCATGTTGTGTGTGTTGCCCTTGTATTTGATACTCAGGACTCAGATATTTTTACAGGTCTGAGCTGAGGCTTACTATGTTGTTTATCTAGATCTTAACCTGCGGTGCTAAACTACATATGCTTTCAGCTCTTGTTAAGCTGGCATAGTATGTTATGTAATTCATTTATCTTTGTTACAATATTTGTTGTTCTAACTAGATCTTGATTGCCAAAATTCTGTAGACTTCTTTTCTACTTTGTGAAGCTTCTTTCCATGGGTGTAACTAATTTGATTTTTTTTTTTCGGTCTAGGCAATTACTGCTGCGAGTACAAAGAAAAATGAAGTTATCTTTAGTGAAATCCAGACCCAGCTGAAGAACAAGAATGTCACAGTGGATGTGAAAGCAACTTCAGACTCAAATGCAAGTTTCCTCTTCTTTCATCCTTCTCTCTGTGTCTAATGTTTTTTGAATATGTTTCTCCCTCTAATGTCAACTTGCCATTTATCTAGTCCTTCATTGGTGTTGCACTGCCTGAAATTGAAGCAACCTTTTACCTACCAATGATTTGTTTTACTGTTAGCAGGTCTTAACTACAGTGACAGTTGATGAGCTGGGCACACCAGGCTTGAAGACAATTTTATGCTTTCCTTTTCCATATCAGAGTTCTGGAAAGGTATATGACTTCATCATTTCTAGTTTGAACAATTTTTTATCCCTCCATTTGAATTCTGTTTGACTCTCTGTCTCATGGTTGCAGGCTGAACTTCAGTACTTGCATGATTATGCTGGTGTCAATGCAAGTGTTGGTTTGAATGCAAACCCTGTTGTTAATCTTTCTGGTGTGTTTGGAAGTAAAGCTCTTTCTGTTGGTGCCGATGTTGCATTTGATACTGCAAATGGGAACTTCACAAAATACAATGCTGGGTTGAGCATCACTAATGAAGATCTCATTGCTGCAGTGACTCTGTAAGTGTTTTCTTCTAGTGGAATTCAGTGGAAACACTTTCCATTTGCATTATATCTCTGGAATATTGTTTTTATTAGTTTCTTGTTGGAAGGCCAGATGCTCTTAACTGTCTTTCTTTGAAACTTCTAAGGCAGATTGATTGTGAAGAGGTTTAAAGGCATTCGTTTGTGATTTGTGCTTAACACAAAAGATAATATAAGTGATATAATACCACATGGAGAATCCTTGGGATTTGGTACTGATGTTGAATGAATCTGCGTTTCAGGAACAACAAGGGGGATAGCCTCACAGCTTCCTACTATCACTTGGTTAGGCCACTGACAAATACAGCCGTTGGAGCAGAGCTGACCCACAGCTTCTCAAGCAATGAGAACATCCTCACCTTTGGGTCACAGCATGCCCTGGACCCTCTCACCACTGTGAAGGCACGTTTCAATAACCACGGCATAGGAAGTGCACTTGTCCAGCATGAATGGAGGCCAAAGTCGTTCTTCACCCTCTCCACTGAGGTTGACACCAAGGCTATTGAGAAAAGTTCCAAGGTCGGTCTGTCTCTGGTGCTCAAGCCTTGATGGCACCAACTTTTGGTTTTAGGATGTTAGCTTTTGATATCAGCAACTGAAGTCGAGTGAAATAAGTTTGGACAAACTTGTAGGCTCAACTTTGGTGCCATCGCATCTCTCGATCCCACAAACTTATTTTTTGCTTCTAGCTTGTTCTAGATGTCTGAACTACTTGAGGGATTCAATTACCTGTTAATCCATACTCACGTTTTTGTCATTCGCTGGTATCCTGGTGGAAAATCTAGTTATGAACATCAAACTCTTGGATGCTTTGGGCTTGGTTCAGTCTTTCACTCTTCAAGAGACTTCGTTCAATTATGTTATTGTGCCCCATGTTATTTGATTGCTTCTGGATTCAAACCATCACTTATGGTTGTCTGTTGCTGATTTCTATGATGCGGTGATTGTGAGGTCTTCTGAATAAAGGGCGTGAATGCAATACAAGCATGATGAAAAACTATTGAGAGTTACCTCTTTTACCTTCTAGTTATCTGTGTGTCATTCTTATATAGGTGATCCGTATCTTAAGACTAGCTTTATTTCGATTCAGCTTGTTTTCTTGCGATTCAACTCATGTTATGCTTCTAATAAAGATAATCAATAGACCAAGTTTGGATTGCTGTTTATAAGTATTGAGTTGGCACAAAGTAAATCTTACACGCAGTAGGATTCTTGTGGATTATTCTTCATCAGTGGACTCTGTGTGCAAGAAAAACTAAGCAGTGAAAAAGAATGCTGTTTTTTACAAGAGGTTTGACTTCATATGATAATTTCTGTGTTTGACAGAATTCTGAAGTTATTACTGTAGGGATGGCATCCTTCCAAAGCCATTCCAAGTCATTCACTGTTCGTTGATACAGTATGTGATGCTTCCTTGAAATCCAAAACCACAAGCATAACCACCTGTTGATGAGAACAGGTTGGACATGTCCGGTTCATCTTCATGGAAGAAGTTGTGGTATGCACTGTATTCCCCAGGTTGGACACCCAGCTCTCTTATATCTCCTGTTACATCTGAGTTGCTCTCTACTAATTGCCTGTACACTGATGACTTAAGCAGCAGACTGAGTGCAGTGGAGGGAGCTCTTTTCCTTGAGCCACTAGTAGAGATGGTGGTTTCTTGATTACTTGGTGTTGCATTGTGATCTAGGATAAAAGGATTGTTGTGAGGGAGCATCTGAGGAGTTTCTCTTGGGAGAAGGTGCTCAGCTGTAGTTTGCATTGCAAGAGCTTCAGGATTTGCTGCGGGTGGACAGTCCGGCTTCAGCCATGTGATGTAGGATCTCAGGTTGAAATTGGTCACGGCATTTATGCCTTTATATTCTACTGCAGCGATATCGTATGCTCGGGCAGCCTCTTCTTGAGTTCCTGAATGAAAATTTTGAAGTGCTGATGTTAGGATCTGAAATCCTAAACCAGGGAAGTAGAGATTCAGGTGATGTACTCACTATAAGTTCCCAGATAGAGATACTTGTTTCCGAACACCCGCCCAATTCTTGCTTCCCATCTTCCATTTTGATGATGCCTGCAACTTTTTTCTTACCTTGATAGATATACTTTTGTAACTATTAATGGAGAATGTAAGACATCTTCTGTTGAAATTTACCTGGCAACCCCTCGGTACTTGGACACACCTCTTGAAAAACCATTGCTCTTCCTGACATCAGATGAAATTTTTAGCAGATTTCAGTAGGTAATATGCAGAATAGGAGCTTGGATTTTGGAACATGCTAAGATTTTGGGAAAATTAAGATAAGGTACCTCCTTAATGATGCAAGGTACTCCTCCTTTGTAAGGTTCTCCATTATCTTCAACTCCTTTTCATAGTCCATAACCTGAAACATCAAACATATCAATAGAACCGATATTAGTACGCATTTAATAGAGTTTGTGAACTAGCTTGTTATTATTGTACAATAGTAGAACTATGGCAAGCTTATACCGGAAAATTGGTGTAGGTGGTTGGTCCCCAGTACTTGAGGGCAGCAAGGTCATAAGCCCTTGCAGCTGCCTCCTCCTCATCATAAGCTCCTAAGTAGACTGTTTTAGATTAAAACATGTACAGCATTAGTTATCTAATGTAGTAGTATGTAGATGTATTGTGTCAAGGTAGAGAGGAAAAGAACATTTCAAAAAACCTACCCTGTTTCCCCTTCTTCCTTTGTGTTGGATTCCAAGAGTTCTTGTCCCACAAATGGGCTTCAAAACGGCCTGTCCATCGATGCCTGCATGAGAAGTGGCTCTTATCATCTGTTTAATCTGTTGTTAATGTAAGCAAGAGTATAGTTAATGCATTCCAACTATGTCAAAATACATATAGTCATTGTATTTTCTTCCATTACCTACTAACTCCACGAAACCTTGAGCTCCTCTTAACGGCAGTACTTGTTGAGGACTGGTCAATGCTGCTGCTATTGGCATTGCTTGTGACTGGGGTGAGCAAAGCCGTCTCCCTTCTCCTTCTGATAACCTGGCTTGCATCGCCGCCTTCCGACGCATCGATCGCCATGTTAGCAGGTAGCCTCGCGTCATTGTTGTCGATCTCGCTCTTGACCATCATGATTTCATCCATGATTGCCACTTCTCCCTGGTTATGGCCTCCCAAGTAGCTGCAGGATTGCATGGTGACGCAGCTTGCGTTAAGCTCCGAGGTGAGACCGTGAGGCGCCACTGCTTGCCAGTGTGTTTATATATTGCTGCTTAGGTTGGCGCCAAATTTGTTTCTTCGTAGACTGAAGACAAGATGTTGATGATTTCATGGAGTTCTTCAAAGTCATATTCTGCCATTACTATGTGAGTTTTGTCATCATTATTGTTTGGAAATATCAATTTTAACTGCAGCAATTTGTCTGATATGACTCAGATAAACATTTTGGTTTCTTCCAATTCTTTTGGTGTCTGAAATCAACATGTTTAAATAGCATGTTTGTGTATTAATGCTGTCTTTTCTTTGTTTCACTATTTTTGTTGATTAAAAACAACAGGTTTATTGTAGAATAAATAAGTTGACAAAACTAAATTGGAAAAACTTTTATCACAACCGTTTTGAGGATTCTTATTTAGATCAACATATTATGCATCAATCCAATGGTAGAGGAATAAGTTCTCAAGTTAGGACAGTCATAAAAAAAAACACCTTCCAAACCAAACTTGTGCGGTTGCGCATTCAACAAACTCCAAAAAGCGACCAAGCATTATTCTGAAAATGAGTCCAAAACCCAAATTTGGCTCCATGCTGTGAAGACAGGATAGCAGCAAGGAGCTGAGAAACCTGTGCGATTTGCTTTGTCTGGATGCTGTGAATCCTATCTGCGTTCACAAAAAAGGAGGCCTCTTGTACAATTCGCCTGGGAAGCTTTTTATTTTTTATTTTCCTTTCTCGAGTTTTGAGCAAGTCCAACTCATGGCTGACGACATTGACCGTGCCAGCGCCACTCGTCGTGCAGACGCACCGCGGGTAGGTACGTGATGGTTCCCGGTTATGCCCGCCGACCGCGGCCATCTTTGACTACTCGCGTTGCCCGCGAGCGGGCACAGCTGCTCATCGCCCAAGGCCCCGTAACGTGAGTTGCGCACGCCTCATGCCGCCTCGAGCCCTCGAAACACTCGTGAAGTGGGCTTCGTCCAGAATCATTAGGGTATACACAATACACCCCTGCCGTCCATTTGGCACCGGCAGACCAATCGCGCGCAGCCGCTTTCGTTCAGACTTCAGCCGTTAACCCAGTGGTGCTGCCATCCAACGTGGCCATCTTCCCGACCAGACCCAACCACACGCCGTCCTCCGATCGTGCCCGCAGACCGCCGCTATCCGTGCTAATGGCATTGTTAGTTTATTACTCTTCGGTCTTCACGTAGTTGTGTTGCTGCCTAGACGCCTAGTAATTTTGCCCGCCACTCACCCGTTTACCCATCTTCCATGTAAGAGGAGGGGAAGAACGGGTTTTGCCTAATTTTGCGTCCCACGAAAAGAACTTATCCAGCACCATCCTCGCAAGATTGGATAGGCTGATCTCTATTTATCCAACAATTAGAGACTGGATTTTAATCACCAATCTAATAGTTAAATTTCAATAAGCACCATCCTCATGTCAGTTGATTTGGTATAGACAGTTATTAGTGTAGTTCACATGACATGATCTCATAGCTTGGTAGGTTCTTGTTTATTTTGAAATTCTTGAAACTCTTCTAAATGTGTTCGATTTGAAATAAATTGCTATGAACTGCAGAGTAGCACCCAGGTAGTGATGATCTCCATCAAAGAAGAATTCCGCGCCTGGTCTATGCAGGGGTCATCAATCCATGAGACGAGCGAGCCATATGCTTTGGAACGGACTTGGGTTGGTAGGTTGTTTCAGTGTAATTTGAATTGTGAGGAGGGCGGTATATGAGAGAATTGTGAGAGAAGGGTTTGTAGGTGGTCTCATATGTACAGTCACTATAACTAATCCTTATTGAAATTTCTGCAGCTCTCGTACTGCCACTTCCAAATTGAAATAGATGGCTATAATCTGATATCATTGAATGGACTCCACCAACCTTCGGTCCTTCAGGCCATCTAGACTGTAGGCGACGTACTTCCACTTGGCCGCAAAATTTTTCTCTCAGCCATTTGTTAATATGATCACAAGTATTACAAATACAGGTTTACAACTGCAACTGCAACTGCAAATTCAATAAACCAGAGAGCCTAAGCAAAGTAAATCTGCAAATGGGTTTCTGATTGAAATTTACTCATTTCCAGTTCCAACGAATATTGCGGCTACCGTTGTTAAATTTAAGAGAAAACACCAGAATTCAGAATAATATTACTGTAAATCAATAGGTCTATATATATGCCAATACAGAAAAATTCTAATTAAATACATATAGGCTAATATATGAGTTCTAACCAAATATAATATTAGAATCATAACCAGAATCATATAAGAATCCTAATTAAATAGATAGATATCTTTAACATCCCTCTCAAACTTAAGACGAAATTAGCCTTGAGTTTGAAAAGGAGAAAACTATGATGCATTAAAAATTTGAAGACGAGAAGCTCAATGGAAGAAGATTGCAGCAGTAGACAAAATAATAAAGGAATAATCAACAACACGACAAGTAGTAAATGCAGTTGCAGATGACAAATCAATAATGGTTTGTAATCATGATCAAAGGAACAAGTTTTTGTTAAATCAAGGCCAAACGAATCCAAATAGAGAGTAAAATGAATCCAAACATATTAGAACTAAAACTGATCAAACTAGAGCTAAAGCAGGGCCAAAACAGGATTAAATGAGCCCAAAGACCAAATAGGGGCCAAATGGGCCAAACGAGCCCAAAGGACCAAACGGGTCAAAGTAAAACCAAACGAGCTCCAATAAACTAGAGATGAGATTCTCCACCTTCTCAATGAGCACACTGGCGAAAGGGCCATCCTTGGGGACGACAATGCCAATGACGAAAGCACCAAACAAGGCGTGAATGCCGATGGTGTCGATGACAAAACTTGCGGCAAGGATAATGGCGAGGGTAGTGCAAATGTTCAAAGAGTGAAATGATCGGTGAGCCAGAACTCGAGAGAGTAATGGCAAGCGGCCAACAAGATCCAGGCAACGACATCTACCGCAACAGACATGATCATGCGGCCAAAGTCCATGGTCAAAATCTTCAGCTTAGCTAGGATACGAGC
Source organism: Pharus latifolius (assembly GCA_019359835.1). Classification (NCBI taxonomy): domain Eukaryota; kingdom Viridiplantae; phylum Streptophyta; class Magnoliopsida; order Poales; family Poaceae; genus Pharus; species Pharus latifolius. The sequence continues at coordinate 5,304,639 of CM033323.1, read as the reverse complement.
TAACACAGGGAAGATGATAATCGCGAGTGCAACGCCCATGAACACCAGGAAAGGCGTCTCTGGAGACGATGGAGAAGCACATCGCAAATGATGTGCTAATGCTGACCGTGAATGGGATGGATATGCCGGCGAGAGCAATATTGAGAGCCTTTTTGCCAATGCAACCTATAGAGGAAATGTCAAGCTTGAGTCTGATGAGGAAGAGAGAATAGCAGGTCAAGGTTGGCCAACGTGTCCATCAGAATCCCATCGATGATCTCGACGATAACACAGAGCTAGCGGAGCGAGCAAAGAGCCGCGTGCTACTTAAATTTGCTTAGACACCGCTCCCAAGAGCTTCGTGTTTGTTGCCGCCTCCCGAGAGCGGTCAATCGACAATGGTTAAATTTAAGATTTTGGGGATCTTGACTCTGATACTATGTTAAATTTAAGAAAACATCAGAATCCAGAATAATATTACTATAAACCAATATACCTATATATAGATCAATACAGAAGACTGAGAAGAGTTCTAACCAAATACATATAAGTCAATATATGAGCAATAGCCAAATATAATACTAGAGTTCTAACCAAAATTATATAAGAATCCTAATTAAATAAATAAATATTTTTAACATAAATAGATAGATATCTTTAACACCATAAGATTCCTTTTGTGCCCTTTATTATTTTGACCCTCTGGAGAGTCGAGCGAATGCCTAGGTCACGCACAATTGAAAAAGGCCACGTCTGAATATTGACTCTCAGTCGTTTCCCCCCCTTAATTTTTGATGAATTTCTTCCTTCTTGTGCACAATTTCTTGAATCTTTGACAAATTATGTAGGAGGAGGAAGTTCCCAGTTCTTTGGCAGGGGCCCTACGTCATATATAACCTCCCTGTGGCAAGACCAAACAAGTTTAATAGCTTCTGGAGTTCCTATCCCTGCACCTCTTGGATCACCCGCAGGCCCAAACCTGAATCCCAGAAGAACGCAAATGTTGTAGTGTTTGTTCATTAATATATCACGGATGATCATATAGATACTGACAGCAGATTTTTAGCTCACCAGTGGTTCTGTGGAGCGCCAGTTGTCCTTGCCCGAATTCCAGCATATGTTGTCCCATTGACCGATCTCCCAAGTACATCCTGGAAACAGATGCGAGAGTATTTAACACTATTATTGGTAAGTCATTACCGAACTAAAGCCAAAAAGTTGTTGATTGATAGCAAAATACCACAGGGATAAGGAAATATAGCATAGTAAGAATAGTGAGTGGATGACTTCAGACATTCCCACTGTAATGCTATGGCGTTGGATATGAGAAGTTTCAAAACAATCCAGCAAGGACATGAACATAGCTGTCGCTAGAGCTAAAAACCAAACTTGCCTGCAGGAATAACAGGTCATTTGAAACAACTGCAGCTGTCAGATGCGCATTCATCCTTTCACAGGCCTCCAACACCAATTCAAGTTGATCTTCAGAGTATTCTGTAACCACCTGAATTATGTACTCAGAATATGTCACTAGACTACTTCAGAACAATACTACATATTGAATCTAACTTTAAAAATAGACAAAACTTCTAGTACAATACATCAGTACCATTGAAATCAGGCTTTTTTTTTGTTGAGAAACTGAACACCTTAGAGAGGTGTTTGTGTGTTAGAAAAAGGATGTACAGGTTTGTTTTTCAATTAAGCATACAATATAGCATAGCAAAACTAAATGGATGATAGTATTTTGTTTTTCAAAGTTAATATAGCATAGCAAAACATATAGACAAACACAACATCTAGATGCTATCCTCCCTAACCAATAAAATAAGCATTTTTTCAATTATGCTTTTCCATAACCATGCTTCATCAATAATATGCTTGTGCACTCATCAAAATGAAATTCTATTTATCGTTATACATGATAACAAATAATCTCAAATCTGTAATTTGTTACCTAGCAAAACTAAATGGATGGTAGTATTTTTGTTTTTCAAAGTTAATATAGCATAGCAAAACATATAGACAAACACAACATCTAGATGCTATCCTCCCTAACCAATAAAATAAGCATTTTTTCAATTATGCTTTTCCATAACCATGCTTCATCAATAATATGCTTGTGCACTCATCAAAATGAAATTCTATTTATCGTTATACATGATAATAAATAATCTCAAATCTGTAATCTGTTACCTGGAAAGGACCAAATATTTCCCTCGTCACAAGCTCAAAATTATCACTTTTCAGAATTTCTGCCAGAGGAACAAATATAGCAGTTGGCTTCAATGCGCCGTATATTTCTGGAATAGAATGATTCTCCAATGGTTGACCACCAAACAGAACTCTTGATCCTGGTATTTTAAGAAGGTTGTTCATGTGCTCTATCATCCTTGATGTTGTAACCTGGATAATCAGCGAAAAGTAATGAGCTGAATTCTACGAACAGAAGATGCAACTGCTTGTATCACTCATGCAGTTGCAATGATCTCCAAAGTTCATCATGCACAAATAATTCAGTTCACAACTATATTTTTCTTTTTCTCCTCACATGTTTACCTTCTTAGTTGGACACTCATATTCTTCAAAATAAGTTTCTTTCAGTTTTCTGCTCTTTCACTTTATTTGATTTTTGAATCTCATAGCAATAAAATAATAACGGGATGAGCTAATTATCAAAGGAAAAATGTCACTACCTGGATGCATTTTATTTTTCAATCTAGCCTTTTAACTATTAACTGTTACATTCTAAAATATACCCCATAATTAAAAAGAACACTAATGCATCTTACCAGAAATTATCCAATGGCATGAAATTGTGCAAGAAAAGAATATGGTTACTGGCTAAAATTGCTCACTCACAGTAAGGACCGGACCAATTGTCAAATCTCTGAGATTTCTTCTTCCAGCAAGTTCTTTCATTTTCTCGAGTAGCCCACTGGAGGACCAATTCTGCAAGTAGAAGCAAAGCATCCGATAAACTGAGGGAAAAAGATATAGAAAGTAAATAGACTGGAAGCTGCTAAAAAAGAACTAAGTTCGGGCTAGCTTCCGCAGTTTCTAACATTCCACAGCTTGAATGCAAACAAGATAAGTGAGTAGAGCACTTCTGACCATAATGTTGTTAATGTTGTATATATGTATAGACCCATATGTGTGTATATAGGCCCATAAAGACCCATTACATATGACTATGTATATGACTAAAGAGTATTCCCCATATTTTTCAATTATCATTCTTCTCTCAATTCACATGGTATTAGAGCCAACGTAGCTTGTTGCTTCCACCGCTGCCAAATGTGCCGTCGCCGCCGTTCGTCGAGGAGCCGCCGTCGCCCTCACCCATCGCGCCGTCGCCGCCACCCGTCGAGGTGCCGCTGAACCTCGCTGCTGCTTCGCCACCGAGCACCGTCGCCCCGGAGCCGCATGCGGGACCTCGCCGTTGCTTTGCCCCTCCGCCTCTGCCACGATTGCTGCCTCATCTCCCCTCGGAGCTGCGCGCGGTGATCCGCCGGTGCCTTGTCTCGCCGCCGAGCGCCAAGCCTGGCCGCCACGATTGCCGCCTCGCCTCGCCCCGGAGCAACGTGCAGTGACCTACCTTTGCCTCACCTCGTTGCCGTGCCGCCAAGTGTTACGGCATGGGAGAGCTCGTGTGAGACGAGCAAGGGGGTGGCGGCACGAGGAGAAACCCTAGCCTCCCTCCTCGGGTTTTAAGTTATTCCATCGGCTCAAGCTGAACCATTTTCATTGACTCGAGCCGAGCCGACGACCAAAAAAAAAAAAAAACTCCCCGGCCCAGTTTTTCGCGCTGATCGCGTTTTTAGGGTCCGTTCTCGCTGGTTGTCTCCCTTCGTTGAGCTTCTTAAACCTTTCTATGGCTCGTGATGCTCTCCCTGTGTTGGACGTCAAGCTTGACGGCTCCAACTATCCTCAGTGATCCACCACCGTCCATGTCAATCTGAGAGGTCTTGATTTGCTGTCCCATCTCACTGAGGCAGCTCCTACGACTCCCTCAGAAGTGGTCAAGACGTGGGTCGCTGGTGATGATCGCGCTATGTAGCTCATCTGCAACAGTGTGGTCATGGACATCCGGATGGAGATTGTCATGCTTCCTTCCGCTCAGGCGATGTGGAAGCATTTGGCGAAAATCTACTTGCAGGATAGCTCTAATCAGCTATATGCTCTCGAGCAGCGGTTTCAGAGTCTTCAGCAGGGGGATTTGTCTGTGCAGGCGTTCCACAGTGCTTTCAATGCTATCACTCTTCATATGGATTCACTTGCCCCCTCTCTGAGCGCCAGCTACTCCAGCTGTACTGCTGTTCGTAGTCACCAGGCGAGATCTCGCATGTTTGCCTTTGTCATGCGGCTTCGCCCGGAGTTCGAGAGTATTCGAGCCCAGCTGCTTGGTCGTGCGACCCCGCCGACCCTAGACAATGCTCTTGCTACTGTTCTTGCTGTGTAGACCCGTTTGCGTACTCAGTCACCCATGGCTCCAGTCTCTCAGCAGCAGCTTTCTGTCCTTGCAGCCACTTTAGAGCATGCTGACGCTCCCTCTCAGGTGACAGCCGCTGCAGCCATCCGTACTTCTGTGGTGTGCTCACTGCAAGAAGCGTGGTCATACTTCTGAGCGCTGCTTTCGGCTTCACCCTGAGCTGGCGCTGCCTACCTGGCGCCCTCGAGGTGCCTCACATGCTAACCGGCGTCCGCCTCGACCTCCTCGTGGGGATGCTGCTCCGTTTGTTGCCTCTGTGGAGGATGCAGCCTCCTCCGCCACTCAGCTTCAACTGCTGACGACGCAGCTTCAGGAGCTGCGCCTTCAGAACTCCCAGCTTCAGGCGTACCTTCCACAACAGCGCATCCCAGTTGCTTCAACCTTTGGCACCACTCCTCCACCGCATTTTGCTGGGTCCGCTGGTTTGGCCACTCCGCCTCCTTCGCTAGGTATGGATTCCCCTAATCACCACCTGGATTTTGGTGCTAGCTTTCATGTCGCACCAGATGGTTCTCAGTTGACCTTGTGTCAACCGATCACCGATGGCCTGCACATCCGGTCAGCCTGTGGTACATCTTTGCCTGCTACCTCTCAGGGCTGTCTTTCCTCTGCTCAATTTACCATACCAGACGTGGTTCATGTTCCGCATCTCTCTATGAGTCTCATTTCAGTGGGCCAACTTCCTGATCGAGGTTGTTTCATTGGGTTTGATAAGCTTTCTTGCTATGTGCAGGATCGTCGGACAGGCAGGCTACTTGTTACTGACCATCGCCATAGAGACTCTTCTCGTCGTCTTTATATGCTGGATTATCTTCATCTTCCACCTCTATATGATCCTTCTGTTGCTGCTACATCATCATCTTTTGCTGCTTCTGCAACCGACTCCTTTCAGTGGCATCATCGATTGGGTCATCTCTGTGACTCCCATCTCTCTACACTCACACGTCAGGGTGTCTTAGGTCATGTTGAGATTGGGTCGCGCTTTGTCTGTCCGGGTTGTAAGCTTGGTAAACAGCTACAACTTCCGTATAGCTCTAGTGTTTCAAGTACTCGCCACCCTTTTGCTTTAGTGCACTCTGATGTTTGGTGCCCTGCTCCTTTTGTGTCCAAGGGTGGGCATCAGTACTATGTAATTTTTGTTGATGATTATAGCAGATATACATGGATTTACTTTATGTCTCATCGTTCACAGTTCTTATCAATATACCAAGCTTTCACTCGCATGATTTGTACTCAGTTCTCTGCTAGCGTTCAGATTTTCCATTCTGACTCTGGTGGAGAGTATATTTCACGTGCTTTCCGACAGTTTCTTGCGGATTAGGGGACTCTTTCACAGCTCTCTTGTCCTAGTGCTCATCCTCAGAACGGTGTTGCTGAGCGCAAATATCGTCATATTCTTGAGACTACTCGTACTCTTCTCATCTCCTTTCATGTCTCCCATCATTTCTGGGCTGAGGCGGTTTCCATGGCTGTTTATCTCATCAATCTTCAGCCGTCCACTTGTCTTGATAGCAAGTGCCCCTCAGAGCTCTTACTTCCTATTCCACCCACCTATAATCATCTCCGTGTATTTGGATGCACTTGCTACGTCCTCCTTGCCCCTCGAGAACGCACAAAGCTCACTCCACAGTCAGTTGAGTGCGTTTTTCTTGGGTATAGTCTTGAGCATAAGGGTTATCGGTGTTATGATCCTCATGCTCGTCGCTTACGTTTTTCTCGTGACGTTTCCTTTGTTGAGGACAGTCCCTTCTTTCACTCTCCTACCACCTCCCGTGTGTGTCCACCTGAGTCGCTCTCATTTCTCTCGCTTCCCATCACGATATCCTTTGTTCCCTCTCCTGTTTCACCTCCATCAAGAGATTCTCCTTCCCCAGTAGTTCCCCCCTTCCTCTTCTAGCACGTACTCCCCCACCACCACCTCTGCTTCCTCGCCCTCCGATCTTTTGCTCCTACACTTGTCCTCGTCCTCCTCAACCACCTTCTCCTGTTCTGCCGAGTACCGCTAGCGTCCCTGCTGATGATCCGCCTAAGCTGGAGCTTGCTACCCTGCCATGGTATGACCTTCGTAATCACTTTACTCTTGCTCTACTTGCTCGTTACGATTTCTATGCAGCTGTCACTACCGAGCCCCAGACATACCAGGAGGCTGTTGCTAGTGTTGAGTGGCAGTTGGCCATGGCAGAGGAGTTGGCTACTCTGGATCACACAGGTACGTGGGAGCTTGTTCCTTTACCTGCCCATGCAGTTCCGATTACCTGCAAGTGGGTGTTCAAGGTAAAGATATGGTCTGATGGTTCTGTCGAGCGCTATAAAGCTCGCCTTGTTGCTCGTGGTTTTCAGCAGGAGTATGGTCGGGACTATGATGAGACATTTGCCCCAGTTGCTCACATGACTACTGTTCGCACTTTTGTGGCTGTGGCTGCTGTTCGTTCTTGGACTATCTCTCAGATGGACGTTAAAAATGCGTTTCTTCATGGTGATTTACAGGAGGAGGTCTACATGCAGCCCCCACCGGGTGTTTCAGTTCCAGCCGGTCGTGTGTGTCGTCTTTAGCGTGCTCTATGGCCTCAAACAGGCTCCTTGTGCTTGGTTTGAGTGCTTTTGTGCTGTGATTGTCGCCGCTGGTTTTACGGCTAGTGCTCATGATCCTGCTCTATTCACCCATATTTCTCCTCGTGGTCGGACTCTCATATTGTTGTATGTGGATGATATGCTGATCACCGGTGATGATATGCAGTATGTTGCTTTTGTCAAGCAACGTCTGAGTGAGCAGTTCCTCATGTCCGATTTGGGCCCTCTGCGCTATTTTTTGGGCCTTGAGGTTTTTTCTAGTTGAGGGGGTACTACATATCACAGCAGCGTTACACTCAGGATCTACTTGCTAGCTCTGCTATCACAGATACACGAACAACCAGCACACCCATGGAGCTTTGAGCTCAGCTCCGTTCCACTGATGGTGTTCCACTTGAGGATCTGTCTCGATATAGCCATATTGTTGGTAATCTTGTCTACTTAGCAGTCACTCGACCTGACATAGCTCATGCAGTTCACATTCTCAATCAGTTTGTCAGTGCGCCGACTTTTGTTCACTATGGTCACCTACTCCGTGTGCTGCGCTATCTCCGTGGGACAGTGTCCCGAGAACTGTTCTATAGTAGATCGAGCCCTCTACGACTCCATGTCTACTCCGATGCTATTTGGGTGAGCAACCCTGATGATTGACGCTCTGTTATGGGTTACTGTGTGTTTCTTGGGACTTTCCTACTCACTTGGAAGTCTAAGAGACAGACTGCAGTCTCCACATCCAGTGCTGAGACGGAGCTTAGGGCCTTGGCCGCTACTACCAGAGAGATCATTTGGTTTCGATAGCTATTGGCTAATTTCAGTGTTGAGTGTCCTACCTCCACCTCATTGTTGTGTGACAACACTAGCTCCATTCAGATGGCAAGAGACCCTGTGAAGCGCGAGATGAGCAAATATGTTGGTGTTGATGCCTCATTCATTCGGTCTCATTGTCATATTAGCACAATTGCTCTTCAGTACGTGCCTTCAGAGTTTCAGGTTGCTGATTTCTTCACTAAAACACAAACTCAGGAGCATCATCATTTTCTCCTCTCCAAACTCAACATGTCTGGACTCCCAGAACCATCCTGAGTTTGAGGGGGGTGTTAATGTTGTATATATGTATAGGTCTATATGTGTGTATATAGACCCATAAAGGTACATTACATATGACTATGTATATGACTAAGGTGTATTCCCCATATTTTTCAATTATCATTTTCCTCTCAATTCACAAATGTAAGTTATGGGAATAACCCACAATCACAGACCAAGACCATTGCAGCAAAACAGGGCACATAAACAGCGGTTGTTACCTTGTGCATGAATAGAATAGACTGAGCAGAGCACTTTTGACCACTACAAGCATAAGCATCCTGATCACAAACCCACGCAATGTAATCAACCTGTTTAGCACAATAATCACAAAAGCAAGGCAAGTCAAGTTGGTAGCTCAATAATCGTGTCATGAGAGCATATATAATCTACGTTTGAAAAGCCGGCTTCAAACCTCTTGAACATCTGGACCTAGAATTTTCCAATCAAAACCAGCATCTTCCAACTTGATTTGGCCTTTCAAATCACCAGCCAATTTCTCTGCCACCCGCGAGCTCCCAGTGAAAAGAGTCATTTTTGGTTTTCCCTATAAGGCATCATACAAAGAACAAAGTCAAGCACACACTTCTTGGTTTCCTGCAGTTCATAAGTACAATGGAAGCCTACTTGATCTACGATTATATTTAGCAGAATAAGAACCAACTGCACTTTAATCTGCATAAAACACCTAAACATCAATTGTTCAACAATATCTGCCACATGCACACGTGTACAACTGAAAAAAGCATTAGTTCAATGTCCAATATACTGGTGTTATCAGAAACACAAAGAACAACAGTTAATATATTTCTTAAACTTGGAATTCAGTTGTCACAGAAAATTAGAGGTGGTATTTTGCCAAAAGAATTCAGCAAATGTTACATTAGTTAAACTTGTCATTCCAAAGAAATTTCAAGGCAATGATAGTGATTAACTGATAATGTCTTGCATTAACTAGTCATGTGCTATCTTACTAGTTACTATGGCATAAATTGTTTCAGTACAGCATAGAATAACCATTCAAACCTCTAATAACAGCTTGTTCATTGTGATACCATCAGAATTGATGAAGTCCACATCCTCTGCAGGCAACCCACAATCATGAAGCAGCCTGAGCATTTGCTCCATCACAATGCTAACTTTGCTGTCAACTTTGAGGACTGGTTTATTTCCCATATACAGTGCTCCCATTAGTTGCAACAAAGGAATCTCTAAGGGGAAATTGAATGGTGTGATGATTGCAACCTGTTCAAATATAGATGATATGTTAAGACTTAATAAATCAGTAGCCATAAAAATAATAACAAAAATAAGAAACTGGTGTTCCTATGTGGCTGAACAACAGTTTAACAACATGTGATTTTCATGGTGACAGTTTGCATGTAAACATAAACAGGGGAAACCACAATTTTTTCCAATTATGTTGAGCATGGGTCCGACTGTGGAGATGAATTGCTATGGCATTCCTCTATGGCAGTGGCCAATTTGTCAAACATAGTAAACGTTTGCGGTTCCTGTGAGTTCTCACTCCAGCAAAACTTTTAGTAGAAGCTTTGTAGACATTCAAGTTCTAACTCAACTTTGTCAAAACCTCAAGTCCACAAAGAACAATCAAGAGAGAATTAAACAATGACACTTATTTGAACTAACTTTGGACAGAAGTCTGATAAACTAGAGAGTTAATGGGGAGCTGTGACATTTATGAACCAAGCATATCATCATCATCCAGACAAAAGTCTCCGTCTAGTGCAGATGCTGCTGAGTTTCAAATTATTGAAATGAGAATCCAAGTATCCAACTATGGATGGAATTTTCTGTCTTTTGTCTCTAGTAGTTTTATACTAGGTTCATTCATCATATGTCTTGTTCAGAAACACAAGAAACCATACTGGATAATGGAAAGTAAATTATTTTGTATATTGTATGTCAGATACAGCTCTTAGTGAGTGCTATAGTGAAATCCATACTATTAATCCCTGCATTCCTACTCATTCCAACCAGCTTGGAACTCTGATATGCAATTACATCGTTCCTGTGTGTTGGAAGTGCTGATGTGTACTGTAAAGATGTAAACAGTCCAATAATTCTTGAGTACATCCTTTAAAAATGAATCAAGTACAATATTTTTGTAAATTTAAATTTAGAAAAACACTTACAGGGCCATATGGCCAACGGTAGCCATTACTGCATTGTCCAAGATAATTGCCAGGAACAGCAAATGACCGAGCTAGAAATCGCACCTGTCAAACCAGGCAAAAAGAAGATATGAGAGAAGAGATGATTGAAGAATTCTTTCAATTTGCAGACTGAAGCATATACAATATTCGTCAAATTTTCTTTGGTAAGTACACATCCTCCAACATATTACAACTGTTGAGATCAACAGTGATGCACAGGCAAAAAGTAACAGGAGTAACATTACCATACTACTATGCGCACACATATCTGACTGTTCTCACATTTCATTTTCATGAGATAATGCAATACCGACTAAAGAAAAAATCAGTATGTTTTTAGCTTTTACCAGATATAGGAAATACAAGCAAAATGAAGGTTCACACACCTGATCTCCAGAAAAATTCTCCAAGAACTTTTGAGAAACTTGAACTTCTGCAAGAGCTTGTTGATAGCTCTTTGGAGATACTCTTTGAATAAGTTTAGCAAAGAAATCTGAGACCTGCAATCATCAATAACTACAATCAACAGTCACAAGCAATAAACTAGAACAGAAAGCATTACTTTCTCTCTTCTTCTCAATGTTACTTATTTTGCATCCAGAAAAGCATGTCATAAGGCATATCCATGCACAAGCAGAATCACCTCACAAGTATTCTAGAGGATGAAGGGAAGTTGGAAGCATTGTAGTTCCAAGAAGACATACCACAGGTTGACCAAGCATGTGTGCAGTTTTTGCCGATATATCTCCGTACATGAGATACCTGTGCATTAAAAGATTTCAAAAATGAAATTCATGAAGGCATGAATAACTACTGCCGTTAGCTGCTAATATCTGCACAAGTTCAATACATTAAATGGTTTTGATGAAATACTATGCTTACTACCTAAGAATGAGAAATAGATTAATTGCGTTTTGTTCGGATAAATGTCTAGGAACTAGGTTACCATAACATGGAGCAGAAAAAACTTCAATGACCTATTAAAGAGTTAGAAAAACATTTCAGATGGGGAAATGATCTTTTTAAGTCCGATGAGAAAGTGAAGTGTATCAAGCAAAAGTAATGGTTATGTTAGCTTGCATTTTAGGAAACCAGAGTTATTCATAAAACATTGTCTCACAACATTACACAGCATAAGGTTTGCAACATCAGGATAAATCATGCACTTGATTATAGTACGACAAAATTACACAAACCTCTCTGGAGCTCTAAGTGGATTGTGAAGTCCATATATTGGGCAACTAGATAAACTGTCGACAAATGGCTGCACCCAAAAAAGAAAAAAACTTCTTCCCTGAGAACATACTTCTGAGAAGATTGTAGAAACATAAAATGATTCTATATTTGCATTGAGAAGTGCCAACTGGTATGCAAGTTTAATTACAATAAATTTGCTGTTTTGAATTATGCTCTGAGAACATACTTCTGAGAAGTTGAGGAAAGTTGATAATATATAACTGAATTATGCTCATATAACTGCAACATGAAAATTTGTAATGGTAGCATCTTGAAGCATACCTTTATTTCTGTTCCCTGAACCTCAGCAACTTTGATAAATTGATCACCATTTAAAGGATCTACTATCCAATTCCAGTAAGCAGATGCTGTCCAGCTACCATGCACTAAAATTTTCACCATCCAAAAGAGTTATTGCACATCACATATTCATATGATGTGGTTGGGGCACAAGCAACTCCAAATCAGCCATAAAAATATATGCTACTCTAAATGAAATACATAGAGTGAAGCTGTAGAGGTATAACTGCATCTGTTGAGGACTTAAAATGGCTGTTCTAAAATAACATCTTCCATTTCCACAGAGATCACTTATATGTAAAGGATACAACAACCGTGACATGAATGCAAATTAGCAAAGGCATTTTTTTTAGAAGCAGCTGTGGTGTGTGATATGTGTACACATTTTAACAGGCACCAGCTCAACAGAGTGGAAGATTATTGTATTCACTATTCAGAGATCGAAGACATGAGCATTGCCTTGAAAAGGCACTAGCAAGCAGGCATAATAGCGAGCAACCATAACACAAGTCTCCAAAGGAAGCTGTACGAATTACCAGACATGTTTTTTCCCTGAAACTTTACGGATGCATATGACAGTTCAAATGGACACTAGAATCTATATTTATCAAATAAAAGGGTATCCATCCACCTCAACTACGGTAACTAGTTGTCTTGCCAAACAATACCCATTTCCTTTACGATTCAAAGTACCGCAACGGAGTACCAAATGACAGTTATCTTACCAAAATTCCGCACTTCTGATGGACTTGAGCCTGAGATCTCTTCAGGAGACACCGTCGCAAATGACGGCGAGTGCAGCGACCTGCACACCATCCAAGCAATAAGATGCATACCAAAAACCATAACATATAGTTTTAGACTGTTAGTGTAACTTCGAGCAGTAGGCAAGTAGCAACTCCACTGCACGCCCCAGAAACCTGCAACCTAAGCAGATCGCACCAAAAACTGCAACCGATCAGTGAGTGATTCCAGTGTGCGAGTGTGGAACTTGCATCGAATCACCTAATGGCATCTAGATTTGCATAGTTGATCCATCCGCGAACACCATTGCTGCGAAGCTTCGACGGAAACAGATGGAAGAAAACAAAAAACAGTAGGGAAGAGGCGTCACCTGGAAGTGGACGCGAGGGGGGTGGATCGCCGCAAGGCGGTGGCGGCGGCGAGGTATCGCCGGGAGAGGAGGCGGCTCATGGGCGGCTCGAGCGAGAAGTGCGAGGTTGTTGCGGGATCTTCTGGAAATGATCCGGAGGAGGAGCGGGAGGGAGTGGCGTCTTCGAGTCACTCACTGGTCTCGTGTTTAGTTCGATCACTCACTGGTCTCGTGGCTTCTTCTGGGCGTTTTTAACTTTTCTTGGAACTATGGCATGGGGAGTTGGTGATGGTGGATTGGGCTGCGGATCCCAAAGGAATCCCATCGTTTTCCGGTCCGGCCCACTTAAAAAAGCAATATACAAACAAAACTTCTTTGATCAAACAGATCATAAGAACTGGGTCTGAAATTGGGCTGTTTGGCTGTCTTTTGAAATTGGAATTACTAATTCCATATCAATTCCAATAAAATTGTGAAACAACTAAATAGAGGGTGCTTAATTCTTTGCCCCCATCAAAAGAATTGGCTGGAATTGGTGGAGGCCTCCTCTCCCAACTCCTTCCCGACTCACGCACGCCTGACAACTCCCAAATCCTCTCTCCAGCTAGATCCTCTGCTCTTCCTCTCTCACCGCATGGCCCCTACCGCGCCGCCACCAGCCCCCCCTCCGTCGATTATCTTTGGACGTTAGCCCCCAACTGTGCCACCGGCCCCTAACAGATCTCTTTCTTGCGTCACTCACTTCTTGCAGTGCTGCACTGAATATACTTGCCCATGGCCACGGTTGAGCACCGATTACTTAGTTGCATCTTTTTTTTGGAGTGTTTGAGATTTTTGTGTTTTTAAGCTGAATATGTTTCAAATAGGCTCCAATCTGAGTGAATTATTTGAGCAATAAGAAAAAGAACAACAAGGCACATTTTTTTTTAAGATTAGCTATTTTGCATATAGTTATTAGATGACATTTTTTCTTATCTTTCAATCTACTTCCTTATATCTCTATCCTCTTAGAGTTCACATGTCACCTACTTATTTAGATAGTTGAGAAGTAATTGATTTACATCAGATGATAGTATGACAATAATAATATTATTGAGTTTGTAGGGTGAGAAATAATAATTTGATGATTAGATGTACGGAGAAGGGGGTACTATTTGTGATGCATGATAGTTATCAAGGATAGTCTGAGTTAATAGCGGCGATAAAAGTAAACATCAATAATGATGTCGACGAAGGCAACAAGCATGATGGCAGGGGTGGTGAGTGGGATAAATAGCATCAATGATTCTTTTTGTGCGAGCGTGTAAGATACAACAATCACTAGATAGAGGACAAGAAAAAGGAGGAGAGTGTTAGAGGTGAAATTTGATCAAATCTGATTTAGCAATTAAAAATATAAGCTTTTCTAAAACAAGAAAATAGCTACCCACAAATTCCTAACTATCATCTTCGCTTCAAAAAAATAATATTTTTTATTGAAGAAAATCAAAATTTTTTAATTTTGATCACTAATATATTTATAAATATTTAAATTGATCATAAAAAATTATAAAATTATAAAAAAAGAATTTCATAATATTATAATTTTTGCTAACATATTATAATAAAAAATAATGATCAAAACTGTATTTTGTAAATTATATATAACAAAAAAACAATAATTTTCTTTTTAAAGATAGGAGGGAGTAGCATAGTCTCTCTTTCAAAAAGGCCCGCCTTGCGCGTAGCCAATTTTACGAGTTCGTCCACCAACAATCCGCCTCACCAGGCAGTCCTCGATGGAGACCCACCTTCAAATTTGTACACACCAAGTAACCAACCCCACCCTCCCAGCAGCTTTCTTTCTGTCCTTTTTTCCTCACTCCCCGAGCGCCTCGTGACACAAGAAGACTGGAGAGATCGCCACGCCCACGCCATGGCGTCGTCGTCGTCGCGGAGGCGAACTCTCCTCAAGGTCATCGTCCTCGGCGACAGCGGGTAAGCCCATATGGCCATACCCCTGCCTCTGATCGCCTCCACATCTCTCCGTTTCGTTCCCGATTTCTAGCTCTCCACTTTTTGCGATTTTTTTTTGGCTTGATTTGGATGTGTTTATGGTGTGAGGTCTGGTCATTGTTATTACTTTTTGCTTTTGATGTGGTTTGGTTTGGTTTGGTCTGTGCAGGGTGGGGAAGACGTCGCTGATGAACCAGTATCCTTAACCTGGGTTGCATCAGAGCTTGTTCGGTAGTTTCTGTGGGTTTTTTCTGTTCTTCGAACTGGTTCTTCTCATTCGAGAGGCGTCAAATTAGCACCCTAGAAATTTCCGTTTTGTTCTTTTTATGCCGCATGCGTTGTTTGGTTGATCCGTTGAGCCGTGCATACTTTTTGGTGAGCAACTTTTTTTGTCCTTGTGGAAAGTTGTTTGGTTAGCAACTTGTGTTTTGGGTTTGGAGATTTTGTAGTATCGTAGTGAAATATCTAGTTTCATTCGGCTTTTTGAGCTGTGCGTTGGTAGCCAGCTTTGGTTGTAGAGTTGGAATTTTGTAAGTACTATAGTGGAATCTGTGCCAAATCACTTGTAATTAGAATTATGCTTGATCGGTTCAATCTTTTTTTTGTTGAGTGATACATCTATGATCTATCACAATTTTGGGCTTCCATGGCAGGATTTGTAAGTGTTCCTGTAATATGTTTGAGGTTTCGAAGTACTTTGGTGCTTTCATATTCTTGACCTGATTCAGATATGTGAGCAAGAAGTTTAGCCAGCAGTACAAAGCAACAATTGGTGCAGATTTCGTCACCAAGGAGGTCGTCATTGAAGACAGGCTTGTCACCTTGCAGGTGAGCCTCCTCTTTTGATTCGGATCCTTTTGCAGCTAAGAAGAAAGATACCATGCAGCTAGCTATCATCATTATGTGTTGCTCGGATGTAGATATGGGACACGGCAGGGCAGGAGAGGTTCCAGAGTCTTGGTGTGGCGTTCTATAGGGGAGCAGATTGCTGTGTGCTAGTCTATGATGTCAATGTTAACAGGTCGTTTAATGCACTGAACACCTGGCATGATGAGTTCCTCAACCAAGTAAGCCTAGTTTATCTCATCTTGTTACTGTTATGTTAGATCATGATCATAGATGCTGAGCAATTCCTATTTATTGCCACGACTTTGTTCTCATTAAACTGCCATCCTGACATGATTTGCTACATCTTCTGCCAGTATGAGTTATCCTATGTATTTTTGCAAATGTTTGTTTGTTTGCGCAAGTGAGAACCAATAGTTGCAGTATTGGTTGGTTATGCTGATGCACGATCGTCACATGTTTATACATGCTGTGGAAGCCGACCATGTCCATATGTTTCTTATAACTCATGATAACAACAGAGCTCATTGAGTGGTGTGGATTGTTGATGTGTGCATGGTATGTTATTTTTGTGTACAGACATACATTGAGACTCCCTGCAACCATGTTATATCATATCTTAGTTGTTCCATTATGAAACATCCACAACATATTAAATCCAATACTGGCCAGCTCTGCTAACCAATTCTGGTTGCGTACATTTATTTGATTTGGTGTGGTGGGTTTGGCGTTATTCTGCACTCTCATAGTCATCATACTGATGCAAGGTGCGAATGGCCTTACATGATGCTGTATAAGTTCTTAGTAAATCAAAAGATCGTATCAAACTCATGTTGCTTGGTTAATGTTGAACAAGTTTTGGTAATTCTGGAGCGCCTGACAAGCTCATTTCAGATTGTTAAGGCTTCATGGTCTTTCTCCAAGACAAAATGCACCAGATAAGTTTCTTGTAAAAGAATATATATTATAGTCCGCAACAGACATCCTATGTGTAATTGGTCACCCTAGATTGTTGGTTGCTACAAAATCTCTTGAGGCATTTCCATTTTGGAGAAGCCTTACTTTCTTCAAGCTTCTCAATATAGTTGCCAGGTACACTATTTGGTTAACTGCCTCATGCTTTACTATACTTCTGATTTAGTGCTTACAAATCTCGCTACAACAGCATTTCTATCCTTCTGTAACAGCCTATGGCATCTTGAAGACTTTAACTGACACAAGTACTGCCGTTTATTTTTTTAGACTAGCCCATCTGATCCTAAAACTTTTCCATTCATTTTGCTTGGGAACAAGATTGACTTAGATGGTGGAAGCAGAAGAGTGGTTAGTTACTTGAACAGATAACTTTTATACTTCATATATTTTGCAACTTCCTTACAATCTTCCCACAGGTTTCTGAGAAGAAAGTAAAAGAGTGGTGTGCCTCCAAAGGCAATATTCCATATTTTGAAACCTCCGCAAAAGAGGACTTCAATGTTGACACTGCATTTCTATCTATTGCCAAGCTTGCTCTGGAGCATGAGCGTGACCTGGACATGTAAGTAAAAGTATCTTCTTCGGTCTCTTGCTTGCAACTTTGCATATAGTTTTTTGTTGCCTTTGAGCAAGTTTTAGTTTGCAGTTATGCAATTCAGCATTGCTTCGGCATCTTCTTGAGCATTTTGTTTGGCATTAATAAAAACTTTAGACGTCCAAAAGCCTCTGATAATAACATTGTAATTTTCTATTTTGCTAGCTGTTGCCATAAATCCACTTATCATTTTTTATTTGCTAATTGGGTTGCTGGGAATTTTTTATATAAATAACCCTTTTAAAAAATAAAATCACAAATCTAACTCATGGATGAGAGAATTTGCAAAACTAATCCGTTTTTTTGAGGAGATGTGTGCTATGTACCACACACCTCAACCGTACTTTCAAAACGGATTAGTTTTGTAAATTCTCTTACCTATGAGTTAGATTTGTAATTTTCTTTTAAAAAAGATTATTTATATAAAAAATTCGGGTTGCCGGTGATAGTTGAAAGCTCTAGTTGGATTAGACTACGTGTAAGTACGTCATCTGTCTGATATACTTCTGCAGTTCTGCTGGTTTTAATTTGTTCAGCACGATTGCATGTATTTCAGTTCCCACTACTGGTTTTTGTTGTCAATTAGGTAGGTCCTTAGGTGTATGAAAATGTTGATTATTATAAAAAGTTTTGGAGATCAGTGTTTGGTTGGATCTCTAGAAAATGATGATTTCAGGTGTAAATGCCAAGTTATTTCTGTAAGATCTTAATTGCTTTTACTGTTGCACATTTCCATCTCATGGAGTGTTTCAGGGCTTTGGAGATTGAGCATTAGGAAATCCATTTACAAATTACAATGATGCAGTAAAGCAAAAGGTTGATTAGGTCAAAAAATTATAAAAGAGAGCATGAAAATTTATGATTTGTCCATTGACTTGGTTTGACTAGTTACATGTTCTTGCTTTGTGGAGCAAAAGAGTAGTACTTGTTCAGTAAAAAGAGATGTAAAGGTATGCTAAAAACCAAGAAACATATATCCTTGGGTAAAAAAGTAGCTCCTATAGTCCTATTTGGAGGATAAACATGATAATATTGCCTCAGTTGGGAAGACGTGCAGAACTTCAACTTATCCTTTGAACATGCGGAGCTAGTAGCTGCCATGTTAATCTGATGCTTTAGTCATTTACACCTGTTTCTTTTCTGCCTCAGCTACCTCCAGGCAATTGCAGACCCAGCCCTGGAGACTGAACAGAGAAGCGGATGTGCTTGCTAGTAGTTGGTCATTGCTGCTACCAATTCTGTTATTTTCAAAAAATTCTGGGCACTCTTTAATTCTCACCATGTACCTCAAGTTCCTGTGACCGCTGTTTGATTGAACAATAGTTAGTGACTATGGTAGTATAGTCTGGTACATAGAATACTGAGAGCAACTGCAAATCCAGGTTGGTCCTGTTCTCGTCGAACGATGAGAGTGCACACTTCTAGGGCCATTCAGGTTGAAGAACTATAGCAGTCACAGTGATCATTTTAACCTCTGAACCCTGAATGAATATTGATGCAAACATCTTGTTTCCCCAGGTCTTAAATTCAGACATGTAAATGCTTGTAGATGTATGGTTAGAAAACCAGCGCATTTGATGGTTCAGAGTTGGAATTGCTGACCGACATGTTCAAATATTTCAACGGTAGTGATAATTTTGAAACATCATGAGAACTGTTCAGGTCCAGGTTTTGACTACTTACGCCTTGATGTGGTCTGTGTACTACAAATCTGCTAAATTACTAGTCTCGAGAATTTCAAGACGGTTTGTCGGGGAACGAAGCGGCTAAAATTCGTCCATAACGACCACGAAAGTGTGTTAGCAAGACGTTGCCGTCGGTCTCTGTCATGGAGTTTGGCTGCAAAAAAGTGTGAAAATATAGATGGAAACGCACAAAGCTTGACCTCTTTCTGGGATCTTGCTGACCTCTTTCCCGGATCGTGCTGAGCTCGTGGTGAGAAGCTTCTGAAATGGAAGTGGAAGGTCAAACGCTCTGATGTGAATGTTCGACCCGCTGGACTCTTCTCAAGGTCAGCCTTCCTATATTCATATCGCTGACTGAGACTGGTATTCTGGCATGCCTCCAGTGCCATCTGTACGACATATGATGGTTCTGAACTACCCATATCCAATATTGGCCATGTTGATAACAGTACACAGCAATGCACACAGCTCCCCGCAAAGGCGGCCCCAGAAAATTTCCATGAGATGGTCTGAATATAAGAGATGAATATTACGAGCCTAGGTGATTTTTTTACGTGTAATATAGCGGCTCCTTGTTTGCAGTTTTCACACCTGACAGTACACGTGGGATATTTTGGAATAAGTGTTGCTATATGTATCAAATTAAGTATCGATATTATACAAATCAGTTAACATGTCCCAATATATTTAGTTAAAAAAAGTGTTAGTTAGTATTGATTTCATATCACGAAAGATTATTATTGATGAATTTGTAGAGTAAGTATAATTTTGATATATAGATTTGACATAAAGTAATATTTTTGTTTTGGAATTTGCTTATCTCTACATGTTGCTACATCACTTCAACTATTTTTTGAGTTGACAGTGAAATGCTGGGTCATGTCTAGTTTTAATTTTCTGTTTTGTTCACTTTCAAATTTTCAAACATTTTATTTTTCAGAATGGCAGAAGAAATTTTTTTTTAGCAATTTAGTTTTTATTTTTGATGCCAACCACTAGATCTTGATCTAGTGATCATCACTTGATTCAATAGATTTTAGATTGTCGTATTTTTTTAGGTTGTCACATTTTCTTATATAAAATTATCCCATTTTTTCATTTGTCGCATTTTTTGATTGTCACATTTTTCCTGTTTTAAGTTATGGTATTTTTTTAAGTTGTTGTGTATTTTTATGTTGTTGTATTTTTTTATTTTAGGTTGTCATATTTTTTTACATTATCACATGTTTTATTTTAAGTTGTCGTATTTTCTTATTTTAAGTTATATTTTTTTAAGTTGTCATTTTTTATTTTAGATTGTTACATTTTCTTATTTTAAGTTGTTATATTTTTTTTAAGTTGTCGCATTTTTTTATTTTAGATTATCGTATTTTCTTATTTTAGATGGTCGTATTTTTTCAGTCATTGTATTTTTTCTAAGAAAATTTTTTGTATATAAAAATTGTGAGTAGCATAGCTATGCCCTTTATTTTTTTTTATGTTATCACATTTTCTATTAACTACTAAAATATTTCTTTGAACTGTTAAAACATTTTCCTAAACTATGTCATATATTGAAAGTTGAAAATTACTTATGCTACAATGAATTCTATCTAAGGCTCCCAGCGAATTTGTATCTTTTGGACATCAACAATAGCTCAATGGAAAATAAACTATTTTTTGGGACTCAAATGTGCTGCAATACAGTATAAATTGCACCCAAGTGTAGACTATCCGATAAAAATAATATTTCAAATTGAGTACGGTAAAAAAATATGAGGCATATTTTTATTTTTGATTATAGATTAATTTGGCTGTTTGATTAGATCCGTTGCACTTGCAGTGGCAACTGTGCCATCTGATGGTTTATTCTGAGTCTGTGTAGGAATTACGGGGGTATGTGTGGGCAAATGTTGAAGAGGACTTGAAGATTGCCTTGTCCAAACGGACCAAATCAAATAAAGGGGCAAATGCAATGTCTTACTTTGGAGTTTGGACTAGAGTTTCCGGGCCCTTTCTTAATCATCACGTGCTAGATTATCCAGACAAACAAACCTCAGATGGAGACAAAAAGTGACGCTTGATTAACTGAAATATGTGTTAAGATATTCTAGAATCTAGACTCACTTACTATAGAATATAATTACAGTCGGTATGGTGAAGTTCCCTGGTTTGGCCCTTATTCTCTGATGGCGACTGCAACTTCATAATTTGCCCCTTTAGTGGACCACTTACTAGGATTATATATATAATGGTTTATCCATTGAAAAACCCTACTCTCTCCCCTTTGTTTTATAAGTGATTTCTTGTATTTCAAAAAGCGAATTATAAACAAAATATGATGTACCATATTCTCTGTAGCCACCATTTATATCATGATCATAAAAGTATGGCATGGAAAATGATGAAGACATGTATAACCGATCTTCTGGTAAGAGGGATAACTTTGATTTGATGGATAGTGATCTTGGCGGTCCGGCTACCAACCAAACAAGACTAGACGCACTGGAAATCGCTAAACCATACTCATGAGTCATTATCAACCATGTTAAGACGCAGCTGACCTAATCACGAGGATCGATTCCTGCAAGCAATTGAAGAACAAGTAAGAACAAGATAAAAGCAATCCGAAATTACAAATATGGATGAAGCACAAGATAAATTTGAGGTTGTGTAACTTGTAGTTGTTGGTCTAGCCGACACAAGAACACAAGGTTGAAGTTTCACACATGGGGAAAACTAATCTAAACAAAACTTGAGAAAGAATGGGAAGGGTGATGGCCATATGTAACAGAGATGGTGGTCAAGGAGGTAGACGTGAAACCCTAGGGGTACGGGCCCAAGGTGGAGGTGACGCGGCACCCGGCAGGTTCTGTCTGTGGATTGTTTCGTTGATTTCTGATGATCCAGAAGGAATTTGGCTGTGGGACCAATCCCATTGGGAAGATGTCGTCGTGGGCTTCTCCGTGAAGTACTCATTTGCCCCAAACGGACTCTGTACGTGGCCTGAGCATCCGTTTGAAGTTGGACTACTGCTGGACGGCCGAGCTGGACTCGCGGACGAGTTGAGCTTGATCTTTGGCTGGGCTTGATGCGTGTGGGTTGCTCCACCTTTAATGTAGCTCGCTGATCCCCCGGCATGGGCGTAGTGAATGGCTCGGCACATGGATTCATGCTGACTCGCCGTTCTCCTTAATCTTCTCGTGGTGGCGAGGAAGTAGTGGAAGGAGCCTTGTTCATATCCGAGTTAGTGATATCCTCATCAGAAAAGGTGATAAAAAAGAGAAGTTTTATAATCCTTGAAAGATATTAAGAGATACACACTCAAAAAATGATCCACAATTAATAACTTAGGGTATTTTAGAGATGAGGTTTTTTAAAAAATTTGTATCTAGTAACGGACAAAAATCCGAATACATCCCATGCCCTCACGTTGTTCTACCTTATCTCTTTGTCTCCCTCATCGGCTAGTTCAACAACCACATCTTACTATTCTTGATCTTTGTTAAATCATCTCCAATGGCTCTCCCATTCCCTTCCTCCTGTTTCGGAATTTCGAAGAAATCCTCCACCACCTTCCACCTTCAATAACTCTAATCATCCCCTCGACATGTTTTGAATCACACCTCCAACTCTGATAATTTCTCCCTTCGTTCTCTTAAAAATTGCTAGATAAGTTATGAATAAATAATATAGAATCTATCAATTATTTGGTTTTAGTCTAATTAATTTACTGAGTAAAACTACGTAAGTTATAACTTCACTGTAAATTATGAATAAACCATGAATGTGATGTAGTACACATGATGAGATGACTATATAAATTATGCATAGAGTATATATGTGATTTGAAATACCCCATAATAATATTAAAATCTATTTATACCTAAATGGTGTTGTTAGTATGTCAATAATATCAACTAGAAGAAAATCAGACACCAGTCAGGCAAAAATACTGTAAGCGATATTTTTATTCTGTCGTATGGATTAATTTCAGGAAAAATTAGCTGGAAGGCACTGCAAAAATGAGATGTCGCTATAGAAAAATAATTGTGAGACTGACATATGAGTTCAAGACTCTCAAATAATTAAACCATCGGTGTTTGTTAGCTAAACTCAAAAAAAATTTCCTAGTATTATAGAACAGATTATCCATTTTGGCCAAGTCTATGATTATATTGTTAATAGTTGTTTATATACATATATGGTTTTCAAATAAGACTTAGACCTTCTCCAACAACGATATCTAAAATCGGATCTCTATATCCTCATATGCATATCTCCCTAAAAAGATTCTATCTCTATATTTTAACATGCTCCAACAACAATCTCCAAATATCACACTAAACCCTCAAAAATAACCGACACATACCATTTGGGGCGGGGGATTTTTCGCGGCGCGGGGACCGGCGGCGCAGGGGGACCGGCAGTGGGGGCAAACACCGGCGTGGGGAGCGGGGGACCGGGGGCGCGAGGAGTGGGGACCTGCGGCGTGGGGAGCAGGTGTCGGCGGCGCGGGGAGCGAGGGACCGGGGGCACGGGGAGCCTCCTCCTGCCCTGAAATCCCAAAAGGCCCAAACAAGGTGACAAGGAAAAGGCTAAAGCCACGTCGTCAAGGACATCATCGGCAAGATCATCGACGGCAAGTCCAAGAGCTAGATTGTTTGATACAATTCAAAAGCAGGAATGAGCAACAATGAAATCCCAGGCATTTAATTCAACCAATGGGTCAGTTCATCTCAAAAATCAACAATGTGATTTCATCAGGATCAAAAATAAAACACACAGATCAGGCATCACAGATTGCCCCAAACGAAAAAAAAACTAAGCGGGTGTGCTCAAGAAGATGGGGTGGAAATACCTCAAGTAGTCGGAGGAGGACGACACCTGGTTTGACGGGGATTGCCTCGGCGGCGCAGGGGGATCTGCATCTGGTGGGAAGGCACCCAGGTTCCGCGGTCCTTGCACACGCTTCGTCGCCGGCGGCCTCATGGTGACGCTCCAACCCCTCCGGCGCAAGAACCTTGCGGCCGGTCCACGCCTCCGACGGGGACGATGCATCGGCGCCAGGCCTTCCACGGTAAACCTCGCCTCTGCAAGGTGCAAATGGCCGCACGAACAGCAATCGGTTGGGGGCGGCGGCGAGTGGGGAGAGGATACCAACCGGAGAGAGAATGTAGACATTTGGGTTTCCTCTGTAGCATCTGTATCGACGAGCGCGGGGATGCGTTGCGTGTTGGAGTGGCCGAGCGAACCCAAAAGGCATGCGTAGCGCAAATTTTCCATATGAATAGTGGTTTCGGGGCTCTGTTGGAGAAGGTCTTACATGAGAAGAAAGGTTGACATGAAAGAACTCTAGGCTTGCTCTTGCAATTGTGAATGGGTTTTTGCCACGTATAGGTATATGTATGAGTATTATGTATGAGTCTGTTGTTCCTTCTGCCATGCTTATAAATAATACCTTAGACATAAGATACTTCATCAGTTGCTTTCAAGAGAGTAAAAGATGCTCGTGCAAGCAAGTATGTGAGGGAGTCATAGTTAAGTTGAAGTATTGTCAAAATCAGATCGTCGAGTTAAGGCATCAAAACAAGAGAGTATAAGACAAACTGTGCATATACTATTATCACACTGTCTTGTCGCAGCTATTTTGAGTTATATACTATTCTATGACCTTCTGTTTTTACTATTTTAATATCCTTTACATTTGAAGGACCATTCTATAGAGTATAAAAGCATGCAATATCAAAGCACCCTTCTATAGAGTGTAAAAGCATGAAATTTCCTTCCAGTGACTGTCTGGAGTGAGAAACTTGTGATCATGTATGGCATTAGAATTTGTTTTATTTGCCTATTTATTTATTTATTTATTTTGTTCCACTTATTATTATGAAGTGGATGTGATTTCACAATTGTAAGTAATTTTGTAAGGAAAATTCTTTGTAGAAGATAATAATTTATTTTTTTTATCTATTATCGTGTATGTCAGTTTACAGAGTATGACTTTTCATACTCATCCTTGTGTTAATTTAATTTTTGCAGTTTCAAAAGGTATGATCATGTTGCCTTGATACCATCGAGACGTGAATTTGGACTGTAGGCTAAATCAGCTGGCGAGGGATGTCACTTAAGTTTTATATTTTTCTTAGTTCATATTTTTTATTTTCTTCAAAATTAATGTGCCATATCTATGTATTGAATAAAATGAGTTTTATGATATCTTTCTGATTTTAGTCTATTTTATATAAAATATTACACAGTTATAGACTCTTTTCTATAAACATGTGGTGACTGTTATATCTGGGATCTATTTGGGAGCGTGAGATGATTAATGAAACATCATAGATTACCATATAAGTTATGCCCAGACTATGTATATGATGCAATCTGCCATGATGGATGTATGTGTTCTCAGTATGTGATGTATTCGGCTATTACTATGATTGTAGATACTTTGATAATCTATAAATTCACTATCACTTTGTCTAATATGCCTTTTAAAATGATGTATTGCTACACCCGCCAGAAAAGATGATAATTGATTGTTGGAGGAAGCCTTCGACAATGTAGGTAACCAGAGCGTATCTTCCGTTAATAATTCACACATGTCAATTTACTCGATAAATTGTCTTCCTTGAGAGAGACCTATCGGGAGAACCCTCCACCCTCTGAGGATTGCCATTCCGGAGACAAACATCCTAGGGATGAATTCGACACGTCTAAGTGTTATATGTGACTTGGGAGGATCTGGACCCTATTCTCCTTAGCGATCTCGAAAT
Organism: Pharus latifolius; assembly: GCA_019359835.1. NCBI lineage: Eukaryota > Viridiplantae > Streptophyta > Magnoliopsida > Poales > Poaceae > Pharus > Pharus latifolius. The sequence continues at coordinate 5,278,851 of CM033323.1, read as the reverse complement.
CCACTTAATTACGTATTCGGGGAGACACCGCCCGAGGTCTTATTGGGAAGTGTTTGGGTTGACTACAAGATGCGAGATTACTTGATTTAAGCATATCACTAGGCAGCATCAAATGATCACAGCCTCTGGTGGAGGGGATTTTTTTTTGGAGGAAACATCTAGCTATACGAGTATCGGAGATTATTACTCGGTGATGAGTTCGCTGGGACAATTTACCTAAAAGATTGTCCCCTTGGATAGGGCTTATCGGAAGAGTTTACTACCCTTCGAGGATTGTTATTTCTAGGACAAACATGTTGGGGAAGAAGGTGACATGCTTGAGATAGGCGACCAGGGGACCCCCCATCCCTTTGAGGATTATCATTGTCGGAAATGTCGGAGAGGGACTTCCTTTCTAAGAAGCTAAAGTCTTTCCGAATGTTGGGGACGGACCTCTCAATGGCCCGGGACCCAGACCCTTGGGACTCCCTGGGAACCCAAAGCCCTTGGGGGCTCTTCAAGAATCGTGGGGCCCTCCGCATGAAAATTGAGTTCCACTCCACATGGGGGCTACAAGGACACTTGTCAACGATCTACTAAACCCTAAGCTTTAAAAAGACTATTCCGCCACTGATCCAAAGGCTCAAAGATGGGTATTTAGGTCATTTAACACTCTCATAGGTCTATATATATATCCTTTGTAGTCACGCATTTGTGATGATTGCTCTCATTCGATAAAACAAATCAATACTCCACTAGTTGTGTCTTGGAGCCCCCTCCTTTTGAGGAAATCTCCCAACTGACTTACGTCAGAAATATAACAACAAGACTAAAGTCCTTCTCAAAACGCCAACATGTATAAATCCCTCGAATTCATTTTCTTTGCTTATCGACTTGGAGCGATCCGTCGTATGGTCACTTTGTGTCCTTGATTTCTTGTGACACATAAGACACTGTTGTTGAGAATTTAAATCCACAACACTGCTGCCACAAATAGAGAAGAAATGATAACATAGACAGTTGGTACTTGGCCTACAATTCTAATACCAAACCCATATGTACGATCTATTTTAAACCATATGATTTAGAGAGATAAATGGTTATTCTAATTTTCAAGCATTGGAATACAGCTCACAAAAGAACCTGCACACAATTTTTGGCTAAAAAAAATGTAGTAGTTGTTGTTGATCGAAGGATGCCGACTAGAGGGGGGGGTGAATAGGCGGTTTAAAATTTTCTTCCAAATTAGGGTTTAACAACCTAAGATTGCAATAACAAATATTCTAAGGATAAGAAAATTAATTCAATTCAGATTTAGCAGGTTATATGAAACTACTAGCAACAATTCAATCACAATGAAAATTAAGCAAGTAGTAGAGGTAACCGAAGAGATCAAGTTTTTCCCGAGGTCTCGGAAATTTGCCGATTTCCACTAATCCTCGTTGAAGCGCTCTTCGCTTGAGCTTAAGCTTCGATTCCACTAGAGGTAGCCCTTCTCCACTCCGGATAGGCGAGCTCCAAACCTTTACAACCACTCGCCGGGCCTCTCCGACACACCGTCGATAGAGAGATCGCCGGACCTCCCGGGTCGTCTAGGTGACGGCAATCACCAAGAGTAATAAGCCTAGCACCTTGCTTGATCAACCTCAAAGCTTGATGAACACAATGCAAATGCAACAAGGCTTGGAACCAAATTCACTCAACTAGCACTCAAGAATTCTCAAGTTTTGACTCTAATTGCTAGAGAATGGATGTGTGAGAGCTTGCACACTGTTGCTTAGGGTTTATGAAGTGTATTTCGTGTGTTGAAGACATCTACAACAGTGGTCTATTTATACTCTCAACAAAAACGGTCGAAATCAAGAAGATTGGGCGAAAATTGTACTGGCCGGACATTGTCCGGTCACTTCGGACAATGTCCGGTCAGTACAAAAATTTTGACCGTTATTCACGTGAATTACGAGTGTCAGTAGCCGTTTGAAGTGAAATGTGAAGGCCGGACAAATGTATTTGTCCGGACAAAATGTCCGGACAAATGCATTTGTCTCTGTTGACACCCTTGTTCGAAACAGCTTGTACACGCCGGACAAATAGATTTGTCCGGACAAAATGTCCGGACAAATGTATTTGTCTCTGTTGACACTCAAAACAAAAACCTCCAGAATTTTGTATTGACCGGACATATGGGATTTGTCCGGACAAAATGTCCGGACAAATAGATACGTCTCTGTTAACACAGCCTTTTTAATAGCTCACAGTTTGCATTGACCGGACATTGTCCGGTCACTTCAGACAATGTCCGGTCACTTCAGACATATCCTCCGGACAAATAGATTTGTCTTAATTAAACATCTCAGTAACATTTGTATTGACCGGACATTGTCCGGTCACTTCGGACAATGTCCGGCCTTCATCGGACAGATGCACCGGACAGATGTATTTGTCTCTGTTGCACTTGATTTGCAATGTTCTGAAAAAGTTTGTATTGGCCGGACATTGTCCGGTCACTTCAGACACTGTCCGGCCAGTACAAAACGAAAACAGGCCTCTGAAATTTTTACTCAATTTTGATTCAATGCAAATGCAAATGCAAATATGCTTCTAAAAACTTCAAGGTTGATCAAAAGTCTTGTGCTAAGACCCCTCTTAATAGTACGACCATCTAACCTAGAAAATTTCAAAACCAGAAGACGCTAGGTTTAGGTATTTGTACTTTTGTCGAGATTATCGTCGTTTTCGCTTCATGAAGTCTTGATAGCCTTGCTTTACCTTTCCTCGATGCTTTCTCCTTGATTTTCCTGAGTCTCATATACAAAGGTTAATCGCAAATCTCACGGATGTCATTAATCACCAAAACTCTAATTAGGGCTCAAGATTCAACAGTTGTGGTGTGCCATACTAGGGGTATAGAGCTGTTTGATTTATTGTTACATTTTGTTTAAGTAAAATATGGTATATTACACCTTTTGTCACTATACTTTAGTTCACTAGTACATAAATGCAGTCTACTAACCCCTATCTTCTAACGGTTATTAGCGATTTAGAAGAAAGCCATTAGAAAATGTGTCTCGCAGTCGTAAAAGGCATAAGGGAGGCATTTTTACTATCGGTTTGTACGAAATTTACCGATAGAAGAAGCATAATGATTTACTCTAGCGGTGATGAACACATTTACCGTAAGAAGAGATGCATAAGTACTGACGCCAGACTGTTGTGTACTGTTAGAACTGATCGACTTCTACAAATAGATTTATTCTATCGGTACTGTATGTTTATACCGTTAGAATAGATCCCAAAATTACTAACAGCAGTCTGTTGTGTACCGTTAGAACTGTTCGTCTTCTACAAATAGTTTTATTCTATCGGTATTGTACATTTATACCGTTAGAATAGATCCCAAAATTACTAACGGCAGTCTATTGTGTACCGTTAGAACTGTTCGTCTTTTACAAATAGTTTTATTCTATCGGTATTGTATGTATATACCGTTAGGAAGATTTCACAAATTCCTATCCGTAGGCTGTTGTGTACCGTTAGAACCGTTCGTCTTCTACAAATAGTTTTATTCTATCGGTATTGTACGTTTATACCGTTAGAAGAGATCTAAAATTACTAACGGTAGGCTGTTGTGTACCGTTAGAACTGATCTAGGACTATAAATACCCGGGTATGGCTCTTCCATTCGAATAGTTCCCGGGGCGCTCGTAGCCCTAACCCGTAAGCTCCATGGACGGCCAGCGCACCTCCACCGGCGACCGCTGCACTTCCGCACCTCCATCGATGCCCACTAGATTTCGGCATGGCAAGCAAGGCATGTAAAATTTCGGCAATATTGTTAGATTATTCTAATCCGATTATGGCAATTATCTTGCAATTTTTGTATCCTTCATTTTGATGTGTCTTCTTTTCAATATGATTATGTACGATGTCTTGTTCCTGTTTTTTTATTAAAACAACTAAATAATATCATTGTGGGATAGATAATGTTCAATTGTTTGCTGATCCTATCAAATGAAGAAACTTATCAGGATATTTGCAAGACAAACGCTAGCTAACATAGTCAAATGCCAATAAGAGTATAAATGTAATATCGTCATCTCTCAGTAGGTTGCTCAATGCCAACTTGGACTTAGTAACAATTGAAATTGAAAGATCATGAAATTGAAGATGAAATTGAAAGATCATGAAATTGAAATTGAAATTGAAAGATATTTGTAATTGAAATTGAAATTGAAAGATCATTAATATCAAGATATTTAGAAATATAATGAGATACACAAATATATTGATCTCTCTGTAGGTTGTTCAATGCCAATAACATAGTCAAATGCCAATTAGCTTGCTCAATGATCAAATGCATGTAAAAAGTTCATTAAATAATTAATATATGTATATTGGCAAGGTAATTTCTTGTGATGAAATAGAGTACAAATGTAATATCTTGATCTCCAGTTGCAAGCTAATGTTACTATGACGAAGCACAACCTAACCTTCAGTTGGTAGTCCTTCTCAGATAGGGAGTCATTTAGGAAACAGTAAACAATCTTAATTTGCTCTAAAATGCCTATTTATGATCTGTGCAGGTCCTTGGACGATGCTCATGAGGGGCAACGTATTTCACGGTTCTTCGTCGCAGTACGCTGCCTACGTTGGCTTATTGGTGAAAGAAAGGGTGAAGATCACCGTCGAGAGCTGGAAGGACGTGAAGGGCGAGATCTTAGTTGGCTCGGTCGAGAAGATTCTCAAGCCCGGCGTGTTTCTCAAATCAGGACCTATAGAAAGTATCTTACATTTGTATCGATGATTTCCTCGGGCTCAGACTTGATCAACTCAACTCAGTAATATAAGTGGTTTCCTCTTCCATTTTCTTGAAGGAATGGAGGCAAACCACTTATAAGGCTCATCTTGGTTTGCCTCCATTCCTTCAAGAAAATGGAAGAGGAAACCACTTATATTACTGAGTTGAGTTGAGTTGAGTTGATTGAGTCTGAGCCCGAGGAAATCACCAATACAAATGTAACTCGACGTCAGTTCCAGCTCCTCGGGCGTCTTTGAACTGAATTCCTATGGTTAAGTCAAATGTGGTTCAGACATTTGCTGTTTCGGATGAATGGATTTGTGATGTATTAGGTCTAACTTGTAGTCGGTAGTTACATTGTTGCAACTTGCAAAGGTTATCTTTTATGTAAAATGTATGGGCCACCTGGTGCTCGTGACGATATGTTGTTAATTTCAGATGTGACTTTCTAATATACATCGAATGTGTGAATTGTTGTATTTGTATATTATTGTATATTTGTGTATCATGTATTGCTATTTGGGACATGAACTTGAATGTGTACATGGGAGTATTTGTGTATTTAATTATATTGGTAGGTAGGTGTGTATTTGTACTGCTGTTTCAGACATGCACTTGAATTTGTGAACTGGCATGTGTATGTTTGTACCTAAATTGCTGTGTCATGCATGAATCAGTTTACTTTTGTTTTAGCCATTAACTAGAATGAGTTTAAATAGTACTCATTTTTTATGTTTCCTCTTGTATTTTCTTGTAGGAATGGAGGCAAACCAAGATCTCATGTAAGTAGATATTTTTAATTTCTTTGGCAAGATGAAGTACCAAGTACCTAAGAAAAGTATTTTTGTGTCTCCTAGTTAATCTACAAATTAGCATCTCTTGAAATATTTCTTTATCTTCTAGTTAAGATCTGTTTGATGTTACATAGTATTTAGATATGATTATTTGAATGCTTGAACTGGGGTGCATGTGTATACTTAGATTGCTGTGTCATGCATTACCCAGTTTCCTTTTGTTTCAGCCATGCAGCAGTACCTGTTCTAACGGTAAATACACATATTTACCGATAGAACAAACACATGTATTTGCATATGTGCCTCAGGCATGTACTTTAATGTGAGAATGGTGTGCATGTGTGTACTTAGATTGATGTGTCATGCATTACCCAGCTTCCTTTTGTTTCAGCCATGCACTAGTACCTGTTCTAACGGTAAATACACATATTTACCGATAGAACAAACACATGTATTTGTAGGAAACCGAGTAAGCTACACTAGCAGAATTTCAAAAATTTTACTCGAAGGTTGCAAGTAATAGATCATAGATTAGATTGTTACCAACAGCAGAAGCAGATTTGGTGAAGCGATCGAATGTTCACAGCAACCATTTGCGAATCGTCCTGATCAGTAGATATAGATGACCCCGACCACTCACGGATCGTTCTAATCAGCGCAGCAATTGCAGCAGCGCCTCCACCGGTATTCACACGTACCGGGATGGAACGTCGTACGATGGTATGCTAGCACCAACATGCACGACAAGGGTTTAGGGGCTATCAAAAAGAGATGGCAGCTATGGCTTCTATGCTTATGGGTGTCTAATACACATCCTGCCTTATTAAGATAATTGATGGTGCCCTGATTTGTCAGGCCCACCAAGCAACGATCAAAATCTTGACAGGTGCAGCAATTGGAAAGACATAATAAACACTTAATTTTTATGAGGGGTTAAAACATGGCAAAACATCCATATGCACGAAAATAACCATCAGCTAGATGATCTAACAGGTGCAACTGCAGCTATTTTCGCTCACACCATGAAGGAAAGCGTTCCGCTGAGCAGTGCTTATTAAGAAAAACCTTATGATGTGTTCTTTCCTTAGACATCAAAATTGACATCTTCTGGTTGTCAAGTATAATCTTTATGTTTCATGAGGGGTTAAAAGATGTCACAACATCTATATGCATGAAAATAACCATCAGTTAGATGATCTAACATGCATAACCACGACTATATTTAACTTCCGTTTGCAGTAACCTTGGCCAGGAAAGACCGCGACTGTTTTCGCTCACACCATGAAGGAAAGCGTTCTGCTGAACGGGGCTTATTAAGAAAAACCTTATAATGTGTTCTTTCCTTAGACACCAAAGTTGACAGCTTCTGGTTGTCAAGTATAATCTTCATTATTATTATTATTATATTATTATTATTTTGAATTAACCACATTAATCAAATTTTCGAACCAATCTGATTGGTTTAAATCCCCTTAAGTCATTCATATTAACTCCAATATGAATATCTAGAATAGGCAGCTAATGTCATATATAGATCCAATCTATATACATATGATTTAGAAGATCCAATCAACTATTGTCATATAGACCCTAGCATCACCTCCCTCTGGCTCATGCTAGGATCATTAGACATTAGTTCATATTAAAGTTGGCCAAAAAATAGTTCATCACAACACTTAGATATCGAAACAAACATGTATAACGAAACTTATACGGTAACAGATTAAATAAACTAGTAGATCTAATCTACTATAACTTCATATATCACATATATATTATTAATCCAGATCTAATACTATACAGGATGGCTTTGATACCACTTTAGGAAACCAAGTAAACTACACTAGCAGAATTTCAAAAATTTTACTCGAAGGCTGCAAGTAATAGATCATAGATTAGATTGTTACCAACAGTGGAAGCAGATTTGGTGAAGCGATTGAATGTTCACAGCAACCGTTTGCGGATCGTCCTGATCAGCAGATGTAGATGACAATGACCGCTCACGGATCGTTCTAATCAGCGCAGCAATTGCAGCAGCGCCTCTACCGGTATCCACAAGTACCTGGATGGAACGTCGTACGATGGTGTGCTAGCACCAACGCGCACGACAAGGGTTTAGGGGCTATCAAAAAGAGATGGCAGCTATGGCTTTTTGTGATGATCCTCAAAGCCCATCATACATCTCTATATATAGGGCCATGCAGAAGAAATCCTAACAGATTAGATTTCCTGATGTGATATGAATCTTATCCAAACTGCCCGTGCAGAAGAAATCCTAACAGATTATGTTTGCTGATGTGATTCAAATCTTATCCGAACTGCAGGATGAGTTTAATATTAAATCTTCGTATCTGATACGTATATTTGCATATGTGCCTCAGGCATGCACTTTAATGTGAGAACTGGTGTGCATGTGTGTACTTAGATTGCTGTGTCATGCATTACCCAGCTTCCTTTTGTTTCAGCCATGCACCAGTACCTGTTCTAACGGTAAATACACATATTTACGGATAGAACAAACACATGTATTTGCATATGTGCCTCAGGCATGCACTTTAATGTGAGAACTAGTGTGCATGTGTGTACTTAGATTGCTGTGTCATGCATTACCCAGCTTCCTTTTGTTTCAACCATGCACCACTACCTATTCTAACGGTAAATATACATATTTACCGATAGAATAAACACATGTATTTGCATATGTGCCTCAAACATGCACTTTAATGTGAGAACTGGTGTGCATGTGTGTACTCAGATTGCTGTGTCATGCATTACCCAGCTTCCTTTTGTTTCAGCCATGTAGCAATACCTGTTCTAAGGTAAATACACATATTTACCGATATAACAAACACATGTATTTGCATATGTGCCTCAAGCATGCACTTTAATGTGAGAACTGGTATGCATATGTGTACTTAGATTGCTATGTCATGCATTACCCAGCTTTCTTTTCTTTCAGCCATGCACCAGTACCTGTTCTAACGGTATATGTGTGTTTTTACCGATAGAAGATGTGTGTACAAAATTACCCGCACATAGTCTAACGGGGATTTCGTGTATTTACCATTAGAAATGGGTCCAGTATAACTAAAACCCCACTCGACCATTGCTGAGCTGCTGTCTTGTTCTGTTGCACTCTGTCTCTCTCTGTTTGCGATGAGAGTTCCATGCTCGAAGCTACACTGTTAGGGTGATCAGGGCAAGCTAGAAGGAAGTTGATTGGACCCCTCTCTTTAATGTAAGCTTAATTATCATCACTTATCTCTCTCTCCCTCTAGATCTCCCTCCCTCTCTACTTGCAAGCTAGCTGTATTGTGTAGTTCCAAGGTTGTAGCTCCAAGCTTGGGAGCTAGCTGGAAATGACTCATGTTTTAGGAGCTCACTAGCTTGTATTGTGTAATTAGTGTTAATTTCGTCAGGCTAGGGTTTAACACATCAGTTGTAAGAGGCTGTACATGTACATATACATAACTTAATCGGGCAGGTTTCATGCATGCCTGACTCGTTAAATTTTGTTAATTGTAGATGGACAGGAAATATTGGATGTATGGAATAAAACGTACTACTCTTGAATATTTGGATGGTGTGAATGGGTTTATTAAATTTGCTGAACAACAAAAGGCGAGGAAGGGGGAGAAAGATATGCTTTGTCCTTGTACAGATTGTATGAACTTGAAGAGGTTTAGCAACTCTGATCAAATTAAGAGTCATTTGATTCGTCATGGCTTTAACGCGCGATACACTCGTTGGATATGGCATGGCGAAGATCTTGAGTAAACAAGCACCACTACTACCAATCAGCAGGACCCGGATGTGGATTGCAATAATATCGATGATCATCCAAATTTTGATAATGTTCATTCCGATGTGCATGTAGATGATGATGACAATCTAGATGAGATGTTACGTGATGTAGAGAAAAATTACAACGAAAACGACTTTTGTGAATTTGAGAAACTGATTGCTGACTCTGAGAAGCCTCTGTTCCCTGGATGTGCAAACTTTAGAAAGCTGTCTTCTGTGCTGAGATTATATAACTTGAAGGCAGGCAATGGTTGGAGCGATAAGAGTTTCACGGCACTATTAGATCTTCTAGCGAACATGCTTCCAAAGGGAAATCAGTTGCCAAGATCTACTTACCAAGCCAAAAAACTGTTGTGTCCGTTGGGAATGGAAATCGAAAGAATACACGCATGCCCAAATGATTGTGTGTTGTACCGTAACGAGTACTCCAGTTTGCATATTTGTCTAAGATGCGGCGCATCGAGGTATACTCGTAGGGACCGGATTGACAGTGAACGTCACGAGGTAAAGAAAGGACCTCCGGCGAAAACTTTGTGGTACTTGCCTGTGATATCTAGATTGAAGCGACTGTTTGCAAATCCGAAAGTCACGAAATACTTGCGTTAGCATGCTGAAGGCCGGAAACAAGACGGAAAACTGAGACACCCAGCTAATTCTATTCAATGGAGAAACATCAACAGAACATTTGATGAGTTCGGCGGCGAAGTTAGGAATATAAGGTTCGGGATGAGTACAGATGGTATGAACCCACATGGTAATATGAGCAGTCAGCATAGCACTTGGTCGGTTTTCTTTTATGCATCTACAATCTTCCTCCTTAGTTATGCATGAAGCCCAAGTACATCTGATGTTGTTACCAATATTAGGACCCAGACAACCCGGAAATGATATTGACGTATTTCTAGCGCCTCTAATCGACGACTTACAGAAATTGTGGAGCTAGGGGGTGCAAGTGTGGGATGCATACAAGAAAGTTAATTTCATCTTGCGGGCCTTGATATTTTGCACCATAAATGAATTCCCGACCTACGGCAATTTGTCGGGGTATAGTACGAAAAGAACCAAGGCTTGCCCTATTTGCCTAGATGAAACTGAGAGCACGTGGTTGCAAAACTGCCGGAAAACAGTATACATGGATCACCGCAGGTTTCTTCCGGTGCATCACGCCTCCCGTAAGAAGAGGAAATCATTTAACGGGAAGCTTGAGAAGGGATCTGCCCCAGTGTTTCTGACTGGTAAGGAGATTTACTCGCACGTGAAGGACATCAAAGCTGAGTTTGATAAGTGTTGTAAGCCTCAAGAAAAAAATGTTTGGAAGAAGAGATCGATTCTTTGGGATCTACCGTACTGGGAGCAATTACAAGTTCGACATTGCATTGACATCATGCATGTAGAGACAAATATCTGTGACAGTTTGATTGATTTGTTGTTGAACATTCCTGAAAAGACAAAGGATGGTGTGAAAGTTCGCCATGACATGGTGGAAATGGGGATAAGGACTGAGCTTGCACCTTTGGAGAAGGGAAAGCATACATACCTCCCTCCGGCCTACTATACGTTGTTCAAAAGCAAAAAAACAGAACTCTGTCAGTGCCTGCACGGTGTTAAAGTCCCATGTGGGTATTGCGCGAACTTGAAAAAACTTATGTCCATAAAGGACCTAAAACTGGTTGGCACGAAGTCCCACGACTGTCATGTACTGATGTCACAAATGCTTCCCATTTTTATCAGAGTTATTCTCCCAGTTAAAGTCAGAGAGACAATCACAAAGCTGTGTTATTTCTTCAACGCAATATCTTGCAAGGTAAGTACGTGCACTCGTACTGTAAGTTAATTAGCTCCATTTGTATGTGGAGCTTAATTAGAAGATTTTTCTTATATCAATATTTGGCGCAACTGTGTCCTCGCAGGTAATTGATCCGGATGGACTGGACGCTTTTCAACGCGATGTGGTTACAACTCTTTGTCAGCTCGAGATGTATTTCCCTCCATCCTTTTTTGATGTTATGGTCCATCTGATTGTTCACCTTATCAGAGAAATTAAGTTTTCTAGACCCGTGTGCCTGCGCTATATGTATCCATTTGAGAGATTTATGGGTGTATTGATGGGATACGTAAGGACTCGCCGTTGGACAGAGGGGAGTATCATGGAAGGTTATGCCGCCGAGGAGGTGATTGAATTTTGCACAGATTATATGGCCGAGGTTGACCCAATTGGTGTTCCTAAGTCCCGACACGAGGGCAGGTTTCAGGGCATCAGAACGATTGGATTCAAAACTATCGTCCCCGCCCGTGATGTGTACGCAAAATCACATTTTTAGGTCTTACAACACATGACGGAGGTCGAGCCATACATACACGAGCACAAGGCAATGTTACAGTCACAGAACCTTCGAAACTAGAGATTTGGGTCACTAGAGAACATAACAGAAAATTTGCTGGGTGGATCCAAGAAAAAGTCACGCGAGCTGCCGAGGGCTCCATAAGTGAAACTATGACATGGTTGGCTAGAAGCCCAAGATTCACTGTAGAGACTTGGCAGGGGTACGACATCAATGGGTACTCATTTTACACAAGAGCTCAGGACGCCAAAAGCAATACGCAATGTAGCGGAGTGACTGTTTGCTATTTCCGAGGATGCCAAGGCAGTTAGCTAGGGCGCTGAACTCATGTTACGGTGTTATTGACGAAATATGGGAGCTCTATTACGGATTATTTAAGATTTCCTTGTTTCGATGCCAATGGGTCGAAATCCCTCGAGATGTTAAAGTTGATAGTTACAGGTTTACTCTCGTCGATCTTGATAAAGTCGGACACCAAGACGATCCATTCATACTTGCAAAGCAAGCTACACAGATATTCTACATCGTTGACCCAGCCAATCCAAAGTTGCACGTTGTCCTCCACATCAAGAGATGTATTGTTGGGGTCGAACACGTTGTCGACGAAGAAGAGTATAACCAGTTCGACGAAATACCTCCGTTTTTAGAGGACATTCAATCTATCCCTATTGAAGATATCGACGAAACAACGTATCTGCGAGATGATCACGAAGAAGAATTATGGGTTGAGAATCATTGATGACTATTTTCTATTTGAAGGAAAAATACCAGGCAAACAGCTCACAAATTGTGCATCAAGGTGAGGAACTTATCATTAATACACAGGCAATACATTTTTCTTTAGAACTTAATGATAAGCTAGTTCACAACATTAATATATCTCAATTTTATTCCACATCATGAGTTCTAACATGTACAGTACTTTTATACTGTAAGAACTTAATTATTCCCTTCAAATTTTCTTGCCAAAATCCCATTGCAGCCTCTTGCTTCTTCAAGAGGCCTGAAACATCATTTTCCAATGCCCTGTCCACTTCAAAAATTAAGCTCTGGAAAAATTTACTTGTTCTAACGGTATTTTGTGTTAGTACCGTTAGACAAAGTTGGCCACTCTGACGAAATTTTCTCAAACTACTGTGAGAAAAGTGCACATACATGTTCTGACGGTATTATTTTGTTGTACCGTTAGAAGAAAATCATTAGTCTAACGGTATTTTTTGTTTGTAACGATAGAAAAGGCCCTCACTACTTTATTAAACATCGCCCAAGAGTTTCTCTCCAGTCGAACCGTTCCAACTTATAACACTGTGTCTCTTCAAGCGCAAAAACCCCAACCCTCGCCGGTGACCACTTCCTCACTGCCGCACGACGATCGCCACCTGGATCCCGGTTCGCCACTGCCGCCGGTCCTTATTTTCGTCCTTCGCTGGCCACCACTACGTTCTACACCGCCTCTCCATCACCACAACTGATCACCGTAAAATACCCTAATTCGTCGTTCTTTTTCCAGCGTCTTCCTTATTTGATCTTAGTGTTTTTTACACTATGGTTCGCTATTTTCCTCTGCTCATGTTTTGGAATTAAACTAGGGTTCCCTATTGTGTAGGATTTTGTAAATTCCGCAGGCATTGTTGATTTAAATTAGGGTTGACATAATATGTTCCAGTGCTGTAATGAACCTATTTTGAGATTTGAAATTATCTATACTGCTGTATGTGTGATCAATTGTATCCAATTGTCATATAATGTACTTTATATGTTGGAGGTGTTCTTAAACATCTTCCATCGGTATCTCCTGCATTTGCCGATAGAAAAATTGTTATATTCTATCGGTAGCTCACATGTTTACCGATAGAAAAAATTTCTGTGTCAATTTGGCCTGCTATATTACATAGGCCAAGAAACAATCAGTACCCTGTTTTCTATGTGTGTTCATTTTGGCATAAAAGTTCAACAAGTATTAAAACTTAGGATATGGAAGAACATGAACCATGCAATGTCACATAGAGAAATACTTTGATCAGTTTTTTACACTCTCATTGAAACCAAGAAGAATTAATCTCCAATTAATCATCAATTGAATTATGGAACTCCAAAAATAATTAATTGCCACATGAACCTATTTTGAGATTTGAAATTATCTATACTGCTATATGTGTGATCAATTGTATCCAATTGCCATATAATGTACTTTATATGTTGTTGGTGTTTATAAACATCTTCTATCAGTATCTCATATCTTTGCCGATAGAAAACATTGTAATGTTCTATCGGTAGCTCATGTGTTTACCGACAGAAAAAATTGCTGAACACTTCAACAATTTTTTCATGCCTTTTAATACTATTTTCTTCGGACATCCCTTTAGCAACCCTAATTAGTCTCTAATCCTCAACCGAGTTATAGAACTCCAAGAAGAATTAATTGCCATATGTTGTCTGCTTCCTATGAAAATGTGTAGATGAAAATGCTCAGAAATAGAATCTTATCTTCTATCGGTAGTTGCTGTGTTTACCGATAAAACAAATATTTAAAATAGGTCATTTTGCTTTGTAAAACGATATGGTTTGTGTTTTCATTAAATTTTTGATGGTTTTGTTGGAAAAGACATGTCGTCGTCTTCATCAGATGATAGTAATGGTTCGACTAGGGCCAACGTAACTGAACATGATGGTTTGTCCCAGTGCAAGAGAGTGGGGCGAGGCGCAATGACGTTGGGCCGTTTGGCCAAACGCACCGACCTTTCTTGTGAGTTCAACCAATTTGGGAGGCCGATCGGAAAAATTGCTGGGAAGTACGCGGCCTACGTTGGGCTATTGGCAAAAGAAAGGGTGAAGATCACCATCCAGAGCTAGAAGGATGTGATGACGGACGAGAGGTATAGGTTGTGGGCGGAAGTGAAGGTTAAATTAACTGAAATAGCTAAACTCTTTCGTAATCGCGTTCTCTTGGCTTATCCTAAAGTTTAACTAACTCTTGATTAATTGCATGCATTGTTTGAAAATAGACTAAGTGGAACATCCCCAATGATAAACCTAGGACGGTCTGCTTGAAGGACATGAACGGAACATGGAAAACCTTTAAGAGCTGGCTCGTCAGTACCTTCCTCACTGCGGGCAAATCTCCTTGCGAGAAGTGCCCCTTCATATCGGATGAGGTATGGAAGGAATTCATCAAGTAGAAGGGGGCCGACGAGTTCAAGGCCCTTAGCGAGAAGAATAAGGCGATCCAGAAGAGGAACGACCACCCGCATCAGCTCGGATTTGGGGCTATGCGGGGAAAGAGGAGCAGTGGAGGAAGGAAGACGAGCAAAATTCTGTCGTCGACTCCCCTGAGTTGCTGCTCTCCGAGATCCGGGATGCGAGGTGCAAGTGGTGGTGGAGGGGGAGAGGGTCCGTGTCGTCCACGGGAACTGTGGAGTAAGCAAATCCTAGGGACGCCGAGATTGTGAAGCGAATGGTAAGTTGGCTAACCTCGTAAACTGTGAGCTCACAAGTGTATATATGTATTTGTCTCAAAAGGTAGCTTTAAATGTAATATATCTCTTTTGAAAAGGAGGCAATGGAGAGATTGTTTACCCCGCAGAGGGAGAATGACATCCTCACCCGAGCTCTAGGAAATAAGGAGCATCCCGGGTGGACACGGACCATAGGAGCCATTGTGCCGTGGAAGGCCGGTTTCGCAGATCCGGCTCCACCGAGGAAGAAGGTGAAGGAAGCGGACCTCTCCGAGAAGATACGAGCTGAGGTACGAGCGGAGATATGGGCTGAGGTGCAGTCTGAGGTCGCACAAATAAGGGAAGAATTTGCACAGCTGAAACAAGAATTGCTGGCCAAGAGTGCAAATGCAGATGACCAGGGCTACGGTACCCCGCGGAGTCGAATGGGCAGTTGCTCTTCGAAGGTCCTCGCGGATCCAGTGGATCTACTTGAGGTATTGCAAGCCTTCAGCTGTGCACTTAAGTTGATGTCACTCCCGTTCTGTTAGAGTTGTTTTGCTAACCTATTTTAATTGTTATAAATTTGTAGAAGCCGGAGAGCTGCAGCCTACTAACTCACCTAGGCGACCGACAGACAATGGTTGCACATGGGTTCGTATATCCGTCTGGGGAGAATATCCAGATCCACTGCGTACCTCTGCGGTTGGGATTCGCAAAGGTACAGGTAGACATGGCCATGCCGGGCTACAACAATTCTCCGTTGCCAGTCCCAACAGAGGAAATGCAGACACTTGCTGAGGCAGTGGGCTCCTACGTACAGTGACCCAAGAAGTGTATTCTAATGCAGCAGGTAAATCCTACACATTTTAGATTACATCCTACTCAGTACACCCAACTTGAAAAACCTAACATACGTGTTCATTAATTGAAGTGGCTTGCCGGCGTACTACCAGGGGACTGCGCCCCCAACTCGGGGCATGAGGGATCTCATGCGGACCTGAACACAGCAAAGACGGCCTCGACCCCAGCCAGCGCATCCACGCCTTCACCTCGAAAGAAAGCGCCATCACCTCGCCCTTGCCTTCGAAGGTACGCGCTCAGTCCCCGGCAAAAGGCAAGGGCAAAGGACGAAAGGGACAGCCGGAGAGGTTCAGGAACGGATTCCCACTCGTGTCGGAGGCAGCTTTGCGCAAATTGGATTGATCTACCAGAGACCTCCACGAGTGGTACCTACACCGAGCTTGGCGCAACCTGAAGTTCTTAGTTCCCTACAGGCCTGGGCAGTTCCACCGTGAGCCCGGGAGTATATCCGTGGCACACGAGGATCTGTTCGACCTCTACAACTGGCGGGAGCTCGATATGTCCATCATACAGACTGGAGTCCTGTGAGCTTGCTGATCCTATATATTGTTGTTTTATAACTCTGTATTGCTATAGTTCATTTGAAATGTAGTAATTTTCTGTGCAATACTAATGTCGTTCTTTGCATGCAGGTGCATGTACATGCTAGCATTGGAGGCTGCGTGTGACAAGGTGGATTTCCTCGACCCAGAGAAAATAAGCCTCACGATACTAAAACACGACGCCGTGCACGCTGAGCACTACATATTCAAGGCGTTGATGGCGCAGCTGGACCGGGAGTTCATTCTGGTGCCGTACCACCAAAGGTTAGTGCATTTCGTACTAATTTAACTCAATCTTGTATGTTACACCTGAGATATACTTTGAGCTAGCGGTTCTCTTTTACGTACAATGTAGGGGCCACTGGATCCTTATCGTGATTTGTCCGTGGAGGAACGAGGTGTACTACTTCGATTCGATGCGCGATAAATTATCGAACGAATATGTGGTCAAGGAGAATATGGAGGCGTAAGTAACATGTTTGATTTAAATTTTGACCTCACTAGCTAATGATAATACATTAACCGGAGATGCTAACTGAAATGCAGGGTTTTTGAGAAATATGTGTCCGCTGGAGGGAGGCATGCCGCACCGCAGGGCTCTCTAATAGCTTGAAAAGAATATGAGGTACTCACGAGACTTTTTTGTTTATGCTTAATTAGTTTATGAAAACAATAGCAACATATCTTCACATATGCAATTATCTCAGTGCCATCAGCAGCCGCAATCGTGGGAATGCGGGTTTTATGTGCTGCGCTACATGTACGACCTAGTGAGGAAAAACTTTGCCCAATTCCCCCAGGTAGGCATCGATAGCTAACTCAAATTTGAAAATTGGGTGTCACGTTCAAAATTAGGAAGTTAGTTACTCAGTATTCACACATGCTTGCAGATCGCCATGTCCAAAGACCAATACGACAATGCAAAGATTAGAGATCTCCGACAAATCTGGGCTCAATATGTTATGGAGAAAGTTGCACCCAACCAACCGCCATGACAAGCTTTTCACTCACTTGTTGTCAATTTTCTCTTTTTCGTGTATTCTGTGCATAGATTGTTTATATATAGTCTTATTGGTTAGTATTTGTCCATATTGGATTGCAATTTGTATTGGTTCGTATATATGTGAATAACTGTCTAATGTGTCAATCTGTTCAATGTATATGTGAATGTACCCTTTTTTGCATCTGTACTGTATTGTGTATCTAATCTATACTGTATTGCATCTGTACTGTATATGTAAATGTACTGTATTGTGAATGTACTCTTCTAACGGCTAAATAGCAAACAGAGTTAGAAAACAACAACATTTTCTAATGGTATTCTCCTCACTAGCCGTCAGAAGAATGCAAGTTTTTCTGGCGGTGCACTACCATACAACCATGAGAAGAGTGTAACTTTTTTCTATCGGTACACACTTACTTAACCGTTAGAAGAGTGTAACTTTTCCTGCCAGTAAACTCGTACACATCCGTGAGAGTACTATGATTTTGTCTCCGTTACACACTTAATTAACCGTTAGAAGAGTGTAAGTACTTCTATCAGCAAACTCATTCACAACCGTGAGAATACTATCTTTTGTTCTCACGGTACATTCTTAATTAACAGTTAGAAGAGTGTAACTTTTCCTGCCAGTAAACTCATACACAATCGTGAGAGTACTATCCTTTTTTCTCACGGTATGCTCTCATTTAACCGTTAGAAGAGTGTAAGTATTTCTATCAGTAAACTCATTCACAACCGTCAGACTAGAACAGTTTTTCTACCGGTTGTCGCCGAAAATGCCGTTAGAATAGTGCACTTCTTCTAACGGTTATTTACCGTTAGTAAATGACCTGTCTTGTTCTATCGTGTCTATCTCTAACGGTACAGAAACCGATAGTAGAAGTGTGTTTTTTATCGATAAAAGAAAACTTTTCTGTACTAGTGGTTCGTGACTACTGAAAAAGTGTGATAAACAAATTCACATGTCATACTCATATTTTTTTAAGAAATATGACAAGTGTGACATGCAATATACTTAAGTATGATATATCACATTTTATTTAGACAAAATGTAACTATGACCTAAACAAACCTATAACGAAGTACCAAACCAAATAAATCCAAAAAATGTCCATATCCTCCTAAATTTCCACTATTGAAAGTACTCCACTTATATAATTTACAACTGTTACTAAAACAACATACTGCCATCCATTCATCTATCGCTTATCCCGTTAATCACGACTATTAATACGAATAGGACATTAATCTTGTATCAATTCTTAATAGTAGTGCATTATCGCTGTCGCCGTTTGACAGCACCTTTGCTGTCACCATTTGATGCACTTCCCCCTGCTAGGTATGATGATAACTCGTGTGAGCGATGCACGAGAGCTTTTGGGTAGTTTTCTGCTGCGAGCCCGAGCCATATGAGCCAATAGAACCGAATCTCTATGTTCGTGGCAGGTTCCAAACAAGAGACATGGTTGATACCTTAGTTTTGTTACTGACATAATGGATAAACATGTATATAGCCATTTAGACAGGTACAACCCTGAAAGTGGGATGAGAAAACCGCTACAATTAGTATTGTAATGGTAGCATCGTGACTACAATAAATCTAGTTGATTTGAGGTTAAAATATGATTTAAAATAAAAAATTTTATTTTTTATTTTTTCATCGTCGTTGATTTAGAATATCAAATTTTGATTGTATATATCATGTTAGAAAGAAGGAGACAAAAATTAGACCCCACTATGCTAGATACTAAGATACATACTCCTACTTGTGCAAAAAATTTTCATTTAACTCTTAACTATTCATTTGTTAGCAATTAGCCCTCTCCTAAAAATTTTCTAGTTTTTCTCAAATCTGAACAATCTATGTTGTGCCTATAGTAGATCTAATTCGTGGAAAGTGCCCGACCAATGATATGCGAATTATCTGAGCCAAAGACTAATCAATTAATGTTCAATATTCATCAATGAACGGAATTGACATGTGTGACATGTCAACTGAGTTATGCCTGCTCAATTATTTTTAGGAGGAAAAGTACAAACCAAGCCTGCAAAACCTTGTAGTACTCTTTTTCGTGTGTGCACGTGTAAGTGACCTTTTTCATTACTCTTAGGCTATCTCCAATCCACCGGTGCTTCGTTTGACGTTTCAACAGAATATTCTTTAGTATATTCTATGCCACGTATGCGAAGCACTATCTGAAGCACCACCCTTCTCCAACCCATCGGCGCTTCGCGAGACGCTTCATACGGGCCCACGAGTAAATTAAAAATATGCCACGAGTAAAACATCAATAACTTTTAATTTAAAAATCAAATATATGCCATATTTGGTCTCTATATGAAGATAATTTAAAGATCTACAACTTTCTTAATATAATCAACATCTAATTTGAACTAGATTAATCATAAATTAAGAAATAAAGAATATATATAATTTGATTTGCACGAATCCCGAGACGGGCCCACCTGCAGAGCTTAATTTTCCACCGCCTCAGCAGGCGTCGCCTGCCTTCTCTCTCCACCGGAAAAATAATATTTTAATCGTGGGGCCCGCGTGCAGTGCTTGGAGGCGTCGGCGATGGAGTTCGCCTTATGGATCCACCGGTGCCTTCCCAGAAGAGAGGAAATGGCAAATTGGCATCAAATCACACAAGTACACAAAAGGCACCTGAATGTAATTCTGGGGCTCTCGGATGGAAGCTTCTTAGTCAGGAAGGTGTGAGGATGCTTGGTAGGTCTTTACTGTTCCATTGGATAGTATGATCTGTTTTGTTGCATTAATGGCACCGTTTAGTAGAATCTAAAATGATAATATCAATTGATTTGTGGCTGTACAAAGATCCATGCTTTTTGATGCATTATGTGGCTGCTATATATGTATAAAAAAAATTTATGTATTTTTTATGACAATGTGTTTCTTTATTATTAAATTGATATGATCTACATGGTTCTACTCATAGAGAAACGGGGGAGGAGCCTCCTCACCAAAGTGGTGTATTCAAATTCTTTGTTTTTCAAATCAAAAGCATGAAAGACATGTTCAAGAGAACTATTCAATTGTAAAATTAACTATTTGAATGAAGGTATGTGAGATTATGGTATACTTAGATTTTACTTCTGAGACACTAGGTGTACTTTGAATTTCTCATAAAATATTTAGACTTATCTTTCACCTCAATCTTAGTCGTTTGAATCTCAACCTAATAATGAACGTGCTTCCATTCCAAGACTTGGATCGAGAGTACATCTTTTAAATTGAAAGTTGAAATCCAACTCTCAAAGTGGTATAACAAAGAATAAGTAGGATTTAAATGTGTATATGGACAATTTACCTAAAGAAATATCGCAAGTTTAAATCTCAATCTTTTTTACTTTTTTATATATTTAATTGAGATATTTATATTGTTATGTGAGTAGGTTTGGAGTAAGAATACATGGGGTGTGAATTGCAAAAATAACACTAACTATCACATTAACGATAGATTTAAACAAGCAGTTCCTTTCAACAGAAAAGTCAACTTTATGGCTGATCTACTTTTGTGTCATGTGTCCGCAACAGTTTTTTTTTTTTTTTTTTTTTTCTCTTTAGATGAGATCATTCGTCAGTCTGTCTGACTTATACTGTGTGGTGCACACTCCGATTAATGCGGTTGCGTCTATGACTCTGTACCCTCACATATCACAATCTCTTCAGATATCCATTCTTTGATGACACGTGCCACTTCAGTGCTATAGACCCGGCTGTTAATGACAGAATCAAAAAAATTATCAGTATGCTCAACTATCAAGCAATGAATAGTTGAAGGTCAAATAAAAATTTTTGTATATTTTATATGATAAAGATTATGTAAAAAAAAAGTGTATATCTAATATGAGAGGGTCAGATCTCTACCGACTCCTATCAATCTTTATATGTATACACATGACAGACTTGTAAGTATAAAAGAAAAGAGATTAAAAATAGACCATTCTATTTAGAATACAATATTAATTACCCGTTTTCTTTCTTCATCAACAAACATCATGATAGGGCAAAAGGGCACATTATCCCTCTGTTTTTCAAAAGAAAAAAAGTCAAATAATCTCATATATTTTGAAATTAGACAAATTACATCATATACTTTAAAAACCAGTGAAAATTTTCATCCTACATGCAAATTGATAAATAATTTTTCTTATAAATTTCACGTGTTGATGGTCCCATATATTATTAACTAGTGAGTCATTGAACTTATTTGACAAAACCATCCAATATATACTGCATGTGGTGATATATTGCGAAACAAATGGTTCCCACGAAACCATACCTGAAATGGAGGGAGTATCTCATACGCAAAAAGAGGCGACGTGGCCGTGTTGGTGTCCTCATGTCCTGGCATGCCACGTGTGAATGCAGCGATGTAGACACCTGCACCCGTCTATATCTATATATCCTGATAAACAATGCGCATGCGTTGGCCGCCTTGCATCAACAAGAGGGGTTAGCGATAGAGTGCCACTCACAGCTCACAAAGATAACATTGCAAGCAACAACTGACAAAAATGTCAACCATGCACCCGGCCATCCATAGATTCTGCGATGAAAACGATCACAAATTTTTCACTTTGAGATGCAAATGTGCTCATAAATATATGGGTGGCCCACTGCAAAGTCTGAAAAGTCTGCAGGAAGTTGCGCAGAATCTGTGAACCCAATTTCTAGACTGGGTTTCGATTCTCATCCCCCATTTCACGATATAGCGATCCCGACTGTTCAAATGGTTTTATAATATAAGTTTATTTATAATCTCAATATATTTTTTAATATATTTTTAAAATTTTATCTTCACAAATATTTTTTTATTCCTCTATTAATATTCTTTTCACTCACTTTCAAATTTTGTTTAATAAATGCACTATAATTCGCTGTCATTTCTTTTTAACTTATTTCATATGTTTTAATTTACTTATAACAGTAAATAATTTTATATTACAAAACAGAAAGAGTAAGATCTAAAATTTGAAGTGAAAATGACTTAAAAAAAATTTAAAAATACACCGTACATTCATGCCAACCTGATTGCAACAGAAGACGGCGTTGTGACCAATCTCTTCAGGACGGTAACTTTTATGAAGTGATTTGAGGGAGGCATGGATGTAGAATTTTCAATATAGGATCGATGTATGAATAAAATAATATGACAGTCAGATTTAAGAAACATTCTAAAAAATTTGGTGTCAATTTTAGAACTCATCATGTTCAAAAAAATTTATAACTCATGACATTTTTACTTAAAATATATTTGAAAATACCAAATAACTAAGGGGTTTTTGGGGAGAAAGAGTCAATTAACTGTTAAAGATATCTATCTTTTTATTTTCTTAGTTATGATTCTTATATAATTTTGGCTAGAACTCTAGTATTATATCTTATTATAATTCTTTTTTGGTATTCAGTTAAAACTCCTCTGTATTGACCTATATATAAGTCTATTGGTTTACAATAATCTCATTCTAAATTCTGTGTTTTCTCTTAAATTTAACATAGTATCAAAATTAAGATCCTCAAAATTCTAAACTTAACCACCCACCATTGATTCACCGCTTCCGAGAGGCGGTGACAAACACGAAACTCATGTGGGCAGTGCTTAAAAAAATTCTTTCTTCTTCTTTGATCTACTTCTGAATCTTTGATCTGGTTGCTACCAAGGGCATGTACATCGGCCAGTTCATCTATTATGGCCGCCGCGCCACCCTCTCCCTCGGTAATGTCCTTCTCGTTTGGCCTTGGTTTGGGATCGTTTGCCTCTAATTTGTCCAAAACTTGTTCATTTGATAATGACTATTGGCTAATAGTTTTTTGTTGTTTTGATTCAGTCTTCTTACTATTTTGGATTGGAAGAGTGTGCCATTATTGACTCATCATCTGTAGACCATTATTGACTCGTCATTTGTAGGCTTAGTCTTCTTGCTATTTTAAATTGAGAGAGTGTGCCATTATTGGTTTGTCATTTGTAATTTCGCTCGTCATATGTAGTTTCATTTACTACTTGTTGTGTTGCTGGTTATTCCTCTACTATTTCTTCTGTGGTTGCAATTTTTTCCCGTTGAGCCTCTCGTCTTTAGATTTTTATCGTATCATAATTTTCTCCTTTCCAAACTCAAATCTACTTCGACCTTGAGTTTGAGAGAGAGTATTAAAGATATATATCTATTTAGTTATGATTCTTATATAATTTTGGTTAGAACTCTAGTATTATATCTGGTTAGAATTTTTCTTTAAATTTGATTAGACTCTTCTGTATTGACCTATATATAAGTCTATTGGTTTACAATAATACAATTCTGGATTTTACTGTTTTTCTTTAATTTAACATTAATCACGTTCATTCCACTTCCATTTGTCCCTGATTGGAGTTGTCAAATATTATTAAAATATAAGTAGATCATTTGTTGTTTCCTAGTATAATTTATTAGTGACATTAAGGCACAATATCTTGGATTTTTCTAATAAATGTGTCCCTTGTACTGTTCATATCCTAGACGATTAGCAGCTTAATTGAGATTAACCATGGAGTGGGGTAGCGAACCATTCCAAGTTTGACACCCACAACCCACAACCCACACCGCCCCCCCCCCCCCCCCCCCCCCGGTGGATCAACGTGCACATGTTGGTTTTAAAAGTTCCAGTGTAACATGTGCGTGCTCTTAGGCCTTTAGTAATATTTTTCTTGTTCAAACTCATTTGCCTGACCAACCGGTCGTAATCAACCACATAAGATTCTACGCAAGTGCTAACTTTTTAGGGGTGTGTTGATATTGAGGCATTGTTGAGGTTACATAATTTTTCCTCACAAAAAAGTTACATAAATTTTGAAGTAATTTCATTAGATAAGGCCTAGTATGGCGATTTTTTATATTTGGTCAGCATACGCACGACAAGAGGGTAATCAATGCGGTGTGAAAAATCTTAAAGTTGCATAAATATTTTTAAAAATCTATTTCACTCATTTTATAGATTTTACTTATAAATTATATAAAATCATAAATTAATTGTTAGTACATCTATACAACACTCCCCCACAAAACAATCCCTACCTCATATGTCACTCGGATCCATAACCAAATTGTGTTGGAGTATTACAAATTTACATCACTCTCCCTCAAAAGACTCGATGTCTTTATTAATCTACACATATCATAATAGATGTCTAGGATGGGTTCTGTCTGGAAATTAACTAATCAGTTTATTAGTTTAGTGTTCGCTTAGCTATTCACTTATGGTATAATATAGAGAGATATGCACCTACCTGACGCAAAACACAGTGGGATTCACTCTTATACCATCTACAATTTTGGGGAAAAAAGGACAGCATGCTTCCATTTATCCCATTTGAGGTAAACCAACATGCATACATTAACTTGCCTAAATTTTCATGGTCATTAATAATTTTATATAGATTCAACCGGACCTAATCTCTTGAGATTAGGATGAAACTAAAATCATAGACGACGCTGGCCATATCTAAGTTAGGCGAGAGTATCGTAGCACTTGTATCGCCGATAATAAAAACCGTCTGATTGGAAACTTCTACGAATATGATGCTGACAAATAAGGCCCTGTACCAAATATAATACACCACCAACCAGGTCATCGTCCGGGCCCACTAGAACTAACAGCGACACAGAAATGGCGACCACTTTCAGAGCAAAGACGAGCAACGATCTTGCCACGTCTTGTCCCACATGATTAATTTAGACGGAAATTTGATATATGCCTGTTTAATTTGAAAAATACCACTCCAATTAAAAATACTGCTCCAAACATGAGTTATTTGAATATTTTTCACTCTCAGATTAAAAAGATATTATTTGGTGATTCAAAATTTTATAAATCCCAAAAAAAATTTTGCTTGACTTGAATTTAAACAACCTTCTTTGTCCTAAGGTAAATGTGAGATGTGTGATGTACCATTCAAGACTCTAGGACCACGTCCGGAAAAATCTTCTTCCTTTGGTTCGGACAGCACAACAACACTCGACAGCAAATAGAGTTGGAGATAACTAAGCAAAATCGTGATGTTGACAGACATTTGTGTATATGTTCATGGATCCCACAGGAACCGCAACCATGGCTTTTGTGAGATATGAACCCAAACTAATTAGGGGTTATTTTGGTATTTATAAAGTTTGAATCACTAAACAATCGTTTTTAAATGGGGGTGGTAGATATCCAAATAATTCATGTTTGAAATGTTGTTTTTCATAACATGATATTTAGAATGTCATTTTTGTAAAGTCACATGTTTAGAGTGTCATATATTCAAAATTTCCTTATTTGGATTATTCAATTACCCTGTGGTAGGCGATGGAAAAAAAAATGCTACGTGCACACAGCTGGAGAATAATTCTATCACCATGCAGTGTCTTGCAGATTTGTGGGCCACCCATCAGAAACATTTGCGTTGATTGTTCACTGATCTTTGGAGTGTTTAGCATGTTTACTAATTCGGTGAAGTATAGTATGGATGAACGGACAGTAGAGTATTAGTGACCTTTAAGAGAGTCGAATATAAGACTCTAGTGTACTTTGGATAATTAATAAGAGAAAATTAGCAAAAAAATATTAGAGATGAGATTAATATATGGGTCTAAGATTCACATATTAGTAAAATATTACTAACATATAATTTAATCTAAAATTTTTACAGTATCACACTACAAAATTACCCAAAAAAATTAAATTATAGGTATTCTTCTCTGGTCTCATCATAATCACAGGTCTAAATCGCTTTGCTTGCCCCTCCAAGTTATTCTGAACTACTCTAGCGCTCTAAATGTGTAGAAAATATTTATGAAAATTCTTATATAAATGAGTCACAAATAAATAGTGGCTAGTTGATAGATCGACTGCTATTCACAGGAATTTCATAAAGAAATATTGGTACACTTAATGAGATGATGTGGTTGATTCAAATCAATTATAATCTAATTAATAAGACATTCAGTGTTCTATTTGAATATACTTAAAAAAAAATTATATTTACATGTACACTACAATAATTTGAACGTGTACCTATACAAAGAGAAATCATATATTTAAATCTCGAACTCCTCTAATTTTATGTGTAGTTAGTTGAAATATTATGTTGGTGTGCAGGATAAAAAATAGAGTAGGTGGGATGTGTATTGTCAATGTATCAAATATTCTTATAAATATAATACTTTTTAAAAAAAAGAGAAGATTAATTTGATAGAATTTGCTATAAAATGAAACTGATATGACGTGTTTATCCGAAAATTCTTAAAATATTACATCACAAATTCCCATAAAAAAGATGCGGCTGACAGCTTCTCACACAAGCGGGATGGGACCAGACAGGCGACGGAGGCCCCACAGCACTACCGGGCAAAGACGAATCGTTCAAGTCTTGTTTCGGGAGACAAGTCCAGCGCCTGGCTGTAAGTGGCATGCCGTGCGGGCGGCGACGAGCCTGCACCGGCGGCTCCTGCTGCTGCTCCCGCACGAGCTCCGAAGCTTCTCACTCAGGAAGCTCACTGCGAAACCGACCAAATTCCCCCCCCAAAAACCAACCCATCCTGCTACAAATCCACCGCCTTTTAGCCCAATCCAATGCACACCACCAACCCACATACCAATCGATCATACTATAAATACCAAGCTCGGCGCAAATCTCGTACTTGGCCATGGCGGCAGTCGGAGAGCGTCCAGTGTTCTACCACCACACGGGGGCCGGCGCCTTCCCGATGTCCTCCCCCTACTTCCCACATGGAGGAAGCTCCAGTACCCCGAGCTCTGCTTCTAGCCTCTCCTCCGCTCTCGGCGCGGCCTCGCTGGCCGACCCGGCCGCCGCGCAGTTCGACATCTCCGAGTACTTCCTCGATGACGGTGCCGCCACGCCGGGCGCCATGTTCGGGCCGCCCGAGGTCCCCGTGGTGCCGGATGCCACTAGTGGTGCAAGTGCAACTCTTGCTAGGTCAGTTGCACCAGTACTACTACTTGATCAATTTTTTGGTCATTGTGCAATGCCAAATTCCTTGCCTGTGATTAATCGATTTTAGAAATTTAACCTTCCAGGAGCGTGCCGGAGGCGGCGGCAGTGGTGGAGAGGCCGCGGACGGAGCGGATCGCGTTCCGAACGCGGTCGGAGATTGAGATTTTGGAGGATGGGTACAAGTGGAGGAAGTATGGCAAGAAGTCTGTCAAGAACAGCCCCAACCCGAGGTAATTGACACTTGAAGCATCAAATTTATGGTTAATGATCACATATGACGAAAATGATTAGCTCATCAATTCAAGTACTTTTCTAATGTATACACATTGCAACATCTCAAGATTCTGAACTACTTGTGCGTATGCAGGAACTATTACCGGTGCTCGACGGAAGGATGCAACGTTAAGAAGAGGGTGGAGAGGGACAAGGACGACCCAACCTACGTGGTGACGACGTACGAGGGCGTGCACAACCACGTGAGCCCCAGCACCGTCTACTACGCCAGCCAAGACGCCGCCTCCGGCCGCTTCTTCGTCGCCGGCACGCACCCCCCAGGTTCTTAATAACTAGATCAGCACACAAGACTTTTCCTACGCACGCACCTGTCCAAGCTCTTCTAGATAGATAGACAGCTACCTAGATCATGACATGGATGGATCTTTGATCTCTCGAGAGCGATCTTTTTGGATCTCGATCTTTTTCGTGTTTAATTTGATGGAAAGGGCTGTCTTTGTTGATGAGATTGATGTGTGCACTTCATTTGAGCTTGGCTAAATTAAGCAGTCTTGGACATGTAACATATATACTATGTAGTTAACCTTGGCAATAAAAATGTACAGAGTTTGTGCTATTCCATTTGCCTATTTGCATGATTGCCTGATTATTACCTTTTGATTTAGTGGCCGATTAATTGACACAATTTAATGTTCTTTTGTTACTTGTTTTCATATGTGATGTGGTAAGAGATCGGTAATTAAAAGTTGGATGAAATCAAGTCTAATTAAGCAAAACTGCAGATATATAACATTGCATGAACTATCATTAAGTACTGTTTCACTATAGTACATGCAATTAAGGACTTGCAGTTTTTAGCTGATCAGTTCTAAGTATCAACGAACTTGTGTGTCAATTGAGATGGCAATGTATTGATTTACTTGATCGATTAACTTAACTTGTATATCAAAGAATTTTTTCTTGACAATTTGAATTTTCTGTGAAATTAAACAGATTTCCTAAAGAACCTTTTTTATAAACACACCGTGAGCTTCATTCATCACTCTTGTTTCCAATCAATTTCTTTATCTAGAATTTTACCCAGAAAAAGTACTCAAATTATCTATAGTATACAGAAGATTATCTATTTTCATTTTGGACACTCGATAAAATACAATTCGCAACACTTCCCAAGATTTTGTACTAACACAATCAAATCTTTAAGTATAGCTGTAAAGTTTAATTTGTTTAGCATATAGAACTAATGCAACATTTTTCGAGTGAATTCTTTGCTATATTCTTATTTAAGCGCACTGATTGAAGTATTAAACAACGGTAAAGGCAATTGAAATTCTTTTCGTTCATCCTTTCTAATGATTTGATGTAATTATCCATGATAAGTGATGTAATATCACATTAACAGATTCACCTTTGAGTGACTAATTCACAGACATCAATTGAGTAGTTTGGTGATTATGGGATCATATTAAATAGGCACAAAAATACAATTGTTGATTGATGGATAGATTTACCTACTGATGGTTTAATGATCAAGGCTCAGTTCTTGGTTGCTTGCTATATTTTGTGATTAAGTCATACCGACTATGGCAAAGATTGAATAACGGTGAAACTGTAGTTTTTCTGTGAACAAGAACCTTGGTTGCTGAAAATATCTTCAGAATTAAGTTCGGTAATGTATTTTGACCCATGTAATTCACAGTTGTGTTACTCAGTATAGATATGAATGCATACAAGTATTTTGTGTATAAATTGATTAAACAGTTAAAAAATACTTGTGTAATATTTTTTTCTTAGCTTCAATATGATTTTAACTATCATCAATCTGCACCATTTCTGCGAGGGTGCACTAAAAATCGAGATGCGTCTTTCATTTGATCTGATCAGCACAAATCTTGATGTAATTTTTTGATCGCTCAGTGTGTCCAGGTCACATTGATTCTAGTGGACCCATTGGCTCATTTTTTATTTGGATTTCCAATTCCACGGCACCATTTGCACCACATCACATCACCATCTTAAGTTTTCTAGACTTGAGAAACGCATGACGTGTGTACAGTGCAGTTGGTATCCGCCTCTTGGTTTCATGCTGTTCAGCCGGGGACAAGCAGAACTTCTCCTCCTCCTCTATTAAATAAAATATAAAATAGGATTGAAAAAATTATAAAATTACTAGCATGACAATTAAAATTTTTAAAATGTGACTGATTTCAACACCGTCAATGTTACTAAATGACTAGTAATATTAGACTATGCTAGTAATATTACTTATTGTACAATAAATGACATATAACATCAAAATTGGGTAGAGTTATAGAGCCTAATGGTATTTGGAGTTTTAACTGCCGAGTTGTTATTGTGCAATAAATTTATCTTTCCATCTATTAAGAATCTTTCCGAAATCTGTATTTGATGAAACGTGATATTTACTAAGAACCTTCTCTAAATCTATTTCAATCGCTGTGATTAGGAATGAAAATGAGTCAAATTTGAGTGTGTTGACCTTGACTCAGCTTGAGTTCGTTTAGCCTGGTGAGCCGAATTGGTTCTGCTCGGTTAGGTCACTGAGCTAAACAGTTAACTCAAACTCGACTTAATCCAGCTCACGAGTTAGCTTGATTCAGCTCGAGAACTGGGCCAACTCGGTTATTTTCAACTTGAAACCAACTCGATTATTTGAGATTGAAAATAAACATCAGATGCAGTAATGCAAACAAAAATTGCATATCTTTATGCCCCCAACCCCAGTCGATCCAACCAAACAGAACACTTTAATTGCACCATCATCATCTCAAATAGCACGAATGGGACCTTTGCCAAATAACAAACTACCAATGGTTAGGCTAAAGGCTAGTCAGAAGCTATAACAATGCAAGAAAAAGTTGCATCTTCTTATATCACCACCCGACCATTCCAATCCATATAATTCCAATTTAAAACAAATGAACCAAAAAAGCAACACCTTTAGCACAAGATCACTCAAGCGCAACCGCGGCACCGGTGGCCTCTTGATTTGTGGTGCAAGAGAGGCTAGGGGTGGCGCAGGGCTACCGGGGGCTGTGGCTGGGGGCGACTAAGGAGGCGTGGGGCGGCGTCGGGCGGTCAGGGGTGACGGAGAAGGCATGGGACAATCGGGAGCGATGGAGATGAAGGAGATGAGAGAACTCTGGATCTAAGTTAGAATTGGGATTTGGGATTTGAGATTTGGGGGTATGAGTGTATGAGTATGACTGTATGAGGTAATGAGCCACAAAATCAGTGAGCAACTTAGTAAATAGTATGTATGTATGTATATATATATATATGAGTCGAGTCTAAACGAACTGAGGTTTGATTCAAATTCAACTCATTTTTTAATTGAGCTATAAAAATAACTCAAATTTAGCTCATTTGTTGGTAAGTCGAGTCCGAGTACTTTGTGAGCTGCAAGCAAAAAGTCCATCCCTAACCATGACTATGATACGTGCGCCAAACAAATACTCTGTCTGTAACATGACTATGACTCATACACGTTGATTACCGAGGTTCAAATGAAAAGCAGCTAAGCAGATCAAGATGCAATGTTTATCCTTTATTTATGTCTTATTCCATGTTTGTAAGTTGTAACTTGTACAATTCACTTTTATAAGCGACCTGAGATCCTTATATCCACGAACATGAGAGAGATTTGAAAGAGACAAATTGGCAGGCCCAACCCAAATTGAATGGTCCGGCCCGGCCCGGCAAGTTCAGACTGCATGATCCAGCCTGGTCTGGCCCAGATGGGCCGACAGTCTCCGTAGGCCCAGGTCCAGGTCTGACCACCGGCCCAAATGCAACCAGCAAATTCCCGCCCGCTCATCAAATCCCAGCCCTTCCCATTTTAATCACTTCCCGCAGTAATTCAAAGTTCAAACGTGTTCCCATTTCACCGCATCATAAAAGCGTCACTTCTGATCCTTTTTCCCTGATAGCTCCCGGGCTTTCGGCAAATGCCACGGCGACGGTGGTGGTGCAGGTGACTGCCAGAATCGCACGTTGCTCGAGCGAACCCCAAAAATAGATGGCAGCCACCTCTGGTTGGCGTCTCCCACCTCCACCTCCCCCTCCCCCTCCCCCTCCCCCTCCCCCTCCTCTCGCGCGCTTCTCGCCTCGTCCTCGTTGTTGCTTCCGCGCGCCTCGCGACTCGCTCGAGGCGGATCGCATCGGGCTGTTCCCCCGCGGCCGCGAGGCGACCGGCGAGCGGTCGAAGGGAGGAGATCGCCGCCGCCCCGCCTCCGGCCGCCGGCGCCGGCGCCACCGACGGCGACTCCGACTCGCCTCTCCTCCGATCGTAGCGTTTTTGGTCTCGGTTCTCGTGATCGCGTGACACATGGTGCGTTGTTACTGTTGTTGTTCCTAGACGTATGGTGCTTTTGTTTTTAATTTGTTGCGATGCGATGTGCGGTGTGTGTGTGAGCCTTCTCGTGTACTTTGCTTAGTTGTGTCACGATTTTCTTTGTGTTTTCGGCTGGATTTGGGGATTGTTTTGTAGTTTTTTGGTGTTTGGAGCTTGAGCAAAACGAAGTAAGTTCTAATTGGGTTGGTGGGGGTGCGTCTCAATTTCGAGGGCAAGAGATTTGGCTTTGGAGGTTTTCGTTTCCAAGTGGGTGGATTGATTGGATTTGTTTAAGTACACTTGATGAATGAACCCAATATTAAGTTGTCGTGGAGGACAGGCTGGAATATCTAAACTGTTTGATTTGTGAAGAGAATTCAGATGTTGCAGGAACCAGGACAAGTGGAGTCGTATGCTACAATGTGCTTTCACTTAAAATTTTCATTTCATTCTACTCATACTGGAACTTGGGGGTGAATTTATTTGGTACACGTGACAAATGAAGTGAATTTTAGCTTTTCTGTGGCAGATTAACTGAATTGCAGTGTGCTGTGCTGCTCTTTTGGTCTGATTTGGGCAGAGAATTCATATATTCTAGGTGTTTGGTGGACAGAATTATATGCTGGAATATGTTTAACTAAATTCTAGCTTCATTTTGCTTGTTTTGGAGTTTTGGTGAATTAATTTGGTGACGAACTGAGTTATAATTCATATTTACTGTTCTGTGGTTTTTGTATGATCCGGTAGTTATGTTCTAGCCTAACTGGGATAGTTTTGGAGAATGAACGTAATGCTATCAATTTCTTGCTTATGAAATTGTCGTGATTCTGGTGGAGCTGTGCTGCTAGATATTATGCCTTTATTTACAGTATTCTACAGTCACTTGAACTGTCATCCATGGATGTTTTCCAATACTATGCCTTTTCGTTCAGTATGCTGCTGTATCCTTTGGTCTTTTCTTGCATGGAAAATTGGAAACCTTCTTTTTGTCATTTGAACATCCTGTTCTTAGGTTTAATGTGACATGTCGATTCTAGCAATTATCCATGCCTTATGACTTTTTGCTTCTTTGCGATTGTTACGGGCCTAGAGAAAGAAAGAGGAGAGGGCGAGAGGTATATGGGGATAGATTTTAAACTTTATTTCTTGTTTATCTCTAAATATAGAGGGTGTAGAATATATATAGCCTAACAATTGTAATCTAAACAAACTATATGAAAATTAATCCTATTTGAATAGAAAGTGATAAATCCTGATATTGTAAGTGATCAAATCAAATTGAATCTAAACTAATCTTACATAAACCAAAAGAGATAAATCATAATTTAGGAAGAAGATATTGATTTTAATTTGATTTGGCTAAATCTATCCATAACATTTCTCTCGAACCAGCACGTCCTCGAGTTGGACGTCTGTCTGTATGTTTGGCGGATGGCAGTGGTGGTCCCACTTCTATGTCTTCTCAGCACCATGTAGAAGTCCCTTTTTCGAACTCGGTGGGAAAGCTGGTGAAGATGTTGTCACCAATGAGTTGAAAGTTGGTGAATTGGCGACCTTGTGGCCCTTGGAAGTGTAGCCTAGGAAGAGTGCGACAAGTGTGTCAGCTGGTTGTGCCGCAATGTGACAACACCCAAGTGAAGTGTGAGGGTGTTGCCGTTGCCTCCAGGAGGACGACACCACAAGACGGGGTGAGCGGCAATCACTTTGCATTGTTGCTCAATGTGTTCTCCTGTGCCATCTTTTGGCTCTAGAAACGGGGGCTCTTGTTGGGGCTCCATAGTGATTTCGCCTTCCTGTTGTATGACTTGCTCCACCACATGCTCATCTCCTGTGATGAGGGCTCCACAGTGACTTTGCCTTCCTACTATATTACTTGTTGCACCACATGCTCGATGCTGTCTGCATGCACGAGATCGTCGGGAACATCACTGACACATGAGGGAGTTCATGTGCATTGTCATCATACGCCTTCTTTAATTTGTCTAGGTAGGCATTGATGACATCAAGTTTCTTGTGGCGCAACTCCATACTCTGGAGGAGTTGATCTATCTTCTCCATAATCTTTCCCACTTCAGCATCATATATCTTCAGAACTTTGCCTACTTTGGCATCGGAAGCCATGATGGTTGACTTTGATATCAAGTTTGTTATGGACCTTGATTAGAGAAAGAGGGAGAGGGGAGAGAGATAGATGGGGATAGACTTTAAACTTTAGTACTTCCTTCCACTAAACATAAAGAGGACAGAATATATATAGCCTAACAATTGTAGTCTACACAAACTAAATCTAAATTAATCCTATTTAAATAGAAAGAGAGAAATCCTAATCTTGTAAGAGGTCAAATCAAAATGAATCTAAACTAATCTTATATGAATAGAAAGAAATAAATCCTAATTTAGGAAGATATTGATTCTAATTTAATTTGGCTAAATCTATCAATAACTTTCATCTAAACATAGAGGGGGTATAATCTAAACAAACTAAATCTAAATTAATTCTATTTAAATAGAAAAAGATAAATCCTAATCGTAAGAGGTCAGATCAAACTGAATCTAAACTAATCCTATATAAATAGAACGAGATAAATCCTTATTTAGGAGATATCAATTCTAATTTGATTTGGCTCTTTCTATTTATATAGAATTAATTTAGATTTAGTTTGTTTAGATTACAATTGTTAGAATATATAGATTTAGCCAAATCAAATTAGAATTGATATCTTCTAAATTAAGATTTCGCTCTTTCTTTTATATGATTAATTTAGTTTGGTTTGAATTAATCTCTTACAAGATTATGATTATCTCTTTCTATTTAAATAGGATTGGTTTAGATCTAGTTTGTTTAGATTACAATTGTTAGGCTCTACATATCTTTCCCCCTCTATGTTTAGAGGAAGGAAAATATAAAGTTTAAAGTCTATTCCCACCTATATCTCTCCCTCCCTCTCTTTTCTTTCTCTAATTTAGGTGCGTAACAAAATTTGGTATCACAAATTTTTTATGGATAGAGTTAGCCAAATCCAATTAGGATTTATTTATTTCTATTTATATAAGATTAGTTTCAATTTAATTTAATTTGCTTTGATCTCTTAAAAGATTAGGATTTATCTCTCTAAATAAGATTAGTTTAGATTTTAGTTTGTTTATATTACAATTGTTAGACTATATATATTCTGCCCTCTTTATGTTTAGAGGCAAGCAAGAAATAAAATTTAAAGTCTATCCCCATCTATCTCTCTCCACTCTCCCTCTTTCTTTCTCTAATCTATGCATGTAACAAATTTAGTATCAGAGGCAACCATCTTGGCTTCTGATGTTGAAGTAGGCAAAGTTCTGGAGATATCCGATGCTGAAGTAGGAAAGATTATGAAGAAGATGGATCAACTCTAGAGTATGGAGTTGTGTCACAAGAAACTTAATGCCATTGATGCCACCCAGGCAAAGTAAAGAAGGCGCATGGTGACAATGCATAGGTACTCCCTCATGATGTTGATGACGTTGCCGACCCTCATGATGTTGATGACGTTGCCGATGATCTCGTGTATGCATGTGGTGGAGTAAGTCATACAGTAGGTAGGCGAAGTCACAGTGTCCCTTGTCGTAGGAAATGAGGTTGTTCGAGATAGTGAGCCCCTATTTCTTGAGCCAGAAGGTGGCGCAGGAGAATTTGTTGAGCAACAACGCAAAGTGCTCGCTGCTCTCGATCCACTGCAGCACTCGCCCCGCCTTGTGGTGTTGTCAATCTGGAGGCAATGGTGACACCCTCGCACTTCACTTAGTATTGTCACATGGTGGCACAACACCCTGACACGCTCGTTGTGCTCTTCCTCGGCTATACTTCCAAGGGCTACAAGGTCCGCCAACTCACCAACTTTCAGCTCATCGGCGCCAACACTTTCATCGGCTTCCCCATTGAGTTCGAAAAAGGGGACTTCTACATGTTGATGAGAAAACATAGAAGTGTGACCATTGCTATCGGCTGCCAGACATACCATTAGGCATCCAGCTCGTCCTCAAGTTGGCTCTCTAGGAGATAAATCCTAATTTAGGAAGATATAGATTCTAATTTGATTTGGCTAAATCTATCCATAACAGCCATCATATGATATGTACCCACTGGTGTTTGGAATCTATTGGGGGTGCAAACTTTGAATAGAGATTTATAATCCTCTAATGATCCATTTGTCATATCAACTTGAAGTTTTTTGACCATGATGTGTTTTGTGACAAGTCATATTTGCAGGCTGCCACATTAAAAATTGTTGTGGGCTCCCATATATGGCTGGAGGATAAAGATTTAGCTTGGATCAATGGTGAGGTCTTCCAAATTGAAGGTCAAAATGCCCATGTGCGCACTACCAAGGGAAAGACGGTATGTGTGAATGATTTCTGTTAGCCTTCTTGTTTTGCTTTTAGGCTCTACATAGCTCCACCAATGAATTAAGTTGGTGATTATAAAACACATTCCAAATTGTAGTTTGTTGTGCTCTTCAAGGGTTACTGCTCTTCCAGTTCTTTGGCTCAAGGAAAATTTTATTGATGCAATTATTCATCAGTAGAAAGTAAATTTTGTTTTTACTTTTATATTTCATAGTTTTATGTTAATGCATAATTGCGTCAAGGGTATCAAGACAGATGCGATAATTCATCAGCAGGAAGGCCAAGACCGATGGTTTCTCAAACAACCATGTTGGTGCATAATATCAATATTACTAAAATCCTTCTTCCATTCTCCATAAAATGAGAAACTCCGTACATCTACCTTTTCACAAGTTGCACTCACTAGTAAACTAAACTCTAGAGCACACTTGGTTCTATTCCTCCTGCAATATCATGGGCCCTCTTACAGTATCAGTATGGCTAAAGGGTAACTTACAAGAGCCAAGTCTCTTCATGGTGGAAGGCAGGGCACAAGAGAACACTAGTGGCTTCATTTTCTTTTTCTGAGAGAACTGGTAGCTTCAATTTATTGCTAAGAAATTATACATAATTGATTGAGCGTACACTGAGATGACTGCACCAGGGAATGTAAAGTTTCTTATTTCATTTTGTAATTTGATATTATAGTGACTTGCTAAGCATCTTTTGTAACATTAACTACAGTACTTTATTACTAGCACCGTGTCTAGCATGAAGGTTTGATTTCCTGTTTTGAAATCCATATCATTAGTTTGGTTTTCTGCAACCAGGTTATTGCAAGTATATCAGATATACATCCGAAGGATACAGAAGCTCTGGCAGATGGGATTGATGACATGACAAGATTATCATACTTGCATGAGCCTGGTGTTTTAGACAACCTAGCTGTTCGATATGCGAAAAATATAATATATGTGAGTGCCTTCTCAATTGTGACTAGAACAATGATCAAGAAGAAGTCACTTTACTTTTTCTAATGCTACCTTATTTTTGAGTGCCAGACCTACACGGGCAATATTTTGATTGCAATAAATCCATTCCAACGGCTGCCACATCTTATTGACCCCTGTACCATGGAAAAGTATAGAGGTGCAAATTTTGGTGAGCTGGACCCTCATGTGTTTGCAATTGCTGATGTTTCTTACAGGTGAATGCCTATATTACCATTGCCAGATGTTTTCTTTGAAAAGGTACTGTGCAGCAGTACTGATATTGATGGAACCTTCTGTTGCATTCGTTTGAATAAGGAAACAGGCAAATGATGAATGAAGGAAAGAGCAACTCTATTTTGGTTAGTGGTGAGAGTGGCGCTGGTAAGACGGAAACCACAAAGATGCTGATGAGATATCTTGCATTTTTGGGTGGACGATCTGGAACTGGAGGAAGGACTGTTGAACAACAGGTTCTAGAGGTATGTTAGAAATCATAATTTTTACGCTGATTGCAGATGTCAACAATATTCTGTCTTTACAGAATGTAGCAAACGCTTTCAATGTATCTACTTCATATTAATTCAGTTGCTACTAGTCTTTCATACTTAATTCTGCTTTGAACAGTCTAATCCAGTTCTTGAAGCTTTTGGGAATGCAAAGACTGTTCGGAACAACAACTCAAGGTAACATATATAGCTTGAAAGATACTGATAAAAAATTATTCGCCATAACATATTTAACTTTTCATAAGTGACACATAAGGCTAATTCTTCCTATCTTTCTCGACATTTCTCATGTAGATATGGGGAATAAATAGAATCAAATATGACCCTTTTGTCTTTTTGTTGCTCATACTATTTGCTTAGTACCAGTTTACTTTTTTGACAACATGGTGAAGTCGATTTGGCAAATTTGTTGTGCTCCAATTTGACAAGAGCGGAAAGATATCTGGTGCTGCCATCAGAACATACTTGCTTGAAAGATCTCGTGTTTGCCAAATCAATAGTCCAGAGAGAAACTACCATTGCTTTTACTTCTTATGTGCAGCACCAGCGAAGGTAGTTTTACTATCTTGATGTGATTTATCCTCTGAAAAGTCTCTTTTCTGTGTTTCTTTTCTGTTCATGCTGTTGTGTTGTTATTTATTGATGAAGAAACCCTTGTGCCAGGATATAAAAAAGTATAAGCTGGGGGACCCTTCATTGTTTCACTACCTCAACCAATCCACTTGCATTAAAGTCGATGGAATTAGTGATGCTGAGGAGTATCTTGCAACTAGAAATGCAATGGATGCAGTTGGCATCACAGAGCAAGAGCAGGTTTTTAACTTCTACCTCTTTCAACTCACTAAGCAATTGTTCTTCTAATGTGGATGCACATATTCAGATGACACATTTGTCTTCC
Organism: Pharus latifolius; assembly: GCA_019359835.1. NCBI lineage: Eukaryota > Viridiplantae > Streptophyta > Magnoliopsida > Poales > Poaceae > Pharus > Pharus latifolius. Next base: position 5,239,953 of record CM033323.1, on the reverse strand, counting down.
AGGAGGCTATATTCCGAGTTGTTGCTGCTGTGCTTCACCTTGGAAATATTAATTTTGTGAAAGGGAGAGAAGCAGACTCATCTGTAATTAAGGATGAGAAAGCTAGGTTCCATCTTAATACAGCTGCAGAACTCTTGATGTATCCCCAATTTTTTTTTTCCCTTGTGTTATATTCTTCTCTTCATAACTCTGATGATTTTCTTTCATAGTTTTTTTATATTCATAATGTGCAAAACATTGTGGGATTCTTATTACAGGTGTAATCATGAGAAGTTGGAGAATGCCCTGATAAAGAGGAAAATAAATACACCGGAAGGAGTGATTACTACAACAGTTGATCCTAATTCTGCTGTTGTTAGTAGGGATGGGTTAGCAAAGCAAATATATTCTCGATTATTTGACTGGTAATGGATTCGATTGTTTATTCCATTCCTGAATTCTTTAGATATTCTTCATAAGAATACAATATTGTACTGTGTGCAGGCTTGTAAACAGAATAAATGTATCGATAGGACAAGATACAAACTCACACCGATTGATTGGGGTACTTGATATCTATGGCTTTGAAAGTTTTAAGACTAACAGGTAAGTTATTAGCTAGAGAAAAGAATGTTTATGATATACTACAAAAGGCTGCTTCTAGGGTGCTAAGTCTTTTATGTTTATTCTATTATGGAAACAGCTTTGAACAACTATGCATCAATTTCACAAATGAAAAACTCCAACAACATTTTAACCAGGTCAGTATGAAACACATGCCTAGATGGTGATGATTATTAGAATCTTGTTGCTACTTGTGTTTGGCACAACAAGTGGTATTTTTCTTGGCAGAATGTATTCAAAATGGAGCAGGAGGAGTATACCCGGGAGCAGATCGATTGGAGTTACATAGAGTTTGTTGATAACCAAAATGTTCTGGACTTGATTGAGAAGGTACGGAGTCTTTTCATCTTTGTTTTATTTAAGGTGCTTAGCCTCATATTTTGCCAGTCAGGCACTAGTTATGGTCTCTAAGCTAAAATACTAGTTCAAAAAAGAATCTCTTTAGCTGGTCTATGGTTCTATTTATGACCTATGGCTATGAGCTATTTGTCAACCGGTAATAGAGCTACCAACAGGGAGGGTATGGATTATCCAAATAGAATCCAAATCTAAACCCACAAAATCTGTGTCCTACTCATCCCCTATCCACATCTACTTTAGCTTGTTATACCCATATCTAATAAAATGTGGGTATACCCATTGGATATGGATTTCCCCATTCTCTTAGATTCTCTCCCTCTTCTTGTCTCTCACTCTCTGCTCCCCATCCCCCTTCCTCTCTCTCTCCCCCCTCTCCCTCCACCTTGCCTATCTCCTCTCTCTCCCCCTCCCCATCCCCATCTCTCTCCTCCCCCTCCCTCCTCTCCCCATTCCCCCTCACTCCATCTCTATGCTAATCTAGCAATGGCAAAAGCAAACTCACAATCTCACACATGGTCCTATTGTGAATATGGTGAGGGCAGTGGATAAGCGGATAATACCCTCTTGTTTGGTGAATATAGCCATACCTGATCAATCTTATAATTGGTGAAATTTTTTTACCCATATCCACTATAGTGGGGAGGGTATGGATGTGGGGTCTAGGGTAGCAGGCTCCATTGGCACATCTAACCGGTAAGTAAAATACTGGTAAAAACTTGTACTGAAGTTTTACTTGGGTGTATGAACTCACATAGTGATTCACTTCACACATTATTTCATCAGACTCATTAAAGTGGTAGAAATTTGGTGGGCCAGTGATAAGGTGGCATAGCTGACATGTAAAAACGAAGGTGGGGGTGACACTAGTGACCTCACAGCTCCCCCTCGAAACCCTATGCTCTGAGCTCTCATCTCCGACAGTAGAGATGATGAGGAGAAGCACAGGATAGTGCGTCAGGTCCCACCCACCCTAACCTAACCATCCTATTTGGTAGATGATGGAAGCAATTTGAAGATGGGGGAGACGAATGGGAACTCAAACTTCATTTATTAACAATATAGGGACCAAATAGAAAAACTTCTAGAAAATAAGGGTACACCTAACGTCTTTCTACATCAGCCATGACACCTCATCATTGGCCCACCATATTCTTGCCACCTTAGTGCGTCTAATGAGATAATGTGTGAAGTGAATCACTCGTGTAAGTTTATGAGCGAAATTTCAGTACAAGTTTAGAGACCTGTGGTGCATTTTACTATTCTTTCTCTTGTCACCTTTTCACATCATCTATGCCAACTCATCACTGGCCCCCAAATTTCTACCACCTCAACGTGTCCAGTGAGAGGATTTGTGAAGTGAATAACTTATGCAAGTTTTGTAATATTCTGTCTTGGTTCAGGCACAAGAGGCCTAATCATGCATGGGTTTAATCTCATATTGGCAATTCAGGTTGATATAGCACTGTATATAAGCTTGAGGGAACCAACCACACCAACCGGGTTAACCTTTTCAGGCAAAGCGAGGATGAAAACCTATGTGTTGGTATCGACTAGACGTACCTAAGATGTTACAGATGGTGTTAAAGTCAACCTATGGCCTGATTGTGTTACGTGTTGTGCCATGAGTGTCTGTTAGACATGCAATCACCCAAGGGAACCGTTCCTGGTCATTTGGCTTGATTGTGCCACGTGCTGTGCTGTGCACGCTAGTCAGATGCACAGATTACTTGAGGGGCCGGCATGATTGGTGAGGGCGTCGGATTCTTTAGGGGGGTAAATGTAACACCCTAACTTATTTCAGGCCCAAGAGGCATGGTCATGCATGAGTTTAGTCCCATCTTGGCAATGCAGGTTGAGATAACACTATATATAAGTCTGAGAAAATCAACCATACTAATCGGATTAATCCTTTTGGGCGAAGTGATGAAGAAATCCTAAGTTTTGGTATGGGCTGAGCCTATCCAAGGTATTATAAGTAAATGTACTCAAACGTTAAACCCTCAAGTTTTTAGACCTAAATGAAATTTCAATATAAATTTAGAGATCTATGATGCAATTTACTGTTTGGGAAAAAATCTTTCCAAGTTGGCATATGAGGACCCTCTCATGCATCAGACCCAGTTGGAAGCCATCAGATCATGATTTAGATCACATGTAGGCTAGCTCCTGATTGTAGTCTTACATGAGAGGGGTCCTTAGAGAAGGTTTTTCAGTTAAGAACAATTTTAGAGATAAATTCACATTTGAAGAGAATTGTTACTCCAACTCAATATTTGGATCTAGCTTACCACATAGGCAGCCAGCTCTCTCTAACATTTACTATTTCTAACAAAACATGATGGAAGTAACCTTATTGCACCGCTTTCCTAAATAGTGGGACTGAATTGGTAAAAAAAAAAAAAAAACTTAAAATAAAAACTCATAAAATAGAGAGTTATCATAAGCATCACTTGTGTTTTGCAAAATACCACAATATGTGCTAGTGATACTTGCATTGGTGATTACCCTTATTTTTTATTTAGTCTCCTATTCATTTCCCCTGCTTTTCATTTCCAGAAACCAGGTGGGATTATTGCACTTCTTGATGAAGCTTGGTGAGTTTAAAGATCTCTTTTTATTGCACTACATATTATGATTAGCTAATAAATATTTGCTTTCTTTTTTTAACCAACACCGTTTTATTTGTTATTACATGCTTCTAACCAAGATTGCTTTGCTTCTTTTATCCTGTATGCTCCAGTATGTTTCCTAGATCTACACACGAGTCATTTTCTCAGAAGTTGTATGAAAAGTTCAAGAACCACAAAAGATTTAGCAAACCAAAGCTTTCTCGTACTGCATTTACAATCCAACACTATGCAGGAGAAGTAAGCATTTTTCACAACATAACATTCTTTAATTATTCATCCATTTGCTCAAGTACATTCCTTTTAATTTCTTATTTTTTTCCAGGTAACATATCAGTCTGATTATTTCCTGGACAAAAACAAAGATTATGTAGTGGTAGAACATCAAGAGTTACTGAATGCTTCGAAGTGCTCTTTTGTGTCAGAGTTATTCCCACCAGTATTAGAAGAGAACACAAAATCATCGAAGTCCTCAATCGCAGCTCGCTTTAAGGTATAAGAAGATGACCATGCCATGAATTTTTGTGCTTAATTTTTGTTCTAGATATAAGCGATTTTCACATCATCTACTACAAAGTTATGCAAAAGAAAATACCAAAATAGATTGTACACCATGAACAAATATTTAGCTATGTCTGTTGCATGGTGAAGGTGAAGTGAATGAAGTGATTGAGATTAGGTTGCCTTCATTATCCTTTTCCTATCTTGTAAAATCTTTGGTATGATGTGTATCTGATCGTCCAATATATTTCCCAGTTGCAACTTCACGAACTCATGGAGACTTTGAGTTCTACAGAACCCCATTACATTAGATGTATCAAGCCCAATAATCTTCTTAAGCCTGCTACTTTCGAGAACATCAATGTGTTGCAGCAACTTCGATGTTCAGTAAGGATAACATCAATGAGCATACAGTTCCAGAGAATCTCAATATTTTAGTATATTTTGACAATGGTTCTTCATCCTTGTAGGGTGTTCTTGAAGCTATTAGAATTAGCTGTGCTGGATATCCTACAAGAAAAATATTTCACGATTTTCTTCATCGATTTCGCATTCTTGCTCCTGAAGTTTTCAAAGGAAGGTGAGTATGCTTTTTGACAAAAAAAAAATGTATCCCCTTTACTTGTGAATTTTGTCATTTCTTTTAGGAATTGGGAGAAATACCAATAAGCTTTATTATAGACCAATAAGTTTATATATACACAAAGTCATGTACACAAAAGGGCAAGACAAGACAATATAGGACTAATCCCATACTAATAGAACTATATGTATTAGGTGGTGTTTGGCTGACCTAAGCTTATTAATAAGGCAACCTTTATTGACTTATAAGACGAAGATTGGCTTATCTGATAAGTGTAGAAGTTGTTTGGTAAGATTTGGGCTTATAAGCTTGAGGGTGTGTGAAAATGTTTAAAAGAGTGTGGGGTAATGAGAATAAGCTCTCAAATAAGCTGAAGAGGTCAGTCTCCACTGGATTCAACTTATCCACCTAAGTAAGCTGAAACCAACCTATAAGCCCCAAAATGATATGGGTATTTGGCCAAGTTTAAGCTTTCTGGAGAAGTCGAAGCGCCAAAGAGACTCGGCCTAACACCCCGTTAACAATTTCTAGCTTGTATCATTAACTGGTTTGATCCTTTTTAACAGAACTGATGAGAAAGTCATGTGCCAAAAGATTCTGGACAAAATGGGAATCCATGGTTATCAGGTGAAGCCTGCTTTACCAGATTGAATCTCCTTTATATAACTATATGCACAATTTTCTCATTTCCACATCTCCCCCAAAAATGCCAAAGCAAGCTAAAGATGAGAAGCTTGTTCTTGTCGAGCAGTTACAACTTGTGAGTGGTAAATAATGTAAGATGGGTAAATAAAACTAGAAACTGGAATTGTTTTCTTCTACATTTTTCATTTATGATTTATTTTCTTTCTTGAGATTGCATTGCAGTAATGTACTCACACAGCATGTCCAGGAAATGCTTGGATTGGACTGTTCAATTATGAACTCTCTCATAATATTGCAAAGTTTCTGACTGACAGATAGGGAGAACTAAGGTGTTCCTGAGAGCTGGTCAGATGGCTGAATTGGATGCTAGAAGAACTGAAGTGCGAAATAAAGCAGCAAGAGACATTCAGAGTAGATTTCGCACTCATGTTGCTCATGAGCAGTTCCTTATACTACGAAGAGCATCTATATGTTGGCAATCTTTTGTTAGAGGTAAAGTGTCATTAGATGGCATCTCAGCCGGAAATGCATGCTCATAGTAGAAGTGGAACCATATGCTTAAGGTTATACTAAGAGTTCGTTTGTTGATTGCAGCAAGATTGGCTTGTAAGCTACGTGAGTTCCTGAGACAACAAGCAGCAGCACTGCAAATACAGAAAAATACCCGTTGCTATTTTGCTTCGAAATCTTATTCTAAACTATGCTTGTCAGCCATAACATTGCAGACAGGCTTAAGGGCTATGAGTGCTTATAGTGAATTCAATTTCAGAAAGCAAAAGAAAGCCTCTATCCATATCCAGGTAGGTTGTGGGCGCTTTTTTTTAGTATATATTTTTGGAAGAAAAGACATCTGGGATACTTATGTAGTCTGGTTTTCTCAGCTTGCATGATGGACAAATTAGTTATCAAGCACCTAGCATTGTTCTAAATAGCGGCCGCTAAAATCTTGTATGCGATCGCTAAAGCAATATCAGCAATGCCCCACGACACTTATTACATAGCACTTGGGTTTAGCGGTTGCTGGTTAGAGCTATTAAGCGGTCTAATTTAGTAGTTTAGTGGCTCAATTAATGCTTAAGTGGTCCGATTTAGCAGTTGTGTTTTATTGTATAATATAGGCTATAGCTATTACATTTCGTGGAAATGCGTGGTATAGCACTTTTGTTTTGTTGTGGCTGGTTTATTTTGTTAATCTATAACTTAGTAATTGGTGGTTGGTTTCTTTTGGAGAAATTTTCTCGAATGATTCTATTTTTTTTCTCAAATGTTTCAATTGAGTCTCATTTCTTTTAGCTTTGAATGTTAGGTCCTAATTCTTTTCATATAGATTCAACTGAGTCCCTCTTTTTTAAAATTTGAATATTTTGTCCTATCTCTTTTAAAATTGTTTCGATTGAGTCACGCTTATCACTTGTTATTAGTGAATTTCGTATAATTTTATAAAATTTAACAGTTTGGTAGTGGGTTTTAATGATTGTGTTGTTGATGTAATTTTCTTAAGTTTTTGTGCCAAATTAGTGATCAATTATCCTAACCAGTTAGTGTTTCATTATCCCAAAGGAGAAACAATTGATTGATCTAATTTTCAAAATTAAAAATAGTGTGATTAACTGAGACATTTAAAAAAGAAGTGAGACTATTAGTGAAAATTTCTCTTTGCTTTTGTTATCTTGATGTTTATATCACTTATTATGTTTTATGGACAGTATAATCAAAATAGTTATGTCTTGATATGGAACAATATATGATATGTTTAGGTTTACCCCTTTTTTTCCTTTTGGGAAGAGTTCTACTTGTTTGTTGATATAACATATACATATGCCATATAATTGTACATGTATATCTATTTGTTAAATTAGTAAACCGCTAATAATGCTGCATATCACATAAACACTACAAGGTGCAGTGATCACTCACCATCCACTTATGGCTATTTATAGTATTGGCTCCTAACATTTTATGTGTTTATCTTTTTTTTCTCTTTTGAACATAACTCTGATAACGCTTGCCTGCAGGCTCAATGGCGTTGCCACAGAGATAATTCAAATTATCTAAAACTGAAGAAAGCGGCATTAACTTATCAGTGTGCATGGAGGAGGACGATTTCCAAAGGGAAACTTCGAAAGCTTAAAATGGTACTCAAGCCATTGTGCCATCATTTGATTTTATTTTATTTGGCATTTTACTGGTACAGCTTTTGATTCTGTGCTGCATAAATTATGTAGGCTGCAAGAGACACACAAGCTCTAAAGGTGGCAAAGGTGAAACTTGAGGAACATGTGGAAGAGCTAACAAGCCGTTTGCACCTGGAAAAGAAACTGAGGGTCAATGCTGTTTCCTGAATCAAATTCATGTTGTTAAGTTATAGTTTTACACAATCTTCCTTAAAATCATATGGGCACACTGGATTCACAGGAGCTGCAGACTTCATGCATATATGTCTACTAACCCTATATTGCAGTCACATAAATATCTCTGTTTGCAGAATGATCTGGAGAAGATCAAAGCAGAAGAAAATTTCAAATTACAGGCTGCTCTTCATGAGATGGAGCAGCGAGTGGAAGAAGTCACAGCAATGCAGGAAAGAGAATCAGCCAGAAAGACTGTTGAAGAAGTTCTTGCTCAAGAAAGGGAAAAAATCACTTCATTGACCACTGCAGTTGATGAGCTGAAGGTATGTTTCTCAAATTTTGCTTGTGAACTGTCCAATTGTACCACAAATTGAAATGATCTAAATATTGCAACATTTATTTTTTTAATCAAATAAAATAGAAGCATACTAATTTATTTCTTGCTACAAAGAGTAAATGGTCTATGATTCTAAAATACGTCTCATGGTTTGATAGAGTTTCAGGCTAGAAGTAGCTCATTTATATGGCATGATATTTTGATGATTATGGATGCTTGCTATTTCTATGGCTACTAGTATCACAACAAGAAGAATACTATACTAAGAAAGCACTTTTTGTTGCCCAGGAAAGAAATGAAGAATTGAATAAGAAAGTTGAGGTTGCAGATGAAGATATCAAGCAGCTTAGAGGCACTGTGCAGAGGTTTGTTGCTTTACTTAGTGACTATAGTTCTCAATATTGTTTCTCATATACTGTGGGCAGCTACCCGAATGGAAACACATAACTTGAACATGGCTTATTATAATGACATGGCCCCATTGGCATCATTCTTCAAGTGAAGCTGTACTCAAAAAAACTCTTGTGAAATCCCAAATGCAAATTTAAATCACAAACACATGGCTGCAGATATAAGTACACATGTGCAGACAACGCATACGTCACCATTTTAATTTTAATTTGGCACAGCACTCAGAATCACACTTGACTACCAAATCACACATTTTGTTTATCTGAGACTTAATGTAAATTTTGCATATTCTGGTTGCAGTAGTTCATGGAATGGGTCCTGAGACCAGTACTAGTACTTTGTTGAACGCTTCTAGTTGCAGTAGAATACATTCCCATCATTTTTTAATGTGAACATTGAGATAAGCAAAGTTCTTTTTCCTATATCAAATTATCAATAGACTAGAAGTGAATGTAAGAGAAGGAGAGGTGTTGTTAGTAGCAGAAAGACAACAAAATGAAGCAGCGACAACTGCACTAGGTGAATCTCAAGAGAGAAATGAAGCATTAGCAAGGAAAGTTGAAGATTCTGATAAACAAATTGATCTGCTTCAGAAAACTGTTCAAAGGTACTTTCTTGTCTTAGAAAGCATCTTTTAGCACTACTGGCAAATTCTTTATTGTAGAACGGCCAGCTATATTACTCGAAGTCTTAAGTTTGTATCTTTTGTGAGGTCATAGTGATCCTTTTTGTCACTAGTATAAAGAAAATGTAAGTGAAAAGGAGACTTTTCTGCTAACAGAAAGACTAGTGAAAGACATGACAAAGAAATCGTTAACTGAAGCTTGGGAAAGAAATGAGGAATTAATAAAGAGAATTGAAGATGCTGAAGAAAATATTTGTCAGCTTAAAATACTGTGCAAAGGTTCAACGCTTGTCATATTAGAATATATTTGTACTATTTTTTTTCTGAATTCCACAATTGTGCATCTGACCATAGAACCTGATGGTAATTTTCTCTACCATACGAAGTGACCATAGTTCAGTGAGTCCACTTTCATCGTTCTCCACTATATGGGCCAACAGCTTTCACCTCTTCTGCTGGATTCAGATTTGAAGAGAATGTGATAGAACTGGATTCTTCAATGATGATGGAACAGCAACAAAATGAGGCAACTATAAAGGAACTAGGTGAAGCACAAGAGAAAATTGAAGAACTGCTCGCACAAGTTGCAGATGCCGATGGAAAATCCACTCTGCTTCAGACTACAATGCAAAGGTTATTTTCATTCAATAAGAAATATGATCTTTTCCCAACACAAGTAGAATCTTTACAACTGATCAATTTTTTTAATACCATTGTTTATGCGCTTTTTCTTTGCAACCACATACGATTGTAAAATCATTCAACTGTTTTACATACAGTTGTGCTCTTTTTTTTCATGAATGCAGGCTTGAAAAAAGTTTGTCTCAGAGAGAAGCCATGTTGCTTGCAGAAAGGCAAGAAAGTGAAGCAAACAAGATATCACTCACTGAAGCTCAGGGGAAAAATGAGGAATTACTCAAGGAAGTTGAAATTGCTGAAAAAAACATTGCTAACCTTCAAGATGCCATCCGAAGGTCTATTTCTTAATATATCAAATTTCCTTGTTCCTATGCTTGATTGCACTTTGTTGCTGACTTCTATCCTGGTCATCCATATTTTCAGTTAATTCTTTTTACACTATCACGGTGTAGCTGTTAGAAATCATTTCTATCATCTTAGCAAGGCTATGACTGATTATTCTTTCTCATTGATATAGACTTGAAGAAAATGCAACAATAATCGAGACTTCATTACTAGTTGAAAGGCAGAACAGTGGTGCAATCATGTCACAATTAAGTGAAGCACATGCAGGAATTGAAGAACTGCAAAAGAAGCTCATTGATGCCAATAGGACAAACAATCTCCTTCAAGATTCTTTAAAGAGGTTTATTTCTCACCTTAGATTAATTATCCATTGTGTTATCACACTTCAACAATTGATACTGATATTAGTTCATGCCTAGTTCATTCTATTATTCGGTTGCATGTGTCCAATCTCAAACTTCCAGTGCAGATCAGCACTATAGTCCTCCGAGTATATAGGTGGTTTTGATCCCAATACACTTAATTTTACTATCAGAATGGCAATAGAATAATCCAAGCAGGAAAATTGTGGAAAACTTATGAGGAAACACAAATGAAGAATGAACCAAGAAAGTTGAAGTTTCTCTACCATCTAAGCAGTCCACTGCTCATTTTATGTATCATCACATGAACCCACCAAGGTTAACCTTTCATTAACGACAATACATGAAACTAACCACAAGAGGCCATCATCTGATTCTAGTCTAGCCTAACAACAATTGGTGTTCGGTAGTTATGCCTAATCCTTACTTTGTCAAGTTAAATTGCTCAAATGGGCAAGATAATCCTAGCCTGTGATGAAGAGATAAATTTGCTCTCCATCTTGGGAAAGTTTTGTTTTCTTTGCCCAAATCACTCCCACCGCCTACCATATCTTGATTTGTGGTGTAGATTAAAAAGAAATAAAATATATTAAGAAATTACTATTAATTCCTCAAAGTGTTTTGATCTCACGCCTTTTGGGCAAAGCAACACCTATTTTTTCTCTGGCTAATCTTGCCCATATGGGCAATAGCCTAAGTTTGCATACAAACCATGTCCTTTCTTGCATACCATTTCTATTAGAAGAAGTGCAGCAAAGAAGTGAAGAATTACTGAAGAAAAGTATTTCTGCGAATAGAAAAGTTGATCACTTCAAATACTGCAGAAGTTTTCATTGCTGTTTAGAGGAAATTTTCTTTCATGATCTTCATCTTGGGGAAATTATTTCCACACTGCACTTAACTCCATTTTTTAAGCAACCTTCTGAATAGTTTTTAGGAGCAATGCTCTCCTTGTTTGGAATTCCCAATCATCTGCTTAAGCCTTTGAGAGTTATCCCCACTTCACTTTCTTCTAATACTTTTATACTCTTCAAATAGGTGGTAATGTTGGGGGTCATCGCCATTTTGACATATATATTACTGGTGGATATCAGCCTATCACCGCATAGTAGTTCGGTTGGTAGGTGATCTGATTGAGATCTAGTCTTGGTTTTCGCACTAGACTCGCCCAGATTCTAATATATGGAATTACGGGATCTTACTTAGAATACCGAAACCCAAATATTGATCGAAACACAAATCAAAGTAAATTGCACAACTCTTTATTTCAAAGAGAGTTTGTACACGTCGAATGTTAGGATGTACTCTCCTACGTCGAGGAATTATGTGTCTAAGACTTCAATAAGTTCAACCTAGACTCGATAATCTAAACTAGAACTATTACAAAATAGTTATAATCCAATCGTATCAATACGTATCAGACTCAATAACCTAAACATATTAAATTCGGACACTAACTAACCCTAAACAGATAGGACTCAGTTATATATATTTGGATCGAACTACAACTTCAACCAGAGATTGAATCTTTTTCAAGGTCGCGCTCCTTTTCATGGTCGCGAATCATTTCTGAACTCGACCTGAGATCCATCCGGATCAGTAGGAAAAACATGTAAACGGTTCTTAGCATTAGAGTTAGCAAAGTTGATGGGGACCCTAGTAGTAGTTAAGGGACAATACAAAGTCAGAGACATTCTTCTGTTGTTCTGTACATTACCTTTTTACCATGACTCAGAGCAAGGGGAGGATGAAGTTGCTTGAGAAAAGAATAGAGCCATGGCCATGATATGTGTTGTAAAGAGGATGTAGAAGAGGAAGAAGCATGTTGTCACCTTGACAGTGCATGTGTATAAAAATCTGAAGATCTTGAACCGCAGGGCACCATTGCTTAATACAATATGTGGGATCAATTGCAGGTTGTGGCAGAATGCAAAGAGTGCTAAATAATTCCCCCCTTTACCTTTCTTGCACGGGTATCACTTGGCAAGTCCTTGGAGATGCAGCATCTGCACTTGGCTACATCTTTACTCCTTTACTCAAGTTGATGATATCATTGATATTATAATTTTGTTTACTATACATAGGTTCGAAGAAAATGCAACAACAAGGGATGCTTTGTACCTTGCAGAAAGGCAAGAGCATGATCAAACCAAGCAAGCACTTTCTGAAACTCAAGAAAGAAACTGGGAATTACTTAGGAAAGTTGATGAAGCTGAGAAAAGTATTAACCAGCTGCTGGAGAATGGGCAAAGGTTCTTGTTTTCCTGGGATTATTGGCAGCTTACACAATTAGCAGCTATAGCTTTGTTTACTTAAACATGATGCACCTGCTGCAATGCAATAATAGAGACTCATTCTTGTCTTCTCAACTTTTTGAGCTAACACACAGTTCATTTTCTTCAATGAATTTAGACTTCAAAGAAATGCAACGGTAAGAGAGTCTTTGCTGCTTACGACAAAGCAAAACTATGATTGCACTACAAAAGCACTAGTTGAAGCTAAGGAGAGAAACCGAGAGTTAGTGACAAGAATTAAGGATTCAGATAAGAAAATCAGTCTGCTTGAGGATTCAGTTGGCAGGTTTGATTTCTTTTCTTAGAAGTATTTGTGAGCTTCAAACAGCTTGAACAACTGTTGTTCAGTCTATTATAGTGTATTGCACTTCAAGAGTTGTTCTTATTGTGCATCCCTATGCTACCACCTTATTTGGTTGCTCCAACTGTAATAATTCTATTCTTTGCACAGACTTGAAGAAAGTACAGCAGACAGAGAGACTCTGTTAGCAATAGAAAGGCAAGAAAACAGTGCAACCAAGAAAGAGCTAGCCAATGCCTGGAAAAGGATCAGGGAATTACTAGACGAGGCACAACATTCCCATGAAATTAGAAAACAACTTGAAGATACCATCAGGAGGTCCGATGCTTCTCTTTATTGTATTAAGTCATGCTTGTATTTAAATTATAGAGCACTAACCTTGTTTTTAATATGTTGGATCATCCAATTCTATTTTGCTTCTAATAATTAGGAGGGACAGTTGAGGACACATGCTGTAGCTTGTGTCTCAATTCTGTAACTTATGTTGTGATAGTGACCTTTTCTTTTGATGATCACAGACTTGAAGAAGATGCTACTGCCAGAGAGGCTTTACTGCTAACGGAAAAACAAGGACATGAGGCAACCAAGAAAACTCTCACTGAAGTTCAGGGGAGAAATGAGGAGTTCATCAAAAAAATTGAAGATGCTGATAGAAATATTCTTCAGCTTCAGTTTACCATAGATAGGTCCATAATCGTTCGTTGGTATACTTGCTCCCAGTTAGCATCTCACACCAAGATCCTATGGAAGATAATTGTTCATTTTATGTTTTGCCTACAAACCTCTAGGGAAATGAGTTGTCATCAGAAGACCTACCTCATCCCTCTTGAACTTAGGTGAATCAACTCTTTCTTTCTTTTATGAACACAGGCTTCAAGATAATACAGCTGCGAAGGAGACTTTGCTGTTGAGAGAACGAGAACAAAACAATGCGGCCATGAAGGCACAAGCTGAAAATCAAGAAAGAAGTGAACAAGTACTAAAGAAATTTGAGGATGTAGACAAGAAGATTGATCTTCTTCAAGATATTATCCAAAGGTACTTTATCTACTTATGATCTATTTCTAATATGTATGTTTGGTAATGATCAATCTATAGTGAGCCAATCTTTCAAAGACTTAGATGCTAATGTTTGATGTATGTTTCATGCATTCATTCAGGCTTGGAGATAATACAATCAAAGACACTTTGTTGCTATCAGAGAAACGAGAAAAGGATGCAATGAAGAAAGCACTCACTGAAGCTCAAGGCAGAAATGAAGAGTTACTAATGAAAATTGAAGATGCCAATAAAAAAATTGAATATCTCCAAAATATTATAAATATGTATTTACCCGGGGTCACACATGCAAGAGTTTGTCATATTTTTTTTTCTCTTCTGAACACTAATACTAGTTAACTGTTGCTGTTGCCCAAAAAACAGGCTTAAAGATAATATAGCAGCAAAAGTTGCATCTTTGGAAGTTGAAAGACAAGAAAATGACACGATTAGGAAATCTCTCGCTGAAACTCAGGAGAAAATTGATGAGTTACTTAAGAAAGTTAGAGGTAGTGAATACAGGGTCCACCAGCTTCAAGATACTGTGCAAATGTTGGTGTCTTTATTTTCTAACTATAATGACATCATTACCAGTCACTTATGTTATCCTTTTGAAGCCTAATGTTTTCTTCTCTGAAACCAGGCTTCAAGTAGATGCAATATCAAGATTGTCCTCCTTTGTAATGGAAAGACAAGAAAGTGATGCTGTGAAAAAAACACTTACTGAAGCTCATGGTAGAAATGAAGACCTCCTCAAAAGAAATGATGATTTGATCAAGAAAATTGAAGATTCTGGTCAAATTGTTGCTAAGCTTGAGGTGACCTTAGAAAGGTATCCATTTGAAAATTTTAATTTTTTTTAATTTTCTCAAATTAACTGGCCATATTCTGCACTTGATCATTATCAACTTTTGATGGAACAATTATTATCCATTCTTCCCACAAACACAGGCTTGAAGGAAAAGCAGCCAACTTGGAGGCAGAGAACCAAATACTCCGTCAACAAGCAATTGTTACTCCTCCATCTACTGCCAAGTCTCCAGCTTCATGCTCCAAGATCTCCTTGATCCATGTAATGTATCTTCAAAAGACCACCCTTGGATGCCCTTGCATAGTTGCACAACTGTTGGATGCTCAAATCCAAATCTAATTGTATCTAACAGAGAAGCCCAGAGAATAGTCATATTTTGAATGGCAACGTACATGCTGAAATGAAGTCCTCAACTGGCACAGCTGAAACAAGACCCACATTGGTGAGTTTAATCAAGGCTGCATATCAATTCTGAATTTTTTATAAGTATTGTTGATATTAATTGAGCTGTCACAACTTTTTTAAAAAATATATATATTGCAGGGCAATGCCCCAGTTTTGAGTAACCAAAAGGATTACGAAAATGGGGAAAAATCACACAGGGTACTTAATGAAATATACCAGGTGAGCTACTTGCTACTTGTGGAATTTAGCCTCAACCTTTATTGCTGTAATTGATAGTGTTGTTGATTCTCTGAACTCTCCTCAGCCCCAGCTGCCCCAGGATGATCAGCAGCTGTTGCTTAAGTACATTTCCCAGTATCTTGGATTCTCTGGAAGCAAACCTGTTGCTGCTCTTCTTATATACCAATGTCTTCTTCATTGGAGATCATTTGAAGCAACAAAGACGGGTGTCTTTGACAGTATTCTACAAGCTATGAACTCAGCAACAGAGGTTACCAGCACTTTGCTTTGAATTGTGTTTTATTTGTTATTATGCTGTACCAGTTCTCATGAAGTACCTATTCTTCCCCCATTGCAAAGTCCTCTGAACCCTGGATCATTACATTGTTCTAATATTGACTGACTTTCCTCTTTTTTCAAGGCTCAACACGATACGAGAACCATGGCCTATTGGTTATCCAATTTGTCGACATTAGCAGTTCTCCTGCAATATTCATTTAAAACCACTAGGGCAGCACACTCAGCTCCACATAGACGAAAATTTTCCTACGAGAAAATCTTCCGAGCAGGTCAAACTTCAAATGGTGGGCTTGCTTATTTCAGTGGCCAATCAGAAGTTGGAGCTACTGGATTGCACCAAGTTGAAGCAAAATATCCAGCTTTGCTCTTCAAGCAGCAGCTTGTGGATCTAATTGAAAAGGTCTATGGGATGATAGGCGACAAAGTGAAGAAGGAGCTAAACCCTTTACTTGAGTTGTGTATACAGGTAAGCCACCAGCTGCCCTGTTTCTGAATGAAAAGTAAGCATCAGCTACAAAAATTTACCCATTTAAGGGTCTACAAATGTTCCAAATCTTTAGGATCCAAGAACTTCTCACTCAGATCTAGCAAAGGCCTCTAATGTTTTGGGCCAACAGAACAAACTCAAACATTGGCTGGGCATCGTCAAAATTCTCACCGACTACTTAAATCTACTAAGAGCCAATCATGTAGGTGCTAAATTACTACAAATCTCAATGCAGTGTCCACTAGCAAAGGGTTTTGAAAGCATTGGTCTTGCACTGTTAAATTTGTAGGTCCCATCAATTTTGGTCTACAAGTTGTTTACTCAAATATTTTCAATGATCGATGTTCAACTATTTAACAGGTTAGACTTTTTGCCCTCTCATTATATTTTCTTCTTAAAGATATAAGCTGTTATAAAATCTCTCTCTTGAAAAATAGACTCCTTTTGCGGCGTGAGTGCTGTTCATTTAGCAACGGGGAGTATATTAAATCTGGACTGACTCAACTAAGACATTGGTGTGATGATGTTACTCAAGAGGTTATTCACTTTTCTGATGTCTTGGCATGGATTTTCCAACTGCTTTTCAGCTTATGTTTTGATTTGACACAGCTTGTGGATTTGGCCTGGGAAGCTCTGAGGCATATCAGACAGGCTGCTGATTTTTTGGTGTGTATTTATTTGTTTCTTAAAGGACAATTGAACGCTTTTCAGCCTTGTGCACAAACTGAATTGTATGGTACTTAATTTGCTTTAATCATAAATCCTTTTCCTGCTTTTTTCATTTATCAGGTAATTTCTCTAAAGCCAACAAGAACATGGAGAGAAATACGCGATGATGTCTGCCCAGTAAGTGTTATTTGATCTGATCTAGATTTGTGTGTTGTTACTCCTTGCCTCTATATTTTCTAATCATTTCACAAATGTTCAGGCTCTCAGCTTACAACAGCTAGAGCGGATAGTTGGCATGTATTGGGATGATGTGAAGGGCAGAAATACAATTTCAGCAGAGGTAAGTTGATTGGCTTCATCTGTGTAAACTTATGATTTAGTCCTATGTTAGTTGAATTGTTATTCCATTACAAATGAACTACTGTTTATATGGCATCTGCTATATATATAGTTCATATCAAGCATGAAAGCTATGTTGCACGAGGAATCGAGTAGTGCCGCCAACTTTTCTGTCCTGCTGGATGATGACTCGAGGTTTGCTCTATTCAAGATATTGGCAGATTTCAAATTTCATGCCCTTAATGATGCTGGATGGTCCATGGATTTACCTGCATTGTTTCATTTCTCATTTCAGCATACCTTTTTCACTTGAAGACATTGCAAAGTCAATGCCGATCATTGAGATGGCAGACAATGACTTACTACCTCTTATCCATGAAGACCAAAGTTTCGCGTTTTTGTTGCAAACGAGAGAATAACTCGTTGATCTCTATGGAACCTTCACCAGTCACCATTCGTGGATAAATCAGGAGTTCGTCTCTTTGGGGTGTACAGTACGCGTGATTCTCGTTGTACCATATAGCAAACCGTTGAAGATTAGTTGCTAGGAGAATTTTTGGGCTTCTGATTTTATGAATTGGTTCACTGAATGTATATTTGTAAAAAAATTTCAGTTTCTCTTGTCGCGCCTTTCTACACTTTTTCCCTTTCCGATTGTTTTTGAGTTCTAATTGTAAAAAGGCCCTTATACAAGTGTGTTAACACTTAACACCGAGATTTTTGAGCGACAAGTGAAGCTACATGACTGGGTTCGGGTTCCCAGTCAGAAATTTGAATTTAAGTTTCATATTTTATTCTATTTGTGCTTTGTATGATACATCAAGTTTATTTTAGTACTATATTTCAAATAATCCATCTCAAGTTCTGAAGTAGTTTATCTTTGATCAACACCTAATCTTTCTAAATTTCAAAGTTCAAACAATGCAACGGTATAATCGTTCAAAACTCACGGTTCTCATCCAGAATTCCTAGTTATCGGCTGGTTACCGACATGATACAAATTAGGTTTCAATTTGAATTCCCAATCTAATCGATTTTTTACCGATTCCTGCTAGTAACCGACCGAAAACCAATACCAGCCACTGCTATTTCGGAACCCTAGTTACATGTATGCTCCCCTCGTGTACTAATTTTCCTAATGTTGATCAATATTGAGGGTATTTATGTGCAATCTTGATGGAACATAGAATCTAGTAATTATACGAAATGTACAAAAACACAAAAAAAATTGAGAAAAAAAAAATAAGGGAAAGAAATACAGCCGGTGGTCCTTGTCAGCAGCAACAATGCACTTTTTTTTATCTTAGATATACTGCGCCAATGAACCATGCTATTTCGAAGCAAGAAACTAATCATAGATTAGAATAATTTTGCATGGTGTCACGCCTTAATCTACTAGTTTATTTTGTTGGAATATTTATACCACTTGTTAAGAACAATAGAAACTCTGATCTTAAATCAAAATTTATCTCATGAGATATGATTTTTAAACATACATAATAATAAGAATAATAATTGAAAGATATAACAAAGAAAAACTATAATGATGGAGCAACAATAATTAAAGAGAAAAAACTAACAAAAAATATCTCAAATTTTTAAACATAACTTCAAAAAAATATAAAACATCAACACTCTCAACCAAATCCTTCCACTCTTCTACTGAAATCTGATACATAAAATAACTCTAATCTCATCTTTACTATACCCTTCTTGTTTTTATTTTGAATTGATCTCCTTAAATCAAGTTTAATTGATCTTACATAATCCTATTTTCTATAAGTTTATATAGATTCTAATTCTACCTCCAACTTACAAAAAAAAAATGTATCTAATGCAAACTAATTAAAATTCTCAGTAATTTTTCATGCCTAATACAATTATGTATTACAAGAAGAGACATTGCCCGACACATTTCATGAGAGAAGGTAACGGCAATATGTTAATTTTAGCTGTCATCTCAACTGCTCGGTCCTTTACATTATTATACAAGCGCCACTTAGTGCCTGGGCTGGAGCAGAACGAAATGACAAGATTTCAACCACCTGAATCCAGAAGGGGATAAACATAACCCCTAGATCGAAATACATCTTCTAGTATACATGTACAGTTCTTGAAGCCCAACTGAAAAAAAAAATGTGGGCCACTCTGGCAAGGAAGACAGACTAGCAGTATAAACTCTTGAACATTGATCATGGTTCAGCTAGTCAGATGAAAATCCAGTCCCTGTTAGGATTTGCTCCTGAGCTTCTTTCGCGGTTTCAGGTCAATCACAAAGACGGTGATGTTGTCCTCAGTTCCTTTCTTCAGAGCGAGCCTCACAAGATAATCAGCGGCTGCTTGTGCAGCAGGATCGGTAGATTCATTGCCCTCATCAAGTGATGATGTAACACTATTGTTCTTGTACCACAGAAGGATCTGTCGGCGTGCGACTCTGCATGCCTCCTCATTTGACAAGACGTCCCACAGCCCATCGCTCGCGATGATGAGGCAGTCATCTTCTTTTGTCCGAGGAACAACCGTGACTTCTGGTTTAGGAATGAGGAATGGTTTCAAATAACGGTCCCCTGAAACATCACCAGTAATTCCAATTCGACTTAGCAGAGGTCACATCAAATTTGGACAAACGTTATCCAATGCACAGAGAAGTCAGTTGAACTATTACTGGTTCAACTAAATTTTCAGGTGAATTTGGAAGAACAGCAATGCCCAAGTATTGGACACACTGTAACTGATTTGAGTGGTGCAAGAAATGTGAACAAATCCAACTAAGACCCAGTATTAGCCATGGTCCGAGCTGCAAGTGCCACTTGCATGAAGCATGATACAAGTATATAAGGTACCTTTGTTTCTTCGATAAAAGAGGACTTTTCTACATCTTGAGGCACATCTGCATACTCAATCTGAATGTTCCCATAAATATATTTAAGCTCGTTTTACAACAACACAACTTCACCTAAAAGAATTAGTGGCGATGTCCCGCTAGGTGGCCTAGAACATGATTGGCTAACAGTATTTAGCGTAATAAAGTTTACATCTTGGGTAGAAATAAGCTGCTGAACCCAACTTGCTCATATTTTGGAGCTGAGCATTTCTTTTTGAATTTAAAAATGAGTTGATAATATAAGCCCATACAACCTCTGAATAGAAACTAAAGCTCACAGAGTTATCTCATCTTATAAAACTAGCCGAAATCTCAAGTAATTATATGATTAATATGATTTAAAATTTTATCTATGTTGCATAAAGAGAAATTCTCTTTTAATACTATAATAAAAATAGTCGATTTTACATACAATTTTTCATATAATTTTATATCATAATAGAAATAAAGTTAATTTTGAATATCATTTTCAGATGATAAATTTATACCGTTATAAATATAATGAATGAATAGATCTTTTCTTTTTTCTAATTAATGTGAGAATTTCTAACAATATATCTTTTAAATATTTTGTAGGGTTAATGTAGGAATTTTGAGTATTTTTATGTGGGATCAAAATTAATATGGTGCTTCAAATATCACCAGGAATTATTATATGATAATAGATAGATGTACAGCACAAGACAATATAACATATCTACCAAAAAATCACCAAATGACAGGAATTCCAATGCAGATGTGCAAAGTTCAATATGGAATAATGTTCCATCAATTCACATAGATGGTCATCCACAGCCCACACGTCAAAAAAACAGGATCAATAGCGCCCAAGAACTTAGAAACTTTAGTTTGTTTACTTAGAAACTCTCAGTAGTCTCTTTTAGTGGCATGTTTCAATGCTCTCCCATTACTTAGAAAAAGTGAACCACCGTCTGTGCTAAGGTTAAGAAAATTGGTTCCATAATCACATAATGGTTCCATTTAGCGATAGGCTGATAGCTCACACCTGCACCATTAGTAGTACCCAAGTCTCAAAGCCAAGCAACAATATGCCAATATGATCTTAGGACTCCTACAACTATGGGGGTTTTAATGCACTCAATCAAGTAATTTTAGTATGATATAAGATTCCATACATTTCATTAAAAGATGAAAGCTAGCACCAGATGATTGGATCTAAATCTTGCAGAGCTTGTCAAAACAGATTGATGTAATCATAAATCCATTATATCATTATCTACTTCAGACACAAAAATCACTACGCATACCAATTGATCGCGACATAGCAAGTATACCGGACACCCTATAACCATTCCACTGGATGACCTTGCCTCCACCAGCTTCAATCCTCGCCCGCTCATCTTTCCTATCAGGCTGAAAACAAAAAAAATCACAATTATGATCAGATTACCTCCAAATGAATCAAAAACCTAAGTACCTGACATAGCCCTTACTTTATGATCAATGGACAGAGCAACGGGCTCCTTCCCACGATATAGCACAGCACGCGAGTCCCCGCAGTTTGCGACAAGAACATGGGACGAACACACGACTGCAACAATGGCCGTCGATCCCACGTTCTCGGGGGCCACCGGCTCTGATACAAACTCTCCAACGCCATTGCTGAACCTGCTTGCTTTCCCGGACACCTCATCATCTACCCTCTGGAAACAATTACTGAACACCTCATCCCAGTGCTCCTTCATATCCACCTCCCTCTCTTCCCCCAATCCCTTACAAACTCTCCTCAGCTCCTTGCTTAACACAACATGGATCCTTTCCCGGCAATAATTCGCCACCTACACAACAACAGAAAGCGTCAAAGAATAAGCAAGAAGGTTCTCTGAGAGGCTACTAAGTATGTGTCTATGTGTCTTGTCTGTGTGTGTCCGAGACTGTGTACCTGCGGGCCGCCGTGGCCATCGAACACGCCGAACATGTGCGCGGGCAGGAGGAGCGCGTTGGCGTCGAGGCCCAGCCCGTCCAGGTCGCGGCGGCTGGCGAGCAGTCGGACCGGCACGTCGGCGAAGCGCGGCACGGCCGAGGACGCGTCCTCCATCTCGGCGCAACGGCCGCGCGTCGCAGCGCATCCCCACACGGGCGCGCAGTCCATCAGGTACACGCTCCTCTTGCCGCCGCACGCGGCGACCGCGCCAGCGAGATCCAGCCTCTCGATCGCGCCGGCGAATTCCGCCGCTGGCGCCACCCCGTCTTTGGTGCACATCGCCGCCGCCGCCGGCGCCGCCATCCCGAGAGCAACGCTCCCCCACCAACCTAAAACGGCGCCCGCTCAGTCACCTCAGCTAGGAGTCTTAAGACCGAGAGCTGTAGTGCCAAGAGAAGCAGCACGGCGGTATAGAAAAATAGCGGTGCGGTTGTGAGATGAGGTGGGGACGTGTATGTATGGGCTTGGGAGGGAGGGTGGGTGGAGCAGTGTGGTTTGTGTGTGTTTGGGGAGGGGAAAGGAGAAAGGAGGGAGGGAGGGGGAAGAAAGCGAGGTGGGAAGAGGCGATTGGAGCGGGATGCGTCGTATCGGACAGGTCTTCCTTCTACCGCTGTGGGGGCCACGTGGCCTTGATATTATTTGCCCATTGCTCCCAGGGGTTGCTTTTTGCTACTTTCACACCACTTGTGATGCAATTTTCTTCCAGTTTGTCTGTGATTTTCTACCATATTATTGTAAATTTTTGAAATTGTAGCCTAAACTATCAATATCAATATGACGCCTGATAAAAAATATAATAAAAAATATAAAAATTTTATTATGACATAAGATGATTTGCTCATTAATAAAAATATTTTGTTAAAAAATAAGTGATACATTTTAGTTTTAAGAACAAATAAGTACTCTAAGTCTAATTTTGGTGATACTCTAATCTAATGTCTCGATTTATGGTATTAGACTGTTTATTTATTTTAGGTCTATTTTATAGAAATAAAACGGTTTAGGTACAATTTTTTCAAACTTTTTTGAATTAATTATTTAATAAAAAATTGAGCACCAATCTAGTAAACTGGCAGAAAAATAATATTGGATGGGGACCGTATGTCGTCCCTTAGCAAGAGAACGGGTGCACAAGTGGTGTTCGTTATGTTTTTAAACTAATTGCTGTGACTTTTCGTGCCCAGGACAGGACACGTCGCAAGTTAAAGTCCTAGTTCGCATCTTTTCTAGGAAGTGGGGCCCACGTCTCAAGCTAATCAGGTCGCGCCACTTGACCACGTCGGATACAGTGGACGAGCGCAGAAGGTACGTCTTTCTAGAACGGCACCTTTTATGTGATCAGCTCCGTGTAGCTTTTCACCAAAGAGGAGTAATATTGCCAATTTGCCTATCTTAGGCCATGTGTCACAATTTCAACATTTTTTTTGCCTACCAAATCATAGCTACAAGCAAGGACGAATGCACAATCTATTAAGAACGAACAAAAAGTGTGCGATTGAGAATGACTTTTACTTGAATTTTAACAACACAAATATATAAGGGATATTCTCCTGGTTTCAGTGCAAGATTAAAGTTCATGATATTCATAAGTTCCAAGATAAACTAATCAAGAAATTTATTCCATAAAATAAAGTTCTTTTGAATTAAAGTCTCTTCTAATGGTTTTAGGGGGTGTTTACCAAGTTTAGACCTATCAAATAAACAAATTTTTTTATAGGTATAAAATTTATAAACCTAAAAAGTGTGATTTTTATGATAAATTCAATAAATTGTTTGTCTAAGATTCGAGCTTATAAATTAAAAAAAGTGGAGGATGGAACTTTGCAATTTATCTCACTAAAAGTCCAATAAACCTAAGTTAACCTCAACCCAATATCCTCTAAACGAATGAAAGAGAATTTATGGAACTTATAAATTTCAATTCTAATAAATTGATCTTTTGGAAAACTTAAACTCATACATGGCTCAAATGCAGCATTGGCTACACTTGGGCTCTCGTGCATGGAGGCATCTGGCTCCAGGGAGCTCTTGTCACGTCCAAACCCAACGAGGTGTTCGAGGAGCTGTCCAAATCGGTCTGCTCTTGTCATCTAGACGTGCATCATATGATGATGGGGGTCTCCACGTTGAAATGCTTTCTCTTATGCTGTTTCCATCTCCGCTGACTGCCTCGACACGTTGATATGATATGTGTCATCGACGAGACCCTAGAAGCATACTTCTACACTGTCAGGCGCCAGCACTACACTTGTGTGTTCATTTGCCATCGACACCTTCTCCAGCACGTAATTTGAATCATTTAAGTGATGGTGATGATCTCATCATAACTAAATAATCTTTCACTTTTGATTCAAAAAGAAATGACTTGTCACTTCGTCTCCAATCTATATCAACGTCTCAAACCCACATGCACCTTCGTTTCGGGAGTACAGAGAAAGCAAGGCTTGATCAGGATTTTATGTTTTTTATTATTATTATGGGCATTTGCAATTGACTATTGCTGCCAAATGGCAAATGCCATCCAATAGGAAAAAAATATTATTCGTAATGGAGTTAATAACTTTGTTTCATGGTATAATTTTATTTTTCTGTTTTAGATGTTTCACAATATAATTAAATCTACTTACAATCCTAATACAACGTTTAAACAATGAGTTAATTGCTATTAGGCAATGATAAATTTACAATAATGCAGGATACTAGTAGTTTGAAATGGTAGGGAAACGGATAAACAAGAAAAAGAAATGCGTTCCTAAAAGTAATACGAACAAACGGCAAGAAACTAGCTTGGAAATGCCTCTCGTTTTCGTTGTGGTGTCTTCTTTTCCTTGTGGAGCCTTTTGATTGGTCCAACAACACGTCAGTACGTACATGTTAACATCAGTCGGGGAGAAACAAGCATCTTTCTATTCACAAAGATGTGGCAATTGGAATTTTAGATCCTATTCAGTTACCTGCCTAATCTGGTGTTTAACTCATTTAATTCCTAGGTGAGTTTGCATCCATACAAATTGATGGCATGATGGCATACAGGGTTAGAGCTCATTCAAAAGGAGGGATACAAATTACAAACCTGACAAATATTTGAATATGATACTCGGGAAACCACCAATTCAATAAAAGTGTGCAAAACTGCAAACCATACCAGTTCAGATATCATATAGACAAAAGATTCTGAAGAAAGTTGTGGATATTATTTGTCAAGTGACTACTAACCTTTAAAATTTCAAATTTAGACCAATCCACTACAAGTTTTAATCAAATTGCACACATGTATAGACCATATAATCAAAATTCAATATTTCAAATCAACCATGGTTTCTTTATTATGTTTTTGAGTAACAATTTTTATATCATATTTCAATTTGGATCATCCACATATATAATCAAACAGGTTAGATCAGTCGCAAATTCACACTTCAAGACAAACCCATGAATTTAGGCCTCTGCCTAGACATTGACTCCAGACCACGCCATCAAGCCGGAGGAAGCCACTGGTGGTGGCCGCATTAACTCTTTGTGCAGTTTTATAATATTCGTTGCCAACAATCCTAGGTTGGAACACAGTAAATATTGAACATAGTGGATGGGAGGTGGCCATCAGCCGATCAGCAGCGCGTGACACGCGGGGGAGACGCCAACTAGAGTCATGCGGCTATGCGGCTGCGTGTCTAGTCGCGCCGCGCCGCCGTGGAAGTCCAACCATCTGGGCCTCTGGGTCATGCCATTTTGCGCACTGGACAACGGCCGTTGGTGGCGCGCAGCAGTTGGCTGGAGGTCCACCCATCAAGATTCAAGGACGCTCGTCTTGCGGCAGTTCGGCCATCAGCAGCGCGATGCCATCCACCGGTGGCCCAAAGTGATCGGGCCTCCAGTTGTCGGGGGCTCATGGGCGGGGGCAAATCAGCCTTCGGCTTTAGCTTTGGGTTAATGACTTAATGGACAGTGCATGGACAATAGACTAAAATGGGCTTAGCCCAACTCAGGAAAATCCAGACGGCCCCGTACAAGACAATTACGTAACGTAACATAGCAAAGATATCTGATATTCTTTTTTCTCTTTCAATGTAGTTTTCTCCACCATTTGATCAAAACTCTCCGCCATTTTATCTAGCACTTTTAAGCCACGTGACCTCTAATTTGTGGCCCCACCAAGCGCACACCGGGTGAAGTAGCTCCATTCGAGTCGATTGTGCTCACATACGCATTTTGTGGGGTCTACAAAATTTGGTCGATTGTGACATTTTACAACTGCATACAATAACTGACAAGTGGCGACTAAATCATACGGACTCGCAATCATTAACTGAGTTGAATGTTTTCTACACTTCACGAGACAAGAACAGTGGGCCCCACAATTGAAACGCACTAAAAATGCTTCGTTTCCCATGCATACAACTTTTACGCAACACTCACTCATTGGCAGTTAGGACTAGCAATAATAGAGCCCACACATTAGATACAGTTGTGGTGAAAATGAATAACAAGGTGAAGATGGTAGGGCCCACCATCCATACGGTGCAGGTGAGTCTCGAGTCCCATGTTCACGCAATTCACTCCGCCCTCACTCTCTAACTTGTGGGGCCATATTACACGAGATCTATTTGTCAGTTGGTGGTGTGGATTTTGACTAGTGTTGAGACAAGATTGATGGGCCACAACTGACACGAGCGAGTGCCTCGCATTCATTGTTCATTTTCTTCACCCATACTCCAGCCAGTGATAGTGGGATCTGTGGATGTTGTGTCCTACTTGTCAACGATACAAATGAATTTTTTTTCGGCGCATCCTTTCCAACTAGTGAGTCCTATCATTTTCAAGCCCATTTGCCAGTTTAAGTTTTTTGTGCTGGTCATTAAAATGTGTTACTCCCGGATAGACTCTTCCTACGTGGATCCCATAAAAAATGTCTGCAAGCAACTCCTCATTGGCACAAGAGAATGACTAGCAGGAGTGACGAAGGATAGTAAAGAGTGATGAGGCATTTATCACAATTAGCCATCGACGGTAGTTTCCAACGGATTAGGAGCAAAAGATGACATCGAGCGATGGTCTGCGGGCTATGGTGGAGGAGATAGCTCATAACCATTGCCCTTTCCTATCCGCATAGGACAATGGACGGAACTTGTTTGCTAATCTATATTAATATACAGTTAGAATGTAGTTCTGATTCATATCATATATTATTTATATTAAATAATTATAATCCATATCAAATAATTATATGATCTGTATAAAATGATTATGATCTGATTTTAATCATCAATCATATAATTTAGTAATACGACACTACGACTCATAATTAAAAACGGAAGTAACGCCTTTATAGCACTATAGTAAGTAATAATGAACATATCAGTTAGAAATAGGGAACAAAAATGTAGTAACGTGAAAGAGTACGAGAGATCATCCTAGAAGGACTTCAACTTGAGACGTGGGACCAGAATTCTCATCCATAATCCGCTCCAGCACAGAGGCTTTCT
The DNA here is from genome assembly GCA_019359835.1 of Pharus latifolius. Classification (NCBI taxonomy): domain Eukaryota; kingdom Viridiplantae; phylum Streptophyta; class Magnoliopsida; order Poales; family Poaceae; genus Pharus; species Pharus latifolius. The sequence continues at coordinate 5,212,389 of CM033323.1, read as the reverse complement.
CCTCGTCGCTCCATTGGCATTGCTGTGTCACCATCTCCCACTCCCAGAGACCCTTGTATCGCACATGCCCATCCTTGAAGAAAGCAACAAGCCACAACATGGTGGACACCCACACGACGAACCTCACAAAATGAACCTGCCTCTCCGTTCCCCGGAAACCAATCATCAGCAGCTCCTTCAACTGACAGTGCCGGAACTCGGTGTGCTCCCACTGTCTTCCGCTGTCCGGCATCTCTTTCGGAGGGGCAAGATCATCAAGGACGTGAAGGCTCTCAAGGGAAGGTGCGGTGTGGAGGAGGAGGCGCAGTCACGAGATGTCCCAGCACGAAGGCAGGTCGGCGACCAGCACCCTCCTCAGCTTGGAGGACCGCGTGGAGGGATATAACGGCTTAAACCACCTGGCAGGTCCGGTGAACCGGACGACCAGGTCCGTTATGTTTGGGTTGCCTTTGAGAAACCTCTCAAGCTTAAATAACTTCATAAAGTTAGGGTGCGCCTCGAAGTGGAAGGTGAAGTTCAGGTGCACGACACATGGGAAGGTGCGGGACATGGAAGTTATTAATCTTTGTAGTTGAGCCAGCCTCTCGAACCTCGGAAGAGCCCGCAGCTTAAGGAACAGGCAATTCTCCACTACGAGCTCCCAGATCCCCGATGCGGGGGCGTCCACCACCAGGACGCGCTCCTTGCAGGAGCAGTACTTGAGGTGCAGCGCCTGCAGCTGCGGGCACGCGGTGAACACGGCCTCGTAGGCGGACGCGGGCGTCGACTCGGGAATGTCTTACAAGACGAGCGTGGTGAGCGCATGGTACCCCCGCAGCCACGGGGGTCGGCAGTTTGCTAGCTTCAGGGTTCTCAGGCGGGACTTGCGGGGCTCGTTGCATAGCCAGAGGCCGTGACTGGGAAAGCTGTGGACAATCGGCTGGTCCACCTGCCACAATGACGGCTTAACTATAACCTCGAGATCCTCGACCCCCCAGGCGTCGATGGCCTTGGCGATTAGGCGGTTGATGCTGCTGGAGTTGTGGGTGGCAAAGAACTCCACCGTCAGCCTACTGGCTCTCCGGCGAGCTCGGCCGCCATCGTCATCATCGTCCGCGTCCAAGAAGATCCCGATGGAGTCGGTCATGGCGCTCGTACTGCCCGAGCATGACGTCGAGCTCCTCGATGGTGTAGCCGCAGGATATTACCATCCTGAAGTCATAGCGGATGAGGAGGCATCGGTGGTAGCGCGGCGGGAGTATGTCCGTGACATTGAAGTCGAGGGCGGGGAGCTCGCGGGGGAGGTGGGCCCAGCGATTGGAGAGCACCGCTGTGGCCAGCACGGTGCGGGTGTCAAGGCGGCGCAGGATGAGTTGGAGCAGGTCGTCGGGGAGGGCGCTGAGGCGGTCCTCGCCGCAGGCCGCAGGCCGCACGCAGCCGCCGCCGCCGAAACAGAGCCTTTCGGGCCATAGTAGGATCACTGGGTACGCGTTGGTAGAGCAGCGACCGGCGGTGGCATAGGCATTTGGTGGGTTGCGATTGCGAATAAAAGGAGCAATCGACTGAGAAAACCTATAGATCCAGTTGGACAGCCGCCGCCAGAGCAACAAGTAATTCAATCCAGATACAGGAATAGGGCCCCGGTCTCTTATCTCTCTCTGTCTCTCTAAGGTAATCCCTCCGTCTGTTGTGTTTCCGTTGTGGATGTAGCGCGCGGGTGCGCTAATACAAGAGGCGCAGGCTAAGAGGAGGTTTTAGATTATAGATGGCATTATCTGATCTAGCATTTCTGCGGATGCGGCCGAAGTAACTGATACTCCTCTTTTGAAAAAAAAATATGATTCAATCTTTCTTATTTTATTTTCTATTAAGATTAATTCTAATTTAGATTTAGCTTTAGATCTTGATGTTTGTAATTCCGTGGGCTTCCACTAAAAATACTCTTCTTATCTCTAATATTTCCAATCAGATGTCATTAGAGTGAAAATAGATTGGATCTAAATAGATAGTGTTTGAACCATATCTTTATCATTATTTTTTTCCTGGATAAGAAGACAGATGCGATACTAACACTAACGGATATGGGTACGAACCAGATATTATGTATCTAAATACGGATCGAATATGAATCAAATAGACAATCAGATATTACACAAAATTCTAATAATAAAGAGTTATTACTTTCTTTTTTTGTACAGTATTTATATGAGCAATTATCATTGGTGATATTATAACATATCATAAAGTGCATTATTGTGATTTGTGAAGTCCATTTAAAAGAGAAAACAAGAAGAAAATCTCTTCATTAACATGCAAATAATATTTGAGGGAGAAAGTAAACATTAGATATATTATATAGCAAATTTCATATGCAATCAATTTATGTTTGGCCTTATATAACTTGTAATCCGATGTTCATTTTTTTTTTTTGGATCCTGATCTGTTGGATATATTGTATCTCGTATCTTTATCCATATAAATTCACCACTTTTGCATTGTATCAGAATCAAATTGGAATGGATCTTAAAAATAGTGACCCGCCACAACAAATTTGTGGATATACAACCGGATCAGACATATTTTCTGTCCGTTTTCACCCCTAGATTTCACTCTATAAATTCGAGATATATTTGTATAACTTTTTTCATATATGCCCTAATGTTAATAATAGAAGTTTACTTTACCAAGAAGTTTGTCGGTTGTCTATCAATACTAAAAGGTATGCATGTATTCAAGTATAAACAAGCCTTTAATTACTTTGATCTTTTTTCCATGCTTTTTTATAATATTATAAGTCAAAATGACATATATTTGAAAATCGAGAGAGAATATGATTGTGTTTGAGATTGTAGTATAATTTTGTATTGTATTGTATTGTAAGATTCAATGGTTATTGGAGATATTTGTAATAGTAAAATATTATTATTATTTTAACCATTATTAAAAAGATACGTTCACACTGTATTTTCAAATGTAGCCATATATGAATGGTGTAATCTTGTTATATGTTATGTTCTATTTGGATTTGTATTCTCTGTCTAAAAAAATACTCTCTGTTACACTAATATAAGAACATATAATTTTTCTAATTTTGTTATAAAATATAAAACATACATACAAATTTTTTATTATATTTTTTATTCAATTCTTATTTACTTATCAAATTTCTCTATTATTTATGTTTAATTTCTTGTACTAACATTTTTTTTTTCTCATTTACCACACGGCGAGATTTTTTTTTTATTATTTGGCCTGCTACCGCGTGCAATTCCTAGGAATGCTCCACTAAGCGCTGGCGTCCAGAGTTTTTTTTATTTATTTTTATTTATATGCTGAATCTTTCTTTTAATATATAAACAAATTATATATTAAACTAATATTTTCTCTCTTTTAATATATAAATAAATATTTTTATTACCCTCTCTTCTAAAAATCTCCTTCAAAAATCAAGTCATTGGAGTGTTCAACTTTTCAAATGAATTTTCCCATAAGTGATATTTCAAGAATCGCTTCACTTAATCTTTTTATTGGAGATAGTCTTATACATTGCAATTAAGGAGTACATACTTTTCTCTCTATTTGAAAAATTAGATTAAAAATTAACAATCTAGACTTAAGAGGATGAAAAATTTAAATTTTCTCACAAGATGATTAACTATCTCAAATTTTCTCTTATATCAATCTAAACTATTTGAATTCTAATTAAACAGTTAAGATTTTTAAAAAGAAAACCTCTGTCTTTTGTTATCCAAGGCTAGGATACAAATGCATTTATGTAATTGTGTACTTAGCTTATATTTGAGGTGTACAAAACCCCCCTGATTCTAACGTGTAAAATATGTGAAATCTTTTGTTCCACATGGGTGTATATGTAATTTTTTAATTGTGTACTTAGCTTTTACAAGTTTTCAGGTATATATCAGTAATTTCAGAACTTTTGTGGTGTATAAGTGTAAGAAATAAACATACTAATCCTAATGATCTTTTTGGAAAAACGAAAACGTTCATTTTGAATCAGCACAAGAAATAAACTTAACGTGCTGCAAGCTGCGAGGGCAAGAAATTCAGTGAGGCACATTTTCTTACATACAATGGTTCAGCACAGTATCATCGTCAAGATCTTGTACAGGCTTTTCAGTTGAGAATAATGTCCATGGTCTTTACATTGAATACCAACCTGTCAAACAAATTTAATCAAACAAGTTTGCTTTGTACTATAACACCTGTGAGGAGTAGAATGAAAAAGGATGTCTAGCTCACCGCACTGTACACCCCTGGAACAGCCATTTCATTGATTTGGTCCACAGGTGAAGTCTGGATCCTCAACTAAGTTGATAGTGCGATCAGGATTTGCACCATGCAGTTCAAAGATTATCTGTTAGGAGAATAAAATATTGAGGCATGTGTTACTATATGACCCACTGAACACGACAGAACAGAAAAGGAGCCTTAATGAGAAAGATTTTATCCATTTTTCAGAAAAAGAGAGGGAGGGAGAGAGAGAATTTATCATCTGCCAACTACAGTATTCCGATTATATATGTGCACTTGCATAAAGCATTTTTTTTCCCTATCTGAAAATGAACTCGGACATTTTAGTTAAACTTCTCCCTGCATAAGTCACTACGATTTGTTAAACCTCTCCCTGCAGAAAAGTTCTGAGTTCAGCAGTGCAATTTTACACTATTTGACATAATGTCTAGTAAGAACATAAAATCATAACCAACATGCACTCCAGTAAGAATAGGTGTAAGTATATACAATAACATTGTCTCCAGGCTTGAGGATTGGTGCAGGAACATAAAGAGCACATTGTGGTCCCAACGCCTACAAATTCAGTTAAATGTCAACTCAAAAATGAGCAAAGCATAAATCCTTTTTCAAAGAGAGCAAGCTATGAATTGGAATTGGTAAAAAATCGACCAAGTGGAAATCTTAGAATTATACCGGCCAGAACCTTCCAATGTTGAAGTTGTTCACAAAAGCCACCCCTTTGTTCCAACCACGAAATGATATGAATGTGTCCTTTATCTCACTCTCAGAGTCAACATGGAAATGACCTTCATAAAATTCTGGTATTTCTGAAATGCCTTCTGTCATAATATGATACAAAGGCATTCAGTACCACAGCAGCTTATTTTTGAATCATTAATCCAGAAATGAGTTATTTGAATTGTATAAATGTGAGGAGGAATGAGTATATTACTAATTCTGAGTAAGTATCATTATGTTCATTGTTCAATATTCATTTCTAACCCAGCAAAAAATATTGAAATTCAAGACAGATCCAAATACTTCTCGTCACTAGAGTTTTCCAGTTTAGACTTTTATCCATTTATAAAAAAAAGGGTACCGTTAAACTAACCTGAACTAATGAAAAAATTATAAAAGAAAAAGGTATCATGAGATTCAGAATTTGCAGATTGAAAATCTGGTTTGTTTTCTTGCTCCAATAATGTAAAGCAATTTGGAGAAGTGACCAACTTTTGGCTGCCAACAATACCAAAGGTTAAAGCACAAAGAATTTTTTTTTTTTTTAACTTTGATGGTGTGATGCTATTTATGCAAATCATCTCATCTCATTGGGAATTACGTCTCAAAACCCAATCTCTACGAGAACCAAAAAGGACATCCCAGAAATAAGCTCCCTCTCATATCATGATATAATGCTCCATACTCTTGCAATGGATGTCTGTTTTTATGGTGTATGTAATGTAAACTCTCAACCCACACACAGTGACACAATCTGATTCAAGAGAGAAAAAAAGAGCCAGATATAGACATCGAAAGAGGTTATATCATGAACGTGTTTGCATGGTAACTAATTATATGCCTAACTATATACCTCACAGAATATGTTAGCTCATGCAGAGACTTACCAATTTGATCAAAAGTGTACTTGCATAAGTCGTTTTCAGGATCACCCTGAATGGATAATTTGTCAGCTCTAACATTAGCTATCTGCTTAATTACTCGGAGTTTTGAAAGGTTTCCCAGTGCATTGAATGAAAGCGGAATCATTTCCCAGTGATGGAGGATAACACCATCTATTTCAACAGGAGATAGTATTCCCTGTATTTGGAAACTGAGTACTAGTCAGCACAAGAACCAAATAACTATTTGGTCACTGGACAAGAGAGAGGATTTGGTTCTGAGACCTACCTTCTGATCAAAAATATATGGTCCATAATTTATACGACCCATATTTTCTACCTGTAGATAAATGTTTATGGATAAGTGGGTAAGCCACAAAAGGTAAATTAGCAATTACTTGATTGTTCAAAATGAAGTTTATGCACAACAATCAGCCAATAGAGCCCTAATAATTTAATGTCAGGTTCACACTTGTGCATCGGCAAACCGACTAAACCATAGAAGCATCTCAGTCTTCCACTTGTGCACAAATACCAAAAAAACTACATAGACATTCTCAGACTTCCACTGGTCATCCATCCAAATAGCTAGGTTTACAATGTATTGAGCTAATAATCCTCCAGTAAAATATTTTCATGCTAATTCTTGCACAAATATATATACTGATGAAATTGCAAGGGCTACCTACCTACCTAAGTCTTTTACCAGTTATCAGTCCAAATTTCTAGTCCACTGATCTTATATAAACTGTACAGCAGGTTTATGCCAAAGCAATACCATTCCAATTGAGTCTAATACAGAAAACTGTCAATTAACAATAATTGTCACAGCTATGGAATTCAAGGAACAATTCAATGTTCAAGAAGATTTCCATTTCATCCTTCCAGAAAAGCAAGAAAATGAAAGAAATGTTACCAGGATATATAAGCTGATATTAGATGAGCAGCTTAAGTTTGGCATTACTAGTGTTTTAGTAGACCATCTTTCAATTGTGCCAACATATCTTGGATTTCTGACATCATCAAGTGAGCAAGACACAAACACCTGACCTCTGTCATGTACCTGCAGCAGAATCTACAGTTTAATTGCAGTTAAACAGAATTTCAGGGCAAGGAAATGATGGATGAGTGCCAAAACCCTTGGAATCGAAATGATGCTGTATGGATGTTTTTCTTGGTATTCTGAGACGTATAATAGAAACCCAAACATCTGAAATACATGAAAAATTGCCATGGATTTAGTGAAAGTAAACCTATTGGACAACTTCAATAAAATAATTAAATACAAATATGCTTTGATTGGTTCCTACTTGGTCCATCAGTTCCATAGACACAGGCTGCTCTGATACAACCACTTTCAGTGGATCACTAATTTTATCAATGACGTCAAACAATGAAGCAAACTTTCTTAGCTGCACAAGGCCGTAATTTGCCCTTTCAACATTGGAAGGAAGTGGATGAAGAGGGGTGCCAGTGCACTCATGTATAGCCCTTCTCAGCGCTGCTTGGTACCACCAGTTGTAATAATAAGAATGAAGTAATTGAGTACTCAAAAACACACGTGCATAAAGCATATGATTGCGGTTGAGGTAATTCATAATATCACTTAAAAATACTCCCAGAAATAAATGGTTGCTTCTTCTGGCACATCTATGTTGGCATGCATATGATTATCACATGCTGACTGCTAGCCAACAAAAGTGCACCACAAAGAGATTTTTTTTTTAATTTCTAGAAAGAGAGAATATCTAGAGCAAATGTCACAATGAGACACACAGACAACTTAAGAGTTGAAACATTCACTTTAAGGTTGAAAAAACACTTTAGAGGACATTTGTGCTTAAATAGAAAGACTTCAAATTCATTAGAACATGCCTTTATATTTTGAGTTGTCCACATCCCCATGCTCCTTAATTGGCGCATCCTGATCAGGAGGAAAATCAAGTATAGTAAGCCTTTCTTGCAAAGATTGTTCAAAAAATTAAACCATTTGGAACAATACTTGCATAATCATAAGAAGTGAGGTCTGCCTTATAATCAGATTCACTTTGACCAGTATTTGCACCATTGAAAAACCCAAAATTGGTCCCACCATGAGCCATCTGGACAAAGATGTTGTGAAGAAACAGAACTAATAGGCTAAACTGCTAATGCAATGCACAGATAAAAAAAGCTTCAGTGACAGACATAAAGTACAGCAGAACCATTGTGGCACAGAATTCTTTTAAGAGCCTTAGCTGTATCGGTGGCATCTGTTGTTGCAATCCGTTCACCCCAATGTGTTAGCCATCCAGTATAAAATTCCCTGAAAAGAAATAGGTACCATTGCTAGTAAAGTTACATCCAAGAAAAAACTATATAGCTAAGAGAATATTCTGCCTGACAAATAGCCTACTGACGTGGATAAGGGAGCTGATTTTCCTGGTAAGTTGTATTGCTTCTGTAATTTGAATATTGGCCATGGATTTTCACCAGTTGAAAAATCAACAGCTGCACTCGAACCATATAGTTAGTTGCTAAAATGATCAAAACGAGGAAAACCAAAGGCACATTACAACAATCAGAAATTTCAGCAGATCAAATTTTTCTGATTAAAAAACTTTGGAAAAGTCTGAGGTTATTGTTAAATTGTATTGATATTATTTAAGAAACTATGCCAACAGAACAGTCATTATCCACCTTACAACAGAGTACCATGCATAAAGGAACAAAAGGAAGCTGTAGCTTTTAGCCTTAACTTGAATCTACTTTCTACAGAAGGTATAAAGAAGACATGATTCTTTATTGAAAGCAACTAATGTTCATATGATCATCATATGAGTTCAATTATTCAAGACATACAACAGAAGATCAAATTTATGCTAAAAACAATAAAACAATGTACAACACTGTCTAATGCAAGAGAAACAGGGTCAATATGCACAATTCTGTTTGCTAACTGCCTTGTGAGTCAATTGTCACTGCACATGATGAAATTACTGACACACAAGGACATATTTTACCAGCAAAAACACCATCTTGAGGAATAGCACCATTCTTTAATGTGTCAACAGTGCCCCCATCAGTCGTATACCTGAAAGATGATTAAAGGAAACCCAAAATTCACAACCTGATTATCAGAGTTTCAACAATAAGCATCACCAAAAATGAAAGTAAGATCAATCAAAAAACTACACTTTAATCAAATGAAGGCATCCTGGAAATAATCAGAGGTCTTCTATTAACAACACAATAGTTAAACACACATAGCTTTTGATTTTTCATTTGGCAGGTAACTGTAGAATGCTAGTGACTTAGTGGGTTGTAAGGTCAAAGGTGTCAACAAAAACTAGAACTGCCTGCAAGCTTGAACTCAGAAGAGCAGTCTCAAACTACTTTCTTAATTTTACAAAATAAATAGACCAAGTTAAATCTAGAAATACTACAGCATATGCTTATTCTTCTAAAATATTGTATACACATGCACAGTTACAGATATTAAACATACTACAGTTTCAGTGTTCAGAAAAAAAATGAAGACTTGACAATCATCTACACATGCCAACATCCCTTCACTGCGATGATGAATGACGCACACTTCAACTTCTATATATATCTTTACATTGCAAACTAGCTGAGTGATTGAATAATTTAACATATATTTGAATGATAACCGTACACAGGTTATTTCAGTTTAATCCTGAATGCATATTCAACCCAAACAGTGGTCCACTGACAGCTGCCGAAGTAAAGATTTGTAGAATTTCATAAGGATACTGCCAACAAAAGCCTGTTTTAACTGTGATTAAAATATCCAGATCATGCATGCAATTTTTCCTAACCCACTGGTGTCTGGATGCTGGCCAATACTGTTGTAGCAGGCTCCCATTATTCCATACCCAGTCGGTATGCAATATACCAATGATAGCTCGGAATTGCTATGTAAATCAGCTCTAAACAAGCTGTGAAACGCGAATTTTTTTATAAATAACCCATAAAAAAGAAAATTACAAAAATAACCCACAGCTGCCTTTTTTGCGTTTTCGACCTACCACGTGTGCATGTCGTGGCCTCTCGGCTTGTTGAGCTCTCGGCCACCGGCTTGTCAACCAGCCCAACCCCTGTCATGTCTCCAGGCTACGACATGCACATGGGGCAAGTCAAAAACGTAAAAAACGACAACTATGGGTTATTTTCGTAATTTTTTTTTTGGTTATTTATAAAAAAAAATTGTGAAACAGGCATAGCAGCCACCATTGAAAAAAAATCCTGAACGCATTTGCATAGGAAAAGTAGGAGTAGAGAAAATGCACACAGAATAATGTCATTCCCAAGATGTCTTCTGGCCAGTTCAACAAGGCAATGAAGATAATTCTTGTCATGTCCGAATGAACCAAACTCATTTTCAATCTGCAAGGCTGGCTACAAAATTAGTTTCTTCCAGGTATATAGTACAAAAGCTAGATACACTAGAAAGGAAAATGAACAGGAAATAATGAGATAACATAAACCATGGTGAACTTGCCTGCACCATAATTATTGGACCTCCATTGCCGTATAATAGAGGTGCTACTTTTGGGAGTAATACTCCCCACCATCTCTCCACCTGTAAAACACAATATTTTTGGTCAAAATGTCTCGGAGAACACATGAAGGCAAGGATTGGACTATCCCCTCTTTCAAGCAAAAAAAGAAAAAGAACAATGGTATCTTGTCCACATGCAATAAATTTGTGAAATACACTTGCATTTGTAATAACCTAGGATCATGAATTTAACATCTTCCTTCTCTGTCAAGCTCAATCTTCAATGAAAAAAGGAATAAGCAAAGGATGTCCTACAGAAAAATGCCACAAATCTTTTGCAGCTTGAATACCACAGTGCAGGGTCACTTCAGTCAAAGAAGAAACATAAAGGAAAAATGTGCCATTGTCCCTTCATAATATTCCATTTAGCAAAAGATATACCCATAAACCACATCTCAACAATATTATTCCTCTTAATGGAAGACTCTACCCGTACGGTTATTGTTTCTGTTAATCTTGGGATCTTTTCAGACAAGGGAAACAAAACTAACAAAAATGTGATCTTCCAGTCATATCCTCCATTGAAACAAAGTTCCTTCTCCATGAAAACATCACAATTCCTTCTTGTAACCCTTCTCTAGTATGACAACTAAATACCAATGTGGTGCCTAGCCTCCCACTTGAGCAGATCCTCATTTTCCAACAATCAGTAGGGAGGATTCATACTTGAAACTTCACTAAATCAGTTATTTACATAAGTGCAAAAAATGAAAACAAAGACTATGGGTAAAATGCTTTCATATAACAATCCAACCCTGAATGAAGATGTTGTAATTGAGTCAGTAACTAGTAAAGAATATCTTAATATTTATGAAGTTTAGATCAATATACCAATGAAAGATAGGTTGAATCTGATGACCGCAGTTTAAGGGCTGGTTCTATAGCAAGCAACCAAGCAGGAAATCCCCCTAAGTCCCACTCTGCAAAGCAGATTACAAAATTCATAGACCAGAAAGCTCAATTGAAGCACATCCATTGACCATTGTTACAACCAAATCAAGTCTAAGACTGCATGACTGCATGACTGCAAAATAGTTCTCAATAGAATTAAAAGTATAAGTTCGGAGCCAATCATGGCATCAATAGGACAACAGATAATAGCAGAAGAAAAAAAAAGGTATTCTGCTCTTGATTAAGCTGCAACATTCTATTCTCTGTTGTCTCAATTGAAGATTGAAGAACATGACCACAAGAGGAATTAAGGATAGAGTATAGCATAGTCAAAATCTTCCTTTATTTTCTTTTTCCAGTGCATAGCATATATTAGTGCTTACGTTTACTTTTGCCAAGTCTTTTTGTCAATTGAAGAGAAAGAAGGCATTTTATTTCAGAGATGCATTGCACTGTTTTTAACACACTTCAGAAGCCAATGTAGTGGTTTTTCTCACCTTTTGAATCACTCATCTGAAGTTTCTTCTGTGACAGTTAAAAAGGTCATTGCTCACAATTTATGGATTTGATAATCTTGCTAGTCATATTGGCATGCTTAGAAAGTAAAAGTTCAATAAGAACATGACGATCACTTTGTTTGAATTACCTCCACAAATATATGGACCGACACGAAGCATGACAAACATGTCCAATTCATGAGCAAGTCTTAGATATGATTCAATATCAGCAATGCCTTTGAATTCCCAGCTCAGTGGTTCTGGCTCATGCAAATTCCAAGGGACATATGTTTGGATTGTGTTCAAGCCTAGTGCCTTTGCTCTTAAAAGCCGATCTTTCCAGTACTGCATGCATAAAATGCAAAGTACAAGTAAACTCGCAGTAAGGATATTTGGACAAACATACTGGTATAAGATGAACAAGGTCATGATCTATAGGTATAAACATTAAGAAGATCAACATGCACCAATGCGTTTTTTTCAACAGAATAAAAGCATCATAATTACTAAAATTCTTTGATCAACCAAAATTTATGTCAGAACAGATTTACAGAACTTCTTGCTTAGACGGATACATCAGAAAACGTCCCATCTATCACCTCTACTGTTTTACACACTGATTATCTCATTCATTGTTCCTACTTATCGAAATGAACTCAGTCCACCAAATTTACAATTAAAAAGTAGCTCCATCTACACCAATCTATCAGAAAATGCTCGTTTGATGACTACCTCAATTCTCGTCACAAATCAATAGACTCAGCTACTCCAATAAAGCAACCCAGTAACTATTTATCTAAAATTTGAACAATTTCTCCGAGAATTTCACCTCAGGAACAATTCGGAAGTAGTGGACATCACCGCCGATGATCTGGAACGGGAAGCCATCCTTCCAGAAGGTGTCCTTCTCTATCCAGAACCTTCTGGGAACATCACCACCAACCTAGTACCCGCACACCGGCACAAGGAACCAAACAGCAACAAATTAGTGGAGGCGATTTGACATGAAATGGCAACGAGATGCGAGATTAGATAGAGAAGGAAGAGGAGAGTACCGAGGAGGCCTGGGCGAGGCACAGAGCTAGGGCAAGGAGAAGGTTCTGGAAGCTTCTGTTGGAGACCATTCCGGAAGCCTCTGGAAGATTCCATCGGAAACGATCCATGCTCTGTCTTGTGACAACTCACTTGGGTTTAACTCACCAACCTTCGTCCTACCAACAGCGTGCCTCTCTCTCATCAGTCCAATCCAGAATAAACAGAGACTGACATGAACTGGCCCACAGTTGCCTACCACCACTTAACATACCTTGTCTCTTCCAAACAGTGGACCGTGGTGATCTTGACGCGGGGAGGTGAAGCTAATGCTCAAACGGGGAACCGGTGAACAGAAGATCCGCCCTCCCTGAGAAGGTTCTGGAAGGTTCTGTTAGATTCCGTCCTCACTGAGGAAGTGAGGAGTGAGGGCTCGTCTGCTCCGCCGGCTGGATCGACAGCCTGGCCAAGCACCAGCCCGTTCATGCCAATGGCCTTCGCGGCCGCGACGGTCTCGAGCTTCTTCTCCGGCGGTCATCACAATAAGTAACCACGCACCATCGTTCATTTGTTGATGGACGGTTAGGATCTGCGAGGTGATAGCCCATTTGTCTGTGAGCCGCAGAAAAATTGGGCTGGACCCTTCATTTGATGATGGACGGTTAAGATCTGCGAGGTGGATAGTATATTTGTCTAAGAACCCAAACAAGATAATATCGGAGTGCACCATAAGGCCGCCTGGGCACCGCTTCAAATAAAAAAAAAAAAATTTTGGCTGGAGAGAGGAGAGAGACGACGCTTGTTGAGGCTGCGCGACGCCGGGAATTTTTTATTTTTGTTATCTCGATTTCCGTGCAACTAAATTGTATATACTTTTATTTCTTGATTTATACATTAATCTAGTTCAAATTAGATGTTGATTATATTGAGAAAATTGTAGATTTTTAAATTATCTTCATATAGAGACCAAACATCGCATATATTCAATTTTTAAATTAAAAGTTATTGATGTTTTACTAAAACTACCTAAATTTAATTTTCGTTGGTCCGTACGAAGCGCCTCGCGAAGCGCCGATGGGTTGGAGTAGGAGGGTGTTTCAGATGATGCTTCGCATATGTGGCACAGAATATACTGGAGAATATTCTGTTGAAACGCCTCGTGAAGCACCGATGGGTTGGAGACAGCCTAAATACAAGATGACAATGCCTAACGAGTGAGAGTTTGTCTTATGGATCCATGATGTAGGTCCTAGAGTTTTGAAAGTGTTATATTTTTGTAAAGTCTGAATAAGTGATTAGATGGGTCTATATGATTATGATAGTTTAGAGTTTTGTGTGGTGTTTAAGTTAGCAATTTTAGTGGATTTCAGTGTGTTAGCCGAATTTTTTATATTTAAGCAAAATAAAATAAAAATTTAGAAAAACAAGTAAGTGCGCCTGATATTTACTATTCTAAACAGGACGCAGAGAATAATAATATCCGGGTATGAACATTAGAGAGGATAGCATCCACTTAGACATTAATGCTTAGAACTGCCATTAAGTCAAATTCTTTCAATCATTATTAGTTGGAGTCAAATTTTATGGTCTAACAAAAATAGAATACATATACAAAGAAATTGAAGTATGTTACGATGTTACAACAAATCTCCAATCTATAAATTTGGCCTTTTTATACAACTTAAGTGTTGTCTTCTAGATCATTCATTTAAAAGAAAAACAGACAAAAACGTGCAGGAAGTAATAGCATTTCCAAAGCATGAGCATCCCAAAAGGGAAAATCCAGAAAACATGTAAACTAGTGGTGCAATCAATCTCTTACTCCAATTCCAAATTTTTAAAATAACACAGAACCATCTGCACAAAAAAGTCTTCGATTTCATATCTATAATTCTAAATTATTAAAATGCACAACAACATTGAAAGGCCAGTGTGAAGATCTTAGTTGCCTCCTCTTCCACCAATGAAGAGTAGTACATGGGGACAAAGGAGTGTTATTCAACGTGGAGTTGAAGTCTTGGAGGACATGAACGAAAAAGGTTCACTTTAATCAAGCAATACAAGGAAGAGAGTAGATGGACATTGAGGATCAAAAATGATAGAAGAAACCACGTCCAACTTAGACGTGTAAATTCTTTTATCTTTGGGCGTGCTTTTGAGATTCTTTAATTTTTAAAAATCCGTACATGTTAGATCGATCAAACCAGTTGAAGGAATTGTAAACAAGACTACTATATTGTATTATACTATACTATTCACTCTGAATAAAAACATAACTCATTCTAGTGATAGTAAAAGGTCTGCGAACAAAATTAGTTGAAAAATTGTAAAAAAAACTACTATATTGTATTATATTGTGCTATTGACTATGAATAAAAACATAACTCACTCCTCGATGATCTTCTTCCTCTGTTCTCCCTTCTTCACCTTCTTTTCCTAATTCTGCTCAATCCGTTCCAATTCATTTTCACTTTTGCTATAGATTATTATTAATGGTCCAAATTTACTAAAAATATCAAATCATGAGGATATAACAGATAGACTAGACTATTAACATATGACATAATTGAAACATCTAATTTAATGCAAGACTTGGCTGACTCCTTGGTCCTCACTGTTCACATGATCGAGACAACCTACGAATCATTCTAGCTTGGTGTATTATTATAGTGTACTCATTGTATCGCAAGTAGGGCTAACATGATAGCCTCTCTCGTCCTGGTTTCTGTGAAGTTTCTTCTTAGCATGTAGTACTGTACGTTTAATGTCAATTACTTATTTGGTTGCTTGTACTTGGATTTGACTTAACTCTAGAGATGTAAAAATCTCATTTTTGGTTATATGCATTTAAAATTGAGTCTAACTCAAGACATACAAAAAGTGTCAATGAGCCTAATCCGAGAGAAATGCAACCTCTAAGTATTTTTGCAAGTCAGACTCGTCTAATTGTGTATATTAATGATTCTTACTATGAACTAATGTTGATTAAGAATAGTTAAAGTAGAATAAAAATTATTAAAGTGAAATAAAATATCTACTAATTTTGATAGTATTTTTCAATCTTATATATTTTTTTATTTACATCAATCATACAGTCAACCAAATAATATCTTATTTTAACATACACTATCTCATATACCAATAAAACATCATCTAATTACATCTCGATAATCTGTCTTACTTAACCTATTCCACACCTACAAATCAAACTTAATATTGTGCATACAACAAAACAAACAACCATAATTGACGGACGATTACGATCTGAGAGATCAAAATGCCGTGGTTCGTTCGTTAGGCGATGGACTGCTATGGATCTATTACGAACAATTCCTCGGATCCATTAAGCTCCAACTCAGTTTTTCCCACGAGGCAAATGCATATTTCGTAAGGTACCATATTGCAATTTTGGCAACCTCCTCTCGCCGCCTGTCCGGCTGTCACCGCCGTCCGCTACCATCTATCAAATCCATCGAACCCAAGAGCTCGCTCAAGGCTGTACGGCTCGGCCGTTGCCCATGGCGTCGGAGAGATCCCCGCTGTCTCCTGGTATCAGACATCTGTCTCTTCTTTTCTTTTTATTTTCTTCGCAAACAAGTGTGTCATACTGTCGTCTCTTTTAAATTAAATTTAAGTTTTGGACCTCATATTAACATCTTGATTTAGGCTTCTTGAAAACTCAGAGCTCTTGCGGTTGGATCACGGTATTTATCGTTTATTGGGTGCTTTCAATTGTGCTATGAGATGAGATGATGTAGCATAAGAGTATGATTAATTTGAGCTATACAGAGGTGGACTTTAATATGCAAAATTTGTTGTGTGTATTTCCTTTCAAATGTTTATTGTGGTAATTTGAATCAATTTGGATGTTAAGTCTCAAATTGTGGGGAATGTGAACAGTGAACTAGTGTTAGCCAGACTGGCAGAGCCTCATCGAAATTTAATCTTTTACTTTTATCTTTTTGCTAGTATATATGCTTTTGATACTCGAAACAAAGAAGACAAAACTAGAAAATTTGTAGAAGAGTTGTTAGTTGTGGAATGGCCATTGTTTGGTCCCCATGTGATGTCTACTTGGTAGATAATTTTGCCAAGAATTTTAGCTCTCTAAGTTGCTGTTCATTATGAACACTCGTGTCATCTGTTCGTTCAAAGAAAAAAAAAAGAAAATCTTTTTTCTCACTATCATGAATGATGTCAACATGCTTCTAAGTTGGACATTTATAACAAAATATATATGTTTATATCCTATGATTAAGTGCATTGAGTGCTTGGTTGACATTTTGCTAATCATACACCGACAATAATGGGAAGGTTCATGTGAGCTTATCATATCTCATATTTATTGCTGTCCAAGACCTTGATTTGTTTCTGTACAACATATTATGTTTTTCAACTGATATGAAGTGTCTCATACTATTGTTGTTTTAAATTATGATGTCCACTTGTACTGTGGTGGATATATGGCTTGCAGTTGTTTGCGAACAAAGAGTTCTAATTTCAAACAAATATGGGGAGAAGCTTGTTGGTGTATTACATCAAACAGGTTCAAAGAAACTTGTGATCCTTTGTCATGGATTTCGAGCTACAAAGGCAAGTTTATTTACCATTTGGTAGGCAAGTTTTTCATTTAAAAACTTTAGGCACTTTTTTAAACTTTTTATCTTGTATTTAACTTTTTTTCCCTGTGCATGTAACAATGCCTTACAGACCTTGCCTAGTAAGAAATTATACTAAAAGAAATTTAACATCTAAGCTTTTTGGTAGTTCTCTGTGTATGTATGTACATTCTAAGAAGATTTACTGAAATGATGAATCAGACCAATTGTTTCGACATCAAGTATCCCAAGATTCTTTTATGGGTTCTCCATTTTGTTTGGTTTACTAAATTCTTTTTGGAGGGAACTTGCTAATTGTTTTCTTTTCTTCTTAATCTCTTATCATGATGCAACACTTTCTTCACAAGTCAATAGCCCTAACATAGTTTTTTTTGCAAAGTTTTGTTTTTGCATGTTTGTTCCACCTGCATTCTTGAGTCTGTTGTATTTACATCACCAATGTGCAAACTAAAAGCACATATATGATCATATTGTAAAAGAATAAGAGACACATCACAGTCTATCCTAACGTGTACCTGTATAATTTTCTTGGCATGTTTCCAACAAGCATACTCATGATAGAAAATTTCTGATTAACAAGAAAGAATACCCTAGAAATTTCATTGTGCATCTGCAGTTTCTTTCTGCTATTACTGCCACCATTAGTACTTTCACATTTGTAAACACTTTCTTTTAGACTTTCAGGATGACATCATCTTGGTTGACCTTGCTGCTGCATTAACAAGGGAAGGAATCAGTGCTTTTCGGTTTGATTTTGCTGGAAATGGGTAAGCCACTAAAAGGAAGTTTGTGAACACATTGTGTCATTGTCTGATAGCACTTGGTTTCCATGGCACAGCATCATGGCATGATATTGTCAATCTTCATGGCAAAATTTCTGCTCTTAGTGATGAATTACAGTGTTTCTGAATTAATCATCAAGTAGCAAACTACCACAATTCTCCCATCAAACTTTGTGTACGCACACAAAGTTCCTTGAGTAATGTTCTTTCCAACTAATGTAATGAATGTCTTCCAATGCTTGACTTACTTTTGCTCTTTCTCTTTTCCAGGGAAAGTGAGGGCAAATTCCAATATGGGAACTACCGGAAAGAGGCAGATGACTTGCGTTGTGTAGTATCATATTTCTTGGAATACAAAGCGAACATAATTGCTCTTGTTGGGCATAGCAAAGGTAGGGTGTCTGCTGTGCACTTTTATATGAATCAAGATTTTTGGTGCTCATGCATGCATGATGTGTGCGCACTCTTTTATATATGCATGTTCAGAGAGCTGCATTAACATGCATAGTTGACATCAAAATTTAGTGAAATGCATACTTGGATTAGGGATCTATCGCTTGCTGCACTTGCGGACTCATGGAAAAAAGACATGTGCTCATAGAATTGAAACATAATCTCTTAGTAATTAGTATATCATGCAATGCATAACTTGGACTTCCTTTCTTTCTTCTGTACTGTGTCGAGGTGTGATGCTGATGTAGGTACAACATCTGTTAATTTCATGATCTTGAAGTAACTACCATGGGTAGGAAGATCATTTTTGACCCGTGCATTAACTTCACCTTTCAGATCCATCATTGCAAATGAGACACGAGTGTCAGTTTCTCATAAGCGAAGTTTATCCAACGTTACCTTTGGCAGCTAAACTTCTGTTTACTTTCTATGCTGACTGCTTGAATCTCCTAATGCATTGTTTTTCCAGGAGGAAATGCTGTGCTTCTGTATGCTTCCATGTATCATGATGTTCCAATTATTGTCAATATTTCTGGCCGCTTTGCATTAGAGCGAGGTATTGATGGGCGCCTAGGGAAGAACTTCATGCAGAGAATAAAGAGAGATGGGTATATAGATGTCAAGAATAAAAAAGGTATAGCTTCATTCAGTGTGACATGACATTCTGAGGCTTGTCATGAAGCTGCAGTCCATGAACAATTCTAATTTTTTTAATCTGAAATAGTCTGTTGTGCATTCAATGAATTTTGCTGGTATTGTCTTTTCATGGTAGTCCATTAGCCCTTCTCTGGTGACAACCCATTAACAAGGTGAAGGTTGGTCACATCATGTGATCTGAACATCATCGTAAGAAATATCACTGTTAACCTCCCCCTATATGTTGGGTAATTTTGAACATACATTTTCTTTCCAAGCTAGTGGACACATATGACAGAAACATCATGGAGTAGGTTTGTTGCCAGCCTTCAGATTTCAAAAGCTTTTTCACTAGCATGATGCACTAGACTTCAATGCACAAAACTATGTTTACTATATTTTTTTGTTCCCTGCATATCTTTCACAGTTAGATAGTCTGTTAGGCGCCAACAGTTCCAACCCAGGATGACTTGCAGTATGTGATAATCCTTATATATTGCTCCTTAGGTCATCAATAGACACCGTTGCACTGTAATTATGAGAGAGTTTACTCAATTACCTGTAAGTATCATGATCTTTTTTGTCTACCATAAAGTAAGTTATTTCCATGGCGATCAGACATTGATGTTTGCTGGAAATATTGTTCTGTTAGTGTCCATTGAACCCTCTTAACACATCGTAACTACAGGGTTCATTTTGAAAATCACATGCCTGACAAAAATATGGAATGCAGTCCCATTTCTATGCTCCCTATTACAGTTCTTTCCTTGTTATGCAGGGGAGTTTGAGTACCGGGTGACAGAAGAAAGTCTAAAAGATCGGCTGAGCACTGATACACTTGTGTCAATCCATTCCATAAACAAAGATTGCAGGTCATGAACTATTGCCTTACCCTGTATCAGCTGTCATTTATGTGTTTATGGCCTTCTGATTTCAACATGGAGGCCTTTTTCTTTATACTAACTCCTCCGATGCGAAAATAATTATTCTTATTGAAGCAAAACTATTACTGATTATTTATGTCCTGGGGTATCCACAGGGATGAGAAGGTTTGGTAATGGGAACTGTGTCATCAATTCTATATTATGCAACCTCCTTAATTCTATGGATTATTTTCCCCCTAGAGTCATCAATTGAAAGGATGTAGTTTCCCTAGATTTAAAAACATGATTCATTGAATTGAGAAACCTTTTGCATTCTTATATCTGCGTCAGAACTTATATTTTGGATTGTCCTTGTTTTTAGTCTCAAGGCTCTCCAGCCCTGTCATGTGAATCCCATTTGCAGACTAAACTAGTTTACTCTTTTATTTGCAGGATCCTCACAATTCATGGTTCCAAAGATGAAATTGTCCCTGTAGAAGATGCATTGATGTTTGCAGCAAATATCCCTAACCATAAATTGCACATAATTGTGGAAGCCAACCATCGTTATACAAATCATGAGCAAGAGTTGACTTCACTTGTATTAGATTTCATTAAATCTCATCGATGTCAACTCTTCTTGTGCCCAAAGTTATAAGTTGAGTATAAATGAACGGAACAGTAAAAATGGGGGATGAGCGTGCTTTAATCATTTGTTCCAATCTAATTTATATTTTTCTGTGCTTCCCTCTTTATCAAAATTGCAAATTGAGCTATAACATTGGTTAAGAAGTTTTGACTTAGAAAATTGGAGAGAATTTTCAAAATATTTCCCAACCCTTCATTCCTAGGTATGCGATGCAGTTTATCACCACGTTTTATGTCATGTACTTTTTCTTCAATTTGTTGCCTTTAACCTGAATTATGTCCAAAAAGGTTCGTTATACCTTTTTTTCTTAAAGAATACAGAGCGATGTAGAAAGATCTGGTTTTAATATTCACACATTCAAATCCTAATCTTACATTGTTACTGCATCGTGGCCGTGTTTTGGCCCAAGTTAGATTCTCCAAAAAAAAAAAAAAGTTATTTTAAGTTTATAAGTCAAATAAATTAGTATAAAGATATTTAAGTTTATTTTCAGTAAAAAAAAGAGATTTCAGTTTATAAATAACTATTAAATTTAAGTTCTCATTTAAGTTGGTACCGATTTATTTGAATAATTAAAACCTGAATAGGTCGATGCAAACATGTATTCGAAAAAAAAAAACCTCGTCTTTTCTATATAAATTTGTAGATAGACAATGGTGATCTCTAAAGATCGATACATATTTTGACAATTGCACGTGTGCGCGGTGCGCTCCACTGCTCTCATATTGACAGCTACGTTCTCATCAATTTGATTCCTTAAAATCAGCTCTAACTATGAAAAAAAAAATTTAAATTTATATGAAAACTCTCTCACTCAAGAATAATTTAACCGTGATCTGAATTAGCATCCAAAAGCTCTCGACCGAGTTGAAAAATGTGGAATGTGTCGCTCATTAGTGATGGAGTGACAGCGGGCCCCACGTTCCACCCTTTTCTTTGGAGATAATTAGATAAAATCACACGCCAAGCCCATGCCGACGCTGTCACCAATTGTCCAACCCAAACCCAAATCCAGGGCCGTTTACCATAAAAACCGAACGTTTTTGGTCATCCAAGCTTCAGACAGACACACCACCACCTGACCACCACCGGCGTCGCAACTAAACAAAAATAATCTCTCAAATCGCCCCAAGTCCAGTCTAGAGACGCCCCCACAATACAGGAGTAGCAAAGTACAAAATTGTACTAAAGTGCAAGCAATAGCCGGATGAGCGAAGAGGCCGCCGCGGCGGAGGAATCCATCTCGGCGCGCGTCGGCCGCGGGAGGCGCGTGTGGGAGTTCGAGCGGGATCTGGTGGCTGGCGCGATGATGGGGGGCGCGGTGCACACGGTGGTGGCGCCGATCGAGCGTGTCAAGCTGCTGCTGCAGACGCAGGACGGCAACGCGGCGCTGCTGGGCCGCGCGCGCCGCTTCCGCGGCTTCGCCGACTGCGTCGCCCGCACCGTCCGCGACGAGGGCGTCCTCTCCCTCTGGCGCGGGAACGGCACTGCCGTCCTCCGCTACTACCCCTCCGTCGCCCTCAACTTCTCCCTCAAGGTACCATCCTTTTCTTGAGTTCTTGACTCGGACATTTCAATCGCCATTTCTTTAACTGGGTGGTGGAGCAGTGAACTCGACGCGATCTCGATGCATCTTCTTTGATGTGATGTCGAATCGTCGATGTGATGAGGCGGGTTTTGGGGTCCGTGGTTCCATTTGCTTGCTTAATTGATTCGTGTCTTTGAGTAGTTTCTGATGTGAGAGCTACCGAAATGGCGGCAAGGTTGGAGTGAGCTCGGTGTGGGGGCATCGGATTCGATTCGTTCTTGATGTGTGCTGCGAGGGGAGTTCTTGAGGAGGCAAGATTGGATTCGGTCGGGAGATTTGTTTTATATTTGTTGGGTTATTCTTTCTTTAAAGAGGAGGGATGGGATTTTGTGGAATTTCGCTTTCTTTGTATCAATGTTTACCGCCAGAAAAGGGAAAGAATCAAAGAATAAAGTGTTTTTGTCTAAAAGAGCACTGAAAACTAGGAAGTAATATATAATGGTTTGTGATTGAAATGGTATTTTTGGTGTGTATATACTTGCAATTTGTGATCCTAAATCCTGTGATTCTACTAACAGTGAGGCTGGCTAGGATTTCTTTAGGCAATTCTATGTGTTAAGGATCTAGGAGGTAGCAGCCACATTTTAGTAGAAATTTTAAAAATCACTAAATCAGTATACTAGTATGTTGATACCCTCTAAGGCTCTAGTACACTATGTGTCAAACTTGAAGATGGACAAGATGTCTTGTGCTAAATGGTAGACAAGATGTCTAGTGCTAAAATCAATTTTGATAGACAAGATGTCTAGTGCTAACTGCTGAAAGCAAAATTTACATGGTGGAGGCATTTTACATCAATAGTGGTGATGGTTCCTTGTAGATGTGCCAATCACTGGTCATGCAATTGGACATCTTTAGTATGCCTTTGTCCTAATTGAAGTTGAGTTCTTGAAGATTTTCCATCAGGAGTGTTGAGCTAGTTTCTGTCAAAGGAAGCTAATTATGGCACCAGTAATGTTGTTTAGATAACATGTTCTAATATTTTGTCACTGGGGTCTACCTCTCTGCACGATGTGTCAACTTATTTAGTTAGATGCTTTGTTTTCAGCTTTGAGTGGACTAGTTGTTAGCTGTACTGCTGAAGCTGGGGTCCTGTGTGTTTGTCTTGGTACTAAGTTTCAGGGAAACAAGAGTTGCTCATCTTACTGGTGAAAGATATCTTGTTTAATATCCCATAAGGCCATAATGCATAACATCGAAGAGCTAATATTTTGCATTTGTCCATTCAAAACATGATAAGGGAAGCTATCTGAAATCTGAGTTCTATACATTTGGTGTTAGTTTCCTTTTGTTTGACAATGCATATGCATTTCCATTAACCTACATTTTTCAAATCATGTTTAACTTCTTAACCATTAATCCATATACACAAGTGTTCCTGTCTTATGCTCCTCATGTATAGCTTTCAGTTCTGCGCTCCATACTATTGCCTTATCTCTACTGTTTATAAGATTCTGCATTAGTAGGGGACTGGAGGTTGTTGCAGAAGATAATAAATTAGAGAACATAATGTTATGTGCCAACCAATGTATTTATTGAAGTTCGATTGTTGTATGTCAATGTATAGATCTTTGAATATCTAGCTAAACTCAATATACTTGTTTGTATAGAGGATTTAATCAATGCAAATATTGAGACGAAATATGACCACAAAGTATCGATGGGCAGTCATATATCATTGTCATGGACATCATGTCTAGGGATTTGCTTAAATGAAGCAGAAACAATTTTCCACAACTTATAATAAGGGGTGGTTTTACATTGAAATTAGAGGGGACCAGTGTGCCAAAATCCCGAACACCACCTTTGTGTTTTTCCAAAATCATGTAGAGGTCAGGTCCTTGATATTTTTTATAGAATGAATCATTTAAATTTCAAGAACTTAAGAAAAGTGCCACTTCTATCATTTTAAATTAGAAAAGTATTGCACAACGATTGAAGATGTAAAATTATCCGGTATTACTTTAAGTTTTGCCCCTACATGTTTGATTTATCATTCTAACTTCCACTGATAAAACTTTAAACTTATCTAATTATCTAGTATTTTTGTATCATTGCCTTGTTGTATGGATAAAGATTTAAACAAATGAATTTTACTTGCCAACATTAGGTTGTTGGTGTAAGCATCTGATCTTTAGGCATTCCATTAAATGATACCTATGTCATCAATGCAAGGTTGTCTTATGTACAATCATCTATTGATGTAAATTTCTGAATACATTTTGTACCTAACTGTATCAATGTTGCTGCTGAAATTCAACAAATAAGAATACAGAGTGATTTATGTGAGTTGGAGAGGTTTTTTGGCTCTACACTGAGAATTACCTTAATGGTTCTCTCTAATATCTCATCACTATTCTTGCAGGATCTGTATAGGAGCATACTGAAAGATGCAGGGACCTCAGTGGACAACAAATTCACATCTATTGCTGCTACCAACTTCATTGCTGGTGCTGCTGCAGGATGTACTACCTTGGTCATCATTTATCCACTTGACATCGCCCATACCCGGCTTGCAGCCGATGTTGGTCGGACAGACTCCCGCCAATTCAGAGGCATTGGCCACTTCCTTCACACAATTCACAAGAAAAATGGCATCCAAGGCATCTACAGAGGATTGCCAGCATCACTCCAAGGGATGGTTGTCCACCGGGGCTTATACTTTGGAGGCTTTGACACAGCCAAAGATGTTCTGGTACCGTTAGACTCTCCCCTGTGGCAGCGCTGGGTGACAGCACAAGCAGTCACTTCCATGGCTGGGCTCATCTCATACCCACTTGACACTGTGCGGCGGAGGATGATGATGCAGTCAGGGATGGAGGTACCCATGTACAGCAGCACCCTTGATTGCTGGAGGAAGATTTACAAGCTGGAGGGAGTCAAGTCATTCTACCGGGGTGCACTGTCTAACTTGTTTCGGAGCACTGGTGCTGCTGCTATACTTGTTTTGTATGACGAGGTTAAGAAATTCATGAACTGGGGTAGTAGGTTATGACAGGTATAGAAAGGTTCTTCACAAATTTTTGAATGCAACAGGGAGGTTTGGACCCAAGGTACAGGGTGCAGGTGAAGCATTTTGTGACAGAATATATTCATTTCCTTGTGTTCACTAACCAGCTTGATGTAACTAGCGCGTCATGGTCTGATGGTAGCTCTTGTTCATTTTGTTTAGGGTAGCTGTTGTTCTCCCATGTGTGCCAAACTGCCAATATGTGTAGTTCTAACTTCCGACTTCCAAGTGCCAACACAATGTATGCGCAGATCATGCATTCTTGCCTGCCCGTGTATAGTCTAGTAGAATAAAAGAAGCCTATTGAAATTGCTTGTTACTAGAGTTTTATGGTGGAAGAGTTTGGTGCAGGACTAGGCGGAGTTTTTTTACTGTTCAAAAAATTTTAAACCCTTCAATTCAATTGGTCCAACGGATTGGATTTATAAATAACTTTTTCTCTTTTCTTTTAGAGAGGATCCTAATTTTTTCTCTTTTTTAAAGTAGGCAAGACATGTTAGAGTCAGCCTCCAAAATCTGATTTTATGGTATGAGGTTGGAGGTGAGGGGAAGAACACTGAATGGGTCGAGAAGGGAAAAGCAAACAGCGAAAGCATGAATGAATAAATATACAAATTAGTGCCTTTTATGGGCCTCTTATATAGACGCTGGATGTCCTTTATTATTATTTCCAAGAGATTCCAGCATTCTTTGGCCCAACAGACTTACCTGTCCACAATGTTTTTAATATATTTTGCACGTCGATGCACCAGACACATGCGAAGATGGAGAAAAGTGTACATTGTGCGGCCATTGCGTGCTTGGGTTGGCAATCGCTGCGCCCCACCTCTGAAGTACACTTTGCAAACCAGTATGGGCCAGGATCGGGTTGCTTGAGCAGAGTTCCTCATCGAATGACCCATGCATGCAACTAGGCAATTGAGGTCACCTTCATCTATCTTTGCTCGATCCAGTATTTCCTCAATCCTTTTATTCAGTTTAGTAGTAACACTAAAAACTTAAAAGTCAACATATGCCTAACACCACGTGTTACCATTGACCTAGCCCATACATGTCATACCGGGGGATATAACGAGTTTTGACTTCATTGCCTGATTTACCACTTCCTGTCTCCGTACGTAAACGAACAAGGAACAAGATGTGCTCCCGAGTTCCAGCTTACTCCAGAGCATACAAACAACACGATGGAATGCGTACACAAGTAAATGATAGTCACTATGAGAGCGGGCTACCTACATTTCCTCAAATTTAAATCAAGCTGAAAATAGCTGACCTACAAATGTTGGCAACCACATGCCATCCATGCTGAAGAGCATCCCACGTACAGCAAATGCCCAATTGGAAACAAAAAAACGAACCCCTTAGTAGACAAAATTTCCAGCAAAACAAGGAGAAAATTACCAACTAGCACTCTTGCCAATAATATTGGCAATAAGAAATACAACAAAAAAGGCAGCCTTGAACACTCAAGCCAAACTGCATAAGCAGCGGACAATACGTTGAAGCCCCGACATAGCAATTAAACAACTGCTAACATATAATACCACGTCCCCAAAGTAAAAAAAATCTCCCAGTTCCATAAAACAAACTCAATGACGCTGCATTAAGCAGGACCAAAGATGCTTCACTCCACTCCCGCTGACATTGGAAACGCTCAATCTGAAGCACTTCACTGCTGCTTGCACTCAGCAGGCCGCTCCCCCTGCTGCCCTTCTCCTGCAGCAGCTCCTCCACCCTTCTGCTCCAGATCGAAGAGCAACAGCAGTAAGAAATATGATCCACTGGAAGTTGCAAGACTATTAAAGCGTCCTTCCCAGATAAAGAAATGAAGCCTCCATACCTTTTTCCCGGCTTTTCCTGTCTCATCTTCATCTTCGTCGTCGTCCTCCTCCTCCTCTTCCTCCTCTTCATCATCTTCATCATCATCCTCGTCCTCGTCATCATCATTCTCAATGATGCCTTCGTAGTCCTCGTCTTCAGCAGCCTCTCCAGTGAACCATGAAACAGCATGTGGAATAATTTTGTCCCTGATAGTAGATCTGGCAAGGGGGGAAGAGCTCATTGAGAACTAGCCAAACAAAAATGTAAAGCATATGGCTAGCCTTTGAAACCAATGTCTTAATTCAACTTTCTGCAATTTGAGCATGGTGTGTAGTGAGACTGCAAATAGTATAATGAACACAAGAATTTACCCGATGTCATAATCTTGCTCCATTTGGTTCTGCAACTGTTCAGCCTGTTAAAAAGGGGAGAAACAAAGGAAGTCAAAACTCATGTTCGCACATACGTATTTCAAACATAAGAGACCCATAAACAAATAAAAACAAAATTAAACTTACAGTGTCCTCATCAATTTCCTCATCATCATCAGGAACTTGAGGCGGACTGAAGAAGTTAAAGAAGCTCTCACAGCTTTCAGTCTTTGTAATGGGTTTAGTGTTCTTTGACCCCTTCTTTGGCTTCTTTTTTAGCACCTTTTGCGTCAAGCACTTCCCAGGATACCATTCAATTTCAGTCCTGGGAAACAAGAATTTGCCCGAGAGAGGTGTTGGTGAAATCATCTATTTGACAAATTAGAACTTTGCCGAAACTGAGATTAATTACCCAATGGCTTTCTCCAGAATTGGTTCATCTTCATCAATCATGTGATATGTCTTTGTAAGCACCGAGTTCTTGAAGAATGGATTAGTATCAAAGAAAAATTCAATCTTGAAACCCTTTGGCTCATTAATTCTGAAACATTTGATGTCCTTGAGGTACTTAAGAGCCTCCTCATCCCTCTCCTGAATCTGAATACAGACAAATCATAATTATTGACAATTGGAATTGACAGCCAGGAAAAAAGATGCAATTTATGCACATCGAATGTAAATATTAAAAACACAAACTATTGACAGCTCAGAGAAGAAAATGTTTTACAAACTTATAAGGTCTCACCTCCTCAGCCAGGATTTCATGGTTCTTCATTGCGTTGAGCCAAAAATCAGGCACACCTTTTTCATCTACAGGAAAACATGGTGAACAAAGTCAAAAGTAAATGAAGATGATCAAATCCTTTTTGCTACCAAGATTTCTTCCCCTCATGGAGATACTCAAAGATTAAAGTATGGATGGAACATACATTCACCTTTCTGATCTGCAGGAGTTTCATCTGCACCTTCTTTTGTGATACCTTCTACTTCAACCACACCATTCACAATTTCATAACGCTGTCCATTTGCATGCACAGAAAAGCTATCAAGATGATCAGAACTTATTACATTCAATAGAATACAACAAAGCAGAAAAATTGCATGGAACACATTGTTGTCTTATAACATCATGCAAATAGAACAGCATTCTCATGCCTATGCACTAATCAGGTGACCTTGCTTGTGTAGGTGGAAGTTGCTTGTAATAGTCCAAGGAATTGAAAGAAAAGATAGCACCGACAAGAGAGCAAAACAACATAGATCAGAACACTGAAATTACCAAAGAACATAATGAGACATAAAAAAGGAATTAACCTTTGAGTACAGTGGTTCGTACAGTTTCTGATATTTAGCTTCAAGTGCAGCTCTTTCCTCAAAAAACTTTGCCTGAAGTTCATCATGTTGGCTCTGGAAATGGAAAACACACTGAGGACATTTGCAGATTGTGCTTCAACAAAGCACAACAATTTTTTCTTTTCAACTAAACATAGTCAATTGGTGGTGAAGTTGGGCACCAACAATAAGGATAAGATATTTTCCTCAGAAAAAAAAAAGGGGAAAATCCCAGCATATAAGCATAATGTGAAGGCTACCAACAGATCAAGGAACAAAGCTTCAAGTAAGAACTCAAAGCTGTTTGGGGCTGACTTAAAAAATTGGAAGCATATATCTATCATTATTTTCCAGACTTCCATCCAATGCAGCAACATAAAACATCCCATCCATTTGTTTGAGTAAAGGGGCTAAAACAATTTAGTAAGGACGATTATCTAGAGTAAGCATCATGATAACATCCAGTGGATGTGAGCCATACTAATAATTAGTCTACAAGGTGGTAGGTTGGTAGCAGTCATTTAAGAAGCTCCAATACGAAACAGTACAGCACTAGATGTGACTTGTGAGCAATCGTGCAACTTCTACTAACTGCAGTTCTAGATTTAATTAGCACTGGAATTTCTCATACTTGTATGCACCAGACCACAGTTTGCAAGAGTAACAGGGTGATCACAGTGCCCACAGTTAATTAGATACAATTAATGATTCCAAATCACACAGAGGCAGCGCCCCACCAACCATAGCATGCCATAACCATCGAACACGTAAAGCCGTGGGACTGCGTCATTAGAGTGGGACTTCTTATACCTGGATTTCCCTGAGCACCTCGACGCGCTTCCTGACATTGGGCGTAAGGCTCTCCAGCACGTCCGTGTGCTGCGCAGCCAATCCCTGCAGCTTGTTCTACACAAATACCATACCAGATCACCATAAGCCCACCACAAAAACCCCAAACCAAACCACAAAACAGTCCAATACCCGATCAAAACCAGCAAAAAATAACCAAAAAATAGGAAAAAAAAATTACCTTAAGCGACTCCACGAGGTTGGCCTTGTCCTCCGCGCTCAGCGCTGCATCAAAACAACCTCAAACAGTAAGAGAAAAGAGCACATACAACCATAAGAAGAGAGGTACCGAGATCGAGAGCAAACCGTTGGCAATGGGGACGGCGGCGCCGAGACCGGACAGGTCAAGCGCGTCCTTGCCGTCGCTCATGGCTGCGGAAGACAGTAGAAGGTTCTAGAAGCTTTGGGAGGGCTTTGGGCGGGAGGCGGCGAGGGGAGAAACCCTAGCGGCGAGTGGGCGGCGCGGGTTGGAAATGGAGGGGAGGGGAAGAGGAGTGGGAGCCTGGGAGGAGGCGGAGGAGGGGATAAAAAATGGGTTGGAAATGGAGGGCTGCGATTTATAGTGGGCGCGTGGGAAACTGGAGGAAGACGTGGGAGGAAGAGCCAGTTTGGACTTTGGACTCGGAGCGGCGCGGTCGGGAGCTGGATTTTGGTTTGGTTTGGTATGGAGGAGGTGCGGAAATATATTTGGGCCCACCGTCAGTGGGACTAACATTTTCAGGAATATTCCCGCCCAATGTCAAGTGGTCGGTCCAATGGCCATGAGATTTTTTTTAAGTTACTTTGTTATAATTACTATGAGCTCTCCTACATCCTCCCAAAATTTTTAACCAGCCAAATCATTAATATCAAATTATTTAGATTGATCCATATCTCTCAGAATCTCCTCTAATCAATTTATGTAAAACAAAAAGATACGAGATAGTATACTAATTTTGTCCTCATTTCTCACAAAAAAAGCAATTTCTTTCATCCTCACAATCTGATCTTACTATTCCAAATTGACACATCACAGTTGATGTTCCTTACCGAATGCTTTAAAAACATGTCATTGTCCACTAATATGCTCTCTAATGTTGAGACTTGAAATTATAAATCTTATGAAATTTGTTTAATTAAACTCAACTTATAAATAATGTGTCAACGTGTCATAATTTATAAATTATTGCAAACGTAATTAAACTCGAATCATAAAAGATTTACCATGTAGCCATGAAAAAGGGCCAGAGGCAGGTGTAGACCGACGGGATAGATGCATTCACAAAAGATTAAACGGGTGTTTAAGGTGCATAAACCTATTTTTTAAAAAAAATTTTGTATATTTTCCATTTTTTTGCTAGATGACTAAATCTAAAAAGAAAAAATTGACCTTATAATATATATATATATATATATATATATATATATATATATATATATATATATATATATATAAACAAAACTCAAGATTAATCATATAAGGTATTGGTTGTGGGGATCACGAGAACAACAGAGTTTAGTTAAAAGTTTCATATGTTTTAAAACGAAATACCAACTTTATTTTTGATAAATCAACAATCAAATTAAATTGATACTTTTTTACTCATGGAGGACCATAGAATTTATCATTTCTTTTATGTTGAAGTAAAGATAGTATCCTACTCTCTGTCTCGCTATATTTTTTTGCTTTCAGAATTTTTGTGAGATAAATGAAGCAGAACAATGTGGAATTTTTTGTGTAAATAATCCATTACAAAAATATAAATATAAAATTAACTCATTGCATATGCGGTTAGGGTATTATTCTTGCGGTATGAGGGAGAGGAGGTGCGGTAAGAAGGTGAAGATGTGTGGTAAAAATTTCTACCGTATATTGGATGTATGACAAGAGTCTATCGAATGTGTAATAGGAGCTGTTGCTATACCTCCTCCCTTCTCTCGTGACTCTCGTCACATGAATAATATCTCTATCATGTATTCAATGAGTTAGTTTTATAAAATTTTCAAAATAAAGGTTAGTTTTGTATTTATTTTTTAATGAATTATTTGCCCAAAAAAATTGGGATTTTGTGGTAAATGGAGCAGCTCAACTCGTCCGTGAGTACGTGAGATGTGATTGAACAGGGATAAGAGATACAGTACACGGTGCTTATTGATTTGGGCTCGTACACGCGAGCGAAGTACAAAAGACAAGGCTATTCGGTGCGGGTTGCACTAATTAGCGGGTGGTTTGTCTGGTTAGCCATTTTATGTTCGTTCATTCGGTGACAAAAAAGGTGGAGTACGGTATTGCTTGCATAGTATGCACGGTCACGCTGCATTTAATATGTGAGTTAAATACCATATATTGGTTTAAGTATATGTCCTATATGTGGTATGACCGTTGAGACAAATCAAGATTGTTTAGTAATAGTCATGTCTTAAAAACAAAAATAATCATGTCTTAAAAACAAAAATATGACAAATAATATTTATGATAACGTGATATTAATTTTAGATATCACACCTTTGACCAAACATACACAACAACAATCTAATAAATCATTTAATAAAATTGGATATATCTAACTATAATAATGAACTTGAGAACACGAATGAAATATGCAATTAGTTAAAAATTTGATGGATTTGGACGCTTGACTACCTTTTTGTTGTGCCAGTGGTCTACTGGTGAGCTGCTGGTATTGATCAGTACAAATCTTTGTAAAGCTTAATTTGTCTCATGAAAGGCTTAGTTAAACGGACTTCCCAGACCCGTACAGTCCTATTTTAGTGTTAGTATGTCACTTCATTATTTTGAACCAGATGCGCGGTCGAGCATCTTACCTCCAACATCTGGAACCGCAGGATTCAACTTTAAAAAAAGCCCTAAAAACACATGCATACACTTTTATTTTTTCTATTTCTCTGGGCTTTGTCAAATATATACTCTCTCCAGTTCCTGATGATTAGGTGCACGGTCAAAGAGATCAGTACGGCCACTCCAATCCAAGTTTCCCATATGTTTTTCTCACAGGAAAGGAAAGCATCAAACTGACAATTTGAAGACCATACTACACTTCAACGATTAAGACTGTTCATTGTTGTGAAAGAAATCATAAACTCTAAGGTTGTCTCCAACCCATCGGCGCTTCACGAGGCGTTTCAACAGAATATTCTCCAGCATATTTTGTGCCACGTATGCGAAGCACCATCTGAAGCACCCCCTACTCCAACCCATCGGTGTTTCGCGAGGCACTTTCTCAAGCTCCCCCTACTCTAACCCATCGGCGCTTCGCGTGGAGCCCGCATATATAATATTTATTACAGATTAACAAATCGTTAAAATAAAATTCGGATAATTCGAAGACAACAAATTAAAAAATAAATATTGTAAATAACGAAAAAAATTAAAATTATTTTTATTTGAATGGCACACAGAAAAAAACATGACACATACTAAATTAAAATTCGGCAACAGTTGGCCGTTAATGACCGGACAAACAACTACTCCTCGGCCCCGTCGCCCCCGAAACGCTGCCAAATGTGCTCGACAAGATCCCGTTTCAGTTGTCGATGCGTTGGGCGAGTACGGATCGCATTATTTCGATCTAGCATATGTTAGAAAATTGGCGGAGCACTACCGTGGATAGTAGGCGGTATTATGGTTGATGTTCCTTGACTATCGTACAATTGAGTGATCGGGTCATGAGCGTGCCATTCATTTTCGATTATCATGTTATGAAGGATGACACACGCTTTCATAATATTGGCAAGGATTAATTGTCGCCAATATCGACCGGGACTGCGGACAATAGCAAATCGAGCTTGCAACACCCCAAACTCTCGCTCCACATCTTTTCTTGCCCCTTCTTGATGTTGTGCAAATAAACTGAGTTTGTCCGTTTAGGGCAAGGGTACGGTTTTTACGAAAACAGCCCACTTGGGGTAAATACCGTCGGCCAGGTAGTACCCCATATTGTACTATGTCCCATTAACAGAGTACTGAACAGTAGGAGCTTGCCCGCACAACACATCAGTGAAAAGGGGGATTGGTTAAGCACGTTGATGTCGTTGTTGGATCCGACAACACCAAAGAAGGCATGTCATATCCACAAATCTTTTGACGCGACCGCTTCAAGTATTATTGTAGGGACTCCTTGATCACCACGGGTGAATTGGCCCCTCTATACAACTGGGCAATTGCGCCATTCCCAGTGCATGCAATCGATGCTTCCTAACATCCCTGGGAAACCTACAGATCTTCGCTGGTGCCGCGTGAGGAGGCGTCGTCTCTCTCTTCTCCGGCGTGAAAAATCAATTTTTTAATACCCAGGCCCACCTACAGATGCACGAGGCGGCGGGGTTGGAGATGATCTAAAAAAGACTAGGTGAAAATGTTAGAGACGGCCAGCGGTGGTTCCAAAATTTGGACACCCCTTTCGTGCTCTGCTGCATAGGCTCTCATTAATCATTAACACTTTGTTGCTTCCTGGTCTTCCATTTGCTGTGACAGATACAAGCCGAACTGGCAAAGCAATTAATCCTGGCAACCTGTGCTCTCATGAAGTCAGCTATAGGTGCCTTCCATCAATGCTGTATACAAATATAACAACACGTGAACTGCGGTGAACTGGTGGCGCACTGTGGGGTCTTTCTGGTTTCTTTGCCACCACGTGAACTATTGCTTATGTGCCTAAGCTAGTCCATATACAGCAGTTAAAAAAAATAGTGTTTGGTTCCGTGTCTTAAAAACATAAAATTAAAATACATTTTCAAAAAATAATAATAACTCCTCAAAATATTTTATTTATTTCTAATTTATACCACATATCAAAATATGATAAACAAAGAGTGACTTTAACTCAGAAAACAAGATTTACTCATATAAAAAGAAAATTTGACTCTCGATCATACATTAAAATTTTTTTATCTATTTGAGTAATCTTAGTCTATCAAAACAAAAATTAGACATAACTATCAACCAACAATGCTTCAAAGACTAGATTATAGAGTAATTTATCTAGGTGGGCATGAGATCCAAACGGACCCGCAGTATTTAGTACAC
This sequence comes from Pharus latifolius, assembly GCA_019359835.1. Classification (NCBI taxonomy): domain Eukaryota; kingdom Viridiplantae; phylum Streptophyta; class Magnoliopsida; order Poales; family Poaceae; genus Pharus; species Pharus latifolius. Next base: position 5,177,554 of record CM033323.1, on the reverse strand, counting down.
ACAAGCGACCAGTACAAGCTATCACCAGCACAGAATGAATAAACTTCAATGCCTTTCTTGAAATCACAGTACAGTTCACCCACAAAGCATGCAATGTGGAGTAATGAATAATCAACGGTGCGAAGAACAGATTGTTTTTAAATTTTAATTGTCACCGAAATTAATATTCTTTTAATGGTTTAACACCTTCCAAACAGCTGAATGTCTCAAAAGGCTGCATTGCAGAATGGGAAGATGCTTTCTTTGGTCAGGTTTCAACTTTCAACAGAATATTCATACTATAAGCTCCCACCACAATTTTGTTGCTGAAGTTCAATCACACCGCTCCATGAATCAATCAGCACACCCAACCCTTCATGCAGTATAACCCAAAAACGAACCATCCGAGCACAAGGAAAGAGAATGATGCCATCCCCAGGAGGAAAGGCCAACCGGCCATTAAAATACCGATACATGTGACAGCAAAGAAGGGAAAGAATGATCAAGGAATGGACATCTTAGGTTGTGTCCAACCACGATGGTTACAGTGGTGCGCGTCGACGGAGGTGAACGCATGCTCGCTGCTTGCTCAATGTGATGGGACGCGCGTGTTCTTCGGGCGGAGGCAAGCGTGAAGTGAGCGCGTAGCAGAGCTCGTGTAGCCGTTGGAGGGGAAGAAGACGCGAGAGAAAGCGTGATTGCGTGCCCCAACAAGAAATAAACCAACTAATTTTATTCGCGAATTTTTAAATCTGACAAGTGAGTCCATGAAACAAACGGCCCCACTGTCAGTGAGAGGTGTTCACGGTGCGCGCGTGAAACGAAACCAGAGCTGTTGGGCCCACAGCTGGCGTAGTGTATTGTGTCAGTACGTGCGTTACCACTTCCCACATTTGGCACTATCATTGACATATGGGTCCCACAATCAGAGTCCCCATATATCAGTTAGAGGATCAGATATGTTTTCTAGCACGCGAGCGAGGCGCGTGAGCCCCACCTGATGCATAAAACGCGTGAGTATGCCAATCTCGATTTTTTCGCGCACACGTACGATTGCAACCGGAATCACTGATATGTGGGACTAATGACGATTGAACCCACTTGTCAGTAAAGTATAAATTTTTTCCCAGGTATTAGTGAAAAGGTTTTTTGGTGGGGTCCACCTGTCAGTGAAACGAACTATTTAATAAATTGTAATATTTTATTTATTTTGTTGGGGGAATCCCCAGCGGTCCCACGAAGTCCCAAGGAGTCCCCGGTGAGACCCGGAGAGACATCGGGCCCCCGGTGAGATCCGGAGGGTCTCCGGGACCCTGGTGAGATCCGGAGGGTCCCCGGGAACCCGGTGAGACCCGGAGAGTCATCGGGCCCCCGGTGAGATCCGGAGGGTCTCCGGGACCCCGGTGAGACCCGGTGAGATCCGGAGGGTCTCCGGAGACACGAAGAGTCATCGGGCCCCCGGTGAGACCCGGAGAGTCATCGGGCCCCCGGTGATATCCGGAGGGTCACCGGGCGCCCGGTGAGACCCGGAGGGTCTCCGGGACCCCGGTGAGGCCCGGAGAGCCTCCGGGCTCATGAAGAGCTGTTGCTGACCGTGGGGCCTCTAGGAAGCCCGTGGCGCCACGTGTCGAACATCCAGGCCGTCCATCAGGCCAAATGACGTCTTCGCCCTTCCATCCAATGGTTGCAGCGAGGGCTTTTTAGTCTTTTGTACTTCTTAGGGGCTATAAATACCCCTCTTGTACCCTTTTTCAGGGATTCGAATTCATTTATATTAACTCAACATTCGGTTCTCTCGAAGACCTCTCCCCGAGAGCTCACCTCCCCAGCGGACTCGCGTCCGGAGAGAGCCAACAGGACTAGGGCCCCCACTGGGACCCGAACCTGTATAAACCTCTGTGTCACTTTCTGTGTTGCCCAGCGGGAGGAGACCAGTAACTCAGTCTGCTTGCGTCGCTATACTCGTGCTGCGCACGTCCGAACCTGTCGAGGTAACTGTAATACCACGACAGTTGGCGCCGTCCGTGGGGACTTCGCGACGAATCGCCATGGCTCCCGCAACCACCAGAGCTCAAGCCCTCTCATCTCCCAAGAGCGCTGGTCCTAGCAACCCGGCTCCGCATCCGCGAGATGAGGCTTTTGCGGCCCTGCCGCCCGGGAGTGTACGGGCGGAGGACTCGCTTCCTCCACCCGCGGCATCCGGTCAAAGGGTCCCCGTTTCTGACCCAGCGACCGCGACCGAGCTTCCGGGGCCTAGTGCGCCCCAACTCTTCGTTCCGGTCTCCAGAGATTCTATGCTGGGGGCTTTGATCCAGGGCCAGCTCCGTACCCAACACACCCTGGAGGAGCTGTTGCGCGTCCTGGCGCGGCCCCCGGCTCCCGTCTACCCGCCTCCGTATCCGTTTATCGGGGCACCGCCCCAATTCTTCATGGGGCACCCCGCCTTTCCCTGGCCGGGGATGTTCCCCGTTCCCGGAGGCGCGCCCGGGCCGTATCCGATCCCGGGGACACTTCCTGCGCCGTGGGGTCAACTCGTCCCCGAGCCCTCCCCTGCCTCTGGGAGTCGCCCGGCCCCGGGTCCAAAACCCCCGCGAGCGGCTACCGCCGCGCCAGGGACAACTCCGGCGCCCGAGCCCGGCAGCCTCTGCGGGCCGACGCCCGGGACTGGTGCAACGCCCGCCCCTGCGGACGCCCCGGGAACTTGAACTGCGACTGCTCCCGCTGCCGTACCGATTGCGGACATGGCGCATGGCCCGGTTCGCGCGCCGGCAGTGTCCACTGGGACGGTGGCAAATGCGCATCAGCTCCCTCCCCCTCCGGGGCCGCCCCCGCGGGCGCCCCCAGCGGATTAGACCCGCTTCACAAGGGAGGAGGTCGAGCAAATGCGTACCGCCAAGTCCGGAGAAACCACCTCCCGTCATCGGTCAGGACTCCCCTGAACCCGCGGGCGGGCGGAGACGCGCTCCCAAATCGCCCGGGGGAAAAGACCGTTGAAAGAAGCTGCCACCACTCCTGAGGAATACCTTGACGCCCAAGAGGTCAGCTCAACCAACCCGGAAGAAAAGAGACGACACCGCCAAACCGGCGGACCGCTGCCACCCCTTCCAGACTCCGACAATGAGCACGCGTCCCCGGCAAGAGATGACGGCAACCATGGATCCCCCAAGGAAGTCGAGGGGACCAACCAACCGCTGTGCAGTCGTCTCCGCTGCATACACCGGCCGCGGCCTTACCACCCGCCGCACATCGAGCATTACAATTGTGAGGCCGATCCTTACGAGTTTGTGCAGGTGTACTCGACGGCCATCTCGGCGGCCGGGGGGGACGAGACAGTGCAATGCAATGTCTTCCCCCTCTACCTCACGGGCATCGCACGCTCATGGTTCTACAACCTGAAAGCTGGATCCATCAAGTCCTTCGTACAGCTGAAGCGCGAATTTTGCGTGAACTTCCAGGGAAACTACGTGCGGCCCTTAGACTCGTCCCAGCTCTACACCGTCCGGCAGAGGACAGGGGAGACTATCCGCAGCTTCTTCAAGCGCTTCGCTCAGGTGAAGAGCAAAGTGGCGCATGTCCCTGACTCTACGGTCATAGAAGCATGCAAGAGCGGGATACTCCCCGGGGAGCTCCACCGGAGGCTCTCCCGGAGCTGCCCCACCTCTGCTGACGAACTCTTCACCGTACTTGAGAAGTACGCCCGCGCGGAGGAAGACGACCTTTGGAAGAAGAACCAGGGGGCTCCTGCCCCCGCCGAGCGAGAGGCCAGAGATCCTCCCAGCAAACGCCCCCGAAGAAGCGATCGCCGCAAGCCATGGCCTCGGGACGCTTTCGTCCTCGAGGGAGGAGGCGGCTCGCGCGACAGCAGCAAAGGCAGTCGTGCCCCTCCTAAGTCAAAGGGTTACGCGGGAGGACAATCCTCCCGCGGGCGCGAAAGCCGCGCCAAGGAGAGCAAGGAGGGCACAGCCAACGTGTGGTGCACCTTCCACAAGTCGAGTACCCACGCTACTCGAGAATGCCATCAGCTTCTACAACACTTCGCGGTCTTCCTCGACCAGTGCGGCCAGGGGGGAGGGGGCCCTGCCTCCTTGCCTCCCCCGACAGCTTTGCCCGCGCTCCCCGCTCCCGCGGGTGAGCAGCAAAGACAAACGCAAGAAGGGAGCCCAGCTCAGGAGCTCCCCTGCCAAACCTCCCAAAGACGCATAAATGTCATCACCGGGGGATCCGCCACGAGACGGGACTCCAAGCGTCAGTGCAAGGAGTACGCGCAAGAGGTGAAGGTGGTGGGGGTGCTGCATACGTCTCCGCCACCAAAATGGTCGGACGTCCCCCTCACCTTCACAGCGGAAGACGCGCGCGCGGTTCGCTTCCCGCACGACGACGCACTCATCATCTCGGCTACAGTCTACAACTGCCAACTAGAGCCCATCCTTGTCGACGGCGGAAGCTCCGCCGATATCCTATACCTGAAGGCGTTCAGATAAAAGCGAGTCGACGAGAAGCTACTGCAGCCAGCACTCGGGCAGTTGCAAGGCTTCGTCCCTGGGAAGACCATCCACCCAGTGAGGAAGGTCGACCAGCCAATGACCTTCGGCACCCCGGAAAACTACCGAACGGAGATGGTCCGTTTTGATGTCGTGGACCTCCCCTCTTCGTACAATGCCATTATGGGGAGGACGACGATCAACCACCTGGGGGCGGCAATTTACCAGAATTACCTCTGCGTGAAGATTCCTGGGCCTCACGGTGCGATCACCGTTCGAGGTAACCAGAGCGTGGCCCGCGCCCTCTACCAGCACGCCACCGCCGCCATGGCAAGCGTCAACGTGATCAAAACTCCGGGGGGAGAAAATCCCCCCGGACCTCATACTGTCCCAGCCGCTTCTTCCGGGGGGCCACTCCCGAGGCCACGCCCCGAGGGAGATCTCCGGAAGGTCCAACTGTCCGCGGGAGGCGACGGGAAGACCGTCAGGATCAGAGTGGACCTCCTCGAGGCGCACGCCGAGCAACTCGCGGCCTTTCTCCGCGAGAACTCAGATGTTTTCGCGTGGGAGCCCTCGGACATGCAAGGCGTCGCCCGGGACGTCATTGAGCATAAGCTTGCAGTGATCCCCGGCCGCTCCCCGGTCAAGAAAAAGCTGAGAAAGCTATCTCTCGAGCGCCAAGACGCCATCAAGGTAGAGGTCGCCAAGCTTCTAGAGGCGGGGTTTGTGCGGGAAGTCCTGCACCCCGAATGGTTGACAAACCCCGTCCTCGTAAGGAAGCCAAGTGACAAGTGGAGGATGTGCGTGGACTTCACCGACCTCAACTGCGCTTGCCCAAAGGATAACTACCAACTCCCGCGGATCGACCAACTGGTCGATTTGACCGCTGGATGCGAACTGATGAGTTTCCTCGATGCATACTCGGGGTACCATCAGGTTCGAATGGCGACGGAGGACGAGGAGAAGACGAGTTTTATAACTCCCCTCGGCACCTTCTGCTATCTCCATATGCCCTTCGGGTTGAAAAACACCGGGGCAACCTTCCAGCGCCTCATGACGCTGGTCCTGAAGGACCAAATCGGCTGTAACGTCGAGGTCTACGTTGACGACGCGGTCGTCAAAAGCCTTCGCGCGGCCGCACACATTGACGACCTGGCGGAGACCTTCCACAGCCTCCGCAAGTACGGGTTGAAACTCAACCTGGAAAAATGTGCCTTCGGCGTACGCGGCGGGAGACTGCTTGGCTTCTTGGTGTCTCAGCGGGGCATCGAGGCAAACCCTGAAAAGATCCGAGCCCTGCTGGATATGCCTCCCCCGCGTTCCGTCAAAGACGTACAGAGGCTCGCCGGCCGCCTGGCCGCATTGGGCCGTTTCGTCTCGCAGTCAGGAGAACGCGGACTCCAGTTCTTCAAAATCCTCCGGGGCCTTGAGGGGTTCAGCTGGACCCCCAAGGCCCAGACGGCGTTCGACGAGCTGAAGAAGTACCTCGCGAGCCCCCCGATGCTTGTGAGCCCATCCCCGGAGGAACCTTTACTACTCTACCTAGCTGCAACCCCCGTCGCAGTGAGCGCGGTGCTCGTGAGAGAGCAAGACGGGCAACCGTGTTGGATCAAGGAAGCCGACTAGAGGGGGGGTGAATAGGAGACTTTTAAAAACTTTAAAACTTAAAGCAAATAATGAACAAATCAAGAACAAATAATATAAGCAAGGGAAAGGGAACGAACACAACGATTTTTACCGAGGTATCGGAGACTCGCCCAGTCTCCACTAATCCTCGTTGAAGCACTCAAATCACTTGAGTCTTGCCTCAATATCCACAAAGGATATTATCACTAGTGGTTGCTCCTTATTCACTCCGGAAAGGCGAGCACCGATGCCTTGTACACACTTGCCGAGCCTCTCCGACAATCTCCGAACGGAGAGATCAACGGCCACGCCTCCGAACCGTCTAGGTGAGGGCGCTCACCAAGAGTAAAAGGCAGCGAGATCTTCTCAAGACCTCCAAACACGCACCGAGAAGCTAAGTATATGCAAATGCAAAAGAACTGAAACTCTCGATGGATCGGAAAGCACTCGACTTGATAAAAAGATCAAGATTTTATATAAGAAACTAATGCTCAAGAGTGTATATGAAATGCTGCTGCTTATTGTAACAAACACATGCCCAAAGCCCCTATTTATAGCCTCAAGAAGCAAAGAAGTACCTCGCGAGCCCCCCGATGCTCGTGAGCCCATCCCCGGAGGAACCTTTACTACTCTACCTAGCTGCAACCCCCGTCGCAGTGAGCGCGGTGCTCGTGAGAGAGCAAGACGGGCAACCGTGTTGGATCAAGGAAGCCGACTAGAGGGGGGTGAATAGGAGGCTTTTAAAAACTTTAAAACTTAAAGCAAATAATGAACAAATCAAGAACAAATAATATAAGCAAGGGAAAGGGAACGAACACAACGATTTTTACCGAGGTATCGGAGACTCGCCCAGTCTCCACTAATCCTCGTTGAAGCACTCAAATCACTTGAGTCTTGCCTCAATATCCACAAAGGATATTATCACTAGTGGTTGCTCCTTGTCCACTCCGGAAAGTCGAGCACCGATGCCTTGTACACACTTGCCGAGCCTCTCCGACAATCTCCGAACGGAGAGATCAACGGCCACGCCTCCGAACCGTCTAGGTGAGGGCGCTCACCAAGAGTAAAAGGCAGCGAGATCTTCTCAAGACCTCCAAACACGCACCGAGAAGCTAAGTATATGCAAATGAAAAGAACTGAAACTCTCGATGGATCGGAAAACACTCGACTTGATAAAAAGATCAAGATTTTATATAAGAAACTAATGCTCAAGAGTGTATATGAAATGCTGCTGCTTATTGTAACAAACACATGCCCAAAGCCCCTATTTATAGCCTCAAGAAGCAAATGAACCGTTGGAGCTAGGGCTGAAAATCATCAACTCAAACTGACAGTCAGTTCAGTGCACAACGGCCGACAAAATTTACGGAATAAACTTTGCTAGCTGTTCGTGGTTGAAAAAAGGAAAGCTGAAACCCACAACTGACAGTCAGTTACACAAACTGACAGTCAGTTACACAAACTGACAGTCAGTTCGACCACAAACTCGACCAAAATCAAATAGAAACTCAGTTAAAATCTCGGTGGTCGAAACCCCGACTGACAGTCAGTATGGACAAACTGACAGTCAGTTTAGTACAAAAATTTTGAGCACAAAAAACACCCTCTCTGGACAATTGTCAGTTTAAACTAACGGACATTCAAACTGACAGTCAGTTTAGCAAACTGACAGTCAGCATGAACAAGAACAGAGATAACTTTAAATCCAGAAATCCAAAAGAGGTGTTTAATAGCTCGTTGGAAAGATAATTTTAAGGGCTACAATTTTGTCAACAGAAGCAAAAGCCAGATCTGCCTAGATCTTTCTAGAAAATTGTAAATACTCTTCTGCTGTCAAAAATTAAACTGAAAAACCAGATTTTTCAAATAACTTCAAAACCAAATCGAACCAAAAAGATGCAATGCAATGACCTAGGTTTCTCGGTTTACTTTGGAGATAAAGAGAGAATTTTCGCTACTCCTCTTTATAGTACGGTTTAAAACTAGAAAATAATTTCCCTAACCGATCATCTCCAAACACTTAGATCGGTAAAAATAAAAACTCATAATACCATAGGTCTTTCGCATCTTCATGATTTGCGTCTTGTATTTTGCTCTTCTACATCTTGTGCTTCACTTCATGTCGGGTTCATCTTGATCATCTTGTATTTCTTCCCAACTGATCCCTGTATCAATCAATCTCGAAAGCACAATTAGTCCGGAACACTTTGTTTTCATTAGTCATCAAAATTAGGATTAAGCATGAAGACCTAGATGCAACAAACAGCGCCCTGTATATTATGTTAGTGAGGCCCTGCAGGGGGCTAAGACGCGGTACACTGAAGTGGAGAAGCTGTGCTATGCCCTCCTCATGGCGTCGCGGAAGCTCCGCCACTACTTCCTCGGGCACCCAATCACGGTCCCGTCATCTCTCCCGCTGGGGGAAGTGGTGAGAAACAAGGAGGCCACCGGCCGAATTGGCAAGTGGGGAGCCGAGCTCGCTCCTTTCTCCCTCACCTTCACGGGCCGCTCCGCCATCAAGTCGCAAGTCCTCGCAGACTTCGTGGTGGAATGGACCCCGACCGCTGAGACGGACGGAGGGGCTCCCCTCGCCCCCCCGGTGCCTGGACCATTGGACACTCATGTTCGATGGCTCCTTGTGCCTCGCCGGGGCCGGCGCAGGGGTGGTTCTCCGGAGTCCCGAAGGGAAGATGCTGGAGTACGCCGCCAGGCTCGAGTTCCCGGCTACAAACAATGTCGCCGAGTACGAGGCCTTGCTCCTGGGATTGCGCCTCGCGCGCTCCCTGGGAATCCGCCGACTCCTGGTGAAAGGAGACTCCCAGCTGGTGGTCAACCAAATGGACAAGTCCTACTTGTGCCACGATGCGAACCTGAGTCTATACTTGGGCGAAGTGCGGAAGATGGAGAGACACTTCGAAGGCTTGGAGGCCCGGTACATCTCCCGACGGGATAACAACCGGGCCGACGCGTTGGCCCAGGCGGCCAGCGCCCGGGAACCTCTTCCCAAGGGCGCCTTTCTGGAAATCATCACAAGACCCTCGATAACCCTTCCGGACACGAACCCTGAGGTTCGCGTCCCGGAGGTTTCCGAGATCACTCGGACTGCCTCGTGGATGGATCCCCTCATCTCCTGCATAAGGGACGTGGGGGAACCTTCCGGTGACGTTGAGGTGAAGCGTCTCCGCGCTAAGGCCAGGGCGTACGTTCTGCTGAACGGGAAGCTTTACAAGCAGGGGGCTTCCGCCCTTCTTCGCTGCCTCCCGCGGGCCGACGGACTCCAGCTCCTCGAGGACATACACTCGGGGAGCTGCGGATCCCACTTGGCTCCGTGGGCGGTCGCGGCGAAGGCCCTTCGCCAAGGATTTTACTGGCCCACGTTGGTCCGCGACGCGCGGGATCTAATCTCCGCGTGCGAGGCCTACCAAAAGATGGCAAAGGGCACCAGGCTCCCCTCCGCGATATTGCAAACCATCCCTGTTACTTGGCCCTTCGCGTGCTGGGGGATGGATCTCCTTGGTCCCTTCCCCCCAGCACCTGGGGGCTACAAGTACGCGGTGGTCGCCGTGGATTACTTCTCCAAGTGGGTGAAAGCTGAGCCCTTGGCCAGCATCACTTCCCGCGCGGTGCAACGATTTTTCTGGAAAAATGTCGATGTCGTTTCGGGGTCCCCCAAGAAATCACCGTCCACAATGGGACCCAGTTCGACTTGGCATATTTCCAGGAATTCTGCGAAGGCTTAGGCACTACCCTCCATTTTGCCTCTGTGGCCCATCCCCAAAGCAACAGGGCCGTCGAAAGAGTCAACGGCGTGATCCTGCAAGGCCTGCGCCGACGGCTCGAACAGACCGCCTCCAGGCGAGGCGCGTGGGCAGAAGAGCTTCCAAGCATCCTCTGCTCCATGCGCACGACCCCTAGCCGAGCGACAGGGCGCACGCCTTTTTCGCTCGTCTACGGGGCCGAAGCAGTTCTCCCCTCGGAGATTGGTTTTCGATCGCTGCGGGTCGAGCTCCTCGACGGAGCTCCGACCGCGGCGCATCAAACCAACGAGGATAATCAACGGTTGGAGGTCGACCTCGTCGAAGAAGAACGCGACCAAGCACTTCTCCACCACACCATCTACGAGCGCGAGATGGCACGCGCGTACAACCAGCGCGTGCGCGAAAGGGCCTTCCGCCTTGGGGATCTGGTCCTCAAGCGCGTGACAGACCCCCAAGTCCAGGGCAAACTATCCCCTAAGTGGGAGGGCCCGTACAGGATCTCCGCGGTCCTGGGCTCGGGAGCCTACAAGCTCTCCACACTTGAAGACCAAGAGCTGACGCACACCTGGAAGATTGTAGCTTCTAGGCCCCTATAGAGTGTTTTAATAATTAATGACAACTACAAATGCTATACTAACGTTTCCTGCCTAGTTGTGTCAAGAAGATACTTAAAAGACAGGTCAATGAAAGGCAAAGAAAGAGCATCATGATGAAGAGAGGGCATTGATCAAAAGGAAATGGTACGTAATAGGATCTTTTCCATTTTTACCGGTCTAAGGTGATTAGAGAAGAATTTTGACCGGATGTTAGGATAGTTGCCGTACTATTAAGAGGAGCATGTGGTGTATCACAAAATACTTCATCTATGTGCCACAAATCATAAAATCAACTTGCATTGCATGCTAGAAGGTCACATCCTTTGAGAATGCTTAGTTCAGCTCATGTCTGTCTCAGTCGGTCTGACCGTGTGTTATAACGGTCTGACCGAATTCACGGACTGACCGATTAAAATATCGGACTGACCGATGTTGTGTCTATGCATAGTGTATTCCTTTTTAAGGTCGGTCTGTCCGTAGTTAAATTCTCGGTCAGACTCCTGGAACCTCTTGGTTTATCCTTCTGGCATTTTGAGCTATTACGGTCTGACCGTTTGTTAGACCGGTCTGACCGTGAAATCGGTCTGACCGTGTTTTTGAACTGCGGTCTGACCGTTTGGCCGGTCTGTCCGTATATATCGGCCTGACCGTATAAGGTGTCCAGAAACTATGTCGTCTCTGGACAGTTTCACGGTCTGACCGAAATAGGATCCGGTCTGACCGTATGTGTGCCTGACAAGGGCAGTTGAGCATTTATTGCGCCTGTTTAATGCCGTTGCAATTGCGGCGGTCTGACCGAGATTACACCTGCGGTCTGACCGCCAGGTGATCTTTTTCTCCCAACGGCCTGTAACGGCTATATTAATTGTGGGGGGTATATATACTCCCATGCACGGCCCTGTTCAGGACTTTTGGCATAATCTTGAGCATTGTCATCATCCTTGAGAGCCTAAGCTAGTTTCATACACTCTAGGTTTCAAATTCTCAAATTTGTGAGAGTGTGCATTTGAGATCTTCTAGTGCATTGCATTTAGATCATTGAATCAATCGTGTGGCACTAGAAGAAGGCAAAGTGATCATCACCGGCTTGTTACTCTTGGAGTTTGCCGGCTCCTAGACGGCTAGGAGAAAGGTTTTGAAGAGCTCTTCAAGGAAGATTGTGAAGAAGCTTCAAAACGTCTTGTGAAAGGTTGAGCACACCTTGCCGGAGCGGTAAAGTGCATCCTTAGTGAAATCGAGGTTTGGATAACTCATCACACTATTCCGGCTCAAGATCTAGGTCACTTCTCGAGAGAAGATTGACTAGATAGAGGAGCGGTTAGAGATTTGAGTTTGCCTCAACGTGGATTAGGGGTGATCGGCAAATCACCGAGACCACGGGATATATCCTTGTGTTGAGATTGCTCATTGTTCATATTGTGTTATTTAAATTGCTCTCATTTTCTACAAATTGTTTGATTTATTGTAATTTGGTAAAATCGCCTATTCACCCCCCCTCTAGTCGATATCCTAGATCCTTTTCAGGGGGGAGGAGGAAAACCCTGGACCCGAACAGAAAAACAACGGCTTTACGCGAAAGGCTTCGATGTTTCTGAAACAAAGGCACGACGAATAAACAAATCTACGTCTTAATTTATACAACGTCACGCTAGGGGACAACCCCCCCAGTAGGACGAAAGCGCCCCCCGGGTGAGACCTGGGCGCGCGAGTATGGCCCGGGGAGTTACGCTCCCACGGGAAGATGTCTCGAAGAACGATCCCCGAGAAGCAACTACACCTAATAATTCCGGAGACCTCTGAGATCTCCCGGGAAAGATCCTTGTACAAACTTCTCATACGCCGAAGAGCCCGCCGAAGAAGATCCTCCGGCCAACACTCGTAGCCGGCCGGGGGGAGTATCCCGAGCGGGGGGACTTTTAGAGCCCCTGACCTCGGTGGAGACAACTCAGCGCGACAATCGTCGAAGTTTCCCAAGTGCCACTCCGGGAGCCAACGCAGCAGGGCCGCCTCCCCGGAGAAACCTTCCTTCGCGAAGTCGGCATGAACGGACTCGGAAACTGACCCGAAGGATGCTCCCCCGGCCGCCAGACTTAGTAAAATCGAGGCCGCCCGGGCACCACCTGGGCTAGATCCCCCGGGCGACCCTCGATCGCTCTCCAAAAGATGGTCTTCAGGGCAAGAAAGCCCTGGAAAAGCGACGTCTAAAGATACCTGCCGACAAGTTGGACACATTTAACGAAAGAACTACTTTATTCCAGTTGAAAGATATTTACAAGTTTCCGGGGCTCTTTCTAAGGGAGCCACCCGGAGCAAAAAAGACCCAAAAATAGAAGCCTAATCTAACCGGGGGGGGGGGGGGGGGGAGGAGCTCATACTTGCCCGTCCTTGTTCCCCCCCGGGGGGACGTCCGTGCTGGCCGACGCGCCCTGACCCGAGTGCCGCCCGCCCGTCTCCATGGCGCCGGTGATCCGGTCGAAGAGGACCTCGATAGACCGCTCCAGCTCAGCCCGCCGAGGGTCGAAGAAGGCGGGGAAGCTCTGGGGGACAAGCTCCCCGATGACTCGGGCACCCACCCCGCGATGCTCAACGAGGGCTGCCGCCAAGGCGATCACCGGGACGGCGAGGCCTCGCGCCCACGCCTCCGCGGCGACCGGGATCAAGGCGACCTGCGCACCATGAAAGTTCGCGGCCTCCCCAACCGACGTCGGAGCCGGGTCAGGACCTGCCCCTCGACCGAGCTCGATCCCGAGCTCCTCGAGGGTAGTGCGGATTGTTGGATCAAGGATGCCAACTAGAGGGGGGGTGAATAGGAGGCTTTTAAAAACTTTAAAGCTCAAAGCAAATAAATGCAAATCAAGCCAAATAAAATAAGTAATGAGAAAAGAGAATGAACACCACGATTTTTACCGAGGTATTGGAGACTCGCCCAGTCTCCACTAATCCTCGTTGAAGCACTCAAATCACTTGAGTCTTGCCTCAATATCCACAAAGGATATTATCACTAGTGGTTGCTCGTTTTCCACTCCGGAAAGGCGAGCACCGATGTCTTGTACACATTTGCCGAGCCTCTCCGACAATCTCCAAACGGAGAGATCAACGGCCACGCCTCCGAACCGTCTAGGTGAGGGCGCTCACCAAGAGTAACAGGCAGCGAGGTCTTCTCAAGACCTCCAAACACGCACCGAGAAGCTAAGTAAATGCAAAATGCAAAGAACTGAAACTCTCGGTGGATCAAAAATCACTCGACTTAATCAAAAGATCAAGATTTTATATAAGAAACTAATGCTTAAGAGTGTATATGAAATGCTGCTGCTTGTTATGAGAAACACATGCCCAAAGCCCCTATTTATAGCCTCAAGAAGCAAATGAACCGTTGGAGCTAGGGCTGAAAATCATCAACCCAAACTGACAGTCAGTTTAGTGCACAACGGCCGACAAAATTTACGGACGAAAACTTTGCTAGCCGTTCGTGGTCGAAAAAGGAAAGCTGAAACCCACAACTGACAGTCAGTTACACAAACTGACAGTCAGTTCGACCACAAACTCGACCAAAATCAAATAGAAACTCAGTTAAAATCTCGGTGGTCGAAACCCCAACTGACAGTCAGTATGGACAAACTGACAGTCAGTTTAATACAAAAATTTTGAGCACAAAATACACCCTCTCTGGACAATTGTCAGTTTAAACAAACTGACATTCAAACTGACAGTCAGTTTAGCAAACTGACAGTCAGCATGAACAAAAACAGAGATAACTTTAAATCCAGAAATCCAAAAAAGGTGTTTAATAGCTCGTTGGAAAGATAATTTCAAGGGCTACAATTTTGTCAGCAGAAGTAAAAGCCAGATCTGCCTAGATCTTTCTGAAAATTACAAATACTCTTCTGCTGTCAAAAACTGAACTGAAAACCAGATTTTTCAAATAAGTTCAAAACCAAATCGAACCAAAAAGATGCAATGCAATGACCTAGGTTTCTCGGTTTGTGTTGAGATAAAAAGAGGACTTTCGCCACCCCTCTTTATAGTACGATTAAAACTAGAAAATAATTTCCCTAACCGATCATCTCCAAACGCCGAGATCGGTAAAAATAAAATCTCATAATACCTGAGGTCTTTCGCATCTTCATGATTTGCGTCTTGTATTTTGCTCTTTGCGACTTGTGCTTTTATTTTACGTCGGGTTCGTCTTGTATTCCGTGCATATCTTCCCAACGCAACTCTGTATCAAATAAACTCAATAGCACAATTAGTCCGGAACACTTTGTTTTAATTAATCATCAAAATTAGGGTTAGGCATGAAGTCCTAGATGCAACACGGATCGCCCTACCCCCCGCGACCATGGCCTGGACGCCCGAGGCTGCGGCCTCTCGCTCCACCTGCAGCTCCCTCCGTAGCCGAGAGGCCGTGTCCTCAGCGGCGGCGAGCCGAGCCTGCATCGCGGCAAGCTCCCCGAGTGCCCGCTCCTTCTCAGAGCGCTCCGAGGCCGCGTCCCTGAGCGCCTTCTCCTTCCTCGGCGGCCCGGAGGCGCGTGGTGAGCCGGGCCCTGAAGCCCCGAGCTAAGGCGACCGTCTGCATAGAAACCGTAATCAGAACGCAACTAACGAAGGAGCATGAGACTCAAGTAACTTACTCGAAGCCCGGAGGCGATGACCGCGTCGACGTCGCCCTCGTCACCCCCCGGGTCGCTCCCTCGGGAGGCCTCCCCACCGGGCAGAGCACCCTCCGAAGTCCCACCGTCGGAGGAGCCGGAAGCCTGATCCGGCGGCGCCGGAACCCCGGGGCGGACGAACAGGCCCTTACCCCTCCCGGGTATAGGGAGCGCCGCCGTCGCAGGCCGAACCGCCGACGAACATGTTTCCGGGGCCAGAATCGAGGCCATCGGCAGGCCGCCCGGCATTCGAAACCGGACGGAGACCTCACTAGACGAGGGCTGCGACCGGGCCCCCGCGGGGGCCAGAGGTGGCAAAGGACTCGGGGCGTACATCTCCGAGTCCGAGCCCTGACCCTCTCCGGTCGGGACGCCGCCCAAGGGATCCGGCCCACCCGGGGTGTCGGGAGCGGCGCCAGATGGCCCGGCAACTGCCGCCGCAGTCTCCTTCGCGGGAGAAGGTGGAGGAGAAGACCGGGGCCTCGTGGGACTCCGGGCTCGGGACCCCGCGGGGCTGCCAGACGGACGAGACCGCTTCGAGGGTCCACCGGCGACCTCCTTCCCCCGCTTGCGTGAAGCAGGGGTAGGCAGAGGGGCCCGAGCTGGGAGCCTCAACCCGAACGCCTCCGCAACGACGTTTCGGGGAGGGCCCTCCCCGATGACGCGCAGCACCCTCTCATGCTCGTCCTCGTAGTACCGGCCAACGAGGGTCGCCGCAACCTCCTTGGCCCGACCATAGGACCTAACTGCAAGAGCAAAAAATGAAGCAAATGTTAGGAAGAATCCCCCGACGGAGAGAAAGAGTCCGAATACTTACGGTCCGCCACCGCCATCCGGGGTGGTCTATGCGCCGGCGACATTCCCCTCCCTCGACGGGTGTGGAACGGTGCCACTCGGAGGAGGGCCATCTCCTCCGCGAGATCCCGCATGGACCGCCGGGATCGAGCCTCCGCCATCGCGAAGAGGAGACTCATCTCAGCCACAGTCCACTCGGGAGCCACCGGGCCACTAGATCACGAGTACGTCGATGGCTCCCGAGAGTAGGTCACCCCCGGGTCTCCTACCTGGAGGTAGAACCAATGCCGGAGCCAGTCCCCCCAGTGGTCCCGGGAGGCCAGCACCAGGTACTCGTCGACGCGGCCCGGAGTCAGCAGGATCATGATGGAGCCGAAGGCCGACCTAGGGCCGCCCCTCCTCACCACCGGGCCCCTCGCCGCCGGCTCGTAGAAGTACCGTAGGAGCCGCATGGTGGGCGTCACGGCGGTCGTCTCGCACAACCATATGAACAAACCCATCCAAACAAGGGTGTTCGGGGTGAGGTGGTTGAGCGCGAGGCCGTATACCTGCAGGAAGTCGCGTAGTAGCGGGTGCACTGGAAGTCGAAGGCCGGCTTCCACGAAGGCCTCGAAAGCCACCACCTCCCCGTCCCGGGGGCTCGGCACCTGCTCCATCGGGCCGGGGATCCTGATGTCTCCCGCCTGGAAGTAGCCGCGCTCCAAGAAGGCCTCAAGGGCCCCCGAGGAGAACTCGGTGGCCCTGAGAAAATCAGAGGTCACCTCCTCCGCAGGCAGCTCGGAGACCTTGGCGCGACTCTTCGGCGCCATCAGGGACGAACTGTTGAAGAAACCGCCGGAAACTACCAGAAACCACCGGGCACTTCCGGATAAGTCACCGGAAACTACCGGAAACTACCGGGCGCTTCCGGACGAGGTCACCGGAAACCACCGGAAATCACCGGGAGACAACTGGAATTTGTAGGATTTCGAGGGCTTGTGGGCATGCTCAAATTGAGGGCCCATCCCCCCTATTTATAGGTGATGGAGGGGGGCCCGGATGCCCGACACATGTCCACAAAGCCATCAGAGTCGCGGAGCTGAACCGTCACGCGCAAAACGAGCCAATGCGGGCGCGGGCGCATCGGAACGATGCGTCGGTTCGCGGATAGACGTGTCCCGCGGAGGAACGGTTCGGAAGCCGAAGCGCTGCTGGGAGCGTAAAGGACTTCATGGAATATGAAGCGTCACAGTTTGGAGATTCACATACCCATCGGAGGCACCAAGAGCCCCCGAGGGCCTGGGGGGCTGCTGTTGGGGGAATCCCCAGCGGTCCCACGAAGTCCCAAGGAGTCCCCGGTGAAACCCGGTGAGACCCGGAGAGTCATCGGGCCCCCGGTGAGATCCGGAGGGTCTCCGGGACCCCAGTGAGATCCGGAGGGTCTCCGGGAACCCGGTGAGACCCGGAGAGTCATCGGGCCCCCGGTGAGATCCGGAGGGTCTCCGGGACCCCGGTGAGATCCGGAGGGTCTCCGGGAACCCGGTGAGACCCGGAGAGTCATCGGGCCCCCGGTGAGATCCGGAGGGTCACCGGGCGCCCGGTGAGATCCGGAGGGTCTCCGGGACCCCGGTGAGACTCGGTGAGATCCGGAGGGTCTCCGGAGACACGAAGAAACCCGGTGAGACCCGGAGAGTCACTGGGCCCCCGGTGAGATCCGGAGGGTCACCGGGCGCTCGATGAGACCCGGAGGGTCTCCGGGACCCCGGTGAGGCCCGGAGAGCCTCCGGGCTCATGAAGAGCTGTTGCTGACCGTGGGGCCTCTAGGAAGCCCGTGGCGCCACGTGTCGAACATCCAGGCCGTCCATCAGGCCAAATGACGTCTTCGCCCTTCCATCCAACGGTTGCAGCGAGGGCTTTTTAGTCTTTTGTACTTCTTAGGGGCTATAAATACCCCTCTTGTACCCTTTTTCAGGGATTCGAATTCATTTATATTAACTCAACATTCGGTTCTCTCGGAGACCTCTCCCCGAGAGCTCACCTCCCCAGCGGACTCACGTCCGGAGAGAGCCAACAGGACTAGGGACCCGAACCTGTATAAACCTCTGTGTCACTTTCTGTGTTGCCCAGCGGGAGGAGACCAGTAACTCGGTCTGCTCACGCCGCTGTACTCGTGCTGCGCACGTCCGAACCTGTCGGGGTATCCGTAATACCACGACATATTTGATTTAAGAGCTCAGTAAGAGTCAAGTAAGAACCAAGTTATTGGAGACTTGACTGTTGCTTGATTTTTGGAGATTGTTCTCGCACACGTGACAGAGAATATTCTATTTAAAAGTTAAGAGTCAAGATGATTGAAGACAGCCTTAGGCGGAGTCCAACCCTGCAGCTTCAGTCGGTGCTTCAAATAAAAAATTATTTTTTGTTGGTTTCCAGAAGAGGGAAGACGTTTGCTGTGGCGTCTGAAGCTTCATTTTTTTTATTTTTTGTTTTCTCGATTTTCGTGTAACCGAATTGTATACAATTTTGTTTCTTAATTTATGCATTAATCTAATTCAAATTAGATATTGATTATATTGAGAAAATTATAGATCTTTTGATTATCTTCACATAGAGGCCAAACACCGCATATATTTGATTTTTGAATTAAAAATTATTATTATTTTACTAAAACCATCTAGATGTACCACTCATGCGTCTGTGCGAAGAGTCTCACGAAGCACTTTTGCATTGGAGTATAAGCGTGTTTCAAGTGATACTTCACATTTATGACACAGAATATACTAAAAAATATTCTGTTGAAATGTCTCACGAAACACTTCTACACTGGACTCAGCCTTATCCATCCATTGGCCGTGCAACCAAAGAAGAGCAGCCAAATTCAAAACATTCCATTCCACAGAGCCATCATAGGCAAGCCAGTTCAGGCAGTTCGCCACAAAGGAGTGGCAATTGCATGTGAACAGGTTGTAGTACTTGTGCTGGAAATGTCTTGTGCCCAATCGTAATGCATCATCCCATGATATTGTCGTTCCACATTCTGTATGATTGTAGGATCGCTCACATAAAGAAACACATATAGAAGTGGGTCTCCACATAAAGAAAAGCCCAAATTGTACCAGATTCTAAACACTTACAAAGCACCAACCTTTTCAAAATTAAGAACTTATGAAACTCATCATGAAACTTTATTTAATGGATAGGTTCAAAAAATGGCCACGGACCTAAAGAAGATCTAAAATTAAGCCAATGGGCAAATGCCACATTGCCATGCCTGACTTCCTGCACTCCAGACAGATGAAGTTTATAACTTACTGAACATGGATAATATACCATAGAAAATAGTCAAAATACCATAACTACAATGGATCAAGATCCGAGGGGTACTAGGCTTTGTTTTTTCATTTTTATTACCATAGTGACAGTATGTCAAGAAACAAATGTGTAGCATATGAGTACATTCTTTTTGAAAGCAGAGTACTAGGCACTTTCTTCGTAAAGTAAATGAGTGGTTGATGTTAGCTCCCTAGGTCCTGAAGGTCTTCAAGTTATAAATTTGGATAATAATCAACGAGGGAATCAGTAAATTTCAAATATACCTTCTTCCTATCAAGCTGGAGGCATCTGGCAACAGCACCATATGCAAATTATCTATGCTCACAAAATTTGAACCTGCAAGATCCAATATGGTTCCAACCTCCCAACAAATTCCAATGTGCCCCATGTAGGGAGCAAGGCAAGAAACTGCAGGAAGAGGGGTACATAAGATGCAACAAGGGAACCTTGCTCTCTTTGGATCTACCTCGCTCAGTGGCCACAACTTTTGCACTCATTACTTGAACTGACAACTTCATCATCAAAAGCAGCTTCAACCCATGAAGGAAATATTTTGGTGAGACAAATATTCCCTGTATCTTAAAAGTAAACAAACAAAGCTAGCTCCATCTCAAGATCTTGTCAACCTTCAATGAAAAGACAAAATACCAATCATATTAGATTACCTTACGAAAAATGGCATTGTGTGATCATCATATATTCTACTTCAAGATAAAGAAAAATGGTTGAAGAAACAAAATCATGTAAATTTTGGCACTTCAGTATCTTTACAAATCAATATGACATAACAGGAGCAAAAATGTTAAATAAGAACAAAGAAACAATAACTGCAACAAGATGATGACTAGCATTTCACATTTTCTTTTCCCTTCTATAAACACCGGCATCTTTGCAATACATAAAAGCACCATAAAAAAACAAACGAATATCCCTGCTATTGTCCACTATTCCACTTAGCATCCACGCTTCAAGTATATTATCACGAATCTAAGGTACATTGATCTTGCTCAACTGCCAATGCAGACCAATTTTTGCTACCTCAAGTATGCCAATTCGATAGCTTCTCGGGCATCTATTTCTACCCTAAATTCCACCGACAACCAAGTCCCCATCAGTACGTGCTTACTTGCTCGCTATTTTTAACACACAAACAAAAATTTCACATAATTTTGCAAGATAAACAGCACGCTTCTCCAATCTAAGAACGCCGAATCATCTCAAACCTACCGATGCACTCCTACCTGACCAGAGAAAGATCCAGACATGTCATAAGAATCTATGATCAGAGCACAACAAGGTGTGCAACTTCAATGGGGAAACAACTGAGAGAGATGGGAGATCTAAGCGGGCTTACCAGGAGGAGTTGAAGGGCATCGTACAGTCGCATTGGATGGAGTGGAACGCCACCGCTCAAAAGTGTTCGACGCATTAGAGGCGCCGTTGTGGCAGGATCAGGAGAAGGGGGAAGGCGCATGCACCTGGGAAGAGCAGATGCTACGCCCACGCGCAGCTGATTCCTTTTACGCTGACATGTGGGGCTGATCAGGGACGTCAGATGATAGGCAACAGATGGTCCAGATGTATTTAATTTGCTTGTGTGATTCAAGAGAAGAATGTTTTTGTTTATTCAAGTAGGATAATCAAAATTCAACTGTTATAGGGATTTTCTATAATATTCAAATGGAAATATTTCTATTGAATTGTCATTGGCTCAGGATAGGCCAGTGGCTATTGATGTTTTGATTGTTGTGATTTGGTTCATAGTCTCTTGTTTTTTAAAGAATGATGTTTTGGAATTGTGCATACAAATTTTTGTTAACTTCATCACTAATATATATATGAAAATATCAAGATCGATTACATAAAAATGATATTAATGCATTTGTCGTCAAAATTTGTTGTAATATTACATATTTTTTTATTTGCATCTTGAAAATCATAAAAAGTCAAAAGAAAAAAAAAACATCATTCTTTAAGGCAAGCAAAGAATACTAGTTACTAACAAGTATGGCTTTCATATTCGTGTGTCTGTTTGTATTTCTCCATATGGATTATAATATTTGATGTAAATAATAGAAGTCCATGTATAATCAAGGGGGAATATAGAAGGATAACTTCGGCTGTTGCTAACACTATTGTTATATGAGAAAACATAACTTTGTGCACAATAATAATGAATACTTGTTGGTTTTTTCTTAAAAAATATGCATCATTAACACCATTCATTTAAATTTAAATGCATCTTCATCGCTCCTTTCTCTCCTCCTCTACCATCGCCGATGCTACACACTAGTCTTTATTGATATTGAGGACGATGTTGACATCACCTACCTATCCTCATCATTTGACTCCTCCTCTACACCTCCTCCTCGCCGCTCATTGCAGCCTTTCCACCTCGACCACTACCCACTGCGGCCACCGCCATTGCTCATATCTCTAACTAATTACCACCACTTACATCACTTTGACCAGCAGCAGCATTGAAAATTATAATAAAAAGTTAGATGAATCTTAAAGGGACTGAATCTAAGAGTGGAATAATTTTATCAAGGATAAAAAAGAATATATGCAAAATAAAAACTGATATATACATTTTTTTTTAAAAAAATTGGTACATATTTCCTAGACAATCTTTTGTTGTCTGTAAACGAGGAAGAAAGGGCCTTGAATACTCAAAGGCCACAGGCCCACGAAAGTCACAGGATCTTCCAAAAAAACTTGGACCTATTACAGTTTTTCTTATCCAGTTTCGGGGGTAAGTCCAAACACTACTACTGCACACGAGGTGACAGCCAAGCAAAACCAAAACCGAACCAAACTACCAAGCCGTTGTTGCTTCCCGGTTCGAACCACCTCACTTCCCCTCCGCCATGGCCGCTTCTATCTCCTCTCCTCACCTCACCCGCCTCCTCCTCCTCCACCTTCCAAACCCTAACCCCAATTCTACCTTCCCGGCAAGCGGACACCGCAGGCTGCGTCACCGCTTCGCTTCGACGACGGCGGCAGCCTCGCCGCCGCCGTCGCGGAACGGGAGCTCGCCTGAGACGGAGTGGTGCCCGGTGCCGACGGAGCAGCG
This sequence comes from Pharus latifolius, assembly GCA_019359835.1. Taxonomy (NCBI): domain Eukaryota; kingdom Viridiplantae; phylum Streptophyta; class Magnoliopsida; order Poales; family Poaceae; genus Pharus; species Pharus latifolius. The sequence continues at coordinate 5,155,282 of CM033323.1, read as the reverse complement.
GCCGGTGAACGAGTACGAGGCGCTGGCCTCGTCACTCCCCTTCTCCTGGGCGGCCGGTGACCTCCGCCTCTACTACTCTCGCCTCGTACTCACAGGCGCCGCCTTCGCGCTCTTCGTTGGCCTCCCGGTGGCTGCCTTTGGCGGACGCGGCGGGGCTGGCGACGGCGTGCACCTCGCGCTCGGGGCCACCGGCTCTGGGCTGCTAGCCATCACGCTCGCCGTCGTGCGCATGTACCTCGGCTGGGCGTACGTCGGCAACCGCCTGCTCAGCGCCACTGTGGAGTGTGAGGAATCCAAATTTATCTAATTTTTGTTGATTTGAGTGACGGTGTGTTTGATTTCGGTGTTGTGATTCGATGCAGATGAGGAGACGGGTTGGTACGACGGGCAGGTGAGATGCTTGTATTGCCCATGTCATACTGTATACTTATTACACTAGTTTATGCACGATCATGTAAGATTGATCTGATATGTGTGGCTTGATTTGATTGCTTGGGTGTAATTTAGCATGTATATCATATGTTTTGTATGTTTGGTTTTCTATAAGAACTAGTTTGCTATGATATGTTACCTGAAGCGAATTTAATGTGTCTTTCAGAACATTTTTTGAAAATAATACATTAAAATAAAATTGTAAAAATATCAAACGTAAATTTTTTTGTAGATTTAACGTCCAATTGCTATACATCCTGACGACTGAGACTTTTCTCAGTTTCAATCGTCAGGTCGTATGACGACTGAACAATTTTTAGTATCATTTGTCAAGACATATAACGATTGACACCAAAAAATAGAAAAAATACTGTTTAAGTGTCAATCGTCAGGACGTATGGCGATTAGACGTTAGATCTATAAAAATTTTATAATATCTATTATTTTTATAATTTTTTTTAATGTATTGTTTTTTAAAAAAATTCTGTCTTTAATGAAGTAATTGGGGTGTCTTTACGACTTGACTAGCTTGGTCGGGAGGAAATGATCTTAACTCGAGAAACCATGGAAGCACTGAGGCAGTAACATAGAAATTATTGATTTCAATCGAGAGTTGAGACTGTAAGCACTAAGTGCTAGCTTTGCCTTGAGAACAGTTGTTTGTTTTCCCAATTGTACAGGAGAATTTTCTTTTTCTGTTTGATTTGGTGTGCCCTGCCGGTAACTTGTGCAAAATCCCTGATGCTCTGGCAAACTAGTGAAATTTTGAAGATGAGGTAGCATGCATGTTTTGAACGCAACTCATTTGTTACTTAACTCTGAGATGGGTCTACAATCATTCAACTTCAACACCTTTGTTGTTTACAGGGTCAAATAATGACTCTCTTCTAACGTGAACCAACTTTATGAAGCAATGAAAAATTCTTTTGAATATCTGCGTGTTGAAGGACACGATGAAGAAGAATGATTGACTTTTTCAGCATTATCCTCTGACAAATTTTCTTATTCTTCACAGATATGGGTTAAAACCCCAGAAGTTTTAGCCCGTGATCGGCTTCTGGGTTCATTTTCTGTAAGCCACCTCATCCTCCAGAAGTTGTAGTTTTTGCAGATAGCCTGATTCACTTAGTATATCTTTTGTCATATATATATATATATATATACACACACACACCTGGATGAAGAATCAGCCTCATAACTAACAAGCACCAAATTTTTGTTATGCCCCAGGTCAAGCCTGTGCTAAACAGAGTGAAGTTCACCTTGGTAGGTCTGGCAGTGTCCCTGATACTCTGCATTCTTCTTTACATCAGCACCGAAAATCCGAAGGAATCATTAGAAAATACCAGTGAACGAGCTATCGCTGGGGTGTACAATGACGCCTCTGCAAGATCATTTGAGCCTGATGCGTTCTGTGGTGAACCTGATCTGTCATAACCCAAGGATACTTGGCGTTCTCTTCCTTCGTATTTATGTGGAAGGGGAGATGGGATATCTCATATATATGTATAGGTATTCCGGTGGACAGCAATCACAACATTACCTTGTTTCATCCTGTCTTTCTACACGATTGCTTCCGTTGTAGGTGATTAAATTTTGTGATAATTCATCAGAAAAATGTAAATATTTAGCCATACATACTGATGCTTTATACTCCCAAGTTCCTATAGAAGTTACGCTTACTGTACAAGTGCCAGCCATACGCTGGATCGCAGGTTCACATGCTCCTTGACGCTCGGGTTTCCCTGCTCATCAACTTTGCTATTGCTAAAGGGAAAATCTAAACAGCGGGGTGCCGTCCAGAGCCCATACAACGGAATAGGGCTAAGAGTTCACCCGTTTTCCCGGTCTTAGCTTACCATGAGGGGTAGTATTTAGACACACGGGAGGATAGTTGGTGATGGGTGATGGCAACTGGGAAGGGCCAGGGGTTTGAGAGAACGCAGAGCAGGTGGGGGCAGGAAAAACGTTTTTTGGGGGAGGAGGATCTCATGCAAGGCTCCTCTTTCTAACCTTAAATCAACATGCTCTCTACACTTCTCTGACAATATATGAATGAGGTATGAGGTATCACGTGAAACCCTCTTCTAGCAAGTTTTTTTCGGGGGAGAGGGGTGGTGGCGGCCGTCAAAGGGTTGGCGCCTGGCAGCTGTGCCAGAGACACGGGTGTCCGCCGTGGCGAGCACCAGTGCCCGGCTCTCTTATAAAGGGTCCATATCCTCTCGGAACATGATATCATTGATATCATTCGATAGACGGCCGTCGTTAAATTTTGACTTCAGTTGGGGGTTGCAAATGGTTTGGGCTGACTCCATCACCCTGTTGGCCTGGGCCGAAAGAAATGGCTAAGAGAAACAAACAGTTCGGGTCAAGTTGTTCGTCTACTGGGCCGACCCATAAGCCATCCTAGTCTGTGGTCTGCCCCCATCTCCATCCTCCGCTATATAAAGGCTTGTAAATGATAATGCATAGAAAGTCTCTATTTTGCTCAAAGCCTCAAACCCGGTCAAATCATTGCGTTAGAAATAGACCATCAACCTGGCAAGCACAAGCTTAATTCCAACTTTCAAGGGTCTAAAATACAAATTTGATCATTAAAATATAATAATAAGATAAATTTGACAACAACTCTATTAATATTATTTTCATATAATAAATCTTTATATTCTCAAACACAGTCTACACTGTATCAAAAATAAATAAAAAAACGGAGAGAGTATGATTGCCTAGGTTGAAGAAGTTAAAGCGAATGCCTTTTCGAAGTTCTCAAAATCTCACCACAGTTTTGACAGTCGTTATAGATAATGTCCCTTTGATTAAAATTGCTATCAGCGTCTTTTAAAAAAAGGTTGCTATGAGCCATAGGTTTGTCATTTGCTGGTACTTTCTATACATGGGTCATGGGCCGAGCCAAATGTTTTCTTTTTTTTTTTTTTTCTAAAAAAAAACTCTCAAACACAGGGTGTCTCTGGTCAAACATGCCGTCGCCGCCGTCTCTATTGAAAAACCCGTTCCAATTTCCAAAGTATAAAAATCCAAAATCCTAAACGGCAGCTAAGCCGAGAAGCACAAACCAAAAGGATACGAGTTTAGACACCAAGACAGTGGTGGTTTATTGCATGACCATTAAGACACCGAAACAGGAGTACTAGTTTAATTCTCAGGCCGGCCTCGCTTTCTCCGCTGTTTCCAAGTCGTAATTAATTTAAACCGCTCATGGTCATACTCACAGCCCCAAACTAATCCAGCTCCAAGTCCACAGCGCTCCGTCTCGGATCCGATTCGGGCGATCCATGCCGGCGTCGACCAGCCGGACATGGTCGGACGACGAGCTGTGAGGCCGAGCACCATGCCCGGGACGGCGGCGCGGTTAGCCGCGAGCTCGCCAGCAGCCGTGTACCTGCTCGCCGCGGCCGCCGCCGCGGCGCTAGTTGGCGTGGCCTACTTCTGGCTGGTGGTCGCGTCCTTCCGCCTCCCCGATTCGCGCGCCGCCGGGTGCCAGCCCGACGGCGAGGGGTCATGGGCGATCGGGGTGTACTATGGCGAGAGCCCCTTGGAGCTCCGGCCCATCGAGCTGGTGGGTAGCACTTAGCTTAAAGGTCGCACCTTTGAGTGTTGTTTTGCGGTGCTGGGCGCTTACTCTGTGTGTGATTTGGTGGACAGGAAGGGAAGAGCAACGGGAACAGCTCGGCGTGGCCGGTGGCGAACCCTGTGCTGACCTGCGCGTCCGTGACGGAGGCCGGATACCCGAGCAACTTCGTCGCCGACCCGTTCCTCTATGTGCAGGTCTGTTGCTGCTAAGTTGCTTCTTGACTTGCCCGTGGAAATGTTTGTGATGTTACTGGTGTGTAGATGTGTTGCGATAAATTGGAAATTTACTGAGTTAGAAATCAAAAGAGTAAATAGTTGGGTCAACTGTGTAATTTAAGCAAAAGAAATTGGCGACAAAGGAAAGTATTGCTAAATCCAGCTCCTCTCTTAAGTAAGACTTACTAAGGATGCCTCATAATTTCACTTTCAGATGCTTAGATTTAGGACATTACCTATTTGATAGTATAATGCGTTACATAAGTAGGAAATGGTGATTGAAGTTATTTTGTTGTGATTATGAGAGACACAATGAAGTGATTTGATTAATGATTTTATGAATTAAACATAAAATATGGCTAGAGAACCTACACCATGTGTGAGAAAGAATTCAAATCTGTTGCACAGAATACCACAGTTTGTACAAGTACTAGAGACACAACTTAAAAACGACAAAGATATAATATTTTTTTTGTTTTTGATAGTTTTTTTTTCTTTTTACATATGGATCTTCATATAGATATGTAAACCACAAAAGCTGTTTGGGGGTAGTTTTCAAAGAGGGAGAAGAGAGATTTGCACATGCTTTTTGAGCAACCCTGAAATGCAACGATTATCTTGTAGGATGCTTCCAAGAAATAGTTCTCGATGGCCCAGATACATCTTTCAGTTCAATCCATGTGCCTTTTGCATTTAAGTCTAGCTATTACACAATTCCCTTTTCTGAAGTATTTCTTAGAACTCTTAATCTGACACAATACTATGCATCATTTCTCAGGGGAACACACTCTTTCTCTTCTTTGAGACAAAAACAACCACCTCCATGCAAGGTGATATTGGTGTTGCGAGAAGCCTTGATCAAGGTGCAACCTGGGAGTTTCTTGGTATTGCTTTAGATGAGGCATGGCACCTATCATATCCTTTTGTGTTCAATTATGAAAATGAGGTAAAATTTGAAGTTCTGCTTTAACCAAGGAAGTAGCTAGTTGTTTCATGAAGACATCAAAAATATTAATTTCCTCTCTTTTAGATTTATATGATGCCAGAAGGGAACAAAAAGAAGGAACTAAGGCTTTATCGAGCAACTAAGTTTCCTCTTGAATGGATGTTGGACAGGGTGCTTATTAATAAGCCACTTATAGATTCCTCACTGATCCAGCATGAAGGATATTGGTGGCTGTTTGCCTCTGATTTTACTCGGTATGGCACTGAAAAGAATGCAGAGCTTGAAATTTGGCACAGTAACTCTCCTCTTGGCCCTTGGAATGAGCACAAGCAAAATCCTATTTACAAATCCAACAAAAGTATGGGAGCTCGAAATGGTGGAAGGCTCTTTATTTATGAAGGGTCACTGTATCGTCCGGGTCAGGATTGCAGTGGTACCTATGGACGAAAAGTTAAGTTGTACAAAGTCGAAAAGCTAAGCAAGGAAGAATATAAAGAGGTCCCAGTAAAACTTGGGATTGAAGAGCCAAAGAAAGGGAGGAATGCTTGGAATGGCTTGAGATACCATCATATGGACGCACAGCAACTGGCATCTGGTGGATGGATAGCAGTAATGGATGGTGATCGTGTACCTTCTGGTGATTCAACACGACGATCTCTCTTTGGTTACATGGGCTTTCTTTTAGCCATTGCTCTGGTCATTTTTGTGGGTTTTGTGAAAGGCACAATCAATTGCTATATTCCTCCAAGTTTTTGGGTTCCTCTGACTAGGAGAAATGAATTATCTCGTATCTTGCCTGTGCACCGCTTCAACCAGAAAGTCCGCAGATATTCTACCAGTGTTGGTAGATATATCTCTGCTACCAAAGCAAGGCTCAACGAAAGAACATGGTCCAACATGTTGTTCTTTTGCATAATTACTTTAATCGGTCTAGTGAATGTCTGCATTGGTGTACATTTCTTACTTGGGGGTAATGGTGCTGAAGAGGCATACACATATCACGGGCAACACTCTCAGTTTACAATGATCACGATGACATATGAAGCTCGTCTTTGGAACTTGAAACTATTTGTTGAACACTATTCCAGATGCGAGTCAGTCAGAGAGATAGTTGTTGTTTGGAACAAAGGCAACCCTCCAAACACCAATGTCTTTGATTCCACTGTTCCTGTTAGGATACGACCAGAAGATATCAACTCTCTCAACAACCGATTTAAGGTTGATCCTTTGATAAAGACCCGGGCTGTCCTTGAATTAGATGATGATATCATGATGACTTGCAATGACATAGAGAAAGGTTTTAAAGTCTGGAGGGAGCACCCTGAGCGGATGGTTGGGTTCTACCCTCGACTGATAGACGGTGACCCATTGACGTACAGAAACGAGAGATATGCTAGGAGTAAGAATGGCTACAATCTGATCCTCACAGGTGCTGCTTTCATGGACAGAGAGTATGCTTTCAAGAAGTACTGGAGTGAGGAAGCAAGTGAAGGGAGAGATTATGTGCACAAGAACTTCAACTGCGAGGACTTGCTCATGAATTTTCTCTACACAAATGCAACCTCCAAGAGGACGGTGGAGTATGTTCATCCTGCATGGGCTATCGATACTTCCAAGCTTTCATCTGTCGCTATTAGCCGAGACACCCAGAAGCACTACGACACCAGAACAAGATGCTTGGCAAAGTTTGTCTCCATATATGGTCCCCTCCCTCAAAAGAAATGTGAGTTTGGCATGCGAGAAGACGGTTGGGACAAATAGTCTGGTGGAAGACGAAATACACAGCACAAACATACAAAATTGTTGAAGATCTGGTGTTCCCACCATGGAGAGTTTTGGAGCATGGGAAAATGTTATAACTTACTTTGGGGGTAGAAGTGCCTTGTTTGATGATGTATGTATTAGATTCAACTAGAGTTCAGTTGGCGGAGAATTCAAAATGCGTTCTCCGAAGTTTTTGAGTCTAAATTCAGTAGGCCAAATGCAATGCAGAACCATTGAAGCCTCATTTTACAAGGGCTGCGTTTTGTTGTGTTCGTCCTAGAGTTGTATTAAATTGATGAATTGTTTTAGTTTCATTTTCTGGGTAGCTGTTGTACATTTTTCATCTTTTGTAACTTAAATTTTGATGTAGTTCTTCCTTATCCAATTAAATTCAGTGTTCTGTATACTTTGTTTTTTAAATACTTGAGTTTTCTAATAAGATAACTTATCAAGATTTTAGATTCAAGTCTAAGAGCTCCTTTTCACTGATTTGAACTTATTTTAAGCTTATTCCATATAGGTTTTTAGCTAGTTAAATAAGTCACAAAATCCTTCCTCTAACCCTAATTAGCTGGAGGTGGACCAAGTCTTCGTGTGACAAATATGAATATTCACAAGGAACGGCGCCTATATTGCTTCTCTTGGTCATGATAGAAATCGGGTCTGTTATTGTTGTATAACAATTATTTATCTTTACTAGATTTAAGGAGCGACACCTACATTGCTTCTCTTGTTCATGATAGAAATCGGGTTTGTTATTATAACAATTATTTACCTTCACTAGAAGGGAAGAACTTTGTATAGATACTGTCTGTTTGTCCTTATAACAAAATTTAGTCTCTAACTAGATTTAAATAAGACTGACAAAAAATCTAACTGCACTGGACTAGCTCAAACTCAGTACGACTTAGTTCAATAAGAGTGTCGGATTATCAGGGTTTAAGTCGAATTTGGGTCACAATGGACCATATTTAAAAATTAAGTTAGGTCAAATTAAATTCGAATTGAATTTTTTAAATTTTGAGAAACCAAATCCAAATTGACTATAGAGAGTCTTGATGACTAGCCTCAAGCTGGGCCAAGTCGGCCAAGTCTGCTCAAGAGCGAGTCGCGTGGCCAGATTGTGCTGACCCATCTCCAAATATTGGAATGGGGCACAATATGCAGTCAGATAAACGTCCGCAGACAAGTTTCTTCTCACTTGTCTAGGGAAAAAAGAAGTAAAATCGCGTAATTGCACGCTAGTGGGCGTGCCGTTCCACACCGCACCGCACCGAGCGCGCGTAGTGCGTGTCGGAGGAGCGGAAATGACGAGCCGGTTCTGGAGATGGTACGCGGACCGGCAGTTCCACAAGTGGGAGAAGACGGTGCTGTGGGACATGGTCGAGCCCTACCGCCCGCCCAGGTCCTTTGCCCCTCTCGTCGCCACCTACGTCGCCGCCTTCTACACCGGCGTCGTGGCCTCCGCCGTCACCGAGCAGCTCTACAAGGTTACTCTCACCCCCTTTCTCCTCATCCCCGCACCTCCTTATGCCCATCTGCTAGTGTTGCGCGTCGATGGAATGCTCACTCGAGACACTAGCATCTGTCCATGTCACCATGTAGGGGTGTAAACATGATGCGGATATCCGTGGATATCCGTTTACCGAATTCGATAAAATAGCTATTTGGTAAGAAAATCAGCATCCGGTAAATAATCCGAATTCGGATTCGGATTTTTTAGTAATTGTTTATCGGATTCGAATCCGGATTCGGTAAGCTATATATATGAAAACGGATGCGGATATCCGGATCATCCGAAAATCCGATAACAAGTTGTCAAGCTGGGCCAGACCCACTCACCCACGGCCCACCCGACGCTGGCACGCGGTGAAGCCAGGCCTCGTCGGCCCACAGCCCACAGCCCACTGCAATTTTTAGTTTGCTAACCCTAATTTTTCCGCCGTTCCGCGTGATCTCCACTCTCCACCTCCATCGCTCGTTCGCTAACTCCGCTCCACGCCTCCACGACTGGACGAGACCACAACCAGTCCAAGATCGCCGGAGGTCACCGCCTGCTCTATCTCTCGGCCGCCGGTCTCAGCCACGGGAACAGATCAACAGCGGCGAGATCGAGCAAGTCATCGCCGTCGGCCACAATTCTCTTCTTCCACGGCCACGGTTGCGCCACCTATTACTCCTACTCCACGCACCGGCGAGATCGAGTAAGTCCATGCTTTGTGGTGTTTAATTTTTCAATAATATGGGCCACCCGAAGTTTGTTGATTAGTTGCCGACATCTAATGAATAAAGTCTGGTGAATGGCCATTGTTTAACAGTAAATGCTAATCATGTAGGTTTGTTGCTCTTATCAGATCTTCTCACTTTTGTTATCTTGGTAAGAATTGATTTAGGTATTTTAGTTCACCTAGTGTGATGCTGTGATTATTCCTTTCCATTCTGAAGATTGAAGCATTTATCCTGTATCATAAGCTTATTGAGGTTTTTGCAATGTTCATTTCATATCCTCACAAACACCCATGCTGCTTTTTCCAATTTTTTTTGGCGTGAATGCAGATCAAACCTCCATCATCCACAGCTGGCCGTTTTACTCAAATACTCTCTATAGGGATTGGAGGTTCATCTTTGGGGCCTCAATTTGTTGCTGAGGCACTTGCACCTGATAATCCTCCACTGAAGGTGTGTTCCAAGTTTTGTAACCCATGTCATGTACTTGATTCCTGTTTGTGTGTTCTACTGATTTTAAATACAAGGTAAATTTGGCTGGGACTAAGAGATAAGTAGGCAAGAGAACTGAAGGCATTTAATGCACACGTTTAATGGAGATACATTATATATGAGCATATCAGAGAAACACACTTGCTAAAAGGAAAAAAGGTTTTTCTGCTGATAAAATTTGATCCAGGACTTCAACATGTTATAACATTTGATTGGCTCTATAACTGGCTAACTCTAGGACATTTTGTTGGAAGTATTGGTCTTACTGCCTCCACATAAGCTAATGTTTTGATATGATTCAATATGAAAACCTAAAGGCTAAAACCTTCGAGGAACTTGAAATTGAAATGTTCATCTTTTGTAACTTAAATTTTGATGTAGTTCTTCCTTATCCAATTAAATTCAGTGTTCTGTATACTTTGTTTTTTAAATACTTGAGTTTTCTAATAAGATAACTTATCAAGATTTTAGATTCAAGTCTAAGAGCTCCTTTTCACTGATTTGAACTTATTTTAAGCTTATTCCATATAGGTTTTTAGCTAGTTAAATAAGTCACAAAATCCTTCCTCTAACCCTAATTAGCTGGAGGTGGACCAAGTCTTCGTGTGACAAATATGAATATTCACAAGGAACGGCGCCTATATTGCTTCTCTTGGTCATGATAGAAATCGGGTCTGTTATTGTTGTATAACAATTATTTATCTTTACTAGATTTAAGGAGCGACACCTACATTGCTTTTCTTGTTCATGATAGAAATCGGGTCTGTTATTATAACAATTATTTACCTTCACTAGAAGGGAAGAACTTTGTATAGATATTGTCTGTTTGTCCTTATAACAAAATTTAGTCTCTAACTAGATTTAAATAAGACTGACAAAAAATCTAACTGCACTGGACTAGCTCAAACTCAGTACGACTTAGTTCAATAAGAGTGTCGGATTATCAGGGTTTAAGTCGAATTTGGGTCACAATGGACCATATTTAAAAATTAAGTTAGGTCAAATTAAATTCGAATTGAATTTTTTAAATTTTGAGAAACCAAATCCAAATTGACTATAGAGAGTCTTGATGACTAGCCTCAAGCTGGGCCAAGTCGGCCAAGTCTGCTCAAGAGCGAGTCGCGTGGCCAGATTGTGCTGACCCATCTCCAAATATTGGAATGGGGCACAATATGCAGTCAGATAAACGTCCGCAGACAAGTTTCTTCTCACTTGTCTAGGGGAAAAAAGAAGTAAAATCGCGTAATTGCACGCTAGTGGGCGTGCCGTTCCACACCGCACCGCACCGAGCGCGCGTAGTGCGTGTCGGAGGAGCGGAAATGACGAGCCGGTTCTGGAGATGGTACGCGGACCGGCAGTTCCACAAGTGGGAGAAGACGGTGCTGTGGGACATGGTCGAGCCCTACCGCCCGTCCAGGTCCTTTGCCCCTCTCGTCGCCACCTACGTCGCCGCCTTCTACACCGGCGTCGTGGCCTCCGCCGTCACCGAGCAGCTCTACAAGGTTACTCTCTCCCCCTTTCTCCTCATCCCCGCACCTCCTTATGCCCATCTGCTAGTGTTGCGCGTCGATGGAATGCTCACTCGAGATACTAGCATCTGTCCATGTCACCATGCCACAAGGATCTCGTAGCACTGTCCGTACTGCCATTGTTGATCAATTAATTGGCTTTTCGTTTTACCTGATTGCGATCAAATTGCGGATCAGGAGAAGTACTGGGAAGATCATCCAGGCGAGGCTGTGCCACTCATGCCGCCCAAATTCTACTGGGGTCCGTGGAGAGTGATGAACGGAGAAGTTCCCCGCTCTGTCCATCCACCCGATGAAGCGAGCAAGACATAGAAGATTCGAAATTGATAAGCTTTATTAGGATGCTTAAATTTGGTCCTCGTTTTCTTGATCAAAGTTACTCCGCAGTGTCACCGCCGTCAAATAGTTGTAGACTTGTAATGTTACATATTTTGTAATCGCTCGTTTCATGAGTCTACCATGAGTATGCCTTTGCATCTGCAATTTTGTATGGTTTATTGTTTGTTTGCTCCTTACTTCAAGCAAATTAAGCCTTGCATCGGTTTAACATGGGCTATTAACAGGTAAAAGAACAAGCATTGAATGGTATATCGGTACACCAATTACTTGATGCAGATTTTTCATCCATTCCTTACCCTCACTTTACTATTTGTCGTGCTGGGATATCCTCTAGGGGGGAAACAAAGTTGAGTAAAATGCAGTAGTCATGCCCTCGTATATGCAAAGAGAGTGCTCGTAGAAGGCGACATAGCTTGCGAAGGGGATGCCTAATTTTTACGTTCTGTTATTTCCGTCCGCAACCCTTAGGCTCGTCAGCCAGGTGGTAACTCAGAGCAGCGCCACCGTCTCTTCCTCCGCTCCCTGGTCCAATGGAGCATTTCCACGTACAATTCGGCTGTCCATTCCACCACCCTTGGTCGTCCTCCTTGCCTCCTCCCAGTCTCAAGCTTCAAGCACTGTATCACTCCTTACCTGCAAGCTGCAATGGTGTGACGACTACACGGGTATGTCTCTTGTGCATCGGCGTTGTGCGCGGGCCTGCGTGTGCACTTGTTTGGATCGCAACGCCGAATGTCGTTACTAGCTATGCTGCAACTCTACAAGGCCACACCCACCGCTTTGCTCTTTCTGCTATTTGCCCAAGTCGGATCATGGCCAGTGACGTGATGGTAAAGGGGTTGTTTGGTTTGTGTCTTCCTTCAAATTTGCCTGGTTTAGTAGCGTTTGGACTTCCAACCAAAATGCGGCCACACAAGCCTTGCTTGGTCTCCTTCTCAAGGCACGCCTGGCACATCCAAGCAACCAAAACTGGATTCCGGAACTAGACGGGTGCGCACTGCTTCCCAAGTCATCCTTACTCACTACCTTCGCCAACCGCTAGTCTCTGCCTCCCCCATGGCTGCGCCTCAACTCAGTCGACGCTCCGCCTGTCCGTTGCAGCCCCCTATCCTCGTCCCCACTCGATTGCTGCGGCCATTGCCACTATCATCCCGCTGCCACCGCCAGCCGCCGTTTGAGACTAATAGAGAAGGATATAAATTAGATTAAAATATTTTGAGAGGATATTGTTTATTTCTTAGAGCATATTTTTAATTTTGTGCTTTTTATAATTATCAAATCATATTTTTATTTCACTTTTGACATTCCTATTATTAGATGAGAATACCAACCAGACAGACTATTCTCATACATACCTAAGCAGGCAAGAACTCTCAAGATTCCAGACTAGTCCCAACAATGCCTGGCAAATTAGGCATTTTAACAGGAGCACCAACCAAACAACACAGAACCAGAGCCTCAAAGAAGGCTACTGTTTCAAAGATCTTTGAACGCAAACCACAACAGGCATGTTTAGATTAGAAAATTTCTAAAAAATATTTGGAGAAAATCAAATCTTCATTCTTATTGGACGTGAAATTTCTTTTAAAATACTTGTAAGAATCCTCCGATTCAAACATGCCCTACATCACGGGCCATACTTTTCTTTTCCAGGTAGATGGCACATGCAAATTTCAGTAGTTTGCCATTCCTATATTCCCCGCTAAAACTTGGTGTAGAAACCTCGCTAGTCGCAGCACCACAGCCAACAAGAACAGAAAGATATACGAGTACATATGCATTGGCAGAAAAGGCAAACGTTGCTGAAATGCCCTCGATAAAATGCATAGTAAAATTCTGAAGCATCGACAAGACCAGGAGGCTATCGGCCATAGTATCTACACAGAACAAAAGGCTATATTGGCGCCAGTTTTGCACCTCTAGGGCTGCAAAATTCTATCCCACGTATCCACTGGGAATCAACTATTCAGTATTGCCTTTCTCAATATAAATCATGTGCCGTGCCATTAGGCATATCCTTTCTGTTGTTTCAACTCAATAATCCATATCACCCATCTGTGGCATGCGGCTGGCTATTCTGGTTTTTGTTGCTGAGAGCTCAGCAACTGCAGCCTCTGTGGTTGTCATCAACAAAGAAACGCTGTATAAAAGCACAACTACTAGTTAAACCACTATGATCGTTTTTCATTAAAACAGAAAGAACATGGGCAACAAACTTAAGTTGTACCTTGCTGCATCTTGAAGTGCGGTTCGGATGACCTTCACAGGGTCGATGATACCAGCCTTAATCATGTCAACATACTCTCCTACAGTTGCACAAAGCAGGAAACAATTACTGAACTGCTAAGGTAATATGGTATTTTGTTACAGGAGCTTCTCAATTTAGTATGGGACGGTCGAAACAGTATTTGAACTGCACAAACCTCTGGCTGCATCATAACCCAAATTAATATCCTCTTGTTCAATTAGCTTGCCAACGACTATAGCACCATCAACACCAGCATTTGCAGCTATGGTCCTCAGAGGGGCCTGCAGAAATCCAGGAATCCTTGAAGGTTTCAACAATAAATAAGGGCTTCTTTGGAAGTCCTGATTCAGCTTAAATACGACTGGAAATTTCAGGAGTGCTTAATTACTCTTCTATGGGCTGAGACTGCTTGGATTGGCCAAAAAAAGAAAAAAGAACTCAACTGTGTGCTCAGACTTTATTTGACCATAACCTGAAAAAGATCAAGGATGATTCTTTTATCTTAACTAGTGCTTTTGTGTCAGTGCCTGCTCTTATATCACATTTTGATGAAATTACTCTCCCCCCGCTCAAACAAACACAAGAGAATGGTCAACGAAATAGTGGTGGTCTTTCTTTCCCCTTACAAGTGGTTATGATTTTGTGTTATTGAGGCCATAGTAGCAAGGCCAAGACCATGGTCATCAACGCAACAGCTGGTGATATGGCTGACCTTTAAAGCATTTTTGATAATTTGAACTCCAATCTTTTCGTCCTCATTTGATGTGCTAATTTTGTCAAGCTCCTTGGTGGCATATAGAAGGGCAACTCCGCCACCTGTATGAAGAAGTATCATGAATTGGAGAACACATGCAATATATAGGACACGTTGCGAAGACCAAAATAAAAAGATGATAAATAAAAAAGGAAGCCAGAGAAGACTAAAGGAGGAAGCAGAGAAATCATAAGTTTCTCAAGAAAATTGTGCCTACCTGGCACAATACCCTCCTCCACAGCAGCTCTTGCAGCATTTAGAGCATCTGTTACCCTATCCTTTTTCTCACCAACTTCAGCCTCACTGGCTCCACCAATCTGCAAGTCAAGTGTATATGTTCAAGAGAAAAGGAAAAAAAGAAAAAGGAACTTCACCAAGAAGTAAAATATTAACAAACCTTGAGGACAGCCACACCTCCAGATAACTTCGATAAACGTTCTTGAGCTTTCTCTTTGTCAAACATAGCAGTACTTTTCTCAAATGATTCCCTAAGCTGTAAACATCATCCACATAACAAAAAACATAATTTCCACTGCAAGCTGCTATCCAGATCGCCTTGAATAGAGATGAGAGTCTAATGCAATAATTCAATTATTCAAACAGTACCTGTTGACACCTTTCTTCTATCAGCTTTTTGTCACCTCCACCATCTAGAATGATAGTATCATCCAGAGATACAGTAACCTGTCAAGGAAAACATCAGAATATGGATCTGAGATGCAACAATTTGTGAAAGCTGACAAACCTTTTTAGCAGTCCCAAGCATTTGTAGTTGGACTTTACCAAGGTTAAGACCTTGATCCTCACTAACAACCTTGAAATTAAAATGAAAATGTAATAACTTTTAATCATAGCAATATCACTCCAATTTTAAGAAATTTTATGATTATTGGTCATAATGGCTAACCTCTCCTCCTGTCAGCACAGCCATATCATCCAGATTGGTTCTTCTGTTTTCACCAAATCCAGGAGCTTTGATAGCACATACCTACAATAGACATAGCTTGCTAGTCAGATGAAGGATTAGGTAAAAAAGCTTCATCAGGGCAGCAATTAACAAACAAAGCCAATGTCCTGTGAAATGAAATGCGACAGGCGTGCCATTCTAGGGGGAAAAAGATTTTAATAATGTCTTGCCATCACAAAAGCAGTACAGCTTGTCACAAACGTACTCCAAACTACAAGCAGTATGACATCTACCAGGAACATAAAGAATGATATCTATTACCTTGAGTCCAGCACGATGCTTATTCAGTACAAGCATAGCCAAAGCTTCTCCTTCTACATCCTCGGCAACAATGAGAAGAGGTCTACGATTCTACATAGATCAGTCATCAAGTGTAACCACCTTTTCCAAGGTAATCAGAGAAGGCTGAGACAAATTAGAACACATTTACCTTGATGGAAACTTCTAATACTGGAAGAAGTGAATTCATGGTTGAGATCTTCTTGTCATGAATAAGAATCAGGGGATTTTCCAGCTCCTGCAAAATTATACAGAAAAGATGTGAAGCACACAAGTCACCTAATGCTGTTCGGTTCAAATCTTCCCCACCTGCTTATATGTGTCTCATCTAATATCTTCTACCCACCCACCCCACCCCCCCCCCACCCCCCAACAAACCCACAACCACGCACACAAAAAAAGAAAAAAAAACCCTCAAACAAGAATGCTCTGCTCTTATGCTCCCAAAAGAGTAAACATACCAAGTGTAAGCTTCCAGGTCACAGGCAAGCGCCTTGCATCATCTTCTAAGCTATGAAACTACTGAATGCCTAGAAACTCTTGGGAACCAACAAAAATAAACAACAACCATTAAAATCCTAATGCTATCTACTTTCCACCACAATGAATATCACCCCCACATAATTAAAGCAAAAGAAAAAATCGAAAACTTTCCAAGACATAACCCATGCCAAACTCACAAATTTTACCAACAAATACAGACTTACACACTTCTGAGTCTTCTGATCAGTCACAAAGTAGGGAGATATGTATCCTCTAGACAGCTTCATTCCCTGTACTGCTTCGAGCTCATTGTCCAATGTTTTGCCATCCTGCCAGTTTTTAAAAATAGTTTGCAAGATAACAGATAACGAAGATTCGATTCTAGAATGAGCCTAAGAATAAATGCAGCACTCACAACAATGGTAATGACTCCATCCTTTCCAACTTTTTCCATAGCTTTTGATATCAAATCTCCAATTTCCTTTTCACCATTTGCAGATATGGTTGCCACCTGGTTTACAGGAGGAAAAATGAAAGGAACTATGCTAAAGCTAGGATTCCAATAGGAGCGCAAATGGGGGATAGTTGCTATGGAGCGTATTTGTTAAGAAATAAACATAATGACTGTAATTGCAGTAGATTCAGACAGATATTGCAAGGATACACAAATATCCTACCAATAGTTGAGACAAGGGGGGGATGAAGGGAGCAGACAAATCAAAATACTGCTTTAAACTAAAGTTTCTCACCTGGTTTATTTCTTCTGGAGAATTAATCACCCATGCTTTACTTTTAAGATGAGCAAGAATAGCATTTACAGCCTTGTTTATACCATTACGCAAGTCCATAACATTAACACCTGCTGCCACAGCCTTACATCCTTCCGTAAGTATTGCCTGTGTTAGGACCATTGCACATGTTGTGCCTGTTTTCCCATCAAATCAGAAATGAAGTTAGGGGCACTTCAAAATGCTCCAAATATTACATTCAGATCAGTAGTCACTCTTACTAGGATTAATGTAGCATGTTGATTTGATTAAAATTGCACGCTAGCTTCATATTGTTTCAAGTATTGTAAGATCCTATTTTAGAAATCACGATAACCTCTTCAAGACAGCAATGCTTGAATTAATTTCTTCACTAAGTTCTACTCTTAAACAAGACCTATCTCCAAGAGAAACATGTTACAAAAAGCATGAGAAGCAATTACTCAAGGACAGGCCTGGAAGTATGTCAATGGTCTTTAGCATAAAGAGCTTAGTGGATCAAGCAGCGCATCAGAGGTGAAAACTCTATGAAGCCCAGGAGGCATAAATCAGGGCCACAAATAACCAAAATGTCCAAAACCACAGATACCATAAACAAATGCTGCTCTATGTGCAGTATGAGCACTGCAGGTACTAAGCACAATATTCATTCAATATTATAGGCCCTCTGACATTTTTAGCACATGCATTATTGACATCATTGTGTGCTAATGAGCACTTGACAATTAATGAACTGATTAAAAAAAAGTAGCACGATAACTTGCTACTAGCTGGCAAAAGGATTAACCATACATGACGGAGCAGAAAAACATCACTTTAATATTAGGTTCTTTGACAATTAACTTAGCTTTGGAATCAG
Organism: Pharus latifolius; assembly: GCA_019359835.1. Lineage (NCBI taxonomy): Eukaryota > Viridiplantae > Streptophyta > Magnoliopsida > Poales > Poaceae > Pharus > Pharus latifolius. The sequence continues at coordinate 5,137,390 of CM033323.1, read as the reverse complement.
ATGAAGTGCAATATTTAACAGAACAGATAGTTTAGAGTTTAGATGACTATCAATGACAAGTGCAGGAATTCTACGATGCCTTCAGCTGTTACCATCTCCTGCGGCCTTATTAGTAGCATCAGCAACTTGCTTCACCAGATTTGCTCCAACATTTTTACCACTATCCTCAAACTCGATACTTTTTGCAACAGTGACTCCATCCTTTGTGACTTTAGGAGCTTTACGGGTTCTCTCAATTATCACATTGCGCCCCTACAAACAGGTAGCTCACTCAACTGAGAAATCAAGACACTAAAAAACCAATTAATGAAAACATCATTAGGAGGTGCTCGGAAAGAAACACACTGAATGCAATCTGCAAGGTTCAAGTTTTTCAACTTCTATTGACGTTGATGTAATACAGCCTACAGGTCAAGAAATTCCCAGTTGCATGAGTAACTAAGCTACCTAGGTTGAGGTATGTGCTAATTTCAAGAATTATTCATAGTAAACAGAAGTTACAAGTTCAAGCTTTCATTCAAATGGATGCATAGTAGTTGTGTTGACAGGTTTAAAATAACTGATAATGCACTGATTTATACCATTGACCCCCAAAAGTAGTCTCGTTCCTTACTTCCTTTCACCTCACTTCCAGCTCAAAAAATCAAACAATACACAACCAAACAAAATCGATTTTCCCCCTAATGTAATGCACAATCAGTGTCTTCATTTTACAAGTAATCACTCCCTCCATTCTAAGAGCTAACCAACATCAAAGTTTACAACAGCAGCACAGAACCAACTTATTATCCTACAGAGACTTCCTAATATGATACTCTAATATAGATCAGTCCTCAGTCCTCACACAAATTAACTTCGGGCAAGTATCTTAACAGCTCCAAACCTATCAGATCACCTCCACAAAAGTTTGATAATATCGATTTAACAGTCATAAAACAGCAAAACTTGCTAAATTCCAGTATCTCAGCATGATAAATCCAATATACCGACTAGATCCACGTCCATTGTTATATCATAACCTGAACTGCTACCAGGCTCCAATCAGGATGCTTGGAGAGCACGAACCTTGGGGCCCATGGTGACCTTGACGGCATCGGCCAGGTCGTTGACGCCCTGCAGCATCGCGGTTCGGGCGCCGGTGCCGAAGGCCACCTCCTTTGCTGCATACCCCCGCACCCACAGCAGCTGCTCTCCACAATCGCCACCGCCGCGCGCGAGCTGCTTCCTCATGGGGAAATGGTTAGCGCATCGAAACAGAGGCATCGAATGGAGAGGTGGGGGTGGGTCGCGGTAGTCACCTGCTTGCGCAGCGCCGACGAGGACCTCGAAATGGCTGCCGCCGCCGCCCTGTACATCGTGGAGGCGAAGACGGCGTGCGTTTGGTTTTTGAGTGTGTGACTGTGTCTGCTCGTGTGTGCGGCTACTTGTCTTTGGTTTGGGGTTTCCAAAGGGTTTAAAGTGGGAGGGTTTTGCGTTCCAGGAGGTTTGGTTCATAGAGAGATCATCGCGCCAGATCGCGAAGCAGCCATTGGAGCACTTCTTGAAAAATATCTGGACTAACATCCGTGTGCAATTTATTTTTTTACTGTTGTTAAAAAAGATATGTATAATCTTATATTATCATACCTATAAACCTCACACACTCTAATTTTGAGTTATCTTTGAACATATTTTCAAATTTTATAGGCTATACAAAAAGAAAAATCTTGATTAAAATTCATCTAAAATTTATTTGATTATTGTTCAGTTTTATTTATTATAGTTAGAAAATGTCTAATTTTACACAATCATACTTATAAATCTCAAATACTTTAATTTTGAGTCATGTTCAAACGTACTTTAAAGTTTCTTAAATCGTAAATTAGAAAAGACATTTGAACGTAAATTTGAATAATAAATTTTAATAGACAAATGGTTGAAACTCATGGATACGAGAGAGCAAATTATGACGTACAGAGCATCATCAGGAAAAAACCAATTGCTCGCACATTTTCAACGAATAGAGGTTAGAGATTGATTACATGGAGCACCAACACGACACAGAAATATCCCATAAATCACTTGAGAATCCTCAGTGTTCATCGAAAATTTTCTTGGACCATAATAAATGAGGTGGTAGGGCATGTTTGATTTATAATTTGCCTCATCAGTATTTGAATATGCCTCATTAATTTGATTTTCGTTGGGTTAGCAACCAAAAATTGATCGTGGCCAATAAATTGGCGATATTTTTGGTGGTTTTAGCCGTTTTCTTTTTTTACTAAAGTTGAGTTGAGAAACATGATCTCACATAATCAATTTTCCTCACATATTCTCTATGACATGTGGATCATAATCTAATTTGCCAATTTTTAGTTAATCAATTGTTAGTTGATATTTAATTTATGATCAAATTTTTTTAGTTATGTTCCATATTTGATCATATCTAAATTTTGGTATGACTAAATGAGATAACAAACCAAAAACACCCATAATACAATTACATGTTAAAATTCATGCTCTCTTATGAGGTATTTAGTTTAGAAACTATCTCATATTAGAATAGGACCATCTCAAATTAGATGGATTGTGTCATTTACAAAATTGATTAGATGACCTCATTCCACTGATAAAACAAAAACATCTAGGATTAGATTATTTTAGAATAGGTGTATGCCCCAGACTAAACACCCCCTAAGTCTCCGAGTCTGTGCTCCAAAAGGCCCATGTAGCGCCATTCATGTCTGATAGCGAAGCCACCTTTGATCTGGCAAGTTTGAAAGCTGTCCAACTGCAGCAATGGCGACATCCTGCCAAGTATTGAATAGTTTACATACGCATATGAAATTTCAAGAGCTCAACAACCTAGCAATTCTGTATTTCACAATGGAGAAATTGCACACATGACGTCCTCACAAACTATGGAATTTAACCTCCGATTTTGAACTTATCATTTTTTTTCCCGGAAAAGGTTATCACCCCTGTTTCTATTATAGAAACCATCAATTTTACCTTGTCAATTATGAACTCCTCTACTGTTTCCATGATTGTAGCACGGTCAACAGCATCAATCCGAGCAAAAAGCTCTAAGAGCGGCACTATTCGTCCATATGTAAGCATCTGCACCACACGGCTGAGGGTGTTAATCAGGAAGAATAATAGCAATCAGCAAAGTCGTGTTCACCCCAAGCATTGTAAAAGTACATCATAACATACCTGGCGACTGTTATTTTGAGCCACTGCAGTGAATCCATCCATGTGAAGCATAAGCGCGGATTTCAACTGGAACGAGATAAATCAGTACAGACTTGCCCCACTGATGAGAATTGCTAGCTAATACATGCAATGGTTAAGCCGATATTTTCACTGACAAGAGAGGCCAGAAAATACATGGCTCACCTGCAAGTGACCAATCCAAGCTTGAAGGTTTGGCATTTGCACATGCAAAACTTGATTTCAGAATTAAAGAGTAAGAATCATATGTAGAGTTGTAGACTAGCGAGTAATTCAGCATAGAATAGAGCTGGTATGCCTTACTGCCAATAGTTATGACTACATTGCATTATTATCCCCTTAAACCATGAATCACAGGATGTTGATTAAGGGAAAAGTGAGAAGAGGTTGAGCTTACAAGGATGATTAGCCCATTACACAAAAATAAATAAGATTCATCAACAAGATGGAGTGTATTAAAATTATAGTACATTTTGTTGCAGCTGCAGATACGAGCAATCAATAGCTAAATAAAGCAGCCTGCTTGTTATGCGCTTTACCATAAACTTTTATGTACAAAGAAAGGACTAAGAAGAACCTGACAATAGATTTGTGATAGTAACTTCAATAGTTCAATCTAAATTTGCTGAAATTCAGAAGCAATACATCAATGTATAAAGGCAAAATTTCATGATAGCCCTCAATATACTATGGGCAAATGTTGAATCGAGACCATGTTCTCCTGTAATAGTATAGGGGGACTTGTTTCAACATTCAACACTGAAGTCTATAGGTTCCATTATGCAGCTCGATGTCCTAAAAAATGTGTGCAATTTTGCATTTACTAAATATTCGTACAGAAACAATATTTTTCAACAATGTAAATATGCAAAATTTACTGATAACTTGAGGTCAGAACCACTTACCTGATTGCAAGCATGAGCCACCTCAGTTTCTGACACACAGTGTGCAAGTCTTCGAAGTTCTCTCATTATAGCCCATGAAAGATCATGCAAGTTATCAGGCTGAAACGATATTTCAGAATAGTAAGAAAAGAATGTAAAGCAGTATATCTCATCCAAGATTCCAAGCCTTTCATTTGATTGCTTACTGGTAAGTCATTAGTAGAATATTTACTTTCAGGTGACTTTATGCTACATCAATGCAAGTGATCACTATTTACCACATGCTAAGAAACGAGAACAAATATATTTTGACTAAACTACAGTGAGTTTTCACAGGCAAGTGTAGGGTTCATTTATATTTTGCACAGGCACGAACCCACTTGCTTGCATGTGCACACCAAAGAGAAAAGCATAACCCAGGCACCAAAATCAACAAAACATCTAAATAACATACATATATCATTCCACAATTAGTTTTGGCTTGATTATGTAAATACTTTACCACAATATGTTGGAACTTGGAAGGCGCCACCAAGTATTAGAATCACTGATTATTCTAAACTAGCAATTAATACCAACTTAACATGAAACATAACCAACTTGCTCATATTGGATGGCCACAAGACAGCAAAGGAGCCACATCAGATGTTATGAAATGTAAATACAATAAGGACTCACACCAAGCAAAATAGAAACGATGATAGCGAGAAACAACTTTACCGCAGCAAGGGTGTAGATGCCAAATAATCCTGTATCCTGATAGATAGTATTGAATGCCATTATACTCTCAGCTAAACTACCAGTCCTGATGCCATAAGCTAGTGCAGACCTCGCAGTTTTCAAGAGATAACATCCCATTAGCTTGATATAATAAATTTTGTATTATGAAAGTAAAATCATTGTATGAATTAAAGAAAACAAAGTAAATAGTAATTTTTTCTCACTCTGAGCAGTTTCCAATCCCAATGCTCCTGCTCCAAGATTCTAACAAAAATTGTGTCACCATAAGGGGAATAGAGCTAGGGTTAATCCATGATGACCCCTTGAAAGCTATTGCAAGGTGCGCTAGGGGCATATCAACATTCACCACCCGGACCTAATGATATCAAAACACAGGATAAGTTTAAAAGATAGATGGTATTATACAATATAGTGAATTAAAACCAGACCTCTGAGCCAGTAAAAATAGCCGGGTTTGCCTTGACCAACGAGCTGCAGTTGTTGGATTGGTAGAGAATCCCGTAAACAATTTGCTCACTTGATCAACGACCTCATCATGATTGACAGCTCCAGCAGCAGATACAACCTAAAGCAGCCATTCTGAAAAAAATTAAGAAGTTTGACAACATAGTTTGCCCAATATTAACCAATATCAAATAATTGAATGGTTCAGATACCATTCTATGGCCAGTATAGCGAGTTGAAATATACCGCTGCAAATCAGCCCCAGAGATCGATCGAATGTTCTCCTCATGGCCTAATATTGTGTCCCCGAGTGGTTGGACTTGGAATGCGGCGGAATGCAAGTGGTCAAATATCACCTCCATCATATTTGCATTCACCAACCAAAAAAAGCACATAACAACATTAAATCCAAATCTAGAAATAAAGATTGTATCTTTACACTTAAACCTATTGTACAACAAATTCAGCAACAAGATTCATCATCAATTGTTTCCAATTAGCAACAGAAACTAATGCTAAAACACACCACATTCATATTGCCAACAGAAGTTTTACACCATAAGCCAATGCCACAGAAGATCAATCATGCATATGGAAGTAACTATCACCAAAAATTTCCACATTTACACCAAAACCAAATGTTAGAACAACTTAACAACCAGTTTACCAAATAAGGCCACGGTTTTACACTTTGTGTGTGATCACAATGTTACAGCATGCTAAGCATCCATATTGACCATTGGATATTGCACCTTTACAGTAGAACAAGTGCTAAAAAGACAGCATAATATCCCCACTTGATTCCACGTGTAAATAATAAACCAGAACAGTGAAAACACCAAAACCAATGGTACAACATATCAAATAACCAAATTCTCACTAGCAGATCCACCTTTACACAGCAAGAGCAACACCAATGACAAGAAAATATCAAGGATCCAAATTCATCACCAAATATTGCAGCTTTGCAGTTGTATTAATGCAAACAACACAGCAAAACGCCCGAAACAAATACACTTTACACTACGATCAAAACCAATGCCAAGAGAACATTGAGTAACCATAAGCATCACCAAATGTTGTAGGAGCAGAGGAGAATAATGCGGTCAAGAGAGTGTCATCTCACCTCCTCCATCTCGCGAAAACTGACGCGGCGCTCGCGCTTGATGGCGTCGTTGGGGAACCGCGAGGACATAGAGCGCTGCAGGCACATGCCGCGCCTGGACGTCAGCGAAGAACGACGTGTGCTCGCGGGTGGTGCGCGCGTTGAACCGCGCGCCCATGTCCTCGATCTCCACCTCGAGCGCCTCCGCGGTGGGCCTCCGCGACGTCCCCCTGAACACCATGTGCTCCAGGAAGTGCGCCGTGCCGTTCGTCCCGGGGACCTCGAAGCGGCTTCCAGCGTCGACCCATACGGCGACGGAGGCCATGCGGGTGGTGGCCGGGTGGTACTGAGTGACGACGCGGAGGCCACTGGGGAGGGTGGAGACGCGCGCGTCGGGAAGGCGGAGGAAAGGGGAATGGTCGGCGGAACGGGGCACCGGCGATAAGTGGCGTAAAAAGCGGCGGGAAGAGGAGGGGGAGGAGAGGAGGCTATGGAAGTGGGTTAGGAGCTTGCGCTTGGAGCGCGCGGCGGAGAGAGCCATGACTGGGAGGTGCTCGATGGAATTCCCACGCCGCGACCGTACAAGAGAATGGGATGGAGGAGTTATGGTCATGCACCCATGGAGTGCGATGTGACGCCCTCAAATTTATAGGTCTAAGTGAAATTTTGTTATATATTTAGAGATTCACTCATTCGCATTATAATTTACTCAATTAAATGGAAATTTTTTAAAACTCTATTACAAATAGTAGTATTTATTTTAATTCCTACTTCATCGAAAACAATATTATAGATTACGCAAGAAACAATATCATTATAATGGACAAGGACCTCGCTGCGAGTCTAAGACTGACAAGAGGTAAAATAAAAGTGTCAGCTAAATAAAGACATATGTCAGTTCTGCGGCTAACAACTATACCCCTCTTGCCTATGATAAATACATGTCCCTTAAGATGATTGCTATTGGACTGGGAGTTTTGTGTTTCAACTTATCAGAACACTCCAAATTTTGATGATTGATATGATTAATAACAAAGTTTGCCATTTCTCAAGTCCCTAATCTAGACCATGAGTTGCATAAACTAAAAACAATGTTAAGCACCTTTTTACTGAAAGATATTTTCCTTTGTTTTAACCATATTACCCGGGTCATGTTAGCTAAAACCACAATTTTCCTGACGTTCATGTAGTCTTCATGCATCTCTCTCGGGAGTTGTGATGCAAATTATTTACGGAGGATGAATTCTTTTCAAAATAAAACCCTGCACTGTTTTGTTCCAGAGATATTCTACATGTTCACATCTATAAAAGAGATGATAGGAAATTTCCATATTATCACAAATAAGCTCATAAAAATGTCCCCCCTAGTTTCATTGGCAAAAGTCTATACTAATCAAAACCTTATATTTCACTACCAGCCACTTAAAAAAATTGATTTTCTCAAAAATTTTGAGATTCGAGACATTGTTACACCACTTAATCTTGTTTGGACAGGTTTTGACCCTTAACTTTTAATGCAAAAAAAGTTAAAATCATATAATTCTAACTTTAAATAGATTAGAAGACATAATTTTGGATATATTTGGTAAAAGACTCCAGTTTTTTTATATTATGTTTTCTAATGACATTTATATCAAGAATAAAGTATAATTTTAGTTAGAACCAATGATATAACTACATAATTATTTTCAATTTTATGAATATATTATAAATTTAAAAATTAGATTATTTGAAACATCTTAAAACCAACTAAAAGTGACTCTAGCTCTACTTTGATTCCAAAAAAATCACCAAAAAACCAAAAAAAGTTATGCTCAAATTACTTCAACTTCAAATTAGAAGATAGGAGTGAAAGTCGGATTAATTAAGTTCTCGATATATTATCATCATATAAAAATTACCTATATAGTAGACTTAAGTAAAATTGATCTGATATAATTTTGACTTAGTTAATGAAAAAGTATAAAATATATCAAATTAGTCTAACCCAGTCCTAATGCTAAAGTTGAACATAGCAAACTTGATCCGAATGAAACTAGGATTTTTCACGGACCTGCCCGAGCCCAGCCGGCCCGGGTTTGCACAGGCCTACTACAGGGTTTGGATGCGCCACGTCCGAGTTCGAGCTCGAATTAGGGACAGTAATAATTGTGCTGGCTCTGGACCGTCCGTACGGTGATTGAAGGATGGACTAGTTGCTTTTGACTCTCCAGATTGGTCCTCCATGTCCTGCTCGGACCCGAAATTCCGATCCGCTAAATTCTGCCTTCTCCATCCTTCTCTCGCACGATTCAAGCTCGAAACACCCCGACCTCCCCTCCCATGTCGCACTAGACAGTCACAGACCAGAGCCAAACCCTAGGTTCTTCTCCTCCTCCGGCCGTCTCCATGGACGCGAAGGACATCCTCGGGCTCCCGAAGACGCCCTTTCTCTCCGTGCAGGAGAGGAAGCCGCGGCCTCCCAAGGAACCGCAGCGCAAGCCCGATGGCGTCTCGCGCGAGGTATGGCCATTCACAGCTCCCACCCCCTATACCTCGCGTGTAAGTGTTTTCCTACGACTGTGGTGCTAATGGCTTGTCCATGGATCTGCGGGGATGTAGGTCTACGCGCTCACCGGAGGGGTGGGAGTGGCGCCGCTCATGCCGACCGTCGAGGCGTCGCACCTGAAGCGGCGGCCTGCTGTGGAGAAGGAGAAGGTGAATGAGCAATTGTTCAGATCTTTTCTGGAATTTTCATAACTACTGTTGCATTTGCACTTAGCTGGGTGCTAAGCCATGTGTGCATAGAGGAAATTTGGTTTGAAGAGTATGTTACCAAAGGAATTGAGCTAGGGAAATATGAACTTTGGACTGGTTTTGTGTTCTATGGCATGATCGCTGTTCATATCTGGTCAAACTAGAGATGTCTTAGGAGAGATGAAGTTGCAACGTTGCATGGTGTGCACTGGATCATATTGGTATCTCAAGCTTTTAGATTCAGCTATTAGACATGAGTTGGAGTAATTTGGCATTGCTAATATACTCATTCAAACAAAGCTTATCGGATTAAGAAGGAATATCTTAACTTTGAATTAGCATTTGAACTGACTTATGTCTTAATTCACATTGTTATATAAACCTTTGAGTGGATGTACATTGTTAAAGTGTAAATTCATCCAGCTGTATTTAGAAAAACAAGTTTGGAGAGGATGCAATGCAATGAAACGACTACAATCAGGATTCAGGACCCCCAAGAACAATATTCTTCACTCTGTTGGAGTTTGAATCACACTTTTTAAAGTCAAAACGACTTCCTATCATGAGGGGAACTGATACATAAACTTTCTTTTGTCACAGTGCCTCTTATGTGCTGGTGTCTTTGGAGCAACGGAATCCTTTTTAGTGATTTGACCTGAATTTGAATTCTTTTCTGCAGGTAACATGGCGATGGTTACCTTTCGCTTCCTCTGCACGTACTGACAACCTGCAACTTTATCATTGGGTATGTCTCTCATGCTTTATTAATATGGTCACCATGTTACAAAATTTGTTGAATTAGCTCATGAAACTTCTTTCCCTCTTGGATAATTTGTCAGGTTAGAGTTGTAAATGGTGTTCCACCAACTGGTGACTATCACTTTGCAAAATATAACAAGGCAAGAGGAATATTGTGTTTGGTACTTCATTGACAAGAAGTTTCGTTTACAAAATTTACGACTTATTTTGTTCGTTTATTCTTTCATTTTGCAGAAGGTGGATGTTCTTAAATATACAGATGAGGAGTATGAGAAGTATTTAACTGATCCAGTAGGTACTAGCTACAATAAAATTGGGAGTGCACTACTAATTTTTTTTTTGGGTGATGTGCTTGAATAATTAGGCACTCTTGTTCAAATTTACTTCTTTGATCTGCAATATTACACTTCTGCATCTACTATCTAGTAACACTTCTGCATGTGCAAGCTGTGATGCCTGTAATTGCTGATCTGCTAGTACTAATGCCCTTCGCTTTTCCATCAATATTTTGAAGCCATAAATGAAATATTTCATCTTCTGCTGTTGGAACTTGCACAGCCAAATATTCAAAGGCACTAGCAATTTCATCTCAAAACTTTGAAAACATAACAATAGAAGAACTCTTGGGGTGCTGGTGCTATGTTGTGGAAGGCTTCTCAGTATTAACAGTTCTTCTATGAATATCTTTGAGTTCTCTGGTACTACTGTCCACAATATTGTAAAGTTTAAATCTTGCTGCATACACATGTAGATTACATACACTTCACTCTTGTTTATATCTGTTATTTTCAGTAATATTCATGTTTGTTATCTGGGCCTTTGGACAGTCATTTTGGGCATTCACAGACTTATTAATATGGGGTTTAGTTTTTTTTAAAAAAATATTTTTACTTCTCCTTTGGGAATGCAGCTTGTGTATTCCTTTAACACTCTTGAACTTTTGATGTAATCGTGTAGATGTGGAGCAGACAAGAAACAGATCAGTTATTTGATTTATGTGAACGATTCGACCTTCGCTTTATAGTAATAGCAGATAGGTTCCCAACCACTCGCAGTATGGAGGACTTGAAGAGCCGTTACTATTCTGGTACTTCTCCCTAATATTGGTTTATCCATGCTTGCAGGGCAATCCATTTGTCAGTGTTCTATTTGTTTTAAAATATTTATATGTATGGTGATTTACTCTTGGTTCTTATTTCTGCTGTATCATTGGATACATTGAAATTCCTGTTCTTAATGGTCCTTTAGTGGAACTTGTAATTGGCATTTTAGGAGAATAGCAAGTAACCAGTGGGCTGCATACTTAAACCTGTTAAATCACATTGAGCACAAGATTGCACACGAACTTTTCATATGATAATCTTATCAGCTTATAAGCTTTTTATTTCCTATAAATTAGCTAAATAAAAATTGCTAAGCATGCCATAACATTTGGCATGTTATTCTTTTCTGGGCACATGTCTATGTATTGTGTAATGTTATGAGAGGTTGTCCAGTAACTGCTTATAACTTAAGCTTGCTGATATGCAATTTGTTCTTTAGCTTATACCATCTATTGCCGAAGCTAACAAATATGGCTGGTTTTTTGTATTGTCAGTTTTTTAGCTGTATGTTGTACTTTTCCTTTGTGCGTTTAATACAAAAGTAGCACTGACTTCTTTATATCTTCTCTCTTCACAGTTACTCGGCAACTTCTAATTGCGAGAGCACGATCATTTGATGAAGTCGCTGGGAATCCTCTTGTGAAGGTATAGCTTGATTTGGTTCCCTACTTGAAGTATTAAATTCATTACTATGATGTATCTTCTGTCTCATACTTACATATGTTCATCTGACGCTTTCTTCTCAGGAGACCTATAATGCTGTTCATGAGATTGAGAGAAAGCGTGCACTATCTGCAGTTTTGTCCCAAACAAAACAGCAAGAACGCAAAGATGCTGAGGTAAAAAACTTGCCAATACCAAGAGACTATGATTAGTTAAGTTATGCAGCTTACCCATTCTTTAGATTCCATTGTTGTGTTCTGATTGCTGTGTATTATCCCTTTAGATTCTAGCTGAAGCCAAACGTATTATGGAATCCCGTGCTGCCAGCAAAGTGAGTAATCAGTACATCTCATTCCAAAGCTTACCTGAATGGCAATCTGTTGCGGCAATCACCTAACTCTAATTTTTGGACAATATATCTGAAATGAGTATTTTATAAAACAATTGAAATATTGTTTTACCTTTTGGCTGTCTTATATAATTTGTTGCTAGTGTCTTTTAAATGGCAACATTATATCCTTGGGGATAATGCTCCTTCAGCTAAATTAAAATTATATATGCTCTTGAAAATCAGTATTCTTGGTAGGGCATTTGTTTTGGCAACATGTCTATATATGCTTTACTTAATGATATGTTATCATGCTTGAGTTTTCATCATGTAAACTTTGTTGATTATTTATATATTTGAGTATATATTAAGAGCACGGCTTCATTTGATTGGTTCAGAAGGCCAGAATGTGGTGAGATACACAAACGTCCTAATCAAAGGTCATTTGCATAGTGTCACCACATAAAATTATGACTTCACATTCTCTGCTACCATAGATGGATGCAATATTCCCTGCCTATTTTTTTTTCTGCAAATGACTTGGTTGTCTTTTTTTTTTCGCCTTTTGTCTTTTTCTGGTATTGAAAAACCTGAGGACATTGGTTCCATATGCTAATCTAAGTGAGAATCTGGCATTTTGGCAGGCATACCAGGTGCCTGGTAACACATGGACATGATATTGTGATTCATTATTGCAAACCACACTATTTCTAATGATGGCTAATATGCTACAGTTATGGACTATCCATTCTATCTGATTAAAACTCTAAATTCTTTGATTTTTAATTATTTGAGGTTTTTGTCTGCAGAATGTGGATGAAGCTGGACCACCAATGAACTTCGATAATGCTAATGAAAAGACTATGGTTCCTACTGAAGGCGTATCTCCCTTGAGCAACACTCATCCATCATCAACTGCTACAAATCCAGCCACAGCAGTTAACAGTTCCATACCTGCTTCATTGCGGATGGTAACTCAGAAACTATTGGTTATTCAATTATTGGCTGTTTACTGTTGATGAATTGACATCTCTAGATGCATTCAATGTTCTATTATGTTCTCATGTGACCTTACTCTTATTATCTTGTGGAAACTGCATTTCATTTGTTCACCTGTTACCATAATTTATTTTCTTTTTTGTCATAAGATTACTCTCAAAATTCAGTCCCCATCACGCTCAATGCATCTACATTATGATGATTCCTTCATTTTGTTCCTCCCAACTGAAGACTGGTTTTACATGGTTTATTTTGTACTTTATTATCTGTGATTTTTGTTCATAAACTGTTAAGTTGTGTCACTTCGTCAAAGTCTTTTTCTGTAAATTCATGTAATGGATAACTGCTCCAGTAGCTCCCACTTGGGACTTGGGAGAAGAGAGATATCTCACTGGTATTTGAGATCCAATATGAAGAATTGTTTACACTGTCGATGCCTTAAATTTTACCTGAATTTATTCAGTGATGAGTATGTGTGGTCATGAAATTGAGCTCCATGACTATTTTTTGATGAAATCGACATCTTATCTCCTTGATTTTAGTTTTTTGAATTAGTTGTTGCCTCATACAACTGTACAAATTCATGATATTCAGATCCAGTGGAAAACTTACATCTGTATGCTTAAAGTGTATTGCTCTTGTATTATTGAGTTGTGCCTGTGATGAGTCATTTTGACCTGCTTTCATGCTCATGGACTTGGTGGTCATGATTGTCCTTAAAAGCATGCGCTCTGAACATTATGTCGGAACATGTCTTATTTATGTTTTGAAATAATTAAGTATGATAAAGACACTTGTTAATTGCAAGATATAATTGTTCTCAGTTCCATGCTTAGTAGAGGTAGACAAACTGTGTTACTGTAGATCTTTTAATCCAATTAACTGCAGATGTCTTTACCAATCATATGCAAACAGCTATGTTAAGAATCTTATAGATAAGTATATCTGCATAGTTTGCTTGGAGATGCATTTGACTTGACTACACTGTCACTTTCAGCTTCGAGTGTATTTGAGAACACATGCACTTGACCTAATGGTCCAAGCGGCCAGTGCTTCAGCTGGCCTTCGAACAATCAAAAGGGTTGATCAAACTTTACAAGACCTTGGGGTTTGTTTTATTGACATCAATCTTCTCATATAGTTGATACGCACCAGAGGAATGTTGTTCAAGTGCCTGTTGACTTAATTTTTCAACTTGTAATATGTACTACTACTGCTAACCAGCATTTCTACCTTTGTAGGTGTATTTGAAGCCTAAGGTCCCAACGAAAGCTGTTTGTGCAGAACATCTTGAATTACGGAATGAGATACTCACGCTGCTCAACCTACAGAAGCAGGTACTTTTTTTGAAGTTTGTGATCTCCCAGCTGCCTTAGCAATTTGCTTTTGATTAACCTTTGCGTTGTTTAGACTGCAAAACCAAAAGCATCAATCCCCAGGTAGTACCTTAATTTTTTGGAAGCACGTATTCAGGAACATCATGGAAATTGATGACATCTGTCAAGTGTCTTATCCCAAAAAATTGTGATTTCCTTAGCACTGGTTGTTTATAAACCTTAAGCAATAACAGATTTTACCATTTTTTCAAGCTGAGCTTAAGAAGTGTTGTCACATGTCTTTTTTTTCAGCTTAAGTTTGTCCCTTCAACTAATGGCACTTTCATTTTTCTCCCGTTAATAGCTGCAAAATAAGGAGGCAGAGGCCTCAGCAAACCGAGAAAGTTCCTTCACTGAGACACCAAGCACACCTAAGGTATGTCTAAAAATATATTAATTTTCCTGTTATTGTTTCCCTTTCCTATTCTTTCTGAGTGGAAGACAAGGTGTAATAAGTCATAAGCCATGTGTGGCTGTGGGCTAGCTGCTGAAGAACAATGGCGAGAAACTTTCTTTTGCTTAATCAGTTGTAACATTCGATAGTTGGAACAGTTCGTGCATTAACATAAGTGATGGTGCTAAGTGAATAATGAGATCTTAATGGGGCAAAACAGCCATACTAAATGTTTGCTAACTACATCCGAAGATTATAATGTATGTGACAATCCTTCCTATGTTAATGTGAAGTATAAGTGGCTCAAACCAGAATCAGAACCTAAATAAATGCTACAGCACATATCTTAGTACAACATGTCTGGCTAGTGAAAAATTCTTGCAAACACAGATGTCTAATCTATTTGTTTGGTGACTTTGGTCCAATACTCTTTGAGGGAAAACAAATGGATTTCTGTTCATTAATAAAATCAATTAAAAAAGTTGTTCAGATGGTTGCTGCTGGCTTGTTCAGTCATTATATGTACTGCATATAAGTATGAAAGAAATTATCTGCTTCTGTTAGACGCTCTTCATATTCCAAAAAATTGCATGTAGAAGAACCAATTTATTTTTTTTCCTTGGACAATTACGCTCCCAGTGTCGGTCGCCCTATCTACTGTTAGTTGCTCTTTAACTAATACTATTGTGGTTTTGTTCACAGCGTTTGAATAGAGATGTTGATCGACCCTTTGTTCCGGATACTGTTGGGTTTGGAGGTAATTTAAAGCAGTATCTTAGTTCTACTGTCTTCTTGCCTCTTCAATCTACAAAGGGATTTGGTTTTTTTATTAATATTTTTCAAAATCTTGCTTAAATGGCATTTTAGGTGAGAGAGCTGGTAAACGGGACCACAAGCGGAAGGTTTGTTATTCATTTTTTTTTCTTTTTTGAACTTAATAATTTTTTTTGGTCTCTTCATTCATCTATGTGTCTGATGCATCCGGATTGTTTGCACAACAGATCTAGTTTGAACACAGACAACATTTTAAATAAAATATCTTGTGGTTTTCCTGTTTCACTTTAAAAGAATCTACCTGTCTTGACAGCTGATGCTGGGACAACATTCTTAGTTCATCAGAATGGTAAAATTCCAATATTTGAATACATAGGGTGATTTCCATCAAAGCATCAAAATGAACAGTATGCCCTAATGCGAAGATCCATCTTGGAATTTGATACTTATTGGAGAATTTGTGGATTTTTTTCATGGTAGTCTTACAATGCTTGCCCCCATGGAGTGTTGCCAGGCCTTCTTTGGCGATCCACATTTGGTTACCAAAGGCTTTTATTGCAGACAATGCTTTTTGTCTAATTATGAGTCATGTTGATTTATTTTAATGGCTTATATTTGTAATTGATAAATCTTGTATTTTTACCAGTCTGGAAGATACATAGATGCACCTCCCTCACCACCACAGTCCAAGAGGCCTCGGAAGTTGAAGACTTCTGATTGAACCATTCTGTAGCCAAACACCCTTGGTATGCCATATCAGTCTGAATTTGAATCATGCTTTTCCGTAGTATTTCTTCTCCCCATTTTCACAATGATTGTGAATTTTTCATGTTTGTATTATCCTGATCCATTTGACAGCCAGAGACAAGCTAGAATAGAAGCCCCCGATCTTGCATGGTAGCTTGTCGGTGGATAGTTTTCTCAAGACCTGATTTTGTGGCTGCAAGGTGCGAGTAGCTTATCATTGTACAATTATGTCTCCCCCTTAGAGAAAGGATGTCTTGTAATCAATGGTGCTTAGCTATCGTCCTTGAGGAGTCCTAATGATTTCCTCTCTTTGTATAATGTTTTTATTTCCTGTATACAGATCAGTAAGAGTGAAAGCATTTTTAGTGTCCTCAAAATTTCCTTTTCAACATTAGTTGTCACAAAATTCACAAGTTTTGTTTGCTGATTTGCGAGTGGATTCCACTCAAAAAAAAAAGAAAGGGTCTATGTAAGAGTATCGTGCCATCTTTGAACTTGACGGGATTAGCTTTGACACACCGACGGCCATGGATCTGGCGGTGGCCCTGCTGCCCCTTTACCGCCCGAACTGTTTCCCTGCCACCCATGGTTAGCAACGTCAATGTTACCACGTTACCCCACCATCTCAAGCATTTGCCTACGTTTCCATGGGCCTGATGTTGCTTATTGCCTTAATAACTCTTGATCCATAATCCACTGTAATCTTGTAGTTCTTAAATCTATTATATTTATGCGCTTGGTCACTCAATTAGATGAGCTTGACTTGCTTTTACGCTCGATCCAAGCATTCCTCCTGGTTTGGCCGAGGACTCTTGTCAGAAACTAGGGCTTTATCCATACCGGTGTGGCCAATATCAACTAGAAGCTTCTAGAGTACACACTTTGCCATATTATCCTTGTCTTACAATTGACACCATACTGCACATAAACATGCTTCTAGAGTACGTGCTCCCGAGGTTGAGCATTGACACTGAAGCTTCAGCAAGGACCACAACGAAGGAGGAGGCGCCCCTGGGGTTGGCACCGATAGCGTGGCTGAGGGAGGAGCAACTGCCGGGAGGAGTGCACACGAGGCACTGCCGGGATGGGCGGCAGCGACAACGCCGAGGATGAAGGAGGTGCTCACGGGGCGGATAGAAGCGGCATGAACGGGAACCTGGTCACCAGAGGGCTTCACGCGGCAGGGAGGGACGGAGAAGATGCGTCATCGTTGTCCTCGCCGCTACGAACTGGGCCTTAACCAGAATGGCGGTACCTCTAGGGTTTAGAGGAAGGGGAAATTTTTTCAGAAACAAGGGAGAGGAGGCAGCGGGACTGGGGGCAAGGCCCGCGGGCGTTGCAAGCCGAGCAGCTGGGACGCGGAACCGAGCCGAGCAACGAGGATACGAAGCCAGGTGGGAGATTTGACGATGCCGCGGCTCGCTAAATCCAACTACGTGGCGGGGACACGCGTAAGAGACGCCTTGGACGCGCTGCCGTCCCTCGCACTGAGGATGCCCCCCGCCTCGAAAAAATGGAGCTCACGAAATATATATCCGATTCTACCTCGTACCTGTCTCGAACTATTCTCCAACCAATTCGTTTAGTAATTTGTCCCTATGCTCGATAGTTTAATCCCCAAATTGACTCTTATCTCTAATTGCCTTAAAGCCCAAGTCTAATCCCTAACCAATTTCACCTTGAAATCGATCGGTCTCCATCCAATCTATCTCTATACAAACCCCAAACGTTGGCCGAATTCACACAAATTCCCCAAATTCTTAAACCATAGTCGAAGGAGGATTCGATGTCGTCACCACCGGAGCACGGAGCATCCGTGCCTCAGAGAAGCTGACAAGTCGCCGGAGCCGACGCCAAGTCGCCAACCAGAGGTAGCCGCGCCGCCCCACCACCGCTTGACGCTGACGAGAGCACCGCCCTCGCCAGAGCCAAGCCGAAGCCATCGTCGCCTTGCCGCCTAGGACCGCAGTCTCTACTTCCGCCGTGCGCCGTCATCGGGGGAACCGACTCACCGAGAGCCACCACTAGCCGCCGCTGCGCCGCCCTACCGCATCGCCCTGCCCCGCCGCCCTAGCGCCAGCGCCGCCGCCTCGCCCATCACCGCCCTAGCGCCGCCAAGCCTGGCCGCCGCCGTCTAGCGCCGCTGGCCGAAACTCGCCACCGCCACCGGAGCGCCGCCGCAGCCGGGGGCCGCCGCCCCCATGTCTCTCTCTTGTGTGCGTCTGTGCGGTGAAGAAGCACCAAGCAGGGAGTTTAGCAAGCAGCCCCTTATCCATTCGGCATAGGCCGAAATTGCCAAGCCCAACACTATTCATCATGATTAGTGCTTATTCCTTATTTTTTATATCACAAACCGCAACTCCGATTCAGTCCAAACCAATTTTCCCAGTCTCCTACTGTTCTACCCTACCTACTGTATTTATTTCGTATTTTCTAATTTTATTTATTGCTATTTATTTATTTGCGCAGCCGACCGGACCGGAGGGGAGTTTACTACCGTCTATCTATCAGGGAGAAGCGTTTTACCCCGAGTTCTCCCAAGGCAAGCTAGATATCATGTTGATCTCCTAATTTGCTAAAATCTTTATTTACTGTTATTTACTTATTGCATGCATAGTTTATCCTATTTTCATGTTAGTGTTTCACTAATATGAGTAACTCCGCCATTGATAGCCTATTATTAATTTCCTTAGTGTATACTTGAGTAGATGCTTAGCCATACTTGTGGGTTGGTAGATGATAGATTTCACTTATAAAATAATAATTCATTGAAGTTTTCGCTTCGCAGTGTTGATTTTGGATAAACCTAAACAAGTAAAATCAACATGGTGTGTGCTATTTTGAGGAGACTTATAAGAGAGAGAATTTATGCTTGTGGCTTTGTCGTGGGAGTCTCCTCAATGAAAGACCAGATACTTGCGACTAGCGGCCTGAGATAAACAATACAACCACTTTTTTCTTCTAGCCCTAACTTACTAGCTTGTGAAACCTAGTAACATGTACTTGTATGAGGATGGATGTGACTAGCTATCAGCTAATCCCAAAGGCTTAAAAGGAGACCAACGCCATGCGGTATGCTACCATGATATGGCCGATGTAGATGCGCACTGCAATTGTTTAGGTCAAAATATACCGTGTGGGGGCGTGAAACCTAAGGAGGGTGCATGAAGTGCTAGGCGTAGCTGGTGAACGGTTTTGTATTGTCTCTCTCTTCTGGGGAATTTTTCATATGGTAGTCTCATCGTATTTCTAATTAATAAACCTGTTGGGATAGTGTAGGCAGGGAGTGCCTGTTGAGCCGATTAGACGTCCTTTGGCTAAGCTCGTGTTGTTAGAGGAGAGACTGTTGTGCCGATTAGCCTTCATATTAAGTACATTCATATTAAGAACTACTCGCTGGGTAGCCGTGTAATTATTATAGTAACCACGGTTATTTTGTTTCAGCCGAAGTAACAAGTGCAACTTGGGAACTGGAGGATCCTTTTCAAGGTGATCTAGATTACTAGCTGCGAATTCCGAGTTGGTCGATTGATATCGTTGTTGAAGTCTTCCGTTGTTTTACTCTCATTTGTGATTCAGCACAAAACTATTTATTGTCTATGTTAACTGGATGATATTATTTGTAATAAAGTTACTTTACTATTTATTTTATGCTGTGGTGATGTCCAATTAAATTGTCCACTCAGGCATACTAGCTATGATCTTCTAAGCATAACTGATTAAGCAGAAATACCAAGGGTCATGACAGTGATTCTTAGCAAAGCACATCATGTGGGTAAAGTGTTGCTGACATCCATAAAATGAATTATGCATGACGTTCTAGAAGGGTGGATTGAATAAAGATTGGATCAAGAAGAAAAAAAGTTTTAAGTCGGTTATGATGATAACAAAAGAGAATCCAAATTGGCTAAAATATGGTAGTTCGAGGCAGATTTGAGATAGGAAAAATTGCCAATTTTGTCCCTGAGGTCTGTAGTGTGATAGTTTTGATTTTAGTGCAGTTTGTTCTTCACTTAAGATCTAGTAGTTAAAATTTGGTTATTATGTGTATAGCACATTAGTTAGAAACTAGGTTTACTGTATGCTGCTCCGTGGTATCAATAATTATCACTTTTGGTTGATAGTAAGAACCGACAGTGATAGCGATTATGGTTATTATTGTCGCTTATTCATTACTAGCTTGGGAACTGGCAGTACAACCAGTTCCGAGCCGGCAACGATGGGTTTTCTGTAGTAGTGTATAAGGAATCAAATATCAGTGATATGAGATTTAATGTTACAAATAAATACAATGGGCATGACTCCTCATTAGTCGACTAAGTTACAGATATATACAATAGGTGTGGCTCTTCATCAGTCAACTAAAATGAAGAAAATTTCAGTCGTCGTCTTTTACATTAATCAATAACCAAATTTACATATAGTTTGATGTTGCAAAAAGGTACAACAATCAACTAGATAGTATTTTTTAGTTGTTGCGAGTTCATTAAAAAAAATACAAGGTACACAAGAGGCTACATATAAAATTGAAGATATGTGCTAAAATAGTACATCATTTTTTTTGGTTAAATTGTACACTTTTTATAATGTCGAACCATATGTAAATTTAGTTATTTATAAATATGTCGACTAAGATTTTGTCTATTTTTAATACCCACACTGCCTTCGTAGCTATGGGCATGGGCACAACAAATCTCGAGAAGGAACCGAAGGCACAGAGAGAGAGCAGGGCTCCACCATTGCACAGAAAGAGATAATATTCCACTCAATTGGGGAAGAACAAAGGGAAAATATCAGTCCATTTTATGACCAAATATTTGACGTTTCTTCAATGATGTTGTGCTGGCAGTTTTGCTGGTGGGAGTCCAGTTTTAGCAAATGCGGCCCAGCCAAAGATGAATATCAAGGGCCAAACTTGCCATAGTAAAAGTGCAATGGATGATTCGGCCGATGTTCTTAATGTCCAAAATACCCCCTTCCTGACGGATAAAGCTGCTGTAAGAAGAGTCCATTTTAGCCAAGTTTCCGCTCCACTGCAGAGCACAACAAGAGGGCTTGTGGCACATATAGCAATTGCTGTCTTATCAGAAACCAGAGCTAGCACTACATATGCACCCAGTGCAAAGGCGGAAACCAAGCAACTCACACAAGCACTCATTGAGTTCCAGGCTATGAGTACGTAAATTTGCGGATACCCAGGTTAACCGCAGGGTTTCCAGAAACCATGAGGCAGCCGGTGGCTACCACCGAGCTAACGAAAGCCAATGCGTTGGCAACCACGAATGCTTCAAAAGCATAACTCCCAGAAAGCGTTGGTGTACCTCCGTAGGCGTGATCGTCGGCTCTGTAACCTCCAGGAATGGCGAATGTCGCACCAAACGTCACGGTTGCTATCAAAACTGAGACAATGCAAAATGTTTGTGATGATTCTTTCACCGTCTCTAACTCACTTGTTTCCTCAGCTGACATAATTTTATAGTTCTCTTCAAAGTGATCACGGCGATGAGGACCATTTTTAGCATTGACAGTTAGGAGTGCCCGGAATATCTTAATTTCATTGTTCTGCAATACATATACATAGATAGAAAATTAATATATAAGTCACACAAGTCAACTGGTCAAGTATTTTATTTTGCCTCATGAGTAATGCTTACAAGTACGTTTGAAAGAGTGGATTACCTGATTATAAAATATTCCACGGGGCGTCTGATACTCTGATATATCAAGAGGAGTTTCTCCTTTCTTATTTGTTAAATCCAGGTGTACTTGCCGATTGAATAACAGAGCACATAACATGGTATAACTCCGAGCCTTGACAGCTTGGTGCAGTGGAGTGTTCCCTTCATTATCTTGCATATTCAGAATCCATGTGAGCGATCGATTTCTGCAAGCATAAAAGACTATCCAGAATTTCTGTTTCTCCGTAGCGACATGAAGGAATGTCCTTCCCTTTGCATCACGCAAATCAGCTGAACGGGGAGACTCCTTAAGAAACATTTTGACCTTGAATAATGGACCTAGGGAGGCAGCAGCAACATGCATGGGGAATAATCCGTCGTTGTCCGCTTGATACAGTGCATCTGGGTTTGCATCCAACACCTGCTGACATACGCTTCCTCGCCAAGGCAGATCAGCTGCGGCAAAGTGTAGAGGCGTACTCCCCTTCTCATCCACCTGTGTCGTAAGGTTCTTGTTCCATCGCAACAACATCTTCGTAAGCACTGCAAACATGCAGATGGTTAATTACGCCAACACACTTGTACCGTTGTAACGGGCTAATCAAGAAGTTAAAAGCATCACCTTTGATTCTATTTCTATGAACTTGATTCGAACTAGCTAAGTAGCTAGCGACTTGTACGGCGTGATCATGCATATTACATTTACTTCTAAGATTTGACAACTCAAACTGAACCTGAGCATATCTTGATGATAAGTTCATAACTAGTTCAAAGATAAAATATTTTTATTTTATTATAAGCAAGAAAATTCTTACCGTTACCGGCAACATCTCACCAGTTACTACAAAAATCGGGTTTACTATTCACCGTTAGTAAAAAAAAATAGGATTCGCCGATGTCATAATTAAGCTGCAGAATTGTATGGTATGTGCAAAATATGCCACTGACAACTTAATAATGGCAAGGATGCAATTAATCAAAAAAAAAATTATTTATGCCACTAGAAAGTTGTGCAATATCACATTTGTCACTATATAATTAGACTTCTTCAATTTGTCATTATTATGCAATGTGTCACTTCGATTTTGCCACTGTCGTCACTTTGATTATTAAATGATCCTTTTGTCTCTAGTTCGACTGGTATTGAATAAATTCAAAAAATGCATAGAGATTAAAAATAAGAGAAACAAATTAAAAAAAATAGCTAAGTATGGAATAATTTTTTTTAATCATTTATTTATTTTAAAATCCTATTAATAAATTCTTTTTATGTTAAATAATTTAATTACTCAAAACCTTTTTAACTCATTTCATACTTAGATTCTTCTCATTTTTAAGAATTGTTAGAAATTGCTCTCTTTAATTTTCTAGATTTATTTCCTAACGGTCAAACAAGGGGTAAAGGGTCATTTTACCTTGGTTGTTAGCTCAAAACTGGCGGTAATGGCATAATGTAATGAAACATTGTAGAGTAGTGGAAAATTTTAATAGTCCGATTATATGGTGGCAAATATGATATTGCACAACTTTCTGGTGGCAGAACCAAATTTTTGAAGAAATTCCATCAGAAAATAATGATGTCAACGTGTTTTATCAAAATCTTATAAGGTATAAATGAATTTTCATCTACCATACAACAACAACCATTCCGCAAGACGCTGGTAGGTTACAATGTCACATGTAATGACACTATAGAACTCTCTGTTATGTATTGGTTCTATTTGCATTTGAGGTATTTATGGTCTACTTTGGCATTGGTTCTATTCTTTGCTGTTTGAACCAATGCCAAAGGGAGCTAAGCCTATGAAACATTGGGTTGCTCCTATCTATGGCATAGGTTTGAGACTAACTTAATTATCGATTCAATCTTGTGCCCAAGAGTTGAGCGCACGGTATGTTTTATGTTCCCAAGTTGGTTTGTTTACCACATGAGTTGAAAATCTACGTAAAGGAGTAGTATTTCCAATGGTTTGTGAGCTGAGTTCTTTAGAGGTTTCATGTTTTTTAGAAGTGCTTGGGAGATCCAGAACAAGTGACCCCAGTTGAGTCAATTAGTATGAATCAAAAGTTCTCAATTGAGAAGCAACTTGGGAGCTTGAGTCTCAAATGCCTGGAATTATTTGCTATGTGTATGTGTTGTGAAATGATGTTTAATTCTTGATGTGTTTATGTTTATGTAGTAGAATCATTGAACTTAGAATTCAGGATCGAATTCTGTTAAGAGGGGAGGAGTGTAATACCACAAATCAAAAAATAGAAGAAGAAGAATCAAGGGCCGGATAAGGCGAGGGGAGGGGATTGATTCTCCCAGCCATCTCTCACTCTCTCCTTGCCTCGCCTCTCTCCATGTCCTTGTTCTCTGTCTGCGTACCACCCCAGCTCCACCGGTCGCCGCTGTAGACCGCCGCCGCTTCCCCGCCGAGCGCCATCGCCTCTCCACCCCTGCCACCTCCTCTTCCCTAGCACCGCCCTCTCTCCTCAGCACCACCCGTCCAGCAAAAGGGAAGGAAGGATTTGGGTCAGTTGTGGTGGAGAAGAAGAGGACCTAGCTACGAGCAAAGAAGAAGGAAGTAGAAGAGAGGCCAGTCGGCTGTGGTGGAAGAAGAGAAGGGGTTGGAAGTGGGGGTTAGGGTTTGGTGTGCAAGCCCTAGCGTAACGATTTCCTTAGCCCTTTTTTCATGAACTCTTCATTCTTTGTGTTGATTAGGTTCCGACCTAGCTATGTGGATATGCTATCTTTACAATTAGGTTTTAGATGTGTTCATGTGGGGCATATGCAGCGAGCTTGGGTCAACATCGTGTTAATTCCATTGTGAATTGGGGCCCGCTCCTATAACCAAGAATGTGGGCAACGTTCTTAGATTTTCATAGAGTCCAACAACGCGAGTTTTGGCCAAACCTTTTTGGGGTTATGTCAAAAACCGTGACGCTACCGACTTTGGGCTATAGCGGGATGTAGGTTTAGGAGGAGCTAATAAGGCTTAGCTAGTGTCGACATTAGATGATCGATGGATAGATTTAGTTGTCACTTAATGAATTTAGCTGCATATATATTGAATGGATGGTGCTTATTGTCTATAGGTGGAGTTGCTTCGGGGTCGGGTCAGTGTCGCCGCAGCATTTCTTGATGTCACTCGGTAATTAAGGAAAGTACATGATGCGATGTGTATGATAATGTGTGCTTGAATGATAGTATGTGCTATTTATGCTTACTTTAATACTAATGATGTGCCGATGAATGGATAGAAGGATGCTTATGATAGCTTGATGTTGATTATGCTTTGTGTTATTATTGATGATACTACAAGGGTGAATGGATGGATGATAATGATGGATTGGTGAATGAATGGATGATAATGATGTATTGGTAAGGGTAATGGTGTTTATCCTTATATTGCATATATTATTGAAAGCATGCATTTGAGTCAGGGTGGTGAGAATTATCATATAGCTAATTGGTGGTGCGATAAACCAGGTCGGTGAGAAAGCTATATGATCAATCCGACGTGCTGTTAAAGTAAGTCCTACAGATATAACCACCCCACCACGGGATGGTAGGGAATCCCACTTAGTATGAAGACTCCATGGAATGGAGAGAGTGTGGCATTGACGGGTACACCCTGATACCATTTCACACTATGAGAAGGAACTGGATTGCACTGCATTGCATTGTTGAGCATCTAATGAATGAGATGAAGTGTTGTTGCTGATTTCTTATGATTACGTTCTATGTCATCATTATTACGTACTTTGCTAAGTCTTCCACTCACGCCTGTTTTTTAAGTTTTTAGGTGATCTTCGGAGCAGCTCTCATGGGGATGGGAGTAGCTCACACTTTTGCTCATACCACTGAAGCAAGAATATCTTAATAAAATAAAACACTAGTTAACTAGTCTAGTTTTTGGATCTCACTAATCATATAGCTATGCGAAGTGCACCTATGGTGATTTTATGGTACTATCACTACACCAAAATGGAATATCTATACCGGTTTAAAACCGGTCATCTGTGCCAGTTTTTGAACCGGCACAACAATCATCTGTCAGTTTTTGAACCGGCATAAAAAGGTTAATTTGTGTCGGTTCTACCATGAACTGGCACCCAATTATTTTTCAAAGAGTGATTTTAAGCATAAAAATTAGTGAAAATGGCAAAAAAAAAATTCAACCCGGTATCACATCACTACCACCTATCATCCAATAATGCACATTTAGCACACTATTTTACTTGAAATTCAAATGTTAGCTTGCTTAGGAATCAAAAGCAAGACCTCCTCACTCCAACCTCACCCTTCCAACCATCACACCCCCATGGTATGTTCTGATTAGGATAGGATTTGCATACCTTTTGACTTATGTTTTCAAAATCTTTAAACTTTTTATACATGCAAATGGCATTAAATAGAAAAGTTTTTTGACTACAAAGTGGTAAATCTCGCCGAAGCGTACAATTTTGCATGTTAATTTATTTTGAATCTGACTTCATTTGAATAAATTGTAAATAAACTATCATTGTAATGGTTATTTAGACATATATATATATTGCTTTAAATGAAAAAGATATCGACTACAAAGTTGTAGATCTCCTTGAGAGCTACAATTTACATATAAAGTTTGTTTTCAAACAACCCCATATGAAAAAGTTATGAAATTTAAAAGATCTAAGATTCATGAAAATACACATTTGTGGCGGTTCGTGGCTAGAACCGACACAAATGAGTGAGTATTTGTGCCGGTTTAGCCACGAACGGACACAGATACATTTGTGTCGGTTCTAGCGGCGCAGATGTGCTTGTCCCGCCCTGCCCTTTACAAACCGATACATAGGAGATCATTTGTGCCTATCGTAATGAACCGGTGAACATAAACGACATATATAAAGGTTTTTGGTTTAGTGTATATACGTTGTGTTGTAGCAGGGGAACACCCACCCCCTACAAACCTGGAGCAGGCGAACCAGAATAGAGATGGCGGATCAAAGGGGCGGCGGCGCGAAGGAAGCTTCACCACCCGAAGGCGAGGCAAGGGCACATCAATGTGGCGGCGGCCCGAAGGAAGTTTTGCCGCCTGAAGGCAAGGCAATGGCGATAAAAGGGACGGCGGCCCAAAGAAAGCTTCGTCACCCGAAGGCGAGGCAAGGACGCATCAAAGGGACGGTGGCCCGAAGGAAATAAAGAGGTGGAGTTTCCTTGAGCGACAAGAAGATTGAGGGACAGCAAGTACTGAGGGCCCCGCATGCGCCAGAAATTGTATCGCGTGGCTGGAAGATACTCAGGCTAAGTCCAACCTCGGCGCCACAGAGCTCTGACAAGCGGGACCCACGGCGAAAAAATATTAAAAAACGCGCGCGAGGAGAGAGAGAACGCCACGGCTGGCGTCGCAAATCCGGGGTCTGACAGGTGGGGCCCACCGACGCCTCGCACGCGTGGCGCCCGCGTTGGAGCACGTGCAATGCCCCGGGACGCGGTTTGTGGGCCCCACCGCTGTCCCCCGTGTGTGCTATCTACCCCCGCGTCGCGTGCACTGACATGTGGGCCCAAACGCGCTCGACGGCCCACATGTCAGCGAGGGGGTGGGAGGTGTGCCTGTGCGCCACGCGTTTTGGTGGGGCCCACAAAACGCGTGGTGGCAGTGTACGCACTGGCTTCGTGCACACGCTTGTGTACGGACTTTTCCCACTGCTTTGCGGGCCCGATTGGCTGCGGGTCCCACCTGTCAGTGTGATGAGTGTTTTTTACGCGCAAGAAACTAGCCGTTGTATCATTTTCTCCCCGGTCCCACCTGTCAGCGAGAACAAAAAAACCGCTGTTGTATTATAGTCGTTAAAACTAGCTGTTTTAAATATTTTATTCCTTTTTAAGCCTAGAAATTCATAAAAAATACCAAAAATTCACAAAAAATCACCAAAAAATTCTGAAAAATTGTGTGCTCCCCTGGCTATAAATAGGAGCAAGGTTCAACTCATTTGCACTCAACACATGTTCAAACCACACACTTTTCCAGCAAAGTTCAGCTAAATTTTTCCCAGAAAATTCTCCGATGGCCAACACTCCCCCGCGGTTATGTGAACTGGTTTGGCGAGCCTAATTTCGATGAGGAGAGCCCCCAAGCGCCAAGCGGCCAAAATTCGCCCAGTTTTCAGCCCCCTCCTCCACTATATCCGATGTGCTATCCACCATACGCCCCACCCCCTCCATACGGCCAACCATATCCATATGCACATCCGTACGCACAACCCCCTTACGGCCCTTACGATCAGAATCCTCATTTCGTTGGAGCTCCGACCATCCCCGCGGAAATGTCGCCTCCGCAAGCATCGGCAAAGAATTCCCGCTCCACGTCCGTATCAGATATCGGCAGTCCGCGTAGCACGGCCCCGGTCGAGTGCGAGGATGACGACAATGCCGGCAAAAGCGAAGGAACCGCTGCACAGCGGCGTAAACGATTGAACTGGTCACAACCGGACGACATGCGACTTGTGAGTGTTTATCTAAATATTAAATATTTGTATCGTACATTTTTTCTCGACAGGTTTTATCTTAGTTTTTGAAAATTTGAATTTTTCGTCCTCCAGATCAATGCATGGTTGAATAACTCTCTTGATCCGGTCGAGGGGAACTACCAAAAGTTCGACATATATTGGTCGAAGGTCGCTGAGGCGTACAACAGGAGCAGTTCGCCCGACCGCAGACGGGACATTAGGCACTGCAAAGACCATTGGCAGAAGAACAATAAGAAAATTGTTCACTTCAATGGCATCTATTGTAGGTTGAGGGATGCCTACGCCAGTGGTCGTTCGGACGACCAATTAATGTCTCAAGCACGGGACATGTATAAGCAGGAGGTGGGTCATCCCTTCATCTTGGAGCACTGGTGGAGTGCCGTGCGTGGTCAACCGAAGTGGTGCCGAAGCTACCTCGACTCTTCCAAAAGAGCTCGCCTCAACGAAGAAGGTGCCCACATGTCGTCGTCAAACAACGACGACGAACCTGTGGAGCTTCCACGACCGGAAGGGCGGAATGCGGCAAAGAACAAGCGGAAGGGTAAGACAAAAATGAGTGAAACATCCTCGGCGTCCTCGGCGTACGAGGAGACCCTGCAGCGCATCGGCCAAGCCAATGCCGACCTCGATAGGGTGGCCGACAAAGCCGTTGCTGCAGCCGAAAATTTGCAAGAGATGGCCAAAAGCAAGGAAAAAGCCACATTTATGAAGTCGTTGACGAAACTGACTATGGGGGATACATCTAATTTCTCGGATGCTCGTAAGAAGGCGCATGAGGCCGCATTAGAGTACGTGAATGACATGATTAAGGTAATGAAGAATAAGTAGTAGTTTGAACGATGTACTTTTCTTTTGTGAAATTGTACTCGCATTGTTAATTTAAGTCGTTTTGGATTTACCTGTTTGAATTTTAGCCATTGCTTTTGGCATGTGATCGATATGTGTTCCATGCTTTTGGATTGTACTCGTTGGAACCAACACATGTGATGGATGCCTTTGTATTTAGCCGTTGGAAGAGGCCCATGTGATTGATTCGCTTCTCTCCCTATATATCAGAACCCCTGGAGCCTTCATCTTCACAAGATCTTGCATTGTCCAAAATATCTTGCCTTGTCCAAAAAAAATGTCCTCTAGTTCAAGCACAAGTAGTGGCGACGATGAAGCCATCAACCAAGTCGAAGAGTTCGTGGCGGCGTTTGTGCAGAGTGGGTTGACGGTCCAACCCCTGTACCGTCGCGTTGTTGACGACCTTGAAGCCAGCATAGACGATGGTACCTTGCACCGCCGTCGACGAGGTAGCAGAAGGTACATCGATAGAGATCGCGAAGGCAGTCATGGCCGTCTAGTCGCGGACTACTTCGCCGACGTTCCGGTCTACCCCGAGTACTTGTTTCGCAGACGGTTTCGAATGGGGAAACCCCTCTTTTTGCGAATCGTCGAAGCTCTTAGGGAGTGGTCCCCGTACTTCAATTAGAGGAGAGATGCCCTCCTTAGAAAGGGGCTATCTCCCTTGCAGAAGTGTACAGCGGCATTGCGCATGTTGTGCTACGGCTCCCCCGCCGATGCCGTCGATGAGTATGTACGCATTGGAAAGTCGATGGCTATTGAGTGTCTGGAGCGTTTCGTTGAGGGAATCATTGCTCGGTTTGCGGAGGAATATCTTCGTCAACCTACTGTCGACGACCTCTGACGTCTGCTCCGGCAAGGAGAGGAGCGAGGTTTTCTAGGGATGCTGGGAAGCATCGATTGCATGCACTGGGAATGGCGCAATTGCCCAGTTGCGTGGAGGGGCCAATTCACCCGCGGTGATCAAGGAGTCCCTACAATAATACTTGAAGCGGTTGCGTCCAAAGATCTGTGGATATGGCATGTTTTCTTTGGTGTTGCCGGATCCAACAACGACATCAACGTGCTAAACCAATCCCCCGTTTTCACGGATGTGTTGGGCGGCCGAGCTCCTATTGTTCAGTACTCTGTTAATGGGACACAGTATAATATGGGGTACTACTTAGCCGATGGTATTTACCCCAAATGGGCTGTCTTCGTGAAGACCATTCCCTTGCCCCAAACGGAGAAACACATGTTGTTCGCACAGCACCAAGAAGGAGCAAGAAAAGATGTGGAGCGAGCTTTTGGGGTCTTGCAAACTCGATTTGCTATTGTCTGCGGCCCCGGTCGATTTTGGCGACGGTCAACTCTTGCCAATATTATGAAAGCGTGTGTCATCCTAAACAACATGATAATCGAGGATGAGCGACATTCTCATGACCCGACCGATGAGTCGTACGATAGCCAAGGGACATCTACCGTTACACCGCCTACACTCCACGGGAGTGCTCCGCCAATATGCGCACATATGCTAGCTCAAAACGATGCAATCCGGGCTCGCCCAACGCATCAGCAACTGAAACAGGATCTGGTTGAGCACATTTGGCAGCATTTCAGGGGCGACGATACCGAAATGTAGTAGTTTGTGCGGAGTCTTGTTTAAAATGTATTCGAATTTTAATTAGTATGTGTCTTGTTTATTTCTATGTGTGTCATTTATTAAATAAAAAAATTTAAAAAAAATTTGAATTTTTTTAATGTTATTTACAATTTTTATGTTTTATTTGGTTGTGTTCGAATTATCCGAATTTCATTTTAGTAATTATAATCTTTAATACATATTATATATGCGGGTCCCGCACGAAGCGCCTTTGCATTAGAGTAGGGAGATGTTTGGGATGGTGCTTCGCACACATGGCACAGAATATACTGAAAAATATTCTGTTGAAACGTCTCGCGAAGTGCCTCTGCACTGGACTTAGCCTCATACGACCGTAACAACCCGGTCCCCCTGTAATCCCCTTTGTAACCGTACTTTAGCCAAGGCGGTGGGCACATAAGTCTTAGCTCCGGGTATTGGGGTGTTTTTCCCCCGAAGCCCCTGCCTCGGGGAGCAGGTCAGGGGCCAAGAAGTCTTTCCTTGGCCATGGTCCGGGGGGGGGGGGGGGGGGGGCGCAATGACCCGAAACCATGAAAAGGACTAGGAAAAATTTCCAGGCTAGATACTATTTGCTCGGTTCCTTTCCCCGAGTTGCTTTGCAGGGTTCCCGGTTACCCTCGCGGAGCAGCCCTTTTCACACTCTTGTTGTCTGACTCAGGCCAACGACACATTGCTAAATGACATCAGTTGTGTCTTGTTGTCATTATGTTTAATCGGTTTTCCTCGGCGGCAGTCGTCTGGGCCGCACTGCGCGCTCGCCGATTGCTGGGTCCGAGCGAGGCGGGCGCGCAGGCAGGCCACTGCCGTCCAGTCGCTCCCATGTTTAATTCGATCGAGCTTAAAAGTGTGGCTCAAGCTACAGTATGGGATGATCTTGGTTTTTATGTTTGCCCGGAGGTAGCACTTGCTATACTTGCCATATACATCATATCATGTTTATGTTCTGAAAACTCTTGTTTGGATGTCCAACTTCCATAACAATTGCTACCGAAATTTTTAGGAAAGTTAGAGTTGATAGCATTTATGGTCTGGTAAAGACCGAGGTGTTAAAGAAACATGATAGTTTAGGGCGAAATGGACTAATTACCCACGTAAGCCATACAGTAAAACCTCATCTCGTATGTCGTCCTATGAAATTACTCATCCCTGCGCTGCTTCCCCTCTTTGTATTGATTTTGTCTTCTTTCAATTTTAGTGGGCTGGTATTTGCCATTCACATATATAATATTTTATTCATTTACACACATCTGAACAGATAAAAATAAACGCGGGTCAGTGTAGGGATGCGTACGTAACATCGATTACAATTGGACATCATCTGATATTTTCGTACTGAAGCACAAGCACTAGGCTAGTAGCTATTTTATAGTTACAACTAAATTTTCTATTAGATTTAGAGTTACCTAACAAATACAACTAAAATACGTGACCTTGCACGAACAGTACTACTGGTTATAGGCGCTAAGTCCATTTTTGGGACGAACATGTGCTTCAGAGAACTGCTGTATGCAGCGCATCATATATTGATGTTATATATGAACTTATTTGGCAAGTTGAACGAATATGAACAAGAATGAAACAACTTTTCGTACTAATAGCGCGTACCTTGGCTACGAAGAACTGCAGCATGTAATGCGTTTTGTCCATTTGGTCCCGCATATGAAAGATTCCCGCCACTGCTATCATACGGTGACTCCGCTATGTTCTCGCGTTCCAGCAAGATGGCTAGGTATAACGGCGACGTGTCATCTTTCGGAAGCATAGCCAGTTCAGAATCTTCCCCCATCAGAGGCTTCACTATACGCATGTTACCAAGGCGGACAGCGTCATGCAAGGCCGTCTCCTCATCGTAATTCTCCTTTCTGAGGAGTTCCATCCGCCTGCTCTTTGTACTCACGTCCTCGCCTTTGGCGAGAGCAATCAGCTGAGAGACCATGGCGGAGTTGCCCGCCCGAGCAGCACAATGCAGGGGCGTGTCACCGTGCTTGTTCTTTGTGACCAGGAGGAGTTTAGCCCTCTCGTAGATTATTCGAGCACAGCACAAGAAGTCCTCATCGTCGCCATGGCTGGCCACGACATGCAGCGCTGTGTCCCCGGCGACGGTGACGCCCTGCAGCAGCTTCGGAGCTGGCGCTGCAGGCGATGCAGGATGAGCAGTTCCGCCCTCTTCTACGTCACAGCTGGAAGCTTCATCCGTCGGGATGCTTCCGTTGGCGGAGGTGCGCCCTGCCATTACAGAGCTAAGAAATGCTTCAGTACGAATCCTCAGTGGTGGCGCCTGTGCATCCTCCCTGTCGAAAAGAATATCCAATGCCCTCCGGGAGCCAGAGCACGCCGATGCAAGAAGCAGCGGATTCATGGCACCCTGGCCCTGCTGGCCGGAAGGCGCCGCAACGGCGCCCACCCTTGGAGAACTTGGTGCCATGGCCATTCCCGTACCATCTTGCGACGCCATCACCCGCGGCCCCGCAATTCAAGGCCTCCCCTTCACTGCCTATCGTAGTCCTGGACTTCTGGTTCGTTTGTTTTCTGCTGAGCTCATGATCTGCATGCCGTCCGGCAAACCGAGAATATATTATTAGGCAACCGGGCCGGGCGTGCGCACGGAGCCCACTTGACTTGTGGACCAAGCTCTTAACCTATGCATCATATATGGAGAGGTTTTGGTCTATTGTACATGCAAATAAAGATAAAATTTTTCCTTCACATCTCTTTGTTCATTGCGTGCCTCCTTTGCAGGTGGACCTCATCACTGAAGGTTTACCCCTCTATTCTTTATTCTTTGCTTGTAGTACGATTCCTATGTCCTGTGTGTTCTCTTTGTCACCTGCGACAAAGAAAAAAGAAAAAGAAATGAAAAGAAGCACGTTGGGCTGGCTCGTGCCGGCAGAAAAGAAGAAAAATAATTGGAAAAATGGGTTGTGCCAATAATGCAAATGAACCCTCTAATTTCGCAAAAGTTATGTGAAGTTTCCTATATATGTCATTAAATTTTGCTGAAAAATTCAGAAATTACACAAAGTTTTTTTTTTTTCTAGAATACTGAATATTGCCAAATAAACCCTGGAAACTTGTAGAATTCACTAAAAACACGTGTTCAGGTATAAAAGCACCTGAGACTTCCAATTTGAAGTTATTTGAACTTCAATTAAATACTTTTATATGCATTATATGACGAATTTGTTGATGTGGTTAAGTTTTTGCATGTTTATTGTTTTATATTATGAGTTGCTAACGACATATAGGAATATTAAGCTAATCTACAAATTATACTACCGAAGCATCAGGTACTATGTTGTCCATGTATATATTACAGGAGTACCTTAGCACACACCAGTGAACCCTCTGAATCGGTTACACCGTTTGACTAATCTGAATTGTTGATCTCTATAAAAGGTGACCCACACAAAAAGATAGAAATTCATCAATCTCTCATATAAAAAATTTGGATTTTTTTTAATTTTAAATTTAAAAATTTTGCTTTTTAAATTTGATTTCTAATTTTTGAATTTGAATTTTGGATCAAACCGTTCAAAATTTGAATTTGATTGTAACGGTCCATTTCCCTGATATTATTTAAACATGCATACCATCGTCATGTTTCCATGATCATATTTTGAAATTTCATAGCTTTGGCATAGGGATGCGTGAAACTATTTGGTTTTAGGGGGGAAGAGCTAAAACTAAAAATTTGTTTTAGTGATCAATAAGGATCGGAACCATCCATAATGATATATAAATTATTTTAGAACAACCAAGTGAGTTAGCCTTGCGGTCGACCCAACGACCATAGGCGGATCGTTTTAAACCGACGTTTTTTATATGCATTTGCACACATATTATTTTCTACATTTTTATGCAATATGTTTATTGTTGCATTTATTTGTATGTGATAGATTCGGGTGGCAGAGGAAAGTCTACTAACATTTGGGAGAAGTGTGTCCATTGTGCTCACCAAGGCAAGTGTTGAACCTTTGATACCCATGTTTATAAAAAAAATGTTTTGTACGTTAGAACCGTTTAAAAGCATGCTATGTTATAAACAAAAATCTTAATTAGTTAGTTAGCTACACTAATCCAATATTATTATTTGTATTAAAATTGTCCTTGCTGCCATAGGGTAATATTTACCACTTATTTATATTGCCGCACTCACAATCTAGGTTTGCATGATGCTTAGAATGCTTAGAACCCTATTATCATACTTGTGATGAGTAGCCTCATCTTTGTTGTTTTGATCGTGATTTTAAAGGACAATTGTTGTCATCATGTTTTAAAAATGGTTAGTTGATAGGGTGGTAAAAATGTTTTACAAAACCTGATTGGGGTGGATGGTCGCAAGGCGGGAGCAACAAGCATGCGACTTGGGGCCAGTGTGGGCCCCACCCTGTATTCCTAAGGACCGATTCCTTGAGGTAGTCGAGCTAAGTACTAGGATGCGACCATGTGCGCTGTAGGGGTGGAAATGGTATGGATATTATCCGACCGACCGACCGATCGAATTGATCGGATAGTGATTTGGATAGTTTTATGGATATTCGGCTATTTTTACGGATAAGGATATGGATATGGATAATTTGGCGTGGATATGGATACGAATACGGAGAACTGATTATTCGATGGATAAGGAATATCCGAGTTTTTGTTCGGATAATATCCGAATATAAAATATGGATATCATCCGAATGTATTTCTGGATTTTTTTGAATGTATTTCTGGAATTTTTTATTGATAGTTTCCCAACTTTTAAATTTAATTTTTGAATTTTTAAATCTAGACTAATTTAATAATATTCATGTACAGACTTTCTAATGTTTTGTTTTTTCTAATGTTATAAATTTCCACTTTTAAATTTAAATTTTGACCATTTTTTGTTAAAATTTGGAACAGATTTTTGGAATTGAATTTTAACTATTCGACTAACAATATCCGTATCCTTGTCTAAACCGATCTGTATTTGCTCCGTATTCGTAACCGATGTTATCCAGTATTATTCGAATTTGTATCCATATTCGACACATTCGTATTCGAATCTGCATCCGGTAAAGAATACTGATACGGATATGGATAGAACGATATCCGACCTTATCCGATCCGATCACATCCCTAGTGTGCTGGAATGGGACAGCCTTAACTAAGTACCCATTGAACTCTTGGTTTGGTCATCCCGCGTGGCGGAGAAGGTGCAGAAGCTTTCGGACGTCATCCTTTAGGCTAAAGAGGGGAACATAGCCAATGCGAGGTTCATCCTGCGCTACGGGGAATCCTTAGAGGGGATGCCTGCCAAGAGCTAGATGGTTAAAGATCTTGTTACGATGCCCTCCAATGGAAATGCATTGTATCACATGGGTAAAGCGTGCAACCTATGTGAGTGAACAACTACCATGATAGCCTTGCCCGAGGTCAAGGGCGGACAATGGAGAGCTGCCTCTTTGATACTTTTAACTATTTGTTTTCAAAATGTGTTAAAGGAAAACCACGATAGCACTTGTGTGTTTTGGTTATTCCTCACGGGGGTTCTGTGAGTGTAAGGGTGCTAAGTACACGGTAGGGCAATCATGGTTAGCCAGTTGGGGGCAAAACCGTTCAACGTTTTCATTTTTCAAAAACATAGGGAGAACTTTATAAAATTGGCTTTATGCAAAAGAACCTTACTCTTCCTTTATAAGCCTTAGTTGCATATAGTCAGCCTTGCTTGTTGAGTATTCGCATACTTACGCTGCCTTTCATGCGGGCTGCTCATTCCAATAAGCAGGTTGGAGGCAGAAGAATCCTTATCGAGAAGATGAGTTTCCCGAAGAACAACTTCAGCATTGGAGTTCAAGACGAAGACTATTCTAACGTATAGGAGCGTGTCTCTATAGTTTTGCCTATTGAGTTTGTTTGGGTTTTCATTATTTCTCATGTGTACTTTGTTTACATTTAAAATATTCCGCTGTTGTAAGGCTTTTGAGCCAAAACTTCTGTAATATTTGCCATGTTAGCAAGCACTCTGATGTAATAAAGTTAGTTCATTTGATGGTTATTATCCAAAAGATGTATATCTGTGTGTTCTAGCTACTTGATCAAGAGTCTAGAAGAGGAAAAACACAGAGAGGATCCGACTCGATTTTTGGGTACTGGACTTCAACCCGGATAATTTCAAATCATCGATCAAAACAATCTTCTTCTTATTGGCGGAATAACTAGACGGGTATTTAACATCATGCAAGCACTGACAGAATTCAGTTTAGTTTTCTGGACCTTGGATAAAGTGTAGCAGGTTGGAGGGAGGTACGTTTTCCCCTTAGTGATATCAGACGGTATTGGTGCTAACTCTGTTCTTATGTTCATATCAACTAAGTCAAGCCGTCATCTTTCGTTTTGTCCTTCATATTCAGCAATAAACTGATCAAACTGTGACAGACATTTACACAGTTTTTAGTGTACATCCTTTCTTATGTTCATATCAACTAAGTCAAGCCGTCATCTTTCGTTTTGTCCTTCATAGTCAGCAATAAACTGATCAAACTGTGACAGACATTTACACGGTTTTTAGTGTACATCCATGCTCTATCCATTATCTGCAAAATTTAACATACGTTCATTTACATATATATATATATATATATATATATATATATATATATATATATATATATATATATATATATGTCACTAGATCTCTAGATCTAATATGTGTACACATCATAAAACTATACCCATTAGTGCCTAAAATTTAAGAAATCTCAATTAAAACTATACCCATTAATGCGCTTTCTAATTTCTATGTTTAAAACTTTGAAAAATGAAATCTCCTTCTTTTTAACTCCTAATTGAGTGATTCAAATCTCTATTATTTTTTATATTTTCTACTTTTTTCTCTCTTTTTAATGAGACATGGTAGGTAAAACTAATTTTCAAATAAAATATACATCTAAAAGGTTGTAATTTTCATGAGACGTAGTTATAATTTTTTCCTCATGTTTTTATGAATTTCATACCAATACAAGTATACAAGTATACACATATACGACATTGTAAAAGTGCATGCTTCTAAATATCATGAAACCAAATATTAATTGTTCTCCCATACATCGATACTATTCAAACAATAAAAGTTAGCAAACATAGTAAGAGATCAACTAAAAACAAGGTTGGAACATTAATCACACGTTCAACTTTAGATCTAATTAAAGTAGATCTAGCCAGCTTCCAAACCACTCAAATTAGTAAGAAAGAGAGCAATTAGCGTAGAGAGGTGCCACTAACCTTTCAACAACTAAAACACTTCAAATCCTTGAGAAATGAGCACAATTTGGATGCTTGCTATTGTTTTGCCCTGTCCTCCGGTGCTATAGAATGCCACAATGTCGAGAAGTAGAAGATGAGCAGCAATATTGCAGCCTCGGGCCAATTATTGTGGTGTGTATGACTATCACTAGTGATAGGTTATTATCACTAGCGGTTCGATATCGAACCACTAGTGACAATATCACTAGCGGTTCTGTGAACAAACCGCTAGGGATATTATCACTAGCGGATTTGTGAATAAACCGCCAGTGGCACGTTTCATACATGAACCGCCAGTGTGAATGCCCCCTCATCTTCTCCACATGCGTCAACATGTTGAACTGCGAGATTGCAGTACTTAATAACTCACCACCAACTGTCGCTCCTCCTCCTCCTCAATCCACTGCCCTCCATTCCATCACCCGCTCCTCAGCACCTCGTTCCACCACCGCCGCGAGCCCGCAAGCATGGCCTCACCCCTAGGAAGCGGGCCCGTACTTCTTGAGCACCGCCCCTCTCCATCGTTGCCATCCCCGTCGTCGTCGCCCTCATCCGTTAATGGGTCGTACAGCTGTGGCGATTCTGACGATAAACCGTGCTACACACATTCGCAGGAGGAGGAGGAGGACGACGACGACGATGACGATGATGACGGCGGCGAGGTCCTGCGGCGTTGGGGTCGGGCCAGCGACGTCATCGACTCAGAGTCGTAGGATGGGGTGAAGTTGCACCATAGCAGCTCCGACGAGTCAGGAGGCAACTCCGGACGAGGAGGAGGAGGAGGACAACGATGACAACTTTTGAATATGCTCTGCTTCCGGCCCTTTCAGGTTTGAAATGATTATATATAGCTGTTAATTGGCATATTATTTTGTATATAATTAGTACTTAATTATGTAATTAGCAGGTATGTAATGTAACCAAGCTGTTACACTTTAACTGTCAAATATGATGTGGTAATTAAACTGGTATTAGCTTCAAATGGCTTCAAATATTCTGTGATTTTGAAATTTAGTTCAAATGGCTTTAAATAGCTAGTGATATTATCACTACCGGTTAGCTTACAGAACACCCAGTGATAACAACCGCTAATGATAGTATGAGTATCATACTCATACTATCATTGGCAGCTGTGAATACTGGTACTTTTTCCAGCGGTCGGACGCCGGGCGGGGTGGGGTGAGGCTCATCACTAGCGGTTTTCGCCTCCTCCGCCAGTGATGGGGAGGTGTGGATTGGTTTTTCTGTAGTAATGGTACTGTTTCTCTCTTCGAGATGAGACAAGGCTTGTGGGGAAGGTGTGCGCACTCAGCAGAGTTAAAACTATCAAGATAGTTGTGCCCACAGTTATGAGCCGAAAGGAAAGTTTTCACATGGTAGTCTCACTGTGTTTTTAATTAATAAACTTGATGGGAAGTGTAGGCATGGAGTGCTTGTTGAGCCGATTAGCCATCCTTTGGCTAAGCTTGTTTTGTTGGAAGGTGTTCATCTCTGTTCAACTAATAATAATGTTGTTACAGTAAATTAAGTAGATATGTGTTGTTTTAGCAAGACAACCAATCCCTATCATTTGTTACCAGTATTCATATTAAGGAACTATTTGTTGGGTAGCCGTGTACTCTATAGCAACCACAAATATTTTGGTTCAGGCGAAGAAACAAGTGCAATTTGGGATCAGGAGGATCCTTATCAAGATGATCAGGACTACTAGTTGTGTATTCCAAGTTGGCAATTGGATGTCATTGTTATCTTTCGCTACAATACTCTAAATAATTTGTTTTTATTTATTATTCGGTATTGGGCCATATATTGTCTATGTTAATAATTGGATGTTATTAAATGTAATCTTGTTACTTTATTAGTTATTTCATGTTGCGATAATTTTGAATGAACAAATATTAGCTCTGATCTTCTGGGACTATTATTTCATCACAGCTGTGACATCCTCTATTTTGTCGTATGTCACTTGTATTTTAAAAACCCTAAAACTAAATAAAAGGGAATTGTTATATACAAAACCCTAGTTAAACTAATTTATTTATAGGTATAAATCCAAAACCATAGGAAAACCTCTGGTAAAATCCTAGGAAAATTCAGAGAAACATTAGAAACCTACACCTAGCCACCACCCAAATTTCAAGCCCAGACTCCAAAGCTAGCCCTTGATTCCATGAAGTGTCGCCTTTTCGCCGGGAGCTCGTAAACCTTATGAAATAATGAGCAAACGAGAGAATCTCGTGCCCAACTTTGGAGGGGAGTTTCTAGAAGCCTAAAACCGACTGAGAGGATGGAGGTCCAAGCCAAAAATCCCGAGTTTACTCAATTTTCCATTGTGGGAGAGTCCTAATCCTCCCCGGAGTAGAATTTGAGCCCTAATCCAACTCACCCCCACCTAGGCCCGACCCAAGTCATCCCTGACACTATATAAACCCCCAAGACCCCTTCCCCAACACCACAACTCGAGAAGCCTCGGAATAGGAGCCCTAGCCACCAAAACCCTAGCCGCCGAAGCCCTTTTCGAGGTATCTCTCTCTGTGCCGTGCCCAAACCCTAGAATAGATGGTGCCATGGCGTAGAGCTCGTCGAGACGGTCCAGATGGATATATGGATCGCCTGATTTGGTGAAGAATTGCGCCTGGAAAAGCTCGCCGGAGTTCGCCGTCGCGTCGCCGCCTCCGCCGCCACCGACATCGCCGCCGGCCCGCCTCTCCCGCCACGCCAGCGCCGCCGCCGCTCGGGTTTTGTAACACCCCGATTTTTCCAAATCCTGGCCTGTCTTGTCCCTTTATATTTCAGAATGAGATCCCTGTTGTGCCAGCAGCTTACCCCAAAAAGTCGGCAATCAAACCCTTTTGTTCAGATCTTTTTCCCAAATCAGCCCTTTTCAGATTTGTCAGAAGCCCAAAAAGACTAAAAGTCTCAGACCATCTCCAAAC
Organism: Pharus latifolius; assembly: GCA_019359835.1. NCBI lineage: Eukaryota > Viridiplantae > Streptophyta > Magnoliopsida > Poales > Poaceae > Pharus > Pharus latifolius. The sequence goes on along the minus strand of CM033323.1, from coordinate 5,096,249 downwards.
TTTGATCTGATTCAGTGAACACCTTCCTTTCACTATTCTGAACATTTTTCCCTTCTGGAAGAATTTCCAAATCTGCCCTAAACCTGAGTTTCGACCCTCGCCGTTTTTGAAACCCTATTTACCCTGTTTTACCCTAAAATCGTTTTCCCCAACATTTGTCGAAACCCCTCAGATCTTGCCCGATCTTGTCAAACTTTGGCTAGATGAGTTCCATTAATCTTATGCAACTCATTCCTGAAATCAGATTTCAGATCAGCCCTCCAGATCTCCAGATTTACAATCAAGCCCATTTCCAATTCAACTTTTCCTCACAGATCAGTCCCTGGAGCAAGTTTCAAAATTGCATTTCAGTCTGAGCTATTCTTTTCGGTCCCTGTTCGACCAGGCCTCGTTCGACCAGTGCCCCGCCACTTTGCCTCGCCGTGTTTCCTCGCCGCCGGCCATCTTCTCCGGTCGCCTGTACTCGTGATCGGTTGAGCCATCCCGCGCGCACGTGCCAGTGACCAAAGACCCTGCTAAACCCAGCGGTTAAACGCCCGCGCTCCAGCAGCGTTTTCGCGCGTGCACGCCCGTGGCCGTGACACTTGCATGCATGTACGTGTCATCGCCGGAGCTGCGTTGCTGCCTCCGCATCCGCGCCGTTTCAAACCTAGTTCCAATGCGCTCCCGACAACGCTGGCAAAGCAACTGCACAGCCCGTGCACATCACGTCGTCGTCGCCGTTGTCGCACCTGCGCCTGGCCATCCTTGCCCCTGGCTTGATTTTCCCCGCTGTTTTCCCCTCGCTAGCTTCACCCCAGAGCCTATTTAAAACCCCAGTGCTGTGCAAATTCTTTGTCTCAGGACTTAGCCAATCTTTTTCTAGTGCCCTCGCCGCTCTCTTCTTCTTCTCCGGCGAGCAGTTTTTGAGGCCACCGTCGCCAGAGCAAACCGTGGCTTCTCCTTCCAATTCAACTGCACCAGTGAGTTCCCCATACCTATCTCGTTGTGTAGTAGCTCCCAATTGGCCGCCGGTGAACCCCATCGCCGGTGATCGCCGTAAACGGCCGTTTGCCCTGTTTCCCCAATGCTGTTCGATTCATCCCAAATTGGTTTCCCCTCCAGTAGAGTTTCTTGATCAGTAGGCCCCATCTAGCAAACCTGTGCGCTCAGATTGCATAATTGAGCTGAAATTGAAGTTTTCCCGTTCTGGCTCGCCGCCGATGATCTGGCTCTCGTCGCCAGGCCGTACCAGCTATCCCCCAGCCAAATTGACTTAGCCATTAGCTTCCACACTTCTCTCTCTCACTCCCTAAGCAAGCAATCGAGTTTAAGTGCTTTGTATCGAAAACCCCCAATCTCCAATGTCGTCTTCTCCAGCACCGGTCGCCGGAATTCTTCCCCGGCTGATCTAGCTCCTGAAACTTTGTCCCTTAGCTTTGCCTCACCTCCCTGAGCATTTCCTTCCACTAGCTCGACATCTGAATCTACCTAGATTGGAAGATATGCCCTTGCCAAGATCACTGTCCAGAAACCCAGTTCATGTCCAAGTCACCACAGTTCATCACTGAATTTCATCACCTTCCAGCCACTTTCAGCCCTTGATCCTGTTAAGTATTTTGTTCCTGTTATCAATGCCTACCTCCCAGACAAAGTTGTGCATCAATTGGAACCCTGTATCAAAAGTTATGTCAAGCCCTAGATTTTGGCAATGTCTGCACTATGTCAGTGCATGTCAGCCACTGGCATTAGCCTTGTTTGACCCCTTCTGGTTGAGCAATGGAAATGTCACTTTGTCCCCTAGATTCCTGGAGTTGTGTTCTACATCTTTCCCTTCTGTCACTTCTCTAGAAAACCATCCTAATACCAGTTTGAAGCTATGCCAAAGCCGTGAACTGAATGTCGACCCTTCGACGTTCAATCCTTTTTAGCCGTTTCTTCGACCAGAACCCTTGTGACCTTGCCCTAACCTTTTCCCCTGCATGCATGACTTATTTACTTAATAATTTCTATGGAAACTACTTTCTGTATGCTTATGGTATGTGTTTGTGTGTTATTTGATTGCCGTAGAGTCAGAAGCTGAAGGAGCGGAAGAAGTCTTTGAAGATCCGTCTGTGTATTTAGACCCAGCATTGTAAGGCAAGCCTCATTCCTTTGATCATGTCTCACCCAATATTTTCATATGAAGTATATTCACTATTTCATACTATGCATGCTTAATTGAGATACAAGTTATATTTGAATGACATGAGTAGATATGACCCAAAGAATCATGAAACCCCTTTTGTTATTGAACCTTCATATATATGCTTTTGTCACCCTAGGACTCACATACTGAATATCCACATTAAACTTGAAATGGTCAAATACATGAGAAGTTATAATGAAAACCGTTTTGTCAAGAAAACTGATAAAAGGGATCAGTAGTGAGGATTGGATTGTATGGAGAGGGTGCGGTGCGCACCAGGGAATGTGAATTCTCCTCACTATTGGTTCATAAGGACAAGAACCTTGTGCTGTGTCTCTATGCGAATTGTAAACGTACCAACCACTTGCCTAGTATGGGACAGGCACAACTTAGTAGCTTTTTGGTATTAGCAGTTCCCTGCATGGTTTGACGATCTGGTTTCTCGCGTGGAAACTGGAAGGCCAAGGTTCGGCCATGAGTGATGTGAGTTCAGAAAAATAATGAGAGGAAAAGGCGTAAAAGAAGGAAGGCGCCCTAGACCTGATTAAGCCGTGAGCGGTTGTAATCTTAAATGGTCGTATGTCTCGCGTGGACATAGACCAAGGCTATGTGTCCTGCGGGAACATAGACCAGAGAGGCTAGGAAGTAAGGCAGTGGGGAAGACCCACAACGGTACTTGAGACTTAACTGTCTATTTACCGGGCGGGGACACTGTTAATACTGAACTGCAAAAGCGTTGTGTGATCTCGGCCTTGTCACATGTGTATAAGTCACATGGAGTTGGCCCGACTTGAAAGCCGAATGAACTGGTGGATTTAAAAAGAGGTACACCTTTGCAAAGTGTAAAAGAAGTATCAGATACTCTGTACTCCCAGGTTCAGGAGTCTTTTTGTAGTGGATGTTATCCATGGGTTATAGCACAAGTAATGATTTGGAATGTTTTCATAATATGGGTTAATAAAAATGATGACTCATGGGAGACCATCACATAACGATTTCTAAAGTATAAATTAAGATTTTAAAGTATTACTCTTGGAAACTAAAAGCCTTTCTTTATGATTTTAGAGTGAAAATCCACTCTATTTATATATATATATATATATATAAAACCAAAACCCCTTTTCTTGATCACTCCTCATCTATATACCTACATTTTTGTAACGAGACTTGCTGAGCATTGTGTAAAAACATGCTCACCCTTGCCTTTGCAAACAAATTCAGAAGAAGGCTTTGAGAATCCCGATTCCCCTGGCCTTGAGCACCAAGAAGAGGAAAGAGCCTTTCCAGACGATTCGAGCTTCTAGGAGGGTCATGAGCCAAGTTGAGTCCGATGTGGAGAAAGCCCTTCCAGAGCCGCTGCAGAAGAAAATGAAGACCCTTGTGGTTGTTTTTCTGTGTTCGGTACTTCAATACCGATTCTTGATTTTGAAAAACTCTCTACTTTTGTATCAACTTTAATTAGTGCCACCCTTGGCATTATGATATTGTAATAGTGGTCCTCGTGACCTTGTACTTGCTTTATCTACCAGCTTTATTATTTAAAGTGAATCCTGTTGTTGTGAGCTTGTGATGTACCTTTCTGTGCGCAATCTACCTGGGCGGTTGCCAAGGTGACCCTCAAATGGGGGTCTCACAGGTTTCTACGCCACCCATCCCACGCCCGCCACCTGCCCCGCCCTGCTGCCGCGTCGCGCGCGCGCGCTCGTGCCCGCCCCCGCACGTAGCCATGCGTCGCTCTCCCATAGGCTGTCGCCGCCGCGCTGTCCCGCGTTGGCCACGCGTCGATGCGCTATTCGCCGCCACCGCCAGCCAGCCGCGCCCTGTCGAGTGCCCTTCGCTTCCCGCCCGCGCCCACGCGTGCGTGCCGCGCCAGCCAGCGCCCGCCACGCGTCGCAGCCTCCGTCGCCCGCGCCGTCTGTGGGGAACCCCGTCCCGTACCGAACACCACGATACGGAGCAGCACTCCCCTGTCGCAACTTCCCAGGAGTCAGTTGCGAACCAGAAATGAATATCACAATAACCAGCATTATACATAAATAATCCACAAAATATTACAGGGTCCACAGTTGAAGGCACTAGGCCTTACAATAATAGCACTACAAGGTACCAAAATAACATTTCAGTTTTTACCAAAACGCGGAAGGAGCGGAACACTAATCTTCGCCCACAGTCGCTCGACAGGGGTACGTGACGCCTAGAAGTCTGGGTCAAACTCGGAGAAATCTTCGAAAGGCTCAGGCTCACACTAGTATGAACCCAAGTCGCTTGGCTCTTCAGCTTCTGACGGAGTAATTCAGTCACGGGTGAGTACAGGGTACTCAGCAAATCACTACATAACAAATGCAATTATGTATATCACATGTCATAGAATTCAAGAGAAGTATTCGAGGTTCTTTTCCAAAAATATCTCACAACCTAGCAGTTGGTAACCATAAAAAGCATTTAAAACCTTCTTTGAAAGTTTACACTATATACATATGTAGTTCAAGAGTAAAGAGTTTAAAGCAATTGATAAACGATTCATGAAAACTACTTGTGCCTTGCAGCATGGATAAATCCAATGACCATAACACACTCCAATTCCGGGAGCACGGAGTATTCAAATACATTTTAAACTCTGCAGAGGGGTACCGCTTTACCCACAAGACTTCTCAACTACCACTGTTGACCACGAGCCTAGGCTTTTTGCCCAACATGCTACTTTAAGCATATGAGTCTCCTATGCCAGGTTCGATCACGCTGCTTTAAGCGCGCCACTGAGTTGAGAATAACACGCTTTTCACCCTGCCTTGCCATTATACTAGCTCTGCCCCGTAAAAGGTTCACCACCGGTCAGTGATCCGGAACTCTTACCTCCGGTTGGGGTTCCTAATACAGTTGTGAAGCATTGTAGGGATCTTCCCTCTCATACCTTCACCCTACCCCTCACCCAGTATTAGACCGCGATGGAGACCCTCTCCTCCAATAGTGAATGGACACACGAGGGGTTTTGTGTTGGGGACCACGCCATCCAACACTCGTGCCCTGGAATCACATCAGTTGCACGATCTTTCTCTCAGACGATGCGGCTGGGCTCACCCATATCCGCCCGTGTAAGTGGGCCAAGAGGGATCTTCCCTCCCTGACCAGTGACAATTTGGTGCATCTTTATTATTCTATGCAGAGCTAGGGCAATAGTTCGGCAAGGATACTTGGTCGTGCCCGTCCCATACCAGGCTTGTGGAGGTACGATAACATGTTACTAGATGTTCAACACAAGGTTGTTAGTCCTTAACTATTCTAGAGAGGAGTTTTTCCTATTCGACTTTATGCACAGGTTTTAACATTAGCTTGTTAACACTCTTACTAGTTAACGAAGAGAGCACTCTTACCAAAATGCATGAGTATGGGATTAATAAATGCAAATCTAAATCCTAGTAGGTCTAGGTAAAACAGCGTAGGAGTCAAATCTGAAAATACTGGAAAACGGAAGTTTTTGAAAACAGCAATATTTTAGGGTAAAACCGAAAAGATCCTTTTTCGAAAATAGGCGAAAACGACGGAACAGGATTTTAGGATCGAAATCTGAAGAGGTGGCTGAAGGAGAATATGTGGCAGGAAGAATTTGTGGCGAGGTGGTTTAGACAGATCTGGATTTGGAGGTCGAACGGAGAAAAACCACTTTTGGCTAGATTTTAGGGTAAAACCGGATCTGGAAAAAAAAGGAGAAAACAAGATCCAGGACTCGGATCTGAAGAAAAATTTCAGATCTGGAAGTTTTTGACTGAGACAAATCTGATTGCGCAGACGGATCTTCGATCGGAGATCTCTAGAGCATTGAACAATTAAAAGAATCACTGAAATACTGTAGCAGCCGAGTACTGTAGCAGCAAAATTTCAGCACGGTGGCCACGGTTTGAGCTCCGGTGGGACTCGCCGGAGAGGAGAGAAGGCCGGGGAGTTTGGGAGGTGGTGGAGGGTACAAGGGGAAATGCTGGGGGCCAACAATGGCAGCAAGAGGCGGCCGGAATCGGAAGAAAATCACGGCGGCTGGAGGTTGAAGAAAGAGATCAACGCCGGTGACGGGAAGAAGGTAACACACCGATAGAGGGAGGTACGGTGGTCAAAACGAAAAGTTCCAGAAGAGAAAAATGGAGAGGGTTAAGGTGCACACCTGAAGCTCGGACAAGCAAACGACGCCGGAGGAAGACAAACGGCGACGCGCGGCCAAACCAGCAGCAGGACGACCAGATTCACCGTCTTTTTTGTTTCGTGTGGATTTTTTTTTCTGTTTTATCAAAAAGCAGTGTCTTCCTACTGAAGTATCTAAATAAATACTCTTTCTTTTCTTTTCTTTTTCCAGAAACTTCTTTGTATTATTTTAATTTAATTCAACTCCTTTATGAAATTTTCAAATAAACATTCGTTTAATGCATAAAATTATGATGCCATGAATTTAAAAATGTGTGCATGATAAAATATTGGGGGGTGATTTAGGGTTGAACAGGTAAAAGAATTTCGCTGATCAAAATTTCGGAAGATTTAGACCGGAAGGAAAAATCTGAGAAGGGGAGGGTTTAAGAATGGAATTTTGGGGTTGTTACACCGTCCACGCCTATCGCGTGCTGCCGCGTGTCCCCGCTCGCAACGCATTGCGCTGTGCCGCCCCGCAAGCCGCAAGAGCTGCCGGTTTAGCCGGTTTTTCTCGGTTAAACCGGTTTATTCTTTTCTGCAGTTTCTTATTTATCCGAAACTTCCAGGATTTATTCTGGGAGCATCCGAACTCCAAATTAGTCGATTTCAGAGCCATTAAATCCCATAAATAGCCTAGAATTTTATATATTTTATTGAGCTATATGTTCTGTTGATTTTTTTGCTGTTCTTGATCCGTTTGAGACCTAGTCTTGATTTTCGCACTAGGCTCGCCCAGATTCTAATATGCGGAATAACGGGATCTTACTCGGAAATACCGAAACCCAAAGTAATTGCACAACTCTTTATTTCAAAGAGGGCTTTACACGTCGAACGTTAGGCACACTTGCCTACGTCGAAGGAACTATAAGTGTCTAAAACTCTAATAAGTTCTATGACTCTTCCATGATCTAAATTAGACCTATTACAAGGTATTTATAGTCCAATCGTATGAGTACGTATCAGACTTAGTAATCCTAAACGTATTAGACTCATATAACTAATCCTAAACAGATAAGCTTAGTTATACACATTCGGATCGGATTACAATTCCGAACAGGGAACGAATTCCTTTTCCTGGTCGCGGACCAATCCATGGTCGCGGACCCATCCATGTTCGCGAAACCTTTCCGAACACGGTTAAGGTCGCGAAGCCGTATGCGATCAGGACTTGGTCGCGAAGCCACATGCGATCAGGACTTAGTCGCGAATCCTTATGCGATCAGGACTTGGAGATCCTCCCGGATCATGACTCCCTTGTTGAGAAGGAGCCAACCCTCGTTGCGACCTCTCGATCAAACTGGAGATGTGGAAATTGGGCTTGTCCATCTTCTTTTGTGTACCACTTTGCCGCACGTGCTCGTTGATCTTTCCGACCGATTCGAAAAGTCTCCTTTGTGCCACTGCAGGTGGTAGTCACCTTCTTTTCCAGAATCACATCTTCACGTAGAGGTTTGTCTCGTTGATAGACCAAGTCTTCAACAGATGGTACTGTGGTATCTGGCTCATCATCCAACATTGAAGGCTCGAAGACTTTGAATCCTTCCCAAGGTCGCAAACCTTTCCAATATCGCAAACCTTTTCGTGGTCGCAAATCCGTTGTGAACGCGACCTGAGATCCTCCCGGATCATGACTCCCCTGTTGAAAAGGAGCCAACACCCGTTGGTGACCAACCGTGATGACGTAGAGAACGACTGGGAGTTTTGGAACGAACACATGATGAGCAATGCTACAATCGTCGGATCGAATGTATGGATAGGCGCTCATGGAGCTTAGCACCTCCGTCATGGATTGTGGCCTTGGCCACTCGCGGATAGCCTTCCCCTTGTCGAGGTTAATACTATCACCGATCCCAAAGCTAGGATTGCGAATTTTGAATAGTGGCGCTGTAGAGACAAGTTGCATGTCGTTTTCAACTAGTCGTTGTGGTGATCGACGATATACCTCTGCGAACAGCACGTTGTTTTCTGCAGGCAAGCTCGCCAAACAACCATCATTTTCCATACTCGATGTATCACAATCCCCTTGGCTAACTGGACGCATCACGCTCAGGACACACTTTGAGCATGTATTGACAATCCGTTTTGCCTGATTTGTTGTCAACAAGTCCTTGGTGTCGACGTGGTCGTTTTTGCTGATGATAAATTTCATCCCATCCTTTGTGAGGTCGTAGTCTTGAGCTCTTCGGTGGTAATGGGCGTCATGATCGTACAAGAACGGACTTCCAAAAATCACTTGGAAAATATCGATGGGGATGACATCGCATTGAACTTCGTCGATGTAACGAGCAGATATTGCAAACTTTAGAGTACATTGACTCTTGATCTGCTGATTCACGTCAGAAATGAACCATCCCAGAGGATACGGTCGAGGATGTTGAGTCGTCTGCAAACCAAGTCGTCGAACCAGCCCGGAGGAGACCAAATTCTTTTGGCTTCCGGGGTCGAAGATGGCTGCGACCACCTCGTGCTTCACCTGTATGTTAACAGTGAATAATTCCTCTGTCGGGTTGTGGTCAATTGATGAACCCGAACCTTTCTCCTTCGGCATTGCCATTAGAGACAAGGTCGTGTCCACCTTTTCAACCGAATCCAACTGGATATTTCCTCTGCGAGCGGAATAAAAGTAACCATAGCTGTTCGTGTGCTTGGTTCATCCCTCCTTTTTCTTTCTGGTCGCAGTTCAGGATGAAGTTTATAACACTTCTCTTTTGTGTGCCCAGCAACATGACAATGCTCACAAGTGTTACCCGTATCGTGGGTACCCTCTCCGGAGTTTGTCGTGGTTGAAATCTCCCTCAAGTTCTTATCGTTGCGGGTCTTACTCTTCTTCGCAATCGCCAAAGCAGTCGTACTCGCGGTCGAGATGTCTTGAACTCTGAACAGACTTAGCTCAGTACTGATCGATTTCTGAAGTCCAGATGTGTACTTCCGAAATACCTGAGGATCGGACAGTGAGATGCCGATGACCATTGCTTGTCGCCGAAACTCCGTCATATAGTCTTGGACAGTCTGGTCGCGCCGTTGATACAATCTGTGCCAACGTTCCCATCTCTCCTCAAGGTAACCCATTGGATAAAATTCTTGTCGCATAAGTCGTTTGAATTGACCCCACGCAAGATCGTCAGCTTCACCACTGGTGACAAGGGCCTTCCACCATATCTTGGTGTGGTCCTTCATCTTCGAAGGTGCAAATTTGACCTTTTGAGCGCTACTGAACCCTTCAGGTCAAAGTAGGTCTCAAGTTGGTCGATCCAAGAATCCAGATTCTCAGCATCGATCACCCCATCATATATGGGTATATCAATCTTAGCGTCGACTTTAAAAGATCCGACAGCTAAGGAGGTGTTGGCGAGGTCGTTGGTCTTGTGGTCGCCTTCGTCTTCATCTTCGTCTGCCCTGCGCAAGTCTTCACCAGTCTTCTCACCCATAACCTTCCCTACTTCAGGAGGTACAATCATGGCCTGCTGCTTAATCTAAGCAAGCACGGTTTCCATGTCGGTGGAGAGTTTAGCCACTTGTTCGGCTAGGTTAGCTTGAACGGAGGTATCTTTAGACATTGTCGGAGACGCGGCTGTAGGAACCGTCAATTGATCACTTGGAATTTCGCCGGAAGTTTTGTAACCCTGGCGAGTCTTCACCATCCACAGGATAGGAAAGTCGCTCTGATACCAACTTGATCCGTTTGAGACCTAGTCTTGATTTTCGCACTAGACTCGCCCAGATTCTAATATGCGGAATAACGGGATCTTACTCGGAAATACCGAAACCCAAAGTAATTGCACAACTCTTTATTTCAAAGAGGGCTTTACACGTCGAACGTTAGGCACACTTGCCTACGTCGAAGGAACTATAAGTGTCTAAAACTCTAATAAGTTCTATGACTCTTCGATGATCTAAACTAGACCTATTACAAGGTATTTATAGTCCAATCGTATGAGTACGTATCAGACTTAGTAATCCTAAACGTATTAGACTCATATAACTAATCCTAAACAGATAAGCTTAGTTATACACATTCGGATCGGATTACAATTCCGAACAGGGAACGAATTCCTTTTCCTGGTCGCGGACCAATCCATGGTCGCGGACCCATCCATGTTCGCGAAACCTTTCCGAACACGGTTAAGGTCGCGAAGCCGTATGCGATCAGGACTTGGTCGCGAAGCCACATGCGATCAGGACTTAGTCGCGAATCCTTATGCGATCAGGACTTGGAGATCCTCCCGGATCAGTTCTTATGCATTTGCATATGCGTGTAGATCGTCCGTGTTCGCACTGCTCGGGAGGTTTCCAGGAGCCGTTTGGAGGAGATTCCCAAGACCCGGAGTACTACCAAGGCAAGATAGATTACATCTTGCTTCCCAATTTATGGAAACTCACATTATTTAATTTTTGTTTTATTTATCTCATGCATGAAATGATGAGTCGGGGTAGAACCTAAATATATTCACACTGCGTCATTGACCCTGTGAATTGTAGCCATTTATTGCTGCCTTAGTTATTTCCTAGCCTATCCTTTGTGCATAGTTTGCTAGCGCTCGTGGGTTGGTAGTTGTTTAGGTTCACTTTATTTAATTACTTTGGTAACTTGGTATATTTGGAGATGCTGAGTTGTTGTTTAATAACCTAATCAACTAAAACCTACGTGGCGTTTGTTGACTCAAGGTGGCTAGTCGAGTGGTATTGATGGTATGTGGATTGTGGTGGAGGTAGTCACCTTGGTCTAAGGACTTTTGGTGTGTGCCAATCCAGCCAAACCAAACAAGCGCAACCATAAGTGCTAGCAACAGCATGTTGCGCAACATGTGCTAGTCCTGGCTTAGTAGTTAGGGAAAACTGGTTAACACACGATACTTTGAAAAGATCGGGCTGCGGTCCGTTGGCTCACGAGGGGGACCCGTAGTGTCGAAACCTTAGAGGGGGTATCAGTGTTAACAGAAGGAACTAATGAATCGCCTTGTATCGTTACTTGGTCTAGACTCCCAAGGAAGAGCTAAGACGTAAAAGTACTACTAGGCTTATGGGTAAAGTGTGCTACACTCTGCAGAGTTAAAACTATCATGATAGCCGTTCCCACGGTTATGGGAGGGGAGGTAGGTCGTACATGGTAGTCTCATGTGTTAATAATGTAACCTGATGGGTTGGTGTTGTTTGAGTTGTTCGAGGCAAGTTTGTTCTACAGAGGGGCTTTGGGAAGCCGAGCTCTGCGTGTTCTTCTTGGGAAATCTTTATCACTATTAATTGCTATACAAAACTGTTTTACAACACTTTAAATAATTTGACTAGAGTAGGAGTTTATGCAAATTAACCACCCTGTTCTTGTTATTATCCTTGCATCATTATAAGGATTCTTGCTGGGTAGCCGTGTACTCACTATACATACCACGGATATATTTGAATTCAGGAGAAGAGTCAGGTCCGATCTATCTACAGGATGAGGAGGATTCTGTGCCTGATTTCGATCAGGATTAGCTGACGCTCAAGGGTCGGATTGAAGCATCATCATACCTTTATTCCACTGCATATTTGAATTTCCGCACTCTGAATTACTATGGACAATATTATGTCATCTTTAGTTAAGCTATTGTAATAAGTAGTTGTGAACAATTACTTTTGCATATTATTATGTTATTTTCTTAGTTATGTGTGACTGTGTGATGATGTTCAACAATTGTCGCTCACGAGTTGCTAGCATTGATCTTTGGGACTAGCAATCGATCGTGAGTAGATCCTGGTGAAGCCAGGGTCGCGACAGAAGTTGGTATCAGAGCCAGTTTGACCCTAGGAAGCGTAGCTAGTTGGCCTCTAAAACTTAAGGATTTATTTTCAATAATAAAAATTTAAGCTCCTCTGCTACTATCCGATCTTTCTATCTATTGTCAGAGTCTAGTACCTCTCTACTAGTAATTATTTGCTTTCACTCTTTTCTACTCACCTTCTAAATTTCATTCTATCCTTGCCTATTTTTCCACCTTAGAAAGTTTTATTCTATCCACCCCCCATAATTCAAAGTTTAGTCATTAGACCAAATTTGTTCAAGAAGAAGTTATATTGCTATCAACACCAACGTCGAAGAAGAAGAGACCGTCACTAAAGAATAGAAGAAACAGAAGACGACTTGATGAAGATGAAGAACCATCAATTTCGAAAGATTAAGTGTTAGAAGTCGCATAAAAAAAAACTTAATATTTTTGTGTGGAGTATACCGTATCAACTTTTGGTTTTCTCAGTGAGATACGGATATTCATTAACTAGGTTAATAGTGATATCTAGTTATTAGTCGTAAATTGTTTGGTGTATTGCTTTGCTTTTAATTTTCACAACTACAAGAAGATCGAAGGAAGATGGCGCAAGACCCGCCACTACAACAAAGACTGAAGGAGGACGATATACGAGGACCGAGATAAGTTGAAAAATGTTTTTGCAAAGAAGAAAGAAGAAGGAATTTGCCAAAAAAAAAAAATGGTACGGTACGATGCCTGTGTTCGTACAGTTCCGTATATTTTTGAAAATCAATTGCTTTTCTTTGCTTTAAAAAGTTTATGGTTTCACTAAATAAACTTTAATACTCCCTATGTATGGAGAATAAATAGTTGATAATCACAGCAATAGTATAGACAAATAATTTGTTGCTTGTGTGTGTAAGCCATGTTTGAGTTGGAGTTATTTGGTACATGCAAAACTTTATGTTAGCATGTGGAGTGTTGCTATCTTCTTTGGATCTTTGTAATGTGTGTTAAAAGCCTTTATAAAACTAATATATCTAAAGGATGTCACTTACCGTCTTAGTTCTAATTGCTACCCAACCGATGTCAGCAGATGGCCAGAGGTCAAGGACGTGGAGCCCGTGGAAGAGGTAGAGGTCGTGGACGTGGAGTTCAGCCTACTGCAAGAGGACTTGGATCCCTAGGATAATCAAGGGAATGTTGTTAATCAAGGCGCTCAAGTCAACAACGAAGGACAGAACAATCAAGCTGCTCAGGATGGAGCTAACCAGTGAGGACAAGCCAATGTTGCTGCTCAGGAGCCTCAGCCTCAGCAACAGCAACCACCGCCACCACCACCACCGCCGGCTGGACCAGCGCATGATGCATTGGCACTTCAAGCTCTGCATCTGATAGTGGACCGCTTGAATCAACCACCACCGCAGCCGATGCCAGCACCAGTGCCACCGCAATCAAAGTTTAGGGAGTTCATGGGAACCAGGCCACCGGAGTTTTCTGACCATGGAGATCCTATTGAAGCTGAAGATTGGCTAAAGAGTGTGGAGAAAAGCTCTACTTGGCTAACTGTGATGACTATGAGAGTGTGCAGTATGCTGCCCATATGCTGAAGGGTAATGCTGCTCATTGGTGGGAGAATTATTGTGCCACTAATCCCAATAACGTGAACATGATTTGTGATGACTTTGTTGAAGTTTTCAAGAACCACCATGTTCCAATGAGTGTGCAGGAGGAGAAGAAACGCGAGTTTGAAGGACTGCGCCAGAATAACAAGACTATTGATCAGTACATCAGCAAGTTCATTGAGCTTTCCCGTTATGCACCAGACATGGTTGCTACTGAAAAAGCCAAGGTCTGGAGGTTCACTGAAGGACTGGATACTTGGTATGGAGTTCAATTGAAGCCGCAACCGAGCAAATGGATAGCTTCGGCTATTGGTTACAAAAGCAACTGATGGGCAACCAGACATCCGATGAACAGTTGAAACTCCTGGCTTGGGGACCATCCACGACAATCATATCATTCCAAGGATATGAGATAAATGGGTACACATTTTACACGGCATCCCAGGATAGCAAGAGCACCAACCAAAACAGCGGCGTCCGTATAGATGCCTTGGACACAAACGGAAAGCTAGACACCTACTATGGTTTTATAGAGGAGATCTGGGAGCTCGAGTACGGACCTTTGAAAGTCCCTCTGTTTCGGTGCCAATGGGTCAAATTGAAAGACGTGAAGATCGATGAGTATGGTATGACAACTGTGGACCTCAAGCAAGTGGCCTATAGGGACGAACCGTTCGTGCTCGCCAACGATGTGACACAGGTATTCTATGTAATGGACATGGACAGCAAACCAAAAAAGCAGAAGCAGACAAGCACTCATGATCAGGCAAGGCGGCACGTTGTTCTTCCAGGTAAAAGACGGATTGTCGGAGTTGAGGGTGTCACAGATGAAGAAGAATATAATCAGTTTGACGAGCTGCCTCCTTTCATGGCTGACGTAAACATTACTGTACTTAATGATACAGAGGAATCTCCCTACATATGCCACAATCATAATGATGGATCACTTGTGAAAACAAAATAAGTTAGCAAATAAGTCCAATCGTGTTGTATAAACCAGTGTATGGATTATAAGCATGATGATATGTTTATTACATCAATAATATTCTAATAATTTATGCGCATCTACCGCCATTGGCATTTCGAGCACGACGTCCATCTACCGCCATTTGCACTTTTGGAAAAAAGATAATAAAATTATCATAGAGCTAAAACCTGCAAAATTATAATTTAGGAACCCTAAGAAAGACGTTTTGAAACCCCTCGGACACGACTACGAAGTAATGCATTATTTGGTTTATAAAGAACAATAAAACTTCATTTAATTTAATTTAGGCTGAAAAGAACAAGTCCGTATAGATTGGCTTAGGGCTTGGCATTTCGAGCACGACGTCCATCTACCGCCATTTGCATTTTTGGAAAAAGATAATAAAATTATCATAGAGCTAAAACCTGTAAAAATATTAGAGCTCAAACCTGTAAAAATTATCATATAGCTAAAACCTGAAAAAATTATCACAGAGCTAAAACCTGTAAAAATATTAGAGCTAAAACCTGAAAAAATTATCATAGAGTTAAAACCTGAAAAAATTATCATAGAGCTAAAACCAGGTAAAAATTATCATAGAGCTAAAACCTGAAAAAATTATCACAGAGCTCAAACCTGAAAAATTTATCATAGAGCTAAAACCAGGTAAAAATTATGATAGAGCTAAAACCTGAAAAAATTATCACAGAGCTAAAACTTGGTAAAAATTATCATAAAGCTATCAGTGCCGGTTATTCTAAACAACCGGGATTAAAAGGCCCTGGGCCCTGCTGGCAAGCGTGCGGCTGGAACACTTTCAATCCCGGTTGGAGCCTTCAACCGGTATTAATAATCTGAAAAAATTAGGCGTTAGGGGCCGGAAGCGGGGCTCGAACCGTGACCGCACAGTGAGCCCGCGCTTTCGTCGCTCGCTGCTAACCATTTTGACGCAATTCGCTTGTCAATGTAACAGGGCGTGCAATTCTTTTAACGGTAGTAAATTGCTATAAACCAGTAAAATATTTTACAATTCCAGTAAATGTTATCTATGTATTAAAGAGAGTTTTTGGCATCAAAAAATTGTGTAACCTAGTACATAAATTGTATATATTCTGTTTGAACTATGAAATGTCATAAAATAATTTTTGTTATATTTTAAATTTCTAGTAAATATCATCTATTTGTTAAAAATAGTTTATGACATTGGAAAAATGAATATCCTTGTACATAAATTGTATATATTCCCTTTAACCTGAAAAAAATTATAAAATAATTTGTGAAATATTTTCAAATTCCAGTAAATGTTATCTATTTATTAAAAATAGTTTATGACATGTAATGTAATTTATTTTAGGCTTGCGCGGGAAATTATGTGCAGTACCGGTTCGTCATACGAACCGGGACTGATAAAGACAGTATTACCGGTTGGTTAAGACAACCGGGAGTGATGTTTTTTCAGTACCGGTTTCGGACACAAACCGGGACTGATGTGAATCACTTAGTTATTTTCCTCAGTCCTCACTCCTCAACTTCTCTTATCTGTATCTCTCTCGCTCTCTCGCTGCTGCCGCCGCCTCCTCGCCTCCGGATCCGACGCCCCCGTGCCGCCGTCCTCCTCGCCTCCGACGACGACCTCGCGTTCGCCGGCCGCCGTCCTCCTCGCCTCCGACAAGCCCGCGCTCGCCGCCGTCTTCGTCGCCTCCGACGACGACCTCGCGTGCGCCGGCCGCCGTACTCCTCGAGCCGACAACCCCGTGCACGCCGCCGTCCTCCTCGCCTCCGACGACCCCGCACGCGGCGCATTAGGTAATGCTTGCTCCAAAATTTCAAAGAAGAGTTGCTGTAATGTGGATCTCGAAAAGTACTATAAGCACTGATTTTGCTTTTTCCATACCACATCTATCTACATATACCCAATTTTGATGTGAAATCCAATACTTTCCAGTTACATGCAGCTATTCATGGTTTGCTTTGTTGCATAAGAAGAAACTTGTTAATTAGCTATTTAACCAGATACATCTCTAGATTAATTAATTTACTATTGTTTCTCTTGAGTTTGGCCAATCATGAACAAAGCATCCGAAATACATATCCAGAATCCAATTTGGACAGATCAGTCAGGTACGATAGTGAATTAAAAAGTTATGCATTCTGGTTTTTGATAACTCAGTTGTTTTCCTGGTTTGCCCGTTTCAGATACATGTTACTACTAGTATGTTTGAATTGTGAGAGATATGTATAGTAGATGAACCCACCATGTTAATGTTACAATGTACAATTGGGTTATCTACTGCCAAAACTTGATAATCGTCTAGCATGTGTGTTCGGTCGAATATGCCAAGTGTAAAATTTATTATTAAGAAATTAATTGCTTTATAGAGTGTTGTGCCCTGCCTGCTGGCTGCTGGATGCTATTTTTATTGAAAAACATGTCGGTTTCGTCCCTGAACTTTCATCAGGGACTAATCTTGCATCTTACGGATCAATTTGGTGCTTAGACAAGAGTTCGGGATGAAACTTACACGCACCAGTAGACAAAAAATGATAGATGAAGGTTTCTCCTGAGTTACTGATAAGTTGGACTGTTGATATGTCTTTCGCCCTCCGTGTGAGCAAAAAGTCTAACTAAGGGCCATTTCAGTTTGCAGTAATATATTTGAGCTCATGGATTCCTAGTTTTTCTGGTAAGCAACCTGAGATTGTTACTGTCATGCCAAGGCCGTGTTTTCAACAATCTCACTATAGTTGTTGTACATCCTATCATCTTTTAGTAAATAGATTTTATTTGACAATACTGCATTGTTTTTACACCCTCTCTTGATTATACTGCAGCTCAAAATGGGCTGATTAGGGCTGTTTCATCTTAATGAAAATTTTATTGCTGCCTGTAACTGCTAAGGATGAAATAATGAAGATCAAGCTTAAACTATAAGAGCTTAATGCTATCTGTTTGTACCTCATATTCTCAATAATAGGTATAAACAACAACTATCTACAATTTTGTCTTGTCAAACTATAAGAGCTTTTCATCCTTTTTGCATGCTTTTGCATTATTTGCTAGAGGATACATCCCAGAATGTGCAGTTTATCAAAATCTAAGCTCAACTAGCGGTACCATGGTCTTGCAGCCATCTGTGCGTTAAATTACTTTTTATGCTTGACAGACTATCAGTGCAACTATAACATCTGCATGCTCAAGATAGTATATTATCTGCTATGCAAAGAAGCTAACATGTGACATTGTAACATGATCTGTCTTGGTCTGTACCGCACCAACAAGCTGCCAGTTTCTTGGTTCTGCATTATCTGACAATTAGTACTAGGGAACAATTCTTTCTGTTTCCCTTAAGAGTAAGTTCTTCCCTCTAGGCATACATCAGATTCAAGCTGGCAGGGCTATGCTCATGTATCCATATTGCAAACTTTTTTATGCCCAGCGAACCACTTCTCCCCACATCTATAACACTTGTCTCCAGCCTCTCCCTTTTTGAGATGGTGGCGTATTCTCCGTGTTTTGTCTTATAATACTATTGATTTGTACAGATGCTTGCATTTGTAACAATGATTTGGTTGAGTCCTTGTGGTGGCCATGCAGCCATTCTGATCATTGTAACTTTGTATATGTGGTAGTTGATTTACTCGTGTTAAGTGTGGCCATTTAACTCTCTATATGTATCAGTCAAATGTAAATGTGTATGTATTAGGTGATTTTTTGTAATTCTTGTTGATTTTTTGTAATTCTTCTTGATTTTTCAAATTTGTAAGTATATGTCAAATGTATGAGTACACTTGTCGATGTACATCTTCGGCGTTGTTGCCCTTCCTCTCTGCCCTTTTTCTCCACCGTTCTTGCCCTCGCCGCACGTCATCCTCTACCCCCTTTTCTACCATCCTCCTCGTCGCCGCAGGTCCTCCTCTCCCCACGTCGTTTTTTATCATCTGCTTTTGTTGATCTATTTTTATTATTTTTTAGTGCCTTCTAGCCCGAAGAAACAACAATGGGCGGTGGAGGATTTGATGTGAAGAATTTTTGATAAATTTTATTGCGGGAGATGGTCGTTATGAGGCTCGGGAGTGTCAACCCGACCTCGAGGATCAACATGTGACCTCCGAGGCCGATGAGGCCGACGAGGTAATTAGTACAGATGCGTATGTCAGTTCCACTTTAATGCTAAGCCAACATTGTTTAATGCTAAGCGCACATTCTGAATTGTTTATGATGGTACCATTTTTTAGACCAATCAACCTTGCGGGCAATCACGTCAGCGAGGTGCAAGTAAGAAGAAGAAGGCAAAGCACGTCATCACCAATGTCGGCGTGGACGGCCAACCTCTAGCACCTGTAGGGGCTCTTGGGCTGTTCAACACAGCATGCGGCGTCCATGTCAGGGACCACGTACCCATTAGCATAGCTAGATGGGAGGATGTCCCTGACGATATGAAGAGAATGCTATGGAGCGATGTGAAGGAGACATTCACCTTTCCCCAAGGGACCGAAGAGAAGGTGAAGAGATACGCACTGAAGAAAATGGCCATCGCATTCCAGACCTTTAAAAAGAAGTTGAACAACGAGTATATTAAGAAGAATCGAACGCCCGACTTCAACAAGTACCCAAAGTTGGAGGATCATTGGGATGCGTTCGTGAACTACAAGACTTCGGAAGAAGGTCAACATTTGAGTGGAATTAACAAGCAGAATGCACAGAAGAAGATTTACCACCACCGCCTTGGCCCTGGTGGTTACCGCCATGCGATGCCCAAATGGGAGAAGAAGGAACAGGACCTGCTGGCAAAGGGTGTGGAACCCGCAACAATGCAATGGCCCGACAGAGCGAAGCATTGGTTCTATGCTCACGGTGGTGGCCTTGACGATGATGGCAACACAGTGTTTGGGGAGGTACTGACAGATGTGGCCAGAAGGCTTGTAACGTCCATCGAAGAGTCTTCCCAGGGGACCTTCGTGCCAGACAGGGAGAACGACGAGCTAATAAGGGCATTACAAAACCCTGAGCACCCTGGACGTACACGAGGCGTTGGTGTGGTTCCCTGGAAGGTTGGTTTCGCTCAGAACGCCGAGAAATATAGGAGTCGGCAGAGAAGCAAGGAACGACAAGCACGAGAATTACATGCTCTTCAAGAATGTCTAGTTGCAACACGGGCCACCATAGCAGAGGAGGTCAGAAAAGAAGTGGAGTTAGCATTAAGCCGTCAACAATCTGTTCGAGCTGCAGCCCTAGACGAACCTCCCAGTAATGCTGACAACGTCATCAGTCCCTCTGCACGGCGGAGCAGCTGTGCTTCCGGTGGTGGGATCCCCGAACCAGACTTGGGCCACTACCCCGTAGATGACATCACGCGGCGGGCACCTTGTGAGCTGCACATCGAAGCAAAGAATCTCACCTTGAAGGTGGCTCATGGCATGGCTCATCCAATGGAGCCAGGGCAGCTCATCCACGGCCAACTCATACCCTCCGAGCTACTCGAAGGTCTCGTTAGAGGAGGTATGCCCAGGGTACGAGGACCTGGATCTCGACATTCCCGGAGGTGACGGGACTACGAAGCTAGGAGAAGCTGTACACAATTTCATCCTCTGGCGCAAACGGTTAATATTTTTCCGAGATAACGTGGACCATGCCAGAAGAAGCCCGTCTCCTCCACCATCTCCCGCACAGATAAGCGGTGCAACTCCAGGGTCATCTCCATCGCCTCCTCCTGCGCCGAAAAAGATGCCCCACAAAAGAAGCCCGTCTCCTCCACCGCCCCCCGCAACCGGCACTCCTGCTGAAACATCAGCCAAGGCAAGACCGCCTGCTCGCTCAGGAGCTCCCATGAAGGTGCCGGCCAAGGCAAGCAAGTCTGCTCGCTCAGCAGCTCCCAACAAGAAGGGGTCCACCCAATCGAAGAAGCTGAAACCACATGCAAAGCGGGCGTACGATATGACCGATGAGGAGAGGGAGCAAACAGTAAGAGCCGAGGTGACTAAATTTTTCAAACCCAAGTCACCGGAGAAGAAGGTCCTTCCTGGTTCCGAAGAATTTTACAAAGGTTTGAAGACTATTAAACTTTTGAAGGATCGGAAAGAAATGCCAAGTCTATCAGACTACAAGCGCACATTGGTTAAGGAGAGCCGCAAGAAGATGTCGGAGGAGATGACGTCGAAGGCCATGGAGATGCAAAAAATTTTCCAAGAAACCGGACTTGACCCAGATCAAGTATTAGGTAACAAGGATATTGAGTTTGCACCGGTAAAATGGCCATATAAACGAGGCTCACCATTGGTCAGACCTGACGAACTTTGCCAACTAACGACAAAGATGCGACAATTTCATGAATGGTACTTGGAAGCGACCCGACATGATCTATCCGCGTTCGCCGTCAAGTACAAGGATCAAGATCTTTTCCATGGGGATAGTCATTTTTGGGTCTATTGGATTGTCATGTATGATCTATACCAAACAGACGCTGTTGATGTGGCCATGGTGACTTGCTGGATTCTGTAAGTGTCTTATTTTCCAAAAATTCATTGTGTTCGCCCTTATGCTATACTAACTTTGAAGACTAACAAATGTTTTATGTAGAATGGAGATACAAAGATGCAGAAAGGAGAGAATTTTCAACATAGGCTTCATGGACCCATTAGTTATCAACGAGCGTCTCGTTATAAACAACGCAGACGAAACGGAGGACAATATATACAAGGCTCTAATGGGACAAAGATATCATTCACAGATACTTCTACCCTACGACTTTCAGTTAGTGTGCTTGTGCCGCCTTGTTGTAATCCTTTTTTCGTAACACGATGTTAGCGCTAATTAGTTTCCTATGTTGACATTTTATATGTACAGGTTTCACTGGATTCTACTTATTATCGAGCTAAATCGTAGCAATATCATAGTTATGGACTCCAAACGGAAACCAGTTGAAAACTACTAAAACTAGATAGACATGCTCAACCGGTACTTGTCCCTTTCATTAATGTATTAGTTTTATTTCCTTCCATTTGAAACAAATACTAACCATGTGCAATTCGTATTCACGTGTGTAGTGCATTCGCACGGTTCCGTGATAAAACCAAGGGCCAATTCAATGAGGAATTTAAGATTTCAATTGCCTCTCGAGTACGTATATCATAATGGTAGCTAGTTTTTTAGTTAGAATTTAATTTCCATACATCCATTTGACGATTTCAATTTTTCCAACCACAGGTCTTGAGACAGC
This sequence comes from Pharus latifolius, assembly GCA_019359835.1. Taxonomy (NCBI): domain Eukaryota; kingdom Viridiplantae; phylum Streptophyta; class Magnoliopsida; order Poales; family Poaceae; genus Pharus; species Pharus latifolius. Next base: position 5,074,377 of record CM033323.1, on the reverse strand, counting down.
CGCCGGGTACCAATTTATGCGGCTACTACGTATGTGAATTTATGCACACCGTAACCGGCGGTACTCACGGTATGCAAAAAGGTGACAAAGGCACACCCGAATATTTGGCGGAGCAAGGTACTTCGGAACTCTCGCCGGCGCGCGTGAGAGCAATACAAGAACAACTCGTTGGCTTCATTTGTGATGAGGTCATACATCCGAAAGGCGAATTTCACGTACCTTGTAATAGGTTGGACCCTTCGTTAAGAACCGGTGGACAATCGGGATCGAAATCTACAGCGAGCAACAGCAAGAAAAAAATGTAAAAGAACCCGATGAATAGAAGAAAACACTTTGTATTATTAGTTGTATATATATTACACTACTTTAATTATATATATTAGTTGTAATGTGCATATTAGTTGAAAGTCGTTAATGAATAGGGGCATCAGGCGAAGAGAATTAAATAAGACTATAATTAATTGTGATTTAACACACAAATTATAATTAACTAATCAATAGTTAGGGGGCTGCTGAATATAGCAGTCAGTACCGGTTTGTGGATCCAACCGATATTGAATGTTGAATTACAGTACCGGTTTGAACTACAAACCGGTATTACACGGTGCCTCAGCGCACGGCAGCGTACCACCACGTGGCGGCACCAACCGGGACTGAAACTCTATCAGTCCCGGGTTAGGGAACCGGGAGTGATAACTACGAGTTTCAGTCCCCGATTGTTTGTACCGGTCAACAAACCGGTACTAATGGCCTTTATAAACTGGGACTGATAGCCCGTTCCCTAGCAGTGATCGCAAGGCCACTTACACAATTGTTGAAGAAGGATGCCAAGTTCAGATGGACAGTTCAGTGTCAGGATAGTTTCAATCTATTAAAGAAGAAGCTAACCTCCCCGCCAGTATTGATACTACCAGATATCCACAAGGACTTTGAAAAATATTGTGATGCTTCGAAGCTGAGTATTGGGTGTGTGCTAATGCAAGAAGGAAGAGTTGTTGCATACGCTTCGCATCAATTAAGGCCCCATGAGTTGAATTATGCTACTAATGATTTGGAGTTAGCTGCCGTGATGCATGCTTTGAAATTGTGGAGGCATTATTTAATCGGGAATCGCACTGAGATATATACCGATCACAAGAGTCTCAAGTATAAATTCACTCAACCGGATTTGAATATGAGGCAGAGGAGATGGTTAGAACAACTTGCGGACCACGACATTGGTATCCATTATCATGAAGGTAAAGCAAATGTGGTAGCCGATGCATTAAGTCGAAAGCCAAAGAATGAGTACATTCAAGAAGAGGTTGAGAAGTTATATTTGGTGATCGTTCCGCAAGGATATGTGCAGAGCCAATTGAATGTAATGGAAGTACAACCAGATCTTCAGGAGCAAATCAAGCAAGCACAGGACGAGGATGATGGTATTCTCGATATCATTGTCAGGATGATTTTAGAGAAGGCGTCAGGTTTCGACATGGATAAGGAAGGAATTGTATGGTTTGGTAAGAGGATTGCCGTACCAGCAAAGAAGGATCTTAGAGAGCTGATCATGAAGGAAGCTCACGATTCTGTGTATTCTATTCACCCGGGGAGTACCAAGATGTATCTGGATCTGAAAGAGAGATACTGGTGGTCGGGAATGAAGAAGGATATAGCAGAGTATGTTGCATTGTGTGATGTATGCCAAAGAGTCAAGACCGAGCATCAGAGACCGGCAGGATTGCTACAACCATTGTGAGTGCCAGAATGGAAGTGGGAAGAAGTCGGCATGGACTTTATTGTAGGTCTACCAAAGACACAAAGAGGTTACGATTCAATATGGGTGATTATCGATCGACTAACCAAGGTAGCGCACTTCATACCGGTTAGGACGAGGTATGATAGTGCTAAGCTGGCAGAGATCTATATGTCAAAGATAGTCTGTTTGCATGGAGTCCCAAAGAGAATCGTGTCAGACAGAGGAAGCCAGTTTACATCTAAATTCTGGGATAAGATCCATTCCCTGTTGGGCACGCATCTAGCTTTCAGTAGTTCTTATCATCCACAAACTGATGGGCAAACTAAGAGGACGAATCAAATATTGGAGGATATGCTAAGAGCAGTAGCTTTGACAGATTCGAAAAGCTGGGATAATGCTTTACCATATGCCGAGTTCTTGTACAACAATAGCTACCAAACAAGTATTCAGATGTCGCCGTTTGAAGCTTTGTATGGGAGAAAGTGCCGTACACTGTTTTATTGGAATGAGGCTGGAGAACGGAAGTTGTTCGGTCCTGAGATTCTGAAGGAGGCCGAAGATCAAGTTAAGTTGATCCAACCAAGGATGAAGACAGCACAATCAAGGTAGAAGAGCTATGTGGACAAGCGTAGACGAGAATTGTAGTTTGAGATCGGTGATCATGTATATTTGAAGGTTTCACCGTTAAAGGGCCTACGCCGTTTCCATGTGTCCGAAAAGTTGTCTCCAAGATATATTGGACCGTATCCAATAATAGGAAGGAGGGGAGAAGTTGCATATCAGTTGGAATTGCCAGAACGACTATTAGGAGTTCACAATGTATTCCATGTGTCGCAACTCAAGAAGTGTCTAAGAGTGCCCGAGGAACAGATGCCTGTCGAAGCTATGGATTTGCAAGAGGATTTGTCTTATAAAGAAAGGCCGGTTAAGATTTTGGACGTTTCTGAAAGGTGTACTCGGAGTCGGACTATCAGATTTTGCAAAGTGCAGTGGACTAACCATACCGAGGCGGAAGCTACATGGGAAAAGGAGGATGATTTGAAAGCCGGATTCTCGGAATTGTTTGAGCAAGCCTTCTCCGAATCTCGGGGTCGAGATTCACCTTAAGGGGGGAGGTTTGTGACATCTTCTATTTTGTCGTATGTCACTTGTATTTTAGAAACCCTAAAACTAAATAAAAGGGAATTGTTATATACAAAACCCTAGTTAAACTAATTTATTTTTAGGTATAAATCCAAAATCATAGGAAAACCTCTGGTAAAATTCTAGGAAAATTCAAAGAAACATTAGAAACCTACACCTAGCCACCGCCCAAATTTCAAGCCCAGACTCCAAAGCTAGCCCTTGATTCCATGAAGTGCCGCCTTTTAGCCGGGAGCTCATAAAACGCATGAAATAATGAGCAAACGAGGGAATCTCGTGCCCAACTTTGGAGGGGAGTTTCCAAAAGCCTAAAGCCTACTAAGGATGGAGGTCCAAGCCAAAAATCCCGAGTTTACTCAATTTTCCATTATGGGAGAGTCCTAATCCTACCCGGAGTAGAATTTGAGCCCTAATCCAACTCACCCCCACCTAGGCCCGACCCAAGTCGTCCCTGACACTATATAAGCCCCCCAAGACCCCTTCCCCAACACCACAACTCGAGAAGCCTCGGAATAGGAGCCCTAGCAACCAAAACAATAGCCACCGAAGCCCTTTTTGAGGTATCTCTCCCTGTACCGTGCCCAAACCCTAGAATAGATGGTGCCATGGTGTAGAGCTCGTCGAGACGGTCCAGATGGATATATGGATCGCCGGATTTGGTGAAGAATTGCGCCTGGAAAAGCTCGCCGGAGTTCGCCGTCGCGCCGCCGCCTCCGCTGCCGCCGACATCGCCGCCGGCCCGCCTCTCCTACCTCGCCGCCGCCGCTCGGGTTTCCGCACCACCCAACCCGCGCCCGCCACCTGCCCCGCCCTGCCGCCGCGTCGCGCGCGGGCGCTCGCGCCCACCCCCGCATGTCGCCACGCGTCGCTCTCCCGTAGGTCGTCGCCGTCGCGCCGTCCCGCGCTGGCCACGCGTCGATGCACTATTCGCCGCCGCCGCCAGCCAGCCGCGCCCTGCCGCATGCCCTCCGCTTCCCACCCGAGCCCGAGCGTGCGTGCCGCGCCAGCCAGCGCCCGCCACGCGTCGCAGTCGCCGTCGCCCGTGCCGTCGCAACCTATCACGTGCCGCTGCGTGTCCCCGCTCGCGACGCATTGCGCTGTGCCGCCCCGCAAGCCGCAAGAGCAGCCGGTTTAGCCAGTTTTTCTCGGTTAAACCGGTTTATTCTTTTCTGGAGTTTCTTATTTACCCGAAACTTCCAGGATTTATTCTGGGAGCATCCGAACTCCAAATTAGTTGATTTTAGAGCCATTAAATCCCATAAATAGCCTAGAATTTTATATATTTTATTGAGCTATATGTTCTATTAATTGTTTTGTTGTTCTTATGCATTTGCATATGCGTGTAGATCGTCCGTGTTCGCACTACTCGGGAGGTTTCCAGGAGCCGTTTGGAGGAGGTTCCCAAGACCCGGAGTACTACCAAGGCAAGATAGATTACATCTTGCTTCCCAATTTATGAAAACTCACATTATTTACTTTTTGTTTTATTTATCTCATGCATGAAATGATGAGTCGGGGTAGAACCTAAATATATTCACACTGCGTCATTGACACTGTGAATTGTAGCCATTTATTGCTGCCTTAGTTATTTCCTAGCCTATCCTTTGTGCATAGTTTGCTAGCACTCGTGGGTTGGTAGTTGTTTAAGTTCACTTTATTTAATTACTTTGGTAACTTGGTATATTTGGAGATGCTGAGTTGCTGTTTAATAACCTAATCAACTAAAACCTACGTGGCGTGTGTTGACTCAAGGTGGCTAGTCGAGTGGTATTGATGGTATGTGGATTGTGGTGGAGGTAGTCACCTTGGTCTAAGGACTTTTGGCGTGTGCCAATCTAGCCAGACTAAACTAGCGCAACCATAAGTGCTAGCAACAGCATGTTGCGCAGCATGTGCTAGTCCTGGCTTAGTAGTTAGGGAAAACTGGTTAACACATGATACTTTGAAAAGATCGGGCTGCGGTCCGTTGGCTCACCAGGGGGACCCGCAGTGTCGAAACCTTAGAGGGGGTATCGGTGTTAACAGAAGGAACTAATGAATCGCCTTGTATCGTTACTTGGTCTAGGTTCCCAAGGAAGTGCTAAGACATAAAAGTACTACTAGGCTTATGGGTAAAGTGTGCTACACTCTGCAGAGTTAAAACTATCATGATAGTCGTTCTCACGGTTATGGGAGGGGAGGTAGGCCGTACAAGTGGTAGTTATTATAAAAAAATAATAAACTAGTAATTATACACGATTAAAGATATAAAAAAACAAAAATAAAACAATAATTGACCAGAACCATAGGCAAACTGGCCGGTTTCTGATCTACTAGTTGTCCCATATTCAAAATCCGGAAAACTGAACCAGCTTGAGAGCAATCTCAACCAACCACCCCCAATGGGCGCCCACAGAATTGTAGTGATAACAATAGTCATCCTAGGATCATTCATAATCCCGCCATTGAAATATTCATAAGTTGTGTTGTATTAAGTAACTCAAGTACGATCGACACTATAATGAACAAACAAACCTAGTATCTTAGGCGTAGTACTCCCAAGTTGGTTAAACTACTTTGTAAGGTGATGTAAACAAAATTATCATCAGGACATGAGCTCAGTGCCTCCTATAGAAAAATGAAATCTCTCGAGTCAGTCTAACAACAAGTTGTGAACTTGCAACGTGGAGGCTTCAGGTTTATTTTTTTTTTAAACAAAGCTATAAAAAGTAGCATGCATCAGTCCTCTCTCTAGTTCATTAGCTTCTTTTAAAGACAAGACCGTCTTTCTTAATTTGTCAGTTGCGAATGTGTACATGTATGCAACGTTCAGAGCTAGCTGTAAGCAATTGCTAGTATCGACTTGAGGGAGAGTAGAGGCAACAAGTGAACACTGACGTGGCATCACAGGAACTATGCGACCACCCCGCGGTATCCCATGCTCTCTAGGAGCCACCAAAACGCAAATCTGACCTTTGAACTGATGGGAAGAGCATGCAAATGGGACGAATTTGTACTAGGCTGGTGCTCACAATAGAACTCGATCCTCACCTGTTGAATTCGTACAGATCACCCAGTCAAAATAACTGATAATTGAATCCTCCAATAATGATGGTCTCGTGATCAATTTCTTCCTCCCATGCGAACCTCTCACAGAAACTAAACCGGGCTGCTCATGTGTGACAATTATTGAGGCATTCGTGAGGTCGACCTGAGGAAGATAGCATGAGGAATTTTTTTTAAATAATTCAGATTAAAAAATTAATTTTAAAACTTTACAGTAGAGTGAAATTGTAATTTTGATCCACCACGTCAGTTTGTAGCGGATTGGAGCCACAACAAGCCGTCTGTCGCAGTTTAGTGAGCTAGTCGCAATTACTATCCAAACTACGACCAATTAGTACAAAATAAATTTATATTATGAAATGGAGAAACAATGGGAAAGATGAGTTTTATGATTACCGACACAACTTTAATAGATGACTACAAGTGTTATAGTACAACAAAGACAAATGCAAATTTTTTTTTAAATAGCAAAAGATGAGCTGCTTAGTCACTCTTCCAAGTGTAAAAAATGTTGCCACATCAGCCTGTTGTGGTTTAGAGCTACGACAAGTTTAGATGACTCGATTGCATGAGTTGAGTCACTTTTGCAAGTTAAGGGACCACTTAATTTATACATTAATATTTGCAAGTTGGCCAACACATGCAACGGCTCGATTGCAAACAAAAATATAATACGAGCTGCTTATAAGTTGCAAACTTGTAAAAAATTGCAAACAATACGGCTCAGAAAGATGTTTGCAAAAGGTGAATTACTTGGCTCGGAGATACTAACACAACTTAGAGCCGCAATAAAACCACCTATCGTGGCTCAGAGCAACGACTGGCTCGCTAAACTATAACATGCGGTTTGTCATGACTTCAAACTGTGATAAGTTTATGTGATGGGTCAAAATTATAATTTTACTCCGTTGTAAGTGAGTTTTATAATTAATTTTTTAATTTGAATCATTTTTAAAAAAAATTCTAACATGAGAGCAGACACTAGACAGGGACCCCTTCCGAGTCACATCCCACCTGCACGGGCCGATCCAACGCAAATTATCCATCTCTAATCTGTGGACCAGACGGAGTACTAATAAATTAACCTAACAGTACTACAGAAGGCGCGCGCGGAGGCTAATTAAATGGAAAAGGCGCAGCTCGTCGCTTTGTTCTGTCTGTTCGAGCCACTAGCCTCTCGTAGGCTTACCTGCTCCCGTGTCGTGTTATTTGCTCCCTTGCTTGCTTCGCCTCCATATAATTCCTTCTAGCTTTGCGAAGTTTGCACACACACATACGCGTAGGCGGGATGGTGGCCAAGAAGCCGAGAGTTGTCATCGTGGGCGCCGGGATAGCCGGGCTCACGGCGGCGCAGCGGCTGTGCGGCGCTGGGGCGGGTAAGTTCGAGGTGACGGTAGTGGAAGGCGGCGACCGGATCGGCGGCCGGGTACTAACGTCCGAGTTTGCCCGTCATCGCGTGGAGATGGGAGCGACGTGGGTGCAGGGCGTGGTTGGGAGCCCGGTGCACGCCATAGCCTGCGACGTGGGAGCGCTTGACGGCGCGGATGGGGTACCGTACGAGCGGATGGATGGATCCCCTGAAAGCGTCCTCACTGTGGCCGAAGGCGGGGTAGTCCTGGATGAGGACCGCGTAACCGCGCCCGTCGAGGAGCTGTATAAAGGCTTGATGGCCGCCGCGCGCGCCGGAGAAGCTGGTGCAGGCGGCGGCGTATCGGAGTACCTCCGGCGCGGCCTCCGGGAGTACCAAGCCGCGCTCAACGAGGGCGGCCAAGAACTGGAGGCGGTCGAGGAGGCTCTGTTCGCCATGCACATGAACCGGGAGCGGACGGACACCTCGGCCGACGACCTCGGCGACCTGGACCTCACCGCCGAAGGCGAGTACCGGGATTTCCCCGGCGACCACATCACGATTCCCGGCGGCTACTCGCTCGTCGTCGAGCACCTAGCCGCCGCGCTCCCGCCCGGCACCGTCCGCCTCGGCCGCCGCCTCCGCCGTATCGAATGGGGCGCTACCGCGCCCTTGCGCCTCTACTTCGCCGACGGCGCGCCGCCTTTCTCCGCCGACCACGTCATCCTCACCGTCTCCCTCGGTGTCCTCAAGGCCAGCGTCTCCACGGACGCCTCCTCCGCGGGCGCCATCGCCTTCGACCCCCCTCTTCCACCGTTTAAGCGCGACGCCGTAACGCGCCTTGGCTTCGGTGTCGTAAACAAGGTGTTCTTGGAAGTGGAGACCGTGACGGCACCGTACGCCTGCGGCGAGGTGAAGGAGCCCTTGCCGTTAGATTTCCCGTTCTTGCGTATGGCGTTCCGTGGACAGGTGGCGAAGATCCCGTGGTGGATGCGGGGGACTGAGTCGATCTACCCCATCCACGCGGGCTCTACCGTGGCGCTCGCGTGGTTCGCCGGCCGAGAGGCCGTCCACCTCGAGTCCCTCCCCGACGATAACGTCATCCGCGGGCTCCACGCCACGCTGGACTCGTTCCTCGGGCCGTCACGGTGGAGGGTGAAGCGGGTGAAGCGAAGCGGGTGGGCCACGGACCCGCTGTTCCTGGGGTCGTATAGCTACGTAGCCGTCGGATCAAGCGGGAAAGATTTAGATCTGATGGCTGAGCCGCTGCCACATGTCGAGGCTGGTGAGTGTTGTAACGTTGGGCAGACAGTGTTAAAGGTGCTCTTCGCTGGGGAGGCAACACATCGGACGCACTACTCAACAACGCACGGGGCTTATTTTAGTGGCTTAAGGGAAGCTAATCGGTTGCTGCAACACTACCATTGCACCGCCGTCTTTTAGAGAGTTTCTCGTAGAAATTTTCCACTCCACCTTTAGAGAGTTTCTCGTAGAAATTTTCCACTCCACCTTTTGTTTTCTTGATATGAATGATCCAATTTTGTTTGTTTTACTTCATTCTCTTGTTTTTTTTCAATCTAATTTGCATATTATGCTGGTTTTGATATCACGATCTATGTGAGAAAAGATGCAATACAAAAATATGTATAAAAACTTTCTTAAAAAGATGATTTTATATCATTAACATAAAATACATTAGTGTCTGTGTCAAGCGCATTGTTGTTGTAATTAGAGTAGGATTTATAAGTTTACATAAATTCTCTGCATGTCACTAGCGGAATCAGAAATATTTTTCAGTAAGTCTTAGAAATATTTGAGTGCGTTTAATCCTTATAGTATAAAAGAGTTTTTTTAACTTTTATATAAATTCATAGTAGTTAAAAAATTTTGGTACAAAAATCCAATGTACCTACATGACTCTTAGTTATACATATAAGTTGGGTCGGACTAACTCGAAGCATATAATTTTAACTTGGTATGAAACTCTAACGAGCCGTGTCGGCCTAGCACGCATTACTGGAGCATGCCAGACCACAAAACTCAACCAAATAGGAGATATGACATAGCTCGGTAAAATGTGACGGGCCAAAATGGGCATGACCTATTAGCCCATGGGCCAGAATGATACAACATAGCCCAAAAGCACGTGGGCTGGCACGGCACGACCTGTTAGCACACGGGCCGACACGGCCCATAAGCAACGGTCGGCCTGATTCGAATTGAAATGAAACAATCGGCTCGGCTGGCGTGTGGTGGGCCCACAAGCAACTGTTAAATTTTTCTTTTGACTATATACCTCCTAAACACACACATAAATTCACAACTAATTCCAATCTTTTACATTTCACCCAAATTTCTCAATCTCTCTAATATGCTTAATCTCTCATCCTCACCAAAATTTTACTCTACCTTTTTTTTATCTTAGAAATTTTTTTATTTTTAAAAAATATTTTTTATTTCTGAAAAGAATATTTTACTTAAAAAAAGCTAGTTTCAGTTTTTTTAAATTCTGAAATAAGTTATATTTTAATTCAAAAAATTTCTGAAAAATCTTTTTTATATGAGAAATTTTATTTTTATACTTTAAAAATCATTTTTTTCTCAAGAAAATAATTTTTGCTCTCTAAAATTGTTTTGACTATCTACAAATTGTTTTCCCCTAAAAGGTATTTTTGCACTCTAAAAATTATTTTTTCTCCTTGAAAAATTATTTTTGCTACTATATGGATTTCAACGATATTGATTTTGAGAATTTTAGTGCCGATGAAATTGATATTGAGAATTTTTGTGTCGTTGAGGGGATCGTCGAACAGAAGTCGATGCCATCTCCTCCAACATCGGGTTTTGCCTCTATAGAACCAATGGCATCAAGTTCAATAGGGAGCAAAAGAGCAACAATAATTGAAATGCTACCAGTATTTTTATCCATCCGAGTCTGTCGACCTGAGTGAAAGAAAGATCTAAACTGTTACTTGTACATATTGCAAAAAAAAATCTTATCAGCTGCATCTGCAGGGGGCCCAGACATTTACTGCGTCACGAAAAGGGTCGCGTTAAGAAACAATTACGTCATCACAATCAGCAAACACAATTAAGTTTCAGTTCTGATGGCACTGTAAGTGCGTGTAGCTGTGACCCTATGGTAGGTATTGAAGAACTCGTTAAATATATTGTTTCTGAAGATTTGCCAATTAAAGTAGGTGAAACCGTGAAAGTTCAGCTTTTGAAAATATAATTCAAAGAGGATTTTGTCCTCAGTTTAAAAAATGAGTAGAATTACTACTAGAAGTGATATTTTAATATATTATATAAAAAGTAGAAATAATAAAAGAAATTTTTTAAAAGTAATATTTTTTTGCACTTACATCTGATATTTGATTCACCAACTTTCAAAAAATAGTTTATCTTAGTATAGTTGCATATTATTTAGATGATAATTACACTTTAAATAAAAGAATTATAGGTTTTAAATTAATAGATGTTGCTCATACTACAGAGCCTATCGCTGATCGTATATTAAATGTAGTTGGTGAATATAAATTAGAAAATTGTATTGTTTATACTATTCTTAAGAATGATTCTGCCAATACGAAGGCTATGAATATATTGACTCCAGTAGAGTCATAAGTTAGAGGACATGTTTTCCATAAAAAATACATATGACACATCATCAATCTCATCGTTCAAGAAAGTATGAATGAAATAATCGAACGTACTCACTCGGTCATTATTTACATTACTTTATCAAATATATGTGTTACCGAGTTCAAGAGTTACTGTAAAACCAATATGGGATCTCAAAAAATTTTCACCGAGATGAAAATAAGATAGAATTTCATATATCTCATACTAAAAGAAGTACTTTAGTATATCGGTCACTACTGCACGCTCATAAAGCACCACAAAACACAATTCGTTGTGTTGGAGCCGTCTCCAAAGCCAGTTCGAGCTCGGTTGAATGCTTGTGGGCACAACTGTAAGCAGCCTCACACCCAGCATGAGCGCCGCATTGTGTGCGTTAAACAAGCCACTAACCGATGGAGAAGGCATAAAGTATTCCAGGGCTCTTGCGATGGTAACAGTTTTGTCGTGAATTGGGTTGAAAGGAAGCAATGTCCTCTCTATTATATAGGGCTGATGCAACATATGTCGAACGTCACTTGCAGTAAAAAACAGATGATACTTCATTTGTATAGCACATGAATGCATTCAGTCCATATCAGTGCCATGTCACTCCACCACATCCAAAAAAATTCTGTAGAATCAGAACCTTTCCATGAAATCCTAGCAATATCTCAAACAATAATTAAAACACAGTGCCACATTCAGATAACCTGTCTTCTTTATTTTTTTTAAAATTTTTCTTGAGAAGATATATAACCTATAGTTCAAACAAAATCTAGAGAAAATCTAAACGGAAACCATCAAAGCCTCATAACATGTGAGGAAAGCCCTTTTCATTGCGTGTCTCTTCACACGTGATATCTAGATAAAAATTATCGAGTTGTAGTTTATAATATAATCAATAAATGTCAGATTAGATCTCATGAGAGAAGATCACATGAAAGAAATTTTGTTAGGTGAGGACATCAGTGTAATTAGAATAACAGTACATGATAGCATTGGAACTTTGGAAGCGTAGATCATGGACAACGAAATGTGATGGGAATGATATTGTCGCAGAAGAGCAGGGCTCGCAAATGAGTACATGACAACGATGCTGATCCGATTGCTGCTGGACAGGCCAGGGTTCCACAGGTCACATCCATTTTATTTTTTTCGTGATTAATTGGCTAATCGATGATAGATCTTTCTAACATCCCATTTGCGTAGTAGGATTGGGCAGAAAATAAATAGAGGAGAAAATTGCACTGAACATCTTCTATTTGTAACAAAATTTTATGAGTCTCAGTTTTTTATTCAATCCGTACGGACTAAAGTATTGTTGTAATCAAGCCTAATTTAAGACATGATAAAAAATTTAATAATTAATGGGATTCACAGTGAACAATGATAAATACACATGACAGTCAATAAAAAATACACGTCACAACGTAAGTCAATATGCATGCCTTATCACTGGGTACCACGTCAGATGAAAATTAAGGGCTGTGATTTGGACCTTCCGTCCTACTCCAACCACTTTGACGTGATGGTAGGCAAGAGGTTGTGAGGGATGCAATTGACGACAAGCTTAACATGTCCTACGAACTACGATCAGCTACGAGGGGAACAACCGGGACACATCATCTTCCACTCCAGTAATGTCTGCCACTCTCCCCGTTTTCTTTCTGCATATCATTTTAGAAAAAAATAATTTATATTTTTTAAAAAATATCAGCCTATATTTTTGAAATAAAATATTACCTCGTCTTTCAAAATTATCTCATAATCAACCATTAATTACTATTATATAAACAACATTAATCACATAAACATGTAACCTTAAAATGATATGTAAGAAGGAATACTTTATTGAACCTTTAGTGAAGAACTTGATTGCATCTGTAACATAAAAAATGGTTTTTGGGCTTGCAAAAATTTGGTTCGAAAGAGGGATCACTCAGTGCAATTAGCCAAGTATAATGTTGGGTCCGATACGAAGATGCCATCGCCATCCAGGCCCAGTGCTGAAGGAAAAGGCTTATCATACTAGCACGAGCCTTCTGGCCCTTCTCCACCTTAAAGACTTGTAGGTCGAAGTAATGACTACTCGGCGCACAGGTTTGCCCATTCGATGGGTCCATCTACAAAGAAAAAAACAAACAAGTACTGTCTATCCGATGATGTCTCAGGCGTTCACAAACCAAATAACCATCCATTAGGCTGATGGTTTTGGCCAGTAGTGGAGACATATATCGTCGACCTTTGGGTTGGACCTGACTTTGGAGCGATGGTGAGGACGTGGCTGCAATTCGTACCAGGACGGCCATTGGACTTATCTAGCGTAAAAGTTAAGCCACAAGTTGCTAACCAATAATAAATTGTAGTTCAATTGATAACTGATAAAGCTGACCGGGTTTTTTAGTTTCAACTAAGTTATTATTGATTAAATTAGTGTTATTAAGATTTGATCCTAAAATTTTTTAAAGATACTTAGGTGCATGTAACTATTTTTTTTAAAAAATATACATTACCTACCTCATTAATTTAAAATGAATCTATTAATACCCTTCATTTCTGCCCTCTTCTCCACCTCCTCTTCTTTTCCTCCCCTTTCCGCACCCGCGCCATCTCCATCCTACCCTCACCTCACTAGCTCTGTCTCTGGTGTCTCTCGCCAGCAGATTGCTACTCACAACTACTTCCTGTCTTAGTCACCGACATTGAAGATAGCATTGGTACCGTCGCCCCTCCTTCATCTTCTCCTCCTCTCCTGCTAGCCATTGCCGCTACAATCATCACCTTTCTCATCGCTCATCTCCCTCGCGCCACTGCCCACCACATGGTGAGTAGGCGCTAGTGATGTTAATTGGGGGACTAGGTGAACTTTAAATAGAGGTTTTGATACAGTGGTGGATAATGTGCATACAAAATAAAAAAAATAATTACTCACAATTTAACAAAACTCAAAAAAATTTTAGATGTCTATGTCTGTAAGATAAGTGCTCCAGCTATTTTCTCTTATTTTTTTTTAAAAAAATATTTAGGCAACTAGTCATCGGCATAGATGGAATATACTGTGGACTCATTTCAGCAGGAGAAATAAAAAAAACACTGTGATCGGGATAGATATGTCATGTTGTTTATGGCAGTTTTTAGGCGAGAATTGCTTTTTTGGACTACTGAACTTTTGGACTACGATCTGTGGTGCATATTTGTTTGGATTGGTTTCTTTGCCGAAAGAATCGTGTGGTTTTGCAGGGGCATGTGTACGCACGTACATTTCAACGTCAGCAAGATGTGAAGCAGAGAGAGAGAGAGAGAGAGAGAGAGAGAGAGTTCAAACTCGGTACTAATTCCGATTGTAAGAGTTCCACATCACAAGAAAAGAGTTGAATACATGCTTACGCCGCGGACTCCTTAACTTGGCTGTACAAGGACATGAAAGTCGATACATGGTACAACCTCAAACAGATAGTTGGATTGATAATAATGATTAATTTTCATAACCGAACAACTAAAATAATCATACTACATACTATAATAATATATAAATTTTTCGTTCAATCCGAAACAAATAATTGAATATATCTATAAAAATATATAAAATTTTTTGGAAGATCGATTTATTTGTTCAATCTAAAACATATAATTGGATTGTTGGTGACATTAATTTTTTGTAATGGAATAACTAAAATGATTTTACTACACACCATAAAAATATATGAAGCTCCCAATCTGATTTGTAATCTCTTTGTTCAATTTAAAACACATAGTTAAATCGTCGGTGACATTTATTTCTCATAATGGAATAACTAAAATGGTTTGTATCTTAGTTTCTTCCATTTGGAAACAAGGTGCATCGGTCACCGTGCCGAAGATCCTAAACTTACTCTCCGCAACGGGTCTCCCCAACATCCAAGTCAGAAAAACAATAGTAAAACGAAAGAGACGTCCAAACCACATAAAAAACATCTAACCACTAGTGGCAAGCATAGTGATTAGTGCATGGCATCTGCTCCTTCAAACTATAACGACGCCAATTGACATTATCCACGAGAAAAATAAAAACAAACGCCAAGTTGGATTATGTATCTCCCAAGTTCCCAGGCATGGTGGTAATTAAGCAAAGTACTTAACAATATAATCTGCATCCTAATTAAACACAAAGGGGATTAATTACTTAATTAACGGCGGTTAATCATCTCCCTGTAGTTGAGCAGCGAGTTTAGCCGCTGCAGCTGCAGCTGCTGCCTAAACCTGTTGATGAAATCGTCCGCCCTCGCGTCCACGCCGGCCTCCTCCTCCGCTTCCTCCACCTTCTTCGTCTCCGAGCTCGACTTCTTTAACCTTGAGGTCGCCGCCGCCGCCGCCGTGGCCTTACCCTTCTCCTTCTTCGGCTCCCGCGCCGGCTCCGATCGGCTCCTGCCGTACTGCGTTTGGTTGGTCTTCTTCTCGTCCTCGGGGGAGGCTACATCCGGCGCGGGGTTTGGGGCGGAGGTGGAGTACTCAGGAGGAAAGTCGCCGGAGCGGAACCGGTAGATGCCGAAGGAGCGGAGGCGGTCCAGGACGGAAGACGTTCGCGCGAGCGGGGCAGGCGGCGGCGGAGTGTATTGCTGCTGCTGCTGTTCTTGGAGTGGTGGTTGGTCGTTGTGGCGGCGGTGAAGGCGGCGGGAGGTGAGGGCGATGGTACCGATGACCAGGTTGAGCACGAGGAAGAGGGTGGCCGGGGTGAAGTAGCCACGGATCGACGACCACGTCGGCGGCCACACGTTGGATGAGGTCGCATCTGCGCCGTCCATTTTCAGGATGGGGAAGACGAGGAGGAGTGGGGAGACGAGAGGAAGGGGGATGGGTCGGGGGGGACGGTGGGGTGTTAAATACGTGGCGGGCTGATGAGGGGTTGTTGAGTTGGGCGTGCTTACTTGGCGGGTGGAAAACGTGGGAAGCCAAGCCAAGCCAAGACCAAGTGCCGCCTCCACCCTCTCATGTTTCTTCTGGACGGTGATTAGCAGTAGCCTTTTGGCAAGTGATGCGATGTGCGTGAAAGGCTTCCAAAGAAATGCTTTGACGGGGTGATTTCTGCTACCGTCTGGCCTTTGTACCATCCTCGTGCAGCTCTTCAATCTAATTGAAATTGACCCGATATAAGCTCGACAATGTAAAGTTCAATCCATTCGCATTTTTTAGAGGAATTTATGTAATTGCTGGTTGATGTTTATAGACTCAGGAGTATTATCATGTTAGCTATTTTTATTTAACATTAGCTTCAAGCCACAAAAAATTTAAATTCTTTTAAATAAGATACAATTAAAATAGTTTCTCTCAAAAGTTATAACACTTTTTTTTTTCTTATAAACTGAAGTGTCTTTCTCATTCAATATAGGTCCTGTTTGGGGTTTTCTATAAACCGGGGACCTTTTTCCTTTTCTTTTAAAAAATTGAAAAATTGTGAATCCAAATGATTTTGTTGAAGTTCGATATAGTATCTTGGTATCTAATTCTATTTTTTGCGGATTTTTTTTATTCATCTTAAGATATTTAGAGGTGGAGGTATATTGTGGGTTTGAATTCTCTAACAATAAAATCTTACATATTGTAAATAGTCGACGACCTGAAGTGATTGTGTGACAGCTCTCTTTGAACCAAGTGAGTAAAAGAAATAAATATGAGAGATTTATACAGGTTAAGATCTTGAAAGGGATTTTAGCCTTGTTGGTATGCCCCCGACTTTAATCGGTTGGCCGAGGGTAGAGGGTTGCGAGATACACCAAGCAGAATGTTCATTATCTTATTGAATGAGAGCAATTGATAATAAATTAGTAAGTATATCACATATTTATAATATAAGAAGTGGTTATTGACCATAATACTATTTTTAAAGCCATGGATGAGGGGCAGTATGACTATTAATCATCTAGAATTAATCACGTTATAAAAAATTAAGATCTGTCTTGATAAAAAAAAACATGTTCGACCACAATCTGATTGAATAGCATCCAAAGTATCCTACAGTTGGATCACGACCAAAGGAAGACGATCAATTACTCAAGATTTTCGACATCAACTAGAAGTATGCAAAATTGGTAGAGACGTCTGTGGTCGCTTGATCTGGGAGGATCTGGACTCAACAAGAGCATGCTCACTGGTCCGGGACAATCTTGTTGATCTCGAGTCAACAAGAGCATGTTCCACCACAATCATCAATGAATTAATTGTATGTGTATTGTTAAATGTTTTATCTCTAATCAGAACAAAGGTGGCTTAATTGACAAGCTGAACGCAATCAACCTATATTTGGAGAAAATGAAGAAGAGAAAAACAGAAAGATGGAACCGCTTTCTCGGTTTTCTAGAGCAAATACATGAGATTTTGTCCGAGATCAAGTCGGAAGATTTTGTTGATTCTCCCGCAGATCAATCTGATCTGTCTTCAAGAAAGCTTGAGGAGTTAGCACAACAGTTACATTCCCTTCGAAAAGATAAGGTTATTGTTCTGAGAAAGATTGTTGTTCTTGGTCTGGGACTGTTCTTCAATGTGCTTATTTGGATACTTTTTTTTTCTGTTTTCTCATATCCATTTCTTCATTAGGATAAAAGGACTGCTCGGGTGAAGGATCATCTGAAATCTATCTGTTCTTTGTGTCACGTTCTTGGTGAGGACTATGAAGGAACAATACGTGAGTTGTATCCTAATTTTGATAAGGACAAAGAATGGATAGACCTCAGCAACAAAGCAATTGAGACACTGTGCTCTAAGCAGAAGAATTTGCACGAAACAAAAATCAATAGATTGACAGAGGTTAGCATCTTAAATTCTTACACCTATCAGCTGGGTTTGAACTTTTGCTACTTTTGACTCTTAATGCTTTCAATTTTTGACAGGTTCATACACTACAATCTTCAATTTTACAACTATGAGATTAACTTGATGTTCCAATTGAAAAACAGAAAATTTATCATAACATAATTCGCCATCTTACTGTTTCAGAGCATGAAATAATTAAGCCTAATGTCCTATCCATTAATTTTATTAACTAAGTGAGATTCTCACTTTTATCATCTGAAGGATTTTTTTCTCTTATATTACTATATATATAGTTATTGTTCTTCTATTGATGCAGGTAAGAGTTGAAGAATTGAGGCTTAAAGAATTGAGAGAGCGCAAGTCGAGGTTGAAGAAAATTAGGACCTTAAGTCTGATAAGAATCTCAAATATAATAATTCTTTTCTGTAACATTGTTTCTACAACTTAAACTGTTGTATAAAAGTTGAAAATGATTCATCCAAAAAAGTCAAAGAACAACCATGCGATAATTATACGTGTGATAATTTGGATTTTTTTTATTTTTTATTTTTGAACGTGACTTACCGTTTTCAAAATGGCAGAATAAATCACCAGTAGTAATTGCAGACTTTACCTTCAAAAAAGTCTATCAAGCCAAATTCAAAAACAAAAGTTTTTTGTTCAAGACCCACTCATGCAGCTAAGAGAGTTGGAGGTAATTTGCTTTACCGTGTAAATTGGTAATTCAAGATAGACATAACAGAAAAACAGACTGATATATGAGATGTCACTGTGAAAATAATAACTGGTGTCCCAACCTACAGCATCAAAACCAGTGCCCCCACACCCAATTGGCCCAACAGGCTAACAACCTCATTGGCGCTTGAGGTTCTCTAGTGAACCCAAGGGGTCAGGCACCATGACACCATTTATGTTGCATCTTAGTTAACCAACTCAGCTTAGTTTACTTATATGATTAATTTGAAACGGAGCAACGGAGCAATGTTAAGTAAAGTGACCATTTATATTGTATCTGAGCTGTTTCAGGTTAGGGTTGGGCCCCGACCTCCACGCTCGAGAATGTTTTGGAGGCTGGGAAGGTTTTTTTGCCCAACTCGCAGCCGACTCCGATTACAGCTCATCGTCTTCTCCGATTCCTGTTCGGGATCTACAAAAAATTCTTTAGCCATGCCTCTATTTTATCGCAAGCCCGCACAATCAAATGTCACCGCTCATCATAACTCCCATGACTACGACGGCTCTGTTTCGGTGCCGGCCGCTGCGAGCGGCCTGCGGCGAGGACCGCCTTAGCGCCCTCCCCGACGATGTGCTCCACCTCATCCTGTGCCGCCTTGACACGCGCAAAGCGCTCGCCACCGCGGCGCTCTCCAGACACTAGGCCCACCTCCTCCGCGAGCTCCCCGCCCTCGATTTCAGGGTCACCGACATACTCCCACCGCGCTACCGCCGATGCCTCGTCCACCGCCGCAACGCCTTGAGATATATCCACACGCTGTTTGAGATCATCGCGGATCTCGAGGCCATCATCGAGCGGTATGAGTGCCGCGCCATGCGCACCATGATCGCCTCCATCAAGAACTTCTTGCACGCAGATGATAATGGCGAAGCTCGCCGGAGCGTCAGTAGACTGAGGCTGGAGTTCTTTTTGTCGACGATTTGGACTCGGAGTCCTCAGCCGAACTTATGCAGAATTTGTAATAGTGAGACCTTTCAAGATGACCCTTCGGGAAGGTATGCTGAACAATGGTGAACAGGAGCACAGAGAATTTAGACAGGTTCGGGCCCTCGATGGTGGGAGTAAAAGCCCTACGTCCTGTTGGGATTTCACTAAGTATGGTAAAGGTTTACAAGTGGAGGAAAAAGTCCTCACAGGCGAGGATTTTTCCTGTAAAAAGTGTACAAAGATAAGCTAAAGAAGACTTAAAAATGCTGTATGAGGCGTGCCGTAGATTTGGCTAACTTGGATCCCCCTAATTGATGCGTCATGCCATCCTTTTATACTGCTTGAAAGGGCGCCATGTGAAGAAAACTGCATCAATCGGTTGCACGGATGGTTGGATATGGTTTTTGAAACTGCTCTCAACTTCCACGCAGGTTAAAACACACAGTTATTCATGAATAACTGTACGTGTTAACCTCCTGACGGTTGTTTTTCCACGTGTAGGAATCTTCGGGATACCTAGAATATCCTGTCGTATGGACAACCGGATAGATAGATCCCAGGTATCCTGATCGGCAGATGTTCTGACCGCGGGATTAGGCTGATCGCGTAATATCCCGAACGTGTAGTTCGCGTATAGCCCACGAACTTCTGACCGCGCAAGGCTTACGGTCTGACCGCGTAAAGCTGCGACTTGATCGCGTAAAGCTTGCGACCTCGTGGTGATGCCTCTCAGAATAGCTTGAGTCCGCATCTTCAGACACGTGTCTGGTTCGAACCTGTCTTGAACCAGAAGTTTATTAGGAGTGACCCGGGTGTCAATCCTCGTCACTTTTCTACCCACAACTCCGGCAGCATCAATCGCTTGATTGCCAAGGCCGTTGGTGCCTGGGGGGTCGAGGATCTCGAGGTTGTTGTTCTGTGGGCAAAATGGCAGCCGGTCACCTACAAATTTCAGTGTGGTTGCGCCGGCATCGAGCCCGACGAGTCTCGGCTGCGAAGCCTGAACCTTGCGAACTGCCTGCTCTCACAGCTGCAGGGGTTCCGCACTCTCACGAAGCTCGTCTTGCAAGACATGCCCTTGTCGACGCCGGTCGCCACCTATGAGCGCGTGTTCACCGAGTGCCCACAGCTGCAAGTGCTCCACTGGAAGATCCTTCAAAGGAAAGTGAGGGTCCATCAGAGACAGTATCCATTATGGGAAATGAATAAAGCATTTAATGGAATGTTTGAAACGAGCCGTTCACTCATTAATGCGACGCCTTGGGTCTATAAAAAGCAGGAGGTAGCTTCTTGAGGAAGCCACTCAGCCGCGAAAAAACCCTTAGAATTCCCGCCGCTCAAAACCCTCACTTTCTTCAGCCTTCATCTTCCCCAAATCGCCAGCTTCCCCTTTGATTCTACACCATAGATGGCGTCCTGGAGCAGATCCATTCATCATTCTGAGGAGAGCCTGATGGCGCTTGAGAAGGAGGAGATCCTTTCTCCGCGGCTGCTCATTAACTGGCGACCTGCGGAGAAAGACCAAGAAACCCCAACTGTCCAAGAAGGCGAGTTGGTGGTTTTTGAGGAGTATTTTCGTTGCGGGTTCCGATTCCCTGAAAGTCGGTTCCTTAAGGACATCTTTGAGCATTACGGGTGGGAACTGATCAACCTCCACCCCAACGCGATGCTGATTCTGGCAGTATTTCAGCATCTCTGTGAAGCCTTCGTCGGAGTATATCCCAGCGTGGATCTTTTCCGACGATTTTACTTTTCGGCGTGGTCGAAGAGCACCAACGCCGCCGGATGCATCTACTTCCGGCTGAGGGATAAAAAGGAGTATCCCTCCCCACCCCTGCGAGACTCAGTGCACGGGTGGCACCAGAAATGGTTTTACTGCACCCCGCCGACCGAGAGCGGGTTGTGGTTTGAGAACTCGCGGCCGGAGAAAACTAGCGAGTTGGATACTCTCCCGGCGATGAACGCGGAGTTCATGAAGCATGCCGAGGTGATCCTTCACTTAGTCGAACAAGGGCTGACGGCACGTGACGTCATCCGAGACTTTGTGAAGAATCGGGTGAGCCCCCTACGTGAAAGGGCTCATCCGGCTTGGGAGATCACGTCCATGGCGGACACTACCCTGGACTATAACGAAGGTACTTATTTCTGACATTGAAATCCTTTTATGTCATTTTCGAAATGTATCAATTTAATTCGTATCTGGAAATAGTCCTGCCCTCAGCTGAGATTGAGAGGCGGACTAACTACCTCCTCAGGGCGTACAACGCCGAGGTAGAGGGCCCCAAGGGATCGCCTCGCCCCCAAAGCTTGATTCATGCTGGCGACGACCTTAAACAAGAGCGCCGAAAGGTAAACTTTCCACTTGGCCTCTGTTTTGCAGTTTTCATGTATGTCCAGCACTAATCAATCCCATTGGAATGAGAACAGCTCCTAGGGAGGTTTGTGGATGCAACATTCCCAAGTGAAAATGTCGGCTCTCTGAAGAAGCTGACGTCGAGGAACGTGAAGAAGGTCTCTCAGAGACCCAGGACAAAGAGTCCTGCCTCTAAGAAGACCAAGTTGAACCCTGGAGAGGGGTCTTCACGAAGCATCCCTCGTCCCGCAAGAAAGACTGCGGTAAGATATCGCATTCCTACTACTTTTTCAGGCGCGA
The DNA here is from genome assembly GCA_019359835.1 of Pharus latifolius. NCBI lineage: Eukaryota > Viridiplantae > Streptophyta > Magnoliopsida > Poales > Poaceae > Pharus > Pharus latifolius. Next base: position 5,052,377 of record CM033323.1, on the reverse strand, counting down.
CATGGAATCACTTCTTCGTCGTACAGGGAGAGGGGAGCGAGGAGGAAGAGGATGATGTTCCTCTGATTCTTCGAAGGAGGAAGATCGCGGATCTTCCATCCAGCGATGCTCCAAGCTGCCCTGCAGAAACCACAGCTGCCGAAGAGGTGGCCGTGGCTGACCCTGCGACCACCAAAGATCTTGTGGTCGCGGGTGACCTTCCAATTCCTGAAGCCCCCGAGGTTTCAGGATCAATCATCTCTGCTTCCCTGGTCGAAGGGATGACTAAGGTAAAGGATCTTTTCGACTATTCCCTCCATGACTTTTTCTGCGCATTTGACAAGTTAATGTACATACAGGAAGGAGAGCTTCCCCCTGGGTCCACTGGGGATTCCAGGGAGGAAAATCCTCCTCCTCCGCGGACAGAGGAGGAGGTAGACGAACAAAGGCCGGCTGTGACGGTTCCAGCAACTCAGGAATCGCCAAGGCCTTCAGATGCAGCCCCACCAGTTAGTCCGGTGGCCCAGGTAAAGATCTTTCTATGTGTTTTTACCTGTTCCCTAAGAATATGCTTGTAACGTGACATTTGCAGGGGGGTGCTGTCTTATTTACCATAAGGAAGGCAAGAACCGAGGACGGCTCTCCTTCGCAAGGGGAATTGTCCCAGAAGTCCCAGGAACGAATGGGATTTAAAATAAGGTAAGAACTCTTACTTGACAGTAATCTTAGATAAAAACTGTCTGACCCATTCTTCCTGTTAGGCAAAAGAAGACAGCGCCTACACCTTTAACCGCCACTGGGGAGGTTGAAGCTAGGGCTAATGAGGGAGCCTCTAACGAAGAGCGCTCTACTCCCGTGGTTCAGGAAGTCGTCCGGACCGCGGGAGGTGAAACAAGTGCAGGGACTAGGTCACCACCAGTGGCCTCTGGGGGTGGCATCCGGCCGGCACTCCCATCAACTGTCCCCGTCGCAGGCACTTCAGGCGCGCTAGCAAGGATTCCTGCTAGCATGGATGATGCCGCTTTGAATAAGTTTATGAAAGTATGATTACCTCTGTTTCGGCGCTTGAATCGCCTTTAGAGCATACTTGATTCTCTTGCTTTGTGTCACAGGGCTTGTCATGGGTGACCAGCCAGTCGCATGCTGCAATGGCTAGCATGGCGGCTGTTCAAAAAGATCGTGACAGCTTGCGCAAGTGAGGATCGTCATTCTTCTGTTAATATAAGTAGGCTTTAATTGTGACTAACTTGATTTTGCTGCAGAGAGGTTACGTTCCTGAAGAAGGAGTTAACCAAGATAAAGCTGAACTCAGTTACAGAGTTTCAGAAACTACGGACTGAAATCAATAGACTTCAGTCTGAGAATGCTGGTAAGTCGATTCCCAACTTGAGAAGACTTAAAGACGTTTCTTGTTAATAACCTCTTTTCTTTGTACAGCGCAAGCAGGTCGCATTAAACAGCTCAGCCAGGACAAGATGCTTCTCGAGTCCTCGCTCGACCACACCAATCAAGTGGTCAAAGAGTTGAGCCTACTGGTCTTCGAAAAACTGAAGGCCATAGCCAGCCTTTTGAATACCAATGTGGTAGAGTTGAGGAAGGACGACCCAAATGTCAGCGATTGGGCATCACTGCTTACAACCCAAGCAGAATCACTGCTCGAATATCTCCCTGGAGATTTACGGCGACGTGAAGAGACAATCAGGACGAGAGTCCGATCAGCCGCTTCTGCCGTACTCAGCCGGGTTCGACTTCACCATGGCCCAGATGCGAATCTGAGCGCACTGGTGGGACCGGTTGAGGTCGAGAGTGACGAACTGCTTGACGCCGTTATTGAAGAAGTTAAGCCTTTCGTTGACAAGCTCTTGGCTGAGCTAAGGATCGAATGATCCTTATATTTTGTAACCAAACAATTGTAATTACAATGCTATGTATGTAAAACTATTTTTTCAAAAGAAAGTGCATATTCACATCATAAGTTTCATACTACAAGTATATTCCTCTAGCCCCCGCCTCTGTTTTGTGAATACTGAAGCCTTAGTATTTTAAGCAGAGGGGAAAACATAAGTATGATGACCAGGGATATGCGCTTCAAACCAATGATCAAGATTAAAATAACATTTTAACCTTATTGCAAACTGATAGCCACCCGGATGACCGAAGACTAGCCAGATAGTCCCATGTGCGTTGAGAAACGGCTTATTTAGGAGTAACTTATTTGGAAGTGATCATGAGATTGACCAGCGAATCCGGTTGAAAAATGCTGTAATAACCTAACCGCCAGCGATCAGCCCCCAGGTCGAAGTTGTATAATTTGGGCTTAAAGAAAAACACTCATTGTATGAAAACAAGACATGCTTTTTATGGAAAGATGCTAATTGAACAGGAAAAAGGTGATTGGAATACTTACACGTAAAACTTGCGAAGTTGATCGATGTTCCAAGTATTGGACAAAATCCGACCATCCTCCATGGCTAACCGCGCAGATCCTGGCCGCGGTACTGAGGCGACAATGTATGGTCCCTCCCACTTTGGGGAGAATTTATTGCGGTTAGACTGGTCTTGAATTTTTCGTAAAACCAAGTCGCCCACATTGAGATCACGTGGTCGCACCTTTTTACTGTGATACTTGCGTAGAGCCTGCAAGTATACCGCGGACTTAATCAGGGCGCGATCACGCCGTTCTTCTAGGAGGATGAGATCTCGTGATCGCTGTTCGGATTGGTTGACCTGTTCGAATTGATTCGTGCGAACAGATCCAATACTTACTTCCATAGGCAACACAGTCTCGGCTCCATAGACCAAATGGAAGGGTGTCTCACCGGTGGCTCGACTAGAGGTAGTTCGTAGTGCCCATAGAACAGTATAGAGCTCGTCTGCCCAAGCCCCCGAGCGGGTCTTGAGGCGATCAAAAACACGTTTTTTGATACCTTGCAATACTTGCCCGTTGGCCCGTTCTACGGCACCATTGCTTTGTGGATGTGCCACGGAAGCAAAGCACACCTTGGTCCCAATCTGATCGCAGTAGTCTAGGAAAAGACCGCTAGCGAACTGAGAACCGTTGTCTGTGATGAGACGGTTTGGAACACCAAATCGTGCCACAATGTTCTTGTGAAAGAACTTTTGTGCGGCTGATGCAGTAATATTTCGTACTGGTTTGGCCTCAATCCACTTTGTGAACGTGTCAATGGCTACGAACAAAAACTTGTATCCATTGACCGCTTGTGGCATAGGACCGACGATGTCCATTCCCCAGATCGCGAAAGGCCATGCGAGAGAAATAGTTTGCAATGCATAAGCAGGTTGATGAACCTGTCTTGCATGAAACTGACACTGTGGACACATCTTGACCATAAGCTTGGCATCATCGAGTGCCGAAGGTATCCTGATCGGCAGATGTTCTGACCGCGGGATTAGGCTGATCGCGTAATATCCCGAACGTGTAGTTCGCGTATAGCCCACGAACTTCTGACCGCGCAAGGCTTACGGTCTGACCGCGTAAAGCTGCGACTTGATCGCGTAAAGCTTGCGACCTCGTGGTGATGCCTCTCAGAATAGCTTGAGTCCGCATCTTCAGACACGTGTCTGGTTCGAACCTGTCTTGAACCAGAAGTTTATTAGGAGTGACCCGGGTGTCAATCCTCGTCACTTTTCTACCCACAACTCCGGCAGCATCAATCGCTTGATTGCCAAGGCCGTTGGTGCCTGGGGGGTCGAGGATCTCGAGGTTGTTGTTCTGTGGGCAAAATGGCAGCCGGTCACCTACAAATTTCAGTGTGGTTGCGCCGGCATCGAGCCCGGCGAGTCTCGGCTGCGAAGCCTGAACCTTGCGAACTGCCTGCTCTCACAGCTGCAGGGGTTCCGCGCTCTCACGAAGCTCATCTTGCAAGACATGCCCTTGTCGACGCCGGTCGCCACCTATGAGCGCGTGTTCACCGAGTGCCCACAGCTGCAAGTGCTCCACCTCAAGTGTTGCCGCTGCCTTGATCACGTGCTGGTGGTCGACGCACCCATGTCGCAAATCAGGGAGCTCGTCGTGGACGGCTGCCCGGGCAAGGTGTTCTCGCTGCGCTCTCTCCCGAGGCTCGAGAGCCTGGCCGGCATCAACAATGTCGTGGTGTTTATGTTCGGCTCTGTCCCGTGCTTGGCGCGCATGAACCCTAGCTACTACATGGGATGCCCCTTACAAGTGGGCGATCTTGAAGTGTATTTCAAATTCGACGAGACCCCGAGCATAACAGACCTCGTCCTCCGGATCACTGGACCTAAGATGTGGTTCCTGCCGACGCGCTTCGCCGCGGTGTTTGCCAACCTGACAAGGCTGCTTGTCGCCGATGTGCCTTCGTCATGGGATGTCTCGTGGCCGCGCCTCCTGGTCGAGGCGGCACCTTCCCTCGAGACCCTTCACGTCCATGTTACCCTTCCGGACGAAGAGACGCGGGACAAAGAAATAGGATGGGAGGACACCGAGTTCCAGCACTGTCATTTGAAGGAGCTGGTGATGATTGGTTTCCAGGGAACGGAGAGGCAGGTTTACTTTGTGAGGTTTTTTATGGAAGTATCCAAGGCGCTGCGGTGTGTCGCTTTGTTCCAGCATGGGTGTGTCATGCAGAAGGGTCTCTGGGACTGGGAGATGGTGACAGCGCCATTCCCGTGGCCCAACGAGGATAAGGCGGCCATGTTGAAGCGGATTAAGGATGGGATTTCTGGTCGCACATCTCAAGTTGAAGTCGTTCTAGGATGATGTTTCTGTCCACAAATGTCCAAGAAACAATGCTTGGATGTTGTCACGTTTCATTTGAAAGTAATTTACGAGCTACCTCTGTTTCTTAAACGACTTGTACGATCTTGTGCTGTATGGAATGTGTTGTTACATCGTTTTTCTAAGAGAGATTTGTCAACATGTTAGCTTTTAGAAAACAAAATTTTTTAATGGTGATGGATGCTGTTAAAGAACTCTGGTTTAGGATGATCAAAGAAAGCTATTTTTTCCCCTCATTTCTTTTTGTTGTACAATGTCTCATATCAAAGGGATAGGTGATGCTTAATACAGTACTGGTTCGCAAGACAACTTACGTCTATTTGCTGATATGCATCACCATACTATTATCATGTATGCCTATGATTTATCTCTGACACTACCTTGGATGTTATTGAGGTTCAAGCCAGCAAATAGCTGCTTCGAATGTGCTAATTATTCAGGCACAAAATTGATTGTACCCTTCCTGGCTCTGAACCTTCAAGTGCAATCAACTCAAAATTATCAATATTTTGTGAAAGATCGAGTCAGTAGAAAACTATCTAGGTCTCTTAAGCTTGGAGAGACTGTTAAGAAAATATGAAAAGTTAAAATAATAAAATATGACATAAAAAATATAACAACTTAAAATAAGAAAATGTGATAACTTAGAAAAAATTCAACAACTAAAAATAAAAAAAAATGCGACAACTTAAAATAAAAATATGATAAACCTAAAAATATTCTATAACCTAAAATTATAAAATGTGATAACAAAAAAAAAATCTAAAATAAGAAGCATGACAAACTTTAAAAAAAATGTGATTATTTAAAATAATAAAATACAACGAGCTAAAAAAAGTGACAGCATAAAATAAAATAATGCGATAACTTAAAAAATATAACAACTTAAAATAAGAAAATACAACAGTTTAAAAAATCTGACAACCTAAAAATAAAAATACGACAAAACTAAAAAAATTAACAATATAAAATAACAAAATATGACAATCTAAAAAAATACAATCATCTAAAATTTATTAGATCAAGATCTATTAGTTGATATCAAAAGTGAAAATAAAAAAAGATAAAAAACATTTTTTAGCTGTGCCGTTTTATATATATATATACTTGAAAAATGTTAGCTCCTTGAAAATAAGTTTGGAGAGACTGTTAGAACTCGATTCTTCATAAAATTGCTTATCTAGTCCATTCCACCGGGAAAAAAAAATTGGTTGGGTCGACCGTATCTTTTTCCAGTCGGCTCTCGCGCCCACGCTCGCGACGCCGGTGCCTCCGCCTCTCGCGATGCCGCTTCATCCACTCGCGACGCCGCCGCCTCCTCACCGGCAAGTTTACGTCCAATCCCTCTCTCATTCTCTCTTCCTCCTGTCCCTAACGTTTCGTCCGGAAGTGTTTTTATTTCTCCTGCATCATGCGTAACTATGTTGATGACCAATCATGCATAGTATAATGATTTCGATCTGCTCATTGGTACAAAGTAATTCCAACACGTATGGTGTGAAATTTTGATGATCTGCCCCTTGTTGGTTGCATTGTGCATGTGGGCGAGAAATTGGTGATTTGTGTTGCATTGTGCTCTTTAGTTAGGGTTTTGGAATTGAGGGGATCATGAGCGGTTTGCTTGGAGGGGTTAGGTTGGTGCGAATGGTGATTGGTGGTACCTGCATTGTTGTGGTTATTGGTCGACTTTTCGGATTTGTTGTGGTGGTTGGTCTATCAACAAATGCTGCTGTTTTTGATTTAGCAATTGTGTCATCACTATGTAGTTTGGTATTGCTAGGTGGGCACTATGTGGTCATTATCTCTAGGAGGTATTAGATTACTCATTACTGTCATTAGTTATCGTAATTCTGGATTTTAGGCGGTAGGAGCAGGGCGACTGTTAGTAGAGTTGCAACTTATGGGTAGGTTTTGGTGATGTTTCTTTCACCCTGTTGCAACTTGCAACGTAGTATAATGATCTGTCCCTTGTTAGTTGCATGCAAGAGTTTGTTCTTTCACCCTCTTGCTTTTGAGTTGGGTGAAAAATATATGGTCATTTTCTTTTATTTTACTACATGGTAAACATGGTAGGAGAAGTGGGATTAATATACATACATTGTCCTCGTGGTAGGAGACTGGTTTTCAAAATATGGCGTGTATCTTTTTTCTCAAATTTTCTGTTGTTCATTTGGTTTTATTTTTGTATATTTTCAACTTCTTTCTGTTTTTTCTGAATTTTTCAAATTATTCTAAGAATGCTTGCTTTTAAATTTTTTTTTTTCAGTTTTGCCATGGATTATCAACTTCAGAAAAATGAAGTCAATATTGACATAACTCCATTGCAGGTATATCCCATTTGTGCAATCTAATTGTTGATATTTCTGCTCATCTGACCACTGTTTTTTTTTTTCCTCAGAAAATTTGGGATGAAATTGGCGAGACTGAATCCGAAAGAGAAATTTATCTTTTCCAGTTAAAAAAAAAAATTTCTAGATGCCTACAGCGAATTAATCAATCAAGCTAAGCAGCAGAGATTCCAGTTACAAAAAGAAATCGCCAATTCTGAAGCTGAGCTCGATAGAATTTGCTGTGTGTTGGGTGAGCGGCAGTCAACCTTTTTGAAAGAGGTTTGCTTCTGTTCCACCACAATCATCAATGAAAATCATCAATGAATTAATTGTATGTGTATTGTTGAATGTTTTATCTCCAATCAGAACGAAGGTGGCTTAATTGACAAGCTGAATGCAATCAACCTGTATTTGGAGAACTTGAATGAGAGAAAAACAGAAAGATGGAATGCCTATCTCGGTGTTCTAGAGCAAATACATAAGATTTCGTCCGAGATCAAGTCTGAAGATTTTGTTGATTCTCCCACAGACCAATCTGATCTGTCTTTAAGAAAGCTTGGGGAGTTATCAAAACTGTTACATTCTCTTCAAAAAGATAAGGTTATTGTTCTGAGAAAGATCGTTGTTCTTGATCTGGGACTGTTCTTCAATGTGCTTTTTATTTGGATACTTTTTTCTGTTTTCTCGTATCCATTGCTTGATTAGGATAAAAGGACTGCTCGGGTAAAGGATCATATGAAATCTATCTGTTCTTTGTGTCATGTTCTTGGTGAGGACTATGAAGGAACAATACGTGAGTTGTATCCTAATTTCGATAAGGACAAAGAATGGATAGACCTCAGCAACAGAGCAATTGAGACACTGTGCTCTAAGCAGAAGAATTTGCATGAAACAAAAATCAATAGATTGACAGAGGTTAGCATCTTAAATTCTTACCACTATCAGTTGGGTTTGGTCTTTTGCCACTTTTGGCCCTTAATGCTTTCAGTTTTTAGCAGGTTCATACATTACAATCTTCAATTTTACAACTATGAGATGATCTTAATGTTCCAATTGGAAAACTGAAGACTTATAGTGATATAATTCGCCATCTTACTGCTTCAGAGCATGAAATAATTGAGTCTAATGCCCTATCACTTGATTTTATTAACCAAGTGAGGCTTTCATCATCTGAAGGGATTTTTCTCTTTTATATATATATATATAGTTATTGGTTTTTTATTGATATAGATAAGAGCTGAAGAATCGAGACTTAAAGAATCGAGAGAGCGCAAGATGGGGTCGAAGATGATTATGGCCCTTAAATCTGGTAATAATTTCAAGTATAATAATTTTTTTTTAACATTGTTTCTACAATCTAAACTATTGTACATGAATTGACGATGATTCAACCAGAAAAACCAAGGAACAACCTTGCACTAGTTACATGTGTGATACGATGGGTTTTTTTATTTTTTATTTTTGAACATGACTTATTGCTTTCAAAATGGCAGAATAAATTACCAATAATATTTGCAGACTTTGCCTTCAAAAAAGTCCATGAAGCAAAATTCAAAGACAAATGTGCGTCATTCAAGACCCCCTCGTGCGGCAGCTAATAGAGTTGGAGGTAATTTGTTTTACCATATAAATTGGTAATTCAATATAGACATAGCAAAATAATATACTGGTATATGAGATGTCAATCTGAAAATAGTAATTGGTGCCCCAATCATTAGCATCAAAACCAGTGCCCCCACACCCAATTGGCCCAACAGGCTAACAACCTCATTGGCGCTTGAGGTTCTTTAGTGAACCCGACGGGTCAGGCACCCGTGACACCATTTATGTTGCATCTTAGTTAACCAACTCAGTTTAGTTTACTTATATGATTAATTTGAAACGGTCAATGTCGAGCAATGTTAAGTAAAGTGACCATTTATATTGTATATGAGCTGTTTCAGGTCTAAGCAGAGGTGAGAAGAACATGTTTGATATAACTCGTTCAACAACTCAAGGTTTGATGATTGATTATCCGACATTTGATGATTCTGAGTCAAGCAGTGAGTCGGACGACCAATCTTTGGATCCAGATTACATTCTGTCTGACTGACTGGGGAGCTGCTAGGGTAGGAATGGTCTGTAAAAAAAACTTACTGTTTGTGAGGAAACAAGGGACCTGTTTTGAAACCAGCTCTAGTAGACTTTGATTGATATTGTGTTGATTTTCTTGCGGTCGATGATCTGCAGTTTTTTTATGCAAAGTAATCAGGAAAAGATGATAGATTTAGGCCCAATTTATATCCATTTAAATAAAAAACTTCTTCCTTTAAAATCGTAAACTGTTATATCTTAATTGAACATCTTTAATGAATCAGGACAAGTATGTGTGTGTGAATTAGATGGATCTAAATTGGGCCAAATGGGTTTGAAAAGTATTAGGATTTTCTTTTTTCTTGCGAGGTTGGGCTTACATAAGATAAATACCGGCAGCATTAGAATTGGGCCAGTTATTTGAATTTAAATCTGGAGATATAGGGTTGGCCCCGACCTCCACGCTCGAGATTGTTTCGGAGGCTGCGATGGTTTTTTTCCCCAATTCGCAGCCGCCTCCGATTACAGCTCGTCGTCTTCTCCGATTCCTGTTCGGGATCTACACAAATGCTTTAGCCCTGATCCGTAAGCTACTAGCATTCGGAGTCTATGCCTCTATTTTATCGCAAGCCCGCACCATCAAATGTCACCGCTCACCATAACCGCTCAATCCAACGCGCACGCAGTGATATTCCCATGACTACGACAGCTCTGTTTCGGCGCCGGCAGCTGCGAGCGGCCTGCGGCGAGGACCGCCTTAGCGCCCTCCCCGACGATGTGCTCCACCTCATCCTCAACCGCCTTGACACGCGCAACGCGCTCGCCACCGCGGCGCTCTCCAAACGCTGGGCCCACCTCCCCCGCGAGCTCCCCGCCCTCGATTTCAGGGTCACCGACATACTTCCGCCGCGCTACCATCAATGCCTCGTCCACCGCCGCAACGCCTTGAGACATATCCACGCGCTGTTTGACACCATCGCGGATCTCGAGGCCATCATCGAGCGGTATGAGCGCCGCACCATGCGCACCATGATCGAGTCCATCAAGAACTTCTTGGACGCAGATGATGATGGCGAAGCTCGCCGGAGCGTCAGTAGACTGAGGCTGGAGTTCTTTTCTACCCACAACTCCGGCAGCATCAACCGCTTGATTGCCAAGGCCGTTGGTGCCTGGGGGGTCGAGGATCTCGAGGTTGTTGTTAGGTGGGCAAAATGGCAGCCGGTCGCCTACAAATTTCGGTATGGTTCCGCTGGCATCGAGCCCAGCGAGTCTCGGCTGCGAAGCCTGAACCTTGCGAACTGCCTGGTCCCACCACTGCAGGGGTTCCGCGCGCTCACCAAATCGTCTTGCAAGACATGCCCTTGTCGACGCCGTTCGCCACCTATGACCGCGTGTTCACCGAGTGCCCACAGCTGCAAGTGCTCCACCTCAAGTGTTGCCGCTGCCTTGATCACGTGCTGGTGGTCGACGCACCCATGTCGCAAATCAGGGAGCTCGTCGTGGACGGCTGCCCGGGCAAGGTGTTCTTGCTGTGCTCTCTCCCGAGGCTAGAGAGCCTGGCCGGCATCAACGCTGCCGTGACGTTTATGTTCGGCTCTGTCCCGTGCTTGGCGCGCATAAACCTTAGCTACTACATGGGATGCCCCTTAGACGTGGGCGATCTTGTATTGCTTTACAAATTGGACGAGACCCTGAGCATAACAGACCTCGTCCTCCGGTTCACTGGACCTAAGATGTGGGTCATGCCGATCCTCTTCGCCGCGGTGTTTGCCAACCTGACAAGGCTGCTTGTCGCCGATGTGCCTTCGTCATGGGATGTCTCGTGGCCGCGCCTCCTGGTCGAGGCGGCACCTTCCCTCGAGACCCTTCACGTCCATGTTGCCCTTCCGGACGAAGAGATGCGGGACAAATAAATAGGATGGGAGGACACCGAGTTCCAGCACTGTCATTTGAAGGAGCTGGTGATGATTGGTTTCCAGGGAACGGAGAGGCAGGTTTACTTTGTGAGGTTTGTTATGGAAGTCTCCAAGGCGCTGCGGTGTGTCGCTTTGTTCCAGCATGGGTGTGTCATGCAGAAGGGTCTCTGGGACTGGGAGATGGTGACAGCGCCATTCCCGTGGCCCAACGAGGATAAGGCGGCCATGTTGAAGCGGATTAAGGATGGGATTTCTGGTCGCACATCTCAAGTTGAAGTCGTTCTAGGATGATGTTTTAGTCCACAAATGTCCAAGAAACAATGCTTGGATGTTGTCATGTTTCATTTGAAAGTAATTTACGAGCTATCTCTGTTTCTTAAACGACTTGTACGATCTTGTGCTGTATGGAATGTGTTGTGACATCGTTTTTCTAAGAGAGATTTGTCAACATGTTAGCTTTTAGAAAACAAAATTTTTTAATGGTGATGGATGCTGTTAAAGAACTCTGGTTTAGGATGATCAAAGAAAGCTATTTTTTCCCCTCATTTCTTTTTGTTGTACAATGTCTCGTATCAAAGGGATAGGTGATGCTTAATACAGTACTGATTCGCAAGACAACTTACGTCTATTTGCTGATATGCATCACCATACTATTATCATGTATGCCTATGATTATCTCTGACTCTACCTTTGATGTTATTGAGGTTCAAGCCAGCAAATAGCTGGTTCGAATGTGCTAATTATTCAGGCACAAAATTGATTGTACCCTTCCTGGCTCTGAACCTACAAGTGAAATTAACTCAAAATTATCAATATTTTGTGAAAGATGGAGTCAGTAGAAAACTATCTAGGTCTTTGTGCTAAGTAAGAAATCTTAGATTATGGAGTAAGTGAAGTACTTGCATCTGTCTCCGAACAGCATGTAATGTATTTGATAGTCTGACCAACTTTCGGCACATCATGCAACAAGCAGCAAACACTGAAATGCAACACAGAGGTGTCATTCTATAAAATCTACAAGTGACACCAGTAGGATTTGAGTGAATTAGGTAAAAAATTGTTATATCCGTGTATCAGAAAACTTCAAACTTATCACAATGAGATAAAAGGGGTCATGATATATTGTAGTGGCAAGAGATTTCTTTTTGCCATCTGTTAGGGATGCAGAATGTGAAAAAAGTAGTCGCAAGTGTGTTAATTGATCAATTACCTCTAATATTACGCTTCTGAACCAATTCTGTGCTGTGATGTGTTGCAATATGAGGTCGAAATGAGCAGTTACACGTCGAACGTCAGAATAATGGTGGATTGTCAAATTAAGTGAGAGAGCTCGTTTCAATCAAGAATTTCTTAGGTATCATGACCGAGATAGAGATATTCGGTGGCCGGCTGAGCTAAAAAAGATAAATGACGTTCATGTCCCGCTCCTTCCCATGCCTCGTGCACCTGAACCTCACCTTCCACTTTGAGCTTTATGAAGTTATTTAAGCTTGACAGGTTTAGGCAAGTTGAAACCAACCCAAATATTTTTTGCTTTGTCGTTAAATAGATGTGTAACCCAATTTTTTTAATAAAATATTAACATTCATCATATAAAAATAATATTAATACACTTATTGTCAATTTTACTTTCAAATTATTAGTTTTATACTGATATATGGTCTTATATTATGAAAATCATGAAAAAAAAGACTAAAATAATAAATAAAAAAGAAGAGACAAACCATAAAAAAAAGAAAGAGAGACACCAAAATAAAAGAGATGTGAGTCCGATATATTTATTCAACTTCAAATCAGTTGATTGGATATTTACCACTCATATGTTATGTCATGTATCTTGGATATGTTTGTTTTTTATTTTTGGTAATTTTTTTAAAATTGGTTATAATCAAATCAAAATCAAATTTTGAGAAAAATAAAAGTGTTTTGTTTATAATCAATATTAATCAATTTTGAATGAATTTTGGTGGTCAAAAATTTATTGGTCTTCGTAATCAATATATATTAATAAGATAAAAATGATTAGACAAACTTCGCTGTAATTCAAATGACGATTAAATATTAAAAATATGGTTAAAATTTGGCAAAATAAATAATGAAAACAAACCAAACACGTGCTCGTGTACACGGCCATGGGTAGGAGTACTTGCACGCGATCACACACTTCTCGTTGACGTTGGAGTAGTTGCACGCCCGACTCCAAGTTGTACTTCCAAACATTGCACAAGGTTTGCTTGGCTATGCAATTTTTTTTCCTATCGTCTCTTGTCACGACTTCCCAAGCGATGCGCGCCGTATCGTGTCAGCCCCGCCGTCTTCTCCACAACCGAGAAGCATGCACGAGTTCCTAGGCAGAAACTCCCTGAATCGTAATTACTCTAGTTCCATATTCACCGACACTGAGGGCCACGCTTCTTATGGACCCAGATGCCAGTCTCTCTGGCCCATCTCACGAGAAAGCGGCCTTCTTTTCTCGGGGCCCGACGGCCGGAAAGCCACCGAGGGAGAGCATTAACCGCGAGTACCCCATTTCCATGTTTGGGACAGCGTGTCATTGACATATAAAAGGCCCCTGACATGGTGGGCCCCATCGTCGGGGCCACTTTACCGCTTCCTGCTTGTCACCATTCAAAATTTGAATCCCGCTAAGAAGTAAGAACATGTCTAATACTCCAATTGCCTTTCTTATATGGGTGCGTAGGCAAAAGGAAAAATAATGATATATCATGAAATATATATATAAGTTTTCCTAACCCAACGATAACACTTCTTTTTAGTGCTTATGGGAGCCTATAAATATTTTTTTCTCTCTTATTAAATCTCATTAACAGAAAAAAAATAGCACATGTGTCTATTTAAGCACTTGCTTCCTTTGGCATTCTCTATCTCCATCAACACTTCCTATTGGACTAAAGGGCCCCACGGAGACCAAGTGCCCGTCGTAACCGAAAAAGACAACGGCTAGCTCACTCCACTCCCCCCCACTACTCTCATTTTGTCTCGTTTTGGCTCCTTCCTCGGTTCCTCCCACACAGAACCAAGAACCAAAGCAAACAGAGTATTAGTACTCTGCAACTGCATTGCTGTTGCAGCTTCAATGGGGGGCTCAGGTAAGTGGATCAGGTCGCTGCCGGGCCTCAAACAGTCGGCCGGCGGGGGCGGGGGGAAGGGGCGGAAGTGGAGCAAGCTGTGGCGGAGCTCGTCGGCGTCGAGGAGCGGCGCGGGCAACGCGTCGGCGACGGAGATGTCCCAGACGTCGTCGGCGGCCGACGCGTTCAGCTCGGTCGTCGCGGCCGTGGTCCGAGCGCCGCCGAGGGACTTCAGGATGATCAGACAGGAGTGGGCCGCCGTCCGCGTCCAGACGGCCTTCCGCGCCTTCTTGGTAATGTGATTATTTCGTTTCTTTGCCGTGTTCGATGAGTCTGGTGTCTTGATGTGTGTGTGATTAGGCCAGGAGGGCGTTGCGGGCGCTGAGGGGGATCGTGCGGCTGCAGGCGCTGGTGCGCGGCCGGCTGGTGCGGAGGCAGCTGGCCGTGACGCTCAAGTGCATGCACGCGCTGGTCAGGGTGCAGGCGCGCGCGGCAGAGCGGCGCGCGCGTCTCTCTGCCGACGGCCGGGACGCTCTGGACGAGCGAAGCGGCCGCGCTGATTCTGCAAAGGAAGCCGAGGTATAGCCAATAATAAAACTGTTACTTCATTTTATTCTCTGTGTGTTTGTATGTGGTATTTCGATATATTGCGCTTAGTCTCTGGTGCTGTAGCCGATAATGGCTCTGTATTACGCCCGTAGGATATTATACGCATAATTTAGCTTCCTATCCTAATTCTATCGGAAGTTTCGTTAACAATTAGATCTTAATTGAATATTTTTAATGAATTAGAATATATATGTGGGTGAATTAGATGGATCTAAATTATTTGTTATCCTGTATTGAAATGGGTTTTAAAGGTTTCTTGTCTGGTGGTAAGTTTTTTATTTAATTTTTGTCCGTACCCAAATAGATTAAAATAAGCTTAGGAATTTTCTTTATTCTTGGGAGATTGGGCTTACATAAAATCAATAGGGCTGCCGGCAGCATTAGAATTTAAATCTGGAGATATAGTTAGGGTTGGGCCTTGGCCCCTTCCCGACCTCCATGCTCGAGATTGTTTTGGAGACAGAAACGTTTCTCCCCAGTTCGCTCGTCTTCTCCGATTCCTGTTCGGGATCTACACAAATTCTTTAGCCCTGATACGTAATCTACTAGCATTCCGAGTCTCTGCCTCTATTTTATAGCAAGCCCGCACCATCAAATGTCACCGCTCACCATAACTCCCATGACTACGACGGCTCTGTTTCGGCGCCGGCGGCTGCGAGCGGCCAGCGGCGCGGACCGCCTTAGCGCCCTCCCCGACGATGTGCTCCACCTCATCCTGAGCCACCTTGATACGCGCAACGCGCTCGCCACCGCGGCGCTCTCCAAACGCTGGGCCCACCTCCCCCGCGAGCTCCCCGTCCTCGATTTCAGGGTCATCGACATACTCCCGCCGCGCTACCACAGATGCCTCGTCCACCGCCGCAACGCCTGGAGACACATGCACGCGCTGTTTGACACCATCCCGGATCTCGAGGCCATCATCGAGCGGTATGAGCGCCGCGCCATGCGCACCATGATCGAGTCCATCAAGAACTTCTTGGACGCAGATGATGATGGCGAAGCTCGCCGGAGCGTCAGTAGACTGAGGCTGGAGTTCTTTTCTACCCACAACTCCGGCAGCATCAACCGCTTGATTGCCAAGGCCGTTGGCGCCTGGGGGGTCGAGGATCTCGAGGTTGTTGTTAGGTGGGCAACATGGCAGCCTGTCGCCTACAAATTTCATTGTGGTTGCGCCGGCATCGAGCCCGGCGAGTCTCGGCTGCGAAGCCTGAACCTTGCGAACTGCCTGCTCCCACCGCTGCATGGGTTCCGCTCGCTCACCAAGCTCGTCTTGCAAGACATGCCCTTGTCGACGCCGTTCGCCACCTATGACCGCGTGTTCACCGAGTGCCCACAGCTGCAAGTGCTCCACCTCAAGTGTTGCCGCTGCCTTGATGACGTGCTGGTGGTCGACGCACCCATGTCGCAAATCAGGGAGCTCGTCGTGGACGGCTGCCCGGGCAAGTTTTTCTCGCTGCGCTCTCTCCCGAGGCTCGAGAGCCTGGCCGGCATCAACGATGCCGTGGCGTTTATATTCGGCTTTGTCCCGTGCTTGGCGCGCATGAACCTTAGCTACAACATGGGAGACCCCTTAGACGTGGGCGATCTTGTATTGCTTTACAAATTGGACGAGACCCTGAGCATAACAGACCTCGTCCTCCGGTTCACTGGACCTAAGATGTGGGTCATGCCGATCCTCTTCGCCGCGGTGTTTGCCAACCTGACAAGGCTGCTTGTCGCCGATGTGCCTTCGTCATGGGATGTCTCGTGGCCGCGCCTCCTGGTCGAGGCGGCACCTTCCCTCGAGACCCTTCACGTCCATGTCGCCCTTCCGGACGAAGAGATGCGGGACAAAGAAATAGGATGGGAGGACACCGAGTTCCAGCACTGTCATTTGAAGGAGCTGGTGATGATTGGTTTCCAGGGAACGGAGAGGCAGGTTTACTTTGTGAGGTTTGTTATGGAAGTATCCAAGGCGCTGCGGTGTGTCGCTTTGTTCCAGCATGGGTGTGTCATGCAGAAGGGTCTCTGGGACTGGGAAATGGTGACAGCGCCATTCCCGTGGCCCAACGAGGATAAGGCGGCCATGTTGAAGCGGATTAAGGATGGGATTTCTGGTCGCACATCTCAAGTTGAAGTCGTTCTAGGATGAATGGATGGTGTTTCAGTCCACAAATGTCCAAGAAACAATGCTTGGATGTTGTCATGTTTCATTTGAAAGTAATTTATAAGCTATCTCTGTTTCTTGAACGACTTGTACGATCTTGTGTTGTATGGAATGTGTTGTGAGATCGTTTTTCTAAGAGAGATTTGTCAACATGTTAGCTTTAAGAAAACAAAATTTTTTAATGGTGATGGATGTTGTTAAAGAACTCTGGTTTAGGATGATCAAAGAAAGCTATTTTTTCCCCTCATTTCTTTTTGCTGTACAATGTCTCATATCAAAGGGATAGGTGATGCTTAATACAGTACTGGTTCGCTAGACGACTTATGTCTATTTGCTGATATGCATCACCATACTATTATCATGTATGCCTATGATTTTCTCTGGCACTACCTTTGATGTTATTGAGGTTCAAGCCAGCAAATAGCTGCTTCCATTACTTCTTGATCACAACGCCCTGGAATGTGCTAATTATTTAGACACAAATTGATTGCACCCTTCCTGGCTCTGAACCTACAAGTGAAATTAACTCAAAATTATCAACATTTTGTGAAAGATGGATTCAGTAGAAAACTATCTAGGTCTTTGTGCTAACTAAGAAGTCTAAGAAATCAACTCAAATTATCAATATTTTGTGAAATCTCTCTTCCAACGGCCGGGATGCGCTGGACGAGCGCAGTGGCCGAGTTGATCCTACAAAGGAAGCTGAGGTATAGCCATATAATAGAACACTATGTTACTTAAATTTTATTTATTCACTTGAAATGTGGATTGCTGCCTGCCTGTATGGTTGTTCCGTGAATTTGCAGATGTATGTGGTACTTCGATATATTGCGCTTAGTCTGTGGTGCTGTAGCCGATCATGGCTCTGTATTATGCCCGTAGGATATACACAAAACCTGTACATTCTTTCTCCTCTGGTCAATGAATATGCAGTCCAATTGCATTTGAAAAAAAAGAAGAAGATATATTTCTGTTAGGTCCGGATGTTGTTTGTGCAAATATGATGGAATTGATCAGTTTGTCACCAGTGAAACTTGGTAGAATGAAATTCCTAAATTCAAAGATACAAGAGTGATAAGAAAGTTGTGTAACGCACTAATTTTGGTGAACGAGCTGATGGAGTCTCTTCCTAGCATACTCACAGGATGGAATTCTTAATTCCCTTCCGTGCAAAACCTTTTGTTTTTTTTACCATATTTTCTGCACCTTTCAGTATTATAAGATCAATCTAAACTTCAAATTCATAAACTCTTGGTATAAATGCTAAAAATTTGGGAGCTCAACAAATTTAGCATTCGTAATATAATTTGAATCATGAAATTCTTAAATCATTCAAAAGCTAGAGGTTAAATGTTATTGCAATATAATTTTAAAATCAAAGCTGAAACTTAGGATTTAATAATGAAATTGCTATGGAGAAAGAGGCAGAGTATGTCACTTGATATGGTGGGTTTCTTTTACTTGAAAGGGACTTTCATTGGTAAGAAAATGCATGTTTTCCTTTATTTTGAGTAATGATTGAGCCCATTAAGATTTGATTTTTTAAAAATATTGACTGTGCATGTTTGAATTGATCTTGGTAGTGACGTTGTTAGGTAAGAATGACTATGATGATTGCACCAATAATGCCCTTAGCAATTAGTCATTGCCGGGTCAAGTTTGAAATCCAGATTATAACATATTGTTTTGTCTGAAATATTTTGCATAATAGGTTGGCATTGGCAATATTATTTGTTTCAATTAACAAACAGTGTGGTGTTGAAAAAGGAAAAGTGTCACTTTGGTGTGTGAATATTTCTCTGATGTTCTTCATGTTGCAGGAACAATGGTGTGACAGTCAAGGATCTCTTGACGAAGTAAGATCAAAGATAGAAATGAGGCATCAGGGTGCAATGAAGAGGGAAAGGGCAATTACTTATGCTCTTTCTCACCAGGTACATCTTGCAGAGATATGATATAGCATGGCTGCTGAACTGTGCCTTCATTTGATACAACATGTTAGTATATTTGTTTCAGCCCCGGAGTTTAAATCATTGTGGAAGGCCAACCTCTCCCACCGTCTCTCTTAAGAATCGTGGGTCTAGCAGCAGGAGCAATCACAGTTGGGGTTATTTGGATGGCTGGATGGCAACAAAACCTTGGGAGGGTAGGCTTATGGAGCAAAGCTGCTCCGAATCGCAGTGTTTTAAGAGCTTTGAGGAGCTGAACTTAGCAGGCTCCAAGCTTTCTGATACTAGCTCAGTTAAAATCAGAAGAAACAATGTCACAACTAGGGTGGCAGCAAAGCCGCCTTCTGTGCTCTCTGCTTCCTCATCTGATCTTGTGTGCGACGAGAGCTCTCCGTCGACATCTTCAGTGGCTCCAGTGTCTGGTACCAACTTATCAGAAAGAAGATCTGACAATGGTCATGTAGGAGGTCCGAATTATATGAGCTTGACCAAGTCAGCGAAAGCAAGGCTTTCAGGTTGCAGCATTCATAGGGCACTATTTCAGATTCAAAGACAAGGATCTGGGGAGTTGACAAATTACAGCCGGATGGCATTCTCTTCAATAGATGCCGAAAGCAACACCGCCTCGGAAATCTCGGTTACTTCAAAGAGATTAAACAGCATGTCTTTGAAAGGCCGTAGCATGACAAGAAGCCTGGATAAGGAGAACGACGATCGGCCTATTTCCTTCTTTTAGAGACTAATTTGCACTAAATACATCTCCTACAAATAGTTTTGTAGTTTCAAGTGTTACTAGTATATCTTCTGATTTCAATGCCTCATTGACATTTCTAATGCCCTTAGAGGAGACTTGTCAAAGGCTTCTGGATTGTGATGGTAGTAAGAACTCTAATTGAAGCCTTGTCGGATGGTGATGGTTGCTTATGTTTGATTACCTTTGCTGAATTGATAAATTTGGGACAATGAGAATGATGAAAGGTTACCTTGTTTGTTTTGCCAAAGACCCAAATTGCATGTCCTCTGTCTTGAAGATCATGAGATGTTTAGGTGATTGCCCCATTACTCAAAAGAATTGTTTGTTTTGATTGGCCATCTCATATATGATGCTGTCATCAGAATCTTTTGTAACAGTGGTTGGTGTAGAAATTGTCCTTTCACTTGTTTAATTAGAATTGTTTGACTAGTGGATTTTATTAATCTAGGTCTCAATGAAGGCACCATTCTTGTCAAAATCTAAGCTTTTGAAAACATGAGCAGCCAAGTTATGGCATGTTAAAATAAATAAACAAATCTGCAAATGATGAGATTTTTGCGAAGCTGCTGTTGTATCACTCTCCTGGTCATTGATCAGGCAAGAGAAAGGGACGTGGTGAAAGCTATGCTGAAACCGAAAACAGTAATTGCGTGTGGTAATCTGTAATCTTTTTGTTTATGTTTGGTACTCCTGCATGCATCCACTACAGTATTTTTTTGTTACCGCAGGCAGCGATATGTCATTTCTAATCTTAGCTAGATATTTTTTTGGATAAGTGCATTTAGGTCCCCCACTTTTTTCAAACTCATTTTGGTCCTTTTATTATATTTTTTGACCTAATAACTTTGGATATTATACGACAAGAAGTGATGATAAGGGATGAAATGAAATTGATTCATCATCATAAGAAGCAAATTAACACCTAATTGGAGTTAATATCTCTTTCCACTCCCTTCCATCAATATCTATGTTTCCATCTCATACTCCTTTTCTCTATCTTCTCTCTTCCCATTATGTGTTACGAGTTTTACATGACATACTAACTTAGTTGTATATCGTGTATCATCATCACCTGATTTTTTGTAAAAAAAAAATATAGCGGAGAAACTAAATTGTACCGATCTAAAAAATAGAGGAATTAGTTTGACTCATTTTAAAATAAAAGGCTAAAATGGGCTAGAGTGGAAGGTGGAGGGGTCAAAAATGTATTTATCTTTTTTTTAAAAAAAAATTAGTGACAGTAGTAGAACAATTATAGGATGAGTGGTGTAAAGAGCCATGGACCTACTGAGAAGTTGAGCAGTAACTCGCTAAGCCATGGACCTACTGAGAAGTCAAAAACAATTATAGGATGTGTGTTTGGTTGCTTGATTTTGGATTTAACCTGGCTCACAGATGCATTTTTTGAGTGTTTGGTTGCTTGTATTAATCTTTTCAGTCAGACCCGTGTGATGTAAAACTACCTCCGCAGCCTGGCCAGGGATACGCACAATCTAAGCGTTTCTCGCAACCTGGTCCGCAGATACAGCCAACCACCCACCAGAACCAACCTCTAATACAGCCAACCAAACAAACTCAACACTTATTCAGGATTTACAGATTCAGCCAACCAAACAACATCTCTATTGCATCTCACAACCTGTTTCATCCAGCCTGTCCCACTGATACAGACCAATCTATCCTCATGCAGACAACTAAACATACCAAGTGTTCGCGTTACTTTCTCTACTTTGTAATTGGGATTACAGTGTAAGAAGTAAAGTCGATCAGTGAAGGCCTTTTGCCTCAGTCGATTTCACCTCCAGGATTGGAAAACTATACTTGTCCTAATTCTGATTGTAGCTATACTTGGTGCTTTTTTCGCCTTCATGAATATAACTGTTTTAAATTTTAAATTTGTTTGTACGTTTTTTACAGTCAAAAACTCATAGTTGTAATATACACAAATCCAACAAATACAATATTCCAATAAATTCACCTGGCTCTCTTACATTCATGTATGGAAGTTGATGTCACGACTATATTTCAAGTTTTCAACCAAGAAATTACAGTGTCAGCTTTTCATCACAAATACTTCCTAATTAAAGCAACTTTTGGTAGTTACCGAGAAAAAAAAATTCCTTCCGGATCATATATTTTTCAAATACAAGTTTTGAGACCAGAAGAGAATTCAATAATGCTAGATATGAAAGTAGATTTGATTTTAATTCTTTGAAGTGTATGAAATATCTTTTTTTTTTCTGTATTTTCCTAATCTATGATACGATCAGACAATCTAAATAGATCCAATAATTCATACCTCTAATTTATATCATCTTTAATGAAAAAATCTACTTATTAAAATTTTCTTTCATAAGACTCTTATATGAAACCTGTATAACATCACGATCCAACAATTCTAACCCGAACCTCTGACATTTGACAAGGATTGCCACAACAGAATTAGGCTCCTCTGCAGGGAGGATCCGAATCAATCCAATGTAGAGGGAGACAAGACTCTGGAAGAGGGTCGGGTGATATAGAGAGACAATACAGATTTTGCCGGAGGGACCCCTACGATGACCGCGAAAATGACAATGGCGGAGGAGACGGCCCTGGTGCGATTTGAGTGTTTGACCCACTAAATAAAATAAAGAAACCACATCATTACATCACTACTACTACTACTTGCCTTAATACCGCCTCCGGTTGAAGCTTCAGAGACGCTACAGATAACGCACGCACAACCAGACACAGCACCAAGCAAGCACCTCCTCTCCATTCCGCCCACGTCCTCTTGCTCCGTCCCGATCAATCCATTCCGTTCCAAGCATCGCCGCTGAGTCCGGGGAGGAAGCGGGTGCAGATGGGCGACGGGGCGGCCGCGCCGAGCAGGTTCCGTACGATCTGCGTCTTCTGCGGGAGCAACGCCGGCCGCCGCGAGGTGTTTGGCGACGCCGCCCTCGATCTTGGCCGCGAGCTGGTACCCACCGCAATGGCCAGACGCGCCGCCTGGTCGAGTCAAAATCCGATCTTGGCGCACCGGGATGGGTGGATTGGCTTGCCACCCTCGTTTCTTGGTTTCTTGGTTTTGCTGGTATGATGTTTTAGGCTGGGAGTTGCTTTGTCTTTTGCAGGTGAGAAGGGGGGTCGATTTGGTTTACGGCGGGGGCAGCATCGGATTGATGGGTTTGGTTGCGCGGACGGTTCTTGACGGAGGCTGCCGTGTCGTTGGGTAGCTTCTTCACCTCTGTACTTGCAATTTTTTTTCCTTCTCTCTGCTCTGTTGCTGTTGTTCTTGTTCTCTGTACTGTCTAATGTGTTGGTGTTATGTTTTTGACTTGTCTGCAGGGTGATTCCTAGAGCTCTCATGCCAATTGAGGTCTGTAATTTCTCTTTATTTCTCTTTGTTTTTCCTCTCTGTTTCATCGGTGATCATATAGTCTTGTGGTCTTTCTGGGTTAGTGTTTTTTCCTTATTGTTACTCTAAGCATGATACTATGATAGTAGGGTAAATTAAATTATGCAGTGTTTCACGGGATGTTACCATTTGGCACCTGTTGGTGTTTGTTTAGTTACAATTGAAGCATATTCCATCTTTCATGTCCACTTTGACAGTGAAAGAAGTGATCGAGTTAAAAACAGAATTTGAGAAATTTGTACCTTTTTTGTCATGGTGGAATAACAACTTGGAATTCTAAGTTTGGTGACTGGTTGTATATGGTAGTGCACTTATCAATTAAGGACCGTATAGGTTGAATTTGCCAAAGTGAAATTGAATTGTTTCACTAGTTTTTCATGTTCCACTTTGCGAAAATGGATCTTGGGTGATCATATGCTAGAAGAATGGAGATATGGTTGTGATACCATGGCCTACTTTGTATTGACACTTGACAGACCAAGAATTCTCTTCACAGATATCAGGTGAAGGTGTGGGAGAAGTAAAGGTTGTCTCTGACATGCATGAGAGGAAAGCTGAGATGGCACGACAATCCGATGCGTTCATTGCTCTTCCAGGTTCCCAGATGTTCCAACATTTTATGCTACGATCATTGAAAATGCTGATTTTTTCACTAAAACATTCTTACTTAACAATCTTCTATACATCAGGGGGATATGGCACAATGGAAGAGTTGTTAGAGATGATAACATGGTCACAACTTGGAATTCACGACAAACCGGTGAGTATAATCAATCAGTAGATGTTCTATGGCAACAAGTTTGTCGTGACAAATCTAGAGTATCGCAACTGACCATTGACTTCTCAACAGGTTGGATTGCTAAATGTTGATGGCTATTATGATCCGTTGCTTGCATTGTTTGACAAAGGTGCAGCAGAAGGTTTTATTAAGCCTGATTGTAGACAAATAATTGTTTCTGCACCGGCAGCTAGTGAATTGCTGACAAAAATGGAGGTGGGTCTACTGCATTATTCATTGCTAATTCACATAATTAAACAAAACACTAGATCACAACTATCTCATATCATTTCTCTTATGTTCAGCAATACTCTCGGCAACACCAGGAGGTAGCCCCACTGACGAGCTGGAAGATTTCAGAACTGGGCTATGGAAGAACACCAAACGAATCCTAGCAATTTGACTCCAAAATTACATGATTCTGATTCACCGAGGTCTTTCTTTTTCTTGTTCTTTCCTCTAGTATCAAACTCTTTAAGATGTACCCACGATAATTTTTCTTTTCCTTTTCTCTTTGATTTGATTTGCCATTAGTCCATCCAATTGTTACTCTATCTGGCGAGGATTCAAGAAGTTGTACCAGCTTTTTACCAGTAATAGTTTGAGCAAATGTACAAATAGTTATAAATACTTTTCTTCTTTGAAGGGAACATGGTTATATTTGGCTTGCAATTGAGCAGCACAAAAAGAAGCTGATTAGTTTTATTAATACTGCTTGAGGCTTCTTTTTAGTTAAGAATGATGTGAGTGATGCAATGGACTGCTTGCTTTTTGGAGGATTTGATCGCTTTATCTTTTGGTAGTGTACTTTGGCATCGTGCTGTGCCATCTTTTTTTGCCTTATGGGTGCAGGTTCGTGTGATCTTTGATTGATAACAACAAGCACGATGTGAAATGTAGATCCATACTGTTGCTGCGTTTGTATGGGTCCAAAGTGCATGAATCTGGCCAAAGTAAACATTACCGTATGGACATATAGCGACGTCAGTGTGCTGTTCATGGATCATGACTAGGCTCCAGGTCGATTGTTATGGTACAGATAAATACTACGCTTATTTTCAGTTGCCTAGTAAAAGAATTGGATCCTCTCTTTTTAGAGTAAAAGATTTTTTCTTTATCTCATCCGTTCAATAAAAATTTGAATAATTTAGATTGATGTAAAAACAAAATTGAGATATTTAAATATCTCGTAAAAAATTTTAAAATTCTCACCCAATTTGATCTAAATAGTTAGTCTTTAATCTAACAATCCAAAGAAAGGAAAAACATGTACTTTTTGATTTTTGTTCTTAAAAACAAACCATGCGAATCTGCTCCTCAACTACCATAACTACTATGATTTCACAAATCCTAAACCACCTGTTGCTGGTCAATTTGTGAAGTTTTTCCTTTGTGAAATATAGAAGCATTTTCTAATAACTTTTCTTGTTCCTTTGTTTTTACTCTTGACGGGGATTATGCTTTTGTGTTGTACCCGGAGGTTTTTAACATATTCTAAGATAAACTAATAGACCACTATTTATCGGTACAGTCAGATAGCCAGATAGCCTACAGTTTTATAAAATTCCTCAGCAATAGTCGCATCATGTGGATCACAGGCATCAGCACGTGATGATTTCAAGGGATAGCAAAAGATCTCAATGAATCAATTTTGTCAATGTACCAAAAAAAAAAAAAAAAAAAAAAAAAAAAAAAAGAGGTCGGAAGAGCCAATATAGCTTAGGGCATGTTTGAGTATCTCAATATGTATTTTTAAAAATTATAGTATGAAAAACAGATATGTGTTTGAATGAAAAAACAAAGATAAAAATATCACAGTTTGTCCTCAAAACTCAGTTTTTTCACTGAATCAAAAACTTGGTTCCAACCCAAAGTTTTCGAAATCGAGGAAAGGACCACGTGCGTCTCATCTTGCCACCGACCGGGCCTCTCGCCCTGGCCACAATCGACCCCCTCACCTCGCCACCTACCAACGGCGGCCGACGAACAGCGCGAGACGAGTTACAAGCGACACAGGACGAGCAGTAGCACAGCACAATAAACGACGACGACGACACGCGAGTGTGTTCCTTGAAGGGCGGCGCGAGACAAGTGGTGGCAAGTGACGACGGACGGGTGGTGGCGGACGGCGCAGGACGAGCGGCAGTGGATGGTGGGCGGCGCAGGACGAGCCACAACAGATAGCCGTAAAGGTGGAAGTTTGGGTGATGTTGGTTTGTGGCGCTTGGGCTCAAACTTTTTTTTTTGTTTACTTTTGTCTGATACTGCAGTTAACAAATTTCAACCCAAACAGCTCTAATACTTCAGTTTCAAAAACATAAAATCTCACTATCCTCCTTTTCAAAATTCTAGTTTCGCAATACCACGATCATACAATACCGGCTCTCCCAACACACCCTTAACCCGAAAAATATAGCTGAACACATAATTGAACACAAAACATGGGTGTTTCAATCATATGTGAGCACTGAATCAACATTATCAATGTTCTATAACAATAACTATTTTTTAGGTGTACCTTGGCTAATTTTCCTATTAAGGCGCCAAATTGCCACAATATTAGACCTCCTCCAAGAGAGCATGCAAAGCACTGTGGATCTGCTTCTTTTGCGTGTCAGGCCGCGTTTGGGTTCGCTCGGCCGCTCCAACAGTCGACGCATCCCCGCGCCCGTCGATTCAGATGCTACAGTGCTAACCCAAATATCCACATTCTCTCTCCCGTCTGCATCCTCTCCCCGCTCGCCACCGCCCCCAACTGATTTTTGTTCGCACGGCCGTTTACACCTTGCAGAGGCGAGCTCTGCCGTGGAAGGCCTGGCGCCGGTGCATCGTCCCTGTCGGCGGCGTGGACTGGCCGCAAGGTTGTTGCGCCGGAGGTCCCTGCGTCACCGCGAGGTCATCCGGAGGGGTTGGAGCGTCACCGCGAGGTCGTCCGGAGCCACCCCTGCGCCGCCGGTCCCTGGTCCATGCTCCCCGGTCCCTCGCTCCTGCGCCACCGACAACCCGCGTCGCCGATCCCCGTGCAGCCAGTCCTCGCACCGCAGGTCCCCGCGTCGCCGCTCCCCGCTTCGCCGCTCCCCACTCCCCGCTCCCCGCGCTCCCGGTCCCCCGCTCCCCGCGCCGCCGTTTGGCCCCGCTGCCGGTCCCCGTGCGCCGCCGATCCTCACGCCGGGAAGAATCCCCCCACCAAACGGTTATTTTTGAGGGTTTAGTGTAATATTTTGAGATTGTTGTTGGAGTATGTTAAAATATAGAGATGAAATCTTTTTAGGAGGATATGTATGTGAGGATTTAGAGATCTGATTTTGGAAATATGTGTTGGAGAAGGTCTTAGGGCGAAGAACCTAAGTCCAGAGTAAACCAAGAATCATGGGATACTCTTCTCACAAAAACTGACGAAGCAAACACCTAGGAAGAAATGAGCTTGCAAATTAAATAAACATTTTAAGCATTTAGTTGTCAAACTTGAAATAGGAAGTGTAGGAAACGTCCTGGAAAAGACTTGCATTAAGGCATTGGCATGTTCCAGCAAAATATATAAAAAGTGTTATAGAACATAAATCACAAAACAAACAAAGTTGCAACTTGGGAATAATGGGTCCACAAGTGCAGGTTACATAGCTGGTTTCTAAGCTGCATCCGGAGCTTGTAAAATAAATGTCACTGTAATAGGGCACCGCAAGAAAAGAGCCTACTGTTAAATGAACGCAAATGTAACAATTACCGCAGCTTTCTAACATTGAGTTGAGATTTGAGCAATCAATCTATATATCAAATGTGTAAACAAATGTCAATCTATATCAAAAGTCTAAACGAGTGCAAGTGGAAAAGCATACAAACTCTTAATGTGAAGTTTTGCTTGATATCTGAGTACAGAATTGTAGTCCAAGTTTGCAAATACAAGCAGGTAATTTAATATGATGCTAATAAAGAGTAGTATAGTTAAAAAAAAAATGGGAAATTTGAAACTTCTTCAATTATGAAACTGATCCCCTTGTATCATACGACTTATAATATATAGCAACATTTTGCTGACCTTTTTCCTAGGTGTAGCAAGGATAAAAGTACTAGGCAGTTTGCACTAATAAGTCCATATTTACATTCTAACAATGAAAAGATAAGTAATTTGTGAAAAAGATCCTGCCAGTACAAGAAGATGATCACCCAAAGTCAATAATGATCTTAAAGAGCTTATGTAAGACAGTAAAAATGACCAAGTCAAACCAAAGATGTTGTGAACTGCCTTAAGTAAAATGATTTAGTGTGGCAATAATACAATGAGCATTACTGGCCAAATGGAAAATGAACTTTCAATTGCAATCTTTTTTCACCTAATACAATGCTTGTCAAAACATTTCCACAGATAATGCAGACATGTCAAACCAATAATTCATCATACATGGTAATGCACTTCATAGGATAACATCATCAAGCTTTACAAATAAACAAAACCAACAAGCTTATATTTTGTGCAAGATTAACCTCAAACACAACACCAACATCAGTTGAATGATTTAGCATAATCCAGAGACTCAAAATTTCATGGTAAACTCTGTGGTACCATACATGCTCTCAACCACACAGGTCAAATGTCACTAGTAAGAAATATAAGTCATAGAATCAGGAAAATGGCTTTCTAATTCTAGTCTCCGTACCTGCAATCATCTTTGGACTCCCATGAACACATATGAAAATCATAGGGAGGAGGTTCAATACCACACTTACTAAAATGAGCAACCTTCAGATTTTGTGTTAAGTGACCAATAAAAAGATGGGAATTCAATCCAATCGTTCCTACAACGCATTCAAAACCAACCTCGTGAGGAAACCTGCCAAGAAAGAAAGACTATTACCCCAAGGATCACCAGGACTCCCCTACAGCAGCACAAGGCCAAGCTCTGATGGGTTGATACCGTCGCAGATTCGGTAATTGTAAAGATAATAGTGAAGCTGCCCATCTCCAGGTCCAAACTTGAGGTTCTTGAGGAATGACTCGTTCTCCATAATGTCAAGTGCGTTGAACACATCGTAGTCATTCTGCTTTGCGACAATCAGTGCATCATTCATCAGCTGCTGCAGTTCAGTCTTGGTGGCCACATTGTAGTATGAGTATGCAGCCTTGAGCGTTGAATAGTTGGCATTGTTCAGCACTGACGATGGCAACGTATAGAAGCTGCAGAAATCTGTGACCTCATGTGTCTCAGGGCTCTCCACAAGGTAGCTATCCACAACATTCTCCCGGGGCAGCAGCCAGTGCTCGACATCCGCCTCGTCAAAATCTGGTGCGACCACAAATCTCGCGAGGTAATCCCGCAGCAGACGCGTCACTGCGGCAACATCCCGCGGCTCCATCTGCCGGAACCCAGGGGTCACTGTCTTATCCGGCAACTTGTACAACCGAATCGTCCTGCTCATTGTCATTCGCGGCCCGAGCCGGGAGAACCCAACATCTATGAGCTTCTTGGGGTTCAGGGAGCGGTGAAAGTAGCGGCAGGTGGTGACGGGGGTGGGGAGGACGACACCGGCAGTGTACGCTGCCTGCCAGATGTTCTCGAGGTGGACGCGGCGGGTGACCTCGCGGATGAGGACCGGGGCAAGGCGCTTGGAGCGAAGCTTCTTGTGGACGCAGAGGAAGTTGATCTCGGCCATGCGACTGACGTCGCTGCGGGCGCGGATGCGGGCGGGGACGCCGGAGATGAAGGCGACGAGCTTCTTGGACTCCTTGGCGCGGACGCCGATGTGCCAGGCGCGGACGAAGTACGGGGGCCGGAGAGCCCAGCGGAGGAAAGCAGCGGAGTAGTTGAAGCGGAACATGTTCTCGTCGTCCTCGACGTAGTTGTGGGCGAGGAGGGAGTAGAGGTCGGCGAGGAGGGCGTCGTCGTCGAGGTCGACGGTAAGCCACTCGAAGGCGGCGGGCAGCGGGTAGGGATCGGGGCGGACGTCGGAGAGCGGGGTCGGCGGCTCGATGGGCCCGTCGGCAAGGGATGGGTCGGAGGCGTCGCGGAACTGGCGCACCGGCTGCGTCTCCCAGAACTTGTGGCGGCGGGCGACCGGTTCGACGGCCGTCTGGATCAGGTGCTCCTGCATGCGCCGAGCGAGCGCCTCGATGGAGGTCTCCTCCGAGGAGGCCGGAGGATCGTGGGTGTGCTGCTCGCTGCCGCCGCCACCGCCGCCGCCGTTGCCGTTGTTGCTGGGTGTGGCCATGGCAAATTGGGTTTCGGATCGCGGAGGGGAGTTAGGGATTGGAGGAGTTCGCCGATTTGGGAAATGGAGAAGCGGAGAGGAAGACGGCGAGGGGTTGGTAGATCTTCTGTGCAACCGTCTCGTGGCCGCTTGTTTTTGTTTTTTTTTTCTTTCGAGTGTTATTTTGGGCTGGCTGCTTTTGCTGGGCGAGTTCTCTTTCTTGTTGCCGTCGGTGGTATTATTTGGATTTTATTCATGATTTCACTCTGAGGCTTCATTTAGACGCCCTATAAGGCGAATAGGCTTTATTTTGATATATATTCTTCTTAACAAATTATATATTTGATATTTCTGTATTTATTGGATTGCACTTCTACTTAAATCATCCCTCTTTTACTCTTTGTATTGCCTTCTCACTGTAGGTCTGACTTTGCCTATTTGATTCGATTGATTGTCCTTTGAATTTTTTTTATATAAATAATCTTTTTTTAAAACAATTGCAATTGTCACCTAATATTTTAAAAATTTACAAAAATAATTTCTTTTAAAATTGCGGTTAATCCTGAAGATGACATTTGGTAATAGAGAGTGCAGGAGGCATGCGCTGCATAGCGAATATGCCGCACAGACAATATTTCTCTATGCCGCATAAAAGAAAGCATTAAGCCTGGTAGAAATGCTGGCTCGTGGCTGCGCCACGTCGTCTTCTTCTTCGCTACCCGTTAGATCTTCTGTTCGCGGTCGGGAGCGCGCCACGTCGCCTTCTTCTTCGCGGTGCGTTGGATCTTCTCGTTCGCGGGTTTGGATCGTCGGTCTGTGGACCGTTCGATTTCGTCAGGATGTTCGGAGAACGCCCCGAGATGAACGCGCGTCCCGAGACCACCTGTCGTCGACGCCGACTTTTTCCCACTCTGCTTGGTCCTTTCCGAGATGCTTGTGGTGTGTGTTGTTTTCTGCCTCCGTTCCTCGCTCGCTCCGTCTGCTCGCCGCTGGTCTATATAGGCCGTTTGTTGCATCCGTGCAGCGAGCCCCTTGCTCCGGCGTCGTCGTCTAGCAGTAAGATCCGGTCGCTGTATCTGCGCCAGAGGAAGAGGGGGTGATTGTCGCTGCAGCCGCCGTGCCTTTGCACCTTTTACCGAGTCCCCACCACCATTGCCCTGAGCCGGGTTCGCCGCGGTCTCCGCAGTGCCCTTCATGCGTGGCCTCACTGGCTTCTTCCTCGTGCGCCTCGCCGCTCGCGAGGCCCAGCCCGAGGAGACCAACCCCATGTGCGCTTATACCCCCATTGGATTAGCCATAATTGTTCTGTACTTTCTGTGATTCCCACCGCTTGTCCGATGGATTTCTTGATCCAAAAATCTTCATTTTTTTGCTTGATCGCCATTGCATTCTCCATCACCTGTCTATGCATTGATGTGATGCACACCAACTGTTTGATCGATTATTCGTTTTAAATTGCATTTTCCCCATATGCTCTATTGATTAGTACAAGAAAAATGTTTCCTTTGCCTGTGTATTCAGTTATTGTTTTGGTGTGATGTGACAACTTCTTGGTCAATGGATTTCTTGATTCAACAGGAGTTTTTATTTTCTTTTATTAAAGCGAGCATTGCGCTCTTGATGTGTTATAAGCGTAGCCGCTGTGTCTCCTAGCTGTTTCATTCATTTCTTAGCAAAAAGTCTAACCTTTTATTGTGCCTACATTATAAGTTTGTAACTCATTGCTTATTTGGCTAGCAGTTTTCCCTTTGTATATGTGGTTATGAATTTTATGATAATGCACATATCTATTGCTGCATTGCTACCTGATAAGGTGGCTCATTGCTTAGTAGGTCTCTTTCTTTTTCTTTTTTCTTTATTAAAAGATGAGGACAGCCAACTGGCTCTGCCCAAGAGTGGTCCAGAAAGCAGTTTCTGTTGCCTCTAATAATTCAGTGACTCAGTTCTTTATGTTGATGGCAGTTGACGTTATTCCTTGTTTAGTTGACTAAAGGAACATGTTTTTATTTGTTTGGTACCATTTGTTCAGTTGAGTAGATTTAACCAGAGCTGTGATAGTTTTCCAACCATTCAAACATCCTGTTAATGGTTTCCTCTTTGTTCTCCTTTTTTCCTTACAATTTTCTAGGCATTTGTATTGTTTCATCTCTGATAAACGTATGAGATGTTCAGATGCTTTTGGTGTATATTCTTGCAGCGTGAGATCTTTGTAGGCTTGTGGTTCATCATCACGTGGTCTTTGAACCATGCATATCACTATTTGATCTCAGTTGTAACTTGTAAGCAGTTTGCTGCTACATGGGAGTGCTGTCATGGAGTTCTCTCCTACTTGGTGTATCTTTTTTTTTTCTCGATAATTTAATGATTCGTCGTAACAACACTACTCTCTGTTAATTTAGCGTTGCTGTACTCCACCTTCGTGATTGACTTAAGTCACGAGGTTTTTACCGTCCAAATCTCCAAATACTTCACACCATCCTGTTGAGCAGGTGGCTGGAAGCATGCCATCATCAAGTTTGGGAGAGTGCATCTTGAAGAGCCTGTGTTTTGGTCTGCCAAAAATGATCTTGATGAGGAATCACTCAAACTGAAGCTAAGGCATGCTCGCCTCCAAAACATGACGTATTCTTCCAAGATTAAAGTACGAGTGACTATTCAGGTGAAGATGCTCCTTATTCTTTTGTTTCTCATTACTTATTATTTATGCCATGATTTGTTGGAAAGCCATGCATGCATGGATGACCCAATGTTGAATGAGCACAAAAAAGTACTTTGAATAAGCACAAAAAGTACTTTGAATTGCAAATTGTTTGATGTGCTTGCACCATGGTTCTATTTTGAAGCACTGTACCAACATGCAAAACATCTGTGTTCTTGGAAGCTAATGCTGACACTTCTGCTGTGTATCTTTTGTTTTTCTACCTGAGCCTGTAAGGTTGATGTATGCCTGCATTTCATTTGGCAGTCATATACTCATTATTCCTTGCTATCCTAACTAATATGGCGAGATGGTTTGTTGAAGTAGAACATGAAATGGAGTAATTAATTAATTAATGGATGACTTGTATGTGAAGAACAGCATGGCAACTTGTGCATACCATTTTTACATGCTTGATCTTAATGAAGCTACTGTGTCTCTATATTTTCTTCTTTCAGGCAGTTATTATTTGTTAATTCCTCTTCTATGTGTTATGAAGATATTATATGGAAGTTGGTCTCACTTAGATTTATATAGGTGTTTTTTTTTCAATTGATTGATTGAAGTATTTTAACTGTATCAGGTTTATTCTCTTGAGAAAAGTGACAAGGCTAAATCGGGGAATGATCCATTTATTCATAGGAGGGACATCATTAAAGAAACTAACTTGATAACTGTAGGTAGGCTTCCAGTTATGGTGAAATCAAATTTGTCCTGGTTACATAGACTTGAGGAAAGTGACTGCCAGTTTGATTCTGGTGGATACTTTTTGATCAAGGGAATGGACAAGGTATTGCTTGCTGTGATCTCCCTTTGCTCTCGTCGTTTCTTCATTCGTGTATTACATGAACTACACATGGACTGTTTCATTTTCACATTGTTTTGAGCACTTTTGTACTCTTAAGATGGAACTACCAGGCTGCATGGTATCTTAAATTTTAATTGGGAACATCTTAGATATGCAAGTCTATCGTCTTTTTAGACGAACACACTGAAGTCTCTAAACTGTGACAATTTCCATGCATCATTTATGCACATGCGGTGTTACAGAAGGAGATTAACTTGATGCTACTGTGCAAAGTAGTCTGCTAGCATATGTTGAACTCATATACCAAATATGGTCTGACAAGTGCTGCGAAATATGCTATGCAGAGGAAAAATAGACATAAAACTTCTCCTTGTCTTATTCTGAAAGCGCAAGAGTCAGTACCTGGATGATATCGCCATCTTGACTGGGGGTGATGTAAACTTCAACTTGGCATTTTTTTCATGATTACTGATGATTTTATTCATGAGTGGTGCTTCATTTCTGCAGCTATTGTAATCAGAGAGGAAGTTGGGTTGTCACTGGACAGGGCAGACAAAGACGTTCTACGAACTGCCGCAAGGGTTGTTCTTACCAAAGATTCAACAGCTATTGTTGGTGATGGCAGCACTTAGGAGAAAGTAAATAAAAGAGTTGCACAGATCAAGAATCTTATTGAGGTCCCACCTTTTCTTTATGCACCAAAATTCTAGATTGGATGGCTTGGTTCTGAAATGGTCCATTTCTCCATAGTATATGTTTAGGGACCAACAGCTCTATACATACATCATTATGTGAATTTGCATTACTTTGTTGATTAAAAATGGATTTCACAGTCTTTACTGAAACCACATTCTTCTGCTGTTTTAATTTCTAGGCAGCGGAACAAGAATATGAGAAGGAAGAGCTTAATGAGAGGATAGCAAAGCTCTCTGGTGGCGTTGCTGTCATTCAGGTATAGACGTATAATGAAGAGTGGTATTACATGTCATGCGATCTTTTTTTTCTTTTCTTTTTCAGTTGTTTTTTTGTCTGATGTCTCAAGGTAGGAGGATGAGAATAACTTTTGTCCTTGTATTGTCACTTTGTAGGTAGGAGCACAAACTAAAACAGAGCTGAGAGTAAAGAAATTGAGAGTTGAGGATGCTCTAAATGCAACTAAGGTAAAGTGTCTCAACATATTCGACTATTTATTGGACGAAAAGAAGTCCATTAGTGTGATTGGGATGAAATGTGTTTTTTTTAAGCTGTGGGCTGCCTTCCTGAAATATCTATGTTCTTCTTATGTATCTCTGAATTGTTCGATCTTTCAAAACAGGCTGCTGTGGAGGAAGGTATCGTTGTTGGTGGAGGGTGCACTCTTTTGAGGTTGCCGGCAAAAGTAGATGCCATCGAAGACACTCTGGAAAATGATGAGCAGAAGGTACAAATATTAAAATGGATCCACTTCACAATTTGGTTTAATTAGTTTAATCAGATCTGGTCACTAAAGAGGTCACCGGTATTTTATATGATTTTTATGGCCTGAAGCAATTTTCAATGTACTATGCGTGCCAAGTTAACATGTTCTTCTTCTGTCATGTTGTTTAGGTGGGAGCTGAGATAGTGAGGAGGGCCTTGAGCTACCTACTTAAGTTGATTGCTAAAAATGCTGGTGTTAACGGCACTGTGGTTACCGAAAAGGTTAGGACTCTTTCGGCTAGAGATTCATATTTTTACAGTGTACATGGTGTCTAACACATGTGTGAGCTATCAGGTTCTTGGTAATGACAACTTCAAGTACAGTTACAATGCTGCCACTGAGAATTATGAAGACTTGATGCCTGCTGGTATTATTGATCCCACTAAGGTTAGTGTCCTTATGCCATTCCTCCATTTCTGCTCTGATAATACTAAAACATCGGTCTGGTAGTAGTAGCACACAACAGCACTTCTTTGCGGGCCGTCTGATGTTATGTTTGCGGCTGTGGATTGTTCTTTGTGCGCCGCGCCTGATTGTGTCGGATTCCTTGGGGGATGTCTCTGGATGGGTCGGTGTCCGTGAGCCAGCTGTCGCCGATGCCAGCTTTTCTCCACTCCGTCAGTGCCTTCCCGAGAATATTGTGTGTACGTGATGTTTTCTCCGTCCCTCCCCTCTCTCTTGCATGCTCTGTTTGCCGCTGTTCGGCCTGCCTCGTTTGTTGCTTCCGTCCAGCGGGGTCGTTCGTTTGGCGTCATCATTTGCCTCGATGGTGGGATTCCGTGCTTTTCCTCACTGTGTTCACTGTTGTTCCCCGTTCCCATCGCTGTTGTTCCCCGTTCCCAATGTGGTGTGTATCTGTGCTCAACAACTCGGTATGTCCTTCCACTGTGCTCCTGCCTTTTTTACCTCTCTGTTTCTTTTGGTTTTGCTTACTTTTCTTTTGCCTTTTGGGGTTGCTGTGCCTCCGATCTGTTGCTGCCCTGCGTTTTCGTGTTCTGCTGTTTCGCCTCGAGACGTTCTTCGGTGTCTGCTGACTAGCTTATTCTTTTGATTTTGTTTTCATTTTGTTCGTGCGTTCTTTTCTGTTTTATGAGTTTTTGTCTCTCCTGGCAGGTGTCTACCTCCCAGCATTGCGCTCCTCATGGCCACGTAGCTTCCCTGTGGATACCTGGTTAGTTTTTCCTCTTTTCTCTATTTCCCTATTTGTTTGCTTCTTTTCCTGGTTCATTCCAATGGATTCTGTTTGTTGCCCTCCTGCTTCGTTGTCAGAGTTTTTTTGCGACAGTGCCGGTGTTTGATGGTTATTTTTTTGTCGGTCTATACGGATTGTTTTTTGTCTTGTCTGCTAAACACTTTTTTTTTTCTTCTCTTCCAGACATGACATTTGTTTCTCTATTGGCACCACCTTTTTATTGTTGTGGTCATTGCTTTGGTTGGTATGGTCGTCGATCCTGTCTGGTTGTGGGGCTGTGTGTGGTCATTGCAGCGGCTGGTTTCTCGACCACATGCTTCTTCTTTCTTGTGTTTGGATATTGTTTTACTTTTTGAGTTACTTGATTCGGCTGGTTTCCCTTTTTGTTGGTTCTTGCATGGGTTCGTTTATTCCACCTGCTGTCGCCGATCATGCATACACGGCTATCATTTTGAGTCATGCCCTGTTTGGTTGTGATTCCGTTTTTATTCATAGGTTTATCTTTTGGTCCAAATATTGTGTTTATTTTTCGGGCTTTCATGCCTGTTTTCGGACCGATCGCTTTTTTTTTTGTCGGAACTCTTTTTCTGCGCCTGATCGTCACCCCCCTGCTGGTCGTTGGCGTGCATACTCGAATGACCAGTTTATTTTTTAATTGTGTTGTTGTTCATTTTCGTGTTTTAGTGTTGGTCCGGTTTACATTTTCCTCGACGCATTGTGTTTGTTTTTTGTCGCTGGTTTATTTATTTGGCTTTCAGTGTTGAATCATGTGTTGATGGTTGCCGGACCGATAATTTAAGAATGTAGAGTGGAAATGTAAGACAGCCTGTGCATTAGATTGTTAAATAGTAGACATGCACTATAGATGCCCCTTGTGAAATTGTTGGTCGCTTGGACCACTTGTTATCCATATGTTTATGAATGGTAAGAAATTTAGATTTAGATTCATGAGAAATTCGCTCTGTATGATTGCGTAGCAGCATTTGTATCTCCAAATGGAGACGTTCTGTGTGCATACGATATGCATCGGATAAAAAATTGCCGTTTAGTTGGGGTGCCAGCGGGTAATCGGAATGGTCAGCTTTTCATTTACATGGGGACCATGTGCTGATGGTTGCCGGAGTAATGTTTAAGAATGTAGGCTAAAAACCTCTGTATTTTGGTTTTATTTAAAGATATGATTGATTTCGTGTCTAAGTTAGATTGTGTGCTATGATTTTTTATTGTTCGCTGCTTGCTTCTTAAAATTGTTTTCACCCAATAGCTGTGGTTATATTTTATTTTTTACTTTGATCGATGAATTCTCTGCATACACGATCAGATGAGATTAACAGAAGAGTTAATTTTCATATAACGTCTTGGTTTCTCAAATAAAATTTGTTCCTTCCACAAATTTGAGGTTGACTATTATGAGACCTCAGGTTCAGATTCAAGGACTCTTAAACAAATATTATTTTCCACCAGAAACAATGACATTTTTTTTTGTGTTTTATGCTCTATCGTCTGGAATGGCTAAAAATATAGCCAGCTAATGCCTTTTTCATTTTCGATGATTTTCCGGTTGTACTCATATGGTAAAGATGCAGATCGTGATTTCTAAACTCGGTTGTGGTGCAGATCATGTTTGGTTTATTTGTTTATCATCGCTTTCCTGTTTTACGTGGTGCTACCGCCTTACAACTGGACTAAATTCCAACTTTACAGATTTTTCGATAGATATTGTTTTATGCTCTATCATTCGGAATGGCCACAAATATAGCCGGCTGATGCCTTTTTCATTTTCGATGATTTACTGGTTGTACTGATATGGTAAAGATGCAGACCATGATTTCTAAACTGGCTTGTGATGCAGATCATGTTTAGCTTATTTGTTTATCGTCGCTTTCCTATGTTATGTTGTGCTACCGCCTCACAACCGGACTAAAATCCAACTTTACAGATTTTTCAATAGATATTGTTTTTGTCTCAGCAAAGAGACCCTTTTTTGATCCTGCCGAAATTTTCTCCGTTTTATTTGCGTGCCACACATATTGTCGTCTCCAGCAGCTGACATTGTGCTTTATTGCGACTCTGTTCTGTTCCGCAGGTAAATTATTTGTCTTATGCTTTCGCTTTATGTGTGACTATTCTTTCATGTGCTGCACATACTTATTCTCTTATTGCCTCTATTGATACGTGTTATATCCACTTTTATGTTATTGATTGTTGCTCGGTACGTCCACAGTGGCCTACATATTTCCTTTTCTTGGGTCCATGTTCCCTTTTTTCTGTGGAAAGCGCTTTTTCTGTCTCCTATCATACCTGATGATGGCTTTATTCTTTTATTTTGTTACATGATCCTTTCATATTATATCGTCCTTTGTTTGCGCTGCTATGTGCTTTATGGGTTACCCAGTGTAGCTCGCTTCCATATTTCATGCATCCTACACAAGATTGCAGCATTGGAGGATTGCCTTCTCTGCATGAGATAGAACCTTACATGAACTAGCGTTGCGTTGCATCGAACTGATACAGACCGGCCAGTTTCGTCCATGGAAAAGCGCCAAAGTAGGCCTTGTTGGTTTTTGTTGGATCCACAATTATCCTCTTTGTTTCTTATCAAGTAGATCCTCATGCATGTACCTCTGATAATCGTCTATAGGAGACCATTTCTGTCCCCATGTTACGATTGAAGAAGCCAAGAGAAATCGAAACAAAAGGTTGTCATCTATCTATCGGCGCAGCCAAGACCGATCAGGTGGTTGCTTACACTGGATGCTCTACGTTCTGTTACTTCATCACGACTAAAAGATCTGTTTTTGTTTGCCGTTTTCTATTCCACTGTAGGCCTCTTGTTGCGTGCTCCTACTCACCCTCATATATTACCATTATTAAAGGACTTTGTGGATTCTATAAAAGGTGCGGTTTAGATAGCTATATGTATCTCCTTAATACTATTTTCTACCATTCTCTATTGATTGATTGTAGGTTTCCCTTTTAGCATCGTACCCTGACCGATCTTATTATGGTGGCCCTGACTATGCTTGCAATTCATGCCATGCTGTCTTTTGGTACCAAGAAAGAGTGAAAAGTGAATCCGCTCTCTCGAAGCGTAAAATACAATACAACCTATGTTGCCGTGGAGGGAAGATTGCCTTGCCTGTTGATAAAACACCTCCACCTTTCTTGGATTCTCTTTTACGGTTTGATGGTGATCTTCGATCCAAAGATTTTATGAAAAAGATACGATCTTATAATTCGATTTTTTCTTTTACATCTTTGGGTGCAGACATAGATCGGTCTTTAAACATTGGTAATGCGCCTTATGTTTTCCGAATAAACGGTTTGGTCCACCATCGAATAGGCAGCCTCCTTCCTTCTTGTGGAGCAAAACCTAGATTTTCCCAACTTTATATCCATGATCCACAACATGAATTTGAAAATCGTCTTGGTCTCTTTGAATCAACCGATAGTCAACATGGTTGTTGTGATCCTTCTATTGTTCGATCTCTCATGGCTATATTCGATGAATCTAACTCGCTTGCTAAGAGTTTTAGGATGGCTAGGGATCGATTACGTGAACATCCTGATATGAAGATAGCTTTACGCATAGTAGGTTCTATAGATCACAATGGTCCGCAATACAATTTGCCTACCACTAATGAGCTTGCAGCCATTATAGTTGGGGATTATTCTAAAGATGCTTTTCAATATGACATCATTGTTCAGGATAGTGCCGGCCCATTAAAACAGATTTCAAACTTGCACCCTGCATATATGGCATTACAATATCCCATTTTATTCCCTTATGGTGAGCGTGGCTTTCAGATTGGTATTAAATATACAAACCATGCCGAATTACCAGAAAATGCAAGGAAGCATGTTACGATGCTTGAGTATTATTGCTACCGCTTT
This sequence comes from Pharus latifolius, assembly GCA_019359835.1. Lineage (NCBI taxonomy): Eukaryota > Viridiplantae > Streptophyta > Magnoliopsida > Poales > Poaceae > Pharus > Pharus latifolius. The sequence goes on along the minus strand of CM033323.1, from coordinate 5,012,361 downwards.
CATTATAGGCGCAACCAACATAACCCACATATTTGTTGTGGTCGATTATCGTTGCAAGTTGCGGTTGATGCGTTTTCCACTGTTGAAAGTAATCGTTTACGATACATTTTTGATCACCAAGATGATTTCCGTTGTGAGAGCGTCCAGGGTGTCCATGATGCGATTGATAGAGCTCATATTGCTGGTGGTTCTGTGGGTAAAAAGACGATCCTACCTGCTAGCTTTACTGGAGGTCGGAGATACATGTCTCAAAATTACCAAGATGCTATGGCTATATGTCGTTTGTATGGCGCGCCGAATATTTTCCTTACATTTACATGTAACCCAAAATGGCAAGAAATAGTCGATGCATTAAGGCATGAACCTGGACAGAAACCATGTGATCGTCCAGATGTTGTCTGCCGTCTTTTCAACATGAAGCTGAATGACCTCCTGGCTGATATTAAACAGGGCCAAATTTTTGGTTCTATATTGGCAGGTGATCTTTTCTTGCTTCGCTTTTATACTGTGTTAAAAAAGTATCGCATCATCATCATTGGATACACGATCTAATTTCACTCAAACGCTCTATAGTGCTACACACGGTTGAATTCCAGAAGCGCGGCCTTCCACATGACCACATGCTTATATGGCTGGATGGGAAAAATCGGGACCCATCACACTCGTTCATTGACACTATTATCTCTGCTGAGATACCCGATGTTGCTGTGGACCCTTTAGGCTATGCTTTAGTTGACGAGTTTATGATGCATGGCCCTTGTGGGCCATTAAACCAAAAATGCCCTTGCATGAAAAACTCAAAATGCTCAAAACACTATCCAAAACTATTTCACCCTGAAACTATTATTGATGATAGTGGATTTACAATGTATAGGCGCCGTGATGACAACCGATTTGTTATAAAAAATGCATGCCGACTTGATAATAGATGGGTTGTGCCTCACAATTTGATTTTGCTAAAAAAATATCAGGCACATATAAATGTGGAGTGGTGTAATCGAACCAAATTGATTAAATACCTATTCAAATATGTCACTAAAGGACAGGACAGAGCAAAGGTTGCTTTTCAAGTTTCCCTTGGTGACATGAATAGTCCAACCAATGTTGAAGCCACCCAACACGATGAAATACAAGAGTACATTGATTGCAGATACCTATCAACACATGAGGCTATATGGCGGTTGTTTGAATTCGATATACATGCTAGAATGCCTACAGTTGAACGGTTGACTATACATTTGCCCAATATGAATTATGTTCGTTATGATGAATCGGCTGCCCTTCATGCTATTGTCCAGAGCCCTGCCGCTGAGAAAACTATGCTTACTGAGTGGTTTGAAACCAATAAAAAAGATGAGTCTGCTCGTTTGCTTACATATTGCGATTTCCCTACCAAATGGTGTTGGGATGACACTGCAAGATGTTGGAGAAAAAGAAAACGAGGACACAGGATTGGTAGAATATACTTTGTTAGCCCTTCCTCAGGAGAACTATATTTCCTACGCATGTTGCTCATGACCGTACGAGGTCCGTTTGGTTATGCCGATATTAGGACTGTTGATGGGACTGTTTATGATACTTTTAGAGAAACATGTCAAGCTCGAGGTCTTTTGGGCGATGATAACGAGTGGTATAGCGTGCTTGATGATGCTGTTCTGTGCGCATCGTCTTACCAACTTAGACACCTATTTGTGACACTTGCTATTTTCTGCCATGTTTCTGATATACGAGCTCTATTCGATAAATATTGGCGAGACCTTGCTGATGATATCCACCATCGACTTAGATGTGCAATAAATAATCCGCGATATTGTGCGCCTGATTTGCAACTAAAATCGTTGTTGCTAGAAGAATTAACACATCTCTTTTCTAACAATGGGACTTCCATTTCTGAATTCAACTTACCCAGTCCTACTCCCAATTCTATAGAATGCACGGTCAATCGACTGATAATGGACGAACTTGCACATGATCTATCTAGCCTCTCATCTGAAGCATCCAGATTGATTACGATGTTAAATAATGATCAAAAAGCCATATTTGATACCATTGTACACTGCGTCTGTTCTGATTCTCCAGGGCTATTTTTTGTGTCAGGCCATGGAGGAACTGGGAAAACATTTTTATGGAACGCAGTTATTACCAAAATTAGATCTTATGGTAAAATTGTTTTGGCTATGGCGTCATCAGGTGTCGCTTCTTTGCTTTTACCGAGTGGTCGAACTGCGCACTCTCGTTTTAAGATACCCATTGAAATTGATGAATCTAGCATATGTAACATAAAACGTGGCACATCACTTGGTGAATTAATCAATAAAACTTCGTTGATACTATGGGATGAAGCTCCAATGACCAATAGACGTTGTTTTGAAGCGCTTGATAAATCATTACGTGATATCATATCGGCTGACCAACCACATGCATCAATTATACCTTTTGGGGGAAAGCCTATGGTTCTCGGTGGTGATTTTCATCAGATACTACCTGTTGTTGAGGGAGGTTCAAAATCCGCTATTATTGACGCTTCTATAACAAGCTCGCAATTATGGCAACATGTGACCTTGCTAAGCTTGCATATCAATATGCGATTGCATAATCCCCGTCTTGATGAGATTTCCCGAAAAGACCTCAAACTTTTTAGCGATTGGATACTAGACCTAGGAAACGGCGTGTTATCAACTGACCAAAAACAAGGGGAATTAGAACCAACATGGATTCGGATACCAGACGATTTACTTCTGATGACAGAAACCGATAAGCTTACCGCTATAATTGCCTTTGTTTATGATGATTTTCGTACTTCACACACATCTGTAACTTACCTTAGCACCCGTGCTATTATTTGTCCTAACAACGATACTGTGGATGTAATCAATGATGCAGTTCTCAATATGGTTCCATCCGATCAAAAAGAATACCTTAGCTGCGATTCTATCTGTAAATCAACAGATACATCATCACATATTGATATATTATATCCGATTGAATTTCTTAATTCTATAAACTGTAATAATTTCCCCTGTCATAGACTACTGTTGAAGAAAGGAGTCCCTATCATGTTACTTCGCAACCTAAACCAATCTTTAGGCCTTTGCAATGGTACGCGCCTTATTGTGAAGAACTTAACATCCCAATTGTTAGAAGCTGTTATAATAACAGGGACAAATACTGATGCTGTTGTCCATATTCCCAGAATAGTTCTTAACATGTCAAGTACTAAATGGCCTTTCATACTCCAACGAAGACAATTTCCAATACGAGTATGCTATGCGATGACAATAAACAAAAGTCAAGGCCAGACTTTATCTAGGGTTGGTCTCTATTTAAAAAAACCTATCTTCGCACATGGCCAACTATATGTTGCTGTCTGTAGGGTGACATCACGTAAAGGATTAAAAATCCTTATAGAAAATGACGATGGCACTTGCGGCAACAAAACCCGTAATATTGTCTACCATGAAGTTCTACAAGTTGCTCACTCTTTGGTAGACCATTTATCTGTTTCCTGCTTATCTGATACCCTATGCATATCATATTTCTCTAGGTTATTATTTTCATTTGTTTGAAGCCGATACAATTATCTCTGTTTATATCGATGAAAATAACACTTATATTGTATTGATGGCGCAACTGTTTCCTTTCTGAATTTGTCTTGTTGCCACTTTCGTGACCCTTTACTTCTCCAAAAAAAAGATTCTACTTGTTTGTTCGCTTGCTGTTTGTGTTCGCTTCTCTTTCGTTGCGTTCCTAAATTTTAACAAATATATTATTTGTCTGTTTACATGTCTGTGTAATTCACCGGTCAAACACACCTTTCTATTACATGTTTGTTCTGTGTTAAGAAATATTAATTATTTTCTATATCTACTTTCTGATGGATGGTTTCCCTCCGTGTATCTCTATACATCTGATACAATCGTTTATTATTTTGTTTGTTTTATAGGGTTCATCAGTACCACATCGGCCTTGCTGAGCATGCGCTGTATTTAACATGTAACAGTGCTTTACATTTCCGCTTCCTCCACATTTTAAGATCACCAATAACTAACAAAACATAAATGATGTTAGATAATTTCTGTCAATGGTCTCTTCGTCGCATTTTAAATCTCGTTTTCCTTATCTTTTTAATTATTTATCAAATATATATTCTATGTTGTTCTTCATTCTGACGAAAGCTTTCATATTCTTTTGCTTTTGCTTACCGTACCTATTCCTGTGCTATACATTTTTTTCCCCATCAATCATGTGTTTTGTTTTGCTTATTTATTTGCTTACTATCTTTTCCCTGATAAAATAAAACCAAGAAAACATAATAAATATTTGCTGTTTTCCTTTATTATTAGCAGATGGATTACTCTTTGATCTCTGAAATTACCCCGGAAAAACAGCAATGGCGAATCCGTGCTCGACTTAGTAGGATGTGGGATTTTTGTGATCCCTCCAATGACCAGAAACTAATACATGTAGAGCTCGTTTTAATCGATGAAGAGGTACGGTCAACCTTTTTTCTCTCATTATCTGTATGTTCGTGGTTGCTCATTCACATTATATAATAATTTATTTATACATACATATTTATCAGCGCACTCATAGCACCTTATATTTTTATATTTCTATTCTAATTTATATGATGTTATTCTCATGGTCTTTGATTTTCCCCATCAACTCTGATTTTCTATCGTCATTTCTCACATTGCCTTATTCTTCTTTCATTTGCTATGATTAACACTGTTTATTACACTCCCTTCCTTCTTTACTTTACATCAGATATTTTTTTTCACTTTCTTCTTCCTCATATTTGTTTTTATAATAATGTTATATTAGTTTTTGTTCTTTGTGCTTCTTTCCGATTGAAAAACCACATTACTTTATTTTTTGTTTTTCCATGGCTTTTAATCTGATTTCCAACATCTGCTAATTCGGTTTATCTCAACTCCGATTATATGTTTCCTTTTTACGCTGTTTCAGTTCTTTTTGTACTGAATAAACCAAAAAAAGACGTCTTTACAGACCACTTGTTCCACCATCATCACCATTGCTTTTATTTTAGTTCTTAAACAATACATTACCATTTTTTCCCCTCCAATTTTTTTTATCATCCTATTGTATTTTTTGCAGGCCAATTCGATCACCAGTAGAATTTTCAGAGATCATGCTCCTAAATTAAAGCCGTTGTTGTTCGAAGGAACAATCTACTACTTTCGTTATTTTAGAGTCATGCTTGCCAAAAACTCTTACAAAGCTGTTGACAACAAATATATGCTTCAATTCACAAGTTGGACAAAAATCGAACAGAGCCTAAACAACCCTATGATGTTCCCTTCATATGTGTATTCTCTTGTTGATTTCAACAGTTTAAAGCAACGTAGTGGAAACCAAGAATTCTTCACTGGTTTGATCCGGTTTCCTATACATAATTAGTTGTTTTCCAGATCCCATATTTCCTTGTTCAACACACATGTATGCTTGTTATTTTCTGCTTTCATCATAATTCAATTTTTGAACTTTACCCATAGATGTCATCGGCCTTATCACAGAGGTCTCAGGATTGGTTTCTATCAACATTAAAGGCCGCGCATCGAGCACACAAAAGAGGGACATTTGTATCCGCAATACAAAGTTTACATTTTCCCCTTACTTAACATACGTGTTTTCCAAGATTTCTTATTTGCTTTGCTCATAATTTATAAATTTGTGTCTCATTTCAGCAATGACAGCAAAATTGTTACATTATGGGGATCACGTGCTATTGAATTTGATGCAGAGGCCATTTATCAGTCTAGCACAACTGAACCAGTCATTGTTATTTTCGTCGGCACCCTCATTAAACATTTCAAAGGTTTTTCCTTACTATCCATACATGATCGTTGTTCACTATATTAAAATTTTCTTATGTATTTTACTCGCTCTTTATTTCCAACCATATTTCAGATCAAGAAATCATTTCTGGCGGCCCAGCCTGTAAATGGTATATAAACATAGATGTCCCCGAAATCAAAGCGTTTAGAGAAAGGTATCACATCGTCAGAAGTATTTCATTGATATCATACTATGAACTCATTTACATCAATAGACTATCCAACTTGCTGCATAATTATTCCATTTGTTATCTATTTTTTTTAGCTTACAAGATGGATTCGAACCCATCAAATGGCTGCCAACAGATGGAGACGCCCATAATAGTGTGAAGGCTATCATGCCTGCATAGACTATGACAATTGCTGAACTCATGGCCCTCAATCCACATGAAGCTGAAGTGATTTTTTCCACCCGTCGATTTTCATGCCTTCACTTTTTCTTTCCAAAAAACTAATAGTTTCCTATAACGCAGAGATCAAAGTATATCTGCAACATCATCATAACAGATATCATAACAACTCACTCATGGTGGTACACAGCTTGCATGGATTGTAAAAGAACTGCCAAACCTTTTGGAACTCAATATAGATGCAATTCATGTGACCTTGCTCCTACGCACGCGCAACCAAGGTATTGTATACACTACAATCTTAATCAATATATTACTGTTATATTCATTGCCATTTCTAAACCTGTTTGATTAACAGGTATAAATTAGCTGTGATGGCTGGAGATCACACTGGGATTGCTGAATTTGTGCTTTTCGGTCCTATTGCGCAACAGCTCATCGGCAAGTCCGCATTGGCCCTAATTAATTCAAACCCCGACAAACATGATGTTCCAGAGGACATCACAAAACTTCTTAATCAAAAATTTATATGGAATGTTAGCGTGACAGAAAAGAGTTACAACAGCACTACTATTTCGCTGCAAGTTAACAATATTTAGGATACAGACCACAGTCATTCAGCACCCCAACAGGCCATTCTCGAAGCTCATCATGTAGCAACTCCACTGTCATCTTCAGATCAGAGCCTCATTGTAGACAGTCCCAAACCTAATTACCCTACTTATCACAGAGTACCAAAGGGTAAATCTGCTGCTGTCACCAGCAGAGACGACTCAACCTCTACATCACCATTGGGTATTGAAACGCCTCAAAAGGTAGATCCACTTGTATCTTAATATATATCATCTCTCGTGCATTGACTGATTTTACTCTAACAGATCCTTCTCATATGGTTTTCTTATCCAATTTTATTGCAAAGCAGCTCATTACTGTGGACGCTCATACCCCCTTGACAGATTCAACTAAATTATCCACTTCGAGGAAACACCCTCGGTGATACTCTGTTTCTATCTTATGCAGATATATACCAAAATATATATTGTTATTTGCTCTCACTGATTAGTTACTTTGCAGTGTTGACTCTGAAGACTGCACCACATCTGCTACCAAAAAAACTCTTTTCCCTGTTAACAAAGACAAACATATTTAGACCAAGTTAGTACATTCATAGAGTTTTTTTTCTCGGCACATACTGTTGTACAGATCATTATCTTATTATTTTTTTCCCTCCTATGTTTTTTCTATGCAGGCCGCATACTGATCGCGCTTAATATCACATTCTGTGGACACATCAACGCAATATCTGTGTTTTGCTATGCTTTCATACTATTTGTTTCCCCTCACAAAATATTAACCTACTCGATCTTTTGCCGATCTTATATATCTCATTTTGTCTGAATCTGTTAATTCCTTTTGTATTAACAATCCTTTCCTAACATAATACTTACTTCACACCAATGGTTATATTTGCTTCTTACCTGATTGATGATACTAATTTCCCTTGCCTTACCTGATGGGTAGCTGGATGGCATATCTCATTAGCATCCTGTAGTTTTGATTTTGTTTATATACTATTGTTTGTTTTCTGAGTTTTTGTTCAGTGTGTTAGGTGCGCATGCCCGATCATCGTGCTCTGCCATGGCTGGTTATTTTCCCTGCAGATAATTGGTTAGTGTTTGTTTCGTTTTATGTTTTTGTGTTGCTTTTTTTTTTTGCTCCATTCCGGCAGATTTCGTTTTTATTTGTCGTTTTTGCTTTTCATTGAAAGGTTGTGTTTGTTTCTCTCTCACTGGTGTCCATTTTTGGTCGAAACCGTTGTTCATTGTGCCGGTCCTCATCGGCAAGGACCCCTGCTCTTTGTATCCATCATATAAAGAGCATTTTGGAAGCCCTCCTGATTTACCGGCCCACTCAGACATGCACAATGTTAACCACTAGGTTCAGAATTACCCTTCTTTTTTTCAATTTTGTAAAATAATGTGATGACATAGACCAAATGTGACAAACCTAGATCGATAAGCTCCAATGATCTTTCTTTCAAATAGATAAACTAATCCACTTGTACATTCAGGGATTATGGAGAGTAGGCATGTGCTTCTGTCGACCCAGCCATCGAGAAATTGACGCCATTGCTGTAATCTGAACCCACTGCCTTTAAGTATGGGTTCAAGTGGTGTGTGCTCAAGTTCTCACCTGAAAATGATTCGTACAAATGAATAAACTTAGAAAGACTTTACATAAATTTAATTTTTGCATTACCATAGTAATAGATTGCTAGCCTTTGTAATGTGATGTTAACACCAAATCTCCTCATCAGTTTTGCTAATACAAACACTTCTTTAGATAATATGCTTCACTTGTGGCCTGTGCCATTGTGGGTTTAGGACTATTGATTGATGGTATGTGATTGTCAAGTGGTCTGGTTTAGAGGTTTGGCAAATTATGCCCACTTACTAAATTTATGTATGCCATTTGTACTTTTTAACAAAGCTTCAAATGTGTTCTAATTATGTGGCGCATCTTGGACAGCTTAATTGATAAGCCTTGGACCAGACAGAACCAACAATATTAGAGTGATCTGTTACAGTAATTTAACCTATTTCACAAGAGAACAGTAGATATGCAGTAATGCATCACAGTTATAGGTCATCAAAAATATAATTGATGACTGCCTAGACATATGAAGCTCAAATCATAAATAAATAGATCTTATTTTTCTGTAGTTCATATGATCTGAGATAAAGCCTTCATAGGCTATTAAATACAAATGTTTAATTGCCTGTTGTGACCCTGGATCACTGATAAATGACAATTTTTCCCAATTTTTACCTACTTTTTGTCACATGGGATAGGAATTTGATCATAAGGGCTATTTTATTCCTATATTTAACTCATTAATATAGGAACATGTTAATAACATGTTATATTATGCCCAAAAAAATTTTGCACAGTGCCAAACGTATTTATCTTAGAGAACATCATGCATGGGTTTGCATATGCCAATTGATAATATATGTATCCCATGTGACGTGAGAACCATCACATGGTGGTGAAAACATATGATTTGATCATGATTTGCAATTTACTTACTTAGATTAAAAACTGTCAAACCATTGTAGCTGATGGGAAATGCTCATTCTCACATATACATCAAAGATAAACAAACTGAATCTTATCACATCACAGTAGTGTGTGAAAGGTTCTTTTTCGAAAAAAAACAAATAAAAATAGGAATTGATTTGTTCTTATCACATCACAACAGTAGTATAACATAATTAGTGAATCAAATCATCAAATTACCCATTCCATTTCCAATAGAAATTAATAAAGTTTGACCAAGCATATACAATGTTATATGAAGCATTTGTAGTTGAATGATTCGCTGCATGTTTTATTATTTAGTAAAAACCGTCCTTCTTTAATTATGCGAAAACTATCTCGATCTATAATTCTTTAAATATCCATGATAATAAATCCCAATAAGGATAAGGTAAGGACTGTTCGCTGTATAGAGACAAACCCATTTAGTCGAATCCTCACTGATCGTCTTTTCGTGTGCGCTCGAATGAACGGTTTAGCCTGTTTTGGTTTTTTTTTGTCTCTATCTTGCTTTTGATTTATTTATTTTTGGTTGATCCCAATTAACTCTGTTTTTGTTGCTCATTTTGGGTTTCTTTACTGACTATCGGCGCCAAAAACCCGTTTTCGCACTCTCCCTCACCCTTCCGCGCCCACTATCCGCAGCAAACCCTTTGGTCGATTCCCCTCTGGTCGTCCTTTCCTGTGCGGTCGAATACATGTTTGTTCTATTTTGTTTTTTGTCTTTATGTCGCTTTTGATTTTTTTTTTTTTAGGTCAATCCTGATAAGTTCCATTTTTGTTGCTCATTTTAGGTTTCTTTTTCCCAGATTGTTTGGTCACAAACTTTCGACCATTCTCTGTTTTGTTCTTTGCTTTTTTGTTTTAATCTTGCCTCAAATTTTTTATTGGTCGATTCTGATGATTTTGTTTTTTATTGGTTGTTAAATAAGTCTATTTGAAATGTGGGGAAAAACCATGGAGTGATGCTTGTCAGCCGAATACTTCTGAAATGTGATGCGAAAACATCCAATTTTTGATGCTATTTACAGATCGGTTCAGAATATTCTTTGTATTGCTCAGTGATGATGGGTGCTTTTATAGCAGGATCAAATTAGCCGTTGTCATTTTGTATAGCAGGGTCAAATTGTTTCACCCACTATTTTATGTACAAATTTCCATTATTACTACAAAATTATTTCATAGTTATAATCTATGTCTTTCAATCAGCATTTACACCAAGTTTCAACTAATTTAAAGTTCATTCCCCCTCTATTTAACTATACTTTCAAATTGAACAGGCAAAACCATATTTTAAATAGAGATCGAATCAATTCTAAATAGAGATCAATTCAATTCTAAATACTCAAATAGATCCTACGTCCAATCATCCAGCTCAAACAAATACGGCCTATTCATAATCATCCAAAACATACCTAATCTGATCAAATCTAACCGAAAGCTAATCATAAACATCTGACTCCAAACTAAACAACCAAGAAAACTAATCAATAAAATTACCAATAGCAATCGTGATCCTCAACCTCTATTATCATATAAATATATATACTTCCTAAACACCCGCAGCAACGCGCGGGCTCCGCTCTAGTACATTCAATGTGCGGCAGAATTTCCCCCTTTTGCAGCAAAGAAATTCTTGTGCGGTAAATAATCTTCAATAACAATAGACAAAAACAAATGGATTTGATTGATTTGACGTAATTTCTGCAACTTTCATTAATGTAGGAAGAGAAAAATTTAGAAGATTTGGAAAGAGAACACTGCAACATAACTCCTTGTCTTCCTCTATACATACTCCTGACATTAAAGTAAAGAAGCAGAAGCAAAACAAAAATCAAACACTAAAGAGAATATAAGGGAGCAAAGGAGAAGTTTGGGACAATTTTGAGCTATTTAAGTTCAAAATTTTAGATTTTACAATAAGAGAAAGTTGAAGAGTACAAAGATATCTACAAGATTAAGTTTTTTAAATTGCAGTGTTGTATAATTAATCACATGGTTAGAACTTGATTTTGATATGTTGTATTAGTGTATTGTTGTCAATAACAATATTTGGATTCATAGTTGACATTTATATTTATTAGATATAAATTTAGAGACAATTGTAGATTAGTATGACATTTGTGTTAATGTAAAAAAAATTTATCAACTTTTAAAAAAATCTAATTGGTTAAATTTCTATTATAGTATATAGTAATTATTAAAGCTAGATAAAGAGGTCGAAATTCACGAGTTATTTGGGATGGGCTCGAAGATGGGCTCATTTGTAGAATGACTTGAGTAATAAATGAGCTGAGCTTGAACCTAAGGTGAAGCTCTAGTAAAATATTAGAGCCGAGCTCACTCAAGGTCGGTATGTTAAATTTTCAATTTTCAATTTGTGATATACATATTCGAGTCGAGCGCATTCAAGCTCAAACTGAGCCCACTCAAACCTCACAAACAATGCAAATTTGTACAGCACTCATTTATTGTCAAGTCTTGTTGAACCGGGCTCCAACTTAATCGAGCTAGCTTCAAGCAAAGTCAAATCATGACTCAAAATTTGTGAAATGTTGTCTAGCCAAGATCAAGTTGAGCCAAATAATCTCTCAAGACGGTTGGCTCAGTCGAACTCATCTCATTTCCAGCTCTAATAATTATATAGTAAAATCATAAACAGTTGGACATTCCATCACATAATAATAATAATTATATAATAAAAGAAAATCATGACCACGGTATTTGACATACAAAAAATTTTATAAGGAATAATATGGCGGTCAAAAATAAAAAAATACTACAACCTAAAAAAATATGACAACTTAAAATAAGAAAATACGACAATATAAAATAACAAAATAAGTCAACTAAGATATAAAAACATGACCATCTAAAATAATAAAATAGAACAACCTAATCAATGTGAAAACTTAAAATAAGAAAATATGAATTTTAAAAAATACAACCATAAAAAAGAAACAAAACATACTGCCCAAATATTGATATTGTGACCTAAAGTGGCTGAAAAAAGTGAAAAGTGGCTAAAAATGTGGCTTAAAGTGTTTGCAAAAGCTGGGAAAATCCTTAGCCGTAGGCTGGGTGTGCGGCAGAGAGCACAACCAACGGAATCATCTCTGCTACACAAACATGATGAAAATTAATTCTCTGCTGCACATCCCAAATTTTTTGCCGCATGTCCTAGTATGTCTTAGTCTCTGCCACGGGGAGCCCGGTATATCGCACATCTTAAGTGTGGCACTAGAATGTAAGATCTCTTATACATATTGGATGTATGGTAGATCTCTATCGTCTATTTTTTTGTCACATGTCGTATCCATAATCATTTATATTTTTTAAAAAAATTATTTTTATAAATTTTTGAAACACTATGCCACATTTATAATTTTCTTTTTTTAAAGAATTATTTATATAAAAAATTCATTGATCTACTTCGCCTCTCCTCTTAGCTACTCAGATTCAATTTTACTAGTAAATCTTCTTCTCACTGTTGATATGAGCTACCTGCTCATGAATTGAAGTGATACGCCTTGCGCTCGCAAAGATCAACACCGCTTGTTACCTCGGAAGTCTATCCAACCTGAGCCTAGACCGGTTGATAGTCGGTTATGAATTCAGTCTCGGTGAATTGGTCACTCATTAAAGGGTAAAATTCAGCGAGCTCATACATCGGTGAGTAATAAGAGAGACTATGTATGCGTTGTCATATAATAAGTCTGAATCAATAATCAAACAATAATTATACATACTAATTCAAATAAAAAAGCTGATTGTATCTCAAAACCATAAAAAATGCTTTTAGTTTACATTGGGAAATGTTCTTGTCCAAATTTAATTATTAGCATCCATCCAATGTGCTGTGGTTGCACCGAGACGGAATTAGCCGCGTGCATGTGTCGAGTTCGAGTGAGTTAACTTTTAGTTTAACTTCGTTCATAAAAGAAAATGAGTCAGAAATTAGATTCAAACTCAATTCATATTTTTTCGAGTCTAGAGTTTGAGTTGAGTTATCTCCGAGTTTGAGCTAACTCATGAGGACTCATGAGTCTATCTTGTGTTAATCTATTTATTAAAATAATTAGGTTTGACTTCCTATTTTTTGCAAGAAAATATCAATTAGTTTACTCCACCATTACTCAAACAAAATTGATGCACGAATTTATTTGTCAACAAAAAACCACAATCATCGGATGTACTAGTCAGCCACCATAAATGCAATTGTCTATGAATGTGTGATATTAAAAGGGAAAAAAGATCACCAACTACTAGAACCATATGTTAGGAGAGGTGGAACTACCACGATAAAAAAGAGGAGATATATAGTGTTATTATATTGTTTTTGTTGTAATTTATTATCGTCGTAATGCCGACTTTGCACAATCAATCACAGAAAATCACACATATAGAGAGAAATAGAAAGAATAACAGTGGAACTCTTTTATTAATTTTTGCTTTTTTTTTTACGAAATACAAGTATATATAATGGCAAGTTAGGATTGCCCTACAAACATATTCAATAATGTCAACAGAATATTTTATTCACAACACTCTTTCTTAGACATTACTATGATATGCATATGTCTAATTAAAAACTCCGCCGAAAAATTCAATGGTAAAAAATGGTCGAAGAAAAGAATACACAATAAACATGTATTGTTGTGCTGCACATGCTGCCCATTAAAAATCTTCAATTAAAAAAAATCTTGTGGAAAAAAACTTAATTAAGGGAAAAGAGTACAACATAGGCCAATATTTTGGATCAGTCTTCTAGACCTTAAATATATTGAGTAATAGGATTAGTGTGTGACTTATTTTGTTTCCCTTAAAGACAATAATATTTCAAGCCCACGCATTCTGACGTTGTATACAACTTTCTCAAAAATAAACATAGATATAAATTTAGTGAACAAATATGTTAGATTTTCACAAGATCTAGTCTTCTGGACTATTAACTCACCACGCTTCTAGAGATTGTAAGGATAAAAAATTTTTGGAGCAATGTGTTTAATCATATTTTCTTTAACATAGTCACTACTCATTTGTGTAACACAAACGATGTTGTTCTCATATAGGATAGTATGGTACTATCAGTTGCAACACCACATGACTTCTTGATTTGGTGTATCAATCGTCTAAATCATACACATTCATGTGAGGTTTCATATAACGCGATTATCTCTGAGTGATTTGTTGAAGTTGTCACTTAGTCTGTTTGACAAACCTCTAAGAGATGGCAGTATTACTATAGAGATAAACATAACCAACTTAACACCTAGCATTATGTGGATCAGATAAATTAACAGCGTCTGTATAGCTCATTAAAGTCATTTCATGATTTTTCTGATAATACAAACCAAGATTTTTTTGTACCTTAGAGGCACTTGAGGATATATTTGATGTCATTCCAATATTTTTAGGTAAGTTGATAGTGAATAAATATTCCTTCAGAGAGATTCTTGATCTACTGGCTGAGACAATATTTGGTTTTATCCAAATTTTTTATTTTGAACTCTGTCTTAAGGTATGAGCATGCTTTCTCAATTTTCTGTATGGTTCCAATAATATTTATGCTATCGATATAAACTGAGATAGTACAGAAGCAATTCAGCGACTTCTTTATGAACACACAAGGACATATATCATTATTTACATATCCCTTCTTCAGGAGGAATTCATTTAGTCGGTCATACCACATTTTAGTCAACTATTTTAGGCCATATAACAACCTTTGCAATTTAATGCAATACATATTGCAATTAACATTCCCTATTATATTAGGGTTATTGAGTCCTTAAAAAACTTTCATATAAATATTAGAATTTGGTGACCCATATAGATATGTGGTCACAACATCCATTAACTAATATTTAAATTCATGCGTGCTGTCAAAGATATCAAATAGCGGAATGCAATTCTCTCAATAACGAGAGAATAAGTTTCCTCAAAATCAATACCAAGTCTCTAGGTAAACTCTTGAGCCATTAATCTCGTTTTATATCTTACCATCTCATTTTTCTTCTTATTTTTTCTTATAAAGACCCACTTGTATTCTACAAAGATAATTTCTTGTAGTATTTGAACTATTGATCCGAAAACATTTCTCTTATTTAACGAGTGTAGCTCAGGTTCAATTGTTTCCTTCCATTTGATCTAATCCGAACACTTCCTGCACTCTACTATAGATTTTAGTTCTAATTTCAAGTTCACATATGAGATAGAGCAATTGTGGAGGCAAAATAGTTGTCGACAACTGTTGTATTTCTATTATTGGTATCTCCTGTGTCCACATTATTCGTGAATATCTAATTATTAATATCGACCATTTATTCGTAATTTCTTGAAACGACAGAGTCTAATTGTTCCGCAATCCCGGCGTTATGTTGTGCATGAGTTAAATTGATAGGGTTCTCATCTTTAGGATTAACCTATTTAGGAGACTTCTTACTTTTAGAGTGAATCTCTTCAGGAGATTTAATGAGTGTTTGACTATTTTTATCAGATATTTGTCTCTACAAACGTCTCTGCGGATTAAGATCTTTTGCACCAATAAGTCTCCTCGCTTTTGGTGTAAGGGAGTATCCGTAGATTTACTATCAGGTGCATTTACTATAGGTATGTATGATTTAACCACAACTTTACAATCAGTAGTAAAAGTATTTGGCATATTATTTGCTAGATTTTGCACATATATTATTTTCAGAACTTCTAATTCAGCTTGACTAGTGCATTAATCTAAATACTGAAAATGTTTTTCATTCCATAAAATTTCGCGGCATTTCAAGTTTGGGCTCTTATATCCCCCTTATGCCGGGAATAATGCTTTATCAAATACACAATTAGCGTACCAAGTTGTAAAAAGATCTTCTGGTATGGACTTAAGATATTTAATGATTGATGGAGTATCAAATCCAACATATATCCCCAACTTCTAGTGGGGCCCATAGAAATACGCTTGGATGGTGACGTCGGCACATATACAGTGTAGGATCAAGGATGTCGACTAAGGGGTGAATAGGAGGCTTTAAAAACTTTAAGTAAAAACAAATTTTGCAAAGAGAAGAACCAAATTGCAATTCGATAAATTAAAAAGAAAAGATAGAAAGAACAAACACAAAATTTTTCCCGAAGTTTCGGAGACACGCCCGGTCTCCCTTAATCCTCGTTGAAGCACTCAAGTGAATTGAGTCTTGCTTCAATATCCACGAAGGATATTTCTCACTAATGGTTGCTCCTTGTCCACTCCGAAAAGGCTAGCACCGATGCCTTTTACAAACACGCCGAGCCTCTCCGACAATCTCTGAACAGGAGAGGTCAACAGCCACACCATCAAACCGTCTAGGTGAGAGCGTTCACCAAGAGTAATAAACAGCAAGATCTCTTCTAGACCACCAACAATCACCGAGAAACTAATAGGATGCAAATGATGCGAATCGAAAGCACTCGGTGGATCTGAAAAGCACACAACTTGATCAAAAGATCAAGATTTTACCTCCAAAAACAAATGCTCAAGTATGTGTATGAGAGGAGGCTGCTTGGTGTACAAAACATCTGCTCAAAGCCTCTATTTATAGCCTCAAGGATCAAAATAATCGTTGGAGCTCGAGCTAAAAATCAGCAGCTCAAACTGACAGTCAGTTTGGGTCACGACCAAAAAGAAGTAAAATTCGGAGAAAACTCAACTAGCCGTTTGAGGTCGAAAATGGAAATAAAACAGTACAAACTGACAGTCAGTATGGGAGACTGACAGTTAGTCTCAAACTCAACGGCTGACAAAATTTACGGATAAAAATAAGCTAGCCGTTTGTGGTCGTATATAGAAAGAAAACATCACATACTGACAGTCAGTTTCGACCACAAAACGTCCAGATCAAACAGAAACTCAAATAAAATCACTTGAGGTCAAAACGCAAACTGACAGTCAGTTTGGACAACTGACAGTCAGTTTAGTTCAAAAAATTTTGGCTCAAAAAACAATCTCTCTGGACAACTGTCAGTTAACACAAACTGACATTCAAACTGACAGTCAGTTTAGCAAACTAACAGTCAGTCTGGATAAAAATAGTTATAATTTTTAATCCAGAGATCCGATTTAAGAGTTTAATAGCTTGTTTGAAATATATTTTAAAGGGCTACCTTTTTGTCAATAGAAGAAAAAGCCAGATCAACCTAGATATTTCTAGAAAACGCAAAAACTCTTCTGTTGTCAAAAACTCAACTGAAAATCCAAATCTTTCAAAATCAAATCCAACCGAAAATGATGCAATGCAATGACCTAGTAGTTTATCGGTTTATACTGAAAATATAGAGAGGACTTGCAACCCCTCTTTATAGTACGGTTAAAACTAAGAAATAAAATCCTAAACCGATCAACATCCAAACACCGAGATCGGTAAAAATAAATACGCATTTTACCTTAAGTCTTTTGTAGCTTCATTCTTGGCGACCTTGCGCTTGCGGCCATAGCTCGTGACCTTGGACTTGCAACCTCGGACGACACTGCGACCTTGTGCTTTCGACCTCGGCTCGCGACTTGTGCTTGCGACTTGCAGATCCTCCAAATAGCTTAGGTCTCTGCGGCTTTCTACTTGCCGACCTTGTGCTTGCGACTTTGGCAATACTGCGGCCTTAGGCGAAATAGCTCTTAGGTCTCTGCATACATATAACTCAAAGACATGATTAGATCAAAAACACTTAATGTCATCAATAATCAAAATCCACAATAATAGAGGCCTGGATGCAACATACAGCGCAGCTAAAAACTTGTAGATGAGAAATATTTTGTTCTTTTCCACGCTTTAATTGTAAGGGGGAATAATTATTATTTGAAGTAGGATGAACTTGTATTTAATGCAGCAGCATGTAAAATTGTATGGCCCAACTACTGGTGGGTAATGTTGAATTTTGCAGTATATCAATTAATTTAATTCATTCAATAAAAAATTCTACCAAACCATTTTGTGTGTATACATAAGGTACAGAATGCTCAACTTGTATGCTTGAAGTCATATATAAATCAATTGAGTGGAAGCATCTAACAAAACTATAATGTACTGAAAAAGTCTAAGTTACCTTTTGCACATGCATTACAAACTCTTCAGGAGTAGGTAAAATATTATGTGGAATATTATGGCCAACAAAATTACTTATAATTTGGCATATCATGTTTTTTCCTAGGATAACTCATGTGCTCATGCCAAAATTTAAAGGAATTTAGATTTTTAAACTTTATGCTAATCGCAACATATTTTTCATTTGGTGTAATATATGAATTAATAACTAAAATTAAAGAATGAGCAGAGCAAGAATATAATAATAAATCATATATCATGCCATCATAAAATGAAATTATTAAAGTGTAATCTAATAGTTTCACATGAGAAAAAACTATAACAAGTTTATTAAAAAATCAATCATGAATGACAAGTCTGACATGACGACATAAAGAAGATATGGAAAACAAATATCCCCTAAATGTCATGCTCTAGTAGATCATCGTCATCCTCAAACTGTAGACTCTGATGGGCAGTCATGTTTGCTTTAGGCAAAATGGCGTGATGTGGTTCATGCTTGGTCTCCAAACCCTTCTTATATTTCATCATCCATTGGTAGGTCTCAACCAAGTGTTTTGACATGAGACAAGTGCGTGACCAATAATTCTCGTACCCACATCTATAACAAATTGGCTTCTAGCCTTTGTTTTGCTTTCTCTGATCTTTGTTCTCATTATTACTTCAATGTTCTCTCCCTCTAGCACATCCACCTCGTCCTTGGCCTCCTCCACATCCTCAAGGATTGTTGGTTCTCCAAGTAGTGTCATGTGCTTCAAGCACATGCTGAGAACCTATTGGACGGGTGTTATGGTTCTTCATGAATACTTGGTTATGCTTCTTTGTCACCAGCAGTGCAGGAATCAATTCGGAGTACTTGATGTAATTTTTTGGTCTGTACTGCTAGTGGAGTGCATGGCTATTGGTGTGGAGGTGGGTAGATTTTTCCCTATCAATTCATTCTTTGTAATCTCCTACTTACAAAACTTTAGTTGGAATACTATGCGGTGGAGTGTTAAATTATATTCCATTACGAACTTAAAGGCCTGAAAACTTAAATTTTGCCAGTCAAACTATTGGTCAAAACGATCTTTTAGGGACTCCCACAGTGCCAAAGATCTTTCTTAGTAAGGCATTAATTCTTGAGATTTTGTTCAGGTGATGTCTGAGAAATATAAGTGTTTTTATCTTCTTGGAGTTAGTGCTTGATTCTTCTAAACAAAGGTCTCAATGAGATAATTTGATACCAGGTAGATCTTAACATTTAGGGCTCATGTCAGATAATTGTTCCCATCAAGGGTAAACTCAGCAAATTCTCTTTTGGTGATGTCAGACATTTAGAATATTTTAGTTCATGAAAAAATTATTGAACTATGGAATAAGCATGAAAATATCATAAACAGGTGAAATATAGGAAAGAAAAAATTTCCTAATAATTCTATAATTTTCCTGCCATTTCTACAAATTTTGTTGCATTTTTTTAATTTTTTCAGATTTTTCTGAATTTTTATGAATTACAAGCAATCTAGAAACAAAATTCATAATTTCAGTAGATGAAAAATATAAATAATAAATTTTATAAATTAATTATGGATTTTTTATTATTTTCTGCAATTTTATGTGCTCACAAAACAATATAATAAAGCACTGTAATAGCAAGCAAAGTAAATAAATTGGAAAATTAAATTACTGTGGGCTTAAATGCAAGAAAATAAAACATACAGGAGTTAAAGAACAAAATTTCAGATTGATGAAGCCCATTTTTCCTATTGCTAATTTGAAAATTTCTAGAGAGTGGAAGCTTTCTTTCTAATTTCTTCAAAAGTTAAGGGCAAACTTTAAGCCGGTTCCATGTTAGACCACAAATTCTCTAAAATCCAGGGGGTTTTGTAAAATTTCCTGCCACTTTTTTCCCGTGGGGCTTGGCAGGCCGTATGGGCTTCGGCCCAAAAACCTGATGTGAGTAGGGCATCGACGGCGGGGGTCGATGCGGGCAACGGCAGCGTCGGTAGCTGCGGGCGACGGAAGCGGGCGGTCGGCCTTTTCTGGCGGCACGACGAGTGCGAGCGGCGGCCGCTTCGGGCGGCGACGGGCGCGCGCGACGAGGCCGCGGATCGGGCGGGCGGCTGGAGGCGAAACGACGGCGCGGATCAGGTAAGTTAGATCATAGTACTGCAACAGAGCCTTAAGCACAGTAGAAACATTGGATCATGTACCTCTGTGTCTTATTCACCTATATATAAAATTTTTTGATTGTTTCATATATGATCAAACTTCCAGATTTGGATAGTAGTTGGCCAGTTGCCAACTTGCCACTAGCAACTGGTGCATGCTTACTAACTTTACCTGATGCATAAATAACATTTTGTCACATTGGCTGTTTCTATTGCTTGTTCTTTTTTTGTAACTGAGTTATATATTATGAGTTATGTTAATTTTCTTCGAATTTTCGTGGCTCCTGCAGCAGCAAGGATAACGTTCTGAGGAAACTCCAACCTAGAAGTACCTGGTATCTAACTAGTCTCGGTTCTCTTGCAGCAACACAGCGAGAATATATTGCGTTACACGCATTTCACCGTCTTAACTTGCAGGTAAGTGCATTCTTTTTGAGCATTTTTTTTTTGGCTTGGTTCTGATAAAATTTTTATTAATAGATGCGAGCTACAATTCTTCAACCAAGTACAGAGCATTTCCCAAGTATGAAACGCAGCCTCCTGCTATGCCTGATTGCTTTACTCCAAATTTTGTAGATCATATTCATTGCTTTTTCAATGGGCCTCAGTTGTCAGCAATTCAGTGGGCTGCAATGCATACAGCTGCTGGTACAAGCAATGGAGTGTTGAAGAAACAAGAACCCTGGCCTTTCACATCAGTCCAAGGTCCTCCTGGGACAGGGAAAACCCATACCGTGTAGGGAGTGCTAAATGTTATCCACCTTGTTCAGTATCAGCACTTGTATGCTGCTTTGCTCAAGAAACTTGTTCCTGAAAGTCATAAGCAAGTCAGTGGCAGCAGTAGCAGCAACTCAGAGGCTGTTGTCTTGGGGTCAATGCATGAGGTTTTGCAGGGCATGGACCAGAACCTATTTCGCACCCTGCCTAAGCTTTGCCCCAAGCCCCGGATGCTTGTGTGTGCCCCATCAAATGCTGCAACAGATGAGCTGCTAGCTTGTGTTCTTGACCGTGGTTTCATTGATGGTGAAATGAAGGTCTATTGGCCTGATGTTGCCCGTGTTGGAGTTGATTCAGTCTCCTGCTGCTTAGGCTGTTTCAGTTGAGTGAAGGACTGAACAGCTTTTAATGAAGGGTCGTGATGAAGTAATTGGGTGGCTACATCAATTGAAATGCCATGAGCAGTGGTTATCACAGGAGATGGCACTTCTACAGAAAGAAAGTCTGGTTGCAGCAGCTGGTAGATCCCTGGGTTCTGTTGGTGTTGATCCTGATGTTGTTGCTCAGAGGGATTGTAACTGTGATATTCTACTTCAGAAACTTGCTGCTTTGTGGGAAGCAGAGATAAAGTATTGGTAGAGATGTCAAGCCTTCTAATATTAGAAAGCAGGTTCCTTGTTGGCAGCAACATTAATTTGGAGGATGCTAGAGCTAGCTTGGAAGCCAGTTTCGCCAATAAAGCCAAATGGTTTTCACAACAATGTCAAGCTGTGGCCTGAAGTTATTTTCTCCCCATACTCATGGCTTTGGTATGATTTTTATTGATGAGGCTGCTCAGGCCAGCAAAGTAGGTGTTCTTCCTCTGCTTTCACTTGGGGCGGCCAGATGTGTTTTGGTTGGTGATCCACAGCAACTCCCTGCAACTGTTATTCGTAAAGCTGCTGGAACTTTACTGTACAGGTGTCTTTTTGAGAGGTTTCAGCAAGCTGGTTGACTGTCCATTTTGTTATCGGTGCAATATCGGATGCACGCTCAAATCCTTGAATTTCCCTCATGATACTTCTATCAAGGCCGTCTTACAGATAGTGAAAGTGTTGTTAAATTGCCCGATGAGGCCTATTACAAAGATGCATTCATGGTGCCTTACACGTCCTATGATATCTCACATGGTCGAGAGTTCATGAAGCACAGTTTGCTTTGCATTTGTATGAACATCTTCAGAAGTTTCTGAAATCTAATGGTGGAAAGAAGGAATCTGTTGGTATAATCACGCCATACAAGCTGCAGCTGAAATGCCTTCAGCGGCAATTTGAGGCGGTAATGAATACAGAGGAAGGGAAATATATCTACATAAACACTGTGGATGCTTTTCAAGGTCAGGAGCACGATGTGATTATTATGTCGTGTGTTTGTGCCTCAAATCATGGAGTGGGCTTTGTTGCTGATATACGTCGCATGAATGCTGCTCTTACTCGAGCTAGGTTAGCTCTATGGGTATCCTCCTCTCTCATATTTGCATGTGTTCGTGCTGCATTGCTGTTATATCACACAATTTTAGTTATAGATGTATCATGTACGCCATGGCTCTGATAATTTGACTTTGCCTTCTGGGTTGTTTGGTAAGGCCAATGCTCTCATGCAGTCAGATGACTGGGCAGCACTCATAGCAGATGCTAAGGCAGGGAAATGTTTTACTGACCTGTGCAGCATTCCCAAGGACTTTCTAATCATGAAGGGTTCTTCTACCACTCTAGGCAGGAATAACTCAGGCATCATGAGGAACATAAGAGCTCATGGAGCAAGACCAAGAAACTTGGATATGCTTCCAGATTTCAGGGCTGGAATGAGAGCCCATGAGGTTGAGGGGTCATACTCTGTCCGAAGAAATGCCTACAGAAATTTGAATGATCTGGGGGGCCATGGTGATAGGTCTCGAGATAATTTGCAGTTTGGAACGCCTAGGAGACCAAATTCTTTCCATAGTTCCAGGAGAAAGGTACAGGGGAGCTTCTTTGCTATTTGGGGGGCTTTGGTTTTCGCTGCTTCTAGCAATTCCGACCTGCCTCAGGCCTGGAAGATCAGATGGCATGCTCGAAAGATGTATGCATGTTTGTACATGCCTTACCCCCTGGAAGCAGGACATCACGAGGAGGTATAATCCCTGATCGGCTGGTGGTCTCATAGCCACCCCTCATCATTCATTCACTTTGGTTTTGCCACCTTCTGCTACCATTAGAATATACACTCATGCAGCACGATAAGCTTGGGTTCTTTCTGATCTTCATGTTGAAAGTGACATGCTTCTCAAGGTTCTGGAATTTTGTATGAACTATGAATTTATGATCCATCTTCCAACCTCAAAACAATCAGATCTGACACTTGCACATTGAGATTCTTTCTTTAACATGCATGCTTTTACATGACCAAGCATCTTTTATGGATGCATTTGCTGGGTCTTTGTGTGTGTGTGTCAAAGATTTGCTGGCTGTAGAGCAGTCCAGATTATTAAGAATGCCTGTGAATCTGCTGTCTACTGCCCCTGAACATGCATGCTCCACATGTTCGGCTGGATCAGGATGCTAACTTAGGTGAGTTTTTGTAACATAGAACATAAGATTCTCATGTATGCAAGCCTTCATATGTTAAATTTAGTGTCGTTTGGTGCAGAACTCTAAATACATTATAATAAACTTGAGAATCCATTGAAATTGGAGGTGGAATTGATGAGCACAAAATATGTTTAATTAGAGTGCCGAATGGAATAACAAACCATCACATCTAGATGCATATGCATGTAGATAGTGTATTAGGATGTATTTTGAATATATATATTATGATTATAAAGTTATCCAATCTAATAGCAGATATTAGTGTATTCTTGCCGTGTCATCAGAAAACATAGCAATATTCTGAAACCAAAACATCTCTTAAATATATGATTTGACATGTTTTGGTTCATTCATACGTGGTCCATGGTTTCGATTTTGCTTGCATTACATTGTTTCTTAAAAAATTGTTTGTATCCCGGCATTTGACAGAACAGCAAAGGCGGACAAAGAATGCATTCCACTGCCATCCTAATACACAACCAACAAACAGACATGAAAATAGAAGAAATCAAAGTTATATATAAAATCTCTTGATGAGAGTGCATGCTTTAACTATTCGGAGACACACCTGCACAAGTATATACGCACGTAGTTCATGCAATCATACTGCCTTGGGGTTCAGGCTGGTAGTGGTAGCCTGGTAGGGCCGTGCGCATCCTAGTGATCTGGCCCGAAATCACGTAGGCCAATGGCCCAGACGCCGGGAAGTGGGCCAGACCAGATGCGCTGGTATTGGTGCCTTCCAAATCTTATACTTGGAAGCCAAACAGAGCGGGCACCATCATGTGACGCACCCTTGTGCAAGGACCACGCATCACACATGTAGGAGTAGTCCATGTCATTTGTGCTACCATTCGGGCTCCCCTGCCCTCAGCCACAAGCAGTGCAATACTGTGCAGTCGAATTGGATTGCCAACTGACAGCTGCCCATAAACTATCCGATTCAGCGCCTACTTGCCAAGGCTCAGGTTTTTCTTAGAAACTGAACGCAGGAAATCCGGTTTCTTAATCTCAAAGATATGATCTTAGATGAACGAAATAACTCCACGGTTCAGACAAATTTTGCACGGGTTTATAGTTAGATCTTGGTTTCGTACTACGCTATAAATAGAGGCCAAATCCAAAGGTTTTATTATCCCTCTTTAGAACTTCAACTTCTATACCCTGGAGAAAGAAAAAATAATTGTCTTTATAAGTGATAATATTTTTTATATTGACAACACATCCCTACTCTTATCCACTCACCCACCCACATACGTCAACACAATACTTCAACTAAATAAACACATGAAAAATAAAGAGATTAAAAATTGAAACCATCGTCTCCTTTTATACAGCATATGCTCTAACTGTCCATGTGCATATATGTGCAATTTGAAGTTTACTTGATAAACCACCTTTAGATGCACTTTTTTATGGGTTTAAGACTTATTTGCCATATACCTGCTATGTGACACCATTTGTTTCATGACTAAAAATGTATTAGTCTTATATTTTATTCTAGAAAATATGATAAGTATGACAAAATTTTTATTAAAAAAATATGACAATAAATCAGACATGACATGCCTTTAATGTTCCAGTGATTCGAATCGAAACTAGAGATTTCCACCAGTCTCAGTATAACAACTAAATAGAGTTTTTTTTACTGTTAACCCAGAGTTAAAAAATAATTTCGAAATTAACCCACAGTTACGAGAATTTGCAAAAATGACCTGCCACGTCAGCTTGTCGAGCTCTAGGAGCTCGACAAGCTGCTAGACATTTTAATATTGTGTATCTTCTTGTCGAGTTTAATAATTAATTCTTTTCTCTCTGGTGTGAAATGCTGAGAGCTTGTCGTGCTCCAGGAACACGACAAGGAGCTCGACAAGAGACTGCCCGTGCGACTAGCAGCTTGTCGAACTCCCAAAGCTCGACAAGTTGACGTGGCAGTCATTTTTGTAAATTATCACAATTGTAGGTTAATTTCGAAATTATTTTTTAACTCTGAGTTAACAATAAAAAAAACTCCAACTAAATATGCTCATGTTACACTGTCCATGCTCCCAACCATCACCCCTGATGACAAAAGTGGCGGGGGATGATGTGAAGTCACCGCCGGCCAAAAAAACTGTAGACTTCAGAGTTCAGGGACAACAATTTGTGCCCAATTATAGTACAAGCTTGAACATCTAAATCAAAAATCACATTGCACCAACTTGCATGTGCTCCTTCTGGACCACCGGATGCCCTCACAAGAGAATGTACTTGAAACACTATTGCTGCACTCCAATGGATTGACTTTGCTACTTGCTATACACTGTTCCGTCATATCTCATTGGTATATAAACACAGAATACACGGCTTGTTAATTAGCTTAAGGATCTTCTAATTAAGTATAAACCGTTTGGAGATATTTTTTGTACACGGTTAACCTTTTCTTTAACCATCTAGCAGTTAAGACTTGCAAATAAGAAAGAAGTGTAATCGTATATGTATGCCAGGGCTTACATGGTGGGGGTTATTTTCTTTAAAATAAGAGTATGTAAATTCGTGATCTGAACTATCTGATTAACGTGAAAATCAATCATATTCGTCGAATACACATCCTAAGATGCTATCAATACTAATTTTCAAAAAAAAACTGACAATATTAACACTTTAAAATCAAACAGATGATAATCAACCACATTGGATAACTCATCAATGATATGTATGTTTTTATTTTATGATAAATTTTTATCTGATATATTCTTAAATGGCATGGACGGGACTAGCTAAAAAGCCTAAAACCCTATGCTCCTATGAGGACCAACCCACATACATGTGCTTTGCATATCAAGACGATGGTTGCAGCATCAATTCGATTCGATCATTTTGGACATGGATACGCTTTGATGTGAAGAGATATACCTACACGAAAACATGTCTTTGTCGATTCGATCCCACAAAGTTCGTCATATATAATACAAAGAGAAATTCTTTGACTACGACAGAAAATACGAGGAGTTAATTAAGGGGCTTTTTCGGTTGCTTGGATAAGCCCTCCCACCATAATACCATTTTGAATGATACTTGTCTGAAAATTTTGGATAAACTACGTGTGCTTTTTTAGATCTTTTCATAATTACTTTGTTGATAGTATCATTTCATCCAAATCTCGCCGCCCAAATCCTCTCAACAAAACAATAAATCTTACACCATCCCATCCTAGAATAAGATCACTGAAATAACCTAGTAAGACCTCTAACAAGAATACTTAAAATCGGATCTCTATATCCCATATACATACCTCCCTACAAAAATTTCATCCCTATATTTCAATTGACTCCAACAACAATCTTCAAATCCCACTCTTTATTTCGTAAAAAATAACTGCCATCTGTTTTTCACGCGGGGGAGCAGCGTCGCAGGGTAGAGACAGCTTAGGCAACCGGCGTCGTGGGGGAGCGGCAGCACAGGCAAATGGTGCGGGGGTTAGCGGCAGCCCGGGGGAGCGGGGGAGCGATGTGGCAGGGGAGCGGCGGTGCGAGGGAGTGGGGGAGCGGCGTCGCGGGGTGGCGGCGTCGCAGGGGAGTGGATAGCAACCAAAGAGAGGATGTGGAGATTTCGGTATCCTCTCTCCGGTCTATATCGTCACGAGACCGAATGCGTCTTCTGTTGGAGCGACCCGTCCTCCCCATTTCGCAAGCGTGGCGACCGGATGCAAATGCAAAACAGGGATGCGTTTTCTGTTAGAGGGGTCTAACACTTATAAAGCCTTAGAAGGCATGCATGGATAGGCAGTAGTAATGAGCGGTTTTAGACTGAGTTAAATATTGGGGCGTCTGAACAGACGATCCAGGGAAATATTCTCGGTATATTCTGTATTATGTGTGTGAAACGCCACCCAAAATACCTACCACTCCAATACAAAGACCCATGAGAAGACTCTTCGCACAAACACACGAGTAAATTAAATATTTATTGGAATTTAGGTGATTTTAATAAAATATAAATAACTTTCAATTTTAAAATCAAATATATGTGATGTTTGGTCTCTATATGAAGATAATTGAAAGATTTATAATTTTTTAAATAAAATCAAAGATCTCATTTGAATTAGATTAATATATAAATTAAAAAACAAAAATCGTATACAATTTGATCGCACAAAAATAATAAAAAAAAAATTCTCAGAGTCGCAACCTCCTCCGAAGGTGTCGTATCTCTCCACAAATAAAAAAATAATTTTTTATTGCAGAAGCTTGCTCGAGTGCTCATATTGGAGTTAGCCTTAGGCTCTATCAGGGAGTTGCTGGTTTTTTAAAATCACCCTTGATACTATTTTGTAGTATATTAACCAATTGACAACCCTTGCTTTAGATCACAGTAACAAAATTTTCTGATATGATCCTCTATAATTAACTTCTTCCACACCACAGTGCTACACAAGACAACCAAATGGAAGCTTAAGTGCTTAACAATCTAAGAAATTCGAGGTCTTAGCATGCAAAGGGGTCGCTTGATCTCCTCATTAACTAAGCTCGCTGTCTTGCATTTAGTACCTATTTGTCGCTTGCTAAGCCAGCACTGCATGGTTTGCCCCTTAATCTTGACGCTTTTCTCATGAATTTTTTAAGATAATCCATTAAAAATATTAATTTCAAAAATAATCTATAAAAAAATTTACAAAACTAACATTCAATTGTTGACCTCAATCAGCTATTAAAATTAGTCGTTTGATTGAGGCCAGTGATTGAAGATGTATTAGTACACTCAAGCAGATATGGCAGCAGTAGACGTGTATCAAGTCTTCAGTCGCTGACCTAATCAATAACTGAATCAGTGTATTGCTGTGACATCTTTTTGGGTGTACCATCATGTCTTCAGTCGCTGTCTGAAACTGTGGTTGATTGGAATAGTTATTGAATGTCAGTTTTTTTAAAATAATTTTATCAGGTTAATTTTAAAATTATTTTTTAATGAATTACCTATAAAAATTATTTTCTCATAGATAAGATATGTTTCAGGATCTAACCAAAAAGAACTAATAAAATAAAATAAAGCAATGATAACATAGCAAAAATAAGTGCAATAATTGTATGTGTTAGGTACAGAATAACAAAAATTAATATAATCAAGTAGGCGATGGTGAGTGCTGAAAGTATCCAATGATTTCTCAAGCTATACCAGATATTGGTGGACTGAACTAGACGATGCTGTTATAAAATAGTTTTAGAGATGTATGCAAATGTGAAATAACAATATGCATGACGATCATGAATTTAGGGATTTGCAAAAACTCAACAAATCGAAATAACCAAAATTTTTGATTAATTTGATATTCAGTATTTTGTTCGGTTACATTTTCAAAACCAAAATAACCGAATTTACTTGATTATCTTTCATTGTCTCTAATAAACTATATACTATTTTAATTAGTATACTATCTGCAATGATAAAAATATAATTTTATTAAATAAATCTTGGATTATAAGTGTATAGTATAGATAGTGTGATACTTGTATTTTTTATTATAATATGTGATAATTTAAACTTTTGTTTTAAAAATTGTCACATTAGTTTGATAAATTTGTTATTTACCAGACTGATCAATAATTTGGTTACTTTAGTACTGATTTTACGTACCCCAAAATTTAAAAAAAATCGAAATAATCGAACCAAACAAATCAAAATCCAAATGCACACCCAACATGAATTGGTCATGAAAAGATTAAAGGTGATGTCATTGGCTTCTAGGGACTAGTGGTGTGGTCTCTCTTTGTAAAATATAAAGTGTATTTTGATCACACATGGATTTAAAAAATTCTAAGTTTAAGAGAATATTAAATGAAAAATGAGAAAATATTAATGTGATGAATTAATCATAAATAACAAATTGGGTGGAGAAATAAATATGGTAGAGTAGGAAGACAACAACAAATTTATACACACATCTTATATTTTACAATAAAAATAAAAAACTTATGTCTTATATTATACAACAAAATAAGGATTAGTCGATAGTTATACATAGCATAGCATGGTACTATCGGTCAAAACGAGCTGTATGGTGCAGTGTTATGGATCTATGAAGTGTGTTTTCTGATAATCTCTCCAATACAGCCATCAGTGTAACAATCTAACATAAGAATCAATGTACTAAACACGCTGCATGTACGGTACTATATTTCAAAGTCATTTGCTGATACTAATTCTGTAGTAACAGAGAGAGACAGTACTTATATGTGCTTAGTCAGGCGCAACCAGTACTGAAAGTATTGGAGTACAACCATGATAACGCGTGATTATTTGTAGTCACATCACCATCGGCTTCAACCGCTAAGTTTAATTAATGGCCCAACATTTAATAGACGTTTCTGTCAGAAGCCGAAAGTAATTAGTCCACATCAGCACGGAGTAATACACACACAACTGCCACCCCGTCCGCTGGCAAACAGTAGTACTAAACACAACAGGTGATACTAGCGTTTGCTTTGTGTCACACTCTCTTTATTTTACAATATAAATCTATTTACTGTATGTGTAGAAATTAAATGATAAAAAAATTACAATTGATTAGATTATCTTTATAAATAAAGTTTGAAAGACAGTAAAAAATATTAATGAAGGAGGGAGAAGAAATATTAATGAAGATAAAATTACAAAAATTTATAAAAATCCTCAATAAATAGATTTATATTATGAAATGAAATGTCTTTAAACGTCTAAAATCAGAAGGTATGATTATTGGCACTACCGAGTAAGGCTAACTCCAACGGCGACGGCAGCGGCGGCTCGCGTCGACGGCGGCGGAAAACCTCTCGGCGTTTGCTCGGCGCGAGGTGACGTCCGCGTTCTTCGGGGTGAAGCGAACGCGAGGCGAGGTCGCGGCGACGACGCGCCCCCGTTGGAGAAGACGATGACGCGAACGGCAGCGCTTCGCGGGCCCCACCGAGACGACGAACGGCCACACATACCCGCATAAATAACGCTCTGACATGTGGGACCAGAGAATAAAAGGTCCCACATGTCATTCATTGGGTGCCGGTTTCAACGGTGCAGAGAAATTGTAGCGTGGGCCCCACGCGCACGAATATCGTGCCGGTGTCAGACCCTGCACGCACCGCACCAATTTTGCTTACAGTCGCTGACATCTGGGCCCCATGAGACGCGTCCCCACACGTCATACGGGGGTAAAGCTTGAGGCCGCGTGGCACGCGGTTTAAATCGACGTGGGGCCCGCTACTGCGCTGCGTGGACGACGTCGGCGACGCGTGTTTGGTTGGCTGCCGTCACTGATTTGTGGGGCCACCAAAATTGATGGCCCACCTGCCATTGACTGGTGTATACAAATTGACCGTTGGGAGAGAATAAATGCGGGCCCCACCTGTCAGCCTCAGTAAAAATAGCCGTTTTTTCCAGCCGTTTAAAAATAGCCGTTGCAGTGTTTTTTAATTCATTTTTGTCCTAAAAAATCATAAAAAATCCCAAAAATTTCCAAAAAAATCACAAAAAATCACAGAATTTTTTCTCAACTCTCCCCTATATAAAGACATGTTATTTCACCATTTTCACTCACACTTGTTCACCCATCCACACCCAAAACCACTCCAAAATTACTGCAAAAATTTCCAAAAATTCGACATGGATTCTAATCCACCTGGCGGTTTCATTAATTGGCTTGGCTCTTCCCAATCTCCCGGCGAAAACACTGATGCCCCAAACACCCAACAGCAACCCGGTTTTTCGCAGCCACCGACTTACCAGCCGTATCCACCCAATTACCAAGCGTATCCACCGAATTACCAGCCATATCCACAATATAGCCAAAATTATCGTCCATATCCACCACACGGCCACGCAATTCCACCGCCCCCACAATATAGCCAAAATTTTCATTTTGTCGGCATGCCACCGACATGTCCGCAGTTTTCCCCACCTCAGCCGCACTCTGCGTCTGTCTCCGATAACGGTACTCCAGACTATGCTCCGGCCGATCTGGAGGCCCGACCTGTCGTCGATGACACCAACACCAGAGATGTTGTGGATGTTAGCCGAAAGCCGAAGCGCTTACCGTGGTCCAACGATGACGATATCAAACTGGTAACATTTTGAATTTTCATACACGAGTGCTATGAAAGAAATATATTTAGGTCGACTTCGATATCCAAATTTTTTTAACTACATGCAGATTAGCTCTTGGCTCAACAATTCGCTCGATCCTATTGATGGAAACAATAGGAAGTGC
The DNA here is from genome assembly GCA_019359835.1 of Pharus latifolius. Taxonomy (NCBI): domain Eukaryota; kingdom Viridiplantae; phylum Streptophyta; class Magnoliopsida; order Poales; family Poaceae; genus Pharus; species Pharus latifolius. Next base: position 4,980,292 of record CM033323.1, on the reverse strand, counting down.
GACATGTACTGGGGCAACGTAGCAACGGCATACAACAACACCGTGCCGGCAAGTAGGAGAAGGGAGACCAAACACTGTAAGGACCACTGGCAACGAACAAATAAAAAGGTGGTCCAATTCAACGGTGTTTGGCTCCGACTTAAGGAAGTCTATGCCAGCGGTCGTTCAGACGACCAACTCATGGCGCAGGCCTGCGAGATGTACAAGACGGAGATGGGTCATCCGTTTGTGTTGGATCATTGGTGGACGGCGGTTCGCGGTCAACCTAAGTGGTCCGCAGCTTATGTTGATCCTCCCAATAAAAGAAGCAGATTGTCCGAGTCGGGCACATACACGTCATCGTCCAACAACGATGATGTGCCACCAGCGCAGACACGGCCGGAAGGACGAGACTCTGCTAAGGCGAAGCGCAGAGGTAAGGGAAAGGTTGATGACTCGCAGGATTCTACGTCGGCAGCGAGAGCAGATCTCGATGCCTTCATCCAAAATGAATCCAACCGAGCCGAGAAGAGGAAGGACATACTCCGTATGTCAGATAACTTGCGCGCCTTGGCGAAGGCGAAGGAAAGATCCGCCTTGTATAAGGCGTACACAAAAATGATAAGTCTCGACAAATCCATCTTCGACGATGCGCAAAAAGCGGAGTACGATGCAGGGCTGAAGATTCTAAGGGACAAACTTAATGCTGGCGATGATTAGTTATTTTATTTTGAATTATGTCTTGTAGCCAACTATGTATCCTCTGTTATTAATATATATGATTTTCTACTTAATTTTACTCTGATATCCAACTATGGAATCTGGCCGTTGGAATATAGCCGTTGCAAAATAGACGTTCAAAAATTGTCGTTCAAATATAGTCGTTGGAATATAGCCGTTGCAAAATAGACGTTCGAAAATTGTCGTTCAAATATAGCCGTTGGAATATAGCCGTTGTAATATAGCCGTTGGACTCTTTGTCTATATATTCACCCCCTCCGCAAAACTTCTCTTCACTATCCAATTATCTTCTCAAACGGCATAGCTCTTTAAAAACCCAGTTTCATTAGCCACTCACAAAATGTCTTCTAGCTCTAGTTCCAGCACACATAGCTCCGAGGAGGATGCCATTAACCAAATTGAGGATTTCTTAGTGGAATTCATAGAGGAGGAGGAGGAGGAAGATCGTATCATCGCCGGTCTTTACGCCCGACTTGATGCTTCATCATCCCGCGGACGCCGCCGAAGCAGCAATAGGAGATATATTGATAGAGATCGCGAAGAGGGGCATCAACGGCTCCTCGCCGACTACTTCTCCGAATATTCCGTCTACCCTGACAGTATCTTCCGCCGGCGTTTTCGGATGGCGAAACCCCTCTTTCTCCGCATCGTTGAAGCTCTAGGTGGGTGGTCCCCCTACTTCACCGAAAGAAGGGATGCCACTAATCGTCGTGGACTGTGCCCTTTACAGAAGTGCACCGCAGCAATGCGTATGCTCACGTACGGTGGCCCCGCCGATGCCGTCGATGAGTACGTGCGGATTGGGGAGTCCACGGCGATTCAATGCTTGGAGCACTTCGTACAGGGTGTCATCGACATATTTGGCGACCAATATCTTCGCAGCCCCACCGTCGACGATACCCACCGCTTACTGCAACAAGGAGAGTCCCGTGGCTTTCCAGGTATGCTAGGAAGCATTGATTGCATGCACTGGGAATGGAGAAATTGTCCCGTAGCATGGAAAGGTCAATTCACTCGTGGAGATTATGGAGTCCCGACGATTATACTTGAAGCGGTAGCTTCGTATGATCTCTGGATATGGCATGCTTTTTTTGGTGTTGCAGGCTCCAACAACGACATCAATGTGCTAAACCAATCGCCCTTATTCACCGATGTGTTGAAAGGGCGGGCTCCTCATGTTCAGTACTCTGTCAACGGCCGACAGTACAACATGGGGTATTATCTCGCCGATGGTATATACCCGGAGTGGGCTGTCTTTGTGAAGACGATACCCCTCCCACAGACGGTGAAAGATCGATTGTTTGCACAACAGCAAGAAGGAGCGAGAAAAGATGTTGAGCGGGCTTTCGGAGTTCTACAGTCTCGATTTGCCATCGTGCACGGTGCGGCACGATTTTGGCGACAGTCAACTCTCGCGAAGATCATGCGGGCTTGCGTGATCTTGCACAATATGATCATAGAGAACGAGCGCGACGACAATGCCGCCAACTATGACTACAATGATCATCCGGACACATCCACGGTAGTAGCGCCTGTGATTCACTCTGGGGGTACACCTTTATTCGAAGATGTACTTCGAAGAAATACTGCCATCCGTGCACAACCCACGCACACACAACTCAAAAGAGACTTGATCGAGCACATTTGGCAACGTTTCGAAGGAAACACCGACGAGTAGCATCTTACCGGATTTTGTAGTAGGCATTTGTTTGCAAATTTAATTTTTTTGTATTTCGCAATTATGTCATGTACCGCTATTCGAATTTTAATATCTATTTTTTTAAGTGCATTTTTAAATCCAAAATGTCGAATTTATTTTTTTTGTCGCAAATATCGAATTTAATTTCGTAGGTAATATATTGATATATTGGTAATATTGAATTTAAGGAATTAATACAAATTCGTTGAATATATAATTGTTAAATTGTATAGAGCCAAGCAAGAGTCAAGCCATTGGAGTGCTTGGCTCTTGCTTGGTGTTTGGTTGGTGGTTAGCAGTGTGGGGCCCACGCTAAGGGCCAAGCAAGAGCCAAGCTGTTGGAGGCTTGGTGCTTGCTTGGTGCTTTGAGATGGTGTTCGCACACGTGGCAGGGAATATTCTGTTTAAGAACCAAGCAAGAGGCAAGCCTGTTGGAGACAGTCTAATGAGCTTTCGCTTCTTTACGATGTACTGCATGGTTTTGAGTGTCACTGTTGGATTACTATCCAACATTGACTTATCGTGTGGAGGGTACGTGAGTAGATTAGGTGGACCCGAGTTTGCAAACTGTGCAGCGGCTCTACACACTCAATCAATAGACACCCATGCTTACAATATAAAACGGATGGAATAATTCCTTCCGAAAATCAAACAAAAGTATGTATCATATAAACCATTCAAAAAAAAGGCACAAATATGCCGTTCAGTCTCTTCGGACTCCCCGGACGGCTGAGATCAAATAGACGAGAATTCCGAAACTTTAATTTCTTTTCCACTTTGATCCAATGTTGATAAACACCCCAAAACTGTGCCATTTATAAAGCACAACATTGATATACGATTCCATATCAAAGCAGCTTAACACCATCATTAATAGTTGTAACATAATAATTCAAACAACAATTAATTGATGGATGCACATTTTTGGTGAAATTTAGTAGAAAGGAAATACGCCCACGTGGAAGTTGCTGATTGCCGCAAGCGTTAGCCAATCGCGTTCACCCACGTGGACACGTGGGACACCACGGTGGACCGGCCGAGCCTTCAACAGTGGATCGGACCACCGACTTGAGCCGCTCGGAGGTGGACCGGTCCGGTTAAGGAAAGTCAACGATTGGCCGGTGTATATTGAGGCGGTAACGCTCGTACCCGCCTTCCGGGCCCTCGCGCGGACGGTTGAGGGGAGCGACGTCAGTGAGGTCCTCACATGTGGGCCCTAGTTGCCACTAGACCAACTCCAAAGGCCTGGTTAATTTTTTGGTACTTGAAAGCAAGGGACCCTTCCCTTCCTGTGTTCACAAAATAGTCGTAGTAGAACATCAAAAGTAAATATTTATTCTTAAATGTGGCTTTTAAGAATTTTTCGATTTTAAAATGATGTAATTCACTAATTTTTGATCCTATATTGGTCTTTTTCATCGTCCAATGCAGTTGAGGCGTTGAGCTTGGTCGAGCGGACTTCAAATGACTTTTTTTTTTTAGAAAAAAGTTGACTGAATGTTGATAAAGTGCATAAAGTTTATTTAAGAAATAAAACATAAAAAGAAAAATGGTGCAGTGATGTTCCTGCTTGTACTTGCTTCTCGACATGCCTGCTTCAAAATAGTAACAAAAATTGTCTTAAGATCGTTGTTAATGGTATAAACTAAGATGTATTCAAGCCTCAAATGACTTGGCAAACGAACTGAATGATATGACTGTGCCGAGCAGTGCATGGTGTTAAGCATGTGAAGACAAACCCAAATATATGTGTCCCAAGCAAATGATATAATATGACAAATATCCTAGCTAGGAGTAAGTTTAATTGATTAACTAATTAATCCTTTAAAAAATTCAAATATTTTACCCTTCCCTACTAAACATTTCATACTCCTTTTACACTCGACCAAATCAGTAAAATGTACGATTTATTCTATACAACTAAAAACTTTCATAATTGTGGTTTAAAAGATTGACAAGGACACATGGTGAGATTTGACTCACATATTAACAAGACATTCAATGATAAATACAAATGATGTAAATTTTGTAATGACGTAAAACACTTAACCCAATTGCTTCGAAAATGTAGGAAAAGTTCTTCTATGTCTTTATAAAAATTTTAAAATTATGATTTTTAAGACGGACAAGTAACGATAGTGAGACATCTAATGATAAACATAAAATATCAACATTTTATAGGGGTACAAAAAAATCTACCCCTAAAACATAGCACTTCAAAAATTTGACACCCACTTTGCAGCCCTGCTTTACTGTTGGCCTGTTGGGTAGCTTTAACCAATGCATGATGAAATCAACATTTTGTTACAATTAAATGGCAAGCTCCAAAACAGCAAATGTCTCGTTTGGTTAGAAACAAAAAATAATAGATGTAAACAAACTCTGAATTCTTATCTTGTATAATTGGTTGCATATCCTCATCACTGTGGTCCTCTCCATCATACACACATATATATTTGATGTCGTTTCCAATTTTGTTTGAATCAAAGAAAATTCTGCAAATAGACAAGGGCATTAATTTTTTGTTCTTTTTTCAGTCTTGCTTCTCTCTCTTTCTCTTTGCTTGTTGTATCATCTTTGTCCTTTTATCTATAATGCAATGCATCTATTTCAGAGACCCTGTCGTAGCTTTCTTACCATCTTGTTTTATTTTCTTGGGAAATAAAGGATTTCTTTAAGTGTTAATGTTTCATTTGAAAATTTTCTTTGTTTCACAATATAAATCTTGTTAAACATTTCATAATATAAAATTACTTACAATCTTAATGTACTTTTTAACACACCTATATCATTTTACTCTCACAAATACTTTCTTACTTTTCTATTAATACACCTTCTACTCATTTTCAATTTTATTTAATAAAGACGTTATAGTCTATTATTATTTCTTTTTTACTCGTTTCATACACCTTAATTTCCATACAGAAAATAAATAGTATTATATTGTAAAATAGAGGGAATATAAGTATGTATATGTTACTGTTTTTGATGTTGCAAGATTTGTAAGCAAAGACAAAAAAAACTAATCAAAACACACCACCAGATCTGGTTGAAACAACAACTAGTAAGAACAATCAGCTCTCTATCTACTGGCTACTTGAAAGTTACTCCTTAATTACTCCTCAACAAGCTCTTGATAGATAGCGGTAATCCATGCTCTCTTCTCAATTAATACACCAATGTGTAGTTGATGTATAGTGACATATTTTCGAATTTTTTTTTGAAATAACCCTATAAAAAAAAACAATTGCAAAACTAACTCTTAACTTTTTAAATTTGCAAAAATGGCTTTCAGTCGCGAAATCTTCCTCGCGACTGAAAGTTTCCCAGATTTCAGTCGCTATACCGTATAGCGACTGAAACCCGCAGCTTTCAGTCGCTATACGGTATAGCGACTGAAACCTGGCTGGCACGGCACAAGTGCCAGTGGGGCATTTGTGCCGTGCCACGTCTTCAGTCGCTATACCGTATAGCGACTGAAGACTGTCGCGAGGAAGATTTCGCGACTGAAAGCCATTTTTGCAAATTTAAAAAGTTAAGAGTTAGTTTTGCAATTGTTTTTTTTTATAGGGTTATTTCAAAAAAAAATTCCATATTTTCTATCAAAAACTTACATTTCTCTCTTTCCAAATCACCCAGGTTGTAAGTGTGAAGCTTGCTATCTTACTGGACTAGCTAAGATTAATCTACTCATTTCAGTAAACTTTGGTTGCTTTACTGTTTTTTGTGTACTCTATAGTCGATACCATGCAGAAAACTGGTTCTTTACTTTGCTTATGATTTAACTTAGCAATATAGTTGAAAAAAAAAACTATCCATTTCAGTTTTTTAGTTCTGTGATCAGTATTTGTCCTGTATTAAAATTCAAAGTTTATCACTTGCTTTGAGCTTTTACTAAGCTGGATGGTTACAAGGAATTTCTCATCAAAGTTCAAGTACCAAGAATAAGTTTTTTCCCCCCTTTTGGTATAAGTAAACAGTCCGGAAAACTGAGAACTCAAAAGTTTCATGTGATGCACCACCAAAAGGCAAACAAACACAAAATAGTTTGTTCTTTACTACTATATGCACAAAAGAAATCTATATTTTGTTAAAGAGTATAACCAAAACATAAACAGTAACACTATATATTGACAAAATTGTTACTCCAGATTTGGGGTGTAGTTCTGAATAAAATTTGCCACTTCCATTTGTGAGCCTGAACACGTAATATGTAAGTACATATATGTAACATTGTGGTGATATGATATATAGTAGTACTGCGCTGTCCCCCATTATCCCCCCAACTGAGCTGCTCCACAGAAGCGAAGAAAGAGAGAGATATAAAGACTTATCTTACTAATTTTTAAAGCCAAAACAAACAAACTTAGCCAGCTGCAGCTAAGCCTACAGCTCACAGCATCTATAAAAGAAGCCCATATGTAGAGCCATCAGCAGGAGGACCAGCCTTCACATAGGCATAATTCCCTTTCTCCGGCCCTCTTCAATTGCTCTGTGGTTAATTTGCTCATGTTACTCTTGGCACTGGATTCTCTTGAACATCGATCGATCTGTAAGAGCGCATCGATTGTCGTCGACGTCGCGAGTGCATGATCTGTCTGTATTTGTTCTTGGAATTGAATCTTCTTGATGCTTGGTGCTTCCTTCTTCCATAGCTTCCACTGGATTAATTGGCTTGCTTAATCATTTCACAGGTACGTAAGTATGAGCAGATCTTGCATTCATATATTTATTCATCATGCAGTTGGCATTTGTTAATATGTTATCTGCAAGCACAATCAATTCATATTTCTCTCAATTCCTGTATGCAAAATTGTTGCTAATTAATCAGTTCATACTATATATTTTGCATGCAGTACACGAATACCATACATGGACATCTTTGGCTGGACGCAAACTCCAGCCGTGCAATCCCTGCCGAGCAGCCTGAACGACGAGGCCCTCCTCAGCGCCCTCCTCGGCGACACCTTCGAGCCACGGTGTGACGGTGGACACGGTGGCGACAGCGTGAGCTGCTCCGACGTCTACGGCCTCGGTATTCCGTCCACGGAAAATCTCAGCCTCTTGCACTGTCAAGATGCCGTGAATCTTCCCACCGAAGTTCTGCTGAACTCAGGAGATATGGTTCCGTGCATCGGCGGCAGCCAGCGCCACGGCCTCCTCGACACCCTCGCGTTCTCGAAGGAGCCCCAGCAGGCCGCCATCTCGAACACCATCTTCTCCAGCTACAGCAGCACCACCGGCGGCAACATCTCCTCGGGCGAGTCCAACACCTACAGCGGCTGCGGCGGCGGCCAAGAAACGGAGGTGGCGTCCCCGTGTCCCACATCTCCGCCACGCTCCAAGCGAAAGCTTGGCCACCACCCCGCGACAACAGCCACGGCCACGGCCTCGACGAGCAGCTGCATCACGTTCGGTCGGCAGGGCCAGCAGGGGCCTCTCGGCCGCGGCTACGAGCCGGACACTGAGGCCATAGCGCAGGTGAAGGAGATGATCTACCGCGCGGCGGCGATGCGGCCGGTGAGCTTCGGTGCGGAGGCGACGGAGAGGCCGCGGAGGAAGAACGTGCGGATATCGAGCGACCCGCAGACGGTGGCGGCGCGGCTCCGGCGGGAGAGGGTGAGCGAGCGGCTAAGGGTTCTGCAGAGGCTGGTGCCCGGCGGCAGCAAGATGGACACGGCGTCCATGCTCGACGAGGCGGCTAGCTACCTCAAGTTCCTCAAGTCGCAGGTCAAGGCGCTTGAAACCCTAGGGAGCAACAGCAACAGCGGCAGGTCACAGCGTTACGTGACGTCGACAAGCAGTAGCCATGGCACCGCCGTGCTTGCCTTTGGAAGAGATGGTCTTAGTGGCTATGTAAGATCCAATAGGAGCATGCAGTTGTAGTTGGACAGGTGTCAGCTCGTATCCTCATTTGAGATAACAGAAGATATGCTTCTTTCTCTCACCTGTGTGTTATATCAGAAATTAACAAAGAAATTTAAAATTCTCACGAGATAATTAATTATTTTAAACTAATTTAAATCATTCAAATTGTGATTAATATGTTGATATTCTAAAAAATATACTATATATCTTCTGTTTTATAAGAGAGACTATACGGATGCAGCACGTTTTGGTGTGTATAAGTGACTGTCCTGTACGCCACAGTACTTTAAAACTTGAAGTTAACTTTACTCGGGTACACGTGTATGTGTATGTATCATTAATCATTGCCTGCATCATGATGATGGTTTTTTATGACTAATGTGCTCATGTAGCGTGTGTGTGTTTATGGTACTAAAACAAACAAGGGCACATTATTACTATTTTGTTATTTTGCCTTGCGGCCAATGAAATCGGAATTCCCATGCAGTGTGTTTCAGCTTTTCTTTTATAAAATCTTTATTAACACTGATTGACACATGATCTCACAGACACGTAGAATTCAAAGATGAGGTATAGAGGAAGTGAAATTTATTATCACATATAGTAACTATCATATAGATGGGTTTAGGGGTCTCTGAGTTATCAAAAAAATAAAAAAAATTATGCGGTGTAGAGAGCGTAATATAATGAAGATATGAAAATTTTTTGATCAAATACAAATATATGTGAGAGAAATAAAAAAAGATCAGACTAAATATATATTTATTGGTTGCTTTTCTTTTTGTGGTTTTTCTACATACAATTATATTTGGTCATAAAACTTTGTGAGATTTAATAATATACAATTTTCTATTTCCAATAATTTTTTTCATAATTTTAGAGAATTCAGTATTATTCAAATCCTTATATGTGATGATTGCTCACGATCATATAAGATACTTCCCCCTCTCTATATATATACACACTTTTCTCTACCTTACTCATCATGATAGGTGTGATGATTAGTACCTTATAATACAGCTACATGTATTGTGGAAAGGAATGTATCATGTCACATTTGCTTGAAAGTCCTAGGTATTGGAAAATTGGACAACCCCTTTTCTTCGCCCTTGATCTCTCATTTGGTTTTGGAGCAATGCTATAAATACAAAATTTTTATAATATTTTTATGAGTGTTCGGTTCACCTTAGTTTATTTAAGAAATCAATATTTAAATTTCTTGACTTATAGACTCAAAAAAATTGACCTACATGATAAGTCTATAAGTTACTTGACAAGATCTAGGTTTATAAACTTGAAAAAGATGTAAATAGTTAGAAAGAGGCAGAGAAACGGGGATAAATTTTCAAAAAATCAGAGCAATCGTTCTCCATTAATTTCAGCTTAATTATCCAAATAAATTGAAGTCAATTTATAAATCTCAAAATAAATGAGAGGTTGGATAGGACTTAAACACCACTAAGATGGAGCAAAGAAAGTCTTGAAAAATGCAGATGACGATGCAAATCAAGGATAAGAGTAGGTATGAAGAGTTATAGAAAGTGTGTATTGAGTGTGTATAAGAAGTTTGCAAGAAAATATGTGTAGAGTGTCTCCATTGGGTAGGGGTCAAGGAATCCAAATGGGTGATGCTAGTGTGAGTTGCAGGCGTGCTTTTGGGAATGGCATTGGTACCACAACACGATGGGCTGCCCAATGCCAAAAGACATTCCCTTTGGGCCTCACCCCCCATGTGTGGCAGAGTGCCCCTGTCTCCCCTCCTCCCACTCCTCAATTCGTGCCAAAGCGTGCCCTTGAGAAGACAAACTTCCAACTATACGTGCGTTTCCGTGTGAATTGTGCTTCTTTCATCCTCTCTTTCCCCTCGCGGGGATCATCCCCACTTAACAATCTATTTCTAACTTTTTATATTGACGTTCTTTACACCGATCTACTCTCTCTACTTTAGAAAAAGAGTTTATTCCAGCCTTTTGCATGTCGTTCAGAAAACTGTTGTTCTAGCTATCACATACCCATTTGGCCAATAATGTTCCTAATAATCACCACAATTGTCCTTCTATCTTTTTTAATTTGTGTCCCCCATTCATTGAGTCAAACAAAGAATGAGAATTACTGTCTTCAATTTCCAAATCTCATTACTTAAGAGGGAGAAATTAATAGGGGTGATTTTGTCACCAACAACATTAAATGACCTAATCTTGATATACATTATTTTATCTAGAACGACTCTTTTTTCTTAAGAAAAACATAATAACAATGAAAAAATTACTATCTTCATTAATATAGTTGCTCTCTGACGCATGACCCCACTGCTCCCCGCTCAAACCCAACAATTTGTTGTTGTACTTGATCTGAAGTGCATCATTGCTATGTACTAACCAAACAACTCTACATGTTGTTTATCCGGTCAAAAGAGTTATTTTGAGAGATTAGGAAGAGTTGATAAGTCAAAATATACGATTGTATATATAGATGTAGATAACAATAAGTCACATGATCAATTACCAAAAAATTCTCAAATAATCTAGAAACAAGTGAAAATAAAACGGTTTTTCTTTTGATTACACAACCAGCATGCCAGAAAGCCCACAGTTGAGCTGTCAGAAGGGCTATTGGGTTAGAAGCATGAAGGCGAGCAGGACCGGTGCGACGGTGCGTGCGTGATCGCTCTCTACTTGCACCGCGTCTGCATGCAACAAACTGCGTCTCGTCATGCACAGGGCCGGAAGAAACAAATGTGTTGACTAGAAATACGAGAGAAGTTGGAATTAATAGACGGGAAGTTTTGTATGCATCTGTGCGTATGACTCGATGTAATCGTTTCATGATGCACGCATAAAACTGCTGGCCTTGAAAATTTTGTATATCTCACTGCCTCTGGTGTGGATAGAATATGTGGCCTTCTATAAAATCACGTGTTGCTAACTACTAACATAATCTTTTGAGTTATCCTATGATTCTATAACACAGTAACACGATAACTTGATCACATTGTTTTGCATAACGCATAATTTTATTTTTCTTCAATACAAAACTCATGCACCAAAGTATGCTAAAGAAATCTCACATGTATGTTCGACTATTAGAACATGTACCCACGTTAAAAAAGATCATAAATCCGATTCATTATTAATTTTCTTATTTTTATGTATTGCTTTATACTATGATGATTCAGTTGTGGTGGATGTGAGTATAGAAAATAGTATTATTTTCTGGTTTTAATGGGCTCGGTGTTAGTTTTGAATAGTTGCATTATTTTCCTTTGGCTACTTCTGTTATGTTCAAAGCTGACTCGGTTGTGACCTGTCCATGATGCAATGCATTCATTGAATTCCAATTCCAATTCCAAAGTTTATATATATATATATAGTTTTGATGAGGTATATGTATATATTTTTTTAAAAAATTGCATCATATATATATTCTTTATTTTTTTAAAGAATTAGATCTAAAAGAGAGAGTTAATCTAATAGTTGAAAAAAATGTATGAAAAAAATTAATACATATACCTCATCAAAGCTCTTATTTTTCTTTTAATTTTAAAACCGAAAGAGGTAAAGGAGAAGAAAAGGATAATGACCAACTAATTGCTTGCGTTCACTTCCCTTCTGGTGAGACGGTGTTTTATTACGGGCTTACGGCTTGTCACGAATTCTGCAACTTGTGAAACCTCTCATGGACAGCCTCCCTGTGAAGTTGATGATGCATCATGTTAACTGCATGTATTCATGTCCGTGGCCCCTTGCTGCCCCTTTATTGAAGTTGCAATAACATGTAAATATCCTATCTTATGAGTGAGAATGGGAGCTCACTTTCCCAATTTGATATCATTAAAGCCTCCAGAAAACGGTATCATTTTACTACCCAACCAAAAGTTCCACTCAGATATTAGTCTACAAGGTTAGAGTTCAATGTATTAGGTATTTCAAAACTATCTTTAAAAAATATTTGTGTTAAATGGCGAAGCGTCATCTGAGAATATTACCCACACTAATATATTAGTCCTTCATTAGACTTTTCAGTTAGGTCCATACATAAATTAGATATATACTAGAATTTAGATGATTTTAATAAAACACATATAATGTTTAATTCTGAAATCGAAATTATGCAATTTTGATTTTATATAAAGATAACTCAAAGAGTTACAATTTTTTTTGATATAATTAAGATTTAATTCAATTTAGATATAAATCATAGAATGGAGGTTGTGTCGGACAGTGTGTGCTTCAGGAAAGAGCAGTTTCCTTCCTCCGCCAAGTAGTAGAATAAAAAAAATATTTTTTGCTCCGGCGCCCATTCAAGCACAAGGATGGATTCAGCCTAAGAGTAATCGTGCCTTTTATCTTTCTTTATTCTCTAAAGAAACTTGGTCCATGCAGTTAGGTATCCATGACTTCTATTCAAGAATACAAACATTGAGCTTGCTTACCTTGCAAGTTTGGACGTCGCATGTATTGCATGTCACTATCAGTCTTTCGATCCACGTATTATTGTTTTTCCTAAATCTATATCTAAGAATGGTAATAGATTGAGTTGAAATGGGTTATATTGATTGGATTTAGAATGAGTTGGTTTTAGATAGATTGAAATTGGTTTAAAATAAAATTGGATAAGATTGGATCGAGTTGACTTCAAAAAGGATTGTATTGGATTAGATTGGGTTGGAAAATTTTCGTTTAATATGGGATTGATATTAGATTAATATTAGATTGGAGTCCACAAAATAATTTGATGTTATATTCGCTACTTCTCGACTCCTTAGATACTTAATACCTTTTGAATGAGGTTGAATGAGTGGAGTAGGTTTAGATTAAAAATGAGTTGGACTAATTTTGAGAGAAAGGGTTGATGATTGGATTGGTTTGAATAGTAAGTAAATTGGATTGAATTTTATAAAATGAGTTATGGGTTGGATAAAAATTAGGTTTAAATTTTTATTAAAAAGGATTGAGTTGACTTGGAATTGGATTTTAGCCCATTACTATCACTGGACCACATCTCTACATGGATACCAAAACAAGCATCAGATACTGCCGTATTTCAGAGTACACATTTGGGAAGGTAGCTCACAGCTTTCAGAAGTTTGTATCTGCGGCATATGTGTATGCAGTGCGCACCAGCACAGAAGCCATGACACAATACAGTACAAACATATGAAATGTTCCTGATCTTTCGTTCAATGGTGTAAGTCTGTCACTTCCAAAAAAAAAAGAATAATGCAAGCCGGTCACATTAGGTGAGGCTCCATGTGAGCGCATCAGATATTCACAGATTCAGAAAGCACCTCACGAGACAACAAACACAAATTCACAGCCAAGATTGCTAAGCAAAATAGTTGGACGCTACACCACGATGACAGTTCAGATCCAGGCATACACAATCTTTATGATGTGGTAGCACGATATTTATACATGAGAAATTCCAACACTTCTTTGAAAGAATTGTAGTTTTACATGATTGGAGTGTCACTATACATTACATTCCAGTTCCACAAGCCACTCGCGAGTTGCAAAGGTTTTTGGGGGGGAAACAAATGAGTTTGGGCTTTGGAAAGCCTCCTCAGAAGCAAGCTCTAGTGAGCAAACTTAAAGTACAGTATGAGAAGGATGGCCAAAACAAGTACTGCAATAATGCCCCCGATGATCCACTTGTTCCTGTCCATCCTCTTCGACATTGCCACCAGGATCTTCTTACTTTTGCCGATGTTGTCATCAACCCCATGTACCTGCAAACAAGAGCAGGAGGATGTCATCAACATACACCAGTAAGAAAGAAAACCATAGAAAGCAAAAAAAACTTATTGCTGATGTTAGAAGTGTTCTCTAAACTAGCAGAACTAAGATTTTCCTCTCTGCTTTTCAAATCCATGAACATACTAGCAGCAGCCCAATGACCATAAAGTAATGTAATAAAGATGGCAATGGTTCAGTTAATTTTCCCGTTCATGAGGCAATTTGCTGTATTTAGCCAATAAACTCTGCACCAAAGTCAGAAACAGCCAGAAACCAGCCAGTAAACTCCTGGTTCTGGATTCCCAGCAAGAGCCAGGCTTTGCCTGCTCAGAGCCAAAATCACAAGAATTACACCGAGTTACTCTTAATTTATGACCAATTCTCACCAATTATGATTTCTGGTTTCATCAAACAATTTCAAAAACCAACTAGTACTTCATAACTCAGTGCTTTAGGATGATTTTTCCCAAAAAACCAACTAGTACCCAGCCGGTCTATAGCTTTTCTCCGAGTGACTTCTAGTCAAGTAGATCGTATGTGTTGGTACCAACAATCTAAGTGGCCTGGCACAGGCTGGAAACCGGCATCAGCAGCCCTCTGGGAACCAGGTCCAGAAAAAGTTTTGATACCCCTGCTCTTCACAAAGATAAATCATCAATTATTCACCTCAGAATGATCATGAAGTTGCCCATCTAATATGCACAGCTACATATCCACAATCTTTGGGAATACATGAGCAAAGACAAAACATTCTTTTTCTTCATCCAAGAGGGTCAATCAAAAGTTCTTGAAAAAAAAAATTCAAATAATCCTGGCCATCTTCTTTGGCACAGAAGTGATGACCTTTTTACCATTTGCTGATGCTGTCAACTATCCCATGTCACTGCAAATTAGAGCATGAGAATCTCATCCAGCATTCTACAGAACCTATGGGGAAATCCAACATGACGAAGAAAACAGATTCATCTCTTGGAAATTGGAATGCAAGTGCCTTTGGTAGGCCTAAATGAGAACTTCACATTCCTAAAGGACTTCATTCCAATTTAAAACTCGTCAGATGAAGCATCATATTACCAATATGCTACCTTTAACAATAAGCATTATATTAAAAAAATTCAGGATGCATATCCAGAACATCTTACTTCACGATGAAAATTTTCAACTCTGAACAAAGATAACAGAAGTGAATTATTAAAGTTGAAGAATTATATTCTCAAGAGCTACCACCTAATAGAGAGCTAATTCAACTAGCACCAGTACTTTTGACAACGCATGCTGCATAAAGCAAAAAATCAAACCTAGTATCCAAAAAATAACCTAATGAAGTGTCAATCAATCAAAAATAGCATCTAATTAGTGACATTTCTCACCATGTCTTTTGCTAGTTAGAATTATTGCCAATACTCTTCTATTAAAACCAGAAAAGATTAAACTCAAAATACTAGGAATGGAAAGGAAGAAACATGCAGTAGTTCCAATGATGACTCAAACAAATGAGCTGGCAAACAACCACAAATAATGTGAAACAGATAGCACAGAACATACCGTATTGTGCGCATGCAGCAGCGACTGCCGTTGTTGATGAAGGTCCTGAAGAATTGACACCCCAAGCTCTTCTGTCTCAAACATAGTTCTTCGGCTCTCTCTAATTACGTCAGTTGAATGATCCAGTCTTTCTGTTGACATTAACAATCTTCCTCTCTGATCAGCAGACACCTAAGACATGTAACAATCCACCAAATATAACAAAAGTACTTAATAACAAATGGCTAGCAGCCCTGGATAAATATCAAAAGAAACCATCATGGCATACATGGAGTATTAAACAATCCACTGACAAACTCAAAAAACCCTAACTAAAGTTCAATCTAACACAGTGCATATGTACAACCTATAAATCATTAGAATCCCAAAAGCTACCAGTGACAACTTGAAGGATATGAATATATAACATAACAAAAATCAAACAAACACCTGAAGATTTCTTTATGCACAACAACATTCCACATTAGATGACCCTGCATGTTTAAAAGGTCCACCTCATGCTGTTACGCCATACTATTTCAGAATTCATGCAAACCAATAATGCCTAGCAAACACAGAATGAACACAAAACCCACAAGATAGAACCATCTACTAGCAAGTTACTCATTGCAAGCATATCTGTCATCCTGGAATCCTCATTTACTACTAGATGGAGTCCTGCGTAAGAGGGGAGGCAGAATTAACACTGTCAACACCTACCAGGGGAAAAACTCTAGCACCTAGTTATCATTTAACCATCAAACAAATGTCGACATGAAATATTAGTTATCAGCAACTGTGAGCTCACCACACGAACCTGACCGGGGCATTTCCAAACAATACAAAGCAGACAACCTGATGTAATGCAGGTCATAATGTCACATAAACCAAATGCGATGGAATTAACGAAACCAGACACCTTAGAGTGCTACTAGTCCACTACTACTACAATATCGCGCAAAAAGCTACAAAGGAAGAATCTACATAAGAATTGAGCTAACTACAGGCATCAGGGAGCTCACCGCGAGGGTGTCGGCCATGCCGGCCTCGAGGAGCTCCTCCCGGGTGGCCCGCTTGGCATTGGGCGCCGAGATCCTCTTGAGCTCGCTCTTGATGTTGTTCAGATCGGACTTGTATTCCCTCAGCTTCGCCAGCAACCCCGCCTTCACGCTCGGCTGCAGGCTCCGCGCCTCCAAATCCATCTTCCTAATCTACACACATCCAAACAGAAAAAACACCCAAAAAAAGGTCAAATTTTGCACGAGAATTAAGAAAAAAAAGTTGAACAAAAATTCTAGTTGTAATATTCACCAGCGATTCGGCGTCCTCCACGCCGGACTGGATCTCGGACAGTTTCTGTTTCTTCTTCTCTGAATTAAAAAAAATTACAAAAGGGGGCAAAATTAGAGCAAATTAGACACGGAACAAAAAAATTTCGGACGATACCGCGAGATTGACACGTACCGCCATCGAGCGCGGAGGCGGCGGTGCACTTGCGCGAGAGGGAGGCGGAGATCTCGCAGTACTGCCGCTCGTAGCCCTCGAACACCTCGCTCATGGCTGCCCTCCACGCCTCGATCTAACCAAATTCCGAAAACCAAATCACGAATCAATCCGTCCTAAATCGAGCACAAATTTGAGACAAATTAGTGGACGAATTCGAGCGATTTCTCGAGAGGAATTTGGAGGGGATGCGTGCGAGTTTTGGTGGATGTTGCCTTGCGTTGTTGGAACTAGGTAAATCTTTAGAGGGAAGGCTGCTTCTGATGGGCTTTCGTGAGACTGAGCCGTGGGGACCGCGAGTTCAGTCGTTGCCGCGTCCTCGTCCCACACAGATGGAACCCGTTGAGGTGCCGACTGGGCCGGATGGCTGAGTTTTGGGCTTTAGCCGGGTGCGGACGCACGACTGGTGGGATTGCTGGTTTTGCTCCTTTTTTTGCGTGTAAAGCAACTTGAAATCGTGCTGATTTGTTTTGGTTGGCCCGGTTAAGTTTCGGCTGCTTATACTTGAACCCTCAGGCTCACCTCACCAACAATCCAGAACTCAGGCCTGTTTGATAATGTTTAGTCGAATTTTAACTTAAATTTATGAGTTCATAAATTGAAATTATGATTAAAGATTCAAATTATTTCAAGATTTATTCTATAATATAAACTCTTTCTTCATTTAAAAGTCTAAATAAACTAAAACCGATGGAAAAATACTTATTAAGTTTATAAGATGAAACTTTAATAATCTTGAGTTTGATTAAACATGCTCAAAATATTAGGATTAGATAGTTATCTGGAATATTTGTCATGCAAAATAACAAATCAAAGAAATTTTTTTTAAATAACCCTTAATAAAAAAATGATCTATAATTTAACAAAATTATAAAATCGATCAGATAACTCATCAAATCTCAGCTAATAAATCTTTAAAGTAACCACAATAAACGAGAGGACTAAGTTTTTTTGTCACGGCTGCCGTGACAAAAGAGCCAACCTTGCATGTATGCATATTATATTATTATATTGTACAGGATTTCTAATTTTTTTTCGGTATTAATATATTTTTAATTATAACTCTGAATGATGATTCGTCTGAACCAGTAGAATTATGAAATCAAAATAATCAGATCAACAAAAACAAATCATCAATCATGGTTATATCATAAGACATCATATCTTATTATTTTTAAGATATATATATATAACTCTGGTTGATGATCCATTTGTGTCAGTCTTGATTGTTTTGCCCTCACAATTCCATTGATTTAAACAGATCATTGATCAGAGTTATAGATCAAAAGATATCACTGTCGGAAAGAATAAAAATTTCAACACAATTTAATTTGGAAAAATTGAACTAAAACTTTCACATTATTCCGGTTGAATTGTGAGTCCAAACGACCAGCTCGACACAAACAGATCATCAACAAGAATTATAAATCAAAAGATATCATTCATCTGACATTGATATCTTTTAATCTATAATACTGATTAATGATCTATTTCAACTAGTGGAATTATGAGCCCAAAAAGATCAAATCAATACAAACGGACTGTTAGCTAAAGTTATATATCTTAAGATATAATATCTTTTGATCTATAATTTCGGTTGACGGTCCATTTGTATGGATCTAATCGTTTGGACTCACAATTTCACTAGTTTAAACGGATCATCGAACAGAATTATAGATAAAAAATATTGACCCTGGAACAATTTGAAAGTTTTAGTTCAATTTTTTCAAATTAAATTGTGCTAAAATTTTTTATTTTTCCAATATTGATATCTTGTAATCTATAACTCCGATCAACAATCCATTTCAATCAATACAATTGTGATGCCAAAAAGATCAAATCGTCACAATCAGATCATCAACCGGAATGATCTCTTAAGATACAATAAGATATGATATTTTTTATCTATAACTCTGGATGATGACGTGTTTATGTCGATTTGATTGTTTTAGACCCACAATTCCACCGGTTCAAATAGATCGTCAATTGTAATTATAAATCAAAACATATCGATCCCAGAACAATTTGAAAGTATTAGTTGAATTTTTCCAAATTAAATTGAGCTGAAATTTTCGATTCTTTTGACATTGATATCTTTTGATCTATAATTTCAATTGACAATTCGTTTAAATTAATAGAATTGGAAGTATAAAACAATCAGACTGACATAAATGGATCATCAACTAGAATTATATATCACAAGATATGATATATGACCCCGATTGACAATCCATTTATATTAATCTGATCATTTTGGCTTCACAATCCTATTAGTTAAAACGAATCATTAATTGGAGTTATAATTTAAAATATAACGATGTTGAAACAATTAAAAAAAACTTGTAGAATATAACAAGCATATGTGCATGGAGAGTTATGGGGTCTTTTCTATCGCGGCTCCAAGTCGTAACAAAAGCTTCAATTTGATGAGCTGATAGGTCAATTTTGTAATTCCGCTAAACTGTGAGTCATTTTCACAATTCTTTTTACTTTGAGTTATTTAAAACAATTCCATATCAAAAGCATGCATTGCCAAACAAAACTGACATTGGGTGTTGTTTAACTATCTAGATTAGGTTTTCAAGAAAATCAAACACTCTTTGTTCTTTTTTATATATCGATAGTTTTTAAGAAGTGAGTAAAATTTCATGTGTATCTTTGGTATTTATAATTAATATGATAACGTATTATTTACAATGAAATAATTAATGATTAAATACAATAATAATTATGAGAGTACTTTTGAAAGATAAAATTATATTTCATGTTGAAAACGTTGAACGATATTTTTAGATAAAAATTATTCCCCCTAAGACAATTTGTAAAAAATAATTGAGGGAGTAGATAGTTTAAGACTAAGGTTCAGCTTGAAACGTAAAAATTTTAGAGGAAATGAAACATCTACTCTCATTGAATGGGAGGTTTCCTCCAAAATTTTGTCAAAATTCTTGCGCTTCAAACATACCTAATTTTTTTTTTTTTGGAAAACTTAGCTCTATCCTATTGTAAAAATACTAAATATGAAAATAACATTAGGTTGTGATAATGATATGTGGGTGAGCACTCACATATTATTAAGATATTTAATAGTATTTTGTTAAATTTCAACCTTTACGATGGAGGTAAATTTCCCCCATTTTTAACTAGCTATAAAGACATTTAAGTATTCACTTAATGTATCTTGGTAGAACTTGAACGTTGACCTCACACAACAAATACAGCCTTCTTAGCTTTGATTGAAACATTGAGCTAGTATAAAAGATATTTTAAAGCTTGACGTTCATCTTCCAGAGCATCTTCTTATCGACTGAAATTTGTTTTTTCCCCTAAATTTAGATCCATGTTTGTAAAAAAAAAAAAGAAAAAAAAATTCAAAGACATCCATTAAGATTCATATGCCCTAAAGATATCCTTTAGGCTAAATCCAATCCCGACGCCTTAGGGATCTGACAAGCGTCACTCACCGCGGAAAAGTATTATTTTAGTTACTTCCGGAGAAAGAAGACGCCGACCGTGGTGTTTTGACGCCGACAAAAATTCTTTTTTCCTGCCTCGGTTCGCGTGCGCTTCAATTGCATCTCATTTTTGTTTCTTAATTTTAGATCAATTTAGTTCAAATTAGATGTTGATTATATTGAGAAAATTATAAATCTTTAAATTATCTTTATATAGAGATCAAATATAACATATATTCTATTTTTAAATTAAAAGTTATTGATGTTTTACTAAAATCACCTAATTTAATTTATTCATGGATCCGCACAAAACGCCTCGCGAAGCGCCCACATTGGAGAGGGGTGGTGCTTCAAGACTTCAAGTGGTGTTTCGCATACGTGGCATAGAATATACTGAAGAATATTCTATTGAAGCGCCTCACGAAGCAACGATGCGTTGGATTTAGTTTTAGTGGAGCTTATGGTTTCATACAATTTCATATATTTATTTTCAAATTCGACGGTCATGATCTAACTCTATAAAAAGTAGATAATTCTCAATTTAAAAACCCTATATATCATTTAAACATGATGGTGGCTGATGTAACGTACATATTATTGGGTAGTGCGTTTTTAGGTATCTTAAAAAGCTAGATTCTTTATACTATATCTAGTTACAAAATAGCTGGGACAAAATAAGGTGGCCATTTACTTGGTTCCGATTGGTCCGAGATTAAGGTCAAACTCGCACTTATCTACCATCTGACACATCTAAAAGTAAAAAATATTTCAATCAACATAAATTGTTGAACATATCTTACTCAAAATGTTCATATCTAACATATTAGTTGAGTTAAATTAGACTGAATTAGACCAAACTAATATCTAGTAGGCCCATACAATTAGACTTTTTACCGTTCAAACCCAAAAAATCTACCAGTAATCTAGCCATTAGCTAGAAGGATCGCATTATTCACACGATTAAATTTCTGAATTTACCGATAATGACTCGGATCTAACTCCATCATACAAAAGGCCCATCCACCTTCTATGATCCATTCACAACCTCACCAAAGTTTGCTTAAAACCAAGGGTAATGCAGGCTGGACTCGCCGAAAAGGCCCATCAACTCTCACGGCACGGCACCACGGAAGGGGGTGCGGGTTAACACCATCTGCAAGTACAGTGGAACGCGACGAGCATCCATAATCTCGACGGTCGATCCACAGATCGACGACGGCTTGGGCTCCTCCGATAGGATACGGTTTTGGTGTGTCCGGGCTCCGAGGGGTCCAGAACAGGGGAGAAGGCACATAAAAGGCCTTTCTTCTCTATGGCTTGCCGAGTAGAGGAAGAAAACAAGAACAACAGGAACAAAAGCATTTCCAAATTTCCAATTCCATCTATCCTCACCCCAACCGGAAGATCCCTTCCTGTTCTTCTCTTAATCTCCAGTTCTTCTGGATTAGAACCGAGAAAATTTTCATTCTGTGAAGTGAATTTGAGAGCCTGGGAACATATAAATTGTGCGGAGACTCCTCTTTCCAACTCTCTTTTTTGGTGTTTCTTAGCCCGTTTTCTCGATCATTTCTGTTTCTCGGGATAATTTTGGTGCGGGTGTTGCAGATTAGAGTTCAAAAGTTTACACTCTTCTTCTTGAAATTTTCAGTCTTATTTTTTTTAATGTTTCTAACTTGTGATCTGTTTGTATTTTTGGTTTTTCAGGTTGATATTTGATTTGAATGTCCCAATTCCCCTTGTCTTGGTGGAACTAAATCCACATGCGATCCTTTTCCGGTGTTGGAAGTTTCTTTTGCCCCTGTTTGCAATTCCAGATGAAGTGAAGAATGATCTGGAGTACATGATTGTCCTGGCTTACCGAGCTGCATTCTGGCACGAGCTTCCTCAAGATGAGCAGAAATTGAGCACAATTTGAGCTGCCTGACTTGAGATTTGCGCGAGCTTGGCGTAATTGGGAGGTATCTGATTTAAGATCGAGTGATTTCACAATGTGATCTTTTTGGTTTTTTTTTTGATCCGCTTCATTCTGTTGTTCTTGCAGTAGAGAGGTTGGAAAGGAGGAGCTTCACAGCTTGTTTAGGTAAGGTGTTGATGGGTTTCAGATCATCTCCTCCATTTTTCTATTTTTCTCCTCTTGTTGTTTTATCTCTTCATACATCCAGTTTTGTTTCTCTTGTTGCCAATTCACCTCTTCCTCTATTAATTGCGTCCTTTTCTTGTTCTCATCCCAAATTTCCCCTTTTTTTAATCATTTCGGATTTTGACTGAACTTGAAATTTTGTGCTTAACTTTTAGTTTTTCTAAAATTTTCATTTGGTTCATTTTAGATTTTTTTCTGTTCGCCAATTTTACTCCGATTGTCTGAACGATCTTCTCTTACCTTCACTAAATTGATTGTCTGAATGAGCTAAAATGAGTTGAACTTTGATGAGGCACTATGTATTTTTTTTCTTTGGATTTGATCTGTTAGCTTTTCCCAATTTTGACATTGGTTTAAAAGCTGGAAATATGTAGTTCAAATTTTTGCTCAACAAAAATTCAAAATTTGTTCAAAAAAAAATCCAAGATTTTGCAAGATTCATTGGTTTGATTTGATTGGCCAGTTAATTGAGTTGAATTTTTAATAGTCCATCACATTTTTTCTTTGTTTGATTTCGATTGGCCAGTTAAATCAAGTACTCCAAATTTCTTATAAAAAATACTCCAAAATTCAGAACTTTGTTCATGCCCGAAATCTCTTGATTTGAGATTTTTTTTAAGTTAAATTGAACTGAAGTTTGTTGGTGTCTTGGTGACTCATTCAATTCCCATTATAATTTTTTTTTGCGTTTCTCTCCAATTTTAATATCCAAGATGTATCCTACTCATCAATTTCTCCTTTCTTTTATTTACCTTTTTGATTCCCTTTTAGCCTTCTTCCTCCTCCTCCTCCAATTTCTCGTCTAATATTGAGATTTTGGAGGTATTCATTTGAGCCGATTTTTTTTTTTTAGTATTTTTCATTTGCATTTACCTCTTCACCGTCCTCACTCACTCAAATTTCAGCCCCTCCCTTTCTCGTGAAATTACCGGCATAATTCGGCTGTGTGTCTGTGTGCCACGTTGCAGGTCCACCTCGCTTGCGGCAATGGAGAGGGAGGCAAGAAACCACTACCAAACACGCGGCTCCACGCGCGGGGGCGGCACAGCGGCGGAGCGTGACCTGCTGCTGCAGTGGGGCAACCGGAAGCGGCTGCGCTGCGTCAAGGTGCAGCGCCGCGACGTCGAGGCCGCCGCCACCGTGGCTGCCGAGAAGGCCGCCGCAGGCCAGCGCCGCGCTGCTGCCGCTGCGGCCGCGGCCGCGGCCGCAGCCGCCGCGCAGGACCCCCACCACCGAGTCCTCAGGTCTTTGTCTGTGTTTGTTTTGCTGCTGTTGTTTTTTGGGTTGTGTTTGATATGCGTGTTTTGTTTGCTCTCTTGGTTGTGTTTTGGTCCTGGTTCTTACTCCATCCTTATATTTTTAAATATATTATAAATCTACTACACGTATTAAGAGATGGCTCAAGATTAATATCCTATCCCTATCAAACTAAAGGTTGAAGAGATTAATTTTCTGGTGCGGTGGTGTATGTATTAAACAACAAGAAGAGTAATTTTGGAAGATATATTTCATCTCACAATAATAGAAAAACACACTCACATATATATAAACCTGTATGTATTTAAGAATATGTTTGAATTGAAAGATTTCTAAAAATTTTTTTGGAAGAAACTAAATATGCATTTTCACTATATGTAAGGTTTCTTCTAAAATTTCTGTAAGGATCTTCTAATCCAAATAAATCCTTAAATATACAAGAAAATACTGTTTAAGGCCTTGCTTGAAACAATGAATTTTAGAAGAATTTTAGGGAAAAAAAACATCTAGGGAGAGCTAATATAAATTTTCCTCCCAAATACTTGTATTCCAATTAGGCACTAAACATGTTTTGCTTTTAACCATCAGTTAAAAAGAAAAGAACTGGCTGTCACGTGCAGTGGACATGGGCACGTGACGGTGAGCAGCACCATTTTTGGTGTTCTTGATCTCATTGGCTTTTGTTGTGGTCTTCCGGGTTGGTTGTTTGGATTTCCGTATGACTTGCACATTCATGCTTGAGAACGTGTCCGCATTATGAATGGTATGCAAGGGATTTCGTTTTGCATTCTCCTGCCCATTTTGTGGATAAAAAGTATTGTACATATATACAACTGAGACATGTTTTGGACGACCCTGGCTGGCCATTAATCTAATTTGATATACGGATACGTGCTTTGGTTTTTACTGGTCAATTGGTCAAATGTTCCAGTACTGTGAACATATGATGCGCATTCTGTGTAATAAATAGCTGATAAAGGTATGAACTTGTTGAAGCAATGAATCTAGTGGTATGTACGGTAGCGGATGAATTGATGGGTTTTGATTTGGGGTTTATATGGACGATTTTGATTGGTTTGCAGTGTTTGCTTGGACCAACCATCGCTTCAGAGTTCAGCCTTTACCAAAGTAGGCTAATTTTGGTCCAATGTTGCTGGATTGGTGGGCTGGGGCCGTGTATACCAGGCTATTCTTTTAGTTTTTTTTTTCCATTTGAAATTTAATCTTGCATTCTTGGGGCAAGTACTTATTTGGTCGTTTTTCTTTGGGATTAGATGCTGTTTCCTTGTCTCACTCGACTTTGGTTCCATATACTAACTGAGAACCTGATCTGTACTAGGCTAAAAGTATATGGTTATTTGCTTGCTTCAAGGATTCAGAATCTTGCGTGTGCGCGTGCGCTCATATTGAAGTGAGCTGAGTGCATTTGAGGGTTGAGATTGATCGGCACCCATTAGAAGTTTCAGGACAAAATCGGCTCTTAATCTCTTTATCTTGTGGTCATCCAGCTTGAAGGTTTTAAGTTGCCCGACTTGGCTGTAGACTGTAGTTCAGTTCAAAGTCTAAATTGTGAAGAGATTTCTTGTAAAACAAAACTAACTAATTTTCCATTTTGACTGCTTTTTCACATGAACATACATGCCTACCTGTTGGTGGTGAAAAGATTTTTGACTGATCCATCATTTGCTTTCTCAAAGTTGTTTGTAAAAAGACTGGGGGAAGAGGTTTTTAACACATGGGGGATGTCGATATCTTATCAGTTATCGGAACAACAGTTGATGTGCTTGGATGGTCCAGCAATCAGTGTCTCCTTGCATTGTCTTCTGGAGTCATATCATCTGTTTTTTTGTTGACTAATTTTGGCTTGAGTAGGAAACACTACTCCATTCATCTCAAATCAGTTACCACCACTCATGTTGCGGATGGTGATCGGTGACATCTTGTTTGCATGTCCCTTTTTTCCCTGAAGGATGGCAAATGATCCATGATAAATGTAATTTGTGGAAGCTGTTGCTTCTGTATTCTTCCTCTGTGCAGCATTTTAGAATGACTTGCAATAAGTAGACAGTTAAAAGAATAAAAGTCCATTCTCCAATTCTAGCTGTGAAATCAGTTACCACCAATCTATGCTCCTCTTTCTTTCCAGAAGATAACCACACAAGATGCTGCAAGAGTAATAATGCCCTTTTGTTTTCCCTGGTATATGATAAGGCTGAGACGTGCTTTTGGTGGTCAAATAACCTCTCACTGTAGTGGATGAATCACCATCTCATGGTTAGTTGCACCTCACTTTTTGCTTCAAAAGAATAAGAAGTACAAGTTTGTTCCAGGTGTATTCCTTCTCTTTAGTCTCTTTTTCTTGTTAGGTCACAGCTATAGAATCTGAGGCGATGTTGTTTGTTAGGTAAATTAAATCTAGACAGACGTTTTCCATGAATGCACCAACCTTTGTGTGATAGCTACCCCTTTGTTTTAGAATTTTTTCTCTCTCCAAACTGAGCTTTAGAAGCATAGTTCCGTTACTATGCTTCGATGTTCACCTTTTTATTTTTCTTTTTTTGGTTTGCCCTCTTGATTAGATTGCAAAGTTGCCACTTTTGTTGCTTAATTTTTAACCTATGGTGTTACTGAATTGGTAGGAACTTAGATGAGACTGCAGTCATGAAGTCACAAGCACAGCAGCAGCTGAACAATGGGATCCGCATGGTGCCGTCACCAGACAGGGAGCGCCCTGTAAGGGGTAACAACAACAACAACAATAGAGCTTCACCATCCTCGCCAGACGACAAGAAGGGCTCATCATCAGGGAGTGAGGGGTCGGTGTGGCCCAAGTTCGCGGTCGCCCTGACGAACAAGGAGAAGGAAGAGGACTTCTTGGTGTTCAAAGGATCCAAGTTGCCCCAAAGGCCCAAGAAGAGAGCCAAGGTCATCCAGAGAACCATCAATGTATGACCCCCTCATCTTAAGCTTTTGATTCACATTAATGTGCATAGGATCCTCCTATCTTGTAGTTGTTGCTGCAGATAATAAATTTATTCCTTGCCTGATGTAGAAAGATTCCGAACTCAAAATTGTGCAATACTATGAGTAAACAGTAAAGACTTGTTTGATCTAGTTTAACTTCAATTTATAAACCCAATAAACCAATAAAGAGAGGTTTAAGTTTCTTTGTGGCTTTAGTTCAAAAGAGATTTTAGTTTAAAGGATAATCTGAATTTTAAGTCTCCCGTTGGACTCGACTTCAATTTATATGAGAAGCTGAAGTATAGATAAGCTAGGCCAAATGCAACTCAAAACTTAATACCATCTTACTAGTGGAGTAAATAGATTTGGTTAGGTCTTTTTGATGGATGCAGGACATGAGGTCACATGGACCACCTCTCTGCTCGTTGTCTGCCTTGCTCACTGACCCAAAGGGATGTGCAAATAAAAATAGCAAGATTCGTTTGATGCGCCCTTTAATATACTAGTACTTGGATATTAAATTTGCTTGCCAAGAAGCGTCCATTATACTAGGGGTGTAAAACGGTCGGATTCGGAGCGGATATTGGTTAAACCATATCCTATACCATATTTTTTAATCGGATACGAATACGAATTCGGATTTTCTCGGATTCGAATATGGTGCGGATGTTAGTCGGATACGAATTCGAATCGGATTTTCTTTAATTCGGTACGAATTCGGACGCTATTCGGATAAAATAATTATTATACATTAAATATTTGTTGATTAACAAAAGTGTTATTTTCAACTAATTTTCTATTTCAACACAATACAACAATAGACAACATAAACAATTAAACATTATATTACGATTGCCAATATCATAATTATGATAGCAAATAATTTGTCATCATACATACACAACAAAATATGACTCCAAACATACGACATATCAAAAAAACATCACATAATAATCATAATTTGATAATGATTGCACAAACAAAACATAAGAAGTTCATAATTGTAACTCTCATCCAAAGTCCAAGTGTCTGACCATAAAACAGTAGCAGAAAGTTCAAGTATCCAACAAGGCACAACCAAAATAATAACAACATAGTTCATAGTTTATACATGACTACAAAAGACTAAATCTAAATCTAGCAAGAAGTAGTGAAACATGTGTTCAAGTCTTCAAGATAATGGTAGATGCTTGAGTTCAAGAGGTAGTTAATTATCACCTACAAAATAACATGAAGTTAGTAAAATACTTGTTAAAATGATATCGTATAGTAGCTAGAAGATTTTTTTTGATATACCATCTTCAGTTGAATTTATGTCATCCACGCCAATACCTTCTAATTCCTCCACAATTGAAAGAACATCATTTTGACCTACAATAACAAAATAATAAAAATTAGCCAATGCACAAATAGATGAAAAATTTGATGGATTTTATTTATATATTTACCTTTCCTAGACGCTTTAATCCAATCTTTGGTGCAAATCAAGGCCTCAACTACTTCAGGTTCTAAACGACTGCGGTATTTATCAATTACTCGTCCCCCAGCACTAAAAGCAGACTCAGATGCAACAGTTGATACAGGAATAGCTAACACATCGCGTGCCATATGAGCGAGAATAGGATAATTTGTACCTTGAGTCTTCCACCATGCCAAAATATCAAAATCCTCATTTTCAGGCCATTTCAATAGTGGTTCACTTTCATACTTCTCCAATTCAGACTTCTCACTACAATCTTCACCAATATCCTTCAAAAAAACACTTAGTTTCCTCCGTTTTGGCTCATCATCAAAAACACGACGACGAGAACCAATTTCACTAGGGGCTCCAACAGAAGACTGCATACCACTAATTGAGGAAGCACTATATTTAGATGCATATGACTCAAATAGGTGCCTGATAGTTATTTGAAAATTAGAAATCTCATCAATCCCATCATAGTCACACATGTTCTTATAATAAAATTCAACCACCTTCTTGTAGCGAGGATTTAGAAAACAAGCAACCGCCAAAGCAATGTTACTCAACTCCCAATACTTGTCAAACTTTTCCTTCATTGCTTTTGCCATGGAAGCAATAAACCCATCATTGTCTTTTATCCAATCAATAAGCATGAGATTAATTTCAGAAAATTCTATAAAGAACAAATTTGCAGTTGGATATAAAGAATCAGACAAGAGTTCAGTAACACTAAAGAAATTCTTTAAGCACTTATTCAATACAGTTGCTTTTTCCCATTCATCTCTAGAAGGAGCACAATTCCCATATTTTTCTGGATGAAGAAAAGCCAATCTTTGGAAAACCTGCTTATAATAAAGTGCATCCGAGAGCATTAAATAAGTGGAATTCCATCTAGTAGCTACATCTTGAGAAAGACCCTTCGTTATATCCAAATTAAGTTCACAAGCTCGCTTTTGAAACTCCTCCCATTGCAAAGTAGAACTCTTGACAATCATAACTGAAGAACGAATGTTGTCTATAGCATGTCCAACTATTTTCAAACCATCCTTTGCTACAAGATTAATAATATGAGCCGCACACCGAACATGGAAGAATTTGCCATTAGAAACTAGAGAATTATGTTCATCAAGGGTTGAAGCAACAGTTTTAGCACAAACTTCATTAGCAGAGGCATTGTCCATAGTCAAAGCAAACAACTTCTGATCAATATTCCAAGCTAGCATGTTTCTAACAAAAGCGTTACTCAAATTGGCACCTGAATGTCTTCCTTCTAAATGCATAAAATTTACTATTCGTTTCTGAATCTTCCAATCATCATCAATGAAGTGACAAGTGACACACAAATAACCTTTATTTTGATTAGAAGTCCAAAGATCCATTGTGCAACTCACCCGACACTTGAGAGATGAAAAGAGATCAAATAACTTTTGTTTCTCTTCTTTAAAAATATCCATAACCCTTTTCCTAGTGGTATTGCGGCTTTTAATAGGAAATGAGGGGGATAATGATCTGATGAAATCATTAGTGTACTCATGCTCTGAAAAATTGAATGGATACTCATGCATAACAATGGCAAGATGATACTTGTACATACTAACTTCTTCATTGTACTTCCAAGCTTGCAAAGAATTTTGTTCTCCTACTTTTGTAAAGCTAAGAGTGCTTTGATGAGGAGACTTTTCATGTTGTGTTTTAAAATGAGTTCTGAGATGAGTCGTACCATACTTGCTCTCACCAGAAAACACATCCTTGCAATACTTGCATTTTGCCATCTTACTCATCACAACTTTGCCTTCCACTTCAGTCTTCACTTCTTCAATGGTAAAATGATTCCAAACATCTGAAGTTCTCTTTTTGGGTGCCCTAGACTTCATTTTTGATGATGGATTCGCAGTAGTAGCAGTCTTTGCCCCATCACTCGCACTTGTTCCAGTAACATTCTCACTCACAACACTTTGAATGTTAATACCTGCTGGTTTAGCACCACTACTAGATGCTAAAGAAACCTGTATAGATAAACAACAAATTAACCTACAATATTAGAATTCGTAACTCCAAATAAAATGTTGTTACTAAACTTTAAATACCTGTTTCTCGGAATTATTAGCACTTGCATGTTGCTTAGTACCACTTCCAGATGTCGACATTGTGCTCAAATTTCTTTTTGATCACACTTGGTTCAATTTATTTTACCTCCTGTTCAAATACAACACAATTCTATCAAACTCAAATGCGACACATGCTCATAAAAGCATTTATCCTATTTTACACAAGTCCGTTCGTGTGTTGGTTACTTTGATGATAAAGTAGCATTGCCATGAAAAACAAGCACTTATTACATGTTTAGGGTAGCTTAGAAATAACAAATATAGTTGAATTGTTGCTTGTTGCAATACGCCGTAGACGTGCTGCCCACCAGCGATGATGAGCTTGCCAAATAAGAGTTAATGCTTGCTATTTTGCTCTGTAAGCATGGATTCTGTGATAAATACACTGCAAATTTATGTGCTTGCTTGCATTTTTGGAGAACTCCCTTATGTATCTTTCAGATTTATTTTTCCATTTCTGAATTCCCAAACACAGCTGCTCCTGTACTAGAATGATATGTAGTGCTGTAACCTGATTGTGTTAGTATTTTGGGTGATAATTTCAGCTCACAGATAATAAGTATAGTTAAATTTGGTTAGTACCTAAGTTGTGTACACAGTTTGTACTTTATAACTTCTAGTTTTAGAATTCCACTGGTTGGTCTGGGGTTATGTTTAGCCTAGTTGTTTCAAACTTTCAATGCATATCCTAATCATTTAAATGTTACAAACAAATATGTATTGAACATTTGAACTAGTTCAGCTATTGGTTGTACAAACAGATAAGTAATTGGCTGATAGCCTGATATGCATTCTACAACAGTACAACAGATAAGTAATTTGCTGATAGCCTGATAGCTTGATATGCATTCTACAACAGTACAAGACTACAAGTGTACAACCTATTGAACTAGTTCAGCACTTCAGCTATTCAGAATATCATCCTCAACAATTACATGAACGGATGAACAGCCATCTCATACATCTCATACATCCAAATCAAAAATCCAAATCCAATTCATTACAATTCAATCAAAATTAAAGAACAAGAGGAAGGATGAAAGAAATTGAACCTCTGCTTGCTTGCTGGATGAAGTTGAAAGACTGAAACTAATGTTGGTGCTTGCAGAGCTCCTGGAGCTTCGGTCGAGGAAGGTAGAGATGGCCGCCTGTGAACCAACTTGCCGGGGTCGGGGAGGAGGTGCTGTCGCCGGGGCTGATGCAGGTGGCTCAGGGAAGAGGGGCAGCGACTCCAATTGGGGCCATGATCCTAAAATTAGGGTTTGGATGAGGGAGCCCGTAGAAGTAGAACGGCGGTGCAGAAGGCGGCGAGGAGCTCTGGGAGCAAGAGGCGGCTCAGGTGATAGCTCGCCGGCGTGGAGCTCTGGGAGCAAGAGGCGGCGCGGCCGTGGAAGAAGAGAATGACGCAACCGAAGAAAATACCAAGTGCGCTAGCGAAGGAGTGGCGCCAATGGCGAGAACTTGCTCGATCTCGCCGGTGCGTGGAGTAGGAGTAAGAGGCGGAGCAACCGTGGCTGTGGAAGAAGAGAGCAACGCGGCCAAAAAAAAAGGGGAATGAAGGCTAACTTGTGTCGATGGCTCGGAGCCTGGAACCGGCGGCCAAAAGATTGGGCGAGGCGGCGAGCGGTGGCTTGCGGCGAGTTTGGATTGTGCGTCGGCGGAGAAACGTGGTCTCGTGGAAGCGTGGAGCAGCTAACGAGCGGGAGGTGGAGACGCCGGACGAGCCGACGAGGTGAAAAATTAGGGATTTAGGTATGCCGTATGCGTGCATGGGCCTGGGCCGTGGGAGTTGGGGACTCACGGGCCAACTGGCGTGGCCGCGTGGGGCAGGTCGCAGGCCGCAAGCGGCAATTGCCTGTTGGGCTGTTGGCTGTTGGCCTGTTGCCCAATTCAGTTTGGGTTATCGGATTCGGATGATCCGGATATCCGCATCCGTTTTTAGATATATAACTTACCAAATCCGGATTCGAATCCGCATAACAATAATTAATAAATCCGAATCCGAATTCGGATTGTTTGCCGGATGCTAATTTTCGTACCAAATAGCTATTTTATCGAATTCGGTAAACGGATATCCGCGGATATCCGCATCCTGTTTACACCCCTACATTATACCACATCATGCTTATGCCCGAAGCAAATTTGGTTGTCCTCTCAATTCTTGATGTGTTGTACTGCTGGTCCTACCTGTTAGCCTTCTTTATTTGAGGCTGCCAAACTAATTGTCAGTTGATGATGTCATTTAACACTGTAATGATTGCATTAATGGCAAACTAATTAGTGATTGTGTTCTAGACATGCTTGCATTTTGGCTTAAGAAACTGTTGATGTCATTGTCCTCCTGTCACCAATCTGCGATTACTAGCTAATATTTCTTCGGCTCTCGCAGCTTGTGTGCCCGGGTACGTGGCTGTGCGACTTGACTTTTGAAAGGTATGAGGTTCGAGAGAAGAAGGTTTCCAAAAAGGTTAGCAGATTGACAAGTCAATATCTATTTCAATCCTAAAAATAGCATGAAGTAACGCATTCGCCTAATATTATCATCTAATTTTGCAGCGCCCGAGGGGGCTAAAAGGTATGCAAAGCGTGGACAGCGACTCAGAATAAGAGAAACAGTTGAACAAGAGCAGCTGAGCATTAGAAGACGCTACACAAATCGAATAGCTGAAGGCTGAAAGTTAGCTTGCTTATGGCAGTGTAGAATGATCAGCTCGCTCGCCTCTTTTGATGCTTGCTTGGAGAGATCAAGAACAACGATTGGAGTATCAGAAGATGCATATGCACAAGAACGCAGAGAGGCTGCAGTACTGGTTTGAAAGCCTTCTTTTGTGAATTGTTAATGTTTCAGATGAACATTAGCATTGTTTTATCTTCGTCTGGGGCAGCTCTGGATGGGTACCAAATTCCTCGTGTTAATGGTACGTCTAAGTAGGTACCTCAGGTGGCTGTGTTCACTGGAATTTTCCTTGTGCGCGCGTGGATCCAGGACCCATGACAAGAGTTTGAAAGATCATAATTTGGGATTGATCTCCCCGTGCTGTAATGTTAACAGTGTAGGCCCGGTTCAGAGCATTAGCTGATGTTGATATGTTCTGTTCGCTTCTCAGATGAACAAAGGGATGTGAATGCGGTGACCTGTGCTTGGATTTCTAATTTCCGTTGTGATTCAGAATAGATAAAGTTGTAGTTTGGTTCTCTCTTGAATCTGGTGCGATTGCTCTCATTTGGCATTCGTGTCTTGTGATTTCAAACATGCTGACATGTCTGCGGTACCTACATATAACAGACATCAGGAAAAAATGCTCGACACTAAGAACCCGAAGCCACTACCATATCACCGGTGGCAGATGGCAGAGCAGGGCCTCAGCCCTCGCCGGTGCTGCCCCCATGGACCCCGCCATCCTGACTGATCGAGCCCCTCGTGCTTTCAGCCCATCGGCATCGACTGCCATGTCACGTGTGATGCAGAGCTTGTTTGGTTTGATGTGGACAACGTGTGGTGCAAACACTCACATATGTATCTAATGGCTAGGATATGTACCCATATAAAAAAAAAGTTATGGGTTAATTCTCAATATATTTTTATTTTTATATGTGTGTTTAATGAAGATATTGTGTTTGTGTATATATATATATATAATCGAAAATATATTACTATCGTACCAGATATTAACACTTGTATAAAAAATTCTATGTGTCATTTTCACTTTTTTTTTTGTTCACCACAAAAAATATGGTATGTGATACTTGAGTGTAGTATATCAAAGTTTGGTCAGGTAAAATGTGACATCAAACCAAATAAATTAACAGACCCATAACTGTGAGGATTGATCCGATGAGTCATTTGCGGACCGATGTCTGTCTGCGTTACAGCTATGACATAGCTGTTTTGTTAACCTGCTTTTAAGCTTTTTATCATTTGTTAATGAAGCTCCTTTAACCACCTTTTCATATGAAACAAAGTACTTTGTGCCTGTGATGAGTTGTAAATACCAAAAGGATGGTACGTGCTTTGTCCTAGCAGAATAAAGCAAGATATGGAATTAGGTTAAAAAGTCACTAGTTGAAAGAAAACAACGGAACAACCAATCTCATCATCAAATCAATATCTGAACATTCAAAACGCCATCAGATCAGAACCGAGCAATCAAAATTAAGAGAGTGAATAATGCTATAAAAATGGTTCGAATCAATACAAATCATGAATGGTTTCGACGGTGCAAAACAGAAATAAGCAAAGCTCATAAAAGATCATGCCACACATTGCATGTCGAAACAACAACATTCATCTTATGAGCCTTCAGGCTCCCCTGTGAACTCAACTCAGTGGCGAAGGTACCCGAACAACAACACCACGGCCGGGCAGAGAACAGCAGCCATGAGCGGCGAGGAGACAGCGGCCGCACCGGAAGTGGGGCTCGGTGCGGGGGCGTCGACAGCGGAGGCAACCCCGGCGAGGGAAGACACGGTGATGGCCGCAATGAAGACGACGTAGAAGATCTTGGAGTCCATGATGGTTGTTAGAGATTTGTGTGCGCTTTGTGTTGTAGGTTTTATGTGCAGATGAGAGAATTGGAGAAGGGTGAGGGGTCAGGGAGGGAAGTGTGTGTTTTTATAGGTGACAGGAGAGAAGCGTGGACCCCACGTTCACAGTCTGGCCTATTTCTGTGAGACAACTCATGATTAATTAATGGTTTTAAATAATTGTTTAAATATAGGAAACTGCTATTATTTGCAAGTAAAGTCATTACGTTTCTAACTGATGGACATGTTTTGTCAATATTACCTGTCAAGCTATGATTAGATGTTTTGATAGATACATTGTATTCTATATGTTCAGTGATCCTCTCAAAAGCCAAAATTGAACAAGTCCTCCAACACAAAATAAAAAAAAAAAATACACATACTTGTAGTGCACCTATACTTTTGCCTTTCTATTTTCTTTTTACACCGGCTTTCTCGATTGACCGCACCGGGTTGATTCAAAAATATTGGAAAGCATTTGATCACTGCTCTTGAAAGATATAGTATCAAACAATATGAATTTTGATTTCTGAAAATTTTGTATACATGGCAGCCAGGGAATGACAATGGTCCACACGAACAATGCACCACATGCCACCTTGCCAAAATGTTCCCCTGGAGAAGTTATAATTTTGTCCGATTCCTTTGTTTGCCGTATCATCCCAGCACACAAAAAAGGGATCAGCAAAGCTTTAAGTGGCAGCACACTTCGGTGCAATAAGGAACAAATTGCATATCCATGGTATGTGGATGTCAGTGTTTGTACCTGTTTCTTAGCAATTTTCATCCACAGATTCCAAAATCTAAAGTAGCCGAAGTTACTATGATTAGGTCCAAATCAGCCCTGCCAATGCTATGCGATCATGTACGTTTCTTAAAAATGTTGAAGTCAGTTTTTTATTTGAAGTTAAAATGTGACATTTCCCAAAAAAAAAAATGTTGTACATTGATGTTACAGCTAAACTAAGTAATCCAGTCCGGCCCAGCCCCGTCGGCCTAACCCAAGCTAGGCCTGATTGTGTTTTACAATGTAAACTAAAATGTACTGTGCCAGCCCAGTTTGATTGTAATTTGGGCTAGGCCATTCGGCTAGCCCGGAGACCCTGGATGCAGCCAGTTTTTTTGGCTGTCCCTCGTGGTATTTGCTCAAGTCTAATTGAGACATGTCCATATTTTTTTTTTATAAAAAACAATATTTCACATTGTGAATGTATAAGGTTTTGCTGAATATATAATATCTGGCAATCTCCCTATAGCCCACAAAAGTTTAATGAGTAAATACTTCCTCCATTTTTTTTTACGTGTCGTTTTAATTATATGTACAATTTTTAAAAATAAAGTAACATTATATGTTCATTATTGATACTTGTGATTAATATGATATGTGTATTATTTATATTCAAATAATAAATAATAACTACAAGAGTATTTTTGAAAAATATTATCATATTGTATATTAAAATGTAGAATGATTTTTTCAGGTATAATTTTTTCTTATAAAACTATAAATAAAAAAGTAAAAAGAAACGGAGGTAGTATTAGATTACAAGTCCATCTTATTTGTTATCCGTGGGCACCAAGTACTTCTCCGTTGGCTTGCATATTGGAGGCAGAGATTGTGATGCCGTGCTTGCACACCTCAAAATAAAACGAAGAAAAAAGATTGTAAAGAGACGCTTTTTGCTTCTTTTGGTCGCTTTCGGGCCATCATCTTCAGTTCTTTTTACATAAAGCTCACGGGTCAAGTTACTTGTACCAAAGAGACTTAAGAACTAAACACCCCATCTAAAACAGGACCGCGACAAAAACAATGTGATATGTTTATAGTGTCGTTCCAAACTAGCCAAAGTCTCAAGATTGTTCTAGACTTGAATTACCACTATTTAGTTCTCAGATAAACACTTCGGAGTTCAGAGTTTGGCCTTCTATATTTTTGCTCATCTATTTTGTGAATCTGCAGTGCACAATTATCTCTGAAGCTGCTCATCTTACATCTCTGGAGACAAACATGGTATGCAATGCAAGGGATCGCAATTGTGTTAGTTTTCTTCAGTCAGACAAATAGGGGTCTTCTGAATTTTCACATGTGTTTGCATATGCTCAATTCCTATATGCAATCATTGAAAACCAAAGTGCACCATGCTGCTTTCAGCAAACTCATCAGAAGATGGTTGTCTCCAACAAGCTCGTGAAGGTAGGCCCATGGGGAGGCACCGGAGGAAGCCCCTGGGACGACGGCGGCCACAGCGGTATCCGTAGCATCACCTTGGCGTACGGCCGGTGCATCGACTCGATGAGTGTGGAGTTCGATAAGGACAGCTCCCCGGTTCCCGGTGAGAAACACGGAGGAACTGGAGGCCATCACACCACACAGGTACGTAACAAATGTTAAGTAGCCTATCAGATTTGTGCTGTATTTGATATGGTTGCCTCTTGTTCAGATCAAACTGAACTACCCAGACGAGTTCTTGACCGGTGTCAGTGGCTGGTACAGCCCGGTGGTACGCAGCGGCTCGCCGGTAATCCGCTCGCTGGCGTTCAAGACCAATCGGAGAACGTTCGGGCCGTTTGGCGTGGCGGAGGGGACGCCGTTCACGTTTCCGGTGGACGAAGGGGCGATCGTGGGATTCAGTGGGAGGAGCGGGTGGTACATTGATGCCATCGGATTGTACATCGCGCCGGTGCGCCCCAAGACGTTCTTTGACAAGGTGACGGAGCTGGGATTCATGGCTCTTCGGTCGCTGGTGCACATGAACGGGCCGGAGCAGAGGGAGAAGCAGGAGCACCATCAGGACGGCAGTGTTCAGAGCTCAAGATTAATACAAGACTCATAGTTAGAATGCCTAGGCTTCTCAGTAAAGAACTCAAGATGAATACATCAAGATTTTTTTTTCCTTTTGTTTGTCTCCTGAATGTGCTCAATGTAACAAGAAATTGCATTGTGAACTTGCGATCGTACTTCTGAAGGCGGGTGATGAGCAAGTGGCACATTATATCCGTATGAAAGGGCTTCAGTGTTTTTCAAAAAAATGAGTTGCACAATGGTTTGTCTGAGCTAAAACTACTAAAAAGATTGGTTTATGAACTTATTGTCTTGTAAGCTCAAAAGATTGGTTTATTGCCTTATACACCAAAAAAATCCGAAGTCTAAAAGATGTTTTGACAATTTTATAGCTTATCTGACCTATTGATTTGAGTGTGAGGAGAAAATAGAAAAACCAAAGAAACTACCCTGTAACAGCTATGGCTTAAATTACAGCTTATCAGACTAATTGATCAAGTGAGAGAGAAGATAGAAAACCAAAGAAGCTACCCTGTAATTGCTAGGGCTTAAAAAGCCAAATAAACTAAAACCACGTGAGCTTATCAAGATAATAAGCTAAGCTGAAGCTCGGCTATCCACGCCCTTAATTTAGAACGGCCCAGTAATCGATTACTACCACATACCAGACAGCACAGCGCATATGAATGCAATAGCCAACATGGAGCTGCAAATTTGTCCAACCGTACCAACTCTTTAACACAAAGCACAAATCTAACCATTTTAGATCTAAAAGCAGACATATCATCAAAATAAAATGGACATCAGAAACATTAATTATGGAGTGCAAAGAGGATGATTATAGAGTGACCTGCAGCAGCCTGACAATATGTCGAGTACGAATTGATAGATCCTACTAGGATGATTTGTAGCATGACCGCCCAATTCTAAACAGAACAGTATATCTCAAAACTCTTGGAACAAGGCCAATAAACTGGAAACTTAGGGCAGCAAGAAAAAACAAGTTCATTGTCCTAAACACCTTAGTTAGACTGCCTGTTCCTCTTCTTGACACCAGAATTGGCGACCTGGAGGCTGCGGTACACTGAGCTCAGCCTGGCGAGAGCTGGCTTAGTCAGATCAGGCCTGTAATAATTGTCAGTGACCTGTAGAGAGAAACAGAACCATTAGGGACGCAAAAATGTAATAGACCAACATGGTAATTACAGCAAAAGTACATTCATTCAACTTGAAATCCAGGATGCATTAAAAACCAAAGTTCTGTTGATTTATCAAGTTTAGCTCAGAAGCCAAGCGTAACATGTATATTTCATCGAAGAGCCAATCAGCTGACTGACCTTCTTACATGTTAAGGCTCATCACAGCAATTTCTCCAAAGTCAGCGATAAATCCAAAACAAAAACAAATGAAGTAGATTATCCAACAATAATGGCAATGATTCTCCAGTACTATATGCTATCCTGCAACCAAAGTTCTGTTGATTTATCAAGTTTAGCTCAGAAGCCAAGCGTAACACGTATATTTCATCGAAGAGCCAATCAGCTGACTGACCTTCTTACATGTTAAGGCTCATCACAGCAATTTCTCCAAAGTCAGCGATAAATCCAGAACAAAAACAAATGAGTAGATTATCCAACAATAATGGCAATGATTTCTCCAGTACTATATGCTATCATGCAACCAAAGTTCTGTTGATTTATCAAGTTTAGCTCAGAAGCCAAGCGTAACACGTATATTTCATCGAAGAGCCAATCAGCTGACTGACCTTCTTACATGTTAAGGCTCATCACAGCAATTTCTCGAAAGTCAGCGATAAATCTAAAACAAAAATAAATGAAGTACATTATCCAACAATAATGGCAATGATTCTCCAGTACTATATGCTATCATGCAGTTTGACAACATCAAAGAATTAATATTCAAAACAAAGTCCATTCATTCGCTGTAAATACTGGCATTAGAGTACGATGGTTGTCCACCCTTGGTATAAACATAAGTTCAGAGTAAGAACTAAAGTGAGCAAAATTCAAACTGAATAAACTTGAAATCAGCAGGAGACAAAGGATAACTACAAAAAAATAAACTATGTTGCAGCTCAGAAGCCAAGTGCAACAAGTGTATTTCACAGAAGACCAAACATAATGTATCTTCTTACATGTTAAGGCTCAAATCTCCTAATAGTTGAACACTACTACCCAAAAAAATACAAGACATTAAGCTCAGAATCTGGCATAATAGCTCCTAGGATCGCAGAGCAGTATCAAATCATAAACTAAGAGACAAGGAAAAAAAGTTATGCATTTAAGGCTGTTCTAGTGCTAATACCTGGTTTTTGACAGCCTTGGCCATCTTGCGGAACTCCTTGTGCATGACAGATCTGTGGTAGACCTTTGCAGGCTTGTTCTGCTTCTTGGTCTTGGTCGTCGAGAGTGCCACCGCCAGCTCCTTCCCACCAGCAGGCTGGATCGTCACAGTCTTGCTGTTCGCCAAACCTGAAAAACCACATCGAACTCAGTTCAGTTGGCGGCCCATTGCTCTAAAAGACTACCACATACAGTTGATTTAGGCATCGAAAGGTTAACACATTGCAAGTTACTACTCACCAGAGTGCTTGTAGGAGTGGACATTGTAGAGGTTGTTCGGCTCCTTGCTGAATTGCACCTTCGCATTGCCGTTCCCGAACTGCTTCACCAGAAAGGAGTTGTTTTTCTTCACAATCTCCCAGATCAGAGGCCCCGGAACCGTCGCCATTTCCCTTCACCTGCATCGCCAAATCAATCACCCAATATGAAATCTTGCTCCTAAAAGCTAGATTACTCAACATTTGGCCATTCACAGAAACAGAAAATTAAACTGGAATTGCAACTTTTGCAGATACGAAAAAAAAAACGTATAGTTTCACCCATCAATTTTTCTAAGCATGGCACGCTATCCATTGATGCTAGCAGATCTAATTTAGAGAGCAAAATTATAAGGGTTAAACCTAAAATGAAAAGAAAGGAACACTAAGTTACAAATAGATGATCTAACCCAAACAAATCTTGCATAGGAAACTACAAATTATTTCGTGCAGATT
Source organism: Pharus latifolius (assembly GCA_019359835.1). Classification (NCBI taxonomy): domain Eukaryota; kingdom Viridiplantae; phylum Streptophyta; class Magnoliopsida; order Poales; family Poaceae; genus Pharus; species Pharus latifolius. The sequence goes on along the minus strand of CM033323.1, from coordinate 4,939,475 downwards.
ATACAAATAACACCAAACCGTGCTATGCTTAGGAAGATCAGAGTGCCGCAAAAAACACACCAGCGAATGGAAGGATCGAAGCTTAAATCCAAGATTTAACAGGTCAAATGGATCCTAAGTTAACATATCAGATGATGTAAGTTAAAGATTCTTAGAGAGGGCTCGAGATCTCTCCTTACCGGAGATGCGAGTGCTGCGGCGCCTCCTCGCGTGGTTCCGGGGTTTGGGTGGTGGCTGCGGAAACTGGGGAAGCCCTTGGAGGCTCCCTTTTAAAGGTGTTCGTGCTCATAAACCCTAGATTTACTGCTTTATGGGCTCATTGGGCTTAGATTGTTTATGTGGGCCTCCAGCTTTATATCTTCGGCTTGGTAGATTTTTTTTTTTTTTGGTTCGTCCACGCACGCTGCAAGTGCCAAATTTTTTTAAAAAAAATTGCATTATCTACTATGCATATTTAAATTTGATTTAATATTCACTCTCAGTCTCTCACACCTTTTTTTTTCCCTTTTTCTTCTTTTCTTCCTCCTACCCATCTCTATCTTCGTCGCCTCGCCGCACTACCACCGCCATAACCTAACGTTGCCTTTTTTTTCCTTGTGGTCACCGTCTCTCATCACCTCCCTTTGCACCCAATGACACCACTATCGCCTGCCACTAAGTCATTGCAGAAAAATTTAAGAAGATTAGATGAGCTATAGAGAATTAAATCTAATAAAAAAGAGTTTTAATAAAGAAATGTGTATGCAAGTTATGAAAAAAAACAGTATTTGTCGATTAGCAAATGCATTTTTTTGTGTGTGTGTGTTTGGCATCTAAAAGTTTTAAGTTGTCTTTTCGAACCTATGCGAAGTCCGAACCAATTTCTGTAAACTTTTTGGAGGTCTCTCTTTTAGTACTTTGGCAAGCTCCAGAGTCAAGTGTGGAATACTCATTCACACAGTTGTAATAAATTTATTTAAAAAATTTATACTATATTTTATTGTATTGCTTAAAAATATAAAATATAATTTCAAAATAGAGAAGTTAAAAGTAAATGACAAACAGCTTTCTAATTTCAACTTCAAAACTGTAGTAAGTTAGAATTTTAAGACTTCGGATCCTACGGATGTGAGCATTTTCAAAACACTCTCTTAATCTGACATTTGTGAATTTAGTTTTAGCTTGAAACCTGACCCTGGGCCAAAACTGGATTTGGGTTTAAATTGTGATTGCAAGAGTTCGATACATCCAAGCCTTATCATGTGAAAAGACATATATAGTTCGATGGTTAAGAAAACACCTCAACCAGGTGTCGGGCCAAACAGTTCCCAGTAAAACTATGCGTCCACCATTTGAATTCACCCATTCCTAAACTCCAACTCACCATAGACGAGGTGCTTGGTTCACTCTCTAAGGTTACTCTAGGTCGCTTGCCATGTTTAGGAGTCAAGTGACTAATTTTGCTCACTTAACTCGCAGGCATAAGAACATGTTCTTTTTTTTTTTCTCCTCGAAGGCCACCACTTGTCGAACAATACGTGGAAGTCGTTGCTTCGTCCACTGCTTGGTGAGGATATGTAAGGCTGAGTCCAATACATCGGCGTTTTACGAGACGCTTCAACGAAATATTTTTCAGCATATTCTGTGTCACGTATGCGAAGCACCACCTGAAACACCCCCTACTCGAATACAAGGCGCTTCGTACATGTCCACGAGTAAATTAAATTTAGGCGATTTGAATAAAACATCAATAATTTTTAATTTAAAAATCGAATATATGCGATATTTGGTTTCTATATGAAGATAATTTAAAGATCTACAATTTTCTCAATATAATCAACATCTAATTTGAACTAGATTATTCATAAATTAATAAACAAAAATTATATGCAATTTGATCGCACGTAAACCAAGGCAAAAAAAGAAAATCGAAACGTCCCGATGCCTTACCTGGCGTTCCCTCTCTCCTCATCCTATTTTTTTAATATTTTTTGGCGTGAGGCTCGCATGCAAACAATCGGGACATCCCCGTTGGATTTAGCCTAAGAGCCATTACTACCTCCACTACTCGCTGATGACGCGTGGGATTTGTCGTTGCGAAGCTCGACGAAGCCACTGCTTGCCTCTAACGAAGCCGTTCACCTCCGCAGCTCGTCGACGACGCACGAGAGTTGAGGAGCACCACATGACGACACCGAAGCTGCCGTAGTGGCTCAAAGGATTTTCTCACCTCCGACGAAGTAGCCACCACTGCTTACTTTCACCATTAGTTGCCGCAGCCTGATAGCCAGCAGCGGTTATATTGTGTTCTGTAATAAATTGGATTAAAATATTTTAAGATTTTCCTAAAGCTCATTTTGAACTTAATGCTTTGTATAGTACTTGAAACATAATTCAATACTATGTTTTTTCCAGACATCAACCAAATACTAATCTAAAAACCTGCCTGGGTGAGGACCAAGCGAACAGCGGAGTCCACAACCACAAGCCAACCAAGCCCACGACCCAAAACCAAAACAAGAGGACGGGGCGGTGCTGGCCATGTTCGGACTTCGGACTTCGGACTCGGACTCGGACTCGAACAGAGCGCTTCCATTTCTCGCCCCGACTGGGCCTCCTTCCGCGAGTGGATGCCCGCGAGTGCGCCACCCACCGCCACCCGCAGCGCATCTCGGCTCTTGCTCCGCCCCAACCAACACTAACGAAATTACCTCAAAACGCACAAGCCGTACCGACCCAACAGCTCCACGTCTGCGCGACTGCGCCAACCTCCGCGAGCCGAAAGCCCGAGACGCCAGCCGTCCGTAACTTCGTGTCTTCGAATGGCCCACGTAACATGGGCTGAAGGCCGGACGAAGTCCAAGTGAACTCTGCCTGTGCTTGATTGCATGTTTAGGCCCAGCCCAAAACAATTTGGACCTTTTTTCTGAATCAAACTCTATAAAAAAAATTTAAAAATGCTCATGTTCATCTTTGAACTCGCCTCAGTTTGAGCTTGACTTAAACTCAGGACTGCTTTTATATGCAATGTCCGAAAATGAGAATCCTTTTCACTGTCACACCTGAAGAATAGATGCTACTTTTTTCCTTTTACCATTTTGCTTATATTTACCACAGCCCTGCCCTTATTTAAAATACAAAAAGTACTAAATATTTCACACAAGATTTTTTTGAAAGAAACTGATATAAGGCCCTCGACTACTCTTTACATCCGCATCTATCGTTGACGTACGCACCTATGTTTGATGTGCACCTTTCATTTGGAATTTTCTTTTACGAAATTTTAAGTGCGCCGATCATTGCTATTCAAAAATATCAACCTTGCTCGTAGCTCTCGCAAAATATGGTGTCCACTGCAGCACACTTGATTAGAGGCAAGCCGTTGCCCCAGGGTATACTGAAATAGATACCGCACCGTCTTATTTAGTAGAAGCACGTGCAAGAATTGCACAAAGTGGCCATCTGCCAAACACCGTTTTGTAGCCCTGCACGGCTGCGCCATTGTGCTACTTGTTCGATGTGCGTGTCCAGGTGTACGACAAACGTGTGTGACTGCATATATGCAATAAAAGTTGGAACAGAAGAGAGCAAAGCCATTGCAACATTTTGCAGTGTGTTTCTCTATGACATAGACGAGGCCAAAGTTGACACACATGCATGGGCAGCGTGCAACTTCAACTACGAGATACCTCTCCTGCAATCAGAAAAACGCCGGTGCTACAATTTTAATTTTAATTTCATCTGCACTACGTGCATGATTGTGCCCAGAACAAACTTTATATAGATTGTGTCCAATATAAAGTTAAGAAGACATGTATATAGATCTTAATCTAAGAGATAGAATTAAACTAAAAAACTTTACACAGATGAAATAAAAGACAACTTAAGAGTCTCCTCCTTCTCTTTATGAAGAGAGCAATCTCCTTCTCTTTATAAACAAGATAAAATCTGACACAATATGTAACGCCTTAAGATCCAACATGCTACCACTGCATCCTCACATGAGTCACAATGCACATGCGTTAACTCACTTGTGATTTCGTCCTCACTTTGTGCAAAAGAGTTAATCTCCAGTTAGTAGTTTGGTCACAAAATGATGTTATATATCTCTACTACCTTAAATTAGCAAGGTGAAACTAAATTTGCATACATTTTGGGTTAGAAATTTCACACAAATCCCCCTTAAAAGACTTGACATCCTCGTCAATCCACAATACGCCCTCAAAAGTCCTCATTAATCCACAGCACACCAGAGCAAATACTCATGATCTCCCTTCTTAACACATGTCAATATGTCCATGTATCTAATACTGACAAAACATCATCTCTTGACCTGCAACCCACGTACTGTGATAGTCGACTCTAATATCATTTGTAACGCTTCAAGATTTAACATGCTATGTTGTATCTCATATGGGACGTGTAACGCACACACATTAGCTTATTCTAAACTTTTGTCCTTATTTCACATAAAAGAGTTAATTTGGAGTTAGTGACTTGATCATAAGAAATGTTATATCACATCTTCACCACCTTGAATTAGTAAAATGAGACAAACTTACACACATTTGAGTTAGAAATCTCACACAACAATACCGTTAAAATCATAAACTCCTGTAGCTTTGATACGGCTTCATCGGAAAAAAAAATCCCTAACAAAAGCAATTTCTACTCGCTCCAATCTCATTCGGAAATGTCGCGTGGGATTCTAAACTTTGCTGCTTGCCATGTATGTTGCAATGTTTCCTCCATAAGAGATGAGACTAGTTCGTCCATCGTTAGACCACATTAAGCTACTTGGTTCACCAACTTTTTGCGATTCTTTATTGTGTTTGCTCACAAAAATCTTAGTTTGGCGTGTCCAAACTCCAAAGGCACGTGCCAAATCGTTTTTGGCAGTGCGTCCAAAACGAAAAGAAAGAAAGGTTGGTAGACTCTGCCACTATTTACACATCAGCGTGAATAGGATCTCCATTATACGGGGGTGAGAACATTAATAAAATTATGGAATTAAGCCCCATAAATATGGAGTAATAGATTGTCCTCGTATTGTCGGGTTGATAAAGACAACAGATGATGTCGTTTTAGAAGAATCCGATAAAATACATTATATTTAGTTATAATGTTGTATCAAGAGACTATAATTTTGTAAGAAAAAGAGTTTTTCAATTCTAAATTATTTGAAGTAGAGTTAAAACATAAAGAATTTAATAAATAATAATTTATAGTGCAAATGATACAAATAGGAGGCAAGGATTAAATGAGTAAATAATATGATGATTATTAAAAAATAGATGGTGTGATTTAATCTAGTTATCTGAACAGTGAATTCATAAGACTGTCTCCAATAGCGACGTGATCATCGGCGTGTGTCGACGGAGGCAACCGCATACTCGCCACTTGCTCGATGTGATGGGACGCGCGCTCTTTCGGCAGAGGTGAGCAACGGGCGAGCACATGGCAACGAGCGCATCGCCGTTTGAGGCAAAGGCAACGTTTCATAACGTGGTTTTGCGAGCCCTACCAAAACTAAAATGTCTAATTTTACTAGCGAATTCTTAAATTTGACAAATGGGTCCACAAAACAAACGTTAGCCACGTGAACGAAACCTAGACGTGGGGTCCACAACTAGTGTAATGTACGTTGTCAGTGCGTGTGACACTGATCCACACATTAGCCACTATCACTGACATCTGAGTCCCACAATCAAAGTCCCCACATGTCGTTAGAGGGTCAGATCTGTTTCCGTCGCGCGAGTAAGGTGCGTGGCCCCACCAAATGTGTAAACTATGTAGAGCGCCAGTGTCGTTTGTTCACGCACGCATATAGTTTCAAGTCTGAGTCACTATCGTGTGGGCCTAGCGTTGGTTGACCCCACTTGTAAGTGACACATAACATTTTGTTTACGCATGTCAGTGATACGAAAGTTTTTAATGAGGTTCACCTGTCAGTGATATAAATTTTTTTAATAACCTTTAATATTTATTTGTCAAATCATTAAGAGATCAGTAAGAACCAAATAAGACTCAAACTGTTGGAGACTTAACTATTATTTGGTTATCTGAGATTGTTCTCGCATACATGACAAAAAATATTCTATTTAAGAATCAAAATGATGGGAGATAACTAAAAAAGCACATCAGTCAAATCAGTCTTGTACACAAGATCCCTTGGGAATCCACGAGGAACCATGGGAACCGTTGCAATGTATTGGTGTGGAAACTTTCCTGTTCAAGGCAATTGGAAGGTAACGTATGTACGTGTTTTGTAGTGGTACAGTGACGGGAGTTGCTCCCCAGGTAATTAATCACACGCATCCATTGTTTGATTAGCTCTCGGAGGGCGATGGCAACGTGTTATGATTGTGTTGGCCTGTGAGGCCAGTGCAATTTCCTCCCAATCTATTTAGTATGTGTAAGTTGATTTACTGGGATTTCGGTTTATAAATTTAATAAATTTTTTATATCAATTTTAGTTTATTTGGAGGCTCCACATCAAAGGTCAGTACTCATCCTTGCAATCCACCATCCATCAGACTTAATGTTCCATGACCAAGGCGAATGTTTGAAGAGCTTTTGGATCCACAAGGAGGAGAGCCAGATGTTCCGTTCAAGCCCTGAAGAGTGTTGCTCTGCTTTCAACTTCTTGATGTGGGGGTTCACTTAACTTCTGACGAGCAGTTGTTTTACTACAACCATATTTATTTATTACAACCATATTTATTTATGTCGTAATGGCTTGTAATTTATTATGTTGTAATAAGGCCAACAGGCCATACTGCTCAATGTAATGAAGGTTAAACTGATGCAATATACTCCTGTGTTTGACTCATTCTGAGAAGTCAAATGGTTTGAGATCAACTGCAGATAGCTGGGTCCTCACGGAAGTAGCCGTGTTCCCCTATGAAGGCGAGGTGCGACAAAAATGCTATACATAATAGGCAAAATTTCATTTTTGTCTACCAATTTTAATATCAAACTCATTTTAACCCTTCAACTTTTTGAAGGACTAAAACATGTCCTAAGTTTTGAAGAAACATGCAAAATTTGTCCTATATTATAATTTTATAATAAAAAACTGATAGATTATTTTTTTTTTACTCCAAGTTGACAAGTTAAATCATAATATACATGAGCAGCTCATTTTATATTGTAAAACAAGTCAACTTAAAGTCTAAGAAAATTACACTAAATTCCATATATTTGTACTTTATTGTTACAAAATACTAAGTTTTAAAAACAATGGCGCTGGGCTATTTTTGCTTTTTTTTTTCTACACTTCATCTATTTCCGTCACATGACTGTTAGAAGTGAGAAAAATTGACAGGTAGGACCCACTAAGCATTTAGCTGGATCTAACAAGCGGAGCTATCACGTACAATAGCTTATCTTATTGCCTCCTTTGCGTAAGTCGAGCACATGCTGGCACCAGCAAGCTAGCTGGCCGCTGCACTATTTGCGCCCCTCTCTCCCTCTTCTTGTCTTGTTCGATCTCATCCCCCTTCTCTTTCTGGTGAAGTCTCGCATGCGCTCGACCCTCAAGCCAGCAACTAGATTCATTTCTACTCCAATTTAGGGTTTAGGCAATGTGCCCACATTCATGGTTAAAGTGCTACCAGCAACGAAAGGCACTCCAATCCTAACACTACTGCTTTGCTTGGCTAAATCCACTACTGCCCTAACACATCCACCTCCACGCCTACAGAGTTGCCGAATGTGATCATCATCTTCTCTGGTCACTGACTGCGATCGTCATCTTCTTTGGCCACGTGGACATTGTCTTCTTTGACATGGTTGTCTTCTTCAGCTGTCGGGCACAGCCAGCCGCCTCTAACTGACAGGTGGCCTCTCTTGTCAGTTTTTCATTCCTTCTTACGGTTGTTTGACTAAAATAGGTGAAGTAAAAAAAAATTAGCATGTACTATGTGCCACTATTTTTAAATCTGAGATTTTATGACAATAGAGAACAAATAGCTGGGGGCTAAGTGTTATTTCCTCTAAAAGTATTAGCTTAAACATTTGAATTCATATATTGTGTCATCATAAACCCAAACAAGATTAGGTGGTCTTTAGTTATCAAAATGAGTTGTTTATGTGGATTATGATGTAACTCATCAATTTTTTATAAAAAAACCTCTCATTATATCATTTTTTAATAAAATTATAACAAAATATCAATGTTGCACCTGACTTCAAAGTTTTAGGTTTATTTTGCTCCTTCACAAAGTTAAGGCCCCGTTTGGAAACGCAGCATGTGAAAACCACGGTATTTGAAAACCATGGCTTTGGAATTGTCATGCAATCAAAATCACAGTATTCTGTAGTATTTCAAAACCATAGTTTTTGAGAAAACTACAGTTTTTTAAGGTGTTTGGATACACAATTTTTTTTTCAAAATTTTCAGTTTGATGTTTAAATGAACTAGTTGTTATGAGTTTTAAAAAACTAGCCGTTGGACAATTTCTACAGGTGTTTGGATATCATAGTTTTTAATGTAATATTTTATTCAAATAATTATATATTAGACAAATTATATTGAACAATTTTATACAATACGACATAGTATTTAAAAAGCCATGGTTTTTTCAACAGTATTTGAAGACCATATTTTTTAAAAAAACTAGTCGTTATGAGATTAATTAATGCCAGGCTATTGAAAACTAGCCGTTGTAAGAAACAAGCCGTTATAAGAAACTAGCCGTTATAGAAAATTAGCCGTTATGATTGTTTGTCTATATATAGTGGCATGAAATCACCATATACCATTTCATACGTACCTACACAACTATTCATAGGCAAATGATGAAGAATTCGCTCTCATTAGTCGTTATTTCGATGGAGGAAGGCATTCACACAAGTCTACCCGTATACATACTTCTATCCTTACAGGAGAGAAGTATGTATCTAAAGTTCTGGAGGGACATGAAGCATGCTGTAGATGGGTTTTTCATTTGGAAAAGCATACATTTCATCGTTTGGTCGAATTTTTTCGGGAAAAGAATCTTCTAAAAAATACAAGAATTGTTGCTGTTGAAGAGCATGTTGCTATATTTCTATATGGTATTTCAAAAAATGCAAGCAATCGTACCATTCAAGAGCGTTTCCAACATAGTGGTGAGACAATCAGTCGCTATTTTGGAGCAGTATTGAGTGCTTTAATCCAAATATCTGGAAGCATGATACAATTACCAACTGTGAACACTCCTTTCAATATTGCTAGCAATCCAAAATTTATGCCGTACTTTAAGGTATTTACACAAATACGAAAGCAACGTATTTTAAAAATATTATTTATTTATTCTAACCATGCCAATATTTTGTAGAATTGTATTGGGGCAATTGATGGGACACATGTTCCAATTAACATAGATCCAGAAAGTCAAGATCCATACCGCAATAGAAAGGAAACATTGTCACAGAATGTCATGGTTGCATGTGACTTCAACTGTCAATTTGTGCATGTTAGTGCAGGTTGGGAAGGTTCAGCTTCAGATGCCCGAGTTTTACAGGATGCTCTTGGCAATGGTTTTTATGTGCCGGAAGGAAAGTTTTATTTAGTTGACGCTGGATATGCAAATACACCTAATTTTATTGCTCCATATCGCAATGTTAGGTACCATTTGCAAGAGCAAGGTAGAAGCAATCAGAGGCCGCGAAATGCAAAAGAATTGTTCAACTTAAGACACGCACAGCTTCGTAATCACATTGAGCGAATTATTGGTGTTCTCAAGATGCGGTATCCAATACTCAAATGTGCATCTCATCATCCTATTGACTCTCAAACAGATATTGTGTTAGCTTGTTGTGTATTACATAATTTCATTCGCAAGCATGAAAGAATCGAACAATGGTTTGAGCAAAATAGCTCCGATATTGATCTAGCAACAATAATTGATGTTCCAAGTGGAGACAATGAATATAGGAATGATGTGCATTCACTCAACGAGCGGCGAGCTGCGGGTAACTTGAAGAGAACTCAAATAACAGATGCTATGTGGAATGACTATATTGCTTACTTATAAAGTAGGAGAACAAATAATTTATGATGTCCGATATGTATGGAAAACAATACCATTTATGCTGTAATAAAAAGTTTGCATTCCATTAATCAAAAATAACATTATCCCGAATGGTCATACTAGTATTGTAGGAACGACATAAAGTAACATAGCAAAAATTAACATTATCCCGAATTGTCATAGTAGCGATATAACAATGACATAAAGTGACTAGAGAGAGATAATGACTTTGAGATATTCATAACAACATCATGAGCACTAATGCACATCATTATTTCATGAGCTTCGTTATCGTACTTAAGAAAGTTGATTGCCTTGACCATCTCACTTGGTGTGAGAATTGCTAGGTCTTCTAGTTTTGAAATGCACTTTGCCATAGAGTAAGGATCATTCTTTGGATCATTCATTTCTAATTGCTTAAGTTTAACTTCCTTATAGCTCTCAATTTGCTCCTTTTTGAGTTGTTTGTAACTCTCAAGTTCTTCTTTCCGTAATACTATCAAATTCTCTAACAGAGCATCATTGTTCTTTTTAGTCCTTTTCGTCTCTTTTCCTTCACTACTTTCCCTACTACAACGAGACAACACACTTGATCCTTCGCTACTTGCTTCAACATGAGAAGGCACATCAATTAGTGGTGAGAACTCATAATGTGATTACTCTTGAGGTGACAATTGATCTTGAGTATTTTGTGGAACTTGATTAGATATCGGATTTGTAAAACTTGTACCTTCATTGTGGAAGAAGTCATCCTCCCATTCAAAAGAAGTATGTGTGGCTTCTAGAACTGATATGGTTTGGCTAGGTGACCGATTGCCAATATTAGCATGATGTGGAGATGTTGGGACGTCAATGGCCTCCTTTTGCTTACAGTAGATCTCCGACAACGCTTTCTTTCAGCAATTTTCCCTATATTAGAGAAAACATAATAATAAAAAATATAATTAATACGCACAAGTATACTAGCGGAAACAAAGTTAAAAAACATACCATCATATATATCAAAAAGGTCATCATACAGTGGAAAAGATTTCTTTTTCCACTTTTGCAAATCTTTATCTAGCTCATTCCATTTTTCATCAGTAGTTGTCACCATTCTCAACTCATGATCCCATCCAAATCCACTCTTTGAACAGAGGAATTTTACTGCGTTGTGGTCCTTCTTTAGTCGTTGTTCTCGATCTTTTAGTTGTGTGACATTGAACTTGAATTTAGTAAATTTCTCATTCATACGAGTCGTCATACTATTCCATGCCTCCTTCGTCCAACCGTTCTGAGCACGATATCGTGCTGAATTATATTCTTTCATCATCAATACAACAAAATTTGTTTGAACTTCGCTCCATGTTGCTCTATCTTTCTTGCCTGTAATTTAAAATTATAAATTATAAATAAATTAAAGGACTAGCGAAATCAAAAAAATTTCCATTTGCATCAGTGAGTTTGTCATAGATCAAAGAATTCAGTAGAAGTTCACAACAAGATTCATCAAAACTATGCTTAAATCTGAAACTTTTTTTAGACATGAAGCATCATACGTTCATAACACAATATTCAGTTCAACGGCACAAATTGTCTCTGGATTCGTCTAGTGAAATTTCTGAAAGATATTTCTAGAATTCTGCATCCATTTCATCCACCTAAAACTGAGTTTTGGCATAAGATTTTTCTCTCCCAATGGCTACTAAATACAAACAAAAGAGGAGAACGAGTCAAAACATCAAGAATATCTCCATTGTAAATTGTAAAGGGCTTTCAGAACAATGGGAACCTCTTTTAGAGTTTCAACACTACACTTCAACACTACACTTGCCACCAAAAGCCATAATGGCTTGGAGCAAGAGCATCTGGGAACTTTCATTTCTCAACAGCAGCAGTAGCACTTGAGAGAGGCAACAGGTGGGGAACGGGGGGCGCAGGGCCGTGGAGTGGCGGCGGGCGCGGGGGAGTGGAGCGGCGGCGGGGAACGGCGGGCGTGGAACGGTGGGCGGTGCGGCGGAGTGGAACGGCGGGCGCGGGGCCGTGGAGTGGTGGCGGCGGGGAACGGCGGGCGCGGGGCGTGGCGTAGCGACAGCGCGGGGCCGTGGAGTTTGTATAAACCTCGTTGCTTCTCTAATCCATCCAGTAAAGCTATCACATAACAGAGTGGCGGCGCTGCGGCGTGGAACGGCGGGCGCGGGGCCGTGGAGTGGCGGCGGCGCGGCGGCGGGGAACGGCGGATGCGGGGCAGTGGAGTGGCGGCGGGCGCGGGGCCGTGGAGTAGCGACAGCACGGCGGCATGGAGCGGTGGGCGTGGGCTCAGATCGGGTGACAAGAAGGAGCGGGGGGGGGGGGGGGGGGGGGGGGGAGCGGCGGCTCACCTTTTTCAGGCTCCTCCATTTGATCTTCGGCCGCCGGTGCTTCGTCGGAGAGATGCCAATGCCGATGTCGGTGTTGCGAGGGAGAAGACGTGGGATGTGGTGTGGCAGGGAAGGAGGAGAGTCTCACACCAGGAGGGAGAAGACATTCGGGCGTGCATGCATCAGAGAGAGGAGAGACAGTTTGGTCAAAGTTTTGAGGAAAAACTTTGCACCAGACCAAAGTTTACAAAACTCTAAAAAAATCATGGTTTTGAAGAAACCATGGTTTTAAAAACCATAAAATACTTTGTAACCAAACAGCATCTTGGTTTTCAATACCACAGTTTTCTTCAAAACCATAGTATTAAAGAAAAACTCCAAAAAAACTGTGTTTCCAAACGGGGCCAAGAGTGTTAAAATGAGTATTGCACCAAAGTTGGAGAAACAAAAATGAACTTTTACCTGCACATAGTGCTGGAAACGAGCCGACCTCGAGCGAGCCTAGGCAGGCTCGGCTCGGGCTCGGCTCAACAAAGCTCGATAGAGCTCGATTAGATTCGCTCTATACACAAATAAATGCTTTCTCAATTAGGCTCGCTCGAGCTTGATTAGGCTCGGCTCGAAAATATGCATTGCAATTTAACTAGAAAATATAGAATCTTCTTAATGACAATAAAAAAATTAATAGCATAACAATTCATAATTTCAATTAAGAAAACCAAAATGCAGAGTTTCAATATAACATAACAAACTAACAATATAGAATCTTCTGAGACAATTCAAACTTTCAACCAAGAGAAACAAAATCATTATAAGATCTTCAAAATACATCAAATTTGTGCAACTTCAATTGACTCCAGGTCTCCAGACTCCAACTTGAGAACCAAAGTGCAGCATGTAAAGAAGTGAAGCATGTGAAATCATCGTTGTTCAGATCCAATGCAGCCTGCAAAATGATGCATTGTTCTTAAGGATTGTTTTGTCATGTAATGATGTAATCAAGTAAATAACAACTTAAATAGCATACAAATGTTCATGTAAAGAAGCAAATCACTAGTTACAGCCCACAGCCGAAGTATCTGAAGGATTGATTTCGATTAGTGAGATCTCTTCAACATCATCTTCCATTGGTGACTCCTGACATGAAATAGAAGACAATTAGAAAACATAAAAAATTATTTACCATTTTATGAAAACAGTTTTGAAATGAAGAAGTTAAAACTTATCAATTTCTTCAACTTATGATGGTTACCTCTAATCCAACTAGAGGTACACACTAAAGCTTGCACCATTATTGGGTTTAGCGAGCTACGACAGTCATCAAGAACACTTCCTCCGGCACTAAAGGCTGACTCTGAAGAGGCGGTGCTAATAGGTATGGTCAGTATATCTCTTGCCATCTTAGACACTATAGGATACTTCGACGCATTCATCTTCCACCATGTGAGTACATCGAAAGGTTTTGCATCACACACTTCATTCATGTCTTCTAAGTACATCTTCAAATCAGTTTTTGAAGGTTGTGCAGCAGAACTAGCTTTGACGAACTCATGAAACTGACAAGAAAATGAGACCACAGTACTAGCACTACTCGAACTCGATGCAGGCCCACAAGTACTAGCACTAGCTTCTTGATATGAAATTCTTTGCTTATACTCGCTTTCATATATGGCATAGAACTCATCCAATGTAGCATTTACAGATGCAAGTTTTTGTTCAAGATCGCCATTAGAAAACATGACTGGAAAAGAGAAATCAATCATTCCCATCTTGTACCTTGGGTTAAGAATTGTGGCAATAGGAAGAAGATTTGTGCACTCTGGTCCCCAATATTTCTCAAATTTAAGAAGCATAGCATGTGCCACTTCCTCCAAGCATGCATTTGATGAATTGGACAAATCAAACAACACTTTCTTGATGTTAACAATTTCAGAAAAAACCATATTAGCTGTAGGATAAGTTGACCCAGAAAACATATTGGTAGCCAAATGTAGAGCAAACAATACATTCTTGACTTGCGCATATAACTCTCATTCCTCCTCAAGTGGTTGCCACTTGTAGTTGGCATCTTCAACTGCATATATTTCAATAGCAGGTCTGAAATAGAAGGCACTATCAAGCATCTTATAAGTGGAGCCACATCTAGTGCACACATCTAGACATAATTTTCTCTTTAGTTCAAGCTTAAGTGACTTGGCAATGACTGTGAGCTTATACAAGCGAGTATTGGACTTCTTGAAGTACTTCACAGTCTCCCTAATCTTGCTAATCAAGCTCTCCAATGATTTCAAACCATCATTTACAAGCAAATTCAGAATGTGTGCACAACATCTCACATGAAAATTTTTCCATTAAAGGACAATACACCCCTAGCACTTAACTTAGCAAGCAACAATTTTGCAGCAACATCATTGCTAGAGGCATTATCAAAAGTAATGGTAGCTATCTTGTCTTCAATTTTCCAATCAGCTAGACATTCAGAAATAGCTTGAGAGATAACTATTCCACTGTGGGGAGGCTCTCACTCAACAAAATTAATGATGCGGTACTGTAATGTCCAATCAGCATCAACATAGTGTGCAACTAAACTCATAAAGCAAAGAGTCTGATTAGATGTCCAAAGATCACATGTGAGACTTATTTTGTTAACATGCCTAAAACTTTTCTTCAATTTTGCCTTCTCAGATTCAAAAAGTTTAAGAAAATCAGCTCTAGTAGTCTTTCTAGAAACCTTTTAGTAAGAATGATTCAATGTTTTTAACAAAGCATTGAACCAAGTATATTCCACGATTCTAAAGGGCAACTCATGAACAACAACCATGGTAGTAATTAACTCACGTATCTTAGCATGATCATATCCAGTAGAAGAATCAACAGGGGGAAGAATGAAATCACCTTCCGCGGCCAAAGGAAAACTCTTGACTTTCTGCTTCTTTATTTGCATTTGCTGAATATTGTGAACATTGCAAGCTCCTAAATGTCGTTTCATTGTTGATGTAGTGCCACTTTTGTTCTTTGCTAACTTTGTTCCACATGCCTTGCACTTGACCTTTTCTTCCATCACTCCCCTCTCCTTTTTGGATGCCACCAAAACTGATTCGAAGTGTTGCCATACATCAGAGGTTTTCTTTCGTGAGATTGTTGTATTTTCAGAGCCGTCTTCTATTTTCACAGCATCAGTAGCTGTAGCTCCCTTTGCTCCCTCCTGCCCATCACTATCAGCCGTATCAACCCTCAAATTTGATGGATCACCAATTGTTGGGAATGTAGTTCTATAGATATCTACAACTACATATTACAGTATTAAAATTTGTGGGTCAAGTGATCAACCATGGATTACTATGAAAGCATGAAACCATGAGAATTTGCAACTCACCTCAAGCTATGGCTGCTGCTCCATTGCGCTGCCTACTGTTGACTGTTGAGAGGACTTTCCTTCCAAATCCAGCGTCTAAACAAAATTTTAAAGACTGTTGGGGGAAATCTCCACGATACTAAGTCCAGGTAGGTTGCATCACATTCGCCCGGGGACGTGGCCTCCGGAGCCTCCCCGGGCGCCGCCATTTGCCCGGGGACATGTGTAGCTTCTAGGCCCTTATAGAGGGTTTTAATAATTAATGACAACTACAAATGCTATACTAACGTTACCTGTCTAGTTGTGTCAAAGAAGGTACTTAAAAGACAGGTCAATGAAAGACAAAGAAAGAGCATCATGATGAAGAAAGGGCAGTGATCAAAAGGGCAAAGGTACGAAATAGGATCTTTTCCATTTTTACCGGTCTAAGGTGATTAGAGAAGAATTTTGACCGGATTTTAGGATAGTTGCCGTACTATTAAGAGGAGCATGTGGTGTATCACAAAATACTTCATCTATGTGCCACAAATCATAAAATCAATTTGCATTGCATGCTAGAAGGTCACATCCTTTGAGAATGCTTATTTCAACTCATGTCTGTCTCAGTCGGTCTGACCGTGTGTTAGACCGGTCTGACCGAATTATCGGTCTAACCGTTTAAGATCTCGGACTGACCGATGTTGTGTCTATGCATAGTGTATTCCTTTTTTAAGGTCGGTCTGTCCGTAGTTAAATTCTCGGTCAGACTCCTGGAACCTCTTGTTTTATCCTTCTGGCATTTTGAGCTATTACGGTCTGACCGTTTGTTATACCGGTCTGACCGTGTTTTTGATCTGCGGTCTGACCGTTTGGCCGGTCTGTCCGTATATTTCGGCCTGACCGTATAAGGTGTCCAGAAACTATGTCGTCTCTGGACAGTTTCACGGTCTGACCGAAATAGGCTCCGGTCTGACCGTATGTGTGCCTGACAAGGGCAGTTGAGCATTTATTGCGCCTGTTTAATGCCGTTGCAATTGCGGCGGTCTGACCGAGCTTGTGACTGCGGTCTGACCGCCAGGTGATCTTTTTCTCCTAATGGCCTGTAACGGCTATATTAATTGTGGGGGGTATATATACTCCCATGCACGGCCCTGTTCATGACTTTTGGCATAATCTTGAGCATTGTCATCATCCTTGAGAGCCTAAGCTAGTTTCATACACTCTAGGTTTCAAATTCTCAAATTTGTGAGAGTGTGCATTTGAGATCTTTTAGTGCATTGCATTTAGATCATTGAATCAATCGTGTGGCACTAGAAGAAGGCAAAGTGATCATCACCGGCTTGTTACTCTTGGAGTTTGCCGGCTCCTAGACGGCTAGGAGAAAGGTTTTGAAGAGCTCTTCAAGGAAGATTGTGAAGAAGCTTCAAAACGTCTTGTGAAAGGTTGAGCACGCCTTGCCGGAGTGGTAAAGTGCATCCTTAGTGAAATCGAGGTTTGGATAACTCATCACACTAGTCCGGCTCAAGATCTAGGTCACTTCTCGAGAGAAGGTTGACTAAATAGAGGAGCGGTTAGAGATTTGAGTTTGCCTCAACATGGATTAGGGGTGATCGGCAAATCGCCGAGACCACGGGATATATCCTTGTGTTGAAATTGTTCATTGTTCATCTTGTGTTACTTAAATTGCTCTCATTTATTACAAATTGTTTGATTTATTGTAATTTGCTAAAATCGCCTATTCACCCCCCCTCTAGTCGATATCCTAGATCCTTTTCAATTGGTATCAGAGCTAGGACTCCTTTTTAGAGGATTTAACCATCCCGGAGTAGGATAAAGATGGCTAGTGAGGGTCAGATCAATATTGGTAAACCACCACTCTTTGATGGATCTAACTATACTTATTGGAAAACTAGAATGATGGTCTATCTTAAAGCCATGGGTGGAAGGATTTGGAAAGTGGTGGATGAGGGGTTTGCAATTCTTGATGATGATGACATGACCAACTTAGATAGAGATAATGCCTTAGCAAATGCTCAAGCCATGAATGTTCTTTATAGTGCTCTAAATCTAGGTGAATTTAATAGAATTTGTAAACTTGAAACGGCCCATGATATTTGGAGAAATCTTATGGATATTCATGAAGGAACCTCGATGGTCAAGGATGCTAAACTATTTATCCAGAAGGGCCAATTTGAAAAGTTTGCCATGTTGCCCAATGAAGATGTATCGGAGATGTTTAACCGATTAAATAACATCGTAAATGAGTTAAAAGGGCTTGGTATGGATGTCACAAACGTGGAGTTTTGTCATAAGTTTCTTAGAGCTTTACCTTCTAAATATGATACAATTGTAACCTTACTTGTGCGTTCGAACTTGAAGAGTGTGACTCCGTTGGAAGTCTTGAGTGAGATTCTCACTCATGATATATTCAAGAAGTCTCAAGAAGAAGTGAAAGATGAGGCTTCCGACTCCAAGAAGAAGAACATTGCACTCAAAGCTCAAGTCTCCAAAAGGGAAGACAATGAAGAGGAAAGTGATGAGAGAGACACCGATGAGGAAATGGCTCTCTTCGTGAGAAAATTCAAGCGGTTCATGAAGAAAAGATATCAAGGGAAATCTTTCAAGAAAGGGCAAACATCCAAGAGAAACCCATTTGAAGAAAGAAGATGTTTTGAGTGCGGTGAAAAGGGTTACATCTCCACACAATGCAAAAATAAGGAAGAAGAAAAATCAATGAAGAAGAAGAAATATGAGAAGGAAGGAGAAAGCAAGAAAAAGGTCTTCAAGAAATATTATAAGAAGAAGGATGGGCAAGCTTGCTTCATTGAGTGGGATTCGGATGCTTCAAGTTCCGATTCCGATGATGAGGATGAAGCGTCACCCAAAGGACTTGCCGGAGTAGCTATCAAGGAAGCTCCATCTCTATTCTCCACTCCTCATTGCCTCATGGCTAAAGGAGAATCAAAGGTATCTTGTGATGAAAATGAATATACTTATGATGACCTAGTTGAGATGATCACTGATTTTGATGACTATATGAGTAAGGAAAAAGAAAAATTCAAGGAATTGAAGAAGAGATACAAAGCTCTTTAAAATTCCTATGAGGAGCTAAACACATCTCATGAGAGTCTCAAAGAAACTCATGAGATGCTCAAGGAAGCTCATGACTCTCTAATTACTCATAAAGCCAACAAATCGAGTAATGACATAGGCATCACTTGCAATATGTTGAATGATTTGCCCATGATGTCTACTTCTAGCATATCTACTTCTTGTGAAGACTTAAATGAATTCCCTACTAGACCTAAAATTGAAGATAATGTGCTTAGTCTTGAAAACAACGAACTTAAAAAAGAAATTGAAAAACTAACCAATGACCTAGCAAAATGCTATGCAGGAGAATCAAAATTAAGACATCTTCTAGATAGTCAAAGATTTTCCTTAAGAAAAGAAGGACTAGGTTTCATTCCCAAAAAGGGTAAACATGCTTTTGTTCCAACTAAAACCGTTTTTGTAAAAGAAAAGGGATATTGTAACAAATGTAAAAGTTTAGGTCACATTGAAAAGAATTGCCATGCTAACAAAAGCATTTCATCTCCTATATTCAATTCTTGCTATGTATTGAAGAAAATGACAAATGGCGATGTTAAAGCCAAATTTGTTGGAACCCCGATCATTGGTGCCAAAAAGAAAGCCATTTGGGTCCCAAAATCCTTGGTGACTAACCTCCAAGTACCCAAAAAGGTTTGGGTACCTAAAAGGACCTAACTTTGTTTTGTAGGTAAATTACAAGGCGGGAGGACAACATTGGGTGCTCGATAGTGGATGCACTCAACACATGACCGGTAATCACAACATGTTCTCCTCACTAAATAACAAAGGTGCGGAATATGACAAGATCACGTTTGGAGACAATAGTAAAGGAAAGGTAAAAGGTTTAGGTAAAATTGCCATCTCAAACGACCTCTCCATATCTAATGTATTGCTTGTTGAATCTCTAAACTTCAACCTCTTATCCGTAGCTCAACTTTGTGATCTTGGATTCATATGTGCATTTTATCCAAAAGAAGTAATTATCACTAGCATTGATGATAATAAGTTGATTTTCAAAGGTTTTAGACATGGCAACCTCTATTTAGTTGATTTCAATTCAAATGATACTAAGCTTGGTACATGCTTGTTTACAAAATCTTCCAAAGGTTGGCTATGGCATAGAAGGCTTGGGCATGTTGGAATGAAACAACTAAATAGACTAGTTAAACATGATTTGGTTGTTGGACTAAAAGATGTAAAGTTTGAAAAAGACAAATTATGTAGTGCTTGCCAAGCCGAAAAACAAGTTGCAAACTCACATCCAACTAAAAGCACAATGTCAACTTCGAGTCCACTTGAATTATTGCATATGGATTTATTTGGACCAACTTCTTTTGTGAGCATTGGTGGCAATAGTTATTGCCTTGTCGTTGTAGATGATTTTTCTAGATATACATGGATATTCTTTTTGTATGATAAGTCAATTGTGTTTAACACTTTCAAAAGCTTTGCTCAAAGGGCCGAAAATGAATTTAGCTTCAAGATCAAGAAAGTGAGAAGTGACAACGGCTCCGAATTCAAGAACACCAAGGTTGAAAATTGGTGTGATGATAAAGGCATCAAACATGAATTTTCGGCCAAGTATACACTGGAGCAAAATGGAGTAGTCGAACGAAAGAACCGGACATTGATAGATATGGCAAGGTCTATGCTTTCGGAGTACAATGTTTCGGACACCTTTTGGGCCGAAGCAATCAACACCGCGTGCCATGCATCAAATCGTCTTTATTGTCATCGACTACTAAAGAAAACTCCTTATGAGCTTCTCATTGGAAGGAAGCCAAACATTTCCTACTTCCATGTGTTTGGGTGTAAGTGATATATTTTGCGGAAAGGTACACGCTTATCTAAATTCCAAAGTAAATGTCATGTAGGATTTTTGTTAGGATACTCATCAAATAGCAAAGCATATCGTGTCTACAACCAAAACTCCGGTTTGGTTGAGGAGACACATGATGTTGAATTTGATGAGACTAATGGCTCTCAAGAGGAGCAAGAAAATTTGGATGATGTAGGTGATGAAGGGTTGAGAGTGGCAATGAAGAACATGACCATTGGGGATGTCAAGCCTAAAGAAGATAGTGATCAAGATGAAGATCCATCCACTCATGCTATCCCCTCTTCATCAACTCCTCAACACGAAGATCGAATAGTTGAAGTGGTCAATGTGGAAGACTCCTCTCAACAACAACCGGAAGTACCTTCTACCTCTACTTCACAAATCCCGGTTGACCATCCAAGAATTCATCACTCAATTTCCAAAGATCACCCCGTCGATCAAATTGTTGGTGACTTGTGTAAGGGTGTTCAAACTCGTTCTCGTCTTGCTTCATTTTGTGAAAATTACTCTTTTGTTTCCTCCTTTGAGCCCACACTTGTAGATGAAGCTTTAAAAGATCCGGATTGGGTGAATGCTATGCATGAAGAATTAAACAACTTCACCCGCAACAATGTTTGGGAATTGGTAGAAGAACCAAACCCGGATGAGCATAATGTCATTGGAACCAAATGGATTTTCAAGAACAAACAAGATGTAAACGGAGTGGTAGTAAGAAACAAGGCAAGATTAGTGGCTCAAGGATACACTCAAGTTGAAGGTTTGGACTTCGGTGAAACCTTTGCTCCCGTAGCTAGACTTGAGGCTATTAGAATCTTACTTGCTTTTGCTTCATCTCATAATATTAAACTATATCAAATGGATGTCAAAAGTGCATTTTTAAATGGAAAAATTAATGAGTTAGTATTTGTTAAACAACCTCCCGGATTTGAGGATCCTACAAAGCCAAATCATGTGTATAAACTCTCCAAGACTCTTTATGGTTTTAAACAAGCACCTCGTGCTTGGTATGAAAGACTTAGAGACTTTTTAATTTCAAAAGGCTTTAAAATTGGGAAAGTTGATACTACATTGTTTACTAAGAAAATTGGAAATGATTTCTTTGTATGTCAAATTTATGTTGATGACATCATATTTGGATCTACTAACCAAGATTTTTGCAAGGAATTTGGTGATATGATGTCCAGGGAATTTGAGATGTCTTTGATAGGTGAATTAAGTTTCTTTCTCGGACTACAAGTTAAACAACTCAAGGAAGGAACTTTCATCAGTCAAAACAAATATGTGAAGGATCTACTCAAGAAGTTCGGACTTGAAGAAGCAAAACCAATCAAGACACCAATGGCCACAAACGGACACCTTGTCTCTGACGAAGGAGGTAAACCGGTAGACTCAAAGCTTTATAGATCCATGATTGGTAGTTTATTATATCTTACTGCTTCTAGGCCCGATATTATGTTTAGTGTTTGTATGTGTGAAAGATTTCAAGCCTCTCCTAAAGAAAGTCATTTAATGGTCGTTAAGCGCATTTTGAGGTATCTAAAATATTCATCTAGCATAGGGTTGTGGTATCCTAAAGGTGCAAAATTCGAATTAATTGGATATTCTGATTCCGATTATGCGGGATGTAAAGTGGATAGAAAAAGCATCTCTGGCAGTTGTCAACTATTAGGAAGATCTTTAGTATCTTGGTCCTCTAAGAAACAAAACTCTGTAGCTTTATCAACCGCCGAAGCGGAATATGTTTCCGCGGGTAGTTGTTGTGCACAATTGCTTTGGATGAGGCAAACATTGTTGGATTATGGAATAAAATTTGAAAAAAATGCCTCTTTTGTGTGATAATGAGAGTGCGGTGAAAATAGCCACAAATCCAGTTCAACACTCTCGGACCAAGCATATAGATATCCGACACCACTTCCTTAGAGATCATGTTAGCAAAGGTGATGTGGTGGTGGATAATGTGAGAACCGAAGATCAATTAGCGGATATATTCACTAAGCCCTTAGATGAAAGTCGTTTTTGCAAACTTCGAAATGAGCTTAATGTCATTGATATATCAAATGTGGCTTGAATTGTTGGACTCATATTGAATGTGCTTATATTATCACTTGGTTGCTTAAACTTCCTCTTTTAGAGCTTTTTAGGCTCCTTTATCGGCAATTGAGTGAAATGAACCAAAAACATGTTAAGTTGTAAGAAAAATTCTTCCCCTTTGGTGATATTGCCTATATTTTTCTTATGATTATCTTATAGTTATATATATCTCTCTCAAAATCTCTTGAGCTTCAAATCAATCAAAATCTTCCAAGAAATTCAGTCCTTCCAGCGGTCTGACCGAACCATATGCGGTCTGACCGAATTCATCTCCAGAGAACATCTTAGATTTCTGCTTCCAGCGGTCTGACCGGTATCTCTTCTACGGTCTGACCGAATTTTCATGACCAGAGACCTTTTAACCCGAATCTCTTGTCCTTTTTGTCTTTCTTCCCCACTTCTGTCTCTCTCACGTGCGCCTCAAATTCTTGGATTCTTCCTCTCCGGTCAAACCCTCATCAAGCTCGGACAAACCGTGGTTCAAGATCATCATCAAATCATGTCTTCTAGGTACATTGCTCAGATTCCTCTCTATTTTTCATTTTCTCTTCTGTTCATCTAGAAGTTTAGGGCAAATGTGATAAACCTGGTCCAAATGTGGTTGTCTCTTGAAATTGATTCATCCTGCTGATGCAATGTGTAGTCTCACACGTATATCTATCTGCATTGCTCCCTATAATCAACAAAATCCCAGAAATCATGCCAAACCCTAACTCTACGGTTGCGCCGGTCTGACCGCCCCTGTTTCGGTCTGACCGACTGTAACAGCAGAGCCAGGATGTGCATTTCTGTTATCGTCTCAATTATCGTCATGCTTTCCTGTTTCATGTATCTTACTTGCTGTATATCTTCCAAATCGTATAGTGGTCGAGGTACTCAAGGCGCTGGCTCCATTCGGACCAACAAGAAGAAATTGGCTAAGCGGCCGAAAAGGGTTGTACCCTCGAGTAGCAGCGACAGTCACGATGACGACTGGGTACCCTCGGCCGGTGACTCAGAGACAGAGCAGTCGTCTCATCGGGGTGGATCTTCTCATGTGGGCATGGACATCGAAAGTGAGGACGATGAAATAAACGTCCACGCTTATCAAGGCCCAAAGAAGAACTGGACGTCGAGCGACTACACGAAGGCAAGGACCACCTATGCCTACGATCATGCAAATGATGCCACGACGCCTCACTTCTACACGATGACGCAGCAGGATGCCTTCTACGGTCATTTGGTCCATAAAAACATTTTCGAACACAAATGGATCAAATGGGCCTATGTTGTGAATCAGCCCATCATGGCTCCCTTAGTGCAGATCTTCAAGGATATAGGACTGTATGACTTTGTGGAGCACAAGTGCCCATGGAACGCCACCGCTATCAGACAGTTCTATGCTACAGTTGAGATCAAATGGGCGGACCAGCAGATTATATGGATGACAGGGTCTAGGCGCTATCAGGCCACTTTTGAGGAGTTTGCTGCGGCAAACAAGCTAAACTATGAGGAGCTGAAGGAAGGGATCGACATGGAGGAAGAGGACTACCTTCATGAGGATGACTGGCTCCAGTTCTATGAGCAGCCGGGAGGTGGACAGCGGATTGTACCCGGTACTGTTACGGGTCTCAAAGTCTTCCCCGCTGTAGTCAACAAAATTGTACGAGCCACGATCCATCCAAAGAGTGGAAACCGAGAAGCGGTCCGGGATTACTACTGGAACTTCATCGACCACATCCTCCAAAGTCATCGGATCAACATTGTCTCCTTCATTTTGAAGACTATTGAGGATGTCTCTGCGGCCACTCTGCCAAATCTCTACTATGCTCCATATATCATGTCTCTGCTGCTCCAGAAGACAAAGTTTCCTCGCGGGTCTTGCGACATCAGGCATCTCGGCTATAAGCCGTTCAGTGTCAACCCGCGCGTCTTAGCTCGAGGCCAAGGAGCACAGCATCAGCAGCAGCCGGCTCAGCCTATGCCTCCTCCTCCTCCACCTCAGGCTCAGCAGGCACCTCAGTCGAGCCAAGTCCCCGCCTGGTTTTCTCAGTGTCAGCAGCAGTTCCATCAGCCCATGATGGATCAGTTTGCTACTCTTCTCCAGGGGCTTGAGCTCGCTCGCTCGGACTTGGCGGCTCTGCACGATCAGTTCCAGACCTTCTCTTCGCGCCAGGATCAGTTCGAGCAGCGCTTCGACGCCTTCTCCACTCATTTCTACACTCATTTCCCACAGACTCCTCCACACCATCCTCCCGATGATGATGCTCCAGCTGATACTTAGCTTTTTATGGCAATTGATGCCAAAGGGGGAGAGAGAAGAGAGTAGAAGAGTAGGAGAGAGATAATGAACAATGAACCTTAAATGTAAATGAAAACTCTTGGATGAAACTTGGATGAAAGATCTTTTGGTGTATAGAAGTATTATTTTAACTTGTTTAATTGAATGTCTAGTTTATGACTTATGATTGGATGACTCACTTGTGAGATTGGCACTTCTTTGAATATGAGTTATGCGTATAATAGTTACATATGACCTTGTGATTATGATATCATGTGTAGAATTGAATGTCTTATTTGTGATACTTCATGATTCTATAGTGGATGAATTGAGATTGCATCTTATACACTTGCTTAAACTCCACTAAAATGCCAAAATTCTCTTATTCATACATTTAGGGGGAGTGTCTTATTCTTCGATGCTTATTGTAAAAATACTCCTTATGCTTAAAACTCTTTCATCTACTCTTTATGTTGTCATCAATTACCAAAAAGGGGGAGATTGTAGCTTCTAGGCCCCTATAGAGTGTTTTAATAATTAATGACAACTACAAATGCTATACTAACGTTACCTGTCTAGTTGTGTCAAAGAAGGTACTTAAAAGACAGGTCAATGAAAGGCAAAGAAAGAGCATCATGATGAAGAAAGGGCAGTGATCAAAAGGGCAAAGGTACGAAATAGGATCTTTTCCGTTTTTACCGGTCTAAGGTGATTAGAGAAGAATTTTGACCGGGTTTTAGAATAGTTGCCGTACTATTAAGAGGAGCATGTGGTGTATCACAAAATACTTCATCTATGTGCCACAAATCATAAAATCAACTTGCATTGCATGCTAGAAGGTCACATCCTTTGAGAATGCTTATTTCAGCTCATGTCTGTCTCAGTCGGTCTGACCGTGTGTTAGACCGATCTGACCGAATTATCGGTCTAACCGTTTAAGATCTCGGACTGACCGATGTTGTGTCTATGCATAGTGTATTCCTTTTTTAAGGTCGGTCTGTCCGTAGTTAAATTCTCGGTCAGACTTCTGGAACCTCTTGTTTTATCCTTCTGGCATTTTGAGCTATTACGGTCTGACCGTTTGTTATACCGGTCTGACCGTGAAATCGGTCTGACCGTGTTTTTGATCTGCGGTCTGACCGTTTGGCCGGTCTGTCCGTATATTTCGGCCTGACCGTATAAGGTGTCCAGAAACTATGTCGCCTCTGGACAGTTTCACGGTCTGACCGAAATAGGCTCCGGTCTGACCGTATGTGTGCCTGACAAGGGCAGTTGAGCATTTATTGCGCCTGTTTAATGCCGTTGCAATTGCGGCGGTCTGACCGAGCTTGTGACTGCGGTCTGACCGCCAGGTGATCTTTTTCTCCCAACGGCCTGTAACGGCTATATTAATTGTGGGGGGTATATATACTCCCATGCACGGCCCTGTTCATGACTTTTGGCATAATCTTGAGCATTGTCATCATCCTTGAGAGCCTAAGCTAGTTTCATACACTCTAGGTTTCAAATTCTCAAATTTGTGAGAGTGTGCATTTGAGATCTTTTAGTGCATTGCATTTAGATCATTGAATCAATCGTGTGGCACTAGAAGAAGGCAAAGTGATCATCACCGGCTTGTTACTCTTGGAGTTTGCCGGCTCCTAGACGGCTAGGAGAAAGGTTTTGAAGAGCTCTTCAAGGAAGATTGTGAAGAAGCTTCAAAACGTCTTGTGAAAGGTTGAGCACGCCTTGCCGGAGTGGTAAAGTGCATCCTTAGTGAAATCGAGGTTTGGATAACTCATCACACTAGTCCGGCTCAAGATCTAAGTCACTTCTCGAGAGAAGGTTGACTAGATAGAGGAGCGGTTAGAGATTTGAGTTTGCCTCAACGTGGATTAGGGGTGATCGGCAAATCACCGAGACCACGAGATATATCCTTGTGTTGAAATTGTTCATTGTTCATCTTGTGTTACTTAAATTGCTCTCATTTATTACAAATTGTTTGATTTATTGTAATTTGCTAAAATCGCCTATTCACCCCCCCTCTAGTCGATATCCTAGATCCTTTTCAACATGGCCTCCGGTGCCTCCCCGGGCGCCGCCTTTTGGCCCCCGGGACTTGGCCTCCGGTGCCGTCCCAGGCGCTGCCATTTTGGCCCCCGGGACATGGCCTCCGGCGCCGTCCCGGGCGCTGCCATTTGCCCGGGGACATGGCCTCCGGGGCCTCCCCGGGCGCCGCCTTTTGGCCCCCGGGACTTGGCCTCCGATGCCGTCCCGACCGCCGCCATTTGCCCGGGGACATGGCCTCCGGGGCCTCCCCGGGCGCCGCCTTTTGGCCCCCGGGACTTGGCCTCCGGCGCCGTCCCGGGCGCCGCCTTTTGGCCCCCGGGACTTAGTCTCCGGTCCAGGTCCCGAGCCTTATCGCCCTCCTCAAGATAAAGTCTCGAGTTGTTTATCACGTGCAGGTCACGCGAGGAGCGCCTCGGGAATCAGCGACCACCTGTCAAGCATCCAAGACGTTTGACCGGGAGAAGGACATTCCTACCCCTCAATCCGACGGTGGCCTCCGGGGTAGTTTAGGCTTTTTGCTTCTTTTTTGGGGCTATAAATAGCCCTTGTACCCCTTAGTTGTAAGCAGGTGATTCATTGTTATTGGAATAGCTAAACTCACAGGTGTGCTCCGGAAGCCTCTCCCCCGGAGAGAGCCTCCCCAGCCGACTCCGGTCGGAGCGCACCGACAGGACTAGGGCCCCCACCGGGACCCGAACCTGTATAAATCCTCGTGTCATTTCTTGTGTTTGTCCGGCGGGGGAGGACCGGTCATCCGGTCAACCCGCGTCGCGTAATCTTCGCTAGGATCGTTCACAAAACCTGCCGGAGTATTCGCAATACCACGACAGATATGTTCAAAGTTATCAAGTTGTGAAATGGGTATCAATATTCAATAGGAGACAAGTTTTGCAGTGACAACATCTTCACTGTGAAATACATCACAGTGAAGTCTACAAACATGCAATTCAAAGGGAAAATCATCGGCAAAATGAAAAAGCAAGATTGCTAAGAAACTCATTCCATATATTTAAACAAAGACAACTCCCCAGACCCCAAACACCCAAAAAAAATGCTATCAAGATTCAAGAATAATAGAACTGCTTTAAGGCTATAGGTTTGCCACTTGTGCCAACAGCCAACATACGTGAACGGTGAATCTACCAATGGCAATTGGCAACAGCATAATACCAAAGTAAGAAAGCAATGCTCATTCAAAATTATTGTCTTACATTCAAAATTATTCTCTTACAGTCTTGCAGATGAAGTTTCCCATGAAGACTTCACAGAATCACATGGTGTTTTCTTTGTTGAAGCATGGAAACACAAACATTCATTTCTAACAATAATACAAAATCATATTTTTTATTAGACAATCATCGTAACTGCAGTCATGCCAGAGCCCAGAAGCCCCCGCCGGTGTTCCTCACCAATTCTGAAGGAGATTGCGCCGCCACTGCTCCTCATGCCGCCCCTCCCCGATGCTGCCGCAACCGCTCCCCGCGCCGTCGCCACTCCCCCACACCTCCACCGCAGCTCCCCCGCCCCCACGCCGCCACCACACCTCCCCTCTCGCACGCCGCCGCTGCTCCCCTAAGCCTCCACCGCCGCTCTCCGCGCCGCCCCTCCCCCACGCCGCTATAGCAGCTCCCCGCGCCGCCACCGCTCCCCTAAGCCTCCACCACAGCTCCCCCACGCCGCCGTAGCCACTCCCCCATGCCGCCGAGAAGAGAATCCACTCCGCCGTGACCATGAATCCTGATAGATCTGGTGACGAGAGAGGGTTTGAGATTTGAACTTTTGAAGTAGTAGCCGGCTAGGGTTGGGAATTTGGGATTCGGGAGTCAGGACGGGTCACGGCCTCATGGGAGTTGGGATGTGAGTTTATGACTGTGGGCTGTGACCTGTGGCTTGTGGGCTGGGCTGTCACGGCTGTTGGGCTGTGGCCTGTGGAACTGGAGTGTGAACTGTGGGTCTGTGGCCCATTAAATATAATTCGAGCTTTAATGAGCCGAGCTCGAGCGAGCTCGGGAAGGCTCGGGCTCGGCTCGAATACTCACTCGAGCTTCACCTCAGGCTCGAGTTCGGCTCGTTAAGAGCTCAAGCCGAGCCGAGTTGAGCTCGAGTAGAGCCGAGTTTCGATCCGATCCCGAATAGCTCGCGAATTTCGATCTTTTTGTCCAGCCCTACCTGCATAACTTAGCTAGATCTGAGTATTTTTGGACTCAAGTCGAGTTGAAAAAAGCTCGGATCTATCAGGCTGGTTCAAACTCAACTTAGCCCAACACAATAAATATGTTGAGGTTGGTTATGTTTGAGTTAGGTAAGTTTGATCGGACTATGTAAAAAAAATAATCTCGAATTGGGTTTTTTAAAATTTTGAGAGTTTTAAATAGGCATATGGAGGTTCGGACTTAACCTCAACCTCAACCTCGAGTTGGACCGTGTAGGTCGAACTATACTTAGATTTAATAATTATATGTATGTGTTCAATTAAAATATTATATATATATATATACACACACAGGCGCCCGCGCGGGGTGGTTGTTGTTTTTTTTTTCTTTGTATTTTTTTTTTTCTCGGGCGGGCGTAGTTGAGGGGATAGCCGGATAGAGGTGGAGGTGCGTGTTAGCAGATAGTAATACTCATAAAAGCAGTTTTTTCTTTTCTTTTTTTGAGATGTTCCAAACTGTGTGAACGAATTCGCACACGCAGCACTGATTACTTGGAAATAGAATTTTCCACGCTGGTTAAGCTCTGAGTTCCGACCATCTAGCCGCACTGCCACACCGTAATCAACAAGTCAAAAGATCTATCTTTCTGCACATTAACTTCTAGTTAACATCACCTCAATTTCTCCTTTCTTTTTTTTACTTATTATTTAATATATGTACAAATCAATTTTTTTAAATTTTGACTACTAATATATAAAAATATCAAAATTATCATATAAAAATAATATTAATTAATTTGTCATCAAAATTACTTTTATATGATAATAGTTTTATAATTTTTATCAATATATAATTCTAAAAGTTAATAATTAAAATTAAGACCATAAAAAATCAGTAAAAAAATGGAGATATTATTAAGTTACAACAACAATTGTAACTTAAATATGAATGGAGAGATTAATGGCAGCTAATCAGCTGGTCAAACTTCAAAGATTACAAGTAAAGGTTTTCCGATGGTGCGCGTCGGCGTCGAGTGTCAGAGCACCTTCCAAGAAAAAGGGGAACTAACAAGAAAGAAAAAACACCACACATGAAATGCAACTTGGAAACACAAACTTTGAGATCGGATTTTATTATAATCACCTAAATTATACATGTTTTTTTACTTGTTGCCTAGTATAATAAAATAATCAAGATTCATCATATAAAAATAATATTAATAGATTTATATAAATTTAACTCTACATTATTATTAGAGTTATTATTTTTGTTGATATATAGATATAAAAGTTAATTGAAAAAATTGCTTTTTGAATGTTGTGAAAAATCTACGAGATGAATAAAAAAGAGAATACTAAGGCCATGTTTGATCTGCTACTTTTTGATAACTTTGTCAAAATTTGGAAATGATCAAAATATGGTATACCAAATTTTGGTAAAAATGAAGATATTTGATTTGTAGTCAATATTAATCAAATTTTGATAAAAATATAAAAAATTAACATTTAGATGAGTACTAAATAAGATTGCTAAAATTTGGTAACAATTTTAGTTGATATTTGTTTATTGTCAAATATAATGGCCAATATGATATCTTCAAAAATAATTCACCTAAAAGTATAATTCAAAATTTTTAGTCCAAAAAGAAAACAAAATAAATTAAGAGAAACAAAAATTCAGTGTCAGATTTCAAGAAATTTCTAGGATTAAAAAAAAGACCTGTAAGATAAAATAAAAGCGGTGCAAATGATAAAAATGGGACTGAAATTGACATGTCAAATTTTGACAACTCAAATCTTTTCCTTCAATTGAAAAAAAATGAATGTTAAAATAAGAAAGATCAATCAAAATTTTGTTATAATTCAAAGACAACCAAATATTGAAAATATAATTAAAAATTAATAAAATAAAATATAAAAACAAATCAAACACACCTTAAATTAAAAAACAATCTCGCAAATGATCTCATTAATCAGGAACTTTCTCTTGATACAACAGTACTAGCTAATCGAGCTAAATAATCCGTCTTGTAAACAAAGAATTGGGAACCCTGCTTACGCAGAAACAACAATGTAAACGTCAGCTTCGTCAGCTGTTTGAGCTACACGTCGTGGTGAGCCGCCGACATGGCACGAGACATGGAGGCGACCACCATCTCCTTTGTCAGCTGCTCCTGCCCGGGCAACCGCACCGTGACCGTGTGCGTGACCGCGTCGTCGACGACGGCGACGTCGGACGCTACGACGCTGAGCCGGGAGCTGACCACGGCGCGGACGACTCTGGAGAGCGGGTGCGCGTCCAGCGGCGTGGTCACGCGCACGACTACCACTTCGCTGTCGCGGACCTCCTGCACGTCCGTGACCGAGTCGCCGCCCTCCGCACGCGCGGCCGGCCTCATGCTCCTGAGCTTGCCCTCCAGCTCCTGGATGTACGCGATGGCGTCGTCAAGTAGCGACGCCTTGTCCATCTTGGAGGTCTTGGGCACCACAGCGCGCAGCGCGTAGAACCGCTGGTTCAGCTTCTCCCGCCGCTGCCGCTCTGCCTCCACGTGGTTCAGCGGTTCGTCCCGCCCGTTCGCCGGCTTCCGCCCACGCTTCCTTGGCCTCCGCTCCTCGGACCCCTGCCGCTCCTGGGAGAAGTGGTCAGGAACCAGCGTGTCCGGCTTGGGCGCACTCCCATTGCATAAGTCTACGTTGTTCGGTGGCGGTGCGGGCTTCGCCTCCTGCTTGACGAGCACAGCCGCCGTGGCCTGGTTCGTCGCAAGCCGCGCCCAATTGGCATTGGTTTCACCTGGAAGCAGTGGACCTCCGGTGATCGGCTTTCCCAGGAGCTTCATGTAGTCCTCCGGTTGCATGGAAGATTGCGGCTGCGCCGGTAGCGCGGCGGGTTGGTTGGAGAAGAAAGCCTTGATGGCGTGCAAGGCTTGCGGGGTTTCGCGGATGGCCTCGACCGAGCCGAGCTCGAGGACGCCCTCCTTGCATGGTAAGAAGACGACGGTGCGAAGGCCCGCTAGCTGCGCGAGGGACGCGCGGACGAAGCTGCCTCCAGCGCGGACGTGGGAATCCACGACCCAGACATGACGACCGGACGCGAGCGCGAGCCCGGGCCCGCCCTTGCCCTCCGGGAACGAGAAGTACATGGAAGACAAGAAATACATCTCGGCACCGGTCACCCGGTCGAGCTGCAGCAGGAAATCGCCGCCCTCGTCGTCCCCTGCGCCGTACAGCGAGTGCAGCCGCTGCAGCACGTGATTCTGCGCCTCGCCGCCGCCGCAGGCGGTGTCGTCCTGCCCTCCCTCGGGGCAGTGGCCGTCGCCCCACGCGAGCACACGCCGCGCGCCGCCGCCGCCAGCAGTGGCCTGCCAGAATATTCCGTACGTCCACGCACCCCCCATCTCCACGAGTTCGTGCAGGCGCTCCTGCAGCTCCGCCGGCGGAGCCGGCGGCCCGTCCAGCTGCGGTGGCGTGGTCGCCAGGTGGTGCGCCGCCTCCAGCCCCAGCACCTCCGCGAACATCGCTGCGTCCTTCTTCGACCACGACGGCATCATCATGTCGCCTTGAGTTAGCTCGTTCTGTCACCTTAGTGATGCTTCGTGTTAGTTTCATGGTTGGGTTATATGTGCGAGGGCGCGAGACCGAGGGGGCGGAGGAAGGGGTTAGGACAGGATATGGCACGTTGATTGGGTCAGCAGGTCAGTGCCGTGTTCTTGGCCTCAGTTGAATGGTGTGTTTGGTGTACGTGGGGGTTTGGCATGGCGCAACGTGTGAACGTTTGAGGGGGTGCTGACGTGGCATGCATTAAGGGTTTCCCTCGTAGGCGATCGAGCGTCGCCATTCGCAGGCAAATAGTTGGCGCTAAATCGATGGATTGCATAGGTGGACGTATTTTTTTTCGGGTTAACCTAACTTCCGCGCGGAAGAAGAGCGTGGGCTCTGTTTGGTCCGTACACCACCGCAAATGGAAGAATTTTTTTATAAATAATCATGAAAAAAATTAATTATAAAAATGACTCATAATTGATATATTTTACAAAAAATAGTTTATCATATCAGCCTATCGAATCCTGGAGACTCGACAAACTTGTCGAGTGTCCAACACTTGACAAACCCTGTGACTTCTTACTCGTCATCGTATTAATTCAAAACTAATCATATTAGTACTAGATTTGGTCGTGCTCGTATCAATACTAGACCTAATCATAGTCGTATCTAGTACACAAACTGATTATATCAGTGTTAAAACTAGTCGTGATTGTATCAGTTCAAAATTGATCGTTATTATAGGAGTTAAGTCTCGACAAGTTGATGTGGAGGATTATTTTTACAAAATCCAACAACTATGGGTCATTTTTGTAATTAATTTTGTTCTATTGGTTATTTATAAAAAAAATTTCAAATGGAAAGGCTTAGCGCATTTTTTTTTCAATTGTCCCCAAAATAAGGATGCATTTGGACGGATTAAATTTCTCTCTATAGTCGGCCAAACACCTGATAGCTTAACCGCTTAGGGGCTTCAATTAATACGGGTACAAGTCAAACTGCTCTACTGTAGCTTACATGTATTGTTACATCTTCTACAATCTTTCGAATTTTTTGGGTTTACAAGCCAAAAATGTGGCCAAATAATCAATAACTACTTGTATTTTTCACATAAATCAGCTTTTAGAGTTCATGAACTATAAAAAAAGGGCTTATATGCGAAACCAAGCAAGGTTAAATAGACCCTAAATTGGGTTAACTTATTCTATCTTATTATTAGGTTAGCACAATGTTGACTTAAGACTTAAGAGGATTCTAATACTTTAATCGAGTTCAACCAACCCTGTATAACTTCCAGTTAAACCTCTAATCCACCTCACAACCCAAACCAAATAGAGCTCAAGTCTTCACTACGATCTTCTAGACTTTCGATATTTTACACTGTAGGACCAATATTTGACGCACATTTGTTATTTTCGACAATCCAAATCAAGCAAATACCCAGGAACTGTCATCGCATAACCACATCAGCTACATGGAATTCTGAACAAACAAGTCTACCAATATCAAATATCACAGGCCGACAGCGTCTAGTATGTTAACTCAAAAGGTGTAAGTTTCTTCCATTGCCATCTGTCAGTCTAAAAATCCAAAAATCAAATGGAAGAAAATACCATTCGTTGAACGCGCATGTTTTCTTTGGACAATCGAATACTGATGCTCCAAAAAAATCTGATGAATCCTAGATATGTCCAAGATAAAGAGTTTTTCACCTTTTTTTGAGCTGGCAGAGGACATTCTAAACTTAGTTGGGGGACTTTTGACTAACAGATTAGAGTGGGCAAAGCATTTCACAAGCTTGACCACAGTTGCCAAAATTCAGCTCAAAATTTCTCCAATAATGACAAAACAAATTTTCGAGGATAATGACCTTTCATCCTCTAATTTTGAAGCTTAAAGTGTCATATTGCAGTATTTAGAAAACACTTCAGTTACAATGATTATTTTGCAAATCCTACCAGGATATACTGCTTCTGCAATTCCCATGAGAAATAATTGAGTCTTGCCATCTGGAAGGGCACAAATCATTCCCCTTTTTTGCCAGTAACACCAGCGACCACCTGTAGCAGAAGTGTAAGGCAAATACTTAAAATTACGTCAACAAATATTCACACTTCGTACAGATAAAGAATAATACAGAAGCAATATGGGGCGACAATATCCCAGCAACATGATACAATTGTTCTGAAGTATGAAATCTGTAATTGTCCAAGTGAGTTCTGCCGTGTCCCCAAGCCTGACGACTCAACAAGGCAGAAATGTAATGCAAACTTCCAAAAGAATATCTTGCTATTCAATTTAAACTATCAGCCATGTAATTGTGCAAATGCTCCATTGAATAAATGCTTTCCTGGCATTAGTAGCTAGGTTGATTAAGAATCACATCAGACGAAGTTTCATTGGTAAGGCTGTTAACAGACATGCAAATATCTCTAATGGCACATGACAAACATGATAAAATTGCCAAATGGTATGAGTATAAGTTCTCACTAACTGGAAAAATAAGAGATGACTATTTCATATTGACAAATCAATAGAAACTGATGCTTCATCTTTGATGAACTTGAAGCAGCAAAAAGTGGCAGCCTTATTTTCTGTGGAAAACTTGAGTAATGACCTGAAAACTATATAAATGCATTTGAAGGAAAAAAAAATCACATACATCACTTAGAGCAGGTTGAGGAGCTTGTTTGGCAGTCTCATATGAATCCAAAATGGGCCTAACAACTGCTGGAAGAAAGAGACCTGAAATTGCAAAAGGAAACCATAAGCTCCAATGAAGATATCGTCAAACAGAAGAATGGTTCTATCAGAGAAAATTTGGTAGGCTCATGCAACCAGGTCAAAAAAAATCCTAAGAGTCATGCAGTAAACTTACTTTTGTTTTTGAAATACCAGACTAATACAAGGCCTATTTGGTTCAAGATCAGAATTGGCCACCATTGACACCTATATGCTAAACTGCGCATGCCACAAATGGTGATAAAGATTTTCACCACCTTTGGCCTGATTTTATTGGCAAAATTTTCAACAGCAAAAAACATTATAAATCATGCTGCGTGTATTACATCTCTGGCATACACCGCACTTGGAATGTTACAAATCGTGGCTACTTTAGGTCACAAACCACCCATGCCCATGATGCTTAAAGGTGGGAAAATAAGCAAACCTTTGAGAACCCATGCAAGTGGCATAAAGGATACATTGACAACAAAGGTGTATCAAAACTTGAATACACACGCCCACAAGACTATCCTTGTCAAACAGGCAAAGCCATCATACCAAATATTTCAGGCAAAAAATCAAGGGGCATCTCAAAAAGGCACACAGGCCAAATTTAATTCACTTAGTTGAAAACAGCGCATATTCACATTTACAAATGCATGGTTGCTACTTGTTAAAGCAAAAGGTTGAACAAAACTATGAAAGCTGGAATGCAGTGTCTTGCGTTACGCAGGACTATTTGGCTGAGAAGGGAAAGTTGCATAACTAGATATGTATTTGCCCACGTATTTCATGGACAGAGGGCTACTGAACAAGCTGAGTGATTTGGAAGGAACTACATCTTTGAAGCTTAAGGAGTGTTCTACATATCTCTATCTGTTGGGGGAAATCTCCAACGCCACGTGGGAGGGTGTCGTCCCTGGGAGGTCTTGTCCCTAGATAAGCATCAACCGGGTAAGGTTCCACCCGGTTAGGTCAAGAGGTGAAGGGCCTCCGGAGAAGTCTTATACCTAGGTAAGCATCAACTTGGGTAAGACTCAATCCGAACAAGACTCCACTCGGGTAGCCCAAAAGACGAATGCCCTCCAGGATAGCCTTATTCTCAAGTAAGCATCAACCCAGGTAAGACTCTATCCGGGTAGTCCAGGAGGCAAAGAGCCTCCAAGGTAGTCTTATTCCCGGATAAGTATCAACCTGGATAAGACTCCACTCGAGTAGCCCAGGAGGCGGAGGCCCTCCGAAGTAGTCTTATCTCTGAGTAAGAATCAACCCAAGTAAGACATGGTCTTATCCTCAGGTAAGCATCAATCTCGGTAAGACTCCAGCAGGGTAGCCCAAGAGGCGAAGACTCTCCAAGGTAGCCTTATCGTTGGGTAAGAATTAACTCAGGTAAGACATGGTCTTATCCCCGGGTAGGCATCAACTCAAGTAAGACTCTACTCGAGTAGCCCAGGAGGCGAAGGCCGTAGTCTTATCCCCGGGTAAGTATTAACCTGAGTAAGACTCCACCCGGATAGCCCAGAAGGCGAAGGGCCTCTGGAGTAGTCTTATCCTTAGGTAAGCACCAACTCAGGTAAGACTCGACTCAGGTAAACTCTCTTACCAAGAGTCGGCCCTAACCGGGAAGTTTTAGAATTTCTACCAGGCCCGTCTTCGGTGGGGCCCACCATGACACGTGTCAAAAATCTGTAGTGGAAGCACACCCAATTGACCATCATGCTCCTCATCCAGTGACCTCAAAGAGGGGTGTTGTGGTCATTAGCCACTTTCTTAAGCTATATATACCCCTTGGATCACCTCCTCTGTAACTGAATTCAACTTACTTGTAACTGAATTCAACTCACTTCAATACAACCTGAAAACCAACAACATCAACAGGACAAAGGTTACAACCAGAACTCCTACCTGTACAAATCACTCGTGTCATCTTTTCTTGATTGCCCGATTCCGTGTGACCCAATTCGCACGGTTGATTTCTTATGACTTGGAAGACCAACCTGTCAGAGGGCTCTTAATCCCCCGACACTAACATTGGCTCGTCTTTTGCTTTAGTTTTGCAGTCAGATGTATAAAATTAACAACTAAACGCAAAGGGGCATCCGCTTCCAGGAATATGCTCAGATCACTCTGAGATCCAAATATCCAATGAACTGTAGCGATGCAAACGCGCATCCATATCTCCTTGACCATGGCCCTTAGTAATCACTAATTGATCTACCTCCAAGGCTAAAGTAGAACTAGACACTAGAACAATAAAACCTGCATCTCGGAGGTGATATGTAAGCACAGCTAGGGTTTGGTCAAGGCGAAGGGAAGAAGGAAGCGTACCAAAGCCGGCGATGAGGCAGGAGGCGGCGACGACGGGCTCCTGCACCACGAAGACCCTGAGCTTCTGCATCACGCCCATGACTAATTGGCTTCTCTCCAGTCTCCACGGCCGCGAGACGCCGATGGGCTCGCCCACTGCCGCGGTGCTTTTATCGATGACGGCACTAAGTACGGGCCCGTCTAGTGTTTCTATTTGGCCTATGGGCCAAGTAATATTGGGCCTCCATGTTTGGTTCGTGAGCTCTAAATAAATAGCCTGGCTTTAGTTATGCCACACAATGAATTTGAGCTATTGGTCGGCGGTCGCCAACCCCCGCATTTGCACGGCCTAGCTTATTTAAATTTAGAATTTTTGGCTTTAAAATTTCTTTAGTTATTAATCTGCAAAGCAATATTGATTTTGAGATTAAATCTGCAAACTGCGATTAATGTGGGCACTGTCAATTTTAGATTTCAAAATGAAGTCTACAAACATTAATCAGCAATAAGAGAAAGTAAAACTATTTTTGTTCATTGAAATAACTTTTTTTGAAAACTAAGTTAATAATCTATGTTGGCCACATCTTGATGCAATGTTTTTGGATGCATTTTGTCATTTACATGTAGCATTGCTAGATCATCTTTACAGTTGAGAACGAGACAGAGGGGCATTTGAACCAACCACATTTTTTTTTTGTGTGTAGGGCGTAATACACAAAACACAACACAAAACCACATTAAAATTCCAAACGGTGTCAAATATAAAGGAAAAGATCTAACCATGAAAATAAAATAAAAATAGAAAAAGGGAAGCATTCTATGATCCATGCAACATGTACGCGGTTTCTGTTTTAACATGCAGATTATTTAGTTGGGTGTTAAATATCCTTTGGAAAAAATCTTAACAGTATTATCAAATAGAGATAGAAAATAAAAATAAAAATAAAAAATGAAATATGCCACCTGGATTGCTTGCGTCAGTGCATGTCGGCTAGGTTGTTTCCATCCAACATATGATTCAGTTTTTTTTTCTTTATCTGTCCTTTTAAAAAAATATTAACAATGCTAACAAATACTCAAATAGAGACACAAAATAAAAAGGAGAAGTGTAAAAATCGCATCTGCTAGGGCCCAGGGTCTCTTATATCCAATGTGTGATTATATATTTGTTTTCTTATTTTACATGCAGGTTAGTAGTTGAATATTATACAAAATCACATAAAAAATTGCATATTAAACGGTAAAAAGTTGCACTGAGGTGGCCCGGCTGCCTGCCTGTATTAGCCGGTGCGTACAACTGGGTGACTTTCCTTTTGACATGCAGATTAGAATTAATTGCTTGTATATATAGCCAATGTACTGTACTGACATACTAGAATTGTAATGGAACTCACACAAATAGTTGTATGTGTGCATGTGACAAACCAATGGATATGATCTACATTTTGATCACGATTTTTTTTATTTTCTATTTTTTAGTTCCGATTTTTTTTATTTTTGCAATTTTTTATTTCTTCCTATTTTTAATCCCAAATTTATCTCAGTTCAATTTTGAAATATAATTCATCTCAAAGTATATTTTTGGGAAAATACCTACCAAAGAGATTTTAATCCATGTCATTTATAACTCATGCTCGCCAAATGCATGGATTAGTTTCTTTCTCTCTTATCAAAGAAAATTTGAAATCTAAATCATTATAATTTAAGATCACCGGATGGATGAATTAGATATGTTTCATTTTCTCTCTATCAAATGAAATCTAGATAGTCATAACTCGGGTCTACTAAATAGATGGTTAAATCTATTTTGTTTCATAATTAATGTGAGAATTTCTTAATTTTTGAGTTAACATAGGAACTCCTATGAAATCTGTAATTAGTAAATTAGCTGAAAATAACATGCAATTCCATGATTAATCTTGATATGATTTAAAATTTTAAGTTTTGTGAAAATATGCACTGCAATTTTTTTTACCTATTCAATTCCTTGAGAAGGTAACTCAAGCAAAAAAAAGTTTCTTGATTATGTAAGAATTTCTAAGAAATTTTGTTTTTCTATCAAAATAAATGTCTATAACATCACATATGTGGCATTGAAGCAAAGAACATATATGAATGAACAAACTAATTTTGTGGTTACAATTGATTTAATTTGTCCATTGCAAATAAAATTCTTCTTTCTTACTGCAGGAATAACTCCTTTTGCTTACCATCTTATCTTAATTGTATGTGAAATAATTTTTTTTAAGGATGCATGTGGAACATTAAGGCATTATTCTTTTTTTAGTTTCATATATAGTGTTCAGTTGAGTTGGCAAGATGTGATTGGCATAATGGTTTTGCTGTGATCTTTAATGCTGTAAACTTTTGAAGATTTAACTCTTGAATCAGATGTTGGTTTCTTTTTGCTTTCAAATTAGCTATAATGTAATAGGCTTTGGGTAGTCCTCTATATCTTTATTTGTATTGGTTGCTGTTCGTTGTTCGTTGTTCTTCATTTCCAACAGGTAAGAGCGTCAAGCTGTTGAAACATTTTATTGAAGTTTTTCTTTGATTCTCTTGAAATGGTTAGCAGTCCTCGTGCACCCACTTAAAAGAAAAATCAGGTACTGGACAGATGCACTGTCTACGCTATTGCATTTTCGTTAGTAAACTGGATAGGAAGATAAGCAAAGAAAGAATATTCAGTTTTCTAGTACTTCAAATTGTTCAATTGTCCAGACCTTCCAGAGCTAAAAATCATTGTAGCACTTTTGGCACACATAGCATTTGTATGACTCAATATACTAAAGAAAATTTTCAGGAGTGACAAGATTTATAATTTTACCAAAGGAAAGTGAAACCGAGAAAAAAAAAAAGGTGAAGTCAGTATGCAAAGTAACAAAATAATTTTATTTTTTACAAGAAAATGAAATATTTATATGCATCAGAATCCATTAGGATTAAACACCCGCCAAAAAAAAGGTATGTGCAGGAATCTTTAGATCAAACCTTGATATTACAAATGACTACTATTTAGTCAAAAAGTAATACTAATCTACAGCATCATTTTGTAGAAGAATCAATCAGGACTAGGCACCAACCAATAGAAAAGTTAGTGAGGATAGGTTTTGTTCCAAACCTTTATATTGCAAATAAACTTATTTAGTCAGGAAAAAATTAAAGCAAAGCAAGATTTGATATAAGAAAGAGCGAAAAGACTTTGATATAAATGGACTCCGATCACAAATCCTGAAGATTGTTGACTGTTCCATTATTATCTAATAAAAGATAGGACAAAACGAGACGTAAAATAGCACATACCTCGAATTATAAAAATTGCATATCTCAAAATCAAACCACAAGAATTAAATCCATCTTTTTCTATTATTAATGTTTAAATTTCTAATATTTTTCACGTGGGTCCAATATTAATGTGGTATTTTTGAAATCACTAAAAATTATTATATAATAGATATACAGATAAATAGATAGTGTTTGCTTGTTAACCTCAAGTTTTAAACTCTCTTTATGACTTACCGTAAGGCGAAAAAATTCAAAGCCTCACTTACGACATGCCATGCCTTGCTGGATTAGTGGAAAAAATGTTTATGTAGTGTCTAATTAGACAGTTTTGAGATTGAAATTTTTAGTTGGTGTTTTAATTTATGAGCACATGAAAGTAAACATATGAGTTTTTAATTGTATTTAGAAGTGTGTTATGAACACCAATCAAATAACATCTTAATTTATATCAGAAAGATTGCATGAAACACTTCAGGATCTAACACGTTATCGCTGCTCGTCCAACGATGTACACGCACTGAGTTACATTTTCATCCTCACTTAATAAAAAAGATTACATCAAAATTAATATATTTAATCCAAATAATCTTATATACATCATTTTCTCAACTTAAAACTATGAAGTGGGATTATATCCGCACACAGAGTCACAGTGCACAGCAGGGTAATTGGGCATGGCATAGCGTAACATCAGGTGAGTGAACAGGAACCAACCCATGTAGCCCATTGGTGGCTTCATGGCCAAGGGACGCATGGCATAGCATATATAGCATATCCAGTATGACTTGTAAGAATATCCTATCGCGAATCGGAATATTTTCCCG
Organism: Pharus latifolius; assembly: GCA_019359835.1. Taxonomy (NCBI): domain Eukaryota; kingdom Viridiplantae; phylum Streptophyta; class Magnoliopsida; order Poales; family Poaceae; genus Pharus; species Pharus latifolius. The sequence goes on along the minus strand of CM033323.1, from coordinate 4,897,639 downwards.
GCGCGAGCGAATCTACTCGCACCATCCCCTTCTATTTCGCCGAGTTGGCTTGAACAGCCATCCAATTCTCCTTTCTCTTCACCACCTCCGCACCTCTGCTTCTGCGGGATACGCATACGCTTCTCTCCAATCTTCTCTTCTCTCGTGCCGATGCCAAAGCCGTCGTCGACGCGTTCGTGGCCGGCGAGTTCCCGTCCACCGTGTTTCCAATCCCAGGTTAGCCCTCCGACCTATCACCTCGTCTGTTAATGCACAGCCCCTTGTATTCTGTTGTGTTACATGTTCTTTTAGTTTGAGCGCGTAAGACTTCTGGAGATAGGTCATAGGTAGGTCCCCCCTCACACGCGCGCGCGCGCGCGTTACGCGAGAATTCCACGAATCGGGTGCTTAATGGTTAGAACTTAGAACACGTAAGAATCGGTTCTGTAGTAAATTATTTACTCTTTGTTGCTAAAGCGAACATGTGATCTCATGCTTCTCTTTAAGATGTTTTTTTTTCCTTTTATTTTTTTCCTTGTGCTGCCACTATGCCATTGTGTGGTGGAGGATTAGCACAGTTAGCGCTATAAAATAGTTTACTGGTTGCACTTTAAGCATCACAAGCAATTTATTCAGACAAGCAATGTGGCCGGTTTGGCAGGATTGTTTTTGTGGTTTTGAACATTCTTCATATTCCTGGTAAAGAAACCAGTTAGTGCAAAGCAGTGAAGTCCTGAAGCAGAAAGCAGTAGAAGTATCAAGTTCTGTTGCTTTTGGGAATTCTGATGGCAGTTTCATGCCTGAATTTTACGCAAACTGTCTAGCTTCGAAGTTTTACACTATGGCACTGACTTTACATGCTTTCTATTATTATTGTTATTATAATTTAGCTGTAACGTTGCCTTCCTTTCACAACCTAGGCGATGTGTGTGGCAGAGGAAAAGAAAGATCTTTAGCTACGTGTCCACATCGATACGAATAGGTAAATAATCACTTTATTTCCAGAAATAATCACAGTATGATACAAAAGAATGGTGCCAGAACCAACATAACATATCAGATCAGCATGCAGCTGTGACAATGTTACAACTTAAAGGCACATCAGTTGTGGCCTGGGACACTTCTGCCCAGGTGCACATTGTAGTTGATCAATGTTCATAGTTCCATTATTCTGCAAAGAGCAGAGGTTTTCCTGTAAGAGTTTTGGACCGGAGAAATTAAAATCATCTCCACGGTATCAAGGAGAAATTCACTAACTACCATCTCCTCCACAATTTCGATAATAATGTACATTTCTTTGGTTCTGCAAAATCAAACAAACATGAGTCAAAACAAGCCAACAACAGATCATTTGTTAAGAAATATTGCAATGGAGCATATTCGAACTTCTTGTTACCTTAGGACTCAATTGCTGCAACTCTAACTGGCTTCATTACTCTTATAATGTTCCTCATATGCTCAAATCCCATAACTAGTACCCCTATGACATAAAGAAAGCTCAGTTGCAGCTTGCCAAGGAAGTTATACACAACCACTGCAGCATTTCCACCACCTTCCGTTCGAATGGTAAGGGCAACTGGTCTTGCCGAAATAAGTGCTCCTGCTTCTGATAAAGATGCAGTGTAAGAACCATGCCTTTATGGGCATCTACAAATGAAGCATAGCTTTCGCAAGAGACTGTATTGAATTTTACTATTAAGCTTACCTGATTCTCTCTCTGGCGTGGACGACCACTCTTCAGGTTTCATCATAGATTTAGAAGCGCTTATCAAATCAATTAGTGCTCTGTTCACCTGCAATACACCAATTGTTGCTATGAGTTATCTGATTTCCAGTAAGCAAGCATGATAATAAAAAAAAAGTGGATTTTTTTTTTTTGAAATCGCCTTTTGTGGGAAGACACCCACCACAAAAAGGAAAAAATTGATGTCCTCTCAACTCAAAGATCTTATTGAGATGAAATAAGCCTATTGCTATGGAAAAGAGCACGCAATCACTGAACCACTGACTAGGCTGGTTTGCCCTTCAAAAATTTACTGCATCTGCGGCCCACTTAGAACCATTAGTAGAGTTGCTTCTCCTTTTTTAGAAGAAATCTGAGACGCCTTTCCTTTTTAAAGGAAATCTGTTCTTTCAGGCGTGCTAGTCTCAAAAGTGTGTACATTATTGTGTACCTAGTATGATCAAAGTAGCAAATTGTATAGCTACACTTCTGGGTTCTGAAACACATTGATAATTATACACACCCTTTTGCCACTTTGCAATAATGTGATACATATTTCCTCTTTCGAGGGTAATTTCAGGTTTTGCTATCCATTTTTTAAGTATGGTGTAGCCAAAGGCCTACCTTTAAAGTTATCACATACCTGACCTAGAATAAGTAAACTATTGGAACTATCCAAGAAATTTCAGTTGATGAATCACAAGGTTTAATGTTGTTTCTTAGTTCAGTCGGCAGTTATGAGGTTCTTTGCCCAAGCTGCAACAGCTTGTGACAAAATTATCATTTACTTTACCTCATCTTGTCTTTCATGGCTCACTAGATGTGCACCATGAAGTTCCACCATTCTGGCAGCCGGAAGAAGCCTTTCTTTAAGTCGTCTTGCATGACATAACTGAGCGATGATATCGAACCTGTGTTGTTTTAAGAAAACCATGAGAAAAAAAGATGTATATTATTCTTGAAAATTTGAGTAATTTAACGTGCTAACCTTCCGTGAATAACTGAAACAAGAAAACCAGCAGAACGTATTGTATCTAGTTCTTTAGCAGTCATTTTGTGAGTCCAGCATGCATTAACTTGGCCTTCAAACCCACAGTTAGATTGCATCCCTGTTGACGATATGCCCTTCACATATTCCTGAAGCAAAATGAACAAATGGCCTTTGTTAACCAATTCACTTAATGTATATGAATAAAGCTTTGCTTCATCCAACCCAAAAAAATGTTCAAATTGTACCCCGTGGCAGATAATATTCTCCCCACGAGATTTAACTGGGATATATTACAAAAGCCCAAGCACTTGTTCCATGTGGAATGCATCTTATCATCAATGTGCTTGTATTCTGAAAAGGGCATGGAAAAGCATATTGCAAATTTCCCGTCCAAACATGTCCTGGTCAATATGTCATGATCCCTTGGTATAAGATACTTCCAGAAATTCTTGGATTGCCTATTTAAAGGAACTAGCCAAAATTCTTGCATTGACACGGAACAAGTGTTAGTTTTTGTATGATTTAAAATTTTATCTATATTTTTTTAGAAAGGTTTTTTTTAATACTATAATAGATAGAGTTAATTTCGAATATAATTTTTCACATGAATTTGTATCAATAAGAGTTAATTTTAAATATGGTTCTTCATATGATGAATTTATACCGTTATAAATATAATGAATGAAATAGATCTTTTCTGAATAATGTGAAATTTTCTAATTTTTCTAAGATTAATATCAGAATTTTAAGTATTTTTATGTGAGATCAGAATTAATATGATACTTCTAATATCACTAGAATTTATTATATAATAGATACAATCCAATAAGAATTTGATATGGACCTAGAAATCTTTTGCAAAAGAGGTGTTTGGGGGGCACATAAAAAATGTTGGAACATTTTGGTGACAATTGCAAATCAAGCAAATACACTATCAACAACACATAATTTGTTGCATAATCTGATCTTAATGGAAGTAATCTCACTCACTTGATAGAGGATTATTCTCCTTGTGCATGATCCAACTTTTTCATCAAGGTATTCCTGCATTGCACATTGCAGATTTGAGCATTTAATCATAAAAGACCAAACAATACCAATTTTTTTTTATCAATCAAGAAAAAAAACATGTAGATGCTCTCTCACCTTAGTATAGTGGGTTTCCAAGTCTACATGAGCTCTGTCTTCCGGAGTTCTTGCCCTTAAGAAACGAAATGCAAGTGAAAACATTTGCCCATCTATCTGCATCAGCAGATAAAAATTCATTAATGAGAATTATGGTAGAGAACTCAATAGTGATGCATGAATATCACCTCACTATCAAGGATCCATGCAAGGAAACTAGAGGGTGGAAAATTCAATTATCACATCTCTTTCAAGGCTTGCAACATTTCAGGTTTCAACAGGAGTATCTCATAGCCTCGTAGCAGTATCTGAATGGAAGAGATGGCTTTAGCATTACAGTACCTTTGGGAAGCACTCAAAACCACCTCCGGTGACATTAAGCAATGCCAACGAGCACAATCTGTGAGGTGCCGTCGCAGCCAGCTTGCAAGCAATCATCGCACCTGTTTGCAAAGAGCAGCTGCATCAATGCAACGGACTATACAATTGCAATAAAGAGGATCACATATATCAAATCTTGGAGCCATCATCTGGCACGAGAAAGAATTATCACAGGAAGGACTGACCCATGGAATGACCAAAGACATGGGCTTTCTTCCACCCCAAATGGTCCATCAAGGCCAACGCATCCCTCGCCATGATTGCTGTCCTGCAAAAGATGGGTGCTCACATGGTCAGTGGCATCGAACCTCCTATCACATTTCTTGAAAGACCTCTCTTTTTTCCTCCATCACATATTTTTCTCAATTAGACTTCTTTTTTAAGAAGCAAGTAAAATGTGAGTTCTATTCTATGTAAAAGCTACATGAGGCCGGCTCTTATCCTGTTCTGTTCTTCTAGATCGCTACATCTAAATAATTGAGTATATTTAGAAAATTGAAATTTACGCAAATAACAAGCCATTTCCTAAATCTATAGTCTAAGAACCATTTCGATCATACCTTATTACAAACCTCTAAACGAGACCCAACCTACCTGCCCTCACCAATCAGAACCACCAAACCCAATGGGGAAAAAAAAGTTTGGATCCACTCGAGAGAAACGGTGAAAAGAACTCACGAGTAATAGGATTTGTGCGGGGGCACGGAGCTCCGGCCGACGCCGCGGTTATCGAAGCAGCAAACCTCGACGCCTCCGTCGGCCGCCGCCGACGCCGCCGCGGCGCCTCCCTCCTCCTCGTCTCCCCCATCCAATCGCGAGATCTCGTCGTCGCTCGGCCCCACCGACCCCGTCAAGCCCTTTATCTGCGGCCCCCAGGAGTCGTGCGTCCCAGCCAATCCTTCCACACACAAAAAATTTCTTCACACAAAAAACAATACAAGAACGAGAGAGAGAGAGAGAGACATGTGAGGAGATAGATACCAATGATGAGGAGGACCTTGGTGTCGCCATGGCCGTACCTCCGGTAGAAGAGCTTGACGCCCTCCCACTTCTCGCCGTTCTGATACCTATCCACCTCGCAGTAAGGCATTGTATGTATTTTTTCCTAATTTCTTTAGTATGTATGTATTTTTCCTAATTTCTGAACAAGTTTTTCTGTTGTTTTGATTGTGTGGTTGTTTATAATTTTGGGAAAACGGTGTGTGAACCGCGAGGAACTACGGAGAAAAAAATAAGGGGTGGCGAGGTGGGCGAAGGGCCAAGGGGGTACTTATTTATAAGTAGGCGCGGCGCGAGAAAGGGGGAGGTTTGGGGATACGTGGATGGATATGAACGGCTTGGAGCCACGTCAGCACGTCCGCGTCTGCTGAGTCAAAGGCCTTGAGCTCATGGATAGATTATTAGAGGTCACAAATTTGACAGGGAATTCATGCAGTAAGCTTTGAGCTTGTCATTAGTGCATTCGTTGTTGTTGCTCTTGGATTTGGATGCAGCTAGATTTACATGAGTTTATGAGTTGTGTTAGTTTTTCCGGAGTAGTTTTTCTTTTTAGTTATGCTTAATATTTTCTTGATGGAGTACTTTACTTCGCTGTATAAATCTGGAAACGAAATTCCATTTGGAATAAGGGTATCTGTTTAGATAAAACAGTTTGTTAAACTACTTGCTCGGTATCAGTTCAAATGGTCTCGAAATTGATTGTTCCATACTTGTGATCTGTGATTTGAAATCATTGTGTATAGTTGTGTTATTTTAGGCAAATAGATTGGGAACCATACAAGATATGCTACATTCTTGTTTTAACCTTCCAATCTACTTAAGGTAACAAAAAAAGATTTCCAAATATGGTGACATAGTGCTCCAAATGTCTAGGAAGTTTTGAATAATTGAAACTATAGGATGCAAATGCTGGGGGATTTTGTATAATTTATTTTTATATTTTTTTCAATAGTGAAATAGCGCCTCAATTTTTAGTGGAGGTAATGTTTGGATGATTCAAATTAAAATAACTTTAAATAAAAAAATCCACCTCTATTTTTTTCACAATGATATCCTAAAATGATGTCTGTAGATTTTGATGTTTGTAGATTTTGAGGGACTACAGAATGTGTATAGTCAGGACTCACGACACAACTCAAAAGGAAAAAAAACGATAGAAAGTGAAAGATTATTCGAAGCATGTCTTAGACTCATCTAGCCTGGTCAGCCAGCAACACTCGGATGATCATGTGAAGCACGAGCGGGTGGCGTGGGTGCTGACGGGTCGGGGCGGCCCCATCGGTTGGGCGTCACCGTCCACTCTCACCGCCCACCCGCAGTCCCTGTCGTCGGCTGCAGCTTCTGGACCCCGCGGCAGCCCGGCCGCGCGATGCCGCTCGGTTGGTGGTGCGGTGCGCTGCTGATGCCCCCACCCGGTCCCCTTTATTTTCTGTTCTTTAATTCTTAGATACATCACGGCCGTGTTTTGCGTGTGGAGCATGCCATGATGCCACTCCCACCAATCGGTGTCCCTCCGTCGGCACTTTTTTTTGCGTGTTTTGCCTGGTTGCACGTTGGCTTTCTAACCGCGACTACCCACTAGGAACTGTTCCGGCTATGGGAAAAGTGAGAAATAACCGTCTTATATGACTCGGTCAAAATCCTTTTTAGCATAAGGGCTTCGAATCCGTACAATATGGTACAACTATAATAAAAGGGTTCTCTTGATGTCTCATATCATGTACAACTCACCTTTTATAATCGTCCAGTGCCTGCTTTATTTGCAAATGGAGTTATTTAACATGATTTTGACAGGGCTTCCGTTTCTAGATTCTTCACTCACCTGGAGTAGTCCAGTATCGCCTTATATGTTTATTGTGTTATAAGTTTAAAAGTTCAAAATGTTTGATAATTTTGTGGTTTATTAGGTTATTGAGTGAGTGTGTGTGTGTGTGAGGGAGAGAAGGTGAAACTAAAGAAACTTTTTTCTACCATGTTATAGTTGAAAAAGTAACAAGTTGAAACTGTACGAGAAGTCACATGTTCAGTCAGGACTTGAACTTATCAGGCAATAAGGCGAAGTTGAAATTTGGCCGAGCACACTTAATTCTATAAATCTGACTTTTCATTTGATATTAAAACTAAAGAGAGACCTACAAAAGGACAGAGGAGGCCTAATTCATGCCCATTTACTAGCCATACCAAAAAGTAGCAGTTTTTTTTAAGAAATCAATAACACCCTGTTTAGATCCCAAGAATTGATCATAGAATTCAAGAATTGGAATTTAATTTCAGAATTCTAGTGTTTAGCTATACACTAAGAATTGTATTAGCAATTTCACATCCAATTTCATGAAATTCAATTATAACTATAAATGGGTTAGACCAATTCTTATCCCTATCCTCAAGAATTCGATAAAATTTGTTGTTTCATCACTCATAAAGTTATTTAAAATTTAAATTGCAAATTTTAATTTTTTGAAACTTCAAATTCAAATCTCAAAGTTGAATTCTGAATTTGAAATTTTGAATCTAAAAATTGAGTTTGAGATTTCAAATTTGAAATTCAAAATTTCAAACACAATTAAAAAATATGAAAAAGTGAAAATTCAAAATTTTAAAATAGAAAATTTCAAATTTTAAAATTTGAAACTCAAAATTTCAAATTCAAATCCATAATACATTATTAAAAATTCAATTTTACATTCCATTTAAAATTTAAAATTTCAAAAGAAAATTCAAGTTTCAAATTGGAAACTCAAAATTTCAAATTTGAGATTGAAATTTCCTTAATATATAGATGAAAAACTGGACTAATTCCATTCAATTTCAACCGATGGTCATCCAAACAATATTTGAAATTGGATCAATTTTATTCAATTTCAGTTCTATTAAAAATAGAATTAGATTTGAGTTTTATATTTCAATTCCAATTTTCGGATGCAAACGGGACCTAAAAATTAGAAGTTGTTAGTGGGCAACCATTACTATCTTTTAAAAAAATTTATTTAAATAACACTTATGGCATCACCATCTTGATAAAAAAAATGAGGTGATCTTTAAAAGAATTGTTTAACTTCATATCAGAACAAAGAAATATGAGATCCACAAGCTCTTACTTCCCGGTGTATACAAAGTATAATTGCACAATGATATAGAACGAGAAAATCTATGCAATCCAGAAACGTCTGGAGAAGAAAATGGTGGAAAGAAGAGAGTTTTCTTCTCTAAACCCTACCATTCCTTGCTATTTTTTATATTCCCGAGAGTACGGCACGAGCGTGGAGGGTGGAAAGCCTTTTGTTTCCCAGCGGTTTCTTTGCGAACAATGCCTATGATGTTAAGGTCTATCACTCTAATCTGACGGTTTCTCCCTTTTTTAGGCTACCGGGTCCGGTTTATTAAGGCTCTAGTTTTTTTAATAAATTAAATCTGGATCAAATACGTATGTTTCAACAAAAAAAAATTGTTAATAAAAGTTGAGTCTTTTAATTTTCTTTTTATGTGTATTTTTTTTGTTTCTTTTTTCACGACTTGTGATTCTCTGTAATCTGCATCAAATGTTTTGATATACACTATAAAAAACAAAATACAAAATAACAAAAAAAAACATGTAAATGGCACTCTATGTTTGGTGAGCAAATCAAATTAATGATGGTAATACAGCTATAATCATAAAGAGCCGGGGCACTTTAGAGAAGTTTAGATATCCTGGTCCAGATGAGATATGTACTACTTAGATATCTATAGCCTACCATCGTCTACAATTACCAAGTTGGGAGGCAGCCATCTCATTTGACCATGACTTGGGAGGACGCGTCTCTTTGTTGAAAAAACGTTCCAAATTTAAGTCATCATTATTTCCTCAAATCAAAGTAAGAGCACAAATCTTGAATAAATGTAGTGGTTAGTAGTCGCAGGTGCTGACCGAGCAACGTTCATGCAATGACAATTCAACAAAATTCCAGAGACGAAAATAGCATAACAAGAAGGTACATTTCTCTATCTTGAGCTTTTGTAGGTGATCATTCCTCTTTTATGTTCTGTCTAATAGTATAAAAGAGCGCATGGTTAACAAATAACAATTTTTCTAAGAATAACTGTCCTCTAATCTTTTTTTAACCATATTTATATGCACTTTTTGATATGGATTATTGGATCATCTTGTCTGATACGCTAAATTTAGACAACTAATTGGACACATTATTAGATTTGTATAATTGAAGTCAAGTATACACATAGACAGTTAAATTTAGAGTTTAGAATTTATGGATAGATTGTGTGCATATGCAAAGAGTGGTTGTGGTCTAGTGGGTTTGATTTTTTATCTTTTATTTTCAGGAGTTTGTTTATTTAGAGTATTTGTGTTGATAGATGGGTGGGTGGAGTATAAGAGTGAACAAGATGTATGTTGTTAATATATCAAGTATTTGTAAAAACAACTTTTGTTAAAAAAAAAATTGAAGTCGAGATGGGAAGGCAGCGAATAGATCACATTATTGGGTTGGGTATTAATTGACCATGCTTAGTGCTAAATGCTCAATAGGATTGGGTCAAACTATGGTCAGCCTAATTACTTTTTCTTAGACCGGCTTTGGTTGGTCCAGCCCAACCAAAAATATCGGGCCGAACAAGGGCCCTTTGGCCAGGTCTAGAAATACGGTGCTCTTTGGTTTTCTCCCTGGAATTTGTGATTTTTCTTATATTTTATGGTTTTTATTCTACCATGTCTTTGTCTTGGTACTTGGATGCCTATCCACATATGCTGCCGTGCCTTTGTCTGTTATTGAAATCGATAGAAACCACCAGAAAACTTGATTGAATTAAAAATGTAGACACATAAAGAGACGTACAGTGAAATTTGTCCAACTTTTTCCATATTGTTAAATTGGCAAAGCAACTATTTTCAAATCTGAGCACAAGTTCTCAGCCCATCTATCCGAGAAACAAGTATCGCCTCCGTGCTTTTTTTCATTTTAGAAAAAAAGTTGTATAAAAAAATAGTATATTTCTATATTTTTAGAGTAAAATATGATTTTATTTTTGTAAAATACTCTTGTAATCATTGTTTCACAAGATTATTAATTATTTGAATGCAAACAATACAATCCTATTAATCATAAACATTGAGAATAGAATTATAATATTATAATATTTTTTTAAAATTATATCGAGAACTAAAACGACATGTTAAAAAGAACGGGGCGAAGATTAGATATGCTTTGATTGAGTACAGAAGCAACTACTCCGAGTTAAGTTATCAACTGCATGTCGGGTTACGAAATGGAGATGTCCAACTTCCTCAATAAGCAGGCAATTGAATGCACCTAGTTGAGCGCCCTACCCTTAAACACTGGTCTCAGCTTGATCATACAACTACATGATAAGAGTGTATTTATAATATAGGAAGCTTTGATGCCCAAACATTCTGCATGTAGTGGTCGCAATACGAAATTAAGATTGTAGGAAGGAGGTGATCAATGTCCTATCCCAGGCTTTTTGCGTGGATCATGCCTAGAGTTGGCCCCTCCATAGTCATAATCCAATATCTCTGTCATAATCTTTCTGCAGCCATGGCACTGCATTCAGAGGATACAAAGGAAAGGTGTTATTGTGACTTAGACATTCATAACTATAAGGTAACTTCTCCTATCTGTAGATGCTTCATTTCGAAGAGAAAATTATTAACTAACAACACTGATCTTAAATCAGCAGGGTGGTGGCTTAATTAACACATGTGCAGTGCAGACCTTTATCAGTTTCGAAGTAACGACGTCATTAGTGTTCTCTGCTACTGCTGTTTTGACTGCATTGCGACAATTAAAAGATCAGTTACACCGTATTATTGCTACTGATGTAGCAGATTCGTAAGTAGTATACAAGAAGTAGATAAAAAGAGAAAAAGGAAATCGCATACCTGCAGATGCATCGGAGAGAAGGATTACAAGGACGATGGTGAGGACGAACTTGATTACAGGCATGTTTGTTAATTTGTAGCAATATGAGTTCTTCTCTTCGTGGTAGGATTGTAGGTGAGGAGCTACTGTGGCGCTGCCTTTCTTATATTCCACTGGAAAGGGCAAAATGTTGTAACTTTGTCTATGGTGTACCACTAATGATTTGCCCTGTAACCCACGTTAGCCCAACCAATGCATATGCAAGGTCAGCTGCATTTTTCTGCAGCTACTTTATAAGTCATGTCCATTCGACTTTTCACTAACCTAAGACACTTCAGCTGTTATGTTATTGGTATTTTACTAGCTAGTTCATTGTATTAAGAATTATTTTTTAAATAGCCAAAACAAAAAACAAAATATCAAAATAATCTAGATGTTACAAACATTCAAAAACTAACTTTCAGTTACTAATATGGTGTAGACACATGACTTTTTAAGTCTTCGTTAGGTAACGGCCAAAATGTGGTATACAAAACAACTGGTTAGCGCGTGCAAAAATGCTAATTTGGTGTACAAAATTGCTGACATGGCTTTTGATTATAAACCAGATAAAGACTTGAAAAATCAAGTTTGCACCTAATCAGCAGTTTTGGTTGTTATACATCAGGTTAGCGATTGAATGATAGTTTTGGAATTTTTTTGGTATCTCGGTTATTTTTGATATTTTGTTTTTTCTTTGAGTTATTTCAAAGTATTAATTATATTTATTCTTAGGCTTTTCAGCTTTCTCTTCTTTGGTACCCTTCTTAAAAACTTAGCATGTTTGAGTAAGATTTAGTTTCTTACAAGACAATTCACTGTGCCTTGAATTTATAGGTTTAATAAATCATTTTCCAACGATTTAAATTTTTTGGAGAGATTTTAGTTCAAGAGAGTAGGACTTATTTCGTTCCTAGTATCTAGTGTGTCATACTCGGGTGTGATAAGTCAAACTCACCAGACATCTTAGACAAAAAAAATATGAGGTTGATATGTACAATCCTATTGCTATATTTTTTTTGTCACACTTTTTTTTATGATTATAAACTAAATAGCAAGGTTAAAAGGTGCAACAGTGTAACAAATAAACGAACCAAACCCTCGAGCTTATGAAATAAGGAGGTGAAATGTGTGGAGCATGCATATGACCAGAAATATTAACGCAGTAGAGCACCCAACCATCGCTTGGCAGAGGCTGAGCAAAACCATTAGCCATGGTCCTAGATGTGGTACTAACAAGTGGAGCAAGTGCAGTGTGCGCACGGCGTGCATGGGCAACCTATGTATGAGCCGCGGCGTGCAAGAGGACCATGGAGTGGTTGGCAAAACACAATGGAAATGGAGGGGACTACAAGCGCAACTGCTAGTGCAGTAGCTGTGGCACTCCCAATATTGCATATTTGCATCTTGCAGGGAATAATCCTGTGTGAGATCTTCCAAGCTAGTCTACCCTTAGCGGCGTTCGTATCTTCAGAACATATTCTACGGTTTTTTATTACCTTATGTCTAAATTACTGTTTATAAGAAGAATTTTTGGTCAAAATATATTTTACCTTAAATTGATACAGAATATGTTGTTGGATGAGTCAAGGAGAGGATAGGTTTGATAATAAGTTTTTCTATGTTTTCTGGATGGGGGCGATTCGGCCCACGCATGCAAACTACGAGCAACTCTGAAGTAGATATGGGCCTCAATTGGTCTGATCAATCCGGCCCAGAGTAGTTTTGGGCCAGGCCTTGTGAAGCTTCCAACGTAAAAAAATTCTACCCATGCGACAACTCCGGTTCGGGCCTGGCCCAGAAAATTAATATAGGCTCCAAACTAAACAGCTTGTCTTTTCCGGCTCGACGTTAGCCCAACGACCGCCGAAAGACACTAAGTCTACTTAAAAGTGAAGTCTCGTGTCTTGTTAAGACCTTTCCTACGAGTTTTAGTTATTGAGATTTCTAATTATTAAAATATATAAGTTAGATATTCAACCTTATTATCAATTTGTAAGTCTATAAATTAAGATTAGAACTCGGCCAAACAAACACCGCCTAAATCTCCATTGCATGCAAGAAAATTTGACATTCAAAATTAGAAGAGGAAAAAAAAATTCTCTATCTTTATCTTTACATTGTTTATGCATATGGCAGCCATCAGCTTCATCAGATCGCCGGAGCAAACAAAACAAGGCAAAAGAAAAAGATTGCTCGATCGCAAGAAAGTACGAGAAGGATCGATGAAGACACGTCCGCACGATATGGACAAGCTACCTTGTCCACCACACCACACCAAGTGTAAAGCCGCATCCAACTTGTATTCATCAACTGCAGCGTAGTATCGATCAATTGATCTCATCTTCGTAAGTCTTGTCTTTGCCGCGACTCGGACACGTACCTCGGTACATGGATCCATATGCATTTCTCCTATTTGTTTATTCCTATCTATCCATCACCTTTTTTGCTTTTGCATGTGGTTCGAAAGCAGTTAAATTATTCACAGACACTTCCCGAAGGCCCCGTACTTGTGACTACGCGTGTCCTTTCTACGTGGCAATCATGTACGAGTTCCAGCATGCTACGTGTCTCCGGGCATCTGTTGCAAACTTTCCACTGCAGCATATAAATAAGGCTTGTTCTAAGCTCCTTTCCATAAGCAGCTAGCGTTGATTGATCAATAGCCAACTCTTCCATTGTGTGATTTGTGTTCTTGTTTTTGTGTGTGAGAGCAGTTTGAGCTTAGTTTACGATGGCATCCAACCAGAACCAGGCTAGCTACCGCGCCGGCGAGACCAAGGGCAAGGCCGAGGTGGTCATCTCTTTCTTTTCTTTTCGATATTAATGTTGCAGTCTCTCGATCATGGTAGTTAAGTGTATGTGTGCATGGATGCCTGCAGGAGAGGGCGGGGCAAGTGATGGGAAAGGTCCAGGACGCGAAGGAGGCGACCAAGGAGAAGGCGTACGAGGCGAAGGACCGGGCGTTGGACGCCGCCGGCCACCCCGGGAACACGGGGCACGACGCCAAGGAGGCGACCAAGGATAAGGCCTGTGAGTCCAAGGACAAGGCCTCCGACACGGCGCAGGCCGGCAAGGACCGCGCCCAGGAAGGAAAGGACCAGGCCGGCGGCTTCCTCGGCCAGAAGGCCGAGGTCGCCAAGCAAAAGGCCGCGGAGACAACCGAAGCAGCCAAGCAGAAAACTTCCGATACCGCGCAGTACGCCAAGGAGAGCGCGCAGGCCGGCAAGGATAAGACCGGCGGAATCCTCCAACAGGTCACTGTGTATATATTCTGTGTTTTACATGGTAACTTGTGGATGCTGACAATTTGTGTGCAATTTTTTAGGCCGGCGATCAAGTGAAGAGCGCGGTGGTGGGGACGAAGGATGCTGTGATGAACACGCTTGGAATGGGAGGAGAAAACACCGAGACTGACACCAACACCAACACCAAGAAGGATACCAGCAGCAACGAGCCAAGCAGGGATCATTAAGATGTGTGCATGTTGGTTATTAGTTTGTGTCGGGCCTTTGGTTTTATGTCTGACAAGCCCAGATGTTTGCTTGTTTGTGCATGTTTTGCTTTGATCTCTACGCATTTGGTATTATGGTGTAAGATGTAAGTTTGCCCCTTTTTTTCCCCATATCCATAATCTGTACGGATGATGTATAACGTTGGGTCGAGAAGTCTGACGCGAGATCGATCTGTATGTGTTACAGACTTGCTCGTTTGTGTTCTATGGTATAATAAAGCTGTTCCTATCTTCCATTATCAAGAAGACATGTAGCAAAATCTAATCTATCAGAGGATGAAGCTAATTGAAATGTTCGACCAAAAATGTGTAAAAATCACAAATGCAGGCATGCTTATATCGTCTTCTATGTGTAAGCACTGGAAGTAAGCGTGATCGTCGTGCAGTGTGCGAAAGGTATTCTGACATTCCTTCACGAGATTTGGAGTTACAATGCTTTTTAAGTTCTACATTTCCACAGTACAGGTGTATCTTTCATTTGGTTCTGTGATATCTGATTTAAATCCTCTATATTAAGCTCCATGCAGAGCATTCTACACATTCTTCGACCACAGATTTAGGTTCAACGGTCACCATTTAATATCGAGTTTTTCTTATTAAGAAACACTCGAAACATATCCGAGCATTGGTGCAAACATAGGTCTACTAGTTCGACTATCGGATCTAGTTCGAGCTGAGGATTTATAAAATCGTCAAGTTTAACTTGGTTTTCCCAAACAAGTCACGAGCCTTTGATAACACATGATTATAGGAGGAGTATTGTCGTGTGTTGCTGCGTGGTCTTTGAAGGAAGGCTCATTTAATTTTTAAAAATAAAATTGTGTGATGGAATATAATTATTTTTTGAGTTACCCCCATCCCCATCACTCAAATGCTTTGGATTGGATAACATGATATTAATTCTATTTCGGTCAAAAAGCAACAGTGAACTCCAAAATAGAAGTTTGTATGACCCAACTCCACAAAGTACAAAGTACGTGGTGGTATGTTTACATGATATTCTGAAAATTATGTTTTTGCATCAATTTTTGTATCTTGAATCTTTTTTCCTTTATTGTTTTGTGTATTTTTACAAAATCCATATTCAATATTAAGATTTGTCATATTCTCCCAGTTGAATATAGCCTCAGTAGAACCTCGCATCCGTGTGCAGGTAGCTTCAGCAATAACATGTTTCCAACAAATCTTCCTTCTATGGAAGCATCTTATGTGTGAAAATTTTAGTGAAAATTGTTTAATAGTAATGTAGATTATGATCATATGGGTATTTTTTAGGTCTCATATGAGGGGCGGTCTCTAAAGATTTTTTTTGGAAGATATATTAAGTGAAAGTTGAGACATTGGGTCTTTAGTTTTTAGACTGATATGAAACAGAAATTAGAAATGATTAACTATCTTGTGAAAAGTACAAAAATTCTCTGTTCTTTGATTTGGAACGTTAGTTTAAACATGTTTAGTTTTTAAAGGCAGACAGGATATGAATCCATATTGACTATATGGACTCCGTTGAATCCATGTTAATTTGAATGTAAGATGTAGTAAAGAAGACAACTAAATGTATAACAAAGAATAAAATAAGGGAGCCGTTAGCAATCTTATAAGATTATTGCCAAGTCCTTCTTGGCAATTGGGAAAGAAATGAAATAATTGAATTTTCAAGAAACAAACTAAGGACCTGTTTGAAAACAGAGGATGTGAAAAGATTTATATTTTCTTTTAATAGAATGTGAAAAGGAAGCATGCCTATGGAAGACTGGTGCAATGCTGGATGAAACGCACCATGCCACTTGCATGTAGACTACTGCAGTTCTTGAATTGGAATTGTGCTGATAGTAAAGAAGGATTTGGACTAAGTTTAGCTGATATGGGACATCATTTGCAAAATGCATGAGAAGGGTAAGAGGAAGCGATTTGGGATGATATGTAGCAATGGCATGATCTATGGCGGTTTGATTTTATCATGCAATAAGCGAAGTAGTTATTCCAAATGGTGAAGGGATACAATGTGCATAGTTACCTGTTGAACAATAATAATAGATCATGTCCTTGCGGCCTAGGTTTTTCTTGTGCGTTGAGGGGCTGACACCATATGTCCACTTGGCTCTGGCGGGTCACTTTTTTGCTGGCCTATATTGAACTACAACACCAGGACATCCTACAATCCAGGCGGATTGATGCGACTGACTTTTTCTTGAATGGTCAAGGCGCTTCAACGAGAGCCCTCCTCTTTTCTGGTGCCATTGGGTGCAGTGCAACTGTCATCTTATAAGATTGTGAAGTTGAAACAATAATAATATCACCCGCTCCTCATTCTCATTCTCATTTGTAACTGACTCTTAAAATAATATAGTTACTAGAAACGATTTCAGCTCCTGGACTCCTCTCTAAATTTCTCAGGTGACTCGAAAAGCAGATCTTGCACCTAAGTTTCCTAGGATTTTAGCAAAGTTCGTCCATCATCTTCGCTCATTTCTCCCAGTGGAGAATCGGTGCAACTCCCCCAAGCAATTTGGTGTTGTAGGCTTTCCGTCGGTGGCGAGAAGAGGCTTATGGTGGAAAATCTAGAAGGGATGATGAAGAATTTGGAGTTGTTAGAGGAAGAATATTAGGGGATCAAAGTGGATTGGAGTGATAGGGGGGGGTGGGGGGTGGGCTGTGGAGAAGGTGTTTTTGGAGAAACTAGTGCATGTTGATGGGATCTCACAAACCCTAGGGGAAATTTGCTTAGTTTAAAACTGAAAATCTCTCAAACCAGTGCTTTTTCTTTAGCTCTTGCTTGCTCATTTGCTTAGTTTAAAATTGGAACATATTTGCTAAAACTTACTAGCATGCAGGGCAAAAGGCCCAAAATATAGTCAAGACACAATTTGAACACAAGCCCAGATCTTGAGCTACACCATCAAATCATAATGCAAAGGGCGTGATAGAAATCCACACACAACCGAGCCGAGACGTGCCTTCTGGCCCGATATAAACTGGGCTTTTTACGACCGGGCCTGAGCGGCTGAGCCCATTCGAGCCTACTAAAGTTGTACTCCACTTAAGCTCGTCCACTACTGCTACGGCTACGAGAGAGCAAAGCAATAGCATCGAGCCGAGGGGGCTGGCTCAGCTGCACAGCCTGCACACGGGAACGGCAAATCAACCCCTTCAGAAAACGTCTCAGCCGTCACCCAAAAAATTACTAGTAGAACCCAAGCCTTCCACGCTAAAAAAGCCCACCACCACCCACCGCCGAACCAACCCCACGCCTCTTCCCGTCCGCCCCAAACCCCCGCCGATCCGCCCAAGCGGCGGCGCCGGCGGCCGCGGAGATGGCGCTGACGTCGGTCCATATAGGCGAGGAGGTCTGGCTCACCTGCCTCTCCCACGCCCTCACCACCGAGACCGAGGAGGTCATGGGCCTCCTCCTCGGCGATGTCCAGGTCCCCTCCACAACTCACCCCTTCCTTCATTCTACTCCTCTCTCAAATCACCACCTTCCGCTCTTGAGATCGCACGTGTTTGCAGTATTCTGGCAAGGGCAGCGCCACCGCGCTCATATGGGGCGCGTCGCCGCAGATGAGGTCTGAGCGGAAGAAGGACCGCGTCGAGGTCAACCCCGAGTTGCTCGCTGCGGCTTCAGCGAAAGCCGAGATATCCTTTTCTTGTTTCGATCTTTCTATTTTGTTGTGCTTATTAGTTGGGTGTTGGATGGGGAAGCTTAGTGTTGGGTTTTTGGTGTTGGGAGTGGACTTAACTCCATTCACACAAAATGACGGGCAGCATCGGGAGGACTACGAGAGTGATTGGGTGGTACCACTCGCACCCACATATCACCGTTCTGCCTTCTCATGTCGGTGAGCTATCACACTACCTTCCCATTGGTGATTCGTTCCATGCTTAATAGTTGGGGCTGTGTCCCACTGAGCTTGTGTGTATTCTGATGATTTTAGAGTGTATGCGAAACTTTAGTTCTCTGTTGTGTGCATTCATTGCAATGCACAATCGGAGCTCTGCGGCAAATCATGTGTGAGTTTTGCTAATGCAGTTTGGAAAATTGACAAGCAAAGTGTTGTAAGTATCCTGTTACCCCCATATGTGGCTGTTAACCCTCCATTTTGGAACATGGATGTCAAACATGCTAGGGGTCTTTAATAGCTATTGCATTTTGGTTATTTGGGAACATTATATTTAGGCGTGTAGATAGCTCCAAGCGTAAAGATGGGTGGACCTTTACAAGACAAATCGTCTTGTCAATGGTGTAGGTGTAAAAAAATTGTTTCTGTATCTGCATTCCCAATATCACATATCCCTTGCTTCTTGTGAGATGTCACCTGTGCACAATCGCTAATCTCTTACCATTTAGCAGATTAGTTTATTTCATTATATGTAACTCCTATGAGCCATTATTTGCAGATGTTCGTACTCAGGCAATGTTTCAGTTGCTGGATCAAGGATTCATCGGGCTGATATTTTCTTGTTTTAGTGAAGATGCTCAAAAGGTATCTTTTTCTATACCTCATATAGATATCTTGTGCGAGGCTTGAGATCCTCCACCAATAGAAGTTTACTCTCTTTTTGTGGCACATATGCATGAATTGTCTTGATGAATAGGATTTTATGTGCCTGCAGGTTGGGAGAATTCAAGTGATTGCTTTTCAGTCACTTGGTGGACAACAGCGTGCTATTACTCCCATCGTTACTAATTCAGTCATTGATCTTGAATCATCTTGGAGTTCATCAGAGAACACATTGTTGCCTGGCTCTGCATTGATTGAGGGCATTGAACAGGATACTGGTGATTCTAGAGCTTCCAAGAGTACCAAGGTTATCTTGCTCTGTGCTTTGATGGAATTTATTAAAGAGTACCACAGTTTGTCTTGCTCTGCTTCAATTCTAGAGCCTCCAAGAGTAGCAATGTACTTGCCTATAAATAGGGAAAGAAAAGAACCGTGAGGAGGACTCATCCATCCCTGTCATGTATCACACCTGCACACGCACGCGCGCACACATCTTGTAAACTTCCCACATGTAATCTCCTGATTCATAGTAGAAGAAGCAACCGGTGCTACCCTAGACCATCCCTCCGTGGATGGTCCTTGAGGGCCTTTGAGCCTCGGGCGCACCAACAGGAGTAGGATGGTCCTGTAGCACCCGATTATTGTGTGGCGTCACACGCACCGCCTCTATGTCTCCCTCTTTGCCACTATGCCCCGCTCACTGGTTGGGGTTCAATCCCTCGACAGATTTCAATGTTACACACTGGAACCTGTTAAACAACCAGGCATCTTAGTTGTGCCCATGTTCATCAGTTCATGCTCAAAGTTTTGAATTGGTGCTTTTCTAGTCAACTATGCCGTTCTTGGATTAATTTTGTATGCTTGGATCATTACACCCACACGAGAGCTTTTGAGTTGTTGGTGCCAATAAAAAGAATGATTTATGAAGCACCAGATTATTGAATAACTTGTTTGATTTTTGTACGTTGGTATATCAGTTTAGGTGAATTAGTATACATGTAGGGGAGTAAAGCATTATAGCATGTATCATAGTATCAGACATCTGTTCAGGCAAACCCAGCTACTGATTCTCAGTATTTAGGGTTAGGTTTTTCCTCTGTTGTTGATTGTTTATTTTCTGAAACTTGGCCAGTTCATGTTATTGGTTATTTTCTGAAAATTGCCCAGTCCATACTGTTTTGTCTAATTCCTGCAGCTTATAAGTATTGTTCGATGAGAAATACCTTGTTGTGCTGTAATGTTATTGACGTATGGAATATGCCTGCAAATTAAAAGAAAAGCCTTTAGCTGATTGTAATTAATTTGACTCTGTGCAAAAGGTTTTCTTGTGTTTCATTAACTGCTTCAGTAAATCTATGTTTAGTTGATCAAAACTTTAGTTGTTTTGAATATTAGTAATTAAGTAATGTACTCAATTCTGTATTTGAGTAGGGAAAGAAAATAGAACAGCAATTCTTTCTTCCAAATTCTTTAGTATGATTACTAATTAGGCACCATTTGGAATTGTGGTACGGTTTTATATTGTGCTGTGGGAAGATATTTGCTATATCTAGTAGGATACTTTTGTTGCCTCAGCAATTACTAAATGAATACAGCCAAAAATGGTATTTCAAACGCAGTTTTGGGAATGCACCGCAATATCAAATGGAGCCTAATCAATAAAAGTCCTGTATATACGCCTACTTATTAGTACATTGACAAGCTACTCAACCAGGTGCTTATTTTGTTTAGGTTTGGGGAAGATCTTCGGATATGGATTTTTATTCCCATCATGACACAAATCATATAACGAAACAGCAGTCCAGAGAAAATGCTATTGTTGTCTACGATCCTGATAACGCACATGAAACATCTGTTGGTTTAGATGATTCAGATATGACCCCAAGCATTCAGGAGGCTTTGCACCGGTCAAATATGGACATAAGGTATCTGCAGAATCATGCAATGTATATATTTGTTTTCAGTTTGCAAATTCAAATTTGTTTTGAAGCTGTAGGCTCGTAGTTTACATATTCAGCAATTTTAATATTGTTCCATGCTTTGTCCTGAAATATATGATAAAGGTCCACTCTACTTTGTCCTGAAATGTATGATAAAATCTTTTCTATAGAGCTTTCTTAGCAGTTTTAAGACATGACTGAAATAAAAGCGACTCCTTGACTGATGTGTGAATCTATCTAGTAACACTTCCTGAAATGTTTGTGCTAGTATGCTAGTCATATAATGTGCCTGAACTCCAATTCTGGTATGACCACTTCTGTCCCAGAGCTACCGTCTTAGGTACCTGTTAAGGCAAACAAATAGTGTTGCCATGACTTGTGATCAATATGAAGTTCCCTCCCAACTTTCATTGTAGCAATCTGCAGTGTTCTTTTGTGAGCAAAGTCTTGTCTATTCCTAACTATTTTCAAACAGGTTCTGTTTTGCCCACATCTTTGCCCCAGTATTTGTCAGAATTTGCTGTTATTTCCTAACTGGTGTATCACAACAGATGAACATCTTATGATTCTTGTCTTTTGTCAATATATGTGAGGTTGCTAGATTTATCACATATGTAGTAATATAATAGTATTTTGTATTAATTTCTCATATGTAATTGTCTGCCAATAGTGGTGCAGAATATGTAAGAAAGGAGGTGCCACTTCGTATATACCCAACCAGGTACCTGTTGAAATTGGAAAGCCCATTGTCTTCTTACTGTGATATGCAACATGTTCTTTTTGAAGAGGAGCAATCGGCATATAATCAAGCCATGCATCAGAATATATGGTAATCGGATTTCCTGTATAACTTATTATCACGTCACATGTTTGTTCTGTGGTAAATGCTATAAACTTCTTTTGCTAGTGATGGGAAGATTCACCCTCTTACATCTATTCACCATATGTCTACGTACACCTCTTCCCTCTGCAAATTAATGGAGTACTGGTGAGAACAATATCTCCTTGTTTCAAGTTGGCCAGCTAGACTGTGTAATACTCTGAGAGCTGAGTTTGCCTCAAATTTTGTTGTTCTAGTTTGAGCCCTGCTGTAATTGCACTTCAGGATCGTCTCAGGGAGAATGAACATCGGGTGAGTTTTTTTTTTTTTCTTTTTGCATCTTACCACTCTGATTGATCTTGAATTGACTAATAACTATTTGCACATTAAACCAGTTATCTATGTTACTGGACGAGGCCAAACAGCTTGAAGCTGAGACCCAAAGCATGAAAAACGATTCTCCTCGCCGCTTGATGTATCCTGGAACTGCTGGCTGCGGCAGCAGCAGTTCTGCTAACCAAGGGAGTCCTAGAAGTCCTAGGGGCAGCAACCGGAGGAAGGCCTTTTGATTTCCATCTTGCTCACCATGTTATGATGAATATTTCAAGTTGTGGTTCCATCTGATGCGCTTGATAACTCCGACACATTACTAAACGTCTTCTTAGGATGGACGAGGCACCTACTTAGGCACTGTACATATGTCATATCCTTTTAGCACTTGTGCTATCGTGAAAGTAAGCAACAGTCTCCTTTTACTTTGTATTGTTATTCCTTATCCCGCTGCTCCTGCTGCTGCGCCAATCTCTTCCGTGATTGACAGCGGTTGCTAAGATGCAATATTTCTCAGGCAGGCAAAGTTGAAGCTTGTCTTTGCTCTGTAATTGGTAAACTTTTTGTATCAATCCAATTGTTGAAATGCTCAAGGAAAGTCTTGCTGCCAAAGCATTCACTCGGGAGGACATCAATTATGAAGAAGCTTTTCCCCCACTTTGTATGAACGACTATTTCCTTGTGGCTTGTTTTGATATGTCAATTTCTTTGCAATAGCGTGCATATGTATGAGAAAGTGATATCGATGTCAAGAATGATTCGACGTACTTTCATTCAAGTAGTTGTTTTGCTAATAAGGACTCTTTTAATGGGATCAGCTGTGGTTTATTGCCGGGATTAATAGAAGTTTTGACCGAACACAGTTTTCTGTGTAATTTATCCGCCGGCTTCAGCTTATTTGTTGGCATAAGGTGCAGCCATCTTTTCCAGCTTATGGATGGACAAGTCTGCCACCTCCCTTGTGCACCTTGCAAGTTGCCCAAATCGCATGCTATCGCACTGAACGTCGTTGCCACACCGGCCATCATCACACAGACACACACCAGGATAGAGGTCATGCCGTCTCCCGCAAATGTCATCGTGAAGTTGCTCCCCGCTATCGCCAAATTTCTCGCAACCGTTGGTCCAAAATCGGGATAAAGGACACGAATTGGGCGCAAATCAAGATGGAGGACAAGAATTATGTCCAAAAGAATCGCCACGCATCTTTTAGTCTTATTCAAATAATCTAACTTTCTAAATTTATAAGACAATAAACTCAAACTTGTTTATGTAACAAGTTTTAGTTCAACCAAACACATTATAAGTATTATCACCTGTCCAACAACAACAATAGTTTGATTTCAAATACCATATACAGGTTGTGCCGTGGTGTGTCAACTGAGTATTCAAGAATGGAATTTATGTGAAGATGGCATCAATTTGAGATTCGCATGGACTTCATAGTCAAGAGGACTGTGAGCGGCCGTGTTCTTTGACGGAGAGGCGGTCCCGGAGGATCGGTGTTGGAAACGACGCCTCCATTTATGCAAACGGCAGTCCACCATCTGTCCTACGATTCCAACTATGAGCGCGTGTTATAGTTCATGACTACGTTCTGCAGACCCAGGACTCCACAAGACTGTTATCTCACAGAATTTTGTAGGCCCGACAAGATTACGTTGCATTTCGGGGTCCATGCGGTAGTGGGATGCAGTGTGTTGTGTAGACCCGACGGAGTGTGTCAATTTTATGATTTATGGGCTGTTGGTTCGTGTTCTTTTCTTATTTTGTTGGTTTAAAATTTTCCTATTTAGACAAGTTTTTTCAGGGTATATAGTGTAAGATCAAGTATGATTTAGAGAATAGTGAATAGGTCGTCTAAAATTTTTTAACTAAAACTCGATTTTTGTACTAATAAAACTCTTTTTGTAATTACTCTAAATAAAAACTAGTTGTGCAAGTGATCAAATGAGTTGTATAAAATTAAGGTGATATGACAACAAAGGTAAATATGTAAATTATAACCAGTGTAATAAATAAAAGAGAGTAAGAGAATAAACTAAGATTACACAAGAATTTTTTTCGAGGTCTCGAAAACTTATTGTGTCTTTGTTACTCCTTATTGAAATAGTTACTCGTGAGTTTTATTTCGATATTCATTAGGATTGCTTCTTGTTCACTTCAGATAGGCGAACAACAAACCTTTCACAATACCACTGAGTCTTTCTGACAATTTTCGTCTGTGGAGAGATCTCTGGCCTCGCTTGATCATCTAAGACTTCCAAGTGATAGCGAACACAAAGAGTAATAAATTCAAATTTTTCACTTGACACCAATCAAGTGTTATTAAATTCAAACATACGAGGAGAAACTCACATAAGAATCTCAACTCACTAAATGCTCTATTAATACAAATGAACTCACTAAATAATCTCACTCTAATACAACATATGAGGTTGAATGCTCTAAATTGTGTTTGGACTATATGTCAATAAATTCTGGTGCAAAACCTTACAAATGAAAGCTCCAAACCATCTTAAATAGCCCACCAACAAATTCTAGCGGTTGCAAAAGCTAGCCATTCTGGACATTTAACTGGACATTCCCAGACAGTTGTAATGGCTACTAACAAATCACAGAACTAGTCGTTAGAGGCAGGTGAGGATGTAATCGGACAATCCACTACATCAAAACATTTTAAGACCAAAAATACATCTTCACTGGAGAAATGTCCAGGACAATCTTTCCGGACAGTCTGTTTAACCCAGACAATCTTCTGGACATTCTTCCAGACAATTTGGGTGAGTCTGTGCAATTTTCGGTAAAATGGGCATAATTTTTAATCTAGACATTAGATTTAGGTGATCCTTATCTCATTGTAAAGTTAACTCGAAGCGCTACAATTTTAAAACAATAAGATCAAGATCTAGTTCCACCTGAATTACTTTAGAAAATGTAAAACATTTAGTGTAGCCACTTCAAAACCTCCACCCATACTGAATATTTCAACTTTAAGCACTGATGTTTTCACTAATCATCCAAACAATTCAAAAACAATTTAATGACCTAGTGAATGAATAATGTATACATTTGCGTTTCTCACATGAGATATCATCAAGTTTCTAATCTCAAAACACTCTTTATAGTATGGCAAAAACTAGAAAATAAAAATATAATAATCCAATCATCTCCAAACACCAAGACCTGTAAAATTCTAAAAAATAGATCTTTAATCTTAATCTTATCTTTGGTGGAGTTCAACTATACTTGAGAAAACTCAATCATGCATCCTCTTCGAGATAATTTTCTTCACGATGAGATTAAAAGATATAAACTCAACAAGCATATTAGTCTCACAATTAAGTTTGTCATTAATTACCAAAATAATCAAGTAATGAAGGTTGGCTCAACATTTAGTTGATGTCCTGGCTCAAGCAGTAAAAGTGTAATTCAGAAATACGATTTCATAATGCACAAAAGTGTGAAGATCAAAATACCTTTTAGGAAATAAACAATAACTCCTCAAAATATTTTAACAGATTTATTCCCGATTCATGACATAAATGCCGTCATGACATCAACCACCTTCGTGGCAATGCTGGCAGCCTTTGAAACAACAACAGCAATGATGGTGAGCAAGCGGAGGGCAATGGCATTTGCAATCCTTTGTAGCAAGTGAGTGACAAAGGATAGTGGCTGTTGCGACCTTCACGGCAATGGAGGGCGGTGGCCTTTGCAACGACGGCGATGTCAAGCGAAATTCATGGCAACGAATAACAGATTCCTTAATTCATGGCGACAGACAATAACATCCTTTGCGACAATGACAGCGGCCTTTGCAATGACAATAGTCTATGATGGCGGCGGCTAGTGATGCAGTGGTTCAAATGTGGAGAAGAAAAGAAAAAAAAAAAAAAAATCTGCATCTGCACATAAGAGCTAGACAAACAAAATTGAGCAACTGGCTCCTAGGAATGCCTAGAGTGGCTCTTAGACATGTCCAGGGCACCAACCAAACACTCTTTATACTCCTCAATTTTTTCTATTTGGTATTTCAGTTTTTTGTAAAATGTTTAATTTGTAATATTTGTGATTAATATGATTGATATGTTATTTATATTTAATTAATAATAATAAAAGAAATAATGACTACGAGGAACCTTTAGAAAAAATAAGTTTATATTTTATCGTGAAAATCTAGAAGAACATTTTTTTAAGTCAAATTCTTCTTCCCAAAAAGAATAAGAAAAGAAAGGACAGAGATATTTTGCTGTGTTCGGCAGCCGCCATAGTGGTAAGCTTCAAGATTGTTTGAAAATTCATCACTTCACACTCGAGAGACTTCAAGTACTTCAGCACTACACAAACAAAAAACTGAACAAGGAGTATACTCCGGATTCTTTCATTTCTTTTTAAAATAACTTAGATTAAAAAATTAATTTCAAAATTGATAATTTTGACTCATCACGTTAACTTGTCACGACTTAGAACCACGACAAGCCGCCTATGGCGGCTCTGAGCCACGATAGGAGGTTTGTTGTGGTTCCAAGTCGTGACAGTAGTTCCGAACCACTCAGTCATTCTCCCCGATGTAAAGCCTCTAAGTCAAGCAGCGACAAGTCTCTAAGTCGAGCCAGTTCGGCTGCATGTGTTGGCTCGGCTTATAAGCATGTCGTGGTTTCAAGTCATGATAGGCTTACCTATTTTTCAATCGTGACTCACTTTTTTGTAAGTTATATCTTGTTTATCATTTTATGATTTTGATTGGATATCGAAAGTTAAATTCTTATTTATATAGATTATAGGTTTAAATCTTATGTTATAGATAGAGATAATTTTTTTTATAAATAAGTCAAGTCGTTGGCTCGGCTCTCCTAATTATTTGATATTTAATTAAATTATCTGATATATAATTTGAAGATTATGATTTAAATTAAGTTTTGATTGATAATTACAAGTTTACGATAGTATTGTAATATGATTAATGTATAATTTATTTTAAATTCTAATCATCAAATTATATATCAAGTAATTTAATTAAATATCAAATAATTAGGGGAACCGAGCCAGTGACAGGATATTTATAAAAAAAAATCCTATCTCTATCTATAACATAAGATTTAAACCTATAATCTATACAAATAAGGATTTAAACTTGATATCCAACCAAAATTATGAAATGGTAACTAAGACATAACTTGCAAAAAAGTGAGCCATGAGTGAAAAATAGGCAAACATGTTGAGGTTTGAAACCACAACAAGTTTATAAACCGAACCAACACATGCAACCAAGCCGTTCAGTCTTGTTACACCTTCAAGCCGCGATAAGCTATTTGCATTGGGAAGAGTGACTGAGTGGCTCGGAACTATGTCATAATTTAGAGTCGCGACAAACCGCCTATTACAGTTCAGAGCCATGACTGGCTTGCTAAGCGCAATAAACTGATGTGACAGGTCAAAATTATAATTCTGCTCTACTGTAAATCAGTTTTGAGATTAATTGTTTAAACTGAGTTATTTTTTAAAAAAAATTCAACACAGCATTGCGACTATTAGGTCGCGGGAGCCCATCATGAGTATACACAGAATATCTAAATGCGAGTGGTTCGTCGCGCGCGCGCAAGCAGCCAGCGTTCTTTCAACGCCCGGCTACTTGCGTGTAATTGGAAGCCACCTCGCAGCCAAACAACATTAATTAAATCACCAAATTATCTGCAGCTATTTCGTCGCTATTTTTTATTCTTTTAGCCAAAAGTTGATAGGCCTTTCTAGTTTTCTTTTCTTCTTAAAAATTTGATCACGACCACCTCAGAAGTTTATTCCTCTCTGTATATACACACGGCAAGTTTTACAGGCGAACTTAGCCACAGACGCAAGTACACGATGCATCCGATTCTAAACTTCAGCAATTTATAGTTCCAAGAAGCTCCTCTCTCTGGCGCATTCCCTTATCGAGTTGTGGCCAAGAATTCAATCATGGCGGGGCTGCAGCGGTCGAGCGAGACGTTCCGGAGGTCGGGGTCGTCGGGGCTGGTCTGGGACGACAAGTTCTTGTCTGGCGAGCTCAAGCCGGCGCGGCCAGGCGGGGGCGGCGCCGAGAAGGCGGCGGCGGGGCTGGAGCGGAGCCGCTCGAGCGGGCACGGCGGGTACAGGGCGGCGGGGCGCGTCCCGCCCGCGCTGGACCCGCCGTCGCCGCGCGTCGCCGTCTGCGGCTTCTGCAGACTGTTCGGCGGGGGCACCGCCGGAGGCAAGGCCAAGGCAAAGGGCCGGCGCCACTGGCCATGACCGTGGTTGATATGTATGGGTATATTCCGGTAGGTTTTATTAGTTTTTGTTATTTTTCTTTTTTATGGGCGGTTTAGTTGTTAATTTTGTGGTAGTAGATTAGAAACAAGGATATATAAACTGAATTATGTACGTGTTTTGATGGATTGGATTGTATATTTGAATGGTGCAGGCAGTGATTTGTGAGCAAACTTTATAACATACATAATCGCACATTTAGTGATTTAAGATCGAGCTGGATAGAGCAAGACAGGACAAAATAGATTCAATTGTTTTGTCGACTTAACTTGAAAATTACTCAATAATTAGTTAGAAGTTAGAATTCCATGCAAATCTATGGATTTTTAGTTCTCTTTTAGACGTTGTTTGAAACACATGAGTTTTAGAAAAAAAATCTTAGCAATTTTCTAAATTTATAGATTGCACATTCAAATGGTGTTTAACTTGCAAAAGACTAATTTGGTCAAATTATTCATGAATCAGTATAAATTGATGCAAATCAAAAGTTTTTATTTACGTATATATGAACAGGGAAATCGAATAAACCTATAAATTCTGAAAGAAAAACTTGTTTGCAAACGTAGCACATTACCTGCAATTCAGGAAGCATGATGCATGGGACAGTACGGCGTGTCTCATCTTTCCTTTCTTCTTACGCATGGAATTAATCATCTCCCGTGCTCTTCAACCGCACGACATCTCATAATATGATGGTGACCTGCCTTCTTCGACGACCCAAAAGACGTCTGTCCTCTTATTAGCCTTTGCAAATTGCATTCCAACTCAGCACGTTGAAACGCATTCAAATCCCTTATTCTTTAAGTCGAAAAACACAATTTAAAGAATCTTTTGATCGTAAATTTAACTGTTTAGATGAATATGTGTTGAATTTTGAGGTAATTAAAATATCTCATGGAACATTCAGACTTCTGTACCGTCTTTATCTCACATATTCAATTCTTGATCCAACGGTTCTGTGCACACTTGCTCGGAAATACACATCCTATCAAAGAAGGATCCAAATCCTGCTCGAACTTGTTGCAAAAAAAATACATATATCTCTAAAGATCCCGTTATAGCAAATTTGGATATGGCTCTGCATAAGCATGAAGTTTCTCTCGTTCTAATCAAGATTTGTGCGAAAGACATCTCAATTGCTATGAGTAAGACGTCTCAATCTGGACAGCTGCACTTAGGCTGGCCGCAACGCGCGACCACGACCGGGTGCGCTGGTCGAAGTCTTGGTCGACCACGCGTGATCGGCGTGCAGAACAGGGACGAGGAGCGCGAGCAGGCTATCGTGGTGCGGTCATGCAGTGGTAGGCCCCACCGAACGCGCGCCGGTCGAACGCGAGTGTTGCGGGCGGTCGTGGTCGCGCGGCGCAGTTATTTCACGCGGTTTGTGGGGCCCGCCACAGTACTGCGTGAACAAAATTTCGGCCTCCCCACCTTACCGCATGCACGCGTACACAATAGATAACATGTGGGTCCTCATTTTTGTCGGGTCCGCCTATAAGTGGTCGTTGGAGCTCGCAACGGTCCGATTTTTTTTTTTACGGTTTTTAATTGATCCAACGATCGTTTTGTGGATGGTCCCACCTGTCAGTGGCAGTATTTTCGGCCGTTGGAGTTTTAGCCGTTGGAAATTTAACCGTTACGTATTATTTAACTTTTTTCATTAAAAATTTACCAAAAATCCCAGAAAATTCAGAAAAATTCTAAAAAATTTCCAAAAATTCACAGATGGCTGTCTATAAATAGAGGTTTCATATTCTTACTTCACCACACCCATTTCACACATCTTGCTTCATTTTACACATACTTTTCACACACTTTGTGCACTAAAATTAGTTTTAAGTTTCGATATGGATAGTAATCCTCCTGAGGGTTTTGTAAACTAGCTTAACTCTCCTAATTCAAATCCTCCACCATATCCACCCGCTAATCTTCATTTACCACACCCATCTTATCCGTCCGGGTATCCTCTCTACCCCCCGACCCGCAATATGCACATGCTCCTCTATATCCGCATCCCGCCGCATATGCACCGCCGCACTCATTTCCACAAGGTCATCCATATACACCTTACGGACCGAACTATCATTTTGTCGGTGCCCCAGCTTCGTATGGTCATTCCTCGCCACCGGCAGGCCTCGGGCAAAATCTCAAATCCCCATCCCCCCCAGACATGGGTACGCGACAATCTACGCCGGAGCTTGGAGCGGACGACGACGACGACCGTGGTCTCCTGGGTCCGACCGGGCGCAGGCGGTTGCTTTGGCAACCGGCCGATGATGTTTGACTTGTGAGTATTCCGTTTTGACATTCAGATATTGTGAAAGGAATTATTTTGACATTTTGCTGGATTTTATTTGAAAGTTACATGACACCATTTATAATTTGGTTGCACATATAAGTGCGTGGTTGAACAACTTGTTGGACCCAGTCGACGGGAACAGCAAAAAGTTCGACACGTACTGAGCGAGTGTGGCTGCGAAGTACAACACGAGCAGTCCACGAAATCGTAGAAGGGAGGTCAAACATTGTAAAGACCACTGGCTCCGGACTAACAGAAAAGTTGTCCAGTTTAATGGTTGTTGGTGCAGGCTAAAGGAAGTGTACGCTAGTAGTCGTTTAGACGACCAACTAATGGCACAAGCGCACAAGCTGTACAGGAGCGAGATGGGGCAAGCATTCACTCTGGACCACTAGTGGACGAATGTTTGAGACCAACCTAAATGGAACCGAACATATGTCGACACCGGCAAAAGAGCACAGCTGAGCGAGGATAGTGCACACACATCGTCCTCATCCAATCCAGATGAGCTGCTCGTGGAGGAGACGCGCCCAGAAGGTCGCGACACCGCCAAGGAGAAGCGCAAGGGGAAAGACAAACAGAAATCTCCCATGGGCAACACGTCCGTGCAAGAAGACCTACAAGCCTTCGTCAAGGCTAATACTGAGCGCGTCGAAGCAACAGACCGTGCGGCCTCCACTCTGAGCAAACACGACCAGCTCAACCAGAAGCTGGTCCTTGCAAGGTCTTTCACAAAATTGGTCACCACAGACAAATCCAACTTCACCGACGAGGAAATGAAGGATCATGCGGAAGCGTTGAAGTTTGTAAAAAATTTGATCCGGGAGGCCAATCTAGACTAGGCTGAGTAGTGTAGCATTTTATTTTCGATGTGTCATTGTACACATATGTATCCTTCTTTTCTGCAATTGAAATATGTTTGTAAAATATCAGTTGGACTCATATGTTTGAAAAATAGCCATTTGACTCATGTGTTTGAAAACTAGCCGTTTGACTCATCTGTTTTGAAAGTAGCCATTCGACTCATGTGTTCAAAAAATAGTCATTGCACTCATCTTTTTTGGAAAATAGCCGTTGGGATATTTGACCTGGCCAATATAAACCGAATCGACGGTGCACATATTTCTCATCCCCACCAATACTCCTCACTGCTAAATCTTTCTCATTCCGAAATCCCTCTCCCTCAAATATGTCGTCCAACTTTGGTTCAAGCTCATACAGTGAAGATGAAGAGTCCGTAAATACCTTACGGAGTGTCCTTGCGGGATTCGTCAACCCAGATCCCGCTATGGTGGAGTTAGAAGAGCGTGTACTTGCCGGTATACAAGCAAGGCTGCAGGCTTCTACCTCGCACTGTCATCGGCGCGGTGGTAGACGATACATCAACAGGGACCGTGAAACCAGCCATATCCGCCTCATGGCGGATTACTTCTGCGAAGATCCGGTGTACCCCGACCACTTGTTTCGTCGAAGGTTCCGGTTGAGCAGACCCCTCTTTCTACGTATCGTCGGATCTCTTGGTGACTGGTCCACCTTTTTCACCGAGAGAGTAGATGCCGTTAACCGCCGAAGGTTGTCTCCATTACAAAAGTGCACAACGGCCATTCGTTTGTTGACCTACGGCTTTTCTGTCGATGCTGTCGACGAGTACGTACGGATTGATGAGTCCATAGCAATCGAATGCTTGAAGAAATTCGTCGACGGAGTGATCGACAACTTCGGCGAGGAATATCTTCGACGCCCGACCGTCGAAGACATGCAGCGCCTATTGCAACAAGGAGAGGCGAGGGGGTTTCTGAGAATGCTTGGAAGCATAGACTGCATGCACTGAGAATGGAGAAATTGCCCAGTAGTATGGAAAGGGCAATTTACTCGCGGCGATTATGGAGTCCCGACCATTATACTCGAAGCGGTCGCCTCTTAGGACCTTTGGATATGGCATGCCTTCTTCGGTGTTGCCAGCTCCAACAATGATATAAATATGTTGAACCAATCCCCCTTGTTCACCGATGTTTTGCAGGGACGAGCTCCTCAAGTGCAGTACTTCGTCAATGGGCACGAGTACAACATGAGATACTATCTAGCAGATGGTATATACCCAGAGTGGGCTGCCTTCGTGAAGACGGTACCTCTGCCACAGACAGACAAACACAGATTGTTTGCGTAGCATCAAGAAGGAGCGAGGAAGAATATGGAGTGAGCATTTGGAGTCCTACAATCCCGCTTTGCCATCCTGCATGGCCCCGCCCGCTTTTGGCAACGCTCAACTTTCGCTAAAATCATCAGGGCATGTGTCATACTACACAATATGATTGTTGAGGATGAGCGAGATTTTGGCGGGCCACTCTATGATTTTGAAGACAGCCAAGGGACTTCAAACGTAACATCGCCTAATATCCAACATGGCGGTACAGTTGCTTTCGCTGATGTGATCCAGAGAAACACCGACATTCGGGCTCAACCAATGCATGCAGCACTCAAAATAGATTTGATTGAACACATTTGAGAGTGTTTTGGAGGTATCCACGAAAATTAGTCGTTATATGTCTCTTTTCTAGTATTTTTAATTTACACATCGATGTTAAATTTCAAGTTTTAAAACTGATGCATGTATGCAATATCGTATGTTTAATGTTATGTCGAACTGCCGAATTTAATAAAAATATTTATTTTCGTTGTATCAAATTTAATAAAAATATTTATTTTCTTTATGCTGAATTTTTGATCCGCAAATTAAATTTTCAAATGTTGGAAATATTGTCGTACAATTTTTAAATTATTTATATAAATTATGTACTTATTAATATGATGGTAAAACTGAAATTATATATTTAATACGTGGGGTCTACCCAAGAACCTCTCTAAGTGACTTTGCATTAAAGAGGAAGGCTATTGGATGAGTGGGCTCACGAAGAGTCTCTCGAAGAATCTATGTATTGGAGAGAAAGAAATTATTGGTGAAGATTCTTAAGACATGACAAAAAATATTCTCTTAAAGAATCTATCATAAAGTAGTTAGAATTGGGGAGTGTCTTAATACTCAACTAATGGCAAATGGAGTTACACAATACGATGCATATTACTCCACAACAGTAGTATTTATTATGGCAAAGACTTTCTGGCGTGCAGATTGTTGTAAATGTCCGTGCGATATCTGGCACTAAATTAATGGCCAAAATATGTGATACTCTCTAGCTCAGACAAAAATTAGTATAGTAGACAGGTAAGTCTTCAAGAACTGTCTAATCAGAGACCGTGTAGAACAAAATTCTAGATAAAAAATTTCTTATTAAAATTTTGTCTCTCCAACTTGGAGATGAAAATCTCAATTCAATTCTTGCATAATTGTAGAACAATTAAAATGGGCCACGGAAATGTATGGACGACACTCAAGGTACATGTCAAAAAATGGATTCATTTGTGTCTTCTATATAGATTTTTTAAGAATTCGTTTGGTACCCAGAGCATTGCCCTTCAAAATGAAAAATTCAATGGAGCGGGGGAGATACTGTAAGAGGTATGGTGGGGCCCGAATGTCAAAATTTGGTTTGACCATTGGACTACAAGGCCTTGCTTTGGAGAGTGAGAGAAGGTCATTTGGGGGATTAATTGGAGTAATAATGATGCAATCAACCTTAGTCATAGATTAAGAACGGAATGCGCTTTCAATGCTATTATAAAACGAGTGGTTGAGATAAAGGGGTGTAGTGCATAGCTTTCACGAGGAAAGACGCATGAAATTGAGTTCATACTTCCGATAGAGAAGAAAAGAGAACACAAAAGAAAGTGCGAAGAAAAGGAAAAAAAAAATGGAATTATATCAATTTGATTGCTTTTGAATTTACCCCAAAATTGATGTTAAGTTGGGGCATTACAAGTTGTACTGTTTTTCTTGCATTATGCAATGGTTTCGATGTGTTGTGTTCGTGTCGTGTTATTTAGTAAGTCATTTGTTTTATTGGTATATAAAATATGTAGTAAAAGATTTTTTATTATAGTCTAATTTGATTTTTTGATGGCTGATTGGGCAACTTTGCCTCCCAATGTCCCTGATTTCATGTTACTTGGGAGAAATACTGGCTGATTTTCTGAATGTCCTTTAACTGCAGAGGAAAAAAGTAACTTTGTGACCGATTTAGGATGTAGTACAGAATTATTTGATACCATCCATTCATTCGGTGTGTGTGAATGCATGGAGAGAATAACAACGTCCTAATCAACAAATCAAGCAAGAGAGAAAAAAAAAACAGAGATAAACTCAGCTGAAACAATAATGCATTGTCTCTTTGCTACATGAAGAAATTTGGCTATCATGAATCAGAAGCTTCCACTTCAAAAGCAAACCTGACCATGGTACAGCAAGGCACATGCATGCCATGAATATGTCCCTCCATTTCTCCTCTCCCCACTGATCTACTACTACTACTATTATATTATTGGTTTTCTCTCGATTTGATCTGGTGTCTTTCAAATTAGAAGATACCGTGTTACATTTACATATCATGTTTTAAGTTATAATGTATTTTTTGAATTATATGGATCTTCAGATCAAAATTCATTGAGGCGGTAGGAACGTTTAACCGCTATGCGAGATACTCTTCAAAATCTCTCACGGTTTCACTTTAATTGATATGTGATCCAGCGACTCTTCGGATCATGACTTTGGTCAAGTGATACGACTCCCGCAATTGCTTCCCCCCCGTGGCGATTCTTTTATATTGCGCCTGTGTAGTACTATAACACATCAACACAGAGCTATAGCTCTAGTCATGGCGCTGGGAGCACCTAAGAATCCCGCCTCCGTGCTACTTGTGTTCACGGCTCTGCTCGTTCTTGTCTTCCCCGGCGCCAGCGAGCGGCGCTTCCTTCTTTCCCTCGACGACTTTGGCGCCGTCGGCGATGGCATTACCAACGATACCCAGGTATGCACAGCCCAATTCCCATCCAAGAACCTTAACTTGGCCACCAAGAACTTGGAAGCAATCGCGTCCCCTGTTTCTTCAGGCCTTTTTGGACGCTTGGGCTGCTGCTTGCACCTCCAAGAAGCGCACCGTCCTCGGGGTCCCCGCCGGGAAGTCTTACCAGATCTCGCCGGCGCAGCTCCACGGCCCCTGCAGGAGAAATCTTAAGCTGATGGTACGTGTACGCCGTCTCCGCGCCTTTCTCCCTTCTTGGCGTGCAATCTTTGTTCATGTTGGATGGCTGTGGCGCTAGATTTCTGGAACAATAGTTGCGCCGGCGAACCCTGACGTGTGGGCCGGCAAGGAACCCGCCAAGTGGCTCTACTTCCACCGGGTGGACGACCTGTCGGTGAGCGGCGGCGGCACCATCAACGGCACGGGGCATGAGTGGTGGGCGCGATCCTGCAAGCGGAATAAGACCAAGGTAACCAACCACACAACCTACCTGTCTGTATGAATGTGCCATGACTGTATCATGCTGCTGCACAAAAGAATCTGAATGCTGAACCATGGTTAATTTGCTTTCTTGTGTTCTTGCAGACTTGCAGTACACAGTCTCCTCCCAAGGTGAATGCATGCGTTCAGTTTGGAGATTTGCTTGAGTAGAAAGCTTCGCCAGAGAGGGATCATTTGTCTTTGTTCTTTGCCATTGCAGGCAGTTCATTTTGAGCAATGCAGGAGTGTCAGTGTGCAGGGCATAACTCTTCTGAACAGCCAGCAGTTCCATCTCTCGTTCACCCGGTGCTCGGATGTAAAAGCAAAGTTCCTGAGGGTGATCGCGCCCGCAGATAGCCCCAACACCGATGGGATCCACCTCAATGACTCATCGAGTGTTCTAATTACGGATAACTTGATCATGACCGGTATGCATTGTAGTAGTTGGGCTGTTAGCACTGACCACACTATCTGATAATGGCATTTTACCAGCATCAATGTGATGCCATAAGCTGCAAATAGTTGACCGGACACAAGTTTGTCAAATTACTATTCCACATTGCTGCTTTGTCACGTGATATATATCCCTATGATTAGATAGAATTTGACCATAAAGCCAAATTGCAGAAAAAAGTTGGTTGTTATGTTTGATGAAATTTGACTAGAGACTTTAGCTAATATATAAAATGAACACTGTTAGAAAATTTTACCTGAGGGTAATCTGCGGTGATTTATGTCATGTCCTGGTTTTAGCATTCATAGTTAGTTGATTAATCTGGCTTTTGTTTACTGCATTTTTCAGGAGATGATTGCATCTCAATGGTTGGTAATTGCACAGATGTTCATATAAGAGACATTTCATGTGGACCTGGCCATGGTATCAGGTACTTCGCTGTAGGAGCTACCTATTTCTTAGTCCTAGTTGCCCAAATTAACGCCACATGCTTGTCAGTATTGGAAGCTTAGGCAAAAATCGAACTACTGACAGAGTAAAAAAGGTCCAAGTGGACACCTGCTTTATCTCAAACACATCAAACGGTGTACGGATCAAGACCTGGCAGGTAAGAACAATGCCATTTATCCACTT
Organism: Pharus latifolius; assembly: GCA_019359835.1. Lineage (NCBI taxonomy): Eukaryota > Viridiplantae > Streptophyta > Magnoliopsida > Poales > Poaceae > Pharus > Pharus latifolius. Next base: position 4,860,353 of record CM033323.1, on the reverse strand, counting down.
GGAAGTAGGCAATCATGTCAGGATAATGCTGTAATATGTGTAACTTGTTGTCAGGGCGGCCGAGGTTTCGCCCGTAAACTGACCTTCAAGAACATCTTGATGAAAAATGTCTCAAATCCCATCATAATCGATCAGTACTACTGTGACCAATCAACTCCTTGCGCAAACCAGGTATACTAAACTGTCTTGCATCATGCCATCATCCTATGCGAAACACAGCATCTCTGAACTTCGCATCTGAAACTTTGCAGACACAGGCAGTCAGAGTGGAAAAAATCCGTTTTATTGACATCCAAGGCACATCAGCGAAAAAACAAGCAATCAAGTTTGCATGCAGCGACACCGTGCCATGCCGGCATTTAGAACTGAAGAATGTAAATCTGACACTGGAAGGTGGGGGTGAAACATCTGCTTACTGTTATAAGGCGTCGGGGAAAAGCATCGGCACTGTCATTCCAGCCTCCTGCCTCGCGAAGAGAGAGTTCCTCGATCAAATTCCCACTCCCAGGATGTTAATAGATACAACAGAAGAATTTGATACCTGAACAATGTGAAAAAGATTCCAAGATTATAGCACAAATTGCTTGCATTGTGGCTGTTCTTGCAATAACTAGATCATAGTTGTTCCAAAACAAGCTATTGTCACTTGGCTATGAACTTGCCTATGATACAGTACAGTAGTGTCTTATGAATCAAAGACGCGGATAAGATTTTGGATCTGCAAACTGTGTGCAAACTTATAAAGAATTTGTTTATGAACATGTCATACCAAGCAGTAATGCTTTTACTTTTGTTTGTTTATTTATTTATTTTTGAGATCAGTAGTTTTGTTGATGGATAATATCCGTGCCATGTGTGGAAATTTCACAATCATAAATCTGTGGCTTGCCTGAAAATAAGATCTAAAATAATCGTCCATGAAAAGAGTCCGCAGTCAGGACAATTTTTGCAATAGAGAAGTCTCTGTACGCAGACAAAGCTATGAGATAATTGACCTAAAAAGAAGCTATCAGATAATTGTGGATAATATCCGTGTTACCTTCATTTCATTTGGACCATCCAGTGCAAGAATAGGATGCACTGTGCACAATGTATAACATCTGGTGGAAAGTAGAGTAATTTGCACTCTCACATTGTTCACGTTCTCATCTAAATTCTCCGCCTTTTAATTTCTCTAATCAAATTTTATATTTTTTTTCAACCGTTTCAATTGAGTATCGACCATTAATTAATTACTAGTTTGTATTCCTCGGATATACGAGATGTTGCTAACATGAATATTCACGTATCATCTATCATATATAAGATATTGAACCCCACTAAGTTGTTACTGTTCACGATATCTCCCTTCTGATTGAACCATGTGGCCTTTTTTCTTCTGCCCATTCGATCGGTTCCGTTCGCCACTCTGATGGTTCCATGTCCATGCGTTGTTGCCTCCCACATCCATTGCTCCTCTATCGACTGTGTGTTACTTTTTCCTGCTTCGGATCCACTGGGATCTGTGGCCAAAACCCAGATCCACTTGGATCCGTCCCCAAAACCCTCGACGCCGCAACTCCTCCCACCCGGATCTCACCAGATCCACTGCCACCGCCTCATCACACACCTCGCCAGATCCGCACCGCAACTCCGCCCGGTCTCCACTGCCTCCACACCATTCTTGTTGCCACCGCATAGCCACCACCAAACCCTAGAGCCGCAACTCCTAAAACCGTCGCTACCGCAACTCCTCTTGCCCGAATCTCACCAGATCCCCTGCCGCTGCCTCATCGCGTGCCTCGCCGGATCCGCATCACCACGCCGCCGGGTCCCCAGTGCCTCCACACCGTTCCCGTCGCCACCCCACATCCACCACCAAACCCTAGCGTCGTAACTCCTCGCGTTTAGTGGTAAGTGCTTCTGTTATGATCTCATTCTTGCGACTCCATTACACGTCTAGCTAAGGCTAAGAAATTATGATCAACTTTGTAATTTACATAACCATGGCAAGCAATTTTCTTGCTATGATCATGTGCATGTGTGTGAGAGAGAGAGAGAGAGATAACTTTGCAAGGCGCTGACGAGAGATGTGGCCTCTGCTCCGATGACTTCAGCTCTTGGTTTGGGTTGGTAGCTGTTGCTGTTTGGGAGGGATCCAATGATTTGATTTGAGCTTGATTTTTAAAAGAATTTTGGCTCTTTTTTTGTATTGTTCTTCCCTACTTGGTTTGAGCTTGTGGTTAATTTTGGGTTATTTGTTTTGTTGCTTAAATTGGCTCTGATACATGTGAAAAATTTGCATCAAATTATGAGCTTTTGTTTGATTACTGGTTTTCTGTTTTGGGAACTTTTGAGTTTTACTCAGTAAAATTTTGGATTTTGATGCTTTGGGTGCTTCTTGTCCAGTCATACAGTCCCACTAAACTAGAGTATTATTGGTCGATTAGAGTCTTGCATAAATTCTATAGCAAAGTATAGTTGCATTTGGGATCTGCTATTTTTGTTATATGTAGTTGGTTAGTTTATTATCCTGGGACTCACTCATGCTGGGGGTTATCAATGCTGAACTGGCAGTCAGCATATGTCTTTGTCATGCTTCTTTTATTCACCAGGGAGATTTTTACTGCAATACCAAGGTATAGTTTCTCACATTGGGTTACTAATGCTTACCAATATTGTACTGCCACAGGTATTGCACTTGAAGCATTGGCAAGAGTTGGTTCGCTGGCTAATGCTGAGGTTGATCCCTCCATGGTGGGTGTATGCTATATACTTGAGCAATATTGTAATATTTTTTCATCCGATTATCTTCCCTTATTATGTGCGACTAATGAATAAGTACAAGTAGTCTTCTGTACAATGCTATCCTGTTTTCGATGGAGAAAATCTACTTGGAAAAAAAAATCTTACATAAATGATGCCCATCATGTGTTGATCTCCGAACTCATCTTGCTTAAATACACTGTGCGGCATCCAATCTTCTGATACATATTCACATTCTTTTGATCCATTTCCTTTTCTGGAGTTATTGGCCAATACCCATGATTTATGAAATCTTTTTTGAAGCATTGATACACCCCATTTGGTATACTTCTTAACCTTGGGGTGTAGGAAATCCATAAACCTTGCATTTTACTTGTCTTATTCACTCTTAAAGATTGTTGGTGATTGGTTCTTTCAATCTTAAGTTTTATGTATCTTTGTTGACTGTTGAGTCATTTATGTCATGGCTGATTAGTCTCTGATTATGAGCTTTGTATTCATGATCATGATTTGAAACTACCGTGTCACCAGATTGGAGTGATAAAAAATGACATCGTGAAGTTGTTTGACACCATCAAGGACTATGGTATGTTTTCTATTCTTCCTTTTGAAATCAATAATTAAATTAAATCAGAGGAAACTGCCAATGAAAAATAAGCTCCTTATTGACTTGAATTTGAGTAAACTTCCCATGTGGCTTCTTGACATGTCTTTGAGAAATTGTTGTTGCCAATTTGCCTCTGGCAATTCAACTGTGTTGCCAAATTGCAAAACTTATGCCATGCTTAACTGCAGTTGTTTTTTGTGATGCCACATTAGGCGAATAAAATTTTATTTCCTTTAGTTTACTTGCTTTGCTCTACCTATCCAATTATTACTGTCATTTAGCAACAGCCCTGTTCGACTGGAAAGATCCCTCTTGCTAAACTGGTAGATTGTTTTGACATGGATATAATTAGATGACGGGACGTTCTAATTTGATGAGAAGCATGTTGATGCTATTGAATACAAGGGTCCCATTACAACTTCTGCTTCAGTAGTACGGGGTGTTACCTCCTTTGCAAATTTTTCTTCTGGGAAGTTAAATGTGAGTTTAGCTACTTTGATTTGATGCTTTTGGCAAATTTTGCTTATGGTAGATCAAGTTCCTTTCTCTAGATTGATTCATTGTTTCTAGTGCTACATTATTGACTTTGTGCTGACTTACATAGAGTTGTGTTGTGCTGTAATTCTTTGATTTCCAGACATTAAATCTCTGTTTGGTTTAGACTAAGTTGCTTATGAATCTGCCAAAAACACAGACGATTAAATCAGACAGACCAGAATGCGACCATCAGAACCATCAAAACCACTTATTTGACCAGGCTTATGTGACCAAGTTTTTAGCACTGCAACGTCCAAAAACACAACCAATTCGACCCAAAAACGCCAACCATGCAACCATCACAATTCTACCGATTTGACCAGCAACACAAATTCAACCATCCATCAAAACCAACCCTTCTGACTCGACCAACAACCAAAATTCGACCAGTCAAAAACTGTTTCGCACATTCGCCCAAATCCAAGTCTACTGAATCGAGCAAAAACAGAAAGATGAGACAAAAAACCCAAAAATGCGACCATCTGATCTGTTCGAACAGGACCAAAAAACAAACTACAGATTTGATCAACCACAAAAAAAAACAACCAACACAGTCAAATCTACCCATTCGAACAGAACCAGCCTCGCCCGCCCAACACAAACAAATCTGTTAGGTGACCAGACACAACATACGAGCATCGACCAATATTAAGAACGGCCAATCCAAAGGTAAATTTGCTACGTTGATCAGGCACACAAAATGACTAGTGGTCCTCGAAGATCACATCAAAAAAAATATTGCCAATGTGCAGATGCGACCACGCTGGTGCGACAAATTTTTAGTGCTGCGCCCAACTGTCTTAATATTTTGATCAATTCATATTTTGTTATTGGTCGAATCAACAATTTGATTTTGGTTGGCTGATGTTGTCGAAACAGTAATTTTTTTTGTCGCATTTAGGCTTATTTCTAGTCGAATGTGGGAAACGACTTGCGACCAATTTGGTCGCATTTTCCCAACCAAACGACATGTTTTGGTACGCCCAGTTTTTCATGTCACGACCAGCACTTTTTACTTCCCCTACCAAACTTTATTGTATCAGCACAAGCCCTTGTAGTGTTCACCCAGTCCAAAACTGGTCGTACCAACGCATACTTTGTTCTGTTCGTCGTCGTCTAGATCAAACTTGATCATACTAACACAAACCCTGGTCGTTGTCTTTCAGTTCAATAATTTACTCTTCTACTGTTGCGAGCAAGATTTAGCCTGACCAAAGTTTACGACCAGCATTTTTGTTGTTGCTACCACCAAAAAAAAATGCGACCATCATAACAATAAGGAATACCTCTACTTCGAGCAGTTTTCGACCTTTGATTCGACCACCCCCACAAAAGGCCAGATCTGCTCGTCCCAGCACAATGCTCTGTTCTGGTCGTAGTCTTTCAGTTCAAGACTGATCGTACCATGCTACTTGGTCGTGGTCATCCGATTCAAAAGTTATTGTAGTCATGTAGTTCAATAATCTCAACAATCGTAACAAATTTGTAAATACAATATCTTATCATCTACAAATCTATTTTCTCAATACCCGCGGTAACGCGCAGGTCCTGTCTAGTTATGATAAAAAAAAGGTGAACACTAATAAATGATGGTAGTTATCAACATTGAATGTTCAATATAAAAAATATTTAAATTAAAAACAATAAATTTTTGTCCTTTTGGTGGTTAGCTTAGCTCGGTGATATCATAACTCATATGTTTCCCGATAAGGACCACCAATCGCTGCGTTAGCTATCCCGTGTACTGCATTTTCGATTGAAATCAACTGTTAGAATATCTAAAAGTATTATATGACCATAGCAGCTCAAGAAGACCAAATTTGGATTCCATGTGCATCTAGAAAAGTTCCAATATAATTAACAGTATTCTCTGACTACAAAATAAAGAATAGATAAAATATAATGAAAAAATAAAGAGAGAACGAGAGAAGTATTCTCCTTCCCATGTATTCTCATATTATTCTTATTGTCATCCAATGTGTAAACTAAATAAACTTGCATCAATAATCTATCTCATTGAATGCCGTAAAATAGCAATGCCACCGAATATAAAAAGATATCTAGTTTGTGATTGACTGTTAAATATGGATATATCCTTTGTACCATGAAGGTAATGAAATACATACTTCATCTCATTCTAATATTTTTCTGTAGTACAAGAGCTATATCTCACTAATAAATTAACAGAAAATAATATATAATAAGTCATATATGAGAAACAAGGTAATTTACGCTCTTGTAGCACTTAAGTACCGCACTTTATGATCAAAAATTTTCATTTCATCAAGTGATCACCTTCTACCATTGAATACTCAATTATCACAAAATTTCAGATCTGGATCTTTTTATAAAAATATATGGGCACATCATTTTGAACCCTTGTTTCATCAAATATTTAGTAATACAATTATACCACATTCACCCAAATTGACTTATTCAATTTGATTGAATATTATTCTCAAAAATCTACTTCTAGTAGTTTTAATCTTTTAGAGAGACATTCATCAGTGTTAGACACAAGTCAATACTTTCTTTTATTGCCAAACTGATAAAAAATCAAAGAATTATTATATCCATTAGGAGAGAGTATGTCTCTTTATAATCAATATTGGATTTTTGATAAAACCCTATGAATATAATCATGCTATATATCTCATAATTTCTAAACTTTCATTTTCATTTTTGCACAAAGATCTATTTATAACCAACATGTTCTACACTTCAGATGTATGGCCTAATGGCGCAAAAACTTCTCTCTTCGTGAGAGTATGTCTCTTCATTGTGTCTTTCTATATTAGTCAATCATTTTTATGTTTATATTTCTCAATGTCTAGGTTTAGATCATTGTTATCATTTATAATTTATATCACTAGATTATATGCAAGTGCATCATCCATGCTAATTTCATCTTGGTTCCATAATTTTTATGGCATGATATAATTTAGTGATGTCTCAATTCTTTCAAAAAATTAGGTACTTGAGTCCTGCAGGACATTCTTATTGTTGCATCTAGGCCTTTCATGCCTAACCCTGATGTGTTTTGATGGTTGATGATAATAAGTATTTTTGGACTAACTATGTGTTTGAGTTAGTGTTGTAGATTTCAGACAAACGCACAAAAAGCGAGGGCTTGTGATCAAGATGTTGAAGTTCAATTTAAGTTGTTCAAAAGCATAAGAAGACGCAAAAAGAAAATGTTTTTGCTGGACTAAACTGATGCATCGAGGTATGTTGTAGTTCTAGGTTTACCGATCTCAGGGTGCATGAAGATCGATCGGTTTAAGGATTTTATTCTTAGTTTAAACCGTACTATAAAGAGGGGACACAAGTTCTCTCTACATCTCCAATCATACCGAGAAAAATCTAGGTCAATGCACGCATATCATTATCTGTGGTTTTTCGACAATTTGTTTTGATGTATTGAATTTTGTCAACAGTTGAGGTTTTTACTTCTTGAGAAAGATCTGAAAAGATCTAAGTTTTGTTGCTGTTGTCAAAAATGTTCTTCTCGAAAATATCTTCAAAACAAAACTGAAATCATTTGAATCAGATCTCTGGATTTTGAGTTTTCTCTGTTTTTATCCAGACTGACTGTCAGTCTTTGAAACTGACTGTCAGTATGAATGTCAGTTTGATAAACTGACTAATCTCCAGAGAGTATGTTTTTATTGAGCTGATTTTTGTTGTACTAGACTGACTGTCAGTGTTGGTAACTGACTGTCAATATGAATGTCAGTTAGTGCAAACTGACAAATCTCCAGAGAGCATGTTTTTCTGTCTCAGATTTTTTGTACTAAACTGACTGTCAGTATGAGTATACTGACTGTCAGTGTGGGTTTCGACCACAGAGAGTTTTTGAGTTGGTTTTTAATTCTGTTTTTCTCTGTGATACTGACTGTCAGTTTGATACACTGACTGTCAGTTTGGGCAGTAAATTTTTTGTTGTTATCTGCTTCAACGGTTATAAAGTTTTTAGCCGTTGCTTTTCACTGTTGCTTTTGTGGACACTGACTGTCAGTCTTTGTAGCTGACTGTCAGTTTGGACTGTTTCTTTTTACCGTTTTAGTCCACAACGTTCGAGCTGTTGTGATCCTATTTTTACTCTTTCTGGTGATACACTAGACTGACTGTCAGTTTGTGAGACTGACTGTCAGTCTTAGTTACTATTTTTCAGCTCGAGCTCAAACGGCTCTTTTGACCACGAAGGCTATAAATAGAGGTGTTGAGCTGCTGTTTCAACACAAGAAAACACAGCAACACAGCCTTTCATACTTTCTCTCTAGTGCCTCTTCGTTTTACTTATAACTTGATCTTTTGATCGAGTCGTGAGAGTATTAGCCACATCGAGCATATTGTTCTTGCATTCTCATTTCTAGATATTTTTCTCGGTGTGCATTGGAGGTCTAGAGTAGACCTTGCTTCTTAGTACTCTTGGTGAGCGCCCTCACCTAGACGGTTCGAAGGCGTAAATCGCTGATCTCTCCAAATCGGAGATTGTCGGAGAGACACGATTACTTGTAAAAGGCTTGGTGCTCGCCTTTCCGGAGGGGACAAGGAGTAACCTTAGTAGATAGTGTCCTGTGTGGATACTGAAGCTATACTCAAGGACTGAGTGCTTCAACGAGGACTAGTGGAGACTGGGCGTGTCTCCGATACCTCGGGATATATCGGTTTCAATCTCTTATCCTTTTCTATTACTTGTTTTATCTGAATTTTTCATTTGCAAAAACAAATTTTAAAAGTCTCCTATTCACCCCCTCCCCCTCTAGTCGACATCCTGATCCAACACGTGGTATCAGAGCACGGTCTCTCATTTATAAGCTTCACCGCTTAGAGAGAGGATGTCGTCTACTGATGGCTTTAATCTGGGTCATACTAGCCGTGCGCCTATCTTTGATGGGACTAACTATCCCTACTGGAAAGTGCGTATGTCTGTATTTCTAGAAGCCATGGGATTGGATGTCTGGTTGATTGTTAAAGTTGGTTTTTCTCCTCCGGATGATCCGGAAAGCTATACTGAAGATGATAAGAGAAAACAACATCTGAATGCTCGTGCTTTAAATGCTTTATTTACTGGTTTATCTCTAAATGAATTTAATCGTGTAAGCAATTTGAATACTGCTCACAAAGTTTGGAAAACTTTAGAAGAAATATATGAAGGAACTACTAAAGTAAAAGAGGCTAAACTTTTAATGGTTAGACAAAAGTATGAAACTTTCAAAATGTCTTCTTCTGAAACTGTTGATTCCATGTTTACTAGATTGAATAATATTGTGAATGAACTTAAAGGTCTTGGTGTTATCTTTACTGATCTCGAAATTGTCAGAAAAATGCTTCGAGCTCTCCCAGAAAGCTTTGACACTCTTGTAACAGTTTTGACAAACTCCGATCTTTCTACAACTTCACCTACTGATCTCTATGGAAATTTGATTACCCATGAAATGCACAAAAAGGAGAAGAAGGAACTGAACGAAACCTCTGATACAAAGAAAAAGACGGAGGCTTTCAAAGCAAATTCCAAGGACGGCACAAGTGAAGGTTCCTCCGATGAAGACTTGGCTCTCTTGGTAAGAAATACTCAACGTCTTCTTCGCAGGTTACACAAGAAGGGAGTGAGCATCGACACTCGTCCAAAAGGTTCAAGACCAACAAACTTCAAAGATGTGATATGCTATGAATGTCATGAAAAAGGACATATAGCATCAAGATGTCCGAACAAGAACAAATCTACGGATAAAAAGAAGAAGAACTTCAAGAAGAAGTTTAACACTCCTAAAAAGGCATGCTTTGGCGAATGGATGTCTGGAGGTGAGAATTCCGACTCCGACTCTGATGATGAGAGATGTACAAAGAAATTAGCCGGAATTGCCCTCAAAAATTCATCAAGCTCTCCAGTTTGCCTTATGGCAAAAAGGAATGAAAAGGTAACTTCTTTTGATCCCTCCTATGATGATCTAGTTGAAATGCTAAATGAAATCAATGAGGCCTATGGCAAAACTAAAAGAAAATATAAGACCCTTAAGGAAGAATTTTTAACTCTTTCTGATCAACACTCTGAATTAAAGGAATCTTATGAAAATGCTCTTATGAAAGATGTCTCAAATTTGTCTTGTAAAGCTAGCATTGGTACTTCTTGTGATGATATTGATAATTTTCAACTAGATACACCATGCGCTTCAAATGAATCCACTCTCTATGAAAATATTAAACTTAAATCTCAAGTTAAAAAATTAGAAAAAGGGTTAGAAAATAGCTATAAAGGTAAAATATCTCTTGACCTAATTTTAGGTAGTCAAAGATGCACCTTTAGAAAAGAAGGTCTAGGATATTTTCCTAATAAAGATAAAAAGATAAAAATTAGAACTGTTTTTACAAAAGCATGTAACCTGTTTTGTCATAAATGCCATGAAGTAGGTCATTCACATGATTCATGCCCTCTTATGACATCTGCATATTTTGATGCTTGTTACATGCTAAAATGGTCAAAGAAAGGTTATGCTATTGCAAAATATGTTGGTGCACCAATGATGAACAAAAGAAAAAAATCTATTTGGGTGCCCAAAACTTTGATCGCTAATATTAAAGGACCCAGAAGTGTTTGGGTACCAAAATCAACTTAAATTCTTTTGCAGGTAAACTACAAAAATGGTGGACGTCATTGGGTGCTTGATAGTGGATGCTCCGAGCACATGACCGGAAATGCCAAACTATTCACCACAATAAAAGACAATTCCGACGAACATCAAAAGATCACCTTTGGAAATAATCGTCAAGGAAGCGTGACAGGTTTGGGTAAAGTTGCCATTTCAAATGATTTAACTATTTCAAATGTTCTTTTGGTTGAATCGTTGAATTTTAATTTGCTTTCAGTTGCACAAATTTGTGATCTTGGTTTCCGCTGTATCTTTTATCCCAATGAAGTTTTGGTTGAAAATTTAAAAGACAATTCTTTGATTTTTAAAGGTTTTCGTCATGAAAATTTATATCTAGTTAATTTCTCTTCAAAAGATGCATCTCTTGCAACATGTCTAGTCTCACAAACATCTAAAGGATGGTTATGGCATCGGAGACTTGCTCATGTTGGAATGCATCAACTTAAAAAGCTTTTCAAACGTGATTTAGTTATTGGCTTAAAGGATGTGGTCTTTGAAAAGGATAAACCTTGTAGCGCTTGTCAAGCAGGCAAGCAAATAGTTACCACACATCCAACTAAGCGAATACTTTCTACAAGCAAACCTTTGGAACTTTTGCATTTGGATTTATTTGAACCTTAAGAGTTCCAAAGTATTGGGGGAAATAGTTATTGCTTTGTTATTGTTGATGATTTCACTCGTTTTACTTGGGTTTTCTTTATTTTTCAAAAATCTGAAACCCCCGATGTTTTCAAAAGTTTTGCAAAACGTGTTTCTAATGAATTCGAATTATCCATCAAGAAAATCCGTAGTGATCATGGTGGAGAGTTCGTTAATTCAACTTTATTTGATTTTTGCGACTCTCTTGGAATCAAACATGAATTTTCCACATCCTACACTCCACAGCAAAATGGAGTTGTTGAAAGGAAAAATCGAACATTAATAGAGATGGCAAGAACCATGTTATGTGAGTATAATACTTCTATTCGCTTCTGGGCAGAAGCAGTTCACACAGCTTGCTATTCTATTAATCGACTCTATTTGCATCCTCTTTTGAACTTGACACCTTATGAACTTCTTTTTGGAAGAAAACCAAATATTTCATATTTTCGTGTTTTTGGTTGTAAATGTTACATCTTAAGAAAAAGAAACTTTGGTGGAAAATTTCAAAGAAAAGTTGATGAGGGTTTTCTAGTTGGTTATTCTACCACTAGCAAAGCCTATCGTGTTTTTAACAAAACATCAGGTTGTATTGAGGAATCTTGCGATATTGAGTTTGATGAATCTAATAACTCGCAAGAAGAGCAAGCTGTTCATGACACTTCAGGTGAAATTCAAGAACCTTTGAAAAATCTTACCATTGAAGAAGCTGAGGAAGTTGATGAAGATGGAAGTGAAGACTACAATGAAGAACCTGAACCTTCTGTGCAAGCTGAGTCTGCTGCAGAAGAAGCAGCACAAGAAGAAGCGCCAAGCCAGCATAGAACAATTATCAAGGATCACCCTTTGAACCAAGTTCTGGGTGATATTAGTAAGGGTGTTCTAACTCGATCTCGTATTGCTTCTTTTTGTGAACATCATTCATTTGTTTCTTCTTTAGAACCAACTTGTGTTAGTGAAGCTCTAGATGATCCTGACTGGGTAAATGCTATGCATGATGAACCAAATAACTTTACTAGAAATAAAGTCTGGAACTTAGTAGAAAGACCTAAGGAGCATAATGTCATTGGAACAAAATGGGTTTTCAGAAATAAGCAAGATGAAAATGGACTAGTAATTAGAAACAAGGCTCGTCTTGTTGCTCAAGGTTTCACTCAAGTCAAAGGTTTAGATTTTAGTGAAACTTTTGCTCCTGTGGCGAGACTTGAAGCAATTAGAATTCTTCTTGCTTATGCTTCTCATTTTAACATTAAACTTTTTCAAATGGATGTTAAAAGTGCTTTTCTAAATGGTGAAATTTCAGAACTTGTATTTGTAGAACAACCTCCCGGGTTTGAAGATCTAAAATTTCCAAACCATGTTTTTAGACTAACGAAAGCTTTGTATGGCCTCAAACAAGCTCCTCGAGCTTGGTATGAACGCCTTAGAGATTTTCTTCTTTCTAAAGGTTTTAAAACTGGAAAGGTTGACACAACTCTGTTCACCAAGAAAATAGATGATGATTTATTTATTTGCCAAATTTATGTGGATGACATAATTTTTGGATCTACTAATGAATATTTTTGTCAAGAATTTGGAGATATGATGTCTAGGGAGTTCGAGATGTCCATGATTGGTGAGCTGAGCTTCTTCCTTGGACTTCAAATCAAGCAACTCAAGAACGGTACGTTCGTGAGTCAAACAAAGTACGTGAAGGACCTGCTCAAGCGCTTTGGGATGGAAGAAGCTAAGGCTATCAAGACCCCCATGGCTACAAATGGACACCTTGACATGGACAGAAATTCAAAATCAGTAGATTCTAAACTCTATAGGTCTATGATTGGTAGTCTTTTATATCTTACAGCATCTAGGCCTGATATCATGTTTAGTGTGTGTTTATGTGCTAGATTTCAGTCAGATCTTAAGGAATGTCATTTAACTGCTCTTAAAAGAATCCTTAGGTATTTAAAATGTTATCCCAGTTTAGGCCTTTGGTACCCTAAAAATGCAATTTTTGAATTAATTGGGTATTCTGATTCTGATTATGCTGGGTGTAAGATTGATCGAAAGAGCACATCTGGTAGCTGTCAGCTGTTGGGGAGATCATTAGTATCATGGTCATCTAGGAAGCAAAACTCTGTTGCTCTCTCAACAGCTGAAGCTGAATACGTGTCTGCAGGTAGTTGTTGTGCTCAATTATTATGGATGAAACAAACATTTTTGGATTATGGAATTAAATTTGATAAAGTGCCACTTCTGTGTGATAATGAAAGTGCCATTAAAATTGCTAATAATCCTGTTCAACATTCTAGAACTAAGCATATTGAAATACGGCACCATTTCATAAGAGATCATGTGGCAAAAGGAGCTATTGATCTTAGTCATGTAAAAACAGATCTTCAACTAGCAGATATCTTCACCAAACCACTAGATGAATCCAGGTTTTGCTTTCTTAGAGGTGAACTAAATATAATAGATGTTTCAAATGCTAGTTGATAAAGTGATATTTCTATTAACTTCATCATACTATTGATTGCTTATCTTGATTAATGAAGTATAATATATATATATATATATATATATATATATATATATATATATATATATATATATATATATATATATATACATATTTTCTCACTTAGAGCTCTCTCCTGGTCGAAGTCATAACTGATTAGGTTTAGTTTCTCTTGTTAGGCCTCCCTTTTTGTGCTTGATGCCAAAGGGGGAGAGATGGATGATGTTATGATATTTTGTTTATATGGATGATGTTATGATATTTTGTTTATATGGATGATGTTATGTTATGATAGTTTGTTTAGATGGATGATATGATATGTTGATGATGTGATATGTTTCTTTATGATATGTCTCTCTTATGCTATGATATGCTCTGATACATCCTGAGGGATGTGCACATTCTTTATGATATGTCTCTCTTATGCTATGATATGCTCTGATACATCTTGAGGGATGTGCACACTTTCAGGGGGAGATTTTTGCACAAAATCAGGGGGAGTATTAGTTGGTATTAGTTTATTAACTTGTTGTCATCAATCATCAAAAAGGGGGAGATTGTTGCATCTAGGCCTTTCATGCCTAACCCTGATGTGTTTTGATGGTTGATGATAATAAGTATTTTTGGACTAACTATGTGTTTGAGTTAGTGTTGTAGATTTCAGACAAACGCACAAAAAGCGAGGGCTTGTGATCAAGATGTTGAAGTTCAATTTAAGTTGTTCAAAAGCATAAGAAGACGCAAAAAGAAAATGTTTTTGCTGGACTAAACTGATGCATCGAGGTATGTTGTAGTTCTAGGTTTACCGATCTCAGGGTGCATGAAGATCGATCGGTTTAAGGATTTTATTCTTAGTTTAAACCGTACTATAAAGAGGGGACACAAGTTCTCTCTACATCTCCAATCATACCGAGAAAAATCTAGGTCAATGCACGCATATCATTATCTGTGGTTTTTCGACAATTTGTTTTGATGTATTGAATTTTGTCAACAGTTGAGGTTTTTACTTCTTGAGAAAGATCTGAAAAGATCTAAGTTTTGTTGCTGTTGTCAAAAATGTTCTTCTCGAAAATATCTTCAAAACAAAACTGAAATCATTTGAATCAGATCTCTGGATTTTGAGTTTTCTCTGTTTTTATCCAGACTGACTGTCAGTCTTTGAAACTGACTGTCAGTATGAATGTCAGTTTGATAAACTGACTAATCTCCAGAGAGTATGTTTTTATTGAGCTGATTTTTGTTGTACTAGACTGACTGTCAGTGTTGGTAACTGACTGTCAATATGAATGTCAGTTAGTGCAAACTGACAAATCTCCAGAGAGCATGTTTTTCTGTCTCAGATTTTTTGTACTAAACTGACTGTCAGTATGAGTATACTGACTGTCAGTGTGGGTTTCGACCACAGAGAGTTTTTGAGTTGGTTTTTAATTCTGTTTTTCTCTGTGATACTGACTGTCAGTTTGATACACTGACTGTCAGTTTGGGCAGTAAATTTTTTGTTGTTATCTGCTTCAACGGTTATAAAGTTTTTAGCCGTTGCTTTTCACTGTTGCTTTTGTGGACACTGACTGTCAGTCTTTGTAGCTGACTGTCAGTTTGGACTGTTTCTTTTTACCGTTTTAGTCCACAACGTTCGAGCTGTTGTGATCCTATTTTTACTCTTTCTGGTGATACACTAGACTGACTGTCAGTTTGTGAGACTGACTGTCAGTCTTAGTTACTATTTTTCAGCTCGAGCTCAAACGGCTCTTTTGACCACGAAGGCTATAAATAGAGGTGTTGAGCTGCTGTTTCAACACAAGAAAACACAGCAACACAGCCTTTCATACTTTCTCTCTAGTGCCTCTTCGTTTTACTTATAACTTGATCTTTTGATCGAGTCGTGAGAGTATTAGCCACATCGAGCATATTGTTCTTGCATTCTCATTTCTAGATATTTTTCTCGGTGTGCATTGGAGGTCTAGAGTAGACCTTGCTTCTTAGTACTCTTGGTGAGCGCCCTCACCTAGACGGTTCGAAGGCGTAAATCGCTGATCTCTCCAAATCGGAGATTGTCGGAGAGACGCGATTACTTGTAAAAGGCTTGGTGCTCGCCTTTCCGGAGGGGACAAGGAGCAACCTTAGTAGATAGTGTCCTGTGTGGATACTGAAGCTATACTCAAGGACTGAGTGCTTCAACGAGGACTAGTGGAGACTGGGCGTGTCTCCGATACCTCGGGATATATCGGTTTCAATCTCTTATCCTTTTCT
Source organism: Pharus latifolius (assembly GCA_019359835.1). NCBI lineage: Eukaryota > Viridiplantae > Streptophyta > Magnoliopsida > Poales > Poaceae > Pharus > Pharus latifolius. The sequence continues at coordinate 4,844,425 of CM033323.1, read as the reverse complement.
ATTACTTGTTTTATCTGAATTTTTCATTTGCAAAAACAAATTTTAAAAGTCTCCTATTCACCCCCTCCCCCTCTAGTCGACATCCTGATCCAACACTTATTAGTCATGCATACTATCTCTTCAAGAGATTTTCTAGGATCATTATTTTCTCGACTTAACTATTTTGAATCTTTGTTTTTTTTTTCGATGGTTTTTTTAATGTCTAGAACCCAATAGTCTACCATGTTTTTTTTGTCTTATTTGTAGTAGACAATAGTTCTTCTAGAACATCAATTTTTGTAAGAACATTAGCAATTGGTATATTCAACTGAGAACTCTTTTAATATCTATAAATGTGTTTGAAATTGATTTATTAAACTTTATAGATGAATTATCTTTCGAACTTCTTGCTCACACTGTTTTGTATAAGGATCAAAATGAGACAATGATAATTCTTTCCGACTTAATTTATTATTCAACTGCTTATTTTCTCCCCAGTTGTTAGGAAAATTGATTCATCAAAATGATAATCAACATATCAATCAAAAGGACAATCGATAAATCAAGTTGTAAACATATCTCCCGTCAATGACTTTAGTCCAACATATATTCTCAATCTTTTTTGCTATCCTATTTTAATATGTTTTAACAGAGCAACAGAACATACATCTTACATCCAAAAATTATAAGATGGGAAATATTTGGTTCCTGACATAAAAAAACAATTGGTAAGAGAAAGAAATATGAAAAGTTATTGGCTTGATGTGAATCCATGCCACTACAAGCAAAATATCATGATCTCAAACAAATATTAAGAGTTTTGATTTCATCAGTAATGGTCTTGTTATCAACTCAAGACATTTAGAAAGTAATTTATTATAACATTCTCTTACAAACATGCTACATGATGTTCAACAACTATTGTGATTACCATATATTAATCATTAAAAATTTTCAAGTAAACTTATAAGAATTATCAAAACATGATCTAAAAATTATGTTCACAACTTAATTAGTTGAGCCAATAATCTAGCAAATTCCTAATTACAATTTTAGCATATGGTGATATGTGACCATCTGGTTGATGCATCGATTAAAACCATAAAATATTTAAATGGTTCACATATATCTCTTTTTATGTGTTCCAAAAATCAAGGGATTCAATCCCAATTTTAATGGGTGATAGTTTTATTTTCTTTGAGAGCAAGCCATAGATAAGAGATCATTAAACTAATCTTCTACTTGTTTAATGAGTTTTCATATGAACTACCAATAAATTTTTTGCATCATATTGACTCAAGATGGTTCAACTAGTCATGCTGAATAACAAAATTATCACAATTAGGAAACTTCTGCTTTATGGTCAAACTTTAAAAATGATAAACTTCTGGTTTACGATCATGTGTAATTCATCTAAAGAAAAAGAAATTCAAATATTCAATACACTGAATTATAATATCTAACAAATATGAACTATGAACCATATAGTATAAAAGTTTTATTCAAATGGAATTGAAATGATGCTTTATCATGAACACGATACATTGATCAACAAAATTCTTACCAAACGAACAATTGTAGTTGTGAGTAATATTTATAGACATGAGTGCTGATAACGTGTTATAAAAAAATACTATCTAACTACAATGTAAAAAATAGACGGAAAATGAAGAGGAAATGAGACAACTATTTGTCTTCTCATGTCTTCTCAAATCACTTTTATTGTCACTCAATGTATGCAAAAAATCTATTTATAAATAAGCATGACATATGAAGAGACTCTAATAAAAAAAACTTAGGAATGCTAAAGAATTTGGACTTATAAGAATTTGATAGTTTGAAATTACAAAATTCATAAAGTTAGACATTTCAAGATATAGTGGAATATAATTTTGTCAAGGATACAGGGATTACAATCAATTGATGATATATGTTATGGGCATCATTAGGAGGCCGTTTTATAATATTATCATATTTTTGTATTTTTAATCATTTTTTATTGAAGTTCGAAAGTATATACGAAGAGAGACTCTGACAGGCGACCTCTACATTTCACCCAAGCTGAGATCACGACTTTTCGGTGCGCATTCGCGCCCCAGAAATACGGTACATGAAGTCACATGAGCGTTGGGCCATCTGTCCATCCGGCCCCATGGCCCACTGCCATTCTCCTTTGTATTATTCCCGTTTCCTAGTGTCTGGAATTGTGGATTCTTGTGGACTTGTGGATTCTTCTGGTAGTTAGATATACGAATTCTTCCTTCGCCATTGTGTCAGCTAAGCTAGTTCAGCCATGGCTTTGGGACCGCAGAAGCAGGTGAAGCAGGTCTCTGTGCAGCTTCTGCTCGCGGCTTTGCTTGCTCTTCTCTTCTCAGACGCCGCCGAGTCCCGCGTCCTCCTCACCGTCGACGACTTCGGCGCCGTCGGCGACGGCATCGCCAATGACACCCAGGTATGTACAGTCGAGTCCAATCCTACTCCCGAGAACCTTGAGTTAACCAAACCAACCACCAAGAACTCGGAGGCGATTGTGTCTTATGTTTGTTCAGGCGTTTTTGGATGCTTGGAACGCTTGTTGCATCTCCCAAGAGCGTCCCATCCTCGCCGTCCCGGCGGGGAAGGTGTACCGGATCTGGCCGCTGCAGCTCGCCGGACCCTGCAAGAAGAAGGTCAAGCTGATGGTGAGTGCGCCATCTGTGCGCCTTTCTCCATTCTTGCGTACATTTTTGCTGACATTGCATTGCATTGGGTTAGATTTTTGGTACAATCGCCGCGCCGGCGAGCCCCGACGAGTGGGCCGGCAGTGACACCGAAAAGTGGCTATCTTTCTACCGGGTGCACGACCTGTCGGTGAGCGGCGGCGGCACGATCGACGGGAAGGGGCAGGGGTGGTGGGCGCGATCCTGCAAGCAGAACAGCACTGAGGCAACTGCCTTGCCTTTCTGAAATCTGAATCATGGCATTGCATTGACATATCTGAATGTTTTGTTTTGCTTGCAATTTTGCAGACTTGCAGCACACAAACTCCTCCTGAGGTGAATGCGTGTGTCCCCTTTGGAGAGGCGTCCGACTTTGAGTAGAATTTTCCGCGGAGAGACGTCATTTCTTTTTGTTCTTTGCACTGCAGGCTGTTCATTTTGAGGAATGCAGGGGAGTCAAAGTGCAGGGCATTACTCTGCTGAACAGCCAGCAGTTCCATCTGACGATCACACAGTGCTCGGATGTTGAAGCAAGATTTCTGAGGATGATCGCACCTGCGGATAGCCCCAACACTGGCGGGATCCGTCTCAATGACTCCACAAATGTTCACATCATGGATAACTTGATCTCTACAGGTATATACTAATGTTCTTATCACTGAGTTTCTCGCTATCCGATATGGCATTATTGATGTGATGTGCTTCAGTTCTCAGCTTACGGCAATAGTTAACTGAACAAAGTTTGTCAAATTAATGCTGTAAAGATTAAGTCTTTCAATAACATTGATGCCACATGATCTGTAGTATACTTGATACATACCTGATTAAGCTCCATGTTGCTGGTTTTACAATATGACAATAAGGCAATTTACAGACAAATCTTTTTGATGAAATTTGACAACTACTTTAGCTAATATATAATGATTAATGAACACTAGAAATAATTTTTGCCAAATGGTGTATTGATATTATGTTTCTGATGAAAAAAAAGAGAAAGAAAAAGGCAGTGATTCTGCACAGATTTATGCCTTAAGTGGAACTCATGCTTTTACCGCTAATGCACACCATTGAAACTTGTATTACATGAATTGGAGTCATAGCATTTTGTTCACTTTTTTCAGGAGGTGATTGCATCTCAATGGTCGGCAATTGCACAGATGTTCGTATAAGAGGCATTTCTTGTGGACCTGGCTCTGGTATCAGGTAGACTTTGGCCTCCTGGGCTCAGCATGTTTCCTAGTTGCTAGTCGAATTTACACGGTGTTGTTCGTCAGTATTGGAATCTTAGGCCAAAACGGAACTAGCAACAAGGTAGAAAAGGTGAAGCTGGATTCCTGCTTTATTTCAAACACCGCAAATGGTCTGCTGATCAAGACTTGGCTGGTAAGTGCAGTATCCATTAGTCCAGTTAGAAAAGAATCACCATGGTAGCCTAACTCAGGATAACATTGTAATGTGTGTGACTTCTGTTCAGGGCGGCTGCGGTTTTTCCCGAAAGATGAAGTTTGAGAGCATCCTGATGAAGAATGTTTCAAATCCCATCATAATTGATCAATATCAGTGTGATCAACCAACTCCTCACTCAAACCAGGTACACAAGTCTTAACTGTTTAGAGTAGTGCTTCTGATGCATAGCACAACAATATCTGAACTTTGCATGGGGAAGTCACAGACACATTTAGTCGGAGTGGAAAAGGTCAGGTTTGTCGACATCAAGGGCACGTCGGCGACAAAAGAAGCGATCACGTTTGCATGCAGCCACACACTGCCATGCAGGTCACTTGAGCTGAACAATGTTAACTTGACACTGGAAGGTGGGGGTAAAGCATCTGCTTACTGTCATATGGCGTCTGGAAAAAGCGTTGGTATTGTTATTCCAGACTCCTGCCTGGAGAAGGCCTACTTCGTTGAACAAATTCCTGGTTCCAAAATGATGGGAGATGCAGAGGAAGAAGAGGACACTGATGCTTGAAACAGAAAGTAGGTGCTTCCCTTGCTCTCCCAGGGTGCGACTGTGCGGCGCACTTCTTGTCAACTTCATTCTGGTGATGCTTATTGGGAATGGAACATTTTGTTACTAGACTATTCGTGTACTCCGGTGTATATAAAAGAAATAAATAAGAAAATGTTGTATAAATTCAAAATTGCATGTACCCTTTTATGTTTTGTGCAAAGTTACAAGTAGAAATATATTGAAGATATATACACACAATCTAAGACTAAAACTTGTATTTTGAACTAAAAACTTGTATATATTTACGATATATACATGCAAAACTTTCATGTAGAAATTTGACGTGGATTGGAGTCCTCCAATCCAAAACAAGCCCTGAGCATGGTGGATTAATTATCACAGCATGACTATATAACCTATCCATATATGTGATTTTTCTAGATTTTTTTTTTAAAACAATCTTATCAAACTTAATGTCAGTTCTGCAATCTGTATTGCCTTTGATGGATTGTGAAGCAACCTATTTTGAATTATGTGGTCATAACTAAAAACTACTTAAAGACACACCGTAAATAGTGTACATTTTCATTAGCAAAACCAAAAAAACTAAACTAAACTAAGTTTAGAGAAGCAAGAACCTAAAATCAAGGCCAACCCAGAACACCTAACCACCCAAGACCCAATTTTTGCTCACAATTCAAGTCCCCTTCCTTCCCCTCTACCATGTGTATATATATCTCACCATCTTTTCTTTGGAGGTGAAGCTTTTAATTTGCATCTCTCGGCCTTTGTCTCTGTTCTTTGGCTTGCCCTATACATTCCCATAATAAATTACACCGGGCTGTCAAAGACAGTACACCCCAAAGAAATGGTGCGCTTCGTCGCCGCTTTTCTCCTCGCTGTCGCCTTGGCGGCGGCGGCCGCCGTTGAGGGCCGTGTAGTCCATCCCATCGCCCTCCCCATCAACAGCCGCAGCCTAGCCGGCTCCGGCGGGAATGTTTTGGCAGCCACATGCGAAATGGTACCAACAAAATAATACTATGTTTTTTTTTACTTATCGTTTCAGAATATTTTTTTATAAAATGGATGTTTGTTCTATATATATTTGAAGCGAAATATAATCTTATCTTTATTAAATTTTTCATAATTATTACTCTACTTATCAATTATATTCATGCAAACAATATATTACCACAAACACAAATATTAAAGACAAAATTTTAATCCTAGTCACTTCACAAAATTGTGAAGAGAGCCAAGGCAATAACTAAAAAAGAAGAGAAAGTACAGACCATATATACAATGTATGCATCAGACAAAATTGAAACCACTAATATAGCTTTGCAAAGCATTAGAGGGCAAGCATGCCTCTTGCATGCAATTAACTTACCTAAAAACATTAGGCAAACTGATAGAAAATAATTAAGTCGTAAACTGATTTGTGTTTGTATGGATATAATTGCAGGTGCATTACAGGAAGCTGTGCCAGACCTTGACGAAGCTCCCCAAAGTGACCACACCAAAGGCATTGCTGGAGGCCTCCGTGCGAGTGGCCGCCAGCAAGGCGAAGATGACGGAGAACAGGCTAGCGGCGGCGATATCGTCGTCGAAGGGCCGCGGCGTCGCCATGGCGTCCTCGCTGAAGTCGTGCAAGGACAGCTATGAGTCGCTGATCGACTCGCTGGACACCACCCGCAGCATGCTCAGGGCCGGCGACAACCACAACAACATCATGTCGCAGCTGTCGGCCGCCGGCACGTTCGCGACCGACTGCGAGGACATCTTTGCGTCGCGGCCGGAGCTCAAGTCGCCCATCGCCGGCGCCCAGCGCCACGTCGGCCGCCTCGTCGCCAACTGCCTTGACCTGGCCGCCACCATCAAGCACTGACGGGGACACCACATACAGCCACGCATGCGAGCATCGTGTTATGTGTACGTAATTACATGCATATGCATCACAATATGCATGTATTGTGAGATAGGGTGATGTTGTAATGCGTTCGCACCTAAATATATAGAAGGCTTGAGAAAACTATGAGTTTTGTTAGAGATCTGTGATTTTTTTTTTTCAATTTTGCACGAACATTTCCTTATCATCCATCAAAATCACTATCTTCAGATTTAGTATTTTTAAGATTCACTTAATTTTTTTAGTATCAGACATAATGATTTAGTGATGAATAGTGATGATCGACGAGGAAATTAGCGAAACAAAAGTAGTGGAAGTGGTGTTGGTCTAACTATCGGGGTCAGTTGGGGGAGAAAATGAGGGGAGGGGAGGTTAACAATATATATTAAGACTTTTGTGTCAAAAAAAAATAGTGAAAAAAAGAGAAAGAGTTGTGTGAGAGTATTTTTGTTTTTTCAACTATTCTATTAGAATGTATTTGATTCCACGTTATGAATCATTCTATACATTATGAGAGAGATGTATATATTTGATTATCTTCGTTCTATATCACCCATCTTAAATGAGATGATCGGAGAATATTCTCTTAATATGTCGGACTAACTCATCTCTTGTTTTTACGTCGGACCAACTCGTTCCACATTTGTTAATTAAGGTGATTAGTATTATATTAGTGTTGATTAATATTAATTAGTATTGGTTAGTGATAATTATGTTTGTAGTGATTAGCAGTAATTAGCGTTATGGTTGTACTGATTAGTGGTAATTAATGTTAAATTAGTACTAATTAGTTATTTGTTAATGATGATTAGTGTCAAATTAGTGATAATTAGTATTATATTGTACTACTTAACATTAATTAATGGTAACTAATCTTAATTCATTAACATCTATTTATCATGGGTTAATTCATCCTACCACCAAATCAGATCCAAGATTACCTTATTCCACACTAACTAAACACATCTCTTGATTCATTCCATAACACACTATTCATCTCATCCATTTTCATCTCATTCAAAATGATTGATCCAAACAAACACATCATCAATCTTTTTAACACTAAATTAATGAAAAAACAGTAAGATACGAGAACATACAAATTGAAACCTACATAGACATAGCTCTTACGTCAATATTCAAATAACATATAAGTTTTTGCAAAACTTTAAAATCACATATAAGTCTCGTGCAATTTATTCTTTAAATTTTGTACTTTGCCAATATTCTTTTTTATCTTACAAAAATTTGCCTACATAGACATAGCCCAAATTAACAAGGAACGAAAAGGTGCTTCTAATTAAAAAATATATTTTACAAATAATAAGAATACGGACTAAAATTTAGTAACCAAACATAATAATCTAAACACTTTTTTTTTCTTCTTTTACCCTAAAAACTTAGGAAACAAATCCAACCGTAGATGCCCCCTGGGGTGCTCGACGTTGATGTTACTACCAATCAACGGCACCGATGACGCGACAGGGACTCCGTGGCCACATCCTCCTTCGTGGCAAGGCAATTCGCAGACGGATGCACCGATCTACGCACTGGAATAGGAGATCGGCGGCGGCGGCGCAGCGGGAGAGACGGAGGAGAAGAAGATGGCGGGCACGCTGTCGACACTGGACGACGACATCGTCCGCGGCATGGCCATCGGCGCAGTCTTCACCGACTACGTGAGCTCCTCCTCCTCCTCCTTCCCCCCCCCCCATTACAGAAATCCTCGAACAGCTTGTTTCTTGGATGGTTTTTAAGCCGCGATGAGCTCGAACTAAGTACAGGGAAAAGCTAATCCGCGGATGGATTTGTTCGAATCGAGTGCAGGTTGGGAAAATAAACTGCCTCGATTTCCACCGCAAGGAGGATCTCCTCGTCACCTCCAGCGAGGACGACTCCATACGCCTCTACAACATCACAAGCGCAACGTGAGTAATGCTGTGTTCTTGACACAAGGATATGCACAATCAATTCTGTGTTCTTTAGACCTTGGTGTACAAAATTACAGCATCTGGGTGAAAGATAGTTTTGAGTTCAAGCTCTGCACGGGTGCTAGGATTCCACTTTGTTTCTTGTAATTTAGGTGTTGCATACTAAGTTAACCATTGTGTAAATTTTCTGCTTTGTTGGTGCCTAATGGTAGAACTTGATGGCTATGGTTTTAGGTTGTTGAAGACTACTTATCATAGAAAGCATGGTGCTGACCGTGTTTGTTTTACTCATCATCCAAGTTCCATCTTATGCTCATCAAGATATAATCTGGAGTCAGCAGAGTCGCTACGTTATCTTTCATTGTATGACAATCGATGTTTAAGATATTTCAAAGGACACAACGAAAGGTGTGCTATTTTTTCTTGTTCTTGTTCTTGTTTGTAGTAACAGGTTTGAGGGATAACAGAACTTGTGCTTTTGGCAAATGATGAAAGACACTTTTGAATTTCATTTCAGGGTCGTTTCGCTATGTATGTCGCCTGTCAATGATAGTTTTATGTCTGGATCACTTGATCATAGTGTCAGAATATGGGATCTTCGTGTAAATGCTTGCCAGGTTGGACAACCAATCCTTAGAAAAACTTCTTGATGTGATTATGCTTTGAAGTAGCTATTATTCTGCATTCTGGCATTTAGCAGATGAAAAATAACATTCATCCTCTGAGTGCATTTCATGCTTACTCTTTTAGAATTCAGGGTATTCTGCGTTTGCGTGGTAGGCCTTCTGTTGCATATGATCAGCAGGGACTTGTTTTTGCCGTAGCAATGGAGGGAGGTGCTATTAAGTTATTTGATTCTCGGTCATATGACAAGGTCTGTATTGGTCTTTGATCTGTGTTGAATGCAAAAATCACATATTTTTAGAAGGTGTTTGAAATATTAATCTTGATAAATAAATCCAATTTCAGGGTCCATTCGACACCTTTTTGGTTGGAGGAGATACAGCTGAAGTTTCTGACATCAAATTTAGCAATGATGGCAAATCTATGCTTTTGACAACAACTAACAACCATATATATGTTCTTGATGCATATGGAGGGGATAAGGTTAGTTCTTTGCACCATCATAATCAAGAACTTTCTTCAGATATTGAACTAGAAAGTGCACCTATTGAAGATTGTGCAAATTTTATGTGATCTTATCATTGAAATCTTGACATCCTTGTATTAATCTTGAATTTTGGTCACCTTGCAAAATGGTTTTTTGTTTATCTTTCTTGTTCTTTTTTTAAGTCCAAGTGTTTCAGTTTTTTTTGTAATTCATTTATATCTAATATTAATTTGCAGAGGTGTGGCTTTAGTTTAGAGCCATCTCCCAATGTAAGTACTGAAGCTGCTTTCACTCCAGATGGTCAATATGTTATTTCAGGTAAGACGCTATGCTTATTTTTTTTTATTTGACATCTAAATTAGGATACATTCTGATTTGTATCAATGCACAACAAATTACCCACATGTATACCAGTGGTTGAAAAGCTTATAACAATATCTAATTAGTTGATGTATCAACAATTAACCAGATAACATATTTCCTCATCAGCATTTGTTGCAAGCAAGCAAATAGACTTCATGATATATTTTTAGCCTCTTCCATGAAGACAGAACCGGCAAAGAATTAGTCATGATGTTCTTTTGCTTCAAACCTGTGTTTAACACTTTAACCATTGACTACTAATCTGAATAGCAATACTTTGTCAGCATGAGAGAGGCACTTGATTGAGCTTTCATTTCTAATAAAAAACCATACCAAATGAACATTGTCTGGTATGTTGTCCATTTGTAGATAGAAGAAACCTTGGAAATTTGATTGTGAGAATATTCTTTCTTTAAATAATGATTGGCATAGCATAGTGGAAACTTGTTGAAAACAATGTATGGGTTGATTTTGCAGGATCTGGTGATGGGACCTTGCATGCTTGGAACATCAATACAATACAGGAGGTGCTCTTTTTTTAAATCATGCTTTTAGTGTGCTGTCCAGTGTCTAAGATGCATATTTCTTTTTCAGATAGCTTGTTGGAGCAGTCATATTGGCCCTGTCACTGCTTTGAAGTGGGCTCCTCGTCGTGCTATGTTTGCAACTGCATCAACTGTCCTTGCTTTCTGGATCCCCAACCAATCCAATCCGAATTAGGTGCCTGGAAAAACAAAACATGGAATGTGAGAATATTCTTACTCAACAAAAACTTATATCTTGTTCTTTCCTGCACAATACAGGTATTATGTATTATTTATTATCATTGTTTTTTTCATCAGTGGGAGCAATGATATAAGTCCCGGTAGATTCTGTTTGGAGTGCTTCCTTTCTTATTTTATCTCACAAAATATCCTGCTTTTTAAGTCTCTTTTGCTTCTATTGTTATCGCACCTACAATTGTTTGTTTGGCCATATCGTATCCCTTTTGTTTTTAACTGGAGCTTCAGGGTAAATGAAGATTGTAAACTTTTGATTCCGTTTGCTATTGACATAAGTAAAGATGAGTATAACCAGACGCTATCCGAATGCATTATTTTGTTCACAAGTCTTGGCATGGTCTACCCCGGTTTCTGTGTGCCTTTTTTATCTTCTGCAGGCTATTACTGTTCATAATTGAAAATCTGGCTACACTTGTTCCAGATTCTTTCAGGCTGTTGTGGTAAGTCACAGAACAGGGTCACATAATGTTAGAAGCATAATGCTGCTCATAATTGCAAGGTTAAGAAGCCAATGTTCTCATTGGTATAGCTCCTGGGTTTTGGATCCCTAATATTCTTCATACTGCATTATTTCGAACAACAAACACTAATTATATCCTAAAGATGTGATTCCATGGTGGGCTTGGATGAGAAAAGGACATTTCTTTTGGTTTATCCTTTGCTTCCTTCAGACTGAACTGATCCTGATGGTTCAGGAAAGCAAACGAATGGAACTACTTTTTTGAACTTGTGATTACTTCAACTATAAGTTCAAGCTAAGATTTTCTTGTTTGAGTTTTTTGAAAAATAGGTCCTGTAATTTTTTCATGAAACTTATTTTTGTTAGTGGATTTAGTTGTAGAGACAAATAAAATTTTTGGTAGTTAAACCATAGATCTCATATAATAAAATTGCATTTTCTTGAAATACAAGATCCAAACAGTTGCCTATGATTCAACAAGTTTTGCCTCTACGTAAAATATTTCCAGTTTCCTTGATATTTATACGATTCTATAATACCTTAAGACACTGCTTAAAAATGAAAAGCCTGGAGGACAAGGTTAACATTCGAAATAAACCCGACATTCACTTCTCAAATTAAGAACAGAAAAGACAGTATAGGATGCAAACAAGAAAACTACCGATATAATGTCTCATCTCACAACACAAGAGGTTCATCAAAACCCGAAATAGCACCATCCTGCATTATTATCCGGAACAGCAAGGTGCAAGATACAAACAACAATTACAAAAAAATAATAAAAAAAAGCGGCAAATCGCCTTTTATCCATCAAGAAAGAAACCATGGAGCAGCTTCGCTTCCAAGAGCACTCTACTTCTCTCTCTTGTAGATCTTGTGCAAGAACGACTTCAAAACATTCTGAACCGCGACGTTTGGCTGGGCTTCGATATCCGCAATCAACTGCTTGTAACTCCCATTCTCGTATTCATGAAAAATCACCTACATTGAATAATAAGTAAATTACAGAAAATATATTGGCGGCATAATGTCAGATATTGTCCTAGTTTATTAATATGACAAAAAATTGCATTATGTCAAGAAAATAAAACAAGGATGCGAAGGTACACATCAACGACATCGGCTGCAGGTCTTGTTTATAAAAAAATTTTCATGCCAGCATGTTGTCATAATAGCATGTTTTATAATCCATAGATTATAAAGAATCATTAATACGAACCTCTAGACTGAGTTCTTTATACAAAGCCTTCACTTTTGCGACATTGGCTGGATCTTTCTTACCATAATTTTCCTGTATATTGGGCATAAAGAATTTAGACAGCACTCTTCAGACTGTTGGAAAGGGGTATGGATGGAAACAGGGCTTACAAATAGAATGCACTTTTGGCTCTCATCAGCACGCTCGAGAGCTTGCACAACTAGCCAGGAGCACTTGAAATCTTCAATGTCAGTTCCGATCTATGATAAGATGATGATATTTTGATCAAATCACAAGAGCTTATAAAGAAAAAATAAAGCATCAACTGCAATCAATATAATAACTGATATTCCTTCGAGCTAGTACAACAGGCAGGTAAATTTGCTAACCTTGCCAATAAATTCAGGATCACCAAAACAATCTAGATAATCATCCTGGAAGAAAAGAATCATATGAATACAAGATAGAATAATGCATGTGGCAGCGAAATGTAAGACAGTTCATATTATAATTTGTAGAAAAGACAAGAGTTACCTGAACTTGAAAGTATGTTCCCATTTCAACAAGAATGTTCTTCACATCACCAAAGTTGCTCAAATTCTCACCAGAAAGCAGCAATGCACATGCAACCTTCGATGAAGCAGAATATCACTACTATTGACATCTACAATCAATCGTCAACAAGGGGGTAATATAAAAATAGAAGGTCAATTTGAAAACACTAGACTACACCTGGGCATGTTACTTACAGAGCAAATTTGTCCCCATTTTTAGCAATGGTATATGTTGTCTGCAACAATTAGCTACCGTAGGCATAGTAATATACATGTTGCTACATGGCTGCTATAATCATTAAATTATAGTAACATATGAGTTCTGTAGCAAATGCATCATTAGCCTGGCAACCAATCAGTTACCAAATCCACTAGTAACCAATTGCTACATGCAATACATGCTGTTGCTACCAAAGTGGGTATAAACTTGCTATTTTATACTCAGGGTATAGCCTAGTGCTACTCATGTTTATTTACCGGCAGATAGAATGAATAGTAGGCTGTCTTGTATTGAACAATGCGGCGGTGACTGCAAAAATGTCAATCGTTCCAAATCAACAATCAACAAGAAACTATATTCCAAATCTGAGCTATCAAAGAAATAGAACACAAGCGATTCATTATAAAATCACAGTGAACATTCTGAGAAGAAAACTTAAGGTCCTAAGAATAGACACGATAAACCAAGCAAGCAAAGCTTTTTGAAGTTATTACAGCACTAACTTACACTGCTATAGTATATTTAGTTAGATCTTTCTCTCCCTCGTGGGTTGTGATTAGGTCTAGCAATTGCCCTGAAGCTGTCTTGAACTCAACCTAGAAAAACAAGAGAAAATAATTAGCTACCCGAAACAAAGCATACTGTAAGCTTGGTGTGAACATAAATGTACATCAGAGGATATAATTACCTCACTGAATAAATCAAGCATATCAACATAATAAGGTTTTCCCTTAAAATGACGGTGAAGGATTCGCGAAATATGGTTGCGAAGGATAATCCCATCATTTACAGCAATTAGGCCAACCTATTGAAAAACGAAGGACAAAATTGGGAGATGACATGTGGAAAAAGAAGTACGCCTCAGTACTCTCAAACCAAGTATATCAGTAACCTGAACCTTTTGAAATATAATCTTTGTACATCCATTAAAGTAACAAACTATATAAATAATGTGGTATTCAAAAAGCAGAATTTGCTGCTCCACAAACCTGAGGGACCCTAAACCAACAGGGCTGGCCACGACGAGTGTGGGAGTCATCCATGATATCATCAAGCACAAGGAAATAAGCTTGAAGCTGTAAATGATTTAGAATCAACAACAGCACTAACTTAGGGGAGCAACTTCAATTGCCTGACAGAACATCCTCCAGAACAATATAGAGGAGAGAACATTACCCATTCAATGCACCAGCCAAGAGTGCAGGCAAGAAACATCTCCTCCTCACTCAGAACATCTACACCTTTCAACAGCTTATAGCTATCGACCACGGAGAGCCCACGGTTACACTTTCCTATCATTAGCAACAACAGTGAATCAGAAAATCACTTCTATGTTCTTCCTATCATCTCAAATATATTAGTCAAAATCATCTTCGCACCTCCTAGTACATTGTAGTCCAGCATCTGCTCCAAAGAAGAGAAATGAGTTAAGTAAAAGCCTAAATCCATAATGCACTAACCCCAATAGCAGTAATTGAAAAAAGAACATGATCAGATACAGTATAAATCAAGTTATCAAGTTCCTGTGGATTTTCTTCTGCGGCATACATATCACAAGCATTAAACATTATGTGGTTGATCCATTGGAGTGACTTGTCCTACAATTACGCTCGGCAGCCAAACAAAGAAAAAATAACACAACATCTACAAGTTAACAATAATTACAAACAATCTAACCAGCTTATCCATTAAAGGTCAAATTTTGCTCTGTTTTACATATAATTCACCTCCAACAGTTCCACACAACCTGAAAAATCACATTTTTCAGCCATCTTTTATCTACCATGTTGTTCACTTCCGAAAAACAACCGAGCGGCCTAACTTATATATTCGAAAATAACAAAATTCGCACATTCCATTCTAACTTGGAATTTGCCTTGTACAACCAACATACCTACAAAACGCAATCCACCCAATTCAACTGAAGAAAAGCTCCTTGCTTTTCTTTCGTTACTTACTGATCCGTCTCATCGTAACCTGTACAAATCCAAAAGGAACAAAAAAGGCAATTATTTCTTCCTTTATACTGATTATTCAGACCTCACAAGCAATCCAACGTGTCCCATATACTAAACATAACACGAACCGAGAGAACTCATTGATCCGGCCTCAAATCTGAGAAGCCCAAACACCCCAGAAACAGAAAGAGAAAATAAAGATTGAAGCTTGATGCAAGCATGCACGTATCCACCCTAACCAATTAGATCAAACCAGCCAAGAAACATCAGAGCAAAGAGAAGAGAAAGAAAGCATTACGCGGTCGATCCATTGGTGCGACTCGTCGGTGAACTCGAACTCGGGGTCCTCCAGCATCTCCTCCTTGAGCTTCTTGTAGATCTGCTTGAACGCCTCCTTGATGTCGCCACCGGCGCCATTCCCCACCACCGAAGCCGTCGCCATTGCTCCCTGTCACACAGGCAAACGAGGGAGACGAGAAGAATTGTAGACGCAGGCAGTTACTCCTCTGCACAAATTTGGGAAGAAAGGAGGAAGCCATGTGGGCGGCGGCTTATTTTAAGGGCGAAGCTGGCTAAGCTTCGGCTTCTGTAATAAGCTGGTTTAACTGAAGCTGTAACTTCTAAACTAAAAGAAATCTCTTAGACCGGTTTAGTTTATTTGTGATCTTTAATTAAAATGGTATTTGAAATGAATGAGAAGTGTAAGAATTTTAGAGGATTAAAACTTATGAAACTTCTATAGGATATTTGGAACAAAGAAATAGCACTTCAAAAGTCGTCAGAGATTCTTTCAGAATAAATTTTCCCATGAGAATTTTGGAGAAAAATAAAAGGTCTAACTTCATTGAAAATATTGTTATGGAAAATTACACTCTCTCCAAATTTCCTATAATTTTTTTGAATAATCTAAACATCTATTTTAGACAATTCCCGCAATTCAGAATTCTAATGAATTCAATAGAACATGTCATTCCTATATTTTTTTTGTTCTTATATTTTTTTCCTTAGTATTCTAAACAAACTAAAAAAATTTATATTTATAAAATGTGTTCAAATAAATTGAATGTTTTTACTATATGCCCATGGCTAGCCACATTATAAGGCGCGAGATCCGATCGCGACACAGTAATCTGAGAGATTGCACCCATTTGTTTTTTAAAAAAAATTATCTTTTATTAAGCCAAAAAAAAAGATAGATAAAATAACGATGCTTAGTTTATGTTATGGACCCACAGATCCAGATCGGGTTGGACTAATTAAACTTAGAGAAATAAATTATTTTTTTTCTTTTTTCCAAACAAATGACATCCGATTATTCGAGCAAAATCTAAGAGTTAGGAATTTTGATGGTATAATCTCCTGATATGGTTGTTTGTTGTGTCAACTTCTCCGACCTATTGAAGCACTAAACTTATCGTAAGTTGTCTTTAAGAGGAGTTTAGTCAAGTCAATAACTCATATTTATAATATGTTAAGCACTTTTCTCTATATACATTCATCACGATCTGTTTTGCATCATGCTAGTAAGTAGCTTATCACGTGTTGTTTGGTGGACAATGACAGCTAATGCCTGTACAAATTTCGCTTAATTAATTGTCCCATCATTATCATGCCTGCGAGTTTTTAGTTAGAGTTAACAGGCAACTACAGTTTGAGCATAATTGTAATGTCATGCCAATGATTTTAACTTTTAGTTTTTTCAGTTTTTAGAGGGTGTTGATTGTCAAATTAAAAGTATTTAGTAGCATGACAATATTTTTAATTTTTTTCACAGTACAGTTGCATCTGATAAATGTATAGTGCCTTTCTTTTTTAAAAAAGCTTCAAGAGGATACGACAAACGTACAGCCTGGACCACGTGCATGTCGTGTCCAAGCAAATGTCGCTATTTGGAGTGTTTTGAGTTTATCATGTGGTACTACTGTCAGTGCAAAAGTCTCATCACTGGATAGAACATTTTGCATGTCCCACAAATCTTAACAACATGGGGCAAATCACTGTATGCTATAGAAAATATGCTAATTAACCATAATATGGAATAATTAACTCAATACTATTGCAAAATTGATAAATTAATAAAATATCACTGATTGTGAGGATGAGACGTAGAATTTAAACACATATATTACTGAAATAGTCAACAATATTTTACTAAATTCACAACTTTAATATTAGTATGACACTAATTCTCTCAAATAAATGTTTGCTAACTGAAAATAAATTGTTTTATGATGATGCCAATCTAACATGATGTGGCGGCATAGTCATAACATTTCCTTCTCCAAAAATGCAACTATTCTATTTAGAATTATTCTTTTTGTTTTCAAATATATGTTGTTTTGATATTTAGCACAGAAAACAAGATATGAGAAAAAAAAATTATAGTAATCTCATTTAATATATTTTATTAATATCTCTCCTAATTTTCAAAGTCATATATTTATCTTATCAAAATATTAAATAAATGTTATATAGAAAAAAATAATGTACAAATATGTCTCAAAATTATAAGGTGACATATATTTAAAATAAAATTAAAATGATATATATTTGAAAATGAAAAGAGTAATTGATTTCCAGTGCCACCCACCTAATTAATTGATTTTAGATGATTTTTTTTTTTTGAAACATAGGACTTTTTGGTGGCACGGAGCAAAATTTTCGCAGTGCATTTGAAACACATAGCGACAAACTGACATACAGCTCGGACCACGTGCCAACCCTGCAGGGCTGAGGAGATGCTTTGGAGTGTCGTTCTTGATCAAGCTAACGTTGGTGTTGATTTTATGTAATTTACGAGTATATTTAGTGAGAATTTTTTTAAGACAGTAGAACGTGAATTTGTGATTTGAATCATCCGATTAATATGAAAATTAATCATATTCATCAATTTTTTTATAAAATATCAATATTGTCAATTTTTTTGGATGCTAACAACGTTAATATCTTATAATTAAACAAATGATAATTTTTTATATAGTGATTAAATGACTAAGATAAGAGTTTATATATTTTTATTTTAAGAAGAGTTTTCACTTGATACACTCACATATTATCTATATACTAATTTTGTACAAATGAACAAGTACAATACGCATATTGTACATCCGCTTGTCAGCGTTTTGAACTCTCTGTCTATCAAGTAAAAAGGTGCGAAAGGAAAGTTTGAAAGAGATGTTGAATCACAAATTATTGTTTCGTTAAGGTTTTGTAAGATTTTGAAGTATGTAGAATTTCTCACTATATGTTTCCGATTTTTTTACTTGCCTCGATGTCAACCATCGAAATTTTGATCAGATAGTTAATAGATACATAATGACTCTTGATTTATAAGCATGATTTATAAGACAGAGAATCCAAGATTCTCAGTTTGCTTGCTGGGTCTATGGCTGGTCCAATCCGATTGTCAACAGATCCGTACATATACATCTCAGGGTTGGCAAGAATAGTAAGGTTTAATGCATGTGCCAATAGGCCCCTCTACATTAGCTGATTAGCATGTGTAATTTGTGGAACTGTACTTGTCCCACTAATTAAGACTCCAATTCTGTTAAAAGTCGCTCCTCCTCACCTTTCCCCAAAGCTTCAGATTTGTATTTTTTGTTTTAGAGAAATAAATGCATGTGCTTTTCTTTTATTTGGGATTATAAATTAATAGTTTAGATCAAAATAGAAGAAAATTATATAATTTTTCACAAGATAATAATTAATTTAATTTTATCTTTCATATCAATTTAAACTATTTAAATTTTGATTGAGTTAGTAAATTTTTTTAAAAAATCACTCTTTATCTGTACTTCTCTAGATCTGAGAATACTAATCACAACTACTAGTACCTCCCCTCCCAACTCTCCGGCATTCCAAAATGTCCCCAGCAACTGTTTTTTTAAAGTAAAATGTTATCTCAACCTCTAAACAAATTTTTGTTTTATCCCAAAATCTTATAGTTATAAGTGTTAAAGATATCTACCTATTTGGTTATGATTCTTATATAATTTTGGTTAAAACTCTAGTATTGTATTTGATTAGAACTTTTCTATATTAACATATATGTTTTTGTTAAAATTCTTCTATATTGGTCTATATATAAGTATATTGGTTTACAGTAATATTATTATGATATTTTCTCTTAAATTTAACATGATATCAAAAATTAAGATCCACAAAACCCTAAATTTAATCCCCCACCATCCATTCACCACTCTCGGGAGGCAGCGACAACCACAAAACTCCTAAGGGCTGTGCTTAAGAAAGTTCTTTGTTTTTCTTTACTCTGCGTATGCCTCTGCTTGTCTCTGCGCAAGAAACGTAAAGAGAGGGATTCAAACCCTCAGCGCGCCATCACCGAGGCAGTAGTAGTTCCTTGGGTTTGTTGTGCGCGCGTCCGTGCGCTCGTTTCTCTGGCGTCGCGTTGCGTTGGTGTATTTGGTTTCGATTTGTTTGTCTCTTCTCGGTATTGATAGTGTTGATCCCGTGGATGTCTCCATGCCTCATCGTGTTCTCTGCTCTCCGGGTTCCGGCATGACAATCAGCTCACATGGTCGTCGCCAGACGCGCGATTACTTGCTTCTCCTTAGCCGATGATCTTGGTCAAGCTCATCATTGTCTGCTAGGCATCAACGGCGCTGATCCCGTCACCATGCCTCGTTATGTTCTCGTATCGGTTTTCTCTAGTGTTTTTGACACTTGCGAAGCCACCAAACTGCCACCCGCCATTGTCGCTCGGCTCTACCACTTCCATCGTCACCGTTGCTACCCTGATGTGGCTCTGGTTTGATTAGTTTTGGTTCTGGTTTGTTTGGGCTCGTTTGGCTCTGATTTGGCTATGATTGAACTAGTTTTGGTTCTAGTTTGTTTGGTCTCGTTTGGCCTCGATTTGACCAAAGCTTATTCGTTTGACCAGTTTTGATTCTGATCTGTTTGAGCTCGTTTGGCCCTGATTTGACCAAAATTTGTTCCTTTGATCATGGCTATATGCATGTTTTTGATCATGGCTATTGGCTATTGATTAGTTTTTGGTTGTCACGACTTAGTCTTCTTACTATTTTGTCATTATTGACTCGTCATTCATAGTTTCGCTCATTATCTATAGCTTATTATTGTCTCATTATCTGCAACTGCGTTTACTATTTGTTGTATTGCTGATTGTTCCTCTACTCTTTCATTTGTTGCTGCAATCTTCTTCCTTTGGGTCTTTCGCCTTCAAATTTTTTAACATATTATAGTTTTCTCTTTTTTAAACTCAAATTTGCTTTTGTCGTAAGTTTGAAAGGGAGTGTTAAAAATATATATATATTTAGTTATGATTCTTATATAATTTTAGTTAAAATTCTATTATTATATTTGATTAAAATTTTTCTGTATTGATCTATATATTTTTAGTTAAAACTCTTCTGTATTGACTTATACGTAGATCTATTAGTTTATAGTAATATTATTTTAGTATTTTTCTTAAATTTAACAGTAAGTAATGCATACATTTGAGTATCATGTCATCTATTTAATGTGTAATACCTGTGAGATTGTGCAAATAATTTTTACTCGATCTTCTTTCCGTGTTGTTTCGTCGCAATTTGTATACATCATCGAACCATAGTTATAGGGCCGTGCCGTGTCCTGTTGTCACCGCACTAAGCCGATCGTTCCGCGATTGGACGGCCTTGAGCTGTCAGTGACACATTTGAGGCCGCGGGGAGCCATCGGTCTTTCTTATTTGCTAATTTTCGTTTTAGAACATAGCTACTAAAAGATCCGGTACGGCCCGAGCTACTGCATTCCCGATGGGATGAGGCGCCGAATAGACATCACCGCGCCGTGGCAGCGCAGGGCCCTGCGGAGACAGCGGTCATGTTGTACCCGAGCACGTAGCCGACGGGCGGGACGAAGCAGAAGAGCAGGAGGGAGACGAGGAAAGGGAGGGAGTACACGACGGCGTTCCCCGCAAGCAGGCCGGCGTAGAGCGCGCACAGTATCGGCGCGACGCGACGTCCAACACCCCACACGTTGCCCATCACAAACCGTGTCGCGAAGAACAGCTCTAGGAACGCCTGTGCTTTGTCCATCAGGTACGGCGACACGCTACTTGGAGCATCATCGGTGGCCTGCATCTCGGGTTGTCAAGTTGTACGCCACGACCCACTCCTGTTGCGGTCACCCGGGCCGCTCCTCGTCGGAGGTGACAACAATGGCGGTGATGACCTCGGCCTCGGCCTGCTCTCTTACTGGTACACCTGCCTCGGGAAGATGAACCACGTCGCTCTCGAGACATGCGCCACAGCGCCCAACAAGATCGCCAAGAGGAGGCCGCTGCTTCTGCACACTGCCGATCGTGAGGGTGGCGGAATTTGTGATGGCATGGTTGGTTGGTGCAGGGACGGAGGGAGAGGGGGACTGGCCGGCCGGTAGCCGGTTGGGTCTGAGACGGTGACCAACGGCCTTGCTTTGGCGTCAAGAGTGGATGGGGAAAACTGTACAACGGTTGGCCTAGGGACGATTACAAACCGCCCCTTCCCGCTGCATACATATATCTTCTTGGCTTGTGTTTTGATTTTGTTTAGGTCGGAAGCAAGACGAAGGTATCTGACCCAGCGGCTGAACTAGGGGTGTAGGTGCAAGCCCCAGCTTGCCTACGCTACTCGTATATTCTATATTACACCCATATTTGTTATATAAAATATACATAATTATTTTTGTTTAGTCCGCTTTATATTTATCTATTATAATGTAATTTTCTTGTAAATATTTTTTTTTATTCCGCCACTACTCACGCTTAGCCGAGATTAACCAACCGTTATGTATAATTGGATTTTGGTCTCGTCGGTTAAATAGTTTTTTTTTAGAGTCTGTTATTTAGCAAGCTACTGGATAATTGGAATTAGAAACTCCATTACTTATTACATCTATGATGCTCTAAGGTTTGAACATAAAATTTTTGGATCCCGAAGACCATGTTTGGATGAGATTCAGTTTCAATTTAAAATTGTTAGGAAGTTAAATTCTCCCAAACATGATGTATATAGGAGGACATTTTAGAGAAAATTAAAGGTCCTCTCATTCAACTTATTTGAGAAATTTTTAGAAACTATTTTAAAGAGAAACTTAAACTCTCCTAAATCTGGGCCGGAGTTTCGTCTTCAAAACGGTGGTGTTCTGTGATCCTGAGAGGTGGGCTGTATCATATATTGGGCCTGGATCACATTTAAGCTAACATGAGAGATGATTCAGAGTTGGGCGCATTTTTTCCTGGCCCAGTGATCCAGGCCCATGACACGCGACATGGACGGGCCAGTTATGTCAATGGATTAGTCCAGTCGGAGTATCATATCCACGGCCATGCATTAGCTGGTAGCCTCGTAACATGAGACTAATGCTTGACATGTGCGAATAGTGAGCCGGCCAGTCCACCGAATTTGTTCGAGCCTAATTAATACTAGCATTTAACATCAAAGATCCAAAGAGGTGTATAGTATTAGATTGAGAGATTACAGTCCATATCTGAATAGTTCCATGTCTAATAACATCTATGTAAAAAGAAAAAAATACAAGTTGTTCAGTAAGAAATTGTGTTTGAGATTGGCATCCAATCTTGATGTGAACACCCGTTTAGCAAAGATCCATAGTAGGTCAATATCTATCCTAACTGGTATTCGTTTTATGCTAGAACACATGGGTATTGATTGGCCTTTGTTAGTATCCTGCGCTATCCATCCACAGCCCGTGTCCACCACACATCTGATGGCAGGACAGGTGCCAATTCGTGTACATGAAAAAGACTTATCCTCATACAAACTGCAGCATCCAGCGCGGGGACTAAGCCCAAGATATATATATACGGCCCTGTTTTACTTAGCTGTATTTTTTTAAAGCTAATTTTGGGGTCTACAGTATACAAGTCTAGAAAACTGATTTTTAGATAAGATCAAAAAATTGTTTAGAAGAAATATAGCTTATGAGCTTATGAGAGGGTATTTGAAGTGATTGGATCATATGGGGTGAGAAGTCAAAAAAAAAAAATGAAGAATGAAGAAAAAGACACATCATCATTACTTCAACTTCTTTTTATTAGTGGAGAGTTTGAGTTTCTAAGAGAAATATCTGTGAGAAATCACCTGTTTGACTTTAGTTTTTTAAAAAAAGTTAAAACTAAAATTAGACGAAATAGACCCTAAAACTAATGCGCGTTGTGACTGCAAAACCATGTTCCGCAATTTTTAGATGTCTACACGTTTCTTGTAAATACTCTGGATATCTTCTACAGAATTTTTTTATACCATTTAATTTTGGTGCAATCTACGTCAAAAACTGAAGTTAAAACTCGGCGAAGGAGCCCCTAAAACTAATCATGCACGTCGCGGTTGTGAAGCTGTGTTCCGCGACCTTTAAGATATCCATGTTTTTCTGGTAAATAGTCTAATCATCTCTTTCAAATTTGTTTTATGCCACCTTTAAGATATCCATGTTTTTCTGGTAAATAGTCTAATCATCTCTTTCAAATTTGTTTTATGCCATTTAACTTTGGTGCAATATGCACCACACCATTGAGTTTTGGAACATTTTTGTTAGTATCATTGAAAACTCTGTGTCTAATGTTAGTATCATTGAAAACTCTCTGTCTAATGTCACTGAGCAGATTAAAATACATTTGCTTAGTGCAGGGGGATAATGACTATAAAAAAAGCAAAAAAAGTTTAACGATAATTACGGAAAAATCAAAAACTCAGTGATACATTTTATTATACATCAAAATTCATTAGTATAAGAAATTTTTTTTTAAAAAAAAATCAGTGCCAATGCAGGGCCTAGAGGCATCCACCTTTTGGAAAGCACATAGAGGTTGCCATAACCTTTTTTTTTTTTTTGTGGGGAAAAGAATCTTATAGTAAGACTGAAGAAAAGGCACAGATCTTTTACTCGCAAGGACATTTGTGATGTGGTCGGCTTACTGGCTATGAACAGAAGAATTAAATTTTGCATTGGTGCGCATTGGCATTAAATTCTTTTTCGTGTGCAGTACGTGTTAGTAGTACAGGTGTATGTCCATCGAAAAACTGAAAACGAGATGGCATGACCAGTCTTTTTCTTGAAACGTTAAGCTAAAATGATGCCAGTGACGTTGAAGCAAGGAAATAAAAGAGCACATCTTTTTCTCACTGGGAAAATCGGACATCCCCTTGGCCCAAAGAGAGTGAGATACAAAATAAGAAGAAAATGATGACATATAGCATGGACGGAAGCAAGCGTTTTGTTAGATTATTTGAGATAGTATTTTGCCGGAGAAAAATTCAATCGGCGAACTTTTACTTACAGGTCTATAGTAGGTTACCATTCCATCTTAATTAGATGGTTTGAATAAGTCCAATTATATATTTTATATGTTGATATAAGTGGCTTATTCTGATCATCCATTGTCTTTAATTGGGTGATTTTTGAAGATTTGTTAGATGTCTCCTCTGTATGAAACTTTCTACTAATATTTTTGTCCATATACATATAATTAGATGACCCCATAGAATTGAAAAACACATACAAATATTCTTTGTATTGTTCTAAAGTATGGTTTACTAAAAAAAATGTGTGTATTGTATTTCTATTTCTCACCATCTCGTTTCTAAGCATCCTTGAACCAAAACTGGCCCTTATCATTGGAAATGGGTAAATTAAAATACTGAAATATTATTGACTTGAAAGTGAACTGCACACATGCACATTTCTTTTCGTCCCAATTTTTTTCTCTAATTTTACTTTTGCCAATTCCCCTTTCCCCTCACACTTGCCACTTAGGAGCCCACCATGCCACCATTGTTGGGGCTTATTCTCAAATCTAGTTTTCAATCGTCAGATCAATATAAACTACACTAATCAAATATTAGTGACTAGATCCTATGTTGAAGATGAGTCTTTTCGAATACATGATATTCTATTAGATAAGCTGCTAGGGAGAATGAGAATCAACAAAAAAAAAAAAAAAAAAAAAAAAGAGCCAAAAGTTAAAATTAACAAAGTTGAAAAAAAAAATCATAGTCTAAAACCGGAGAAATTCAATTCGGAGATCCAATCAAATATTTTCTGAAAGCTATCTTTCCTCACAATTGTCATCACAAAAGTTTAATGGAGAAAGCGATTTTTTCATGCTTATTGATACAAGCTATGACAAGATGGAGCACTTACACTGGACAAAAAAATAAAAATTAATCAACTTAAAATTTTCTAATTTGGAAAGCTGAAAAATCAACTTCAGCTAGTTGTGTTCATGTTTCCATACGATCATCTAGGCGTCTAAGTATTCAAATATTCTCGCAAAATAAAAAAAAGTCATTTAACTTAGCACTGAAGTCAATGATCCGCACGGCCTTGATTATGATTAGCAAACCAATGTATGATCGGAAGTTTAGGGTTCGTTTTCTCCATATCCCATCATGAATTGACTTGACTGATGAAGAACGCAGCAGTGAGGTTAGCTGAAACAAGGGCACAAAATTGTAAGATAGACACATCTCCATGCACAAACTATATAACTTCAAATATATCACTCAGATCACTATTAGAAAAAAATCCAATCTTTAGTTTTTGTTTTTCGAATTTTTTTTTCCTAATAACCCACAAAAAAAAAAAACAAATTCAAAAAATAACTCATACCTTTTAAATTTTGCAAAAATGATCCTCAATCGCGAAGTGGGCCGCGTCTTCAGTCGTTAGCCCAATTATTGACTAAAAATTGCATAAATATTTGCGGGGGTAGGATTTAAAACGCGGTCTCTCCGGAGGGAGAGACCCTGTTAACCAACTAGACTATAACTGATTTTTGTAACATTGCTATGGTATAGTTTTATATCTTTTCAGTCGCTAACCCGGCTAGCGATTGAAAGCATACGTGGCACGCAAATTGAGTCAGCGGGGCGTTGGGCCGTGCCACGTCTTCAGTCGCTAGCCAGTCGCGCGGCCCGGTTCGCGACAGAAGGTCATTTTGCAAAATTTAAAAGGCCTGGGTTATTTTTTGAATTTGTTTTTTTTTATTATTAGGAAAAAAAGTCCGATTTAGCAGGTCGGTTTTGCCAGGCGCGCACTTAACTATGTAAGATATAAACATCTACAACCAGGACTATGCGTGTACTAATAACCAAGGATGTAACTAAGGTGCAGGTGTGTGTCTATATATCGGTGGGGGAGGACGCGAACGTTTTATTCTTAATACTAATTACTCACAACATCATAACTGTTGGAGTTCCTAAAAATTGGGCTGATATACTAATTCTTCCTACTATTCAACGACTCTTAGAACTTTGAGCTCATATATATATCATACATCAAAATTCATGTGTTTGGTGGTGTATACGAGAGAGAAGAGATGATGAAAGTACAAGTAATAAATACTAATTAAAAAAGAGTATGTGCTCTTTTGTTGGAGTTTGATACGTCTTTTCAAATTTAAAATTTTTTGATAGGGAAAATTTTCTTACGAGTGAAATCTGATAAGTCTTATTCAAATTTGAAAGTTGCAAACCGCAATTCTAATATAAATGTATGCACAGACAATTCGAAATATACTCACAGAAAATTTTGAATGTACATATCTATGACTGATAATGTATAGGATAAGTATCCAGTGTATCCTACCTCTTATGTATTTTCGTACATCTCATCTAAAAAAAATCATGTAAATAGTCATAAAAATTATAGAAAGTATATATTATGTTGGCCAAATAGTCTACAAAATTTCAAATCTAAACTTAATGTATATTAGGAGAAAAAATAACAAATTTCAATTAATGTACTTTTATCTTTTTATTTTTGGATTTTTTTCAACTGAATTTGTCTTTTTTTCCTTGTGTAGATTGAATTTACATTTAAATTTTGTGAGATGGTAGATTAGTTTTATATCTACAATATCAAATTTTTGCATAATTTTTTATAATTATTTATATAGAGTTTTGATAAAAGATGCATAAGAGCATCAGAGGATTGAGATGCACTGAATACTTCCCTAATGTACATGTATTTAAAATGAAATACCCACAAAAGAGAGAGAGTATCCTTTCTCTTGAAGTTTGATATGCCTTTATGAAATTTGAAATTTTTGTTAAGAGGGAAATTTAAATTTCTTTAAGAGAGAAATTTTTGTTGGAATTTGATATAGCTTATTTAGACTTCATACAAATGTACGCATAAATGATTCAAAATATACACGCATATGATTTATAATGTACATAAATATGACTAAAAATGTACACACGTTTAAATAGAAGTTACATATAGATAATTGAAATATACTAATAGATGATTTGAAATATACATATGTATGACTGAAAATTTGCACATGTCTAAATTGAAATCACACAGATTATTGAAATGTATGCACAAATATTTCAAAATGTACATACATATGATTGAAAATGTAAAAATATTTAAATTGAAATTACACACTAATAATTGAAATGTATGCATAGATAATTTGAAACTTTATGCTGATGATTGAAAATGTATGCAAATGTAATTGTATATGTACATCTATACTTCATGAATATATATATATATATATATATATATATATATATATATATATATATATCATCTCACTATTATTAAAATAACAATACCAAAAAAAACACAAAAGAGCTACTTTTGCATATAACTCTACATAGAAAAACACCCAGAAATGTTTAAATTAACTAACACTCCTTCCAAGAAATAAACCAAAAAGAGAAAAAAAAGACAAAATAATACACACTTGAAAAAAATGCTACAGGAGTATTGTCGCCAGCGCCACCACAGAAGAGAAAATTGGTGGGGAGATGAAGTGACTTGCTCTCTTATCTTGTGAAAGAAAAATGTGAAAGAAAAAGGTGGGGATTTAATTTTGTACACTAGCTATTCTTACTCTATATAGTAAAGGACACACGGCCATAATTTGTGACGTCTTATAATTTTGTGACACATGTAACATTAGATATGTGCAATGTATGTGTTTCTCTCTTGTTTTGGGAGGTAACAAGGTGAGAGAGATTTACTATGTTCACACCAACCATTGCAATTATGCTAAGAATGACATGTGGGTCATACTTCATAAACTCCCACAATTTTGTGACATATATACATCTCTCATTTTTTTATAGAAAAATTAGATATTTTGTATAGGATGTGACTCATATATCTTTGTGTAAATTTTATTTCAAACATGTGTACATCTTTAATTATACACACATATGGAATCATCTATACGTACATCTCAAATCGTCTGTGCGTACATTTGTATTAAATTTGTGGTTTCCATCTTTCAAATTTGAATAAGCCATATCAGATTTCACTCTTAAGAAAATTTCCATATTAAAAAATTTCAAATTTGAAAAAACACATTAAACTCCAAGTAAAGTGCACACTCTCTTTTAGTGAGTATTAATTACTTATACTTTCACCGTCTCTTTCCTCCCTCATATACACCACCAAATACATAAATTATTTTTGCACAACATATATGAGCTCAACTCTCTAGGAAACTTCAATGGCTATGATAGTGGGAGTAACCCTCCGTTATCTCCGTGTTCATACTTTTCTTCTACAAAGTTGGTCATCCCTCCCCTACCCATCACCACCACCCAACGGCTACTAGTGGTGCCGCACAATGCTTGCTTCGACATTGTTGCCCATCCCTCCACTAGTTGCTCTCCAATGGTGCTACTATCCCACAAACACCTATTCTGACAGTACTATTGCTCGACACCATTCCACAAACACTCGGAGTACTACCATAGGGGATAGACCAATCCCAGAGATAAGTATAATGATGATATATGTTAATCCAATAGTTGAAAAGTAAGCACAATTTTTTTTAAAAAAAATGGGTACAAGATCTCTAGCGAAACTCAATACTCCCTCCCTTTATAAATATATATAATTTTAGATTTCTCTCATAATTTAGAAATGCATACCATTTTATGTTTTCAAAGAGAATTTTTCATATTCTTTCCGTTTATATTATTTTCTTATATAAATCAAACAAAAGTTTACTAACCATAATTAATATTTTACACTGATCATTTTGAGATACGTCTTAATTTCTATACATTATTAATCCGAAACAATATACATTTATAAACACAAATAAAATAATTAATTAAGAACCGCCACAAACTAGCCTGGCGAGGTGTGGCACGATAGGTCATTGCGAGGGTTACAGCTGAGAAGCGCAAGCTGTCTCGGGAGAAAAGCAGCCATAGTTTCCATGCTTTCCTTCATCACCTTTTCAAGTTTCAACCCTATTAAAGGGGAACATATCTGAAGTCACAAATCTGTTTGACAAAGGCAGCCCAGTTAAAAGCCGACGTCGAGTTCCTCTGAGGCATCACACATGGTAACCACATCTGCGGCCGAAACGGCACTCGTCAAAACCTCGTGAATTCACACGCATATAATCTATATAAGATGTGCCTAGATCTTGTTAACTAAATGTTATGAGATTGTTCCTAACAAAGCATACTAAAAAGAAACTATAACGCTAATCAAACAATGTAATTTGATACTAGAATTAATCCTCATAACGTTGAGCAACGTTCATGCATATATACTTCACAATTAGGCATATTATTTGTTTCACCGACCAAAGCACTTGGAAGTGATTAAGGCACACGGAGTGATGCACAAGCATGGCAAACAGAAAGAAACGGAGAGGTGAAAAAACTGCAGCCCAATGCAGCCGCGACTTCCTCGTGCCGACACTTCACTGGTCAACCTCATGGAATTTGGCACGCCGGGCCCAGCCCCAGCGCCACTGACACGTCAAAAGGCGGGAAGAAGCTTCCAACGTGACCTCCGTCCGTCCCCCGGACGCAACAGCAAACATCCCTCGCTCCCTGTGCGAAAACAGCGGCGCGATCATTGCACACAGTCGCTTATATTTCCTTGTCTTGGTCAATTCTTTCGCAAGGGTCTCTAAGCAAAAATTGGCAGTGGATATGTCGCGCTTGGTGTCCTTCTGCAGGTACGCAACACGACACTCACTTAGCTTTCCATGCCCAGCATCAGGAAATGGAAAGGGACAAATTTAGGAATGTCTAAGCAGCACAGTTTGCATGATACATGCATTTGCATCATCTGTTGTTGGTAAGAACAGATTAAGAAGCACTGTGTATATATGCTTGTATCGAGCCAATTTCCTAACTCCTGTGTTTTGATGTAATCTGCACTTATTCTGTCCCTGCTGGGTCATAGTGTTGTTGGTTGTACGTAGTGTCATACATGGCTTTCATGCATGTAGGTTTTTTACCTTACAATGTTATATCATATATGTTGGTTTATGTATGTGGTTGGTGAGATTATTTGATAAAGGTTAATTATTTAAGGTGGTTGTGTCGCCATTCTATGCCTTTTCACTGAATTAATAATGCTTCCGAGTGACATGATGGAAACTTGGTTTTGAGGTGGCATCTTTTGATCACCAAAAAAATAGAGTCATCTAATTAAGAAAGAACAATATCCAAAAGGGAATACTAACCACTGAACAATAAACGAATGGAGAAATAATATGGCTTCAGCCACACGTGATAACTCAGCAGAAAATTGCACAAGGTGTATCTGAAAGTCAGAATTTATTCGCACGATTTGTCTCTGTGATTCGTATCAATTGTTTTGACTCATACATTATCAAGAGAACAATTATGTCACACTCGAAGTAGAATGTGCAATCGAGTCATTGCTTTACTTTTCCCCCCCTTTTAGGATAATTTGTTGCTTAAATTTGTCATGATGCTAAATTAATGCTGAGTTCAATGATACTCGAAGGATTGGGTGAGCTCCACTTATGGAGTTATGCAGCAATGATTTGATACAGAATACCTGGAATGCTCCATTTCTAATGATATTTATCTAGAAAAAGAAATTAGAACTACTATATATATATGCTTAAGAAGTCTCATTCAGACAGCTTGTAGATGATAGCTCAAGTTCTAAGTGAAAATTGTAACAGATTAGTCGGTGAAGCAGATTAAGTAGCACATGAGTTGGATTAACTAGTGCTTATGATCTGGTCTTATACATAGCTATACTTTCTGATAAATTAGTTGCAGGACAAAAATTTTGTTTAGTAAAATGGTTTTCGTACATAAATCAAGATTCCTATTATAGATTGAATGGTTGTTGAATCTATTAGAAATGAGAGATTATATAAAAAGTTCATGATTAGCCCTCTTGCTAAAACAAAACAGTTTGATTATCTTTGCTCTTGTCTTCCCTTTTCCAAACTAGAATATTATCAGGACCTAGCTCAATCAGCTAGCCCATAGTTTAAGATATCGAAAGAAATAGGACCAAGTATAACCTTCTAGGAAAAGGGCCATCCTAAATTAGGTGAGGGGAATTAATTAGTGCAAAGTTTGGTTTGCATGGATTGAATTAATACAACACTTTTGCCATTGTAGCAAACACCAAACAAACTTAATCATGCAAGTTACTCATGCAAGGCAAGTGCACATCACGCTATCTGCTGTGATGGAAACGGCCTAGTTACACTGCACACCAATTAACTAACATGTGGCTATACATATTTACAAATAATTTTAATGTTATATGTGTGTGTGTGAGTGTTGGTTTGACATATATTTAATGTGAATCAAAGTTAGTTTAGCTTTGGGTTTGCATAGCTTCAAAGAGGAGCCAACATGATGCACATATTATATATGGTTGCTTTCTTTTTCATTTCGCTTTCCTTCGTAGAGGAGGTATGTCAAGGTCTAGGTAAGATTCTGCAGGATCTTTCTTGGCCACAATAGGGACATGCACTTGTAGAAATCAGTTGGCTATTTTACGTGCTATGGCTTGTATATGGAACCATGTAGAATGGAAACACTGAGTGTATTCTAGTATTTTGCGAGCTAGCCAATACCAAACGGTTTGGAGTTTTCTTTTAAGACATGAACAGAAGGGAAGGATGAAATATAATTAAAAAAAAAAGCTGTTAACAGATTTATATATACTAGTTTGATTGAGTGTTGTATATGAAACTCAACTTGATATAAATAGTTATATTTCTTTGTGGAAAATAAGTTGTGGTGTTTTCTTGTTTGTGAAGTCCAATGATAAATAAGAGTTTTTCATGTTGAAATTATGTCTTAGGTCTTTTCAAACCATGGGTGTTTTCGATGAGTTAGAAGCACTCATGTATCTTTAAGGTTCAAAATCTTGGAGATAGTTGGTCGGTTGCCACGAGTTATTGATTATCTATGATGGGAGTAGTTTTTGAAAATCCGACCAATTAATAAATATAACAATTTCAAATTGAAAATTAACATTTATTGAGGCTGCCGGCAGTAAGTGACCAATATGCTGCGATTCTGAGAAAAATCTGACCTGAATTTGAGCGGTTCCTGCTGGTAATTAAGCGGTTAAAAACCGACAGCGGCTAATTGGTGGGAACCAATCGAGTTTCAAAATTGTAAACCTTGCCCGTCACTAGCAAACTTTTGAGTGCAAAGTTGTGCTATATGAAACTCAACTACCAATAGTACCGTCCCCTTCTCTTCCTTTCAGGTTGAAAATGGCCAGCTCTATCGTTTAACCGCTGTCGCAGCATGATTGACAAGGAAAACTTGCCTACCTTCGTGAAGTAGCTTCAAACTTTGCCAAAAGAACGGACAAGTCTGAAGCGTCGTCTCAAAGACAAATTGCATACCTGCATGGATCTCTCGTCTAAATTCAGAAAAGTTAAAGTCAAAGAGACCAATTATGTTGAGCAATTAGTAATATCAGCTACTTGCATTTCTCTCCAAACCATCCAAATTGCCGCATTTCTCCAAATTCAAAACATTCCCTTAGATCACGCATGAGTGTCAATTTCCCATAAATATATGTATCCCAAAATAAATACACATGCATGCACTTATCTAAATATGAATTAATTGATGGCGCAGTACGTTTACGTATGTGTACCTTACCAGCTGTGCAGCAGTTATTTAGGCTTTAATGTTTAAGCAAGTACATTATCGTGGAGACGAGGATCGGTCGACAATCCAATCTGGGCTGTACAAGCTCGGATTAAGATATGACCTAAAATAAAGAAATTTTATAGTGATTGGTCTTAAATGTCGGGACAATCTATATATGCATACAATTGTTACACAGTTGATCTAATTTCATATTGTGGAGGCTTGAACTAGATACAAGAGACTACAACAAATTTGGACCGTCCAATTAAAGACACAACTATCCAAATTAAGATATGATTTAAAATAATAAAAAAATCTCTTTGTTTTTCCACATTGGTTGATCCTGAGTGTTGATTCTTGATTGGATAGTCTACATATGTATATAGCTGTTGCCCATATTATGGGGGATCTGATTTCATATTGTAGAGACTTGGGCCCGGTGCAAGGGACTAGGATGAATCTGGACTGTCGAATTAGAAACATGACTATCCAAATTAAGACACAATCCAAAATTATAAAAATTCTTTTTATTTTTTCATAGTTGTCATTTTGGATCATTGATTATTGATATGATGGCTTGCACACATGTGCTATTGTTACACAACTGTGGCTTATCTGGTTTCATATCATGAAGGTTTGACCAAGTAGGGAGGACTACATTGAATTTCAACCATCTAATGAGAGAGCTAATGATCCAAATTAAAATATGTTCCAGAACGAAAACAATCTTCTCTTTTATTTTTGTAGAAGCGTTAGTCCAGGGCTTGATTATTGATCGAATGTATGTAATTGTAAGACAACTATGGCGGATGATCTGGTTTGATTTAGTGGTCTCTTGGACCAGGTTAGAAGCGAGGTCGCGTGCAACCACCAGATAAGAGAAGAACGGGCCTAGCCCGACCTTGATCGATCACCTAACGATTACATTATATTACACCCGTGTGTGGTCTCCGAAGGAGCTAATGAAGCTAAGCTGGCCTTTCTCCTTTCTCCTTTCTCCAACTCACGCTTCCCTCGACGACCCTTGCCTTGTGGTTGTAGCATCTGCCAGTCTCCTCAGTGCTAGCTAGTAGCTGCCATCATTTTGTCATTACTCTGCAAGTTACACTAACTAGTACCTGGTACTACACCACTAATCACTATACATTTGTACATTTGTGTTATTTCCCCGACCAGGGTTCAGGTTCGGACCGACATCCCAGCCCGGACTGAGAAAGAAGAAACCGTCGCGGGGGAGGCGCCAAAACTTTCTAAAATGCAAAGAAAAGTTGTAGAACAAATCAAGTTGACTAATAGAACCCTTGTCCGATTGGATATTCTAATGCACAAATCAGATGATATGTGTATTAAGATTCTATTTGATCACATCCTCACTCTTATTTTTTGATTGAAACTAGAGTAATTCAGTTAAACAAACCTATTTTAGTTGATGACTTATCTTAAAGTGAGGAGGAACTAGAGTCATCTATATGCTAAAAAGTTATAGTAGAGTTAGAAGTATTCCAATAACTTTAATTTTAAAATTTGTGATATATACATAAAATTAAAAATAATAATATAAATTTGTCATTAGTTACAATTAATATTACATTATATTTTTATGATATAAATATCATTTAAAACATTAAATACGGAAACTAGAGTTTTTTTTATTAAATGCATGCAAAACCTAATCTTTTAATATATTTGAATTAGAGTCGTATAACTTCGATTTCACCATATTGAAAACTAGAATCAAAATCGAACCAAATAGAGGGAAAGCTATACAAACCACCTCGAGACTTTTGACCTCTCGTTTGATGTAATGGAAGGTTGATCATTGCACAACAGATCAGATTGGAAGCCATAGCGAATCGTACAGACGACACATGGAACCTCTTTTTTTTCGTTTGTATCTTGATCTATCTATATCTCCTTTTTCCCATTCAAGTACAAGAATCAGATGCTTTGTTCTTTATTTTGCATTGACAAGGGCATTTTAGGAATATTTTATATAAATAATCTTTTAAAAAACTACAAATTTGACCTAGTATTTTAAAAAATTACAAAAATAGCCCTATTTAGAAATGCGGTTAAATTTAGACGTGACATATAATAGTAGGAGTGTGGTAAACCTCTCCAGCACAGAGAAAAACCAGCGAAAAACTACCGCACTCCCAGAGTGCGGCCGTAAAATTTTCAAATTTTTTTATTACTTCAAATTCAAAGTTTTGTATAGAAAAATTTCAATTCTTCCGACATCAATATATTTTGATCTATAACTTGGATTGAAAATCTATTTATGTCGATCTAATCATTTTAACTTCACGATTTCATTGGTTTAAATGGATTGTCAATCCAAATTATAGATCATAAGATATCAATGCCGGGAGAATTGAAATTAACTTTTACAAAACTTTGAATTTAAATTAATAAAAAAATTTAAAAATTTTACTGCAGCACATTGGGAGTACAGCAGACTTTTTTTTCACTGGATTTTCTCTGCTACACACTGATTGTGTGACAGAGAGATTTGCCACTCTCCTGCTACCACGTGTTACATTCAGATTCAACCACGCATCTAAAAAAATTATTTTTATAATTTTTTGAAACATTGGATCATATTTGCAATTTTTTTTAAAAGATTACTTATATAAAATAGTCGGCCTTTTAGTGATCCTGTCCCCCTCTAATGTTTTCTTGCTGGAATGAAAGTAGCTACGTAATTTTCACTTTTTTCTTGGTAACTTTCCTCTTTTTTTTTTCATTTTTTCTAGAAAAACCCTGTTACTCTCCCCAGTCTCAAAAATATTATCTTTTTTTACTGTGCACAATCTTAAAATGCAGTTTTGACAATTATTTTTTATTATAATATATAGAAAATTATATTATTATGATAATATTTTTTATAAAAATATACTCGTCTAATTTTATTTTATCCAATCTAAATATTTAAAAATATATTAGTAGACAAAGTTAAAAAATTTGACCAATATACATTCAAAAGTGATAATCTTTTTTGATCAGAGGAAACATGGAGCAACCAAAAAAAACATTGATAGTTAGTGATGCAGTAGTTAATATCACCACGTGGCGAGTCTAGCATTACCGCCATTGTAGAAGTTGCGGTAGCTATTGGATGCATGTCAACCTTTGATTCCATAACCAGCCTCCCGTAAGGGTTCCGTCGGCGACGACGAAGGGAGAAGAAGGCTTATGTAAAGGGGAAGAACTAGAACAATTAGTAAACAATAAATAGCTGAGGGTAAATAAATTCTTTTGCATATTTTATAATGTGAAAAATTGTGTAAGAAAGAAGTGTGTATCTAACATGGGGAGGGCCAATCCCCTGTTGATAGAACGTGGTCTTGTACGACACGATGAGAGAATCGAAGAGGCATACAAAAGAATAGAAAAGGTGTAAACTAGACGAGATGTCTCATTGCAATTTATAATCTAGACATTTTGATAACTCAGAAATTGAATAAATTTATTGATTCTCAAATTGCTTGTTGTTAAACTAAACCATGACCATATATAGGTCTTATTACAGAGTTTACATAGGAAAGTAAATCTAATATAGAAATAGAAAACAACTGTACTAAAATTCGAACTCTAATCAAAACAAAGTCCAAACTTTCTAAATAAAGATAATTCCTAATAAAACTGTCTTATTTTTTTTTAAGATATTTTTTGCTTCATCATTCTCCCACTATTGGAAAATAATTCATCCTCAAGTTCGAAGATTCTTCATATCTTCTACAACAGTATCAGCAATTTAATGATGTAGTCTAATCAACACTATTCGTGAATTAATTCTTACTTGTGTGAATTTCTTCTCAAAAAAAACCTTTACTTGTTGTGTTGACGTTACAATAAACATAGAAAGAACCATAAAATGGTGATATTTGATGCTATAGGCCAATAAGCACTTGCCAATGATAAATTTTCTTTTGCAAAATATTCTTCTCAGTTGAACCTTTATATGTGTTGACAAATCCATTCAATTGTATTCTCCATATTCTTTTCTTTCTGCGTTTCCAGAGATAAAGGATTTGCCACACTTTTGTTGCTCTTGATGTTTGATTCATCTCTTCTTCCATTGCTTTGTTCATTGAACTATTTTTTCGGTAGACTTCTTACACAAAAGGGAATATGATGATGTTGTTTGGACTTGCCTGTATTTAGCTACCATACTAGATTTAGTCTGCAAAATATTTGTTCCATCATGGATTCTCTCTACATCCTTCTCCGATGACCCAAAAAGAACTCGTCCCTAAGTTCAGATATTTATTTGTGCTTTTGGTGGAGAAAATATGTTCGCCTTCTACTGCACTACATGATAAGTTTGTCTTCCATATGATCCTTTACGATGTCACCATCTAGAAGTTTTGAACACATTAAAAGATGGAATAGTTTTCTCGACAATGACCTTCTCAAGTTTTTCATCATAGATGCATAGTGTTGGTTTTGATTGTTGTAAGGATTGGATGGCTTGCGAAGAAAGTGGATATCAGATATGTGGTAAAAAAATTAAAATTAAAAACACAAAAAAAGAATACACAGATTTTCACGGAGATGTTCTCGCCCGAATTTCACTGTCACGACTTTCAATAAAATTGTCAATCTTGCTCAGACATTATACAATGACTTTAAGACTTATCATAAAATTAAGACAACCAAAACCTCTCTACTAACACCCACAATAAAACGATCTTTGCATGAAATTGACCCTTTCTCTCATCTAACCCATAAATGATTTCAATATAGTTGATATTTTGATATATGTTGTAACCTCTCTATTTGTAAGCACTTTAGAGATAAGTTGTTGAAAAAAAGGAAAAGTTGAGATAACAAATTTGGATGTGTGCTTATCTCATATTTGGATTATGTAGCATTTGACCTTGTGAACTTGTTTTCAAGGATTGTGCTGGCCAGGTGCACAAGCAAACTCTGGATTTTGTGCAAACAGATGTAAATTCAACCATCGCAAAAACTCTAATTCGACAATCTTCACCTCGATGATTAATTTCAAAAAGAATTGCAGCTCCCTCAGATTTGTCAGTGTTGGGTTTCTTAGCAGCCATAGCTCTGGACGGTTACATCTACTAATGAGTAACATGCTCTAATACCAATTGTAGGATCGACGCAGGAGGGGGTGAATTGGTGCTCTTTTTTTTTTTTCCAAATTAGTCAGTCAGAATGTGAACAAGATGAAAACAAATAAAATCCAAAATATAAATCCAAAATAAGAAAAATAAAAGAATGCAACAAGAATAAAAGAGATAAAAAAATCTACAGATTTTTATTGAGTTCAGCACGCCATCAACAGCCTACATCTTCGACAAGCAATCTTTTGTTCGGATTCCACTATTTTAAGAAAAAATTACACTTTTGGAATTTGGCTAAGTAATACACTAAGTAATTCACCTTAACCAAACTCAATCTCTCACAATATATCTCTCAACCTGTCAAGAATACAAGACTGTTGCTATCTAATTTTTCATCACCTAAGCCTCTCCAACATCGGCAACTAAAAAAACCTCCTAACTTTTCACATATGATGAATCAAAAATTGGATTACTTTTTAGCTCCAGCAAACAATGTTCCTTGTCTCCATCTGAGACATCAAAGATACGATCCTTCTATAACACTGGCAAATATTTCTTATCAACTTTTGTTACTGACATCTTTGTAGAACTGACTGCACTTTTGGAAGTAAAAGTTGTATACAAAGAAAGGATACCATCATCTTTTATGCGAAGTCTAGAAACTACAATTGAAGTTGATCTTATTCAAAGGGGACCACTTACTGCATGTGGAGTGTTTTTTTGATAATAAGAAAAATTTTCTCATAGTTAAATGACAAAAACTCTTTTTTCATCTCTTTCAAAAATTGGCCAAAGTACAATCTTTGACCTACAACACATCTTACGGCTCTTTCGGAGTTTCTTCCAGCAAGTAGATGCATAACTTGTTAGGCACATGGTTACTACAAGAGTTCGTTCTTCTTCTCAAAATTATTTGTATTTGAAGATTCTCTCCACTTGATCAAGCCAAATCAACAAATTCTCGATAAAAAGTTCACTCGAAAAATCTAGTAGATCGACATTGAATGAACTAGGCTTGCTGGAATTACGACAAGCAATGTAGGACCAACCGCACGGATAACCCGCATGGAACGGTTTGACTTCAGATCGCCCTTACAAAATGCTTGAAGAATCATTGTTTCCGTCCCCAGTATCTTTCTTTTCATAGTCAGTAAGTATGCTCCTCCATCTCCTTCCGCAAGCAAGCTCTTCCACTTGAATTTTCTTGGCTATGATTTGCTGCACAAGGGTTTCTACCAGACATCTCAACTCTTAATTCAATAAATCAGCATTAATATCTCGATGGCTTCGGTAGAAATAATTTGCAACCTCATCATCTTTCCTGCACGACATCAGCTTAGGAGGATACATGAAGTGAGCTCCTGGATAACGACTACCAACCATGGATTCAAACCTCCACTCTGATACCAACTGACGGAGCACGAGCTTGCATGACACGGTGGGCAAATGGAAGAGGCACATGGAAGGATAAAAAATTGGGTAAACTAGATGAGATGCACTATCACAATCTTAAAACTAGACATTCTGATAATTCAGAAACTAGATAAATTTATTGATTCTCAAATTGCTTATTCACAAACTAAATCTTGGCTATATATTTATAAGGTTCGATAGAGAGTTCAAGTAGGAAACAAAATCTAATATAGAAATAGAAAGCAATTGAATTAAGATTTGGATTCTAACTGAAACAAAAGCCAAACTTTCCAAATAAAGATAATTTCTAATAAAACTATCTTATTCATAGTTATTTTTTGCTTCTATCACCTGCCTACCCCTCACTTGCACCCCTACTTATGTATGATGATGGTTACATTTGCTGCGATGGTCGGAAGGAGGTGGGAATAGATTTTGCATATAGAACTCTAGTTACTCTACTAAAGTTCCATCTATTTAATTTCCCAGGGGTTGGGTCTGATCGTCTTAATCCAAGCTGGACCTTAGTGATTAGCAATGGCTTGCTAATTGTGGTTACTTACCACCTCTAGAAAAGGATTGGTTATTACCAAACTGGGAAAGGATCCAAATAGAGTCACTATATAAGGACTCCTTAAAACTGCTTCTGTCTCAGAGAAAATTCTTGAGAACATCATCACTCAAAAAAAAAAAATTGGCAATAGCAGACAACTAAAATAGAGAGAGGCAAGAAATTTCGAACATCGCTCAACAACATAACAGTGCCAAAATTTTAGCAGCGTTTATCTTTGATGACGATTTAGTTTGCTCATGTAATAATATTTACCAATTTAAGCATCTGGCGATATATTTGGGTTGCTTTCTGGAGTGCATGTGTCCTAAAAAGGTAGGTTTTTCAAATTATTTTTTCTAATTTACCTATTTAAGAGATTTTTTTTTACATGTATTTGTTACAATGCAACTAAACAAAATAAGCAACCAACAGAATGTATGTTTTTTCCTAACTATGATGAAACGAACAATAAACCAACTACTTTTGGTACATTAGATCACCACATAACAATGTTGTATAAGTAAAACAACTTTGCAATATTAGTTTTACTAAATGAATAAGATTTTATTTACAGTAATTTTTCAAAATCAATTGTTTTAAAGCACTTTATTATCGTATTTACCATTTGAGATTGTAATGTAATCTTATATTGTGTAGTGGGATGTGATAATTATTATAGATATCTAATAAAATATTATTATTATTTTAATTGTTATTAAATATATAACTACAATAAGAATATTATATTAAATAGAATTTCGAAAACAGGCAGATGTACCAAACGGAACCTTAGTGCTGCCGCACTGTCACTGATCCAAACACAACCTTTGTTGGTGGAAAATTAGTTAGTTTATGTGTGTGTTTTCTCTGGCATGTACTCCTATGTACACAAATCGAAGTAAGGCAAGACGTTAAATCCAAACCCCAAGATACCGTTGTCATTGTTTCCACGACGCAAACCGAAAACGATACCGCTGCATATAGCGTGTGTGTGTTTTTCTCGCAAGGCGCGGGAAAGACAGTGCAATTGTAACTGTCGGCTGATATATCAGCACTAGGACCTGACAGACAGTGATCAAATAGATATATTTCACCACATTTGATTTCTAAAATCTTAATATGGATGGGAGAATAAGACATCCGATGCCAACCTTTTTCCACTTTGTCACGAGCCAACACTGTGCCTATAAATCAGATGGAACACAACAGTCGGCGGGCCATTTATTTGACGTGATTGGCATCATTAACTACTAAACTAAACTAAACAAGTAAAACAATTATGTAACGCCAATTCTCAAATCAGAAAGATTCCACGTAAAAACAAGTTTTACAAATCCATCAACACCGCCTGATTAGATTTTATTATTTTTTTAATAATACTTCTTTCCGGTACACAATATAAAACATATAATTTTTCAATATTGTTAGTAATAAATTTATTATCATCATTCTTAGTCTAATCTTATTTATTTCTTCATTGGTTCTGTCATTTATAACTAATTAGTCATATTAGTATCATCTCTCTTATTTTCAAGATGAATTAAATTAGAGTAGTTTAGTCATTTTCACTCAATATTCTTGTGAACTTTTAACTTTCTTAATTGATGTGTAGAATCAAAATAAACCATATATTTTTGTAAGGGATAGAGTATTAGTGTTCTTCTTGAATTAACCGACAAGGTTACAATAGGAGTACCCAATGATCAAATTAAACAAGTAAACACAAAAAAAATGATGCAAGCAATAACTTACAGTTGCAACAAGCGATCTGAAGTCTGAACAGTAAAAATA
The DNA here is from genome assembly GCA_019359835.1 of Pharus latifolius. Lineage (NCBI taxonomy): Eukaryota > Viridiplantae > Streptophyta > Magnoliopsida > Poales > Poaceae > Pharus > Pharus latifolius. Next base: position 4,802,551 of record CM033323.1, on the reverse strand, counting down.
AGAAATCGAAAGTCTAATCCCCAACTAACCCCATAAGAGCTTTCTCTCATCTTTTCCCTCCAATGTCGTTGTGAGCCAAGAAAAGCCTCTCTCTCTCTCTCTCTCTCTCTGTTGTTACACTACTCGCCCCCCTCAGTTTATCTCTCTCCTCGCGCGCGCGCGCACTATTTTATCCCACCTTCTCCCACAAACCGGAGGTATCTTAAGCTCCAATCCACACACACACACACACACACACACACAGCCCTTGCTTAGAACCTACTTGATCGCTGCCGCACCTCACCACTCTGTGCAGTTCTTGCCAAGCTTCCCCATATATAGCTAGCCGTGTCCATACATACATGTAGGCAACCTGCAGAAAGAAGAAAGATAACATTGCATTACATCTGTTTGTCGGGGAGGAGGCCAGCCGGTCAGGGAGGGAGATAGGAATGGGACGGCTCTCGTGCGGCGGCGTGCAGCCGAAGCTGCGCAAGGGGCTGTGGTCTCCCGAGGAAGACGAGAAGCTGTACAATCACATCATCCGACATGGCGTCGGGTGCTGGAGCTCTGTCCCCAAGCTCGCAGGCAAGCCAATTGCACTAGCTACACAGCATCCTTACTTGTATAACTCTGCATTAAGAGTCTAAGGTATTGATTTGCTTTGGTTTGCTTCAGGGTTGCAGAGGTGCGGCAAGAGCTGCCGGTTGCGGTGGATTAACTACCTCCGGCCGGACCTGAAGCGGGGGAGCTTCTCGCAGCAGGAGGAGGACCTCATCGTGGCACTCCATGAGATCTTGGGGAATAGGTAGAATGCATTGCGATTTTTACAATGTGGAAGCTTATCAGCTAGCTATTTAGTGGGTTACAAGAATTTAGAACAAAAAAATTTGCAGGTGGTCGCAGATAGCGACGCACTTGCCGGGGAGGACGGACAACGAGATCAAGAACTTCTGGAACAGCTGTCTCAAGAAGAAGCTCCGGCAGCGCGGGATCGACCCGAGCACGCACAAGCCGATCGCCGACGTCGCCGCCGCCACGGCGGTATCGCCGGAGTCTCAAGATCATAAGAGTGCCACTGCCGCCGCCGCCAACGGTTTTGCTCCGAAGCAATCAGTGTTCGACCCGTTCCCGGTGGCCGACTTGTGCGGCGGCTTCGACCTGGCCGCGCCGAACATGGCGGCATTGTACGGACAGCTCGACGGCAAGGCCAACGCCAACGGGTTGGTGGTCGACTACAGCAGCGTGCTGGACGTGCCGGAGAACCTGGGCTACGGGGAGAGCTCGAGCAACAGCAGCAACTGGAACTGCGCCGAGGTGAGCAACGTGCTCGACAGTGAGGTGCTGCATTGGGCCTCCGGCGGAGCCACCAAGGTGGAGCCCTTCGTCGAGATGGACCAGCATAATGGCTATGGAGGACGGCCGGAGGATGAATCGGCGACGGCGGCGGCGGCGGCGGCGGCGGAGGAGGAGGACGAGCACAAGTTTGTGCTGCCCTGCCAAGAACAGAGCCTCCCACATTTCGATTTCAACTTGGAGTTTTATTGAGAGAATTTTTTTGGTTTTCTTGATTTAGCCATTCTCACATATACATATTCTTAAGGCAATCTACACAGGAGGAAGAACACTGCAAGCTTAGGGGATTGTATTATCTTGATTTTAATTGTTTTTTTTTTGTTTTCATGGTTTCTGTTTGGTTAGAATAAACGGTATAGCTGTGAATTTTCTAAAGAGACTGTGTACTATAAGATTTTGGTAAGAATAAATTTCTTACTTGTAATGGACTTTCCATACTCTCGCCCACTGGTTCCTGTCACGCTTTAAGCTTTTTCTTAATTTGTGTTTTACGAAATCAAGGAGATGAAGGTACTATACTTTGAGAGTTGAAATTAAGCACCAGCCATGCTAATCTAACCAATTATTTCTTTGTTAGTACTAATCATGCTTGCACAACACTACAAAGTCCTTTTTTTTCTTTTCTTTTTTTTTTGCAAAGGTCATTAAGAGGTTTTTTTTTATCACTTCGCACCCTCTCGAATATCTCTCACTTGGAGTTTTTTTTACTGTTAACCCAGAATTAAAAAATAATTTCGAAATTAACCCACAGTTTCAAAAATTTACAAAAATGGCCTGCCACGTCAGCTTGTCGAGCTCTGGGAGCTCGACAAGCTGCTAGTCGCACGGGCAGCCTCTTGTCGTGCTCCAGGAACACGACTAGAGCTTGTCGTGCTCCCAGAGCTCGACAAGTCCTTGTCGTGTTCCTGGAGCACGACAAGCTCCCAGTTCAGCCATCTGCAGAATATTAAAATGTCCAGTGCTTATATAACAGATAAATGCCTTAGACCAACCGGCTCGCGCGCTCGCTCCTGAGTCTTCTGGCCCGGGTTCGAATCCCTGTTTCGGCTAGCAGCTTGTCGAGCTCCCAGAGCTCGACAAGCTGACGTGGCAGGCCATTTTTGCAAATTTTCGTAACTGTGGGTTAATTTCGAAATTATTTTTTAACTCTGGGTTAACAGTAAAAAAAACTCCTCTCACTTGCGGACATGCACAAGACTTGTAGGTAGTCTTGAAAATTTTTACGCAACAAGATATGTAAAAAAATTAATTTATTTCATTGATACTAGACTAATCATATATGTCTAACAAAGATGTAAATATGATGAAAACAAGAATCAAATCTCTAAGAGATTCTAAGTTAAGCGTTCTTCAACAAGAAACGGTCACAAACCAAATAATTTCAAGATATATTAAGACACTATTAACGATTCAAGACAAAAGATTGCACTGTTTAACACCGTAGAAAAACTTCAACAAAATGTTAGCTCCTTGCAACACAAATGTGAAAATTTGGAGACTATTTGATTCATGTTTTTTTTGTTGATATGGTTGGCTTTTAAGTATGAATAAGAGTGACTGGAATCCGGAGAATTTTATGTTCGAGATTTATCTAGAATCTTAATAATATTTACCTAGTCAAATATGTATGAGATCATTTATTTTTTTGGTAATGAGCTAGTCACTTCACTTTTTAAGTTAGTCAAGTGGTCAATTTTTAATGTCAATATATTTGAACAAGATTTTAAATTTGACTCACATAAACATAAGAAAAATATGAACGAAACAATCTCTATATTCAAATCATTATTTCATACGAGAACATAAACTAAACATTCTCTGAGCATAGGACACTATTATGGAATATAAGATAAAAGATTGCACTGTTGAGCACTATACAATAGAAAGGAAAATTTGACAAAATTTTAGCTCCCACTGGAACACAAATGTGATAAGATTTGAGCCCGTCAAATTTGTCGTGATCAGGCACGATGATTTGCTGGGTGCCGAGAATCTCACTGCAGCAGATGAAACAAAACAAGAAACAAGAACGAAAACATTGCATGATGGCTAATAAACATCATTGGAGAGCATGGTGTTATATGATTAAAAGAGGTCAAAATTTGAGGGGCCGGAGAAAGGCATCGTCCAAAACGGCACTACCCAAAGTGTGTAATCGTGGCCCGACAGCGAGGGTGGAGTGTCTGGAACACGAGAAAATTATTTCTGGGAATTAAGCCATAAGCAACGTAGATCTCTAACAACCAGAGGTTTTAATTTTATTTTGATTTTATTTTTTTGGAATAGAACAAAATGTTTTTGTATGAAGCCTACTTTTGCGGGCATCAGTTTTAGACCAGCTCAGAGCAGGCTAGAGTACCCAGCTCTCCTTCATGTGCAATTAAGAATTGGATCAACACCTCACCTCGTGCTGGCTAATTAATAATTAGGTGAAATTCAAATTGAGGTCCTTGTGTTTTGACCAATTATTTGTGTATTTGTGTGTACGTTCATAGGTGATGGAGAACCTTCTTTAAAATAAGTGCGTGTAACTCATATCTGAATTATCCCATCAAATGTACGAAGAATTATCATTTTTTAAAAAAATTGACAATACCATCATCCTATAAAACAGATTTAATGAATATGATTCACTTCTATTCTGATCAAACAATTCAGATCATGGAGTCACATTTTTATTTTTAAAAAAATTCTCACCAGATACGCAGTTGCTACCAAGTTCCAACCAAATTTGTCACTTGCCATCCTCTTCGTACTTTAGTAAATTGTTCGTGTTGGTCCCTATGTTTTTAAGAAGTATCCTAATACTATGAGAGATCATCTATCTCTATACCTCATTTGTTCATGTATTGCATTTGATATGTTTAGAAAACGTAGAAGTGGTCGAGTTGGAGAAGGTGGTTGAGGTCGGCGTGGAGGGAGTGGTCAAAGGGGAAGAACCAGCAGTGGGTCTTGGACCAATCAGTGAAGTGACATTTGAGGCGGTGAGGATGAACGAGGACGGAGAAGGAGGCGACGGCGCTAGCAAAGAAGGGGTCAACGACAAGGAAGAAGGGGATGGCGGAAGTGCAGATCTGGGTGCGAGCACACGAGATCTACGGTGGAATCTACAATGGCAGCGGACGCGAGCTCAATTGCACAGATCTAAGAGCGAGATGGCACAGCGTGGATTTGGCCGCGGATCCAAAGTTTTAGAAGTGAGTTTTGAAGTGGTGGCGCCGGATCTGAAGAAAAAAGCAGTGGCAATGGGTGGCTGCGGATGCAGTGGAGAGAACCCGAGGAAACCCTTGCGTCCTGCAGCAATAAAAATACAAGCCGTGAACGAACGGACGAGATCAACTCGAAGATGAATCCAATGGCTCGGAGGGGCAAACGTGGGATGAGACGATGTGGCTCAACGTGGAGGCAGCATTGAAACAATGGACCAGAAGTCGAGTAGTGGATTTCACGCGACTGACCCAAATAAAGCGAAAACACCGATCCAGCGACCAGGAACGCAACAATAACGTGGGCAAGACAGCGGGTTATACGCGATGGCGTGGATGAAGAGAGAACGCCGATCGAACGGCCGGGAACGTGGCGTCAACGTGACCGGACGCTGGCCGAATCAAGTTTGAGTTCGGATTGTATATCAACATATGGTATTATAAAAAAAGAAAGTTTGGATATCTCTAACCAGAGCACCATCCATCACCACAGTTACCGACAAAGCTTCGCGGCCAGTGTCACATCACGTCGTATGGTAACACAAGTATATTGAAACAGATCATGTGTACCGTAATAGTATCCGATTAATCCTCATCTCTCATCAGAGGCCCAGCTGCAACTTGCAAGCAGCTCGCCTCACCCAGCGGCCTGCACAGCACAACCCACTTGGGCTGCCTGCACAGCCAACGTGAGCCCATCATAACCCACTTGGGCGGTTGGGCCATTTCTCCCGTCCGCAGGCTCTAAAGCCTCGAAAAAACGGGGAAAAGGCATCGCAGCGCGGGCTGCCTCCACACGGCAATATGGTCACTCGGTCACTCCCTCGGCTTCCAAGTTCCACCGGCCGGCGGACTGATGGCTCCACTGCACGTCTGCACGCGCACGCGACACACCAATCCACAACGTTTTATTTTCCCTTTTTGGTTGTGCATTCGGTCCTGGGCTGCGGTGTTCTAGACAAAGACAAAAATACATACTAAGGTTGCCTCTATTTGGCCCATCGTCCCACATGAAACTACTAGTCCATTACGCAGAATCGCAGAATGCGCATTGCGTTGCTCGGGAAAGGTTGTGAACGGTTGACGCTTCACCATCCATCTGAACTTGCAAATCCAAACCGGGATTCATGTCTGGATCAATAGAGAACACGTCTCTTTTTCTTTTAAGAAGTTTAAAATTTCTCATGAAATAATTCATCATTTAAATTTCTTTTTCATACTATTCGAATTATGATTCAACGATTAGACAAAGGTGAAGAAACTTCATCTAATAAAAACTCCGTCAATCCATTTTAAAGGATACAAACATTATCTACTTCTCTTAAGACACTAACAATGTCAGTTTTCTAAAGAAAAAAAAAGACACGTTAACATCTCTTGGATCAAACGGATAACAATCCCTTCGTACAGTGATAAAACATATATACAAATTCTCGTTTTTCTCACCCCGATAAAGATAGTCTTTGCTTTTAAACTTAAGGCATGGGATTCAATTCCATCCAACTGGAACCCTAGTACTTTATAGCGGGTATTGTGCAGCACATTAGTTCAATCACAATACTTCATGTTCTGAATCCACATGATAAATATTCACATTCAACAGAAATAAAGACCACAACAGGAGATCCAGAACCACCTGCGATATCTAAATCTTACAAAAGGACATAAATAACAACCTCCATACAGAGTCCAAATTGTCGCACCGCATTTTGGTCTAAAGCACCAGCAGACAGACCACACAAGGCACCCTCAAAACTTCAGTGCGATGACATTGCTTCATGCTTTGTGCTGATTTCAACACGAAGGCTATTCTCACGACGATAAAGAGATTTTGCACCCTGATTTTACATGGGAGGAGGAAAATATATGAATTGAAGTACTGATTAGCTGTCATAGAACAAGAAGAATAGAAGGGCACATAAAACACCAAAAGTATAGTTTTTTCATAACTTTTGACATAGATCTATTTGGTATACCCAGTAATGAAGACTTTTTATAAGGAGGCAAAGCTTTCTGCATTCATTAGTTCTGTAAAATAGATCATGCATAAGGATCTTACATCCCCCATAATTCAGACTTTCAAGAATTGCTTGGGGTTGACAAAATTATTACTAAAAGAACACTGTAAAAGCAACCCCAGAGGGTAATTTCTTTGGATTCTAGTTCCTTTTTTTAGTAGAAAATCTGAGCATGCACAGAAGTCAATAAAGATCACTAAATTCGACCAGCTTCACCTGGTTTGTTTCTCATGATGTGCAAATAGTAAACATCAGTGCAATTCAGTACTGGTGACTATGAAGATGAGAGACAACTTATGCAGATCAGAGATGAAAGATCAGCAATAGCAAGTATGTAATTCTTGCGGCTTTTTGTGACCATTCTCTAACAGTCCAACACACTAGCTGAAGAAGGTGAAGACTAAACAAAACTTACTTGGAATACAGTCCCCAGCTTTTTCAATGCTTTTGCTCGCAACTTCAAGACATCTTTGGGGACACTGTTATCTTTCAGAACCTGGAGAACAGAAGAAATCAAGAAAACATGAGGTGAAAACTAGAATAACTCATGTATTGCTTTCTATTGGATATCTATCAAAGAAACAATACCATGCAAGCTTCGTGTCAAGAACTGAGGGGCGTACAGACTTACCGCTTGGCAGACATGTGAAAGTGTAGACTCAATATCAACCACATTAATTTTCCATAAAGAATTGAGCATTGCATCTTTTTTCTCCTCAATAGTCTTCATAAGCTGCTCTTCCCTATTCTCACTCTCCTCCATTTTTTTCATTCCTTCTTGTAGCTGTATCAGAGCGATAGCACCTATAATGTGAACTCATTATCAAGAAGGACCTGACTCAGTGTTTAAACAAGGACCAAATGTAATGTCTTAGGGAGTACCTGAAGCAGCATTAACCTGTGATTTAATGTGGTGGCCCTTGTCTCTTACCCACTCAGCTATGAATGGTACACCCATATACATTCTACTCTTCCCAAGTTCTCTTGAAGCTTGACGTACATAAATGTAGCCAATAGTGTGAAGCATAGCCTCTCCAAAAGCTGAAAATTTCATTTGGTGCAAATCAACCACTTGAAAGACCAGTAGTAAAATGTTTAAAGTTAAGAATGAACTACAAATTGTCCGGAGACAAGCATTATAATACTTGTGCCGGAGGGGTCCTAAATAAGTTTTAAGCACCACAAAAATATGTATTTCTACCAGAATGAAACTAAAGGCTAAAGCTAATAAGTGGAACTGATGATGAGAATGCACAAAATTGAACGAAATGTCTGAAGGAAACAAATGACTTGAAAATGCAAACTGGACACATTCATATGAAATACCTGCTTGAGACAAATGCTGGGCTTCTGTGTTTGCCCAGGCAACAAATTTATCCTTTTTCCCATCCACATATGGTTGAAGCCGATCTTTCAGGCTCTGGGTAAGCTTTTGCTCTCTTTCTCTTTGCATCTCCTGTGCACAGAGAATTTAGTTAGGTTTAATTTATGTACCAGCGTGGTATATAGAGGCTCAAATTGAAAGACAACTTTGATGCAGTTGATTAAGCAAAACAATAAGTGGTTTTGAGAGTAATATACCTTTATCTTTTCTTGAACCCTTGCTCTTGCCTCCTGACTGTTTGAATTTTCCTCAATCTCCACTGAAGCTATGGATGCCAGTGCAAGCTGACCAACATAATCTTCAAAATAGTCGCTTCCAAAAAGCATCCCAAAGACAGCAGTCGGGTCTATCATGTTCTCCCTGAAATCCGGCATTAAGATCAACGGAAGAGTACAACACATAATGAAATCTCACAAAAGATCAAATAAGAGTAAAAACACATAGCTAATGTACATTTTATTTCTGCACAAAAATATAAGTAGCAGCTTGAATATAATGAAATCTCGCAATGAATCTGTCCAAAGACTCAAAAAAGATTCAGTGCATTTCAACGGGAGTGTCTTTGAGAGTACGTACCTATTCTTAAAAACAGGTGTATTTTATAACCAACGAAATATGATGTTTCCTATCCTCACATAAATTCCTCACTACACCTTAACCCCTCTCCCCCCATGTTTTCTTGCTCTCTCTCCTTTTCTTTCTAGCTGCACCCTCCTCTTTTCTCTGCCAACACCCTCGACCTCCCCGCGAGCCACAGTGAACCTCCCTAACCCAATCGGTACCCCCTTAGCCAGAAAAATCCTACAAGTATACGCTATTTTTGGTTTTGTGTGTGTGTGTGGTGTGGGGGTGGGGGTTGCATGTTTAACAAACCTTTATTTGAGGAGTTTGAATTCAGTAATACATATAGGTTCAGGACTTACTGGGATAGACCCTCCTTTCCATGCTTATCGTACAACTCCCTTTTTGCAGGATCGCTTAGGACTTGGTAGGCCTCCCCAAGCTCCTGTTAAGAGCAAGAAATTTCAGTCAATAGTTTATAGCTAGCAATCCATTTAGGAGGTACTTGATGCCACAAGAGACATTTACTCAGAATGGTTTTCAGTCAATAGTTTTAGACGTCAGATTACAGGAAGACAGAATAGTAAACACTATATCCACGAAATGGCATCATAAAAACAAAAAAAATACTAAAACACATTTACAAGATGCTCATAGTGACCATCTCACTGATGTCCAATTAAACGATTGCCCCGTAACCACTAACTAAACAATCTTTGTCTGCATCACTCTGCTTTCCTCGTAAAAAGATCTAAACAATCTTCAGTGTCCTGTATAATTCATTTCTTATCTTTAGTCTTGCCATGCTCTAGTTCTGCTTCTAAAAGGAATAAGAGAATTTTACGGCTATATCACTTTGTCTGTCCGGTATCAAATAACAGAAGATATCATAGGAAAATAAATTTACCTGAAATTTCAGTGCCGCATCAGGGTTTCCAGGATTCTTGTCCGGATGCACCAACTTCGCCTAAAAAACACAGATGAACCCAACAATTGGCATATCAAGATGAGCTCAAATAGCGCTCTATATATATATAACCATGATTGCTCGACAAGAAGTAAAGAAGGGAAAGTTCGCAAGATTCACCTTGAGGTAATAGGCCTTCTTGATATCGGCCGCGGAGGCGTCCACACTGATCCCCAGGATGTCATAATAGGCATGGTCCTTCACCATGGCAACCCCGGGATCTCGCTACAACTAGACACCAAGAAACAGCAATGTTGTCACTATTTGAGAAACCAACATAAATTGGCCATCAAGAAACCTACTGAAGAAAGATTTGAATGGCGGGTACCGAGATCGGTTATGGAAGTTTCTGGAAGGTTCTGCGAGATGGGGGGCGAGAGATACACAGATTGGGGGAAATTTTGGAAGCCGAGAGCGAGAGCGAGAGCGAGCGCTGGTCCTCTCACCTGACCTGAGAATCTGAGATAGTGGGAATTGTGGTGAGTTGTGACGTGATGTGGTCAACGTGGACAGGTTTAAGAGGGCTGCATCGTCGGTTAGACTTATAGATTAAAAGATATAATGTCAGAAGAATTGAACATCTTAGTACAATTTAATTCGAAAAAATTGAACTAAAACATTCAAATTGTATAGGATTGATGTCTTTTGATTTATAATTTATATTGATGATTTATTTGAATCGATAAAATTATGAGTCCAAAACAATCAAATAAACAAATCGTCAACCTGAGTTATAGATCAAAAGATATCATATCTTGTGATATATAACTCAGGATGACGATCTGGTTTTGTCGATATAATCATTCTGGCATTACAATTTTACTGATTGAAATGGATTGTCAATCAGAATTATAAATCAAAACATATCAATATCGGAAAAATCAAAAATTTTAGTGTAACTAATGGAATTTTTATTCTTCTGCCATTGATATCTTTTGATCTATAATTCTGATCGATGGTCTGTTTGAAGCCATGGAATTGTGATTCCAAACGATGACACTATTCTACGCTCACCTTTAGAATAACTATTTAATATTCACCTTCTGTATCGTTGAATCGTGCATTGAGAATTAAATTTAATTGACGATATGACTAACATAAACGGCAGTAAACTGGTTGAACCGCTCAATTATCCTAAAAAATAAAAACCTACATCACGATTTATTATAACCGCATACTATCCTAAAAAATAGGAACCGAAATCATATTAGTTTACTGTCATATTAGTGTCATTTTATTTTCCACAATCTACACTAGTCGATATATAAATGAAATATTTTGTCCCATAGATTTACTGGTCGTATATATGCATTTACTGATAATATTAGTTTCACTTTATTGTCTTATTAGATATCACGTCTTTCTGTTTACATGCCATAATGAAATTTACTGGTCGAATACTATAGATTTTCTGGTCGTATTCATATCGATTTACTGTCCACAATCTGCATTAGTCAATATATAATTGAAATTTCTTCAGTCATGTAGATTTGTTGGTCATAATGATACATTTACTATCATATTAGTATCACTTACTATTTTATTAGATATCATGTCTTTCTATTTACATGCCATAATGATAAATTTTTTGTCGTATATTATAGATTTACTAGTCCGACCAACTATAATTTACTGGTCGTATACTATAGATTTTTGTCAGTAAATTTACTGGTCGTATAATATAAATTTACTGGACGGACCAGTAAATGTATAGTATATGACTAGTAAATTTACTGGTCGCATACTATAAATTTACTGATCGTATACTATAGATTTTTATCAGTAAATTTACTGGTTGTATAGTATAAATTTACTGGTCGTATACTGTAGATATATACTATAGATTCTTGTCAGTAAATTTACTAGACGTGAACAAGACATGGGAGCGTAGTGGTCTAGTGGAGAAAATGAAGAGGTAGTTGGTGCGGATATCGATCAATAACAATAAAATATTTCAAATATTTACTGCCATTACAGAATAAAACGACGTTAAATTCCTTAAAACAGAGGTAACCGTTATCTCTATCCAACGGTTATAATTTATTCTAGTAAATTAGATTGGACAGTTCTTAAACTAGGTATAGAATAGTTATTTTAAGGGTGAGTGTAGAATAATGTTTATATATAGAATAGAATAGACGTTCTACATGGCACCAATGCTGAATGGATAGGAGGTGTAAGGGGCAAGGGGTAATGGGTAATTGGGGATGGGGCGGGAAGGGGACCGAGCAGGGAGGAAAGAGATGGGATGGAGATTTAATTAGTTTTAGATCTAAATGTTTTAAGAATTTTTATAACAGTAGAAATAAATGTTTGTTTTCTTAGTAACCTCCAAATTTTTAGATACTCTGAAGTTTAGATAATCCAAACTAAGATCATAAAGTTGTGCACATGGCTAAACAAGCACGTCTTAGGCCGAGTCCAATGTCGAGGCGTCTGCCTCAGTGCTCCAGAAGAATATTCTTAGTATATTCTATGTCATGCATGCGAAACACCACCTCAAACAACCACCATTCCAATGCAAAGGCGCCTGGAGATGTATTTTGCACGTACCTATGAGTAAATTAAATATTTATTAGAATTTAGATAATTTTAATAAAATATGAATAACTTTTAATTCAAAAATCTAAAATATGCGATATTTGGTCTTTATATAAAGATAATTCAAAGATCTATAATTTTCTCAATATAATCAAGATCTAATTTGAATTAGATTAATGCATGAATTAAAAAATAAAAATTATATATAATTTAATCACACGAAAATCAAGAAAAAAATCTCAAGAATCACAACCACAGAAGGTGCCGTCTCTCTCCTGCTGCCAAAACAAATAATTGTTTATTACGGGCAGCGACTTGGACACCCGCATTGGACGTCGGTCTTAGTGGCTAGTGCTGCAATAACAATGTTCTTTAAAGTTTACATAGCCTGGTCTGTGGTAGTTGTATGCATAAATCTTAAAGTTGTTTATGGGTTGATGACTTGATGTGGCTAAACCAGCACAATTTTGCTATTGCAGAAAAAAAAAAAAGCATCCTACAGATGGCACAGAATTGGCCTTGCGCGGCTGATAAGTGATAACGATAAGAGGGGAAAGCTGCATTCATTAGCCGAAACCGCGGCCTTCTCCTGTGATGTGGATGATAATGATAGGACACCAAGCAATCCTTGTACGTTTTATTGCCTTTATTACTTTCCGTATGTTACCATTATTGTTGTTTACCTAAAAATCACATCATTTTTGCTCAAATTTCGCAATGGCCTTTATCTGGTAAGTGATAAACTTAGCACATATCTTCCCACTTAACATTGAGACATAGACATACTTCGGCAGGCTACAAGCAGCCTCTAGAGTCTGCAACACTACACTGGTGAGATGGAGAGCAAAAACTCTGGCATTGGCCTCTGCAGCAGGATGCCACTGAAGGGACACAATGGAACAAGAAGCATGGATAAGTTATGCAATTCATCATCAAAATCCACATCCAAAGAGGATCTCGGCATGGTGAAGATCTCCGGTAGCAGCTTGTCAACCATTCCTCCTCCACACATACACAGCGCCATGTTGGCTGCAGAATGGAGCACAGAGCGCAGAGGCCAATGCACAGTGGCGCAGAGCAGTAGCTACAAGTCTCTTCGGTCATGTATTCACACACCAAGCTGATCCTGAGATAGGTACAAAGAAGATGAGGAAGAAAGAAATGCATCTAGTAAAATTGAATAGCTGCTTCCTAGATCTTTGATTCTTCATCTGAGAGCCTTAAGCTGATCATGCACTTCATCAACCGTACAAACCCAACAGTTCATCTGCGCAACTCCAACAGGAAACCATCTGCTTTTTCATAGAGGAACCCTCAAGCAAACGAGCTGCATGCCTGCATGTTTCAGGACAACACTGTGTGTGAAAGCCACACGTCTCACTCTCAGTTTCTCTTTCACTGCTTACACGAAGATTGTTCCAGAAATCACTTGTCGAGGTGTCATCCTTTTCACCACCATGGAAATACTTCACCTGATTGCTTAGCATTAATTTCTTACAGATGATTCTTTTTAGCAAGTGTAGCTTCAGCGAGCTGACATTGGACAGCATATCTCTTGAGTGCAACAAGATATCGATAGAAACATATTGTTCATTTTCTGACAACAAATGAGTGATCCATTTCTGCATTACAGCCTCCACAGAGGTGGGTGCAGAATTCTTGAATGCTTGTAATGCAGCCACAACATCCCATATGACAAGCTCCTTTTCGACATTTTCATTTTTCTTCAGCGACCAAATAATGTTGGATCCCCAGGAAACTGGAGAGGTAATCAAGGAACAGCATGGCTACGGTCTGTCATCAGAGTTTCCATTTGCCAAAAACAACAAGAATGTTGAAGATTATTAAGAGGAAACTCCCCAACGTATGGCACTGACCCATGATTTACGATCTTGGAGAATCCTGATAACCATTGGATCATTGGAAACCATGCAAAGATCTGTTTTATTACAGTCAGGCTTACAAATTTTCCAAAAATAAATATTCTTATACTTGGAATTAACAGCAAGAACACAGACAATTTGTAGACAAGCAAGAACCACATGATGGCAAAGCAAGAACACACGGTGAACCACGAACCACTCTGACCATTACCACATCAATTTCATGTCCAGCTTTTACACTCTCAAACCATGACCAGAAGAACAGAACGTTGACACAAACAGGCATGCACAATATGTTGAATAAATGTGTGCACTGCATTTTTTTATCCCTCCTTAATGCATATTCTTAAATTTAGATGCTTATGTGATTGTACAAAAGATTACGTTGGAATTGTTGAAATAGACTGCTTATCTACATCAAGGATAGACAAAATTTGAATTTAAAATTACAGCATGTATCATACGAGGCCATTATCATATAATTAATTCCATAGTGGAATCTGTATGTACACCCCACTATGGTAATTTGGTGAGTGCCTACCAATGCTTGAAAAGTTCTTCAGTTTCATTTTTTTTTAAAAAAAAGAGTAATAAGTTCTTCGGTTTCTTGCCTTCTGCATCTACGGGTCAGACGGCAAATTGATTTTTTGTTTGAAGAAAATGTTTATATAGAAGCAGTCCTATTTGTAAGCCTATTTGTCAAAAAAGCATACATTTCAAATTAAATTATTCTGATATTATTCTTTAGTAATGCCTATAATTAGAAATTATAATCCCAGGAAAGGGGCGGCCAAGCAGAAAATGAGTTATGATTACCATAAAGAAAGAAAGTCTAAACAAAAAGCCAAGCCTAAACAAACCCATCTTGGAAATTTGCAAGGCCTACTAAAGTCAAAAAGGTATGCCAAATTAATTTTATTTGGTCAAATAATACTTAATTAGCCTGCTAGTGATCTCAAAAAGAAAATAATTGGCCTGTTAGTTATCGTTCAATTAGTAAGACATTAGATTTATCGAGAGGATGTTATTGTGCTATTATGTGGTTTTCAACAAATTAATATATAGACGATTTGCGGCCAATATGAAATTTACCTTCTTCACATGAAACGAAAAAAGATCGAAACGTTAAGCTAATTTCGTTATCGGTGTCGATGCCCAGTCCATCATTAGTAAAACCATGAGATCACTCAATGGATATTCTATTATTCGATTTGATACCCTTTTTCAATTTTCTCCTTTTAAAAATTCACATGATTAACTATAGAGATATAATTTTTGCATCACAATATATAACAAAATCCACACACACAAAAAAAGTCCTCTAACTGCACCAAAAATAAAGTGCAAAGATGATGGTGTTTTTAAAAGATAACTTCCCCTAAAAAAACTAAAAACTAAATGCACAGAAAACTTCAGTGTGATGTGCTGAGATACTGAGCCAATGCATGGGATCTTGCTTGGTCATATACATCTGTCTTTTTGTAGCTTTTATGCTTTAGCTTACTACATAATAATAGACTTGTTTGTTTGCTCACCAACTCTGTTTCAGTGTGATGAAAGGCTAAAACACTTTTTAGTGGAGCTCACAAATGATTGCAATTAGTGCAACAACTAAAGATGATCCAACACAAGAAGTGGTACCAAGAATAATGGCATGTAGTAGTAGTACAAGGACAAAAAGTTTTATCGGTGTCAGCTTCATTGATGTGCCCATTTGATTTGGTTACTGTGTATTATTGGCACAAACAGCAAATATAGGAGCAAGAGCATTTCGATGGATCGTTGCAGTCTTGCACCTCTGCTGTTTGTTCTTCAGCTGAGGGAATAGTGGAAGATTACCATAACTATTCTAGTCAAATCAACCATATATACAAATAGATAGGTATAGAGAATTTTTTAATTTTTAGTCTTGGACTTTGTATTTGTTAAGATTTCAGAATCTTAATAATTTTTATATCCAAAATTTTATTTTATTTTGATATTTAGTTGTATTAATTAATGTTTTAGAAATTTAATATTTTAAGTCTACTTTTTTTATTTTTTTAATATTTAGTCTTAGAGTTCGTATTAGTTAATAAATCAGAAATTTAATAGTTTAATTCCACACTTTTTTAATTTCTTTAATATTTAATCTTAGAGTTTGCATTAGTCAAAGTATTCAAAATCATTGATTTTAACCTTTAACTTTTAATTTCTTTAATATTTAGTATTAGAGTTTGGATTAGTTAAAGATTTAGAATTTAATAATTTTAATTTCAAAATTTTAATATTTTATCTTAGAGGTATATTAGCTAAAAGTTTCTTTTATAATTTTGAGCCGTATAACTAGGTCTATCAAATAGATGACTAAATTTTTTTTTTGGATGGATTATTATTTTTAGACTACAACTAACACAACCAACCACGTCATAGCAAGTTGGCAACTGCACCTAATCAAAGGAAATGGCAAAAACTAAAAACACATCAATTTTTGTGCATGGAACAAATTAAATTAAGAAGAGAGAGAAGGATTAAATGAGGGAGTTGTCTAACTCCTCCCAACCAACAAAATCTGACCCGGCCAAAAGGACTCAACACTACAATATATTTTCGTGCATCTGGTCTATAGACCATAATCAATCAAAACCGTCCAATCCTTGAGAAAACTGAGGATCAGGAGAAATCAACGGCAGATAGCGATCTCCGGTCCACTGACACGATTCGCCATGGGCCCCAGCAGCTCTGTGGCTCTACGCTTCCTTAGATCCTATCATCGAATCCCACATGTACTAAAAACTATCTGGGCGACTTGAGATATGTGCATGTACCAAGTTTATAAACTAGAGAAAATCTCAGCCGTTAATTTCTACAAGGACGTGCGGATTATAAGTCCAACTGTTTCGAGCCTATGAACTCGGTCTACCTGAAACGTGGTGCAACCCATCTTCTTCTCCTGTTTCTAGTCCCCACCGATAAAAAAAGCAGAAGCTTCTTCTCCTCTCCTCTTGTCCAAAAATAAGCACAAAATTCCAAAGCAAAAGGGGGCAAAAACACAAAAAACTCCCCAAATCGTTAGCTCCCTCTGCATGTATCAATCTCTTCAAACTCTGTACCTTAAAAAGATTTTTTTATATAATTCACCATTTATGGTTCAAGCTTGGTTCTTTTTCTTGAAATTAATTTGGGATGGTTTCAGTGGATTTTGAGCTTGGAATTTGCTCGAGGAATCGAGTTTGGATTCAGAGGAGGGGATGTCAGGACCCCTCGACCGATTTGCGAGGCCATGTGAGTATTATATGTTTTTATTTCTCAACCCTTTTCCTCTAGGAGTAATGTTCTTGATTCCATTGTTCTTTTTTGGTGTTTTATTTCTTTATTATTGTGTGATCTTATAAAATGTGTATTTTGATGCTTTTGCTCCTCAGTTCAGTACTTACTAGAGGAGATAATACAAAAATATACCGTTACATAATTATAGGCTTTGGGGCTATTGGAAATAATCCTACACCAAGATTTACCCATAAAAATCTGTCCTTTTTCCAACTGTTTGAGTTTTTACTTGGTTTCACGTAAGGGCGTTAGAGCTAAGGTTTCGAGCTAACTATCTTCAAGAGTGCCAGAATTTGGTTGTTTAATGAAAACATTTCAATGACAGCAAACTAGTCCTTTATCATAAGAAAGCCAAAGAACTAAACTAACATAGAGAATAGCCATATAGTGATGTTAATGTCACATGTACAGACCTATGCGTCGATAAATCATTTAACCAATCCATGTACCTATGCATCGATAAATCATTGTGCTTGGTTAATGACCATTTTTTCCCATTTGATTAAGAGAAGGAAAACTGAGATAATAATGCTGGAGCAGGTTTTGAAGGGTTCATACATAATGATGAAAAGAAAGAGAGCAAATCTGATGCAGACAATTCAGAAGGAGAGAAGAAGACTAAAATGGGCTCTTTCAAGAAAAAGGCGATTAGTGCAGGGAATAAGTTCAGGCATTCCCTGAGGAGGAAGAGGAGCAAACCAAAGAATGAAAATCGGGTATCCATTGAGGACATAAGGGATATTCAAGAGCTTAAAGCTGTTGAAACATTTCGACAGTGTTTAGTTGACGAAGATTTGTTGCCACAACAGCATGATGATTATCATATGATGTTGAGGTACAACATCTGCTGATATCAGGGCTTCACTTTAGTTTTCTGCTGTTGATATTTTTTTTCCTATCTTTCCAATATTAAGTCCCATGTGAAATCTTGCATCAATTTATATTTTATATAGCCTGTATATGTTCAAAAGGCTGTCCTGAAAAGAAAATTGTGGGTTGTTTTAGTTGTCTGATATTTTCATTTTATCTCTTTCACATATAGGTTCCTGAAAGCACGGAAATTTGATGTTGAGAAAGCAAAGAACATGTGGTCGGAAATGGTTAGATGGAGAAAGGAATTTGGGACCGACAATATAGAGGTAAAGCTTAACTTGAAACACTATACCATAATATGTGGTGTAATACTGGGCTTGCTTGGAGTAACTCCTTTAGTGTGACAATTACTGGGCCTTGTTCTCAGGAATTTGAATACACCGAGTTAGATGAGGTTATGAAGTATTATCCACAGTTTTACCATGGAGTGGATAAAGAGGGAAGACCTGTCTACATAGAATTAATTGGAAAAGTTGATGCCAACAAGCTAGTGCAAGTAACAACAATAGACCGATATGTGAAATATCATGTCAAGGAGTTTGAAAGATGCTTCCAGATGAGATTTCCAGCTTGCTCAATTGCTGCAAAAAGGCACATAGACTCGTGTACTACTATTCTGGATGTGCAGGGTGTGGTATGTCAAAATAGTCAAATATTGCTCTCAACAATTGCCATTTCATTTGCTAAGACTTTGTGATTAACTTGTTTTACATAAATCAAGGGCTTAAAGAATTTCTCGAAAGCTGCAAGGGAACTAATCACGCGGCTGCAGAAGATTGACAATGACAACTACCCAGAGGTAGGTAATTCTGTCATTCCACTTGGAGCGGCAATTGCAGTCCTTTGATTCTTCTTTTGCTTGAGATAATTTTATTAAACAGAAGTTTTCCTTTATTATAGATTTTTTCTTTGTCAAAATTGTACATACTGTTTGCTAATCATTATTTTTTTCTTGGCCCCACACTATAGTGCCTGATGTTTTCTGAATGCTGTTGCAGACGCTGTGCCGAATGTACATTATCAATGCTGGTCAGGGCTTCAAGATGCTTTGGAGCACAATAAAATCTTTTCTTGATCCAAAAACTGCTTCAAAGATTCATGTAAATACTACTGCAACTCTGTACTAATTAATTTGATTGCATCATTCTTGAACAAACTGGAGTTAGGTAATGATTCTCTTCTGTATTTTATCATGAAGGTTCTTGGAAGCAAGTACCAAAACAGGCTGATTGAAGTAATTGATGAAAGGTCAGCATCTTTAATCTTGCCAGCATGTGTTTGTGTTATTGGCTACCATTCTAATTTCCTTTTACTCCATGTATTCAGTGAGTTGCCAGATTTTCTTGGTGGCAAATGCAAGTGTGATGAACGTGGAGGCTGCCATAAATCAGATAAAGGCCCTTGGAAGGATCCAAACATAATAAAGGTAAACCCAACCCACGCCGCCCCACCCAACAACCTACACCCCCACCGCCCCCACCGCCCCACACCCCCCCCCCTCCCCCCCCGGAAAAAAAAAAAAGACATGAAAAAAATATGCCTGTGTGCTGTGCTGCATGCACATTATTATTCATTGTGTTTTCTGTTGTTGCAATGTGATGCATATTCCATTTGTCCAGAGGGTACTGAATGGTGAGGCAAACTATGGTAGGCAAATTGTGACCATATCAAGCAGTGATGGGAAGATAATTGGTTATGCTAGGCCACAACACCCAAATGTAAGCGTGCTTTGCTGGGGCCATCTCAAGAAACACATCTTCAGTTTTCTATAAAAATTTACCCTATTATCTTACTGGAGCAGAGAAAAGGAAGTGATGCATCTGCTGAGTCTGGATCTGAAGTGGAAGACGTTGCATCTCCTACTGTATCAAGGAACCCCATTGTAAACCCTCTTTTGGCTCCTGTTCATGAGGAGGCAAGTAGCTACACCTCATAACATGGCAATCTTGTTGTAGTTCACCTTAGCATATAATGAACACTCAAGATTATCAACTTAATCTACATCACCAGTTGAATGTTGACTAATAGCAGTACAAGAACTACAGAATCATTGACAACAGCTTGCCAGATTATCATTTAATTATAAATATCCATTCGAATTGTAACTGATATTATACCTTTGGTTTGTGCAATTGCATGTAGCAACCTGAAGTTCAGTAAGTAGGCTTTCCATACAATGATAGAAGATTTCTTTTGGTTACCATGAAATTCTTATGTTACCTTCATTTTACATACTTGTTGATAAGTATGACTATTTACCTCTTTTGCTATTCCAGTCAAAATTGTCAGCTCATGCTTCGACGTCTGCTGCTCCTCCCATTATAGAAGAAAGCATTCCTGTTGTTGACAAGGTTGTGGATGATGGATGCAGCAGTCCCAGAGCTAGTCCTATGTCTTCTTCCTCAGGTCTCTACAGATTTTTATCATGCTTGTCTTTCCCATCAAGAAGTTCTTATTCAAAGTTAATATAATTACTATTTAGAGTTCTTTAACTTCCATTCAATCCCAGAACTAGTCCATGCATCCTCCCATTGTCGAAAACTTCTTTCTTATTCAAAGTTAACAAATAAACCAAAAGCTAGCTACAACAAAAACTTGTACTGATGAACTAGAAATCGAAATATGCAATGTGTTAATCAGTTTACTCTAGATATTGCTGTTACTAGAATGTAATGATCAAGATCACTCCAGCTTATGATCTTCATGCCAGTGAGTTGTATTGGATTTTTGTTGGCTGAACTTGTTACATGCTTCACAGCAGGTTCATTGTCCTTGAGAGACTTATCTATCACATTTGAAGGACTTCAAACTCAAATTATCACATGGCTGACAGTCTTAATCGTGAGTTTGTTTGCTATGCTTCGTTCTGTCCCAAGCAGAATGGCTAAAAGGCTCTCAAGAGAACCAACTGAGCATGATCAGTATTATGTGGACTTTCCTCAAGAACAAGAGTATAAGGAGGAGTTCCGACCTCCATCTCCCGCTCCATCTTATACAGAAAAGGATGTCATTTCATCTGTTTTAAGGCGGATAGGTGAGCTCGAGGACAAGGTGCAGGTGCTTGAAGCAAAGCCATCTCAAATGCCTTTTGAAAAAGAGGAATTGCTCAATGCAGCCGTCTGCCGTGTGGATGCATTGGAAGCTGAGTTAATTTCTACAAAGAAGGTGATCTTGTTTTGTTCAAATTAGTAGTTCTTAATCTGTGATCTCTGTTGACACAAAATAGATGGCTTAGTATATACTCTGTCTTAATCCAGTATATACTGTAGTTGTTACAATTGGTAGTATTTTCTGAACAAAACAAGAAGCTGATCAAGTATCTACTCTTAACTTTTCATGAGCAGGCCCTCTATGAAGCTTTGGTGAGGCAGGATGAGCTGCTTGCTTACATCGACCAGCAAGAATTGATCAAGTTTCGGGTTAGTTACAATTTTCCTTCCTTTCTTTTTGAGAGATGCTGATGTTTGATGAGTATCTAAACAAATGATAATTTGTTTAATATGCGCCTTTGGGACATATTTTTCGCAGAAAAAGAAGTTCTGCTTCTAAGGACTGGAGCCTGGACCAGCAATTAATTCTTCATCATACCCTGTTCATGTAAATTGTATCCTTACAATGTGTATTATTTTGTTTGTGTGTAAAATCATGTAAGTACTAGAACGAATATATATCCTTTGGTGTTTTGGATTTAGGTCTGTTGCTGATGCCTGCCTGTAATGGATTGAGATGAGACACCGCGTATTTGGAGATCTTGTTTGCATGCTATGGAAAAATGAATTTGTATGTGCTGAACTACACATATACTGTTTATTGTATGTCATGTGAAGCAGTATGAACATGATTTACATGTGTTCCTCAGAAGTCTCTGAAGTCTGAACATGTGATCTTTCTGTTGCAAACATCTGCTGCTTTGTACATGTAACTACGATAAATGCTGAACTAGAAACTGGAGCTGTGGAAGAATATTACTACATATGTTAGTCGGTACACACGGTTCCTACACTGAATAAACAGACGATATGAAATTTATGAAATGAATTGAAGCCTTCTTCCACATGAAAGAATTCAGGTCAGTAACCATACCACCCGTGACAAATTTCATAAGTGGTAGGTACAAAAGAATTAAGGAATGAAAAATGTCAGTCCTAGCTTGTCCTATTCAGCCATAGCACTCCCACAAAACTATGAAAGGTACCTTTCATCAGCATGAAAGTAACAAACTTTCACTGAGCAATGCTGCATGTACAATGCACAAGTTTTCTTGATAAAAACCTGATCAGTGACCAGGGCCTCATTGTGTAATGCCTCTCCTCACAATTTGTACAGACCTAAGATCAAGAAGGCGCATGATGATCTTCCTCATGAGCTGATGGTGTCTGAGAAACCTGATGGGTTGGATGGTTGTATTTCCTGAACACCCTCTCTTGGTTTTCTCTCCACCATTCCTCTGCCTGCTGCTCAGCAAATCTCCTCTTGCTGCTCAGGAAAGAAAAAACAAATGTCAGGTAGAGCAGTATATGCATATAGAACAATGCTTTCATTGTATAGCATCAACTTTATAGGTTTATAATAAGTCATCTGGTGGAGAGATGATTGATCAAGTTCAGATATATGCTGCATTTAGGGGGGAAGATACCTGAACCGCACCCGCTTGAATACTTTGGTACCATCTCTCAGCTGGATAAGTGTCACATATACTCCTGGTTCGAACTGCTCAATCAGTTGCACTTCTCCATGAGTACCATACTTTGGTGCAAAATAGTTTTGAGCCTTTAAGTTGTTTTCCATGGTACGATGGCATGGAGATTCACTTGTGGTAGAAATAGCTGAGCTACAAGCATTTCCGGAGCTGCCATCTAGAGAAGTTACAAGGTTACCAATGCTTGATGACCTATGGTTAACCATATCATGTACTCCACCACTCGAGAGGCGAAGCTGATCGTGTTCAATGGGATCTGTGACCTCTGGTGGATGACTTCTTTCTCCTCTAAGAAATGTCTCTGTTTGACTTTGCAAGGCTTTCAAGCTGTCGACAATATTATCGGGCACCTTTGCTGCAATACCCTTGAGCTGCAGAATGAAGTTAAGTGATAGATGTGAGATATCCTCTAATAACATGGAATTACTATCGGATTCAGTTATTTCCCTATTGGATTCATCAAAGCCATCTCTTATTATGTTTGAACTGAATTATAAAAGCCGATAGTACTGTAAACAACATACAATAGAAGAAAGGATATCCTAAGTGCAGAAACATTAGATATAATGTCAAAACATATCATGTGAGCTCTAATAAAACTTCGAGTAACAGCCACCCTTGCCTTCCAAAAAAAAAAAAAAAAAAGCTCACCATACCTCATCATCAAGAACTTTAACAAAGTCCACCATAGCATTGCGCCCGGCTGATTCTTCTGCAGCAACAGTGGCAGCATTTTTAGCTTGCCTTTCAGATTTTTGCAGTTGCTCATCCTGGACTTCACACTTTTGTTTTAACTTATTGACCTGTTGAAAATTAAACACTATAATCAAAACCAGCTAATCACAACAAAATAGAAAATCTACAGCATTCTCACTCTTACCTGAGATTGCAACTTTGAGATATCTTGATTCAGCAACTCATTAGTGTTCTTCAAGCTATCAACAGCAATTTTAGTGCAGAGAGGACTTGCAGGAGGCGGACTTGGCCTTCTTGTGTATGGAGATGGTGATCCTGAAGGGTTGACTATCGGCATTGGAGATGGCGATGTTGCTATAGGCCTTAAAGTAGTTTGAAACCCACCAAATGTGCCAGGAAAAGCAAGCTCTTTGAACTGTATTAAGGAAGGAACTTCGGATACCCTCATAAGGGCTAGAGAATCTGCTTTCATATCGTTTCTAACTGCTTTTGCCTCCATACACTTGGCTGGCTCTGCTGGTTGCGTTGTTGCAAGCCTGGAAGGCCTTATTTCAGGCCTCTCTGACTTCTCTCTGACATCAATGGAGTGACGAGCAACAATATTTCTTTTGTTATATGCATTGTTGCTGCTGGTCTCTGCAGCTTTCAGTTTCATGAAGCATGAATTGCATACACGATGCGGCTTGCCTGGAGTTGGTGCCAAAGCAGCCTTCAGCACTTTTCTTGAACTACAAGCATGGCAATGGACAAGCCCACAGTTGTAACAATTATGTCTCTTTCTTGTGAAACCGAATGCTTGCTTACAACCCGAGCAGACAGACTGGTCTGCACCTGACACCCACTTATGTATGCAAATACATGTCGTGAAATTCGAACCACATGATATACTTTTAACATGGCAATCTTTAATTGATTCAACAAGAGTTGGTGTTTTTTTATCTTCTACATCACCATGTCCCAGTCTACCGTTGGCCCCCATCCCCCATGTATAGACTTCACTTCGTGAAGTCAAGACTGCGACATGGTAGGCACCGCATGAGATCTCTTCAACCAACTCACTAGCCAATCTATCTTGCACTAAACAGGGTTGTTTACCATCAGACACTGGATTCCCAAGCTGGCCATAGTTAGAGCTACCCATTGTAAAAACATGGCCAGATGTAGCGAGGACAATGGTCATATTATGTCCACAGGCCACCTGATGAAAATTGTAATCAACAACTGCTTGAACACAGATAGGAACTAGCCTAGCCTCTCTATCCCCATGACCTAATCGATTCTTATCTCCGTCACCCCAGGTAAATAGCTTCTTAGACACTACATTCACACCTGCCTGAGCAGTAGACTCCACTATTGCTGCGGAATGCCAGATTCCACATGCAACTTTCATTGTTCTGAATCCACTCAAAGCTTCTACTTCTTTCGGGTATGCAAAGCTCTCCCGATTTCCATGTCCAAGAACACCGAATGTTCCATCACCAAATGTGAAAACTTTTCCACTTGACGTGGCCAGTACTGAATGCCATGAGCCACATGCAACAGACAATACTTGAATCCCTTCTAAAGGTCCCGAGACTCGTTTTGGAAGCCAGTGGCTGGCTCCAACACCGTGTCCAAGCAATCCAGCATTGTACAATCCATCTCCCCAATTGTATAGATCACCAGCAGCAGTTACAGCGCAAGTATGGAACTCTCCACAAGCTATAAATTCCACATTGCACACTGATAAGGACTCGACGAGCTTAGGACGACAAATATCTGCGTCAGTCCCATGACCAAGCCTGCCACCAAGTTCCTCACCCCATGTAAATACTTCTCCTTGCCTAGTAGTAAGAGCAATGTGCCTCGAACCACATGATATCTGATGTACATCTAAGACAACATCTGATTCCAGAGGTTTAGGAATTAAAACATCTATTTTTGAGCATACAGAGCTTGTGCATCCTTCTGATGGTGTCACATCAGTCCATACTTCACCCCATACATAAACATCACCTAGGGATTCTATGTCATCTGGCCCAGAACCTTGACTGGAAGAACTAGGGGCACTAGATATACTAATTCGGTTACCATCTCCAACACTTGTTCTTAGCATGTTTGCACGATCTGATACAACATCGGATCTTGCAGAATTGAGAGAATTGGGTGTGCTACAACCAGCTGAGTTACTGGACACAATTTCTAATGCTGAATCATACGTATCGCTATCTTGAAAATATGGTACTTCCTGAAAATGGAAATATATGACAAATCAGAAAATACCACTTGTCGTATACTCTCCATTACCCAAGCTGATCCATGGGAAGTAAGGTGGATAAAAAACTACCAGAGAGATACAACCAGATGCTAGCTAATCCATATAATAACTAAGCAAAAGCATCTTCAAGAAATATATGTTAGGAAGAGAAGATAACATCAATTCTTACATTATGTGCTCTTCTGCATTTTTTGGTAATTACAATTTTCTAGGCTCGAATGGGGGAAATTATCATATTTTAAGTAATGTACCAATGATATTAAATTCAAATCTGAACGACTTTAAATCAAATCAAACATAGTAAAGGTCTACTTCCTCGATTATAAAATGTGTGATATTTTGGCGAATGTTTTTGTTACAAAATAAGTGATGTTCTAAAATTCCAAGATAAAATAAGCATCTATCTTCATAAGTTATCCTTGTTCAAGTCTTATGCATGGAGTTATTAGGATAGAGCATTGTGAGAGAAAAACAGAGTTCTTTAGAGAATAAAACTAAGGGAGAGGAAACAATTAATACAAGGTATTCTTAATCTGGTGAAAATTGCTAAAATATCATTTGTTTATAACAGAGAGAGTATCATATGTAACTCACGTCAGAGAATGATAATCTATCACTGTGCCCATCAACCGTAGAATTTTGTCGGCATGAAGTAATTAGTGCCTCAAGTGCTGCAAACCACACTTCAACCTCAGCTTGGTCCTTGCAAACCTGCAGGCCAGCTAGAATTTTATGCAAAGGTCGTCTTCCAAAGATCAAATACAATGCAAATGTAGAGGCAAAGAATTTAGTAGCATTTCATAAAAAAAGAACTCGTTACCAGATCAAGGGAACGTTGACCGTTCTTGTATATGAGTGAAAATGACAGGTAATCCTTCTCAGGGCGTGAAAACCTCCTAAAAACAGCCTGATCAAAAGGTAAATGTACAAGATCCCAAGTTCAAATATAACCTAAGTTTGAATTGCTAAACTCCATACTCTAATAAATTTCACCAATATCACAACTGTTGCTGCAAAGGCATGCCAACAAACAAAACATGCTAGTGAACTCAGTCAGTGATAGTTCAACTTACAGTTCTCTGTCCAGGAATGATTTTGGTCACAGAAGACAGTCTGAGGGACTTTTCTTTGTTGTGGGAATACCAAATTAATGCTGTTTCGTCCTGTAGTGAGAAAACATCAACAGAACAGTTTCACATTTGATAACTAGAAGATGGCTAAGATATAGCACCACTCTTTATGCACAAATATTCTTTGTCAACAAATGCACCAAAATTGTCAGATTATCCAAAGCATAGGTCAAACACATCCTACGATTGTAAGCAATCAAACAAAATGCAAACCATTCTTTAATATTAGCACGCTGAGATCACACGAATGCACTTATGAACTTACACTAGAAAGTCTGAATGCACGAATCTTGGGTTTCCCCTTCCGGCTATACTTGACAAGCTTGCTGCCTTTCTTTAAAGTAATAAGGGCCTTCGGACCATGAAACACGAAATATCGGGATTAGCAGAAACAATTATTTGATGCGTAAACGCATATTCATCCAAAAAAGAGGGAAAGGAAATGCATCGGTTGTGTCTAGAATCACACGTTATCATCTAGTGTCATCTAAACAGCAACAGGTCAACATTCTATTCTTCAATTCTTTATTACCTGCAACTGCACAAACAACGAAAGATTGAGGCATCAACATTACAAGAATGGATTTTAGAACAATAAGTCGATACCAATTGTCAATAAGATATGAAAAAAGATACATCAACAAGATGAAATAGTGTCCAGATTCCAAACCTAAGGCATTACCAACACGCGCGTTTTACTAAACTGAAGAACAAAAGCGCGCGGGCACATTAACAAATGAAAGGAAAGGAACAAACTTTGCAGTTGAGATGAGGCGATCAGACCGCGGTGAGACCGCCGGTGATCGGGACGCCGGCGGGAGTCACCAGCGGTGACGCGAAGCTGAGCAATTCCCGAGGCAACACGGGGAACGATTAGAGCGCTAGAAATGGCGCCTAACACCAAACAAATGTCTTCAGGGGAGAGGATGGGAGAGGCGGCACCTGCTGCTGCTGCCGCGGCGCCGGAACGGCAAGATGGGAGGCGAGAGGGCGGAGGGCGGCGAGGGGATCACATGGAATGGAAGGAGAGGAAGCGGCGAGATTGCCCAACGACGAGGACGAGGAGAGAAGATGTCGCTACGCCTATCACTCTCCGCACTCCCAGAACGCGCGCCAACCCCGGGAACCATGGGGACGTTGGATGCTTGTGATCTGCCATCAAATTCATTTGGCATGGTTTGCCGGGAGGGTCTTCCATCCGGACCGCTCACATGACTGCACCGATTCAACAGTCCTAATAAAAAAACTCGTGAGTCCTCGTAAACGTTTTGCGACCCTGTAGGGTGTTGGGTGCAGTAGTATAATTATCTCTTTTATTTTTTAAAAAAATTTATATTATTTATATAACACTTACAAAATTAGATTTAATCTCCATTCTCCTATCTCTCTCTCATCTCTTCTTCTCCCACCTCCTCTCTCTACCCAACAACTGCCACCACCACCCCCTCCTCCTGCCTCTATCCCATCCTCTTCTCCTGACGGCACAACGCCTCCACTACATTGCTACATCGTCACCACAAGCAGCTGACGACACAACTCCTCCGTTGTCTCGCTTCTCTATCACTATCCACCACTGAACTGTCGTTGTAGAAAAGTTAAGAAGAGAATTAGATAAATCTTAAGAACTAAATCTAAAGTGAATATCAGAATTGTTTGATATGCAGCTTTAGTGCACTTACAGTTGCAACCATGGGAAGCCAGGTGCCCCTTTCCTCTTTATTCATTTCATTCGGACACCAGAGTGGGCATGCTTTCCAATTAAACACACAACAAACGCACCATGTGGTACCAGCCGATACATTCAGGTACGGCAACATTGTCATACAATACATAGAAGCAGTGATGAATTAATCCTGAGAACTATCAGAAATTGTTTGAGCATTACTCTCTCAAGTTTTTGACATGCCAATACCAAACAGGAAACGGACACATTCCAGATAACAAACACCCCAAACATTAAGTATGCAAAAGGAAAGAACAAAATAATTTAGCTATGGACTAGTTCAATTCTTATGCTACAAGAACAGAACCTGGAGGATAGTACACAAATATGGTGTTCCAAACACTAAGCAACCCAAGAATATTAACTACAACGAATGGAATGTAACTTTGCACAGCAAGATGGACAAACATGCGGCCAGACACATCAGCTCCATGCTATTCGAAATTCTTGCACCACAATGCGACAGTAATCATTGAACCAGTCTAGTTTCAATTTAAGTTTGAATATCATTGCATCTTCCACTTCTTTGTTTTCCACCTTGTATCTGGTATTTCAAACAAAGATAGCATGTAAATGACAACATGTTAATGAACAACTAAAGCATAAATCTTTTGAAAGACATAATAAAATATAAATTATTCTTGTCTGAGAGCACGTATTTGCATGTGACAGTAAATTCATCCAGCTATAAATTATGATAAATCGATTGGCAGCGTACCTATTTTCCATAGTTTTTACCTAGCCTACAATTGGAGCCTGTTGGTGTTATCATTCACTAAATTGGGACATTATTTTCCTGTACATAATATGGTTATCACATTCAAGTGAATTGCTTTATTATCTGATTTCGCTATGTTATGGTAGCCAGCTTATAGCTTCTTAAAGTTCTTAACAAAATTCTCAGATAAAAAATAGGGCTTACTATTTCACAAGTGGCTCTCAAGACATTTACATGCCACAATCAAAAATTGTTGTTACATGCCATATAACATGGACACATAACTCTTGATATGTTCCTACATTTTTCACTAAGACCAGCATTTGATTTCAAAATTCAGTTGCTAATATGAAGGTTTATTGCTCTATAATTACAAGATTCAGCATTACACATCTTTTCACATGGTTATTATACATCCCCTAAAAGCCTCGCATCTCAAATTCATACATTATTATTATTTTGCATATAGGCTATAGCTTTCATCTTTCAGCAACGAAAAGAATATTTGAGAGGAAAAAAAGATGCTTTTTTGGCACTTTTATTGAACATTGTCTAACTGCATCCTCCAATATGATCCAAATCAGTCTGGCATAATCTTCATTTCTATACTTTTCAGCTTTTGGTCACAAAAAGAGAAAGCTGATAGGGACAATTTGTTCAGTTAGTTTTAAGCTCTGACTTCAGAGCTCCAACTGGCTACAATATGTTCTCCATTTGAAACTTAGCCACCGAAATTGGGAATTGATTTGTAGGGGAACTACATTCTCAGGACATATACAACAACGCTTCTACAGACAGTAAGGAATCTCTCTAAAAAACAACTGTTGATCTTGTGAGGTGTTCAAGGACATGCTTATACTGATAAACTGTGATAACGTCAGAGCAACAAGAGTGATATGGGGTGACAGTAATCTACATTTTTATCTGTATTTTGGCTAATCATAGCATACATTATTCAGAGATACAAAACCAAGGTTCACAATGACAAGGTTAGTTTAATTGAAATTTTTGCTCATTCTTCTCAAAATCCGCCTAAAATTTACATAATCCTTCGAAAATACAGATTAAATGACAGTTTCATACAGCAACACACATCAGAAACACCACTAAAACTTCCCACAAAACAATCTCACCTTCGTCTATCTCCCCGAGCCAGAAAACGCATCAAGCAGTCCACAGCAATTCCACCAAGTCGTCTGCTGTCCCGTCGCAGCCACCGCCACCGCCGGTCCACGAGCCACCACCTGCAAGCAAATCAAAACCACTCAATCAGACCTCACAAAAACCCAAAGCACCACCACAAACACTCCCTAGTTCCTACCTCTGGAGCACCCACCACAGCCGCCTCCCGAGGCCCCGACGCCTCGGTCGCTTCACCGCCCATCACCGCCTCGCCCTTCACCTCCTGCCCTGTCACCACAGGCGTCTCCCCCTCCAACCTTCCCTCTTGCTGCTCACCAGCATCTGTGGGCGCCGCAACCTCACCGCCTCCCGCCGCCTCCTCGACCGACTCAACAGCGCGCTCCACGGTGACCACCGGCACAGCCTTGGGCGTCACCGTCTCCTCTGAGCTCTCCATGGAGTCCTCGCTCACATCCACTGCATCCACCCACACAACAACACTAACTCCTCCACATCCACATATATATACACACACAGCGCAACACAGCGGCCACAAAAGGAGACAGCTCATAAAGGCGGCGAGAACGTGGGGGTGGCCAACGCCAGCGCAGGGCGACCCCGCAAGAAAGCAAGATTGCATTCATACCGTGAGGAATGTTAGGTGGAACATTGACGCTGCCGTCACTGTGCAAGACGTCAGAATCGTTGGGCTGCTGCTTCTTAAGCTTGGCACGCTTCTTGGAGCCCTTGGGCATGGCGGAATTTTCTGGTGCAGTGCTCGAGTTGGCTAGGGTGAGTGGGAAAACGAAGAGGTGTAAGAAGAGGAGCAGGATTAAGAATTCTCACATAGGATACCTTTTCCTTTTTTTTTTTCTTGACATCCTATTACTCGCTTGCTGTTCGCGTCTCGTGGGTAGGAGGTGAAATCCTGGGCGGCCACGTTTCTCTTGCACGCATCTTAAGGACGAGGGGGTGGGGAGAGACGGAGCCTGGGTGCTGGTGGGGCCGGGCCGGCGCGGCCCGGAAACTATGGGGCGATCCGACCCGCAATAGTGTGGATATACATGGGCCGGGCCGACTGGACGTGTGGATAAATTACATAAGCAAACTTTGTCGTTTACCAGGACGTACAAATTCTCCAGTTGGACACGTGGATTCCGCATTTGTGTGCGTGGATGCTGGATTGGAACCAAATTTGAGATACTAATTTAAATAATAATATTAAATTTTGGTGGATTTTCTGGTCTATGTAAATTTATTTCTCTCTTACTCAAATTGGGCCTCACTGATATCTGATCATGCAAAATTTATGCTATCTAAACAAAATTAGTGCTCTAATCAAATCAAGGTGATTTGTATCAGAAAATGCTTCCTACGCTTCCAAACAAATATCATTATAATCTTCATGTTTTATTATCAAATAGAGTAGATGTCATTAATCATTGAAAATGAATCTGTTAATGAGGGTTACAAATTTGATTAAGGGGAAACAATTTCAAAATAAATTTATATTACAATTTCCCCATATACCCCTAGTTTATTAATACAATCAGTAATTGAAATTATTTTTCCAATAAATTTATCTGCTACTAATATTAAGAAGACATGTATACACAGAGGTGATAACTGTGACCATACTGAGCAAAAGGCTTTAACAAGCTTTCAATACATGATTTGGGGAGTTGAGAGTAGTATTAATAAGGTGTATCAAAATAAAATTACTTTAGAATTTTTTTTCCTTCATGTTTTGAGTCTCATGTCAATAAATGCTAAATCATCGTAATGTCATGATAAAATCACTACCATATTACTCATAAGATAAAATTTACGTTAATTTTTAATACTTAGAGTTTTAGAGGACCTGAGATGATCTAAATTTTTACAAAATTAGGTGGGTCTTATAGACTTTATTTATTTTTAAATGATAGGAGACAGTAGAGATCACAAATTGACATATTGCCAAAACAAATACTGCACTTTGGTTGTTATACTATTGACCTCTTTTGTAACTCTTGTGATTGCTACACAATTATATATGTACATGCCGCCTAAATCTCGACCACCATGGTAAAATAGGGGTATTATTATATGTTGAGCTATCTTAACCTGAGTTATTGAATCTATAATTAAACAGTCCGGATGAGCTACACATAATCCTCGCCAGCGTCCCATTTGCTAGTTAGGGCTCCCGCGGATTCCCGCCCTTGCTTTCTGTAAGCAATTTCTCTAAGCCCAGGCAAATGCCGATTTTTTATTACAGAAAAAGAAATAAAAATTCACAGCATTAAGCCAATTTTGTCGTTTAGCTGGACTTAGAGATTTTCTAGGTCCGCACCTGGACACGTGGATGCTCAACTGACCACTTGTCATAATAACTTATATATCTTTTTCAAAAACTGTACTACAAGTGTTACGAATTTTTTTTATAAATAATCCACTTAAAAAAATATTTACAAAACTAACTCACAGTTGTAAAATTTCACAAAAATAACCCGCCACGTCAGTCTGTCGAGTACTGAACACTCGACAAGCGACCGCGACATCGAGTGCACTCGACAAGTAAAAAAGGGTTTTAACTGTGGGAGTGGGGATTCAAACCCAGGCTAACAAGGCAAGAGCAAGAGAGCGGTAACCAGTTGGGTTAGAGTTTTTTGCTGCTCTAAAGGAATTGGAGAATTTAATATATTGTGCCTTGTCGAGTGCCACTCGACAAGCCCGTAGTCGCGGTCGCAAGGGCTCTTGTCGAGTACTGGGCACTCGACAAGTCCCTCCCACGCGACAACTCGCTTGTCGAGTGTTCAGTGCTCAACATGCCGACGTGACAGACCATCTATGCACAATTTTGGAACTGTGGATTATTTTTGTAATTAATTTTTTTATATGAGTTATTTATAAAAAAAATCCCAAGTGTTACTAATAGGCACATAATAACTTCCCTCCTTTACCTTTTTTTTAATTCTATTTGGTAAATTAGTTTTTGATTTATTGTTAAGAGAATTTTTATAGACAAGAGTTTAGATACTAATATAATTATACAAAATTTTGGTAGGATTTCCGTGGTAAACCTTTTCTTTTACCCAAACTGGGCTTTAGTGATTAACATGCAATTGTTGTGCTATCTAAATGAAAGTTATATCTGGACATATATCTCCTCCGTTTTCAGACGAAGCCCAGCCCAGGAAACAAACCAGTCCTCGGATACATGTTCTACGACATTAAGTTTTAAAACAATACTAACTGGCATATAGCCCACATATTCACATATTGTTTTAAATTTTTTTTAGTAGACATATTTTGTTATCGTGGTGTTGTCGGGGAATGCCTCCGGCGCTGTCAGGGAATGCCTCCGACGCTCTTAAAAATGTGCCACGTGTCAATGAGCCCCGGGTGAGTGCCAGTCTCCCGGATTGCGTGAGCCTTCAAGTCAACCTCGCCCCCAAGTAGACCCCAGACCTTGTGAGTCTTAGAGTCAACTTTGTCCCCAGATGAGTCACAGTCTACGAAAGTCCTCCAAAGAAGTCTTGTTCTCAGGAAAGACTTATGATTAGCGGGGCCCACAAGGACACGAGTCAAAGATCTGCACATCGTGTCTAATGAAAAGATCATCTCGCCCCTGATTTGAGGGTCCAAACTAGAGTAGCATAGCCATTTATATCTTTTTGGACCCTATATATACTCCTGTGGACTCTCATTTGTAACTAACTACCTTTGTATTTAATATATTCAATCACCCAATTGATACGTTTTGGAGCTCCCTCCCTTTGACAGAGTTCACCAACCGGCTATCGCAGGGGGCACATCAACAAGACTAAAACTCCCATTGGAGTCCCAACCTATATAACTTGTATAAATTCCCACATCAATCTCTCTTTGATTATCCAATCTAGAGTGATCTACCGCAAAGTCATCATGGATCGTGCGTCTCCCAACTCGTGAACTAAACCTGTTATGGGCCACAAAGCTACGATAGGTGCAGTTTTATGTTGCACTATAAATATAATAATTATGAAAAATATTTGTCATATTTAGTAAGATATATTGTTATCTTAGTAGTTATCAAATTTGATGTATCAAATAGGATTTTAGGAACACATTTTAATGCTATACGAAGTCTTAAATGTTTTAACTAGATCTAAGTATAATCCGACATGGTCTGACCTAACATCTCTTTGCATTTAGCCCGAGACCCCAAAATTCAAAATGCCCGATCTAAATTTGATACGGTCTAATTTTTTGAATGTGACTTGACCAAATCCACTTAGTCCAGTTCGGTTTGACTTGAATCTGATATGACTTGACATACATATTGAGTTGGATTAGATTGAATTTAAGTTAACTTGAAAGACCTGAACTTTTATCAGCCCCTTCCAAAACTGAAAATGCTCAACACGGACATGATGGCAGGCTTTTTTTTTTTTAGAATAAAAACTGTAGCAACTTATGGGGGGTACAAGACACACACACTTTCATGGGGGGTTACTGAAATTATCACTACTGACGTATGAGTTTTTTTATATGAATAATTTCCCTGTTCTTTCACAGAAACTTGACCTCCTCTCTGATTTTGGTCAACCAAAAGAAGTCCCCAGGCATATGCAAATCTGTTGAGCTCCCTCAGATGAAATATCTCAAGACCAGTGAGAACTCCAAATGTGAACTTGTGAGTAATTTACCAAGTCCATCCAGTTATTCACATCTGAATTGACTTCCATGTTGACGTGCTCCTCCTACAGCCAGCCTCCACTTTAAAAACAAGAACAACAACATCATTAGAAGACTGGCCCGTAAAGCAACGAGCTTATAATAAACAATAGTAAGTCTAATTGTGTTCGTGCATTGGATTTAGTAGGTACTTGTTGAATAGTCTAAAATGGTTGCTTTGGATACAATAGATGCCTTTTCTAAGAGTAAAAGAAGCAATTTTGGCACACCGAACTTAATAGTATACCCAATGTTTTGACTTGGAAGAGCACTTTGTTTACCCACTCGTGAAGAACAAAACGGCCAAGTTTATCTCCTACCTTACAATTGTACTGTTTGGAGGCTCACCTGAATTCTACCACCCAAGAATGACTTGGAAAGTTCACCAAGAAGGCCAGAAAGAAAGACCTGAAACCTTTTGCGTCACAGCAGTCGTCAACAACGATCCTGCTGACGCATCGCGCACCGTGCTGACAAATCAAGATTTGCTATTACTTGACAAATTTTTAGAACTAAACTTAATATTGGGTTGGATTTGTGGTTTGAAGAAATGTCTGAAGGATTTCAGAACAGGCATGAACTTCAGAATCAGAAGTGACGCGATCAACAAGATGCGGCGATTATATGATTTGAGTGTTGTGTTGGTTTAGATTCTTGTTACTCTACTGCCATCTAGAAGTCAATTTGTTGGTGTTATTTTTCGTTAAGCAGAAGATAGTTTTGCGCAGTGGAATGTTGACTTGGATGCAACCTGATACACCTGGAAAGGGTTTTGGATGCAGCAGCACCACTACACAAAACTTTCCTCTCCCTTGCTCCTTAAGAAACAAGGAGAAAGTTCTTCAGGTCCAAGCTATTTCAATGTGTAAAAGGCAGCTGACACATTGCAAAGTTGATGTCAATTTCCAGATCTTGAGTTGGCAACCAGATAGATTCCTTTGCTATTCTGACTTCACCCTCTACTAAGTACTAGCACATAGTAAGTGCCAAAAAGTATACTTAGGAAAGGAAGATTCCAATGATCCACAAGACCCATATGTAATTTTAGATTAGATCAATAAATGAAAAGTTTAGCTGGTGATTGAACAAAAGGACATTAGCACAACAGCAAAAATCTAGAAACAAGAACAAGAACTCCATTAGCTCTTGTGTGTACACATGTCAGGAGTGAGCTAATCTTGAGGATTTGAGCAAGGTCATGGATCTGTCGTCTGTCCATCTCCGGTTGGAATATTTCTTGCTGCTTGGAGAATCATACTACCTGGATGGTTGGAAACGCATGCCACTTGGACGTTGCTTCTAGCTTGTAGATCATGTCGCATGTTCATATTTCCAGACTTCTTTTTCTAAAAGAGACTTATAATACACAAATCCAAGCAGTGTAACAAGGTCCACCCAGATGATATGATAAGATAAATTCAGGTTTTCGGGCGGCAAAAGAAGAATATATGTGCCAAATTGGCAATTGAATGAACAGAAATTTGCTTTTGTTACAAATTTGTGGGCTACACTTGTGCTGTGACAATTGCCCCCAATTGTATCCAATTGTCTGTCATTATAATAGTTGCCAGAAAAAATATACTGAATCTTTCTGAACTTGGTTGCACTTGCTTTGAGTTTGAGATATATGCAGATAGACTCAAATTGGGGAAGTGAGTTGTCAAAAAAATATCTCCTGTCATTTTGATGTATTCTCAAGAATATATTCCACTCAAAGCTACTCAAAGTGTAACCTGTTAAGAATAGATTTCACTGCCGGTTAAAACGGTTTCCTTAATAATCGTATGAAAAATAACACACTTTCAATTAGTAAGTGCTGAATGTTTTTTCAGTTCAGAGTTAAAAGGAAGGAATGACTTAATGAACAACGGCAGAAGAGAAACAGAGACAATTTGACCAAATAAAAATTTTACTATTTCGTCATCAGACATATTAACAAAAAGTGGAAAGGGATCACTCGTAAAACTTGAACAAAGATCTCCCTCCTGCCGATAGATTGAAGCATCAGCAATTCTTACATTGCTAAACAAATCACCATCATCTACATCAGGAGCGAAGAGATCACCACCATCCAATCTTTCTTCCCAGGCACCTTCGGAATTGCCTGTCATCTCTTCAGCCAGTACAGCCATGGCCATGTCGCAAACTTCACTGTGCATCTCCTCTGCTGGTGTAGACACGGCGATGTCGCAAAATTCAGAGCGCCTGCTGCAGACTTCGATCCAACCATCGTCGGACTCCCAATCAGGCAAGGCCGAGCAGGGGCAGGCCAATGCCCTGATTCTCTCGGCCGTACTCTCTGGCATCTCATCCTCCTCCTCGTCGTCGCTCTCTGACTCCCACAATGCCGCATCGAGTGTGCTCTTGGGAGACACCCACTTGGCCTTCTTCACCTCCTCTGTCTTGATGTCACAGGCGGATAATTCCACGAAGGGATGCTCCAACAGCTGCGCCGCCGTCCACCTTTCGCTGGCGGGTCTTCTCAAGCACCTGTCCAGGAAGTCCTTCGCCTCCGGCGACAGCCACCACGGAACCTCCGGTACGGCCTCCGTGTACCCAATCCGGCGAAGGGCCGCGACGACATCGTCCATGTCGCTCCACGGGGCGCGGCCGGTGGCCATCTCGATGATGGTGCAGCCCAGCGCCCACACGTCAGCTGCCGGGCCCTGCTCCTCCCCGCGCGCCACCTCCGGCGCCATGAACGCCGGCGTGCCGCCTATCGGTCGCAAGCAATCCACACTTCTTGCGCACCCAAAGTCCGCAAGCTTGGCTTGCCCATCGGCGCCGATTACCACGTTCCTCCCCTTGACGTCCCCATGCACCAGCGACTCCCCGTGGAGGTACGCGAGCCCTTTCGCCACATCCGCCGCGTACGCCCGGATGACGCCCTCCTCGAGACGCCCCCCATTCCTTGCGACCTCGTCGGCGATCGAGCCACCGGGGGCGAACTCGAGGAACAACTCGAACCCACCGCCCGCAGCGGCGCCGAACTCGAAGCAGCGGAGGACATGCGGGTCGCAGAGCCGGGACATGATACTCCCCTCGCGCCTCAACTGCGCCGCCCCAGCGGCGCCAGCCGCCGCCTTCACGGCGAAGAGCTCCCCGGACGCGTCGTCCGACGCCAGCGACACCACGGCGCCCGACGCGCCGCGGCCGAGCGTGCGGAGGTGCGTCAAGTGGCGGCCGCAGATTGCTGCGTCCATTGGTAGGTAGGTTTCTTTCTTTCTCGCGGTCTCTTTGGTTAGGTTTTGGCTGTTTGGGTTGTGTGCCTCTGCGTCAAGCGACTATTTATAAGCGCGGGAATAGTTAGTTTGCTGGAAAAGATCCTAACACACATTGGTGGCTTGGGTTCGGTGGTGTGAAAAGCGTGTGATAGATTGCGACGATGCAACGAGGGAAGCGTGGGGATTTCCTTACCAAGACACTGACACGCGGGCCCGATATGTGAGATTGACCCGTGGAGGAATTCGGCCACGTGGGATTTTACGGGGTAGCGAATTGGAAAACGAGCGCTAAATGAAGCAGGAGGTGAGGAGTAGTCGTCTCTCTTTGTGCAGTTAAGAAACTTCACACCCTTGGGTCACTCCTCTAATGGATATTATTATTTTCAATAGTGTTTTTTTACCTTATTATTTTAGATATAGTTGTAAAATAAATTTGTATGAGGAGAAAAAAAAAATACTCTAACAACAAGATTTAATGTTTTATCTTAGTGGATGGTTGTTTGATTATATTGGTACGACAGAAAATCTATTGTGTTGAAACTATCTTAAAAATAAACAGGAGATTGAAAACTAAATTTTTAATTAAAAGCCCAACTATCCAGTTAAGAAAGCACATCAAAATAATTAGTTACTACACCATTAGATTTCTAGAAGATAAAATAATTGTGTGGTTGATCCAAACTCACTGTAAACAGCCCCTACATCAAATGCGACCATGTCACAATCGGTTTTCCTTTTTCTTTTTCTCTCAATTTTTATTGGATTTTGTTGATATTTCAAGTACTGCTTGGTAGATTCAACCGTTCAAAGATTATCTTAGTTAGGACTTTGACAAGTGTTATTGAGGGATAAGATCCCTGATTATAATTATTCATATGTCATAAAACGTTTCAATATTTTGAGGTGATTGTATGACAAATCATTCCAAGACTAAAGAAAAAGGACAAAGACACGAAAAAATTTATCTTGTTGATATGCTCCTAACTTAGAGTCTGAGAGTTTCTTCTTGGGGAGAAGATTTCAAAACACATTGAGGTTGCTTAAGTTTGTATTGATCTCAGAGAGTAAGTTATGTTATAAATGGTGAAATACAAGGAGTATTTATAACTCAAAATAAAGTAGAAAGTCCTTAGTGCCCTCGAGAGAGTTGCTAGATGAGGGACATGATCGCGTTTTTACCGCCCAAACTCACAAGATAATGGACAAATGGCATCGCGACCCCACACCTTGAAATCCAATCTAATTTTGATAGACATGTTGGGCTCATGTGTCAGACCAAGCCTTCTGTGGATGCAGGGTCTCCGGGAAACACATAGGTCACTGATGACTTGAGGTTTCTAGCGGATACGGGTCACCAGGGACTCGGGGCCCCGAGAATTGGTAGTCTGCTAAGTAGGGGTGTGCAAAACTGCACCGAACCGAAAAAACCGAACCAAAAAAACCAAGCCGAACCGAAAAACTGGTTTTTTTGGTATTTGGTATCCGGTTCGGTAAGATACTTGAGTTCTATTCGGTATTCGGTTTGGTTCGGTAAAAACCCGAAAATTTTTGGGAAAAACCGTTTACCGAACCTCCTCATCTCGTCCACAACTCCACATTCCACAGTTTCTACTCACTCCTCGTCTCCTCCGCCCCGGCTCCATCCCACCTCCTCCCGAGCCGCTACCGCCCGTCCGCCGCCTCCGCCCAGGCTCCCCGCGCCGCCTCCGGCCTCCCCCGCCTCCTCCCGTGCCGCCGCCCATCCGTCGCCTCCCGCCCTGCTCCCCGCGCCGCCGCCCATCCGCCGCCTCCGCCGAGGCTCCCCGCGCCGCCTCCGGCCTCCGGATTTGAGCAAGAACATTAGAACCGACATGAACTTCACTACTTCAGAATCAGAAGTGACGTGATCAACAAGATGCGGCGATTATATGATTTGAGTGTTGTGTTGGTTTAGATTCTTGTTAACTGCCATCTAGAAGTCAATTTGTTGATGTTAATTTTCGTTAAGAAGAAGATAGTTTTGTGCAATGGAATGTTGTCTTAGAATCTGATACACCTGGAAAGGGTTTTGGATGCAGCAGCACCACTACACAGAGTAAAGTGCCAAAATAGTATACTTAGGAAAGGAAGATTCCAATGATCCAAATGACCCATATGTAATTTTAGATTAAATCAATAAATGAAAAGTTTAGTTGGTGATTGAACAAAAAGACATTAGCTCAACAGCAAAAATCTAGAAACAAGAACAAGAACTCCATTAGCTCTTGTGTGTACACAGGTCAGGTGAGCTAATCTTGAGGATTTGAGCAAGGTCATGGATCTGTCGTCTGTCTATCTCCGGTTGGAATATTTCTTGCTGCTTGGAGAATCATACTACCTGGGTGGTTGGAAACGCATGCCACTTAGATGTTACTTCTAGCCTGTAGAACATGTCGCGTGTTCATATTTTCAGACTTCTCTTTCTAAAAGAGACTTCTAATACAGAAATCCAAGCAGTGTAACAAGATCCACCCAGATGACATGATTAGATAAATTCAGGTTTTTGAGCGGCAAAAGAAAAAATATATGTGCCAAATTGGGGATTAACTTTAAATCTTCAATACTATATTATTAATTATTATATGATACTCCAAATCGTACAGATTAAAAAAAAAAGAGCCAAAGATGTCATATAGGTTAATTAGGTTCGCGATAATTTGGTATTTACCGAAACAGAACCGAATTTTTTTTGGTAAATATGGTATATAATGTGCAATATCGAATTTAAAAAAATACCGAAAAATCGAACCGAAAAAATCAAAAAAACCGAATGCACACCCTACTGCTAAGCCCGCTAGGTCCCGGGTAGACATGGATCATAGGGGCTTAGGGCCCTTAAGAAGTGGTAGTCTATTGTGGATGTAGAACTCTAGGCGGATAGAATCACTAGAGTTGTATATCAGCGGGAACATAGGCCCGAGAAGATGACGCGATGCTTCCCCAAGTATGAAGCTAATAGTGTTTATTACCCCCCAAAATATCCATCTTCATATCTTAAAAAAAAAATGCAACCTTAAAAGTCTTTCTTTCCTTTGCGAAAAGCACCACTACACTATGAATCAAATTTTGAAGAACAAGATCAGAAATACCTCTAACTAAAATGCGTAATTCTGGAAATTGGATTGGTTAATTTTTTGTCGGTGTATGTCCAATATGCATTGACCTCTAATGATATACAAATCCCTTTTCTTTAAAGAACGAATTGACATTTGGAGTCTTTTTGCGTGTTAATACTTGGCACGCGAATGGGAAAAGTCACAAATGTGAAGGCAAGGTTGCAATGGTCCTGGTCTGCCCAAATAACCAAAAAAAACATGTGTACAATGCCATATGCCGCCATGTGGCCCGTGAGGAGAGACGGTGCCATTGCCATACACGTCTGGAGCACGAGATTTATCCGGCGGTTGGCGCTGCAGCTGTCCTAATTATCGAAGATACGGCAAGATGTGTGCAGTTTGGTGCACCGCAAAACTGCACATATGGCTCCAAGCCAATTCCTTACGTGTCTATCATTGGTCGTTGGGTCGTTGCACTGGCGGCCTTATTTTGATGCCTCCATAGGCCATTGTTGAGTTGGTCGTAAAGATTAAAGAATATGAGTTCCAGGTTGGTTAATTAGTTTGTTATCAATCACTTATTTGGATGGAACGATTAGATTGACTTCATCTTATTTTATCAAGCTTACTGCCGCTGCCAAGGTGCCAATTTAGAGTGATTTATCAAATTTCAATAAGTTGTAGTTGTTATCAAATACTCGACTTCTTTCAGAACTTATTTCTTAAACACAAATTTTTTTTTAAATCAGAAGACTCAAATAAGTTAAATTTGGTGGAAAGAAGATTCTCGATCTTATAAATTGAAGTCTTAGGAAACCAACTTATTTGAAAAAAATTAAATTTAGTCAAACACACCCTTAATTCATTGAGATTTGTGTCCCTATATTTCAAGTCAAAAAACATGTATTGCATTCCTTTCAAAATATATGAATCGTTTAATCAACACTCGCGTGGTTAAGACATTCAAATTCCCTATCTTCCGAGTCAAAACTCAAAAGGTACAAAATGTATGATTGTGAGAGTTGTTCAACCATAAAACAATTGTTTAGACGAAAGCATAAAAAATTTGCAAGCTCTTGGAATTTCTTGTAAAATGTTTATATTTATGTCCTATCTAAGTCTCAACTATCCAAATCTTGATCGAGTGATCCATGTGCTTTGAAAGGCACACTCATGTATTTTGACTTAAATAGTAGGGTATTTAGATCTAGATTGTCTAT
Source organism: Pharus latifolius (assembly GCA_019359835.1). Taxonomy (NCBI): domain Eukaryota; kingdom Viridiplantae; phylum Streptophyta; class Magnoliopsida; order Poales; family Poaceae; genus Pharus; species Pharus latifolius. Next base: position 4,759,910 of record CM033323.1, on the reverse strand, counting down.
CTTTTCCTAATAGTTTAAGTTTCTAAATGAAATAACTAGTGCAAATTTATCAATAAAAGGAAAAGAGAAGTGTAAATGTCTCAGAGAAATTTTAAGCACCTCAAAATCTCATATATCTTCATCCAAATACTTCATTCCTTGCTACACAATATAAAGCCCTGTAACGTTGGGCACAAATATTAAGAAGAGAAGAAATCAAGGAAAGTAATAAAAGGATAGATTATCTATACCACTCTTATTAATAACTTCGTATTAAATATTATTGGAGAAAGAATATTGTCATCAAGATTTCAAAGTGTAAAATTGGAAAGATCTCATTAACAACCATATGAATTTTTTGTAAATAACCCACAGTTGACGTATTTTACAAAAATAGTCCGTCAGGTCAGCCTGTCGAGTCTTGGAGACTCGACAAGAGTTTGTCGAGTGTCGACAAACTCTGACTCCTCGGTCGTGGTCGTATCAGGTCAAGAACTGGTCGTACTCATATCAGTACTAGACTTGGTCAGGGTCGTATCTAGTACACAAATTGGTCGTATCAGTGCTGAAATTAGTTGTGATCGTATTAGTTTAAAACTGATCATATCAAGATCGAACCGTTGCAGGAACCAGAGGGTTTGTCGAGTCCCTAAGACTCGACAGGCTGACGTGACAGGTTATTTTTGTAAAATACGTCAACTGTGGGTCTTTTTGAAATTAATTTTTTAATCTAAGTTATTTATAAAAAAAACTCACAACCATATTGATTTTTGTGAGTACTTATATTATGAAACAAAGATAAAAATAGATAGAGTTTTATACTGTGAAATGAAGGAAAGTATTTGTAATCCAGCTAGCGGCTTCCAAATATGTGTTTCATGCATTTTTAAGCAATGGATTGGAAAGTCATTTATCAGAAGCTATCATCTCCTGCAAACTTAATTTTCAATTGTGTCATCTAAGATTTTCATGTAACGTAACGGAACACATTCCGAAACAGCGATCGAAACTTTGAACAAGGAGAATGTTAGAAGCGTTTTCTTGGCTGGGTTGGTTGCTTAAATGGGAGGAGAAAGCAACGCAAAGTGTAAAAGAGTCCCACTTAGATGAACCAACCGAAAGGCGCGAACAATCTTTGACACTGTAAGGAGTTGGCAAGCAGAGAGAGCACTTGGTCATTCACCCGTGGACTCCATCCAAAAACTCTCGTGTCTTCGCCTCCGCCCTTTATATGTGCCCGCGTGGCCCAATTGGATGCCCGTCCGCTTGTACCTGTGTGTCCAAAAGCTACAAGCACTTGGCAAAAGATGGTTTCACACTTGTGCAGTTGCGCACAGCACGACTATTGAAGCAAAGCATATCCGATGTTCTGATACTCTTTGGCAGGCCAATTTTAACTGCTTGCATGTTTATCTGATGGCCCTCCTAGTTGTAAACGCGTTTGGTGGTTTTGCTGTGGACCTGTGGTGGCAGTTACAAGGCACCTCCATTCGCATAACCAGTACCTCTATTTTGGACGACGTCGAATGCTCTCCGTGCGCTAATGGAGAAACATTTTGTATGTCATATATGCCTATTAATTAACAGTTGTACTATAATAATAGTTCACAGTTACTATAGAGTCTAAAATTACGATCAGTTTTAGTCGAAGATATATAACTAAATTCCAATTTATGATAAGGTATATGATCACGATCAGTTCTGATCGAAATGTTATATCTGAAAGACTTCTAGTTGAAGGTACTAGATTCAAAGATACCTGATCGAAACATCACTTACTTACGATCACAAACACGTCATTATCCCACGTGCTCCACGACGAAGCAGTTAACACATGAACTTCTAAGAATCGTCAAAATAACCAACCACCAGCAATTGGCGACAATTTTTTAATGAATAATCGTTCTTTGGTAATTAAAAAATGACACGTTGTAGATAGTGAATGGGAGGATATTTTTTGGTTTGTAATTGAGGGTAGCGGGAAAACACTTTTCTCTCAGGTTTTCTCCTCTGTAATTACAGATTCTCTTAAGTAAATTACATCATACAGGACGTAGAGTCACTTAATCCTTGGAAAGTTTAAACCTGTCTAAAATATTCTCACCTCATTCTTATAACTAATTCTCTTTATTCTCTGTAACTTCATTTATTTTGTAATGTAAACTCGATGACCAATTATCGGTCTTTGACATTTTTATTTTCAAGTATAGTGCAATATGCAATGACTATTTAAACAATCATGGGGCACTCAACATACCATTCTATCATCCACGCAACATGAATAGTCTAATAAAAAATTAAACATTTGAGATAAAGATGGACAAGATTCAGCTGAGATAAAGAGTTTCATGTCCTCTATTATTTAGTGTTGTTTTTTCATAAGACAGTCAGGATCACGTGTCTTTTGTGCTATATGAAATAATCATAGAAAATACAAATCCATGACATTGTTACACAGTTCAAACAAACATAATAGTAAACATACTAAATAAGAGTCAGAACAAACTTATATAAAGATATTTCACACACTTCAAACAAACATAATATTAACAAACAAATATAAAGAAATTTCGCACACATTACTCCGATGGTTAAAAGAGGAGATCCTCGTTGGAAGACCGTCCCATCAAAAAGACCACGGCAGCAGCCCACTTATAACACATCGACACGGCATCGAGAAGGGCAGGCCAAGGCTGGCAGCGAGTACATTACACCGCAACACGGGTGGAGTTGGAGCTGGACACAAGGCATAAGCACCAGGAGAAGTCACTGCAAAGTCGCTTACTTGCCAAAGGGGCACTTTGTACTAACCTTTTTTTTTATGGCTGACTCGTTGCCTTTCCTGGACCAAGGTTTTCAAGTCTGGAGGGTTTATTTGTTTTTGACCGGGCGATTAAGCCTCCCGTCTTGTCCGATGCTACCACTTTTCCGTGTCGATTTTTTTTTTTTTTTTTTTTTTTTTTTTTTTTTTGTGTGTCGGAAGTTTCGGTTGTTGGCTTCTTGGCGTGATCTAGAAGCTGAGAATTCACGCATCATTTCTGGAACGCTTTCTTTTATTTTCCCCCTATCTAAGTCCCGCGTACGTGCTGTTATAAACAAGTTATGCTCCTTTAACCTCTGTACGGCGTGCTAACTACTGTTAACTATTTCGGTGTGATAACAAAAGTATGACAAAAATTCTCAAAAATAGGATACCATTTTGTCTTTCCTGGATGTGATAGGTAATGACTACCCAGTGTCTTGCACCAAATCGGTGGTGGGCGGTAGTGGCATGGTGAGGCGACGATAAGTGGCGGAGGAGAACAACATGGACTTCAATGCATCCTGACAACACGATGAACGTGGGTAGTGGTGGCCATGGGGGCATGGGATGGGGTGGAGAGAGTAGAAAGGATTCGGAGGCATCCTGTCGAAACGGCCTATTCTGTAGTAGTAGCTTACAAAGTATAATACTTCTGTGTAAGTGTAAAAAAAGAAAAAACAGAGAAGCCGAGAATTTTGTGCCCAACCAAATTCCATTGCTTTATTTCCATTACAAACAACTTGACGTGAAAGTTTGTCAGAATCTAACTTCGAAGACAAATACCTCTCCTGCTCAGTTGTAGCATCAACCTCTCCTAAATTCAAAGACAAATGTACAAGATCACTACCATCCACATCAACATCAACGAACTCAACTCCACCGTCCAATTCTTCGCTTCCAACCCCACCGTCCATGCGAGCCATATCCTCGGCCGGCACCTTCACTGTGTTGCCCACTTCGCTTGGCGTGGAAAGCACTTCGATCCAGCCGTCGTCGGAATCCCAATCCGGCAACGCCGACGCAGGGCACGCCAATGCCCCGATCCTCTTCGCCGCACTCCCCGGCATCTCGTCCGCCTCGTCGTCGGACTCCGACTCCCAGAATGCCGCATCGAGTGCGCTCTTGGGAGACACCCATGTAGCCATCGCCGCCTCCAGCTTTAGGACGCAGCCTGTGGAAACCATGAACGGGTGGTCCAAAAGCTGCGCCGCTGTGTACCGGTCGCTGGAGTGCCTTCTCAGGCACTTGTTCAAGAAGTCCTTCGCCTCCGGCGAGAGCCACGCCGGCACCTCCGGCACAGCGTCCGTGTACCCAATCCGGTGCACTGCCTCGACGACGTCGTTCATGTCTCTCCACGGGGCGTGGCCGGTGGCCATCTCGATGACGGTGCAGCCCAGCGCCCACACGTCGGCCGCTGGCCCCTGCTCCTCCCCGCGCGCCACCTCCGGCGCCATGAACGCCGGTGTGCCACCTATTGGCCGTAGCGAATCCACGGTTCTTGCGCACCCGAAGTCCGCAAGCTTGGCTCGCCCGTCGGCGCCGATCACTACATTCCTCCCCTTGACGTCCCCATGCACCAGCGACCTCCCATGGAGGTACGCCAGTCCCCTCGCCACATCCGCCGCGTACGCCCGGATGGCGTGCTCCTCGAGGCGTCCGCCATTCCTCGCCACCTCGTCTGCGAGCGATCCGCCGGGCGCGAACTCGAGGAAAAGATAGTACGAGCCGTCGCCAGCCTCACCACCGCCGATACAAGGCACGACGTGCGGCGAGCACAGATCATCCATCATGCCCTGCTCTCGCCTCAGCAGCGCCGCGCCCGCGGCGCCCACCGACTTGACGGCGAACGTCTCCCCCGACACGTCGTCGGCGGCGAGGAACACCTCAGCCCCCGACGCGCCGCGGCCGAGCGCCCGCAGACGCGTCCATTGCCCACTCACGGCCAACGTCGCCATCTTTTCCCCTGTTCTTTTGCTTTTGCTTAGTTTTTGTGTTTGGAGTTTACAGGGGAGTATTGGGGGGATGTGTGTTTATACTTTATATACAGGAGGTGGGGGAGGAGAAGACTGTAGTAAGATTTCGGATCAGGATTAGGATTAAGAATAGGAAGGTGTTTGGTGTGCGTTAAAATTGTGGGATTAGGAAATGGAGGAGGGAGGGAATTAAAAGGCGAGGGTGGAAAGGTTTTGGGCACGCGCAGCTGTGGACTTTTCGTGTGAGTGCGGGAACGCGAGGCTAGGCCAGGTCTGCGGTTAATTAACGAACCTTCGCCGGTTCCCCCTATTACCCGCGTCAACTCTCTCTCGTGCCACTCTCTCTCCCCCCCGTTTTCTCCTCTCTTCCTACTGGTATATTTATTTTTGAAATACGAAATTTAGCACATTATACACTGGTTAAAGCCATTTTTTTATACTATATACAGTTTCCAAAGTACCATATTTTGTTGAATACCACTAATATCTTATTAAAATATGAACTCAACTCCTACTTATCATTCTCATGGTCAATATTATTTAACAATTACCAACTATCCATAATATTACATAATCAATTTTCTCTACATAATACTTTCTCCAATCTAAAATAATTGTCACACTAGAAAAGAACATTTTGTTTGAAAGTATTCTTGTTTTGCACTTCAATGCAACATTTTTTTTTCCTTCCAATATACCATTTTTTATATGTTGGTGGCTAAATTGCTACAAATGTATTTCTCAAACCATATCAAATTGAGTCGCAAGTTGAGGAAACATGCATATCAAATATAGATACCAGCATAGTTGTTTTCATATGTGTTATCCTACTTAAAACGGCGAGTAATTTTTGACAGAAATAATAATATGATATTAATAGACCTCTCCATGTATAAACATTGCAAGGACCGAGGTCAACGCGTGCACCTAAAAGGTGTTGGGCACTTTGGACGCCAAGTTTGGCACTTTGACAATGTTGTGTTGGAAGTCTACTCACAAAATTATGATACAGAACCACCAAATCCTCCGTCGAATTAGTACTTCTTCCTCAACACCTAGAAACTTTTTTTTTTCTCCGAAAGACTTGAATCATCAAATTTGCGGTCGTGAACAAATCCGAACGCAGGAGAAAACTTAATTATTCCGGAACTTACGCGAGTCGCATCCATCAATTTTATTATTTCCCGCTACGCCATCTCACATGATATTATTAGTGGATGTTCCCAAACAAAAATGTGCCTTGCATCAGTTTATGACAATAATTTGTTCTAGACCTATTGTCCTCTAGAAGACATTCCAATTTGGACGATTCTATTAATCTAATTTAAGAACACACGCAACATGGAAGCATGCACGCATCGTGTGGAGGCGTTGCATCCATCCAGTAGTAGTAATGTAGTATTGGATCGGGTACAAGTGGCGCGTCCAGAAGAGAGGGCACCGCCGACTCGGGATGGGCTTTCTTCGTGGGCCAAGCTCCTGCCGCCGACCCGAATTAGCGGAGTGGGATGCATGCACTTTGCGGCGGCCGAAAGGGTCAAGCCAAGCAGCAACTCCGTCCCGTGTGAGCCAGATGCGTTGCTTCCTTACCGAGCGTTAACTCCTCCCCCGGCCGCCAGAGTGCCACCATTGTCTCGGTCACTTTTTTCCATGTTCTAAAAATGCCTAAGCTTCCTGTATATATGTGTTCACCTCATCTTCTATCACTTATATAATAAATAAATGCCTGTACAACCTTGTAAATAGCTTGTATATTTATTAATGAGAAATTATATTCATAGCATTAAATATCATTTTTCAAGCAAATAAAGAAGAAAAGAAACTAATATGGATGATTGCTAAAAAAATATTGTTAAGAATGTTCTAACTTTAATTAAAATTAATAAAAAAATAAAGAAAGGAAAAACAAATACATGTGTCTATTTAAGCCCGCTTAAGCGCTAAAATCCTTTGTTACAACTATTTATATAAAGGTAAGTAAAAAGGAGACGCTTACCGCTTATGCAGGTGCTTAAGTGGCTGTTCAGACTGCTTTTTATAACACTGCTTTTTTGTTTGCTTGATTTGAGCTAAAACAACTCAGCAAAAGGAGAAACTCTAGATTACAGTAAGTGGTTCTTGTGGAGTTGAGGTGGAGCGGAAGCTAATTTTACATTAGAAACTTCAAATTAGAATTGAAGTGTTCCAATAATTTCAATTTTTAAATTTACAATATACTCATAAATTAAAAATAATTATATAGTTTTTTCATTGATTAATATCCTATCCATAAGTAGGCCTGGATATGAGTCGAGCTCGAACGAGCCTAGGTAAGCTCGTCTCGAGCTCGATGGTATACTGGGCTTGACTCAGGCTCGGCTTGAAATGTTAACGAGTTTAGATCTAGATTCGCGCTTGACTCGATAGAGCTTGATAAAGCTCAATAGAAGCTCGATAGAGCTCGAGCAATTCAGAGGGCTGGTCCTCACGCGGTCTCCGGTCGTGTTCCGTCGCGCCGCCTCACGCGACCTCCACTGCGCCTCACACAGCCTCCCTCGCGCCGCCGCTCCCCTGCACCACCGCAGCACCGCTCCCCCGCGCTGCCGCTCCTCTGAGAACACACTTTGCCGCTCCACCTTGTGGTTTGTGGATGATTTGAGTGAGGGGCTGAGGGCTAGGGTTGGGGATTGGGGTTGATAGCCGGCCGAATTGATGTCATAGACTCATGGCTCGTGGGCTTATGGCTGCAGCTGAGGCCCATTAAAAAGTAAGTTAAGGCTCATTAAAAGTGTGAGATAATTCGAGTTTTAACGAATCGAACTCGAGAAGACTCGGGCTCAACTCGAATACTCACTCAAGTTTCATCTTAGGCTCGAACTCGACTCATTAAGAGCTTGGGCCGACATCGAACCGAGCCGAGTTTCGATCCAATCTCGAATCGCTTACGAGTTTCGATCTTTTTTCCAACTCTATCCATAAGGTGTAAATATCATTTAAAATATTACAGTACAGAAATTAGAGCCGAAGCGCAAGTGCTTTTTTTTTTTGTTCATGGTTGTACACGATTTTGGCATATATATATTTTCAATTTGGTCATGTTTGTGATTAGGACGGGTGAAACATATTATCTAAGATTTTGTGACATATCATAAAGAGATGGAACCAGAAATGGGACATAGGGGCTGTACTGGCTAAACAAACAAGGATTACAAGAAAATTTAATACATCAATATCATTCGGCACCAATATAATATAGTTAATTAAATATAAATTTACACGAGTAATATGTTTTGATTTGGCAAAAATAATAATAAAAAAAATTACAATATCTTACGATTTTGTGGTGTTTGAAATTGAATTTTATATGGTGATAAATTATCCTACCCCTAGATAATTGTTTATAAAACTTCTGTGCCAGATTTTTAATCAGCGTACTGCCACTAGATATTTCTAATATAATATAAAAACTAAAAATAGTATATAGAATATTTTTTATTTAACGGTGAACTTTGATATTGTCAGTAATTAGTCTTGTGCCAATTGTCATGCTAATGAATGGCATTCATTGTACCATATTTTTGCCTTGAAAGAATGATATCATGTTATGTTATTAGAACTAATTGAAATTCCACGTAATTGCACGCTTAATTATTATATGATCTAAAATTTTCTTTATGTTTTATAAAGATATGTCCTAATTTAATTTATGTTTCATATAAATATCTCCTATTTTAGTATTATAACAGAGATAGAGCTAGTTTTAGATATATTTTTTTACATAAATCTGTATAATAATGAGATATAATTATTTTTGGATATAATTTTTCAGATAATGAATCTATACCATTATAATTATAATGAACGAAATAAAATTTTTCTTTTTTAGATTAATATGAGAATTCTAGTATTTTTCTTATTTTAATTTATATGCAGTTCTTCTAATATCACCGTAAGTATATAATATATAGAGGAGTGAATATGAATTATATATTATTTACTATGTAATGATGTAATTAGGAGGATAAATGATGTTATTTTGCCAAGCTAAACTTAATTACTCTGAATGGCATTACGGTACTTGTATCTTGACCAGGGAATTGCCAAATTTGCCTTGCTCCCTCCATGCGTTGGTTTGTTGGCTTTGAGGGGGGTCAGTCAACAAACATGAGGACCAATTAAGGGCAAGACACACCTTTACTAACAAAAATTATGAGATCATAGGGCCATTGCCAGTCCCCCTACCGCACCTGCATATCATTACTCTTGTTATAAACCAAAAATCACTAGCTTAACTGATTGTGACGTACCAAGCTTTTTATGGCACTTTTGTCATAAACATAAAATCACTAATTTAACTAATTATGTTGTGCCAACCTTTTTTGTGGCCACTAGTAGCTATGAACCAAATACAATATTTATCATTTCTACACATGACACACAACACATACATTAATTCATTTATATTTTTGTTCTTGTTTGTAAAAGAGTCAATCCAAATACATTTGGTCTAAGTAGCATTATAAACACTTTTCCTTCGTCTTAGAATATCAAAGTGGGGGTGGGACTAAACTTCTTCTTAGATTAGGAACTCACATATTTGATATTTAGTCTGGCAAACCAGACGTGTACACTAATCTATGACATTCGAATTGCATAGCAAACAATAGGATCCAACTGAAGTAGAATATATATATATATCTATATTACACACTTATAAACTCGGTCTCGCCTGAATTAAGCAGTCAAGCTACTACTAGTCAGTGTGACAGTGTGCCAGCCTTGCAAATTGCAAACGCGTTGGTTCTGACGGTGAAAAATACAAGGCAGCACGACAGCGTTTTCGAACCCAACTTTTTTGAGGTCCCAAAACCTACTTTGCTCTGCCGAACTCAAAGCTAACAAGGTATCTCAAGACTCAAGTCCATAGCCACCATGCACACAAGTCAACCTTCATGACTTAAAAGCCTCATCACCATATGATTATATTAAACATTTCTTTTAGTATTTGTTAATCTTTTTGTGATTATATTAAACATTTGGCATGCATGCCAAAGGTCAATGGCCCCTTTTGGTTGAACCAGCTCTGATTCTGTAGTAGTAGTAGTAGTGTTAGGTTAACCATTTTGACGTCTTTTAATTGGTCTTATTCACGACTAGAAAGAGTTGATGTATCCGCTTGCCAGTTGACTAAATGTGATCATGTCCAAACATGCATGCAGGAAAGTTCACACTTGACAGGTAAAGGCACAAAATCAAACAAGTACCGCATTTGATATCACTGGAATGGAACGATTTTTTGTGAGCAGATAAGAAAGTGATGGACACAAACTTGTGAACAACTGAACCATGTACAGGGACAAAAAAAGGAGTTAGTTTGAAGCCTATCTCCAAATATGTCGTGCCAAGTTGCCAACAAACTGTCACATTAGACGACCCATCTGTATTTGACATTGCACTTAACGTCTAGCAACCAACTATTCTTATGTTATGTTAGAGAGTGTGGTGTGTTTAAAAAAAATAAATTTTATAAATTATTTTGTCTAATCTATCCATTTAAGAGATATTTTTACTTGCATTTATTATAAATCAACAACAAAAAGTAAAGTATAACATGTTTTCCAATTATGGTGAAATTAAGAATAAGATCTCTAATTCAAACTATCTATCAAATTACCAATAAATTACAGTAAACTTACAATAACATTTATTTACAAATAGATAGACTTTATTTACAATCATTTTTCAAAAATAATTTTTTAAAAATTCTTTGATATAATACTTATCATCACATCACCGTGAACCCAAACACAATGCAATCTAAGCCTGTATTTGGGAGTATGGTGCGACTCGAATGGTAGAATTTTCAAATTATTTGTTGGAAGAAATCTCTGACAGCACGTGAAAAGATGTCCCTCCAAGGTAGCCTATAACTTGCAGTTTGGTTCCCTTACATGCTATGAGATGAACTGTACTTTGATTGGTTTGGAATTCAATTATTACAATGTTTTATACCCATCTATTAGTGCAAAGCTTCAGCAGCTTAGTGCAAGCCATGCTTCTCGATTTCCATCCTCTTTTTCTTCAAATAAAATTTTAGTAATGCTTGTATACACCCTAGCTCGATGATGTGGAATTTTTTTTAAAAATAACCCAATAAAATAATTTCAAAACTAACTCAAAATTTTAAAAAATTATAAAACTAACCTTCAGTCGCATGGTCTCTCTATAGGGAGAGAGTCTCTTTACCAACTAGACTACAACTGATTTGTATAATTTGTTACCGTGGCACGATTTTATACCTTTTTTAGTCGCTAGCCCGGCTAGCACTGAAAGTAAATATGGCACACGAGTTGGGCCAGTGGTGTATTGGGTCGTGTCACGTCTTCATTCACTAACCCAGTTAGTTAGCGACTGAAGATCAGTTGCACGTCCGTCTCGCGACTGAACGTTAGTTTTGTAATTTTTTAAAGTTTTGGTTTAGTTTTGAAATTTCTTTTTTTATTGGATTATTTTTTAAAAAAAATTCGATGATGTGTTGCTTGACGTTAATTATAGTCCTTGCAACTCGAGACATGAAAGCAGGTTTTGTCGAGCTGGGCTTTGAGTTATTTTACACATGAACTCGACTTGATGAGGAGCATTTTGTTCGATGGATTTTTTATATAAAATACAAAGAATAAAAATGAATAAATAAAATAATAAAAAATGAGTCCCTTAAACTAAATAGATCTTATGCATCATGAGATAAGGTGCATTGAGAGGGTTTGATAAATTCCACCCACCATTTTAGATAAATAACGTCTCTTAATAGGTCTTGTCTGTCATGAAAGAAGGGGTAGCCCACCCTTACATAACAAAAAGATTATTTTCAAAAATAGGGGGGGCTGAGCTTATGTAAAGAGATCTCTTATTGCCATTTAAGGGACGAATGCAAAGATAGACTAATCCATTGACACAGAGATAGAAAGACATAGAGATAGACTCTAGAAAAATTCTGAGTTAAACTCTTACCTTGTTCAACCACACCACAATGGCCATTCTCTCTTACGATGAGATAGACAAATCTATGATACTCTCGCCTTTCTCCAAGGTTCATCAACTAGACAGAGGGATGGCAAGCCCTCACTCGATCTTTAAAAAGATTGTAAGATGTGTTGCACCTAATGAAGGCCCTTTGCAAGCGATTGTTGTGACATGCGTCTGTCTGCCCAATCAATTAGGCTAGGTACGACTAAATATATCATCCCTCGCACCAAGCTGCTTTCGCCCCGTTTTGAAAGGAGCACATTTTCTTCAACAAACACTGTTTATGCTTGTCATGTGCATTGTATAAGACTATTAAAGTCTTGTCACTCCTTATTCATGCATCCTATCTGTGACCGATGAGGCCGGACAAACCAATTGACCAGGTATCAACAAGGACAAGGTGAAGGTCGATTCTGCATTGCATTACATCAAGTTGTTTTCATCAACAAACTTGTTGTTGGGTATTGATGAAACAAAAGCAATAAGTCTGTCTGCGACTGATGAGGTTAAATAATTGCACGACTAGGTACGAACAAGACTAGTTATGTGATCTCATATCCGTTTGGACGATAATGAGGTCAGACAATTTTATAGTCAAGATTGATGAAGTAAAAGCCATCATCACCGCAGCCTGTTGTATTGTATTGCATTGTATTTCTCCATACGTTTCATGAAGAGTAGAAGCAAAATTTGAAGACAACGAATCTGAGGGCAACTTAATTGCAGGTATTCTATTAAGTCAAAAATTTGGTAAAAGTAATTAACCGGAAGTTTTACGAAGCCTCAGGGACCAAAAAAAATCACAGAATCCCTACTGTCAGATTCTATCATGATGCGGAAGAGAAAAGAATAAAAGACACGAATAATTATAGTTTTGTAATTGAATTGAGGATCAATAAAGAACAAGTTTTTCGTGCATTTGAACTATATTTAGCACAACATGTTACTATCAAACCACGATAGAATTAACAATAACATTGATTTTACCAAACGGATAAAACTTTATTTTTGATAATTTTTTAAAAACAACTTTTTTGAAGTACTTTATTATTGTGTTTATTGTCACCTCATTACAGGTCCAAATATAGCTTTATTGTTTTAACAAACCAGTAATCGTCCTTCATACTGGCCTATTAATTATCAACGGAGAACTGAACTCTGTTTGCGACACGTCAAGCTACATTTTTCTGAATTTAGATGTGTGGTCGAAATATTCTATGCTTCTTCTCTCTTAGACGAGCACTCTGATTGCTTCCAAAGGCGACTTAAACGCTTATACTTTTGATGAAATGTGAAGGGAACCAAAAAGGGTACAGATACTGCATTGTCACTTCCAAAAAGACGACCACAAACTTATTGATTGGTCAATGATGCACTGAAGACATTGAAGGCTTTACTTAATGCTGCAGAGTCAACGCCCTTACATAAACTGAAAGGAGATAAAGAAAAAGAGGTCCTTAACTTTAGTCAATGGATACTGATGTACACCAGACACGGCAACTCTTTTCTTGTACAATAATGTTATCATTTTATTTATTTTGTAACTAATTTGTAAATATAGCATTTGTTCAACTGGTAGACACACATATCAACCTCTTATCCCACATCTACACATCAATACAAAAGAATGAAAATTCCCATCAAACACACATATTGGAAAAGAGGAGATGAAAATCGAATACCACCTTTTTTTTGGCGAAGATACATATGTGAGTGTAAATTAGAGAATTACTTAATTGCAGGGGAAATATCTGTTTTTTTTTCAGCTTTGCATAGTTCCCCTACATTTTCCTCGATCCACAGTAGCCAGGAGAAAGAACTGTTTGTTAATTTATGTCTTTGTCTGTTGTTGTAAGGTTCAATCTAGTCCATTTGTCTGGTTACCTGTAAGCTTGGTTAAAAGATTGTTTCATGAATATATGGAATTCATGTGTTAGTGTTAACGACATAATTATATTTTTCTCTAATTTCTTACCTTACCATTACCTTCTGGCCAATCGGATAAAGTATTTTACCGACAACTCAACGTCTCAAACCTCAAATAATTTGACCTGTCAGTACAGTAGTGTAGTATTATGCCAAGTTTGACTAAAGCAGTTATTGCGTTGCTTCCAGAGTGGAGTCATCAGTTACCTCCATAACGGACTCTACAACTTAACCATTTGAACTTCTAAATTTTGGATAATTACTACCTAGCATCTCATAATTGAAATTTTTACCTTGCGAATTAAAATCAACAAACCAAACAAAGGAACCTAGAGTAGATCGAATTGCAAATGTGTTTTACAGAGTAGCATGGTTCAAAGTTTGATTAACTTCAGTGCAAAAATGGAAATTAAAGTGCTATATTGCAAATGATTGAGAGGGTTTGTGCCAAATGGTGTTAGTAGACCAAGGTTGAATCATCTCGAGGGGACAATTAGTATGTAATGAATAGTTGAGAGACTAAATAAAAAAATTATATGTTTTATATGACAAAATTTTGTGTAGCTAATGAGTATGTATTTAGCATGAGGGGTCAGACCCCCCTCCCCTCCCTCAGATAGTAGTCTAACTACAGCTGTGCAGCATCTAGCCTGTAACAAGGTTGAGATTCTACTAATTGCATGTTTACTTACGCAAAGCTTGCAAGTATACCACGAATTTGATCAAACCTCGATCACATTTTTCTTCTAGGAGGTCATTTGTAGATATTCCAATCTGTCTGTCTCCGTATAGCTGCTCTATGGTCCATGCTAACCTTTAAAGAAAGTTTTTGAAAGTCTAAACATTGGGTTTGTTGTAAGACTATAGTTATACTTTTAATGCTTGTGAATAATGTGCTATATGTTGTTTATATTTAAAATATAAATAATCAAGAGTCAAATGAGATAATAGAAAGAGATCATTTATGAAGTAATATTTCATTTGGGAAACATAAAATGATATTATGTTTGGTACAAAGTTTTCTACCTAAAGCCGCATGTATTAAAAAAAGAAGAAAGAACGGAGGAGTATCTTCTGGAAACACCTTACGATGTGGGCCCTCGGTGCAGGATGCGTGTTCCGGCCTGTTATATTCTTGAACCGGACCAGATAAAGCCCAATCTAAGCCCAAATAGCAAACCAAAGCATCTCGTTCACTTGCTTCGGCTCCACGAGCCGAGTGAGGGACAAACCCTTGTACTGTACAGCCACACCCAGTAGCCGTCGCCGAGCTTACACATACGCAGGGTGGCCGGCGGGCGCTCCACGAAGGGGAGAGGCCCATTACCTTATACGGTGACTCTCCGGGCTCTACGGGAGGAAGAGATCGAGCGCGAGCGGCGGCTCTCTGGGCGCGACGCGGCCGGCTCTGGAGACGGCGATTGGACAGGATAGGTTGGTAATTTTTGACATCAATCTCTTGTCTCCACTTCTTATTCCCATTATCCGTCTCTATTTCCCATGAACCAAACGGCATCTGAGTATTCGTTGTCACGTTTCAGGTAAGGAATGGCCTCCGCGGTGGAGCGAAGGGAGCACTCCCGGAGGTCGGCGCACGCGAGGTCTCGCTCCCCAGCGAGGGAGAGGGGCTCATCGCCGCGTAGACGGAGCCCCCCGTCACGAAGGGAGAGATCGCCGGCTCCAAGGAATGGCTCACCTAGGAAGCGGTCGCCTGTCAAGGAGCGCGCTAGCTTGTCACATAGGGCTAGGTCACCGGTGAGGGAGAAGGTGAGGGAACGAGCTAGGTCCCCGAAGCATGCGCGGGCCCCGTCACGGTCACCCTCGCCTGCGGATTCCCTACGCACCAAACGGCTGCGGCGAGCTCAGGCGGAGCGGGAAGTGCAAAAGGTTGGCGAGGGGGACCACCGGAAGATATCCAGCAGGGAAGTGAGGGAGTCAGGGTGGCAAAGGGAGAAGGAAGAGGGGAGGGCTGCGTCAAGAGAGAGGAAGGCCGAGCGGGATGATGGAAGAGATGCTTTCAAGGACATAAGGCTGGAGCATGATGATGGAAGACATCGGTCAAGAGATAAAAGGACTGATAGGGACCGAGTAGACAATTCAAGGGAGACAAGGATCGACTGGGATGATGGAAGAAATGATGTAAGAGATAAAAGAGCTGAACAGGATGATAGAAGGGGTGCTTTGAGGGAGCGAAGGGTTGACCATGATGATAGAAGAGATGCTGAGAAAGAGAGAATGGCAGATCGAGAGAATGATCATGGATCTGGGAGGTCATCTAGGCGTGGTCGATCGGTTTCTCCCGAAGAACACAGGCATAGGGGCCGTCATAGCTCCCACGCCTCACCTAGGGCATCCAGAACTGAGGCTCGTGTTGAGGTGTCCGGTGATATCCGACCTTTTTCGATAGATTTCTTGATGTATTACATGGTTGCTTTGCATTCTTTTAGTGAATGAATTTAATATTTATAATCGCTGCACAGAATCTGATAAGCTCATCTGAAACCAGAAGAAATTAGAAAATTATTGTGAGTCTTTAAATTTTTAATTGCAGATTGTATAATTTGTGGAAGCAGTGGAATGAATAGAGTTATTATGCATTGCATACATTAAACTTCCAAGAATTGTATGACTGTATCAATGTTTTTGGGTTCAGATTGTAGAGATCTTGTAGAAACTGGTTTAAGTTTACCAGTAATTTTAACTTGACCATCTTCAGCTAAGTATCTTAATATGTTTTGTTGTTCCATTATCAGTGCAAAACCTGTATATTTAGTTGCGTACTTTTCCATTTTACATGATGTTACATTTCACATGTTTGCCTATTATATCTTGACCAGTAAATTGCAACCTGAAAGTTTTTTTTTTATTTGTTTCAGGATACAAACTCTAGAGGAGCAGTTGTACAGTGAGTACTCAAAACTTTAAGCTTGTTTGCTTTCCTATTAAATCATCATACTTTTTAAATTATCAGTAGAAGCATTATGAGCTTTAAATTAATTTTCTGTGTTATCTATGGAGTTGGATATCTTAGGGAATTCATGATATTTTCCTGGGCTTATTGTGATGTAGATTTATTGAATTTACACTGTATGTAAATCCTACTCCTTGGTTCACCAGTGGGATGTACATAATTTTTTCATGATAAAGTATGTGGAATAGCAGTTTATCTGTTAATTGGTTCTTCCTTCTCTAAAGAAAAGTGACTCTCTTTCATCTTTAAGCAAACATAATCATATGGCAACTAATATGGTGCTGTTTCTGGGACTGAATTCCCCTCCCCCGCCTTCCTCCATTCTCTCTCTCTCTCTCTCACACACACACACACACACAATTTCCGTTTTTTTCAGGTACACTAAGGTAAGCCTTAAAGGCTTTGAACCTTTTTATGATAAGTCATGTGGATTATTGGAAGCATCATCATTCAGTTCCTAATAGGAATTGAGAGATTAACTCTTTTGGTCAAGCCTGACAGTAGCAAGCTAGACATGCTGTATATGTCACTCGCCTAAATTTTTGCATTGTATTTTTAAAATTTCTACTATACCACAATATCCTGTAAGCATGCTGTCAACTTGTCAAAAGTGAGGCTATTGCCAATAATGCATATTTCTTACTCTTTCTGCCATCAATTACAGCAAAGATTTCTGTTTTGTCCAGAAGTGGCGATCCTGATGCTGTGGTGCAGATGAATGCTGCGGCAGAAGCTCTGGAAGCAAAAGAGAAGGTGAGGCATACTCCTTGATGAATATTTGCAATAAAAACAATTCATATGTTTTGTGAAGAATATTGCAAGTACTTAATCTATGTGATATTGTTGGTTTGTTAATTATTAATTACCTGCCATGACCTTTTTTCTTTTATCTTCCATGCTATTGGTAATATACTGTTGCATTAAAAATCATTTTTGTTTTGCAGCAAAAGCCATCATTTGAATTGTCTGGAAAGCTTGCTGAGGAAACTAACAGAGTTGCAGGTACCAATCTTGAAATCCAAATATCTTAATGTAAGATCATAAACATGGATATCTTATGATGGTGAGAGTAAGTAGAATTTAGAAGAAGCAAAATGCTGTGAGCTTTTCCCCTCTGATCATTATACGACATTGCCTTCAGTGATAATAATTTATTCCCATTTCAGGTGTAAATCTGTTATACACAGAACCTTCAGAGGCTCGCAAGTCAGATATCAGATGGCGACTCTATGTCTTTAAGGCTGGTGAAGTTCTCAATGGTAGTTACTCATGATTAGTTTGTTTCCCCATACATGAAGCTAATTTTTGGTTTATGTGCTGCTATCTTCTTACATCTATTTGATAATTGTTTAATGGAGTAAGAAAGGGCATGCTTTAGTTACCCAGTCTACAGAGTCACAAAGAAATGAACTTGTCTAGTTAAATTTCTTGCCCAGCTTGAAGCAAAACAAAAGAAATTTCAGTTACAGGTGATACATCAACTGTAGGAAACTGGATTGGTGATGGTCAATAATCATGTTTGATAATTGGCGCATCAACTGTAGGAAACTGGATTGGTGATGGTCAATTTCATTACACTAGTTCTTCAGTTGGGCTGTGAGTCAACTGAACTTATCTTGGCTTAACTTTGGACTATCAAATAAAAGATCCCAAGCAATAGGTAGTTGCTGATTTAAAAAAAGTCACCCATGTGGAAAAAACCAATAAACCCAACTCTAGGCTCCATGCTGTGCTTTTTCCAGCCACCGTGGTACAAAGTCTGCAACCCATGACTTGGTATTAGTAATCATCCACTTGAGCATGCAATTTTCGTGTGTGTGGGGATTTGGGGGGTGGGGGGGGGGGGGTGGGGTGGGGTGTGGCCTTGTTTTTAGCCAACCTCAAGCATACCAACCATGCAAGTTCTCCTGGGGGGCAGTTCATTGTTCTAGTTAATTATGAACATCTGATGGTTTTAAAGTCATAAGGGTTGCAACAAATAACTTCCAATGCTTAGAATTGATCTGTAGAATAACGATACTGATCTATTCTTTTCTTGGGGATGCAATGCTTCTGTACTTTGCATTTCTTGCTCTTGAGTGTCTTTGATGGGTACTATCTGACTAAACAGAACCATTGTATGTACACCGGATGAGCTGTTACCTTTTTGGAAGAGAAAGGAAAGTAGCAGATATCCCCACAGATCATCCCTCCTGCAGCAAGCAACATGCAGTTCTTCAATATAGGTAAAATTACACTATCTGCCTCATCCTCTATTGAGGGATCATCTTGTGTTTAGTTTGTTTTTGCCTTTTCAGACTTATAGAGAAGGAGCAAGCTGATGGTATGATGTCAAAGCAAGTAAGGTAATTAGTAGTATAAATGAATCTGTCTCACTATTCTAGTTCTTTACTATGCTCTGTAGTTATTCACTGTGTGTTTGGTAGTGACTGTTTATTTTTCTGCATTGTTTTGCTAGGCCTTATCTGATGGATCTTGATAGCACCAATGGGACTTTTATTAATGTATGTTTTGTGGTGATATATATCCTCCTCTTTTTAGATCAATTAATCACATAATCTACTTATTTTCCTTCTTTGTCACTTTCATCTTTTCTATTTTCCTTCTATGCCAGTTATATCTTTTCTGAACATGCTGTTCTTTTGCAGGACAATCGTATTGAGCCTCGCCGCTATTATGAACTGTTTGAAAAGGATACTATTAAGTTTGGCAATAGCAGGTATCAGCAAGAAAATTGAACTTGCAACAATTACTATTTCATCTATCAGTTAATTGTGCATGTCTGTTTTTGCTTGCTTGGTTCATTTCCATCAAATCAATTAAAGAAAGTAACATATTTCTATTGCGCATTTGCGCTTCTGTACTGCTCAGTATAAGTATCTTCACAATTTCTTATTGAAGTGGAATTGATTCCTTAGTTATTGTTTGATTTACTCTAGCACAAATGGCAGTTTGTTGAAAACTGTCTTCCACAATTTCGACGGCTCATTTGAGCAACTTCTTGAACTTGCTGCCCAATAACTTATATTCACATGTCAACTTACAAATCTGAATGTTTTGTTTGCAGTCGGGAGTATGTTTTGCTGCATGAAAACTCAACATCATGAGGATTGAAAGGTGTCCGAACATTTTTGTTCGTGGGAAAAACATCTTGGCGATAGAATTGTGATCAAATTAGTTTCCACCAAACTGTAATGCACCCAACACTCTTAAAGATGCCAATTTTAGCTTGAGCCGTGCAAATTTCGTCATCTGGTCTGCCTTTTGTGTTGTATTCAAGTTTGACATACCATCTTCGAGCACGAAGGTTGATCTTGTATTGGGACAATATAATTATTCTGTGCTTGTGTTCTTATCTTGGTTTACGGTCTATTTGATGGTTTATTTCTGCCCCTCATCTGCATGCTGCCGAACTCGTATGAGGCGACACCACAAATTTTGGCACAGATTTTGGGAAATCAAAAGACGCAGTGCCATGTCACGTATAAAAAAAAGATGCAGGACCAGACCAGTTTAGTTAGTCGGCGGGTTTAGGCCCTCAGTTTAAGTGTGGTGCAAGAGATGCTTACCATTTATACAATCTTCAAAAATTCGTTCAGGAAAATTCTTGGAAGAAATGGAAAACATTGAGCTAATGTTTGAAACACAAGAATTTTAAAAGAAAAAAAACATTTACCGAAAGTTATGGGAATTTTTCTTTAAAATTCATGTATTGAAACCCCGTAATCAGGTTAGTTTCGATGATGATCGATCAAAATCCTAGTGAAGATTTCCTAGCTATAATGACAAAACTATCCAGCACTGGTTATTATTAGGTTGTCGCCGACTAGGAGGCCATTTATTTGGTTAATGCCATCAAAAAATACATGTTCTAGGAAGATGTTATTTGGCTTCATCCTTATCAATTGGAACTTTTGTTTAGCCATAAAAGTTAAGTACATGAGAAAGTGACTCATCATCAATCAAATAAATCAATTTTATATATAATTGATAACTTTTTTTGAAGATTCTATATAAGTCGTACATATAATTAGAAGTTAGTCATATTTTGAGGGGAAAGAAGCTAGTGATATTGAAAAGTCGTGAAACAAACTAACCTCTATGTTGGATACTGGTCATACGCCAAGGCTTTTTCTTTTTTCAAGTCAAGCATTTGAAGAGGTCTCCGGAGGAAAAAAAAAAAGGCATGTGCTCAATCACTGTTGACAAATTGATGTATAGTTGGTTTAGTTCTCACTGTGGTATGGTTTAGGCATGGTTTCATACGTTCACTCATTGTGGTATGGTATGTTTCTTTTCCGTCAGTCTGTTCCCTTTTCTAAAATTATAAACAAACACATCGAGAAAAAAACAACCAAGATGCATACGGTATTGATACGAGCGGTTTTTTCATTTTTTTTCTGTTGGAACTGTTGGTTCTTGCACAGTCTTTACATTGAACGTGCAATAATAAGTTTTAATCATCTGATATCTTGCTGGATAACTGACTTTTCAAAAGAAAAATAATAGGTCTTGACATTTCCACTTAGATTTAGGCAGATTTGTTTCTATGCGGCGTAGAGCTATTTTTTTTTCGTTTGTTTTGTACCTACAAGTCTCAAGAGACGTAAAAATGCCAGGCCTCCACGCATGCACATGTTCGAAATAGAATTGTTTGAAGAGGCTTTCAAACCTGACTCATTCTACATTCAACTCGTGTCCACACATGCACTCTCCAACATATATAAGTCGAGACGTATAAATATAAGCCCATGACATCAAGACTTCAACCATCTCCATAGCCACAATACCACTAGCCTCCTTTCTTGAGCACTTCTCGACCTCCAGTCATGGAAATATCACTTCCTTCACTGCTGCTTCTCGTACTAATTCCCCTTGTTGCTCCACTACTCGAAGCTCGGACACTAGGTATGTTGGTGTGTGTCTGTCAGTAATTTCGGGATAGAGATTCCAACAAATCCACTACTCTAAAATAGAGAGACTATCACACAAAGAGTATCACATAAATCTATTCGATTATGCAATAAATAATTTAGATTGAATTTTTTAAATTATGATTATTATTGTAACAAGTGAAAATATACATAATACCAGTCTAATAACTTTTTCATTTTAAAGAGACTTGTTCCGGATGTCTGTTTTTTTTTTTTTACTAAGGAGTTTTCTTTCTCTTTACCCCAATCTAGGTGAACACCCCCCATGTATCAACGTTATTATGTTACCACCCACCCGAAACGACGAGTCGGCAACAAAACGGGGCAATACAAACTGTGCAGTTCCATCGAACTCCAACGCTCTAGGCAGGCCGAGAGGCAATGCTCCTCCGTCACCGCGGGGGAGCAAACCGCCACATTGGTTGCAGCGCGGCCGAGACTGCGTGTCGCGGCGGCAGCCGCTTGCTCCACCGTCGCCCGCTTCGTGCACGCCGCCTAGCGATCTCCGCACCGACCCGGCAAATGTCCTTGACGTACTGCTTCATGTGTTTGGGGAAGCGATCCGATACATATACTAGTTGAAGTCTCAAATAACCATGGGACATATACATGTGTGGGTTGTTAAACTTTACAAGCGCGGAGCACGTACTGATATAGCTTAGGGGTGAGGCTTTTACATTCCTTTTTTTCGTGTCTCTTTCCTCCCTATGATGAACAAATATTTACTCAATTTAGTCTGTTAGTGTATTTCCTTTATTGTAGATCTTTATGACTCGTAAGTGTATATAACATGCGTCTGCACCGAGTTTGTTAAGAGTGCCTGTGTAGTATGACTGTGTGATCGGTTTGCTGTTTGTTTACTTTGCAGTTACTTTAGTAGTGTAAATCTTGTTTGGCGAGTGCGCGTGTAATGTACCACGCTCTAGCTTGTTAAAAACAAAGGAACTTAAATTTATATCAACTATATTTTCATCTATTATTTGATTTAATTTCAACCAAATGGATTCTCTGTCATCTGCAAGAAACGACAGGGACGCACTATTTGGGCTCTTCAAAGACGTTGGATTAGGCATTCGATTGTGATTAGGACAGTCAAGAAATCCTGACCATCTTCAATTTCTCTCTTGCAAAGATTCCAAGAGTTGGTTTCTGATTGATCAGACTCAAAACCATGTAGTCGGTGCCATTCGTAGGCCATCATAGGGCTTCCATTCCCAATTTCATCCATCAACTCTTCTCATTAATGATCTGCATCAATCAACTCATCTGTTATCGATAAAAGTTTGAATTAACAGGTAAACACTTCATATATTATCCATGCACCCTCAATTTCATGTCTTTGCCGAATGAAATCATTCACATGTTACCGCGGAAAAGAAGAAAATATGTAGTGAACATGCAAGATTGTTATAGTGATAAAAAAATTTTAAGTTCGCTTTAATTCCAACATAACCCAACTAATCCTAACCTGCTCACCTGATGGAGTCGGCATTTAGCAGCAATTAAGCCAGAAGTACCTGCAAACTATGTTGAAATTAATGTTGCTGTAGTTAGTTATTTAGGAGTTAGGACAGGCCATCTACGTCTGAAATATGTATGTGAAAACCACATCTTGTACTGTTGTACACAAAACTTGTGGCTCCACATTAGTCTAGCTGTCTGAGCTGACGAGTATAACGCTATAAAGATTCACTACTACTATAAACTGAAGCGTGCATGTATCTTCTACGGAGTATAAGTTATTTGGAAGACCAAGAAAAATAGATAAAAATTCAATAAAAAATTTTCTATGTAAGAAACATGTAAGAAGTATTTGAGATTTGTCTGATATAGACATTAAATAGTTTAGATTAATCTAACTCATTTATACAACTCATAAAATACGTGTTTAAAATCAGCCAGACTAAATTTCACACCAAACTTTTTAAGCAAGAAGCCGGTCTTTTCTATACTTGTTGACAGCTTGACAAACCTCACATCATCCACCAGTTAGATTAACTCTAAAAAAAGAGTAAAAACAATTTTTTTTACTTTCGTGTGTGTCTATATATATAAATATTGCACGCACCAATCTCTCGCCAATAATGCACAGAATATGGGTCCAATATATATAGAGTCACACTCAGTGTATGACCTAGTCAGTAACCAGAAATACATTTATTTGTGTGTGTGTCCATATTGCAATGTTTAATTAGTATCTTCATCAGGCTCCTGTATTGCTTCAGCAGTGACGATAAATTTCAGCCGTGTTCAGACTTCAGACATGGGAGAATGGTATTTTCATCGGAATACATAATCTGCATGTCCTGTCATAAATCTTCCATCTATCAACCCTCTATTGTAACAATTAAGCAGTTCAGTTTATGTAATTTAAGAATTGAACATACCAATACACCATGTGAAAATTTGCATTCAGACCCATGAACTATAATATAGTGTAGTGGACTTAGAATTCAGATTTTGACATATTATAAGGACTATGATATAGACATTGTAACGCAATTGTATAGAAAAAGAAAATAAAAAAGGTATAGAAGAATAAATAGTTCTTTGTAATTTCCTGGGATTTTTCTAAAAAAACTTGGGTTTTCAGAAAATGGTCAAAGTTGTTTTTTTAAGATCATGAAAACTCAAATACAAGAAGTTTTATGGAGGGAGTAATAATACGTTGTGATGAGTAAAATGACTTAGGATCTAGCTCTGAGGACAAAAAAAATATTTTAAGATATGTATAATTTTGGGATGCAAAATTGCAAACATTGCCTTATAACAAGAACTCAGAAAAGAACAAACAAAAAGAAAAAACGGAAGATAAGTGGAACCAAAGGCTTCTTTACCTTTTCTTTTCCCTTAAAGACGGACACGAAGCAGAGCTACTGAGCTGCACAAGCCTAAGAGGTCCATTCAAGGCCTAAGCAATTGACGAAAGGGCACCCAGAGATCTTTCCCAATCTCTCGGGATTCGTTCGCCCTTCTCTCCACCCTTTCCCGTTTCCTGAGACACTCAATATACAAAAGCAAGCATAGCCCAGCAGCGGCAGAATCCCTCGCTCGTCACTCGACTCAATACTGCTTCTGTTTACTATTAGGACATGTTTGTAACACAAAAATTTTAGAAAAATCTCACATTCAGCTAGAATGAATGTTTCTTTTTCTTTAAAATTTTTATAAAATTCTTACATTTCAAATGAAGTCTAACTATCAGATACATTCATATCATATTCTTTACTCTTATATCATCATGTTTTATATCGAATACAGGATTAAGTTTGGAAGATTTTTTTTACCAAAAATCTTATTATATGGTTTTTATCTTTTTAAACATCCCTGACTTAAAGATCTTACCTCTATCAGAATTTAATGTGAGGGCGGAGAGGGGGTCCTCAAGTGACATGGTCACATAGTATACCTTATAAATGTTTTTACTGTAGTATGGAGTATGCGCCATGCATGAAAAATTCAGAAAACAAAGCAAAAGCGAAGAAGTTCGTAGACTTACATTTGGTCTTCACATAAATTAGGATTTATGGATTTATAAGGATTGCAATGTTATTTGAAAATTTTAATCTCGGTCAAACATATCTTAAATGTTAAATGAGACGGTAATCACAACACAAAATAGGGAGGGCTTGAGAAATCTCAGAAACAGGTGGTCCTTATATAAGTGGGTCCCATTGGTACGTGACTTCTGCTTGTGTGCCACAATAGTGGTGTGTACTTAGTGGCTAGTGATTGGATACAAATTAAATTTCACTCACTGACAGATGGTCCTGATAGCAGGGGGCCTACTTCCAGTGACCAACCTGGCATGCCAGATCTGCTAGAGATAACCATATAATTACAGACACAACAGTGGGGGTAAGACTCTAGTTGCAGTGAGCACCATTGTGCAGGCTTAGAAAAAAAGCAGAAAAAATAGCTGACAAACCATTGCTCCCCTTCCTTTCCTTCGCCCCTCTTGTCTCCCTACTAACCCTGGCCCCCACACCCCCAACCCCCCCTCCTCCTTCTCTCTCTCCCTCTCTGTGTGTGTGTTTGTTTTTTTTTTCTTTTTTTACTTTGCTTCCTTCCTTTGGGAGACACAACACATACACATTTCTTTCTGCATCCAGCTCTTGCTTGCTCTCCTTTGTTTCTCACTACTCATAAGCCCCACAGTGCCACAAGGGGAAGGGCAATGGCACAGCAAGTCTCTGGAGATGGGCCCCACCGAGCTCCCCCCAGGCCTCCATGGTCTCAGCAAGAACAAGAGGAGGGGGAGGAGGAGGAAGACAAGAAGCAGGAGGTTAGTGTGTACTCTTGTAGACTTCTAGTCCAATCAACTCATATTCTTTAACTCTTGCATTTCTTGCCAGTTTCTTCTCGTCTGGTAATTTATTGTGCATGGTGAAGGCAGAAGCAGAGGAAATGCCTTAGCTTTCTTGGAAATAGATGGCTATGATTTGTTTTGGGTTCTTTTAGCACAGATTTAAAGATGCTAATGTATTTAAAATCCACACCTTGGCATGAACTGTAGTCAGTTTGATTTTCAAGTATAGTTTCAAGATACACAAAACAGGTGGTTCATGACTGCTTGTACTTGTTAGATCCATTTCTGATAGCACTGAGAACAATCTTACATTGTGAATCAGGTATCCTAGATTTTGCTGTATCTAGTACCTACCCCATCGACACTAATGGCAGCAAATTTTGGCAATTGTTGGTTTTGGATTATCTTTTTTTTGAAGTAGTTGTTTGGTTTTAAGATGATGAATCTAATTGAGCTGATGTTTAAGTTTATAAGCTAATAAAGCATGCCAAATGAAGCTATAAAAAACTAGAATTTGGCAGGTGTTGGTGAGACCATGCTATATGATCTTGCAAAATGACATTTAATCGTGTCCATCAAACGTGAATTATGCGATTGATATAAGATCAAACAAACATGACTTTACTCCCTTGTCTACAAGGCATACATATTTGTGTGAATCTTTTCTTGTTCTTATCTAAAGATCCAAACAAACAAAGCTAAAACATCTAAATGCAAATAGGAGTTATCTGTCACTAATGTAACGTCATTAGTTGTCCCATTGATGTCTATTTGGGTTGGCTATAGCATTGAATTGGATGTTGAACAAATATGAACTCCTAGATTGATGTGGGCCATGTAGGTACTCATGCAACCAATTGTCCTTACCTTTTGCCTGTACATGATCTGCATGTACTATGCATGGGCCTACCTGTTGGGACCTAATCCGTGCAATCAATCAATGCTTGCAATGATCTCTTTTGAAAAGAGAGAAAAAAAAAAGACTTTGGGCTTTCTTAAAAAAAAACCTTATTTCAGTTTACAATTGAACAGTGCAATTTTGGTTTTTATTTCTAATTGCCTGACATGAACAGCAAACCTCATGTTTAAGTTTTCTTCTATTCTGAAGTTGAGCAAGTAATCTTTATCACATAGATATATAGGTTTGATTCTACTAAATCCTGGCAGTGAAATAGGTTGTTCCTATGATTTCAACAGAATGGCTGCCTGTGGCTCATCTTGTCATCTATGTATAACAATGCTAGTGTGAAATCTGAATGCTATTCTTCTCTTGCTATATTCACCACTATCTGTGCCTCCCTTACAGTTTCCTCTTCACTTTCAGATCCCAAATACATGGTGATGGGTGATAGCCTGACATCCGCCTACGGTGAACGCCGAACGCCGCTAAACTCAAGCACTTCGATTCTAGTTGCGTGCCGAGGAGGAGGACATGACTGGAGAAAGAGTAGGGAATGAAGCCGTATTGGTCCGGAAACGTATACATAATAATTTTTGTGTGACATTGATAACATCCGATATAAATTTCAGTTCTGAGGCAGAGATGGCATATGCATGTCACTAATTAAAGGAGTTCTTGTTCCTCTGTTGCATTCATATATAATCATCACATGCACGTCTCCGAGGAAGGGTAGGGCCGGGCGTTGGTTGGCGGTACGCGGCACATGCGGCCATGCGGCCGCCCGTGCCGCCTTGTGGCGCGGTGGATGCATGTGGCGTGCGCTCTGAACAACGGGCATGGCCCCATGGCCATGGGTCGGTGGACGGTGCATGTGCCGGCATGATGATGCGGTCGTCAGCCCCCAAGGCCCCAACCTTGGGACGAAGCAAGCATGCGCAAGACTGCTGCATGGGTACGTTGCGTTACGTACATGCCACGCTGCTGCTGCTGCTAAGAGTCTTGCGTCCGTGCGTCCGCGCTTGGTGTTGGTGGATGCTGGATTTTGAGTTTAGGACGCCGCGCCGTTGTGCACATGAGAGTATGGTACGAATACGAGTGCACGACTAAAGTTACATAAATTTGGGAGCCTTAAAGTTACATAATTTTGGGAGCCTTGTACTTGTTCAGCCTGGAAACGCATCTTTTGCATTACTTCAGTAAACGCACACGTATGTCAATTGCTCGGGATCATCGTAGGATGAGAAATTGGTAAAACATCTATTCTTGCCCTCCTCCCTTTGAACATGATCTTGTAGACGTTATTATTCAAAACCAACAGTTCCCAAGGGGTGGTAATGGACATTGTGTATTTCAAGGTTGTTTGATTTGCATTTTCGTCATTTCGCCTAATTTTCAAGTATACTAGAGGATTTTTTAGAATCTTAAAAAAATTTTCTTGACCGACGATAGGCTAGTTAAGCATGTGAGTTTTTAGGGGCTCAATTTTCAATATTTGGAACCTTAAGCATGCCTGGATAAAGTTCTAGATGTGGTTTATTCATACATGGTGTGAGGACGCGAACAAAACAAACTCCATACAATTTCCATACTGCATGCTTTAAGACAAAGCCGCGAACCAAACAGCCTCTTTACTCCTCAATACAGAGTATTCTCATCCGTTTAGGCTATCAGAAGCAAAATTTGAAGCATTTCAGGCTGTGCCAGGTACACCCGGTTCATTCTTCTTGGCCATTTAGCCTTTATATCAGCCACGTGATGTGCATAACGAGATGGACTGCCGGTGGCTTGCCCAGTGCGGGCGCGGCTGCAATGGCGCGCGGACATAGCCCATTCACGGGCCGATAGGGAAAAAATAGGCAACTTCTGTTGGTTATTTGGGTCTAAGCCGGGTCACCACACTCGTGTGGTCATGTACCGAATGGGATTTGGTAATTAGTCGAAATCTCACATAATAATGTTATTAGTCTTTATATGATTTAAAATTTTATTTATATATGAAGATGTTTTTTATTATAATAAAGATAGAGCTCGTTTTGAATATGATTTTTTACATAAATTTGTGTCATAACAAAGGTAGAATTAATTTTAGATATAATTTTTTATATGATGAATTTATATCATGATAAATATAATGAATGATATAGATTTTTTTTTCTGATTAATGTGAGAATATTGGATATTTTTATGTGAGATTAAATTAATAAAGTGATATAAATATCATCAGAATTATTATATAATATTTTTTTTTGCGCTCAACCTTCGGCTTGGTGCCCCCGACTGCATACTGACTGACTAGTCCGGAAGTGTCTCCCATGTTTATTCTGATCTGGTGGGGACCGCGAGTTCTGTTGATCAGCAAGTGTCGCATCTCGCATGCATCTAACGGTGCCATTGAAGCTGCCAGAAAGTTTCACCATTTTATGCGTTATTCATGAACATTAATTGATTCAATGCTGTGCAATCTGTGTACCAAGATGACGTCCCATTACCATGTTTTGAATCCTCGTTTGCGGTCCATCACAAAGAGAGCCTGTAAAACGTTACAGTGACTATCAAAGACTACCATTAAAGTTACACTACACGTAGCACATTAAATAAAAATATTTTTTTAAGAAAAATTGACTATTTTGGCTCTAGGACACTATCCTCAAATACAAACCGTTAGTTTAAGTCTACCTCCAACGGCGACGGCAGCGCGGGCTCGCGTCGACGGCGGCGAACGTTTGCTTGATGCTTGCTCGACGCGAGTGGACGCGCGCGTGCTCCGGGACGAGGCAAATGCGAGCTCAGCTCGCGGCGACGACGCGGCGCCGTTGGAGAAGACGAAGACGCGAAGCGACGCGGTTCGCGGGCCCCACCGAGAACACAGCCGACGAAACCTACCCGCGTGAAAAATTGTCTGACATGTGGGACCAGAGAATAAAAGGCCCCACCTATCATTGATTGAGGGCACGGTTAAATTGTCGCAGTTAAGATAGTGGTGGGCCCCACGCACACGTTTCCCGTGCAGGTGTCAGATCCCACGTGCACCGCGTAATTATCGACCCCTTTCACTGACGTGTGGACCCCATGGGACGCAACCCCACATGTCATAGAGGAGGTGAAAGCTTCAGCCGCGTCGCACGGCATTTAAAACCGCGTGGGGCCCACCACTATCTGCTGTGCCGCGTTGTGGATTTTTGGGACGCCTACACGCGTAGCTTAAGTCCATGACATGTGGGGCCGGGACATTTAGTGGCCCACCTGCCATTGAATGCTGTAAACGAAATAACCGTACAAGTTTTAACCGCGTATATATTAAATCAAATATTTATATACCGAATAAATTCAGCCCTAGAGGCTTACATGTGGGGCCGGATTTCTGGTGGCCCACATGTCAGCGACTTAATTAGGAAAAGGAGCCGTTGAGGAGAGAAAAAATGCGGGCCCCACCTGTCAGCCTCAGAAAAAATAGCCGTTTTTTTCCAGCCGTTTAAAAATAGCCGTTTGAGTGATTTTTAATTCATTTTTACCCTAAAAAATCATAAAAAATTCCAAAAAATTCCAAAAAAATCACAAAAAATCACTGAAATTTTTCTCAGCTCTCCCCTATATAAAGACATGCCATTTCACCATTTTCACTCACACTTCTTCATCCATTCACACCCAAAACCCCTCCAAAATTACTACGAAAATTTCCAGAAATTTCACATGAATTCTAATCCACCTGGCGGTTTCGTTAATTGGCTTGGCTCTTCCCAATCTCCCGGCGAAAACACTGAAACCCCAAACACCCAACAGCAACCCGGTTTTTCGCAGCCACCGACTTACCAGCCGTATCCACCCAATTACCAACCGTATCCACCGAATTACCAGCCATATCCACAATATAGCCAAAATTATCGTCCATATCCACCACACGGCCACGCAATTCCACCGCCCCCACAATATAGCCAAAATTTTCATTTTGTCGGCATGCCACCGACATGTCCGCAGTTTTCCCCACCTCAGCCGCACTCTGCGTCTGTCTCCGATAACGGTACTCCAGACTATGCTCCGGCCGATCTGGAGGCCCGACCTGTCGTCGATGACACCAACACCAGAGATGTTGTGGATGTTGGCCGAAAGCCGAAGCGCTTACCGTGGTCCAACGATGACGATATCAAACTGGTAACATTTTGAATTTTCATACACGAGTGCTATGAAAGAAATATATTTAGGTCGACTTCGATATCCAAATTTTTTTAACTACATGCAGATTAGCTTTTGGCTCAACAATTCGCTCGATCCTATTGATGGAAACAATAGGAAGTGCGACATGTACTGGGGCAACGTAGCAACGGCATACAACAACACCGTGCCGGCAAGTAGGAGAAGGGAGACCAAACACTGTAAGGACCACTGGTAACGAACAAATAAAAAGGTGGTCCAATTCAACGGTGTTTGGCTCCGACTTAAGGAAGTCTATGCCAGCGGTCGTTCAGACGACCAACTCATGGCGCAGGCCCGCGAGATGTACAAGACGGAGATGGGTCATCCGTTTGTGTTGGATCATTGGTGGACGGCGGTTCGCGGTCAACCTAAGTGGTCCGCAGCTTATGTTGATCCTCCCAATAAAAGAAGCAGATTGTCCGAGTCGGGCACATACACGTCATCGTCCAACAACGATGACGTGCCACCAGCGCAGACACGGCCGGAAGGACGAGACTCTGCTAAGGCGAAGCGCAGAGGTAAGGGAAAGGTTGATGACTCGCAAGATTCTACGTCGGCAGCGAGAGCAGATCTCGATGCCTTCATCCAAAATGAATCCAACCGAGCCGAGAAGAGGAGGGACATACTCCGTATGTCAGATAACTTGCGCGCCTTGGCGAAGGCGAAGGAAAGATCCGCCTTGTATAAGGCGTACACAAAAATGATAAGTCTCGACAAATCCATCTTCGACGATGCGCAAAAAGCGGAGTACGATGCAGGGCTGAAGATTCTAAGGGACAAACTTAATGCTGGCGATGATTAGTTATTTTATTTTGAATTATGTCTTGTAGCCAACTATGTATCCTCTGTTATTAATCTATATATGATTTTCTACTTAATTTTACTCTGATATCCAACTATGGAATCTGGCCGTTGGAATATAGCCGTTGCAAAATAGACGTTCAAAAATTGTCGTTCAAATATAGTCGTTGGAATATAGCCGTTGCAAAATAGACGTTCGAAAATTGTCGTTCAAATATAGCCGTTGGAATATAGCCGTTGGAATATAGCCGTTGGACTCTTTGTCTATATATTCACCCCCTCCGCAAAACTTCTCTTCACTATCCAACTATCTTCTCAAACGGCGTAGCTCTTTAAAAACCCAGTTTCATTAGCCACTCACAAAATGTCTTCTAGCTCTAGTTCCAGCACACATAGCTCCGAGGAGGATGCCATGAACCAAATTGAGGATTTCTTAGTGGAATTCATAGAGGAGGAGGAGGAGGAAGATCGTATCATCGCCGGTCTTTACGCCCGACTTGATGCTTCATCATCCCGCGGACGCCGCCGAAGCAGCAATAGGAGATATATTGACAGAGATCGCGAAGAGGGGCATCAATGGCTCCTCGCCGACTACTTCTCCGAATATTCCGTCTACCCTGACAGTATCTTCCGCCGGCGTTTTCGGATGGCGAAACCCCTCTTTCTCCGCATCGTTGAAGCTCTAGGTGGGTGGTCCCCCTACTTCACCGAAAGAAGGGATGCCACTAATCGCCGTGGACTGTCCCCTTTACAGAAGTGCACCGCAGCAATGCGTATGCTCACGTACGGTGGCCCCGCCGATGCCGTCGATGAGTACGTGCGGATTGGGGAGTCCACGGCGATTCAATGCTTGGAGCACTTCGTACAGGGTGTCATCGACATATTTGGCGACCAATATCTTCGCAGCCCCACCGTCGACGATACCCACCGCTTACTGCAACAAGGAGAGTCCCGTGGCTTTCCAGGTATGCTAGGAAGCATTGATTGCATGCACTGGGAATGGAGAAATTGTCCCGTAGCATGGAAAGGTCAATTCACTCGTGGAGATTATGGAGTCCCGACGATTATACTTGAAGCGGTAGCTTCGTATGATCTCTGGATATGGCATGCTTTTTTTGGTGTTGCAGGCTCCAACAACGACATCAATGTGCTAAACCAATCGCCCTTATTCACCGATGTGTTGAAAGGGCGGGCTCCTCATGTTCAGTACTCTGTCAACGGCCGACAGTACAATATGGGGTATTATCTCGCCGATGGTATATACCCGGAGTGGGCTGTCTTTGTGAAGACGATACCCCTCTCACAGACGGTGAAAGATCGGTTGTTTGCACAACAGCAAGAAGGAGCGAGAAAAGATGTTGAGCGGGCTTTCGGAGTTCTACAGTCTCGATTTGCCATCGTGCACGGTGCAGCACGATTTTGGCGACAGTCAACTCTCGCGAAGATCATGCGGGCTTGCGTGATCTTGCACAATATGATCATAGAGAACGAGTGCGACGACAATGCCGCCAACTATGACTACAATGATCATCCGGACACATCCACGGTAGTAGCGCCTGTGATTCACTCTGGGGGTATACCTTTATTCGAAGATGTACTTCGAAGAAATACTGCCATCCGTGCACAACCCACGCACACACAACTCAAAAGAGACTTGATCGAGCACATTTGGCAACGTTTCGAAGGAAATACCGACGAGTAGCATCTTACCGGATTTTGTAGTAGGCATTTGTTTGCAAATTTAATTTTTTTGTATTTCGCAATTATGTCATGTACCGCCATTCGAATTTTAATATCTATTTTTTTAAGTGCATTTTTAAATCCAAAATGTCGAATTTATTTTTTTTGTCGCAAATATCGAATTTAATTTTGTAGGTAATATATTAATATATTGGTAATATTGAATTTAATGAATTAATACAAATTCGTTGAATATATAATTGTTAAATTGTATAGAGCCAAGCAAGAGCCAAGCAAGAGCCAAGCCATTGGAGTGCTTGGCTCTTGCTTGGTGTTTGGTTGGTGGTTAGGAGTGTGGGGCCCACGCTAAGAGCTAAGCAAGAGCCAAGCTGTTGGAGACTTGGTGGTTGCTTGGTGCTTTGAGATGGTGTTCGCACACGTGGCAGGGAATATTCTGTTTAAGAGCCAAGCAAGAGCCAAGCCTGTTGGAGACAGCCTAATGGTGGACGTTTATATCCTTTATCTCTTAGCATTCATGGTATGAAAAAGTGCATTGACGTGGTCTTTTAGTGTCCGCATCTGCCGCCTTCGTTCGTGTGGCTACTCATTGCCATTATCACCGTGGTTGCACTTTTTGCCACCCTCACTGTTCGTCCACAGACCTCTCCAAGTTGAGGCCACCCTCACCATCCATCCACCATTGCTAGTGCTGTGGTCGAAGTCAATATGGTCACCGCCTCCGCTATTACTGTTAGATTTGTCGAGGGCTCCACCACTATTGCGAGGGAAGCTAACAAGGCCACCAAGGGCTTTACCTCCGCCGCCATCGTCAAATCCGTCTTCATGTGCTAAGCCAACACAACCATTGCCATTGCCAGATCTATCGCTAAGAGTTGAGCCAATGTGGTTGCCAAGGGCTCATCCTCTCCCACCCTCGCTATCCTTCCACGCTGCCACCGTCGCAGGTAAAGCCAACACGACCACCGACTGCCCTCTTCTTGTTCGTTGTTGATGGCGCAATGGTGGTGGTGGCTTAGTTTCTCGTGTGTGATAGTGGTGGGTCAATGATTGCGCTCATCGGCCATGGACAACAACAATCACACCTAGTCACCCACTTGCGGATGTACTCCATGAGCAACCCCACTGCTAACCTTGACTGCAACCACCTTGTATGCCTCCACCAGTGCTGCAACCGCCACCACAATCCACTGCCCTCACTTAGTCAGGATAGTTTTGTCTTTTAAAATATGTTCCTCCATCCTTCCAAAATCAATAAAAAAATTAGAAGTTAATGGATTTTGATGATAGTGTCCCAGAGCTAAAATTGTTGATTTTGCAGTGTCATGTGGCCGTGATGTATTTTTGTGATACTATTGCCCAAATAGACTGACTTTGCAGTGCCCAATAGTAATTTTTTTTATTATTATATAAAGTATTAGATCTACAAAAATATAAATATTGACAAAAAAAAATAACAAACATATTTGTGTTAATCAAACAAATTATATCTTTTTATGATTTGAGTAGTCTTCACGGTGTTGACCTTATGCATAATCAATTCATAGTCAACCACATAGATGGAAACATAAAGAGAGAGAATAATAGTGGAACTCTTGATTAAATTTTATATCTTTCTTTATAGAGTATATGTATATATAAAGGAGATCTATAGTTGCCCTAGGAGCCTATTCAATAATGTCCATAGAATATTTCATTTACAACACTCCCTCTTAGACATTATTACGATATGTGTATATCTTGTTAAAAACTCCATCGAAGAACCCAATAGGAAAAAATTGGTCGGAGAAAAGAGTACATAGCACACGTGTATTATTACATTGCAATGTTGCCTCATTAAAAATCTTCAATTAAGAAAATCCAATGCAAAAACTTTATCAAGGGAAATAAGAGAACATCACTAGTTTATCCTCTGGATCGTAAATATGTTAAGTAATAGGATTAGTGTGTGATTTATTTTTCTCCCCTTGAAGACAATAGTCTTCCAGTTCTATACATTTCAATGTCGTATATAAATTTCTCAAAAGTAAATATAGGCAGAGACTTAATGAACAACTCTGCTAGATTTTCACAAGATCTAGTTTTTTTGACTATCAACTCACCATTTCTCTGAAAATTGTGAGGATAAAAAATTTTGGAGCAATATTTAGTCATGTTTTTTTTGATATAGCCACCACACATTTATGCAACACAAGCATATTATCCTCATATTAGACAGTGGGGGTACTCTCAGTTGTAACACAACATAATTGCTGATATGGTGTATCAATCGTTTAAGCCATACATATTTACGTGAGGCTTCACATAACGTTATTATCTCTAAGTGATTCGTTAAAGTTGCCACTAAAGTTTGTTTGATAGACCTCCAAGAGATAGTTATATCACCATAGAGATAAATATATCTAATCTGGGACCTGGCATTATGTGGGTTTGATAAATAACCAGCATTCGTATAGCCCGCCAAAATTATTTCATGATTTTTTTGATAGTACAAACCAAAATCTTTTGTACCTTAGAGATGCCTGAGAATATGTTTGATGTCATTCCAATATTTTCTGGTTGAAGATGCACTGTACTAGCTAATAAGCTTACTGTGAATGAAATATCAGGTTTAGTGCAATATGCGAGATACAATTGTGCTCCTATGACATTTAAATACGGAACTTTTGATCCCAATATTTTCTCATTATTTTCTCTCAGTCTGAATGGGTCATTGTCTGCTTTTAGGATCGTACTATTATTGGTATGCTGAGAGGATAAGACTTATCTATATTAAACCTCTATAAAACTTTCTTCTAGCCAAGACAATATTTCTTTAGAGAAGTGCTCGATCTGCAGGCCGAGACAATATTTGGTTTTATCCAAATCTTTCATTACCAACTCCGTTTTTAAATATGAGCTTGCTTCCTTAACTTCTTTTGTGGTTCCCATTATATTTATATCACTCGTCATCAATCGAGATAATACAAAAGTCATTCAACAACTTCTTTATAAACACAAAAAGACATATATCATTATTTACATATTCCTTCTTCAAGAGAAATTCACTTAGTCAATTATACCATATTTTACCCGACTGTTTTATGCCATATAGTGACCTTTACAATTTAATGCAATACATACTGCGATTATCGCTCTCTAGCATGTTAGGGATCTTGAGTTCTTCAGAGACTTTCATATAAATTTCAAAATCTAGTGACACATAGATATGCAGTCAGAACATCCATTAATTACAAATTTAAATTCATGCTTGTTTCCAGGGACATCAGGTAGCAAAACATAATTCCGTCCATAATGGAAGAATATGTTTCATCAAAATCAATACCAGATCTCTGCGTGAATCCTTGAACTACCAATCTCACCTTATATCTCACCACTTCATTTTTCTCATTTTTTTTTATAAAGACTCACTTGTATCCTATAAGAATAACTTTATGTGGAGTTTAGACTATTGGTCCGAAAACTTTCATTTTGTTTAGCGAGTGTAGCTCAGTCTCAATTGCTCCTTTGCATTTAACCCAATCTGAGTGCTTCTGGCACTCTACTATATATTTTATTGCTGGATCCAGATTCTCATTTGATATAGTTTGAGCAATTGTGGAAGCAAAATAATTGTCAACAATTGTTGTATTTCTATTAAAAGTTTCTCCCATGTCCACATAATTCATAGATATATATTTGATTATTAATATCGACCATCTCTTCATGATTTCCCCAAACAATAGAAATTGATTGTTTTGCAATCCCGGCATTATATTGTGCACGTGCTAAGTTGTTGGAGATCTCCTCTTCATGATGAACCACTTCATGAGACCTCTCACCTTCAGAGTGAGGTCTTTTGCACTTATAGATCTATCCTACTTTCAGTGTTAGAGAGAGTTAGTGGATTTACTATTTTCCCGTGGTATTTTCACTCTTTCAAGTGCATTTACTGTAGGTATGTAAGATGTAGTCACTCCTTTATAATTAGTGAAAGTATCTGATATGTTATTTGCCAGATTTTGAAATTGATTATATTCTAAATGTCTAATTCAGCTTAACTAGTGCGTGGATCTAAATATTAAAGATTTTTTCATTGCATGAAATTCTGCGGTATTTCAAATTTGGGCTGTTATTCCCCCCTAAGACCTTGTCCAACAGGACACCTAAAAGAATTGATAGCCTAAAATTTAAGTATCAGTAATACCTTTCTTGCTCCAACAGAATACTTATCTCGATTCCTATTTTAGATATTACTGCAGAGAATTAATAAATTTAGGTATTCTCTCTCCTCTACCTATTTGTTTTTGGGTTTAGAGATTCTGTTGGAGAGAGTAGAAATTTAGATATGGAATCTTTTTAGAGAGATATGTATATGAGGATATAGAGATCCAATTCTGTTGGAGAAGGTCTAATGTCAGGAATGTATCAAATACACAATCAGTGTACCAGGCTCTTATCTCCTGTCATGGGTTCAAGATATTTAGTAATTGATAGTGTCATATTTAAAATATATCCCCAACTTCTGGTGGGCCCACAGAGCTATGCTGGGGTGGTGATATCGACACATATACAATATAGCCGTATATTCACAGATAAGAAATACTTAGTTCTTTCCACGTACTAATTGTAAGGGGGATAATTGTAATATGAAATAGGCCGGACTTGTATTAATACAGTGATATGTAAAACTGTATGACCCTAATTGCTGGTGGGTAATATTGAACTTTGTAGTACATAATTAAATTAATTTATTTAATCAAAGGTTCTGATAGACCATTTTATATGTGGATATAAGGTACATGATGCTCTACTTGTATGCCAAAGTCAAATATGAATCCATTGAATAGAAGCATCTATTAAAACTATAAAATACCGAAAAACACTAAGTTATCTTTCGCACACACATTACAAACTCTTTGGGAATAGGTAAGGTATTATGTGGAATATTATGGTTAACATAATTACTTATAATTTGATGTATTAAATTTTGTTTAAGATGATTCAAATGCTCATACCATAAATTAAAGGAATTTGGGTAATGTGGTGCATCCGTGCATGGCTTTGAGCTGGTGACGAAGGAGGCGGTGACTGTAGGCCGACGTCCACAACATCGGGTTGGAGTGTGATGGTCACCGGTGTCGCAGGGCTTCAAGCTAGCAACAATAGCGGGTGGCCAATGAGCGGCGGCGTTCGACGACATGTTGGTGACAAAGGGGGCCACAACAGGTGATCGAAAGGCGAGAAATTTTCCAAAAATTTATTTTTCACAGAGTTCACA
Organism: Pharus latifolius; assembly: GCA_019359835.1. Taxonomy (NCBI): domain Eukaryota; kingdom Viridiplantae; phylum Streptophyta; class Magnoliopsida; order Poales; family Poaceae; genus Pharus; species Pharus latifolius. The sequence continues at coordinate 4,721,159 of CM033323.1, read as the reverse complement.
TGTCTAAACAAAAATGATTTTCTGATTGATTTGCTATAAAGGAGAGATGCGACGACATATTGAATTAGAGTAAATTGATACAATAACATATTGCGATTTGAGATAATCATCATGGTGCTCAGCTACGCACAATCAATCTATAAACAATCATATAGAGAGATAGTGAATACCAGTAAATTTTTTTTATTAATTTGTATAAACTAGAGTTGGCCTAAGGATATATTCAATGATATCGACAAAATATTTCATTTACAACATATTTATTTAATTTTTAGAATTTCTGAATTTTTAATCAAGACTAAACCCATGTCATTTATCGTAGCAAACCGTTATCACTTGCTATAGCCGCCGTAGTTGGTTTTCCATCTGGTAGCATAACTTCTATATCCTGTAAATGTTATTGCAGCACTATCATCCGCTATTTAAAACATTGCTCATTACAAAGAAATGCTAATAATATATAATATATGGTGTGCTCCAAGAAGGGACTGGGTCACAATCATTCATAAACTTAATGCGGGTAAACACACACATTCAACAGTTCGAGCTGTCGTCAATGGAAACCGTCGAGGACAGCTGAATAAACTTTTAAGCATATACAACCAAAGACCCATCCAACAGTTTGCTCAAGTTTTGATGGTTGTTACTTGTTGCATCAAATCACAATTTTAAGCAATAGTTTAGCACCGTTTAATACTGTCATCAGCTCATCACAAACACTCCGACAGCAAGCCGATAGCTAATCATCATCAAGGACGCTCCGACGCCTCTGAATCTGTCAAGCAAAAGGGTGTTAGCATGAACAAACACCAATGGATAGCATACCTGATCCATTAATTTTTCATTTGAGGTTTTTATTTTATACTATGCTTATTTTAGGAGAGATAATACTTTGAATTACACCATGAAATACAGCAAATCAGCAGCTTTCAACTCTAATTGCAGGCTTGCTCAATTGAAAGGAAGGAGTAAATACAGGTTTATTCAATTGAAGTCAACTGGCTTGATGTAAGTATCATCTAAGAAGTCATATGACAACATCTTACATACCGTAACTTTAGTTTGTTTGCTTGTGTGGGTGTTGATTTGCTCCAGCAGTGAGATGAGCTTTTCTTCAGACACCTGCAAACCAGAAAATGCCACAATCTTACAGATCAGTTGTCTTAAGAGTCTCTTGGTGCATCAGAATACATAAAATAAGTCTCTTCTCCATTACCTTCTCAGATATTCCACCAGTTTGAGCAGCTCTCAGCAGAACATCCTCCACTCCTCTTGCTTTATCAGGTTTGACCAAAGCTATACGGGAGACTGTCAATTTCACATAAGTAAAATATTGTATTAAACAACCGTTTTGCTTTGCATGTTCCACATTTACCAAGCAGATCTACGATTCGCAGCCATAGCGGGTTCCTTATTTAGAACAAATGTTTATTGCGGAAACTACAGTACTAAAGGAATGATACATATGAAAATACTTGGTCTGATCAATTATCAGTTTATAACAACAGATTGGACAAAAGACAAAGTTCTACAAGTCAAAATGGTCATAATTTACTGCATACAAATGGTCTCACGAAGCCACGGGTCGATTTTAACTAACTAAAAATGATGGATAAAAAAACAAGGTAGAGATGAACTTGTCTATAAATACAGACTAGAATATCATATGAAAATGATGCTCATGTTTTGTGCAATGAGTAATCCGAGTTGGATTAATAGCATTTTGAGTTTCAATTGAAATACTGAATAAAGAACCAGAATTTTTAATTGTTCTTTGGATGTTGATGTGGCAACAAATTTAATGATCTACCACACAATTTTAAGTGACAATTGTTGTAATCAGTGCAGCTCTTTCAGATGTTACCAATTGCAGCATGGTTGGAACACATGATAATTCAATTGCAGACCATCTACAACATATGAAGCCGATAGGAATTAGTATCCTTGCACAAAAAAGGGCATTTTTCCGAAGGAACAGGAGGGTAACTGAACTGAGATAGTCAGAAGTGCACCATGAATGACACCATCCATGAAAACTTTACACCTAACTATCGCCAGTTAAAATGATTTATTGTAGAGATGGCAAATGATTTCTTGTACTTTCAAAAATAACCATTGTACAACTGCCAAAATACAGTAGACAATCTACCTACTGAAAAGTGAAAAGCCTATAACATGCACTAAGCAATGAGTTTTCCAAAGGAACATGAGTGCAAATGATCTGAAACAGCCGTAAGTACACTATAAAATGACATTATCAATGAAAACTTACGCCTTTCTCTAGCTTCACCAGATAATATCTGACTAAGCATCATTTGCCGACGTTCCTCAGCTTCCCTGATTGAGAATTAGAAACCAGCCAATTCAGTATTGCCCACAAGAGTTTTACATAAAGGAACATTAAATAATGTGCTATGACAATCTGAGGAAACTAGTGGAGAGAGGGGCCATACCGCTTTGCATCCTCCTGAGCGTTTTGTTGCCCTGCATTCTGCTGATTGGCCTAATTAGAAATTTGCATTACATCAAAGTCAGTAGTTAGTCCAGAAAAGCACATCAAGAAGTAGCTCTTACATCCGCAAGGAAAACTAGAAATAGTTGCAGCAACTTCAACTTTTAACCATGTAAAATAACAGTTTAGTAGATTACCACACCATGTTGTGCCATTAGCTCTTGCATTCTCCTCTGCCTAATAGCTTCCAACTCTGGATCAGCCTGACAAGAGGAATTTATAGCTCTATGAGTATTAGATATCAACAAGACAAGTACAAACTTGTATGAATACACTAAAACTATTCTCCTATGCCAACCTATCATAAACATAGGCATTCAATATGCCTCATTTACCAATTACCAAGAATGTTCTATCTATAAAATCAGCAAGACATGCTTATTCAACAAGTTCTATGCTTCTATATTGAACTGGAAAGTATGACATTTCATTGTAAACAAACTATCAGACAAGACTATTGTGAACTACCAATCTACCACCAACAACAGCCTTTTTGAAGGGAAAGAATAACTGTTTCTGAATAAATGCTTACCATTGAGGATAAAGTTGATTGCGTGCTGATGTTACAAGTTAATTCATTCCAAGGAAGCACGAGTGGTAATAGAACTAATGAACTGAGCATCAAAGCCCACCCTACTAATATCAAATTATAAATAGCTTTCTCTTGAATGGCCTATCATGAACTACCACAAATAAACATTGTCAGTAGCGGACCCAGAAAATCAGGGAAGGGGGGGCCTTTTCATATAAGAGAACTGAGTTGTGATACAAACCCCACTTATATGGATATCAGCAACTGTAATACCATCATATGATGCAATAAGAACATAATAACCTCCTAACATAGATCTGAAAATCCTCCTAAAATAAAACTGAAACTTCATGTACTGCAATTCAGGGTTGCTCGTGGTGTGGTCTGTTACTCTGGTGGATGTGGAATTGATTTGGTGATTTCATCCTACAGCAGTTATCTATACATGGGACCATAGGTGGGCTAAAACTGGGCCATGTGGACCGATCGAAGTGTTGGCCATGCCTGGGGTTGGTCCGGCCGGCTGTCCCACTCCTCCCCAGCCTTCATCTCCCTCATGGAACAGAGGGGCACTGCCTCCTCTCCCAACTCCGGTAAGGCAAGCAAAGACATGGCCTAGGTGGGGTGCTCCACCGGAGAAGTCAGAAGGGGTCATTGGAACCGGCGGCCGCCCTAGCGGCCCCGGCGGTGGGTCCGCCCCCTCATTGTCACTGGTACGGATGCCATCAGTGGCTCTACAATTCACATCCATAGAGAAAACAACTGACACCGTATTCTTAACCACATGCCAAGAACCACAACAAAATACACCAGATCAGATAAATCCTTCTACTACAAGAAGCACCAAAACCCTAAAGATTTAAACACACAAGTTAAGAGAGCTTTGGGAGTAGAAATCGAGGAATTGGGAGACCGATCTTACCATCTTGCCGGTGTTCGTCCGAGATCGCGAGCCTACTGGAGCGGCGAGAGCCTTCCACCGCGACGAGGAAAGGGGAAAGAGAGAATCATATTGCAGCCTTTCTGCTTGTGCTTGGGAATAAAATTATCTGGGGAACGTCCCCACGTGAGGACCCAATCCCAGCTGTTGCATTGACTGATCAGAACCAATCCAACGGTTATTAATTGGGTCTCATAGTGAGGACCGTCCCATACAAAATCCCTTGATTTCCACCACATCACAGCCGTCCGATCAGAATGATCAGAACTTTACGGAGGCCTTCCTTCCTTGGCGTGGTCTCATGTATTTGCAAGAGGCACCATATTTTTCGAAGGCCTTTTCCATTTCCACCCTCGCAACTACTACTCCTTCGCCTCCCGTTCCAACAAACGCGATGAGCACGGCGACCAGACCTTCGCCTCCCCCACCGCCGCCGTCGCCGACCAAACCCTAACCAACGGAACCGCCCACACCGCCAAAACCTACCCCAAGATTGACGCCCTCCGCGCGGCCAAGCGCGAGCTGGAGGAGAAGCTCGCCGCCGCCGACCGCTAGAACCACTTCCTCTCCGCGAAGGCCAAACGCCTCGTGGTCACCGTATCCCAGGCCCGTGAAGACATCACCTACGCAGATCATGCTGCTGCCGACTCCGATAAAAACGTCGCCACGTCCGGCCGAGCTCAAGCGCTTCGAGGGCCTCCTCGCCACCAGGAAGTCCGACTATGAGGCCGAGAAGTGCAAGGCTGCCACCCTCGCTGCCGAGGTGGAGGCCGCACGCCAGGAGAAGCTCGCGCTTGCGAAGGAGATCGAGGACCTGAAGACTCCGGTGCTTCTTCGAAGGAGGAGGAGGTGGGGGAAGCCGCTGCTTGGCACGGGATGGCGGCGGCTGCAGCTGCCTTCACCTGAAGACGTAAATATGGTGCTCTGCTGCTATGGCTTGTGTCAGAGACTATGAGCTTTTTTGTGGTGGTGCTGGTCTTACTGGACTGGTAGTAGTATGACTGTACTATGACTGCATAATAGCTTAGAGTTAGAGAAACATAGAGATTTGAGGACTGGTCGTTTGTTCTTTTCGTTTTGATCAACGCTTTTGATGATGACAAAGAGGTGCAGACAAATGAAATACACTCTTAGTTGTGTTCTGTTGCTTTGCTGCTTCATTTATTTCTATTTCTGATGTATTGAGTTGTTGTTATTGATCAGTTGCTTGCTATTGCGGGGATGTCTTATATGTGAAATTACTATGTGATAAGAACTTCAGTTGTTGAACCAACTGCATTGGGGCATTGCACGCTCGTTGCGCTGTCCAATTGAAGATTTAATTTGATAGTTGAGACTGAGCACACGGGTGAGTGCGGGGAATTGGGGTTCAATTTCTTACATGAAACGTTGCCTATTTATCGCTGTAGTCAATCCTGATCGTCAATTTTTGACCCAACAGTTGCATGGGCTCATCCACTCATGTAGTGACTGAGCGACTGCATTTGGTCTGCGTCCAATTTGAAGAGGTTTTATAGATGCTGTTTGCGTTGTTTATTGCTGACCTTTTAAGTGACAGATGATAAAAAGGGTTATTACTTTAGACAGTTAAAGCTCGCAGTTGCATTTACTTGTGATATTGAATGAGATGCTGAAGTATGTCTATCTACTTATATCTCGCGAAACAGCTTCTGAGAAGTGATGTGTCTTGAGTGTTATGCTATGCTTTCGATACATCTCTACTTGTCTAGACTCTAGGTGATTGTTACAGTAGAGGAGTGATGGCTGATGGATCATGTTGCTGACATTTGTTGTGATTAGTTGAGTTGCTTTGCAGTTTAAAATGTACATGTATCCTTAAAGCTGTGTGCAGAATTGTGGTCAGAGGATTTGTTTGTTTCCTGATGTTTTTTGAATTTAGATGGTCTTTGAGTCGCTTAATAGTTGAGGGAAATCTAGGTCTGGTCAATGTTTTGGATATGGATGTAATTTGCAAAGCAACTTATGCGGTTTTGCCTTTAATGGGTAGGCCTTTATTGTGTTCATTGATAGGAAGCCCTTCACGTGTTTATGTTATTCCTGGTGCTGTTTTCTTCCTTCATCGCCTGAGGTACTTTATCTCATTGTTGATTTTGAAGGTGCATATGGTGCTGATGTCGAATTGTGGGGCTTGGAAGTTCAAGACAGTTTGTTTTTGGATTTATGTGATGAGAAATATGCTAAGGTAAGTTCATCATCAGTGAAGTTGGTGATTGAGCTAAGTGCGCATTGTTCAAGTTTTAGGTTATATTTGAGCTATGTGTACCTTCTTTCGATGTGTTCATTAAGGTAATTTAGGGATGGACCAATTTCTGGTTGTTGCTTGCAGCCCATTTCTGAAAGAAGAATCAAGACTCTCTATCAGTTTCCATTGTCTTGTGGTGGTTGAATGATCATTTCCATTATCTTTTGGTGATCAGTTGTAACGTCCAGAACCAGGAGTCTAGGAGATTTAAACATCTCTTGAACATGTTTGAGTCATGTTCGTACGTATTCTGATACAGAGTGGAAACACAGATGCATTAATACAGCGGATAAAGAAACTTTTTATTTAAAACTTTAAAATGCCTTACAAAAATTATTGAAATAGGATTTAAGAAAATAAAATGCTAAAAGCTAACCGTCGATACTTTTCATGGTAAGCATCTTCTAAGAAAAGATTCACTCCTTCGTAGACTTGAAAATTGTCGTCATCTGGTCCCACTACTTGATATGATTCTGAAGTGTCTGCATATATTATTGTGTAACTATAGTTATAAGTTTTTGAGACTCAACAAGACAAAATATATTTATTTACTTATAATTATGCACACGAAACAACTCATGAACAGTCAATGCAATAAAGGATCAAGTTTCTATCACTGAAAATACACATGAATTTTGTAAAATAGTAAAGTAATAAAAAAAATCAAATTTTAACATTTTAAACTTCTATTGGTGAGACTATTGTACTTGTTGGTGATATTTATACTTAATTTACTCTATAGAGGTGTTCTGTACCTAGCATCCCTTGGACACAACAGTCGATGTCATATGTGTCCTTTTGTGTTTTTTTAATGTATGATTAGCACTAAGGAAACAAAACTTTTAGCTGTATAGGGGAATATAGAATTTGCCCGGACATGTGCGTACACACTGACTATGCACAAATTGTTGTAGTGAGCCATAACCTCCCTACTTCAACTTCCACCACAACTATTTGAAAACCATACGGGTTATATTTCTTATATGGTTACTGAACTCAATTCACCCCATCCCAGAACTATGGCGGTTACGAAACAAGCATTTGACACTCACCAAGTTATTATTAATTCAAACAATTTTATAACCTTCTACAACAACAATAACCACATATCAACTTGCAACAACAGATCTCCACAACAAATCTTAACCATAGATCTCAAAAACAGATTTTGACCACAGATCCAAACTATTACTCATGTAAATGTCACTAAATCAACATATACATACACCAATTATTTTTCACAATAAACAGGCAATTTCAATGTATAAAATATAATAGAATATAATTAAAATATATAATGCATAATATGTAAAATATGCATCAAGAGTGATGTATACATTTTGCCTTAATTGGTTGTTGAATCTGAAAACTCTTCTTCGAAAACTGCTTCAGCGTCCGGCGACGGATCTGACAATTTCATGCGAAAAACAAATAAATAACTACTAAATAATTAAATAAAATTATGCAAAATTTCAATCTAAAATTTCAAGGCTTGCTAGAGATTTACAGTTCAAATCTATACTTCAATCTGCAGATCTAAAGCTTAGAAATTAATAAGAAACCACTGCAGAGGCTAAATTGCAAATAAAATGATTACAAAAAGATTCCTAATTTTTAAAACTAATCTAACTCTCATCTTTCTCAAAAGATCAAAACACAATACACACATTTATGAAGGAGAAGAGTGGCAGTGGCTCGGCTCGACGCAACTCCGGCAATGACTTCTCTTCCTCTCATTCGGTTCGTCCCAAATTTGTTCCTTATGTTCTTAATGGTTAAAATCTCTTTTATATATAGTCTCATGGGATCAATCTTTACGATCACATTCTAATTTTTGGTTTCCACATAAATATAGTCACTTTTATTTCTTCCAAATTCCCTTCACTTCTTCTAAATTTAGATCTTATTTCAAATTTGTTCTTTTCTAATTTGGATTGACTCAGTTGTGTTTGAATTTGAGTTCAATCAAGTCGAATTGAGTTCAATTATATCTCATTTTGATTTAAGAATAAGATTTGAATTCTTAGTCAAATTTTAAGGCGTCACATCAATGTTTTGATTTTTAGTTGGTTTTTACTGTAGTTAGGATATGGAAAGGTCATAGGGATTTATCACGTTGCCAATTCAATTAAGGTTAATAGGTTACTTAGGTAGCAAGCTGTCTTGATCTGATCCATCCTACTTTATTGGCAACTTGTTTGGGAATTTTTTTTTCCAAATAACCAAAAAAAAAAAATTCGAAAACTAACCCGAAACTTTTAAATTTTACAAAAATGACCCTCTCACGAACCGGGCCGCGCGACTGATCTTCAGTCGCTAGCTGGACTAGCGACTGAAGACGTGGCACGGTCTAATACACCGTTGGCCAGTGACTAAAAATTGAATAAATATTTGCGGGGTGGGATTCAAACCGTGGTCTCTCCGGAGAGAGAACCTCTTAACCAACTAGACTACAACCAATTTTTTGTAACTTATTGGTATGGCATAGTTTTATATCTTTTCAGTCGCTAACCCGGCTAGCGACTGAAAGCATACGTGCCACACGAACTGGGTCAACGGAGCGTTGGGCCGTGCCACGTCTTCAATCGCTAGCTGGGCTAGCGACTGAAGATCAATCGCGCGGCCCGATTCGCGACAGAGGGCCATTTTTGCAAAATTTAAAAATTTCGGGCTAGTTTTCGAATTTATTTTTTTTTAGGTTATTTGGAAAATAAATTCCTTGTTTGGTGTGACAAACGAGTCTGTGCTCGTACTATTAATATTTATCCACTCATATCTTTTGTCATGTATGTGTGTTTTGTCTATATCAGTAACCACTGGCCAGATAGTAATGCATATCTAGATGTTTGTTCCGTGATAATATTGACCATTTATGGTTGATATAAATTTTTAAACTTGCAAACCAAAGTGTGGCTAATGTATTTTTGGCAGGTTTATGTCATTTCAATAGTACGTGAGATTATTATATCTGAATAATCTATTCAGATATATTCCCTCCAGTGGAGATAAGAGATTATACAATAAGGCATGTAGGTTCGGAAGTTTGTTTGAGTGATGGGAGGCTTGTCAGTCATTTCTAACTGTTTTTCCTGGTGAAAAGTGTCCATGTTTACTCAGAAGATAGAATGCTTCTGGAGCCGATAGATCAGCACATTATTTCTGTAGCTACCTGCATCTACAATAGTTGTCATGTGTTCTTTTAGACTCACATCATTTTTTGGTGCCAATCTTTATAATTTGGTGCAGGAAAATAGGCTTGACTAGTTATTAGTTTGTGCTATAGTGACAGAAAGTTTTTTTAACCTGCTAGCATCAGTTTTAAGACAATATGTTCCATCCATTCAACAGGATCAGTTCTAAAAATAGCCACGTAGTTGTTGTCTTCCCTCTGGTATTTCTGCAGTGGAGTCAGTTGCAGTTCGGTTCATGCATTAGTAACTGAAAGGTCATATAAGCCGGATGTCTATATGGATGAATTTGTTTGCTTAGCATGTTCCCTGCTCAGTGTTTTTAGCTGTTTATACAGTAGCTTGAAACATATGATCGATACTTTTTTAAAGTAATGCTGTTGTGAATGTTTCAGTGATGCAATGTTGTTGCATAAGTTCTACTTACCAATGATTTTTTCTCATCTGAGATCATTTCTGTGTTGTAGTAAACCTCACTCAGGTTACCTTCCAATGGTTTCACTCTTCCACTAATAAAACGGATTGATTTTTACTCTACTAATAAAGAAGATGAACTAGAGTCCAATATTTAGGCATCATCTATCACTAGTACAGAAATGCAGTCTACTAACCTCTATCTTCTATCGGTTATTAGCGAAACAGCACAAAACCGATAGAAAATGTGCCTCGCGGTCAAAAAAGCCCGACGGATGTATTTTCCCTATCGGTTTCTAAGAAACTTACCGATAAAATAAATAGTATGATTTACTCTAGCGGTGATGAACATATTTGCCGTTAGAAGAGATGCATAAGTACTGACGGAAGAATGTTGTGCGCCGATAGGACTGGTCGACTTCAACAACTAGACTTATTCTATCGCTACTGTATGAATATACCGACAGAATATATTAAAAGTTCCTATCGGCAATATGTAGTTCGCCGATAGAATAGTTGACCTTCTACAAATATTTTTATTCTATCGGTAATGGATTCTTTTACCGTTAGAATATATAGAAAATTGCTTAGAACTGTTCGTCTTCTAATAGTTTTCTTCTATCGGTAATGCCTGTTTATACCGGTAGAATATTGCACAAAATATCTTAAAACTGTTGGCCTTCTACACTAGTAATATTCTATCGGTAGTGTACGTACAGACCGATAGAGTATGTACAAAAATTCCTATCGGTAATATTTATTGTGCCGATAGAACCATTCGGCTTCTACAGATGTTTTTATTACTAACGGTATTCTGATTTCTTACCGATAGAAAATATATAATTGTATAAATACACGGGTATGTCTCTTTCATTCTCACAGTTCATCTGGGCTCGTAGTCCTAACCCGTAAGCTCCATGGACGGCCGGCGCACCTCTACAGGGGACCGCTGCACCTCCGCACCTCCATCGACGCCCTCTAGACGTCGGCATCCCAAGGAAGGTACGTAAAATTTCTGCAATATTGTTAGATTATTCTAATCCGATTATGGCAATAATTCTGCTTTTTTTGTATCCTTCATTTTGATGTGTCTTCTTTTCAATATGATTATGATCTGTTCAGGTCCTTGGATGATGCTCGTGAGGGGCAACGTATTTCACGGTTCTTCATCGCAGTACGCTGCCTACGTTGGCTTGTTGGCGAAAGAAATGGTGAAGATCACCGTCGAGAGCTGGAAGGACGTGAAGGGCGAGATCTTGGTTGACTCGGTCGAGAAGATGCTTAAGCCCGGCGTGTTTCTCAAATCAGGACCTATAGAAAGCATCTTACATGTTTTTGCATGCACCAGCTTGTGGCCAGATGCTTACCTGCTTGGAGAAGAAGAATTGTTGTTATTTGCACAGCCATTCTACACCATCACTACACAGAACAACATCTTGGAAGGTAGGTTCTTTTTGTTAATGGAGTTGAGTTGAGTTGAGTTGAGTTGATCGAGTTTGAGTCCGAGGAAATCACCAATACGTACAAATGTATGTCGACGGCAGTTCCAGCTCCTCGGGCGTCTTCGAACTGAACTCCTATGGTTAAGTCCAATGTGGTTCAGACATTTGCTGTTTTGGATGAATGGATTTGTGATGTATCAGGTCTAACTTGTAGTCGGTAGTTGCATTGTGGCAACCTGCAAAGGTTCCCTTTTATGTAAAATGCATGTATGGGCCACTGGGTCCTCGTCGTGATCTGTTGTTAATTTCAGACGTGGCTTTTGTAATATACATTGAATGTGTGAATTGTTGTATTTGTATATTGTTGTATATTTGTGTATCATGTATTGCTAATTGGGACATGAACTTGAATGTGCAGGGAGCATTTGTGTATTTAATTGTATTGGTAGGTAGGTGTGTATTTGTACTGCTGTTTCAGACATGCACTTCAATTTGTGAACTGGCATGTGTATGTTTGTACCTGAATTTGTATTGGTGAACTGGCATGTGTATGTTTGTACCTGAATTTGTGAACTGGCATCTGTAATTTCTTTGGCAAGATGAAGTCCCAACTACCTACGAAAAGTATTTTTGTGTGTCCTAGTTAATCCACAAATTAGCATTTCTTGAAATATATTGCTTTATCTTCTAGTTAAGATCCGTTTGATGTAAGATCTGTTTGATGTTACATTGATATGATTCCTTGAATGTGAGAAATGGCATGTGCATGTTTGTCCCAGTTTGGTAACAGTACCTCCTCTAACGGTAAGTACACATATTTACCGATAGGAAAACATATATATTTGTTCAGTCATGCATATTCTAACGGTAAATACACATATTTACCGATAGGAAGCACATATATTTGTTCAGTCACGCATATTCTAATGGAAATGCACATATTTACCGATAGAAAAATACATATATTTGTTCAGTCATGCATATTCTAACGGTAAATACACATATTTACCGATAGGAAACACATATATTTGTTTAGTCATGCATATTCTAACGGTAAATGCACATATTTACCGATAGAAAAATACATATATTTGTTCAGTCATGCATATTCTAACGGTAAATACACATATTTACCGATAGGAAGCACATATATTTGTTTAGTCATGCATATTCTAACGGTAAATGCACATATTTACCGATAGAAAAATACATATATTTGCTCAGTAATGTATATTCTCTAACGGTATGTGTGTGTTTTTACCGATAGAATATGTGAGCGGCAAATTACCTAAGTTAGTCTGACGGTTATTTCATGTATTTACCGTTAGAAAAATGTCCATTATAAGGAAAACCCCAGACGACCATTGCTGAGCTGGTCTTTAATTTGTTCTGTTGCACTCTGTGTCCCTCTGTTTGTGACGAAAGTTCCAGCTACACTGCTAGGGTGATCAGCGCAGGCTGGAGGGAAGTTGATTGCGCCCCTCTCTTTAAGGTATGCTTAATCGTCGACACCTCTCTCTCTCTCCCTCTAGATCTCCCTTCCTCTCTACTTGCAAGCTAGCTGTATTGTGTAGTTCCAAGTTTGTAGCTCTAAGCTTGGGAGCTTGGTAGTTGGAAATGCGTCATGTTTTAGGAGCTAACTAGCTTGTATTGTGTAGTTAGCTAGGTTAATTAGTGTTAATTTCGTCAGGCTAGGGTTTAACACATGTATCTGTTGTAAGAGGCTGTACATGTACATATACATAACTTAATCGGGCAGGTTTCATGCATGGCTTACTCGTTAAATTTTGTTAATTGTAGATGGACAGGAAATATTGGATGTATGGAATAAAACGTACTACTCTTGAATATTTGGATGGTGTGAATGAGTTTATTAAATTTGCTGAGCAACAAAAGGAGAGGAAGGGAGAGAAAAATATGCTCTGTCCTTGTACAGATTGTATGAACTTGAAGAGGTTTAGCAACTCTGATCAAATTAAGAGTCATTTGATTCGTCGTGGTTTTAACGCGCGATACACCCGTTGGATATGGCATGGCGAAGATCTTGAGGAAACAAGCACCACTACTACCAATCAGCACGACTCGGATGTGGATTGCAATAATATCGATGATCATCCCAATTTTGGTAATGTTAATTCCGATGTGCACGTAGATGATGATGATGACAATCTAGATGAGATGTTACGTGATGTAGAGGAAGATTACAACGAAAATGACTTCTGTGAATTTGAGAAACTGATTGCTGACTCTGAGAAGCCTCTGTTCCCTGGATGTGCAACATTTACAAAACTGTCTTCTGTGCTGAGATTATATAACTTGAAGGTAGGAAACGGTTGGAGTGATAAGAGTTTCACGGCACTATTAGATCTTCTAGCGGACATGCTTCCAGAGGGAAATAGTTGCCAAGATCTACTTACCAAGCCAAAAAACTGTTGTGTCCGTTGGGAATGGAAATCGAAAGAATACACGCATGCCCAAATGATTGTGTGTTGTACCGTAACGAGTACTCCAGTTTGCATGTTTGTCCAAGATGCGGCGCATCGAGGTATACGCGTAGGGACCGGATTGACAGTGAACGTCACGAGGTAAGGAAAGGGCCCCCGGCAAAAACTGTGTGGTCCTTGCCTGTGATACCTAGATTGAAGCGGCTGTTTGCAAATCCGAAAGTCGCGAAGCACTTGCGTTGGCATGCTGAAGCCCGGAAACAAGACGGAAAACTGAGACACCCAGCTGATTCTATTCAATGGAGAAACATCAACAGAACATTTGCTGAGTTCGGCGGCGAACTTAGGAATGTAAGGTTCGGGCTGAGTACAGATGGTATGAACCCACATGGTAATATGAGCAGCCGGCACAGCACTTGGCCGGTTCTTTTATGCATCTACAATCTTCCTCCTTGGTTATGCATGAAGCGCAAGTACATCATGATGGCGTTACTAATCTCAGGACCCAGACAACCCGGAAATGATATTGACGTGTTTCTAGCACCTTTAATCGAGGACTTACAGAAATTGTGGAGCGAGGGTGTGCAGGTGTGGGATGCATACAAGAAAGAGAATTTCATCTTGCGGGCCCTGATATTTTGCACCATAAATGATTTTCCTGCCTACGGCAATTTGTCGGGGTATAGTACGAAAGGAGCCAAGGCTTGCCCTATTTGCCTAGATGAAACTGAGAGCATCTGGCTGCGAAACTGCCGGAAAACAGTGTACATGGGTCACCGCAGGTTTCTTCCGGTGCATCACACGTACCGTAAGAAGAGGAAATCATTTAACGGGAAGCCTGAGAAGGGATCAGCTCCAGTGTTTCTGACCGGTAAGGAGATTTACTCACGCGTGAACGACATCAAAGTTGAGTTCGGTAAGCATTCTAAACCTCGAGAAAAAAATGTTTGGAAGAAGAGATCGATTCTCTGGGATCTACCGTACTGGGAGCACTTACAAGTTCGACATTGCATTGACGTCATGCATGTAGAGAAAAATGTCTGTGACAGTTTGATTGGTTTGTTGTTGAACATTCCGGGAAAGACAAAGGATGGTGTGAAAGCTCGTCGTGACATGGTGGAAATGGGGATAAGGACTGAGCTTGCACCTTTAGAGAATGGAAAGCGTACATACCTCCCCCCGGTCTGCTACACGTTGTCCAAGAGCGAAAAAACAGAACTCTGTCGGTGCCTGCACGGTGTTAAAGTTCCATGTGGGTACTCCGCGAACTTGAAAAAACTTGTGTCTATGAAGGACCTAAGACTGGTTGGCATGAAGTCCCACGACTGTCATGTCTTGATGTCACAGATGCTTCCCATTGCTATCAGAGGCATTCTCCCAGTTAAAGTCAGAGAGACAATTACAAACCTATGTTATTTCTTCAACGCAATATCTTGCAAGGTAAGTACGTGCACTCGTACTATAAGTTCACTACCTCCATTTGTGGAGCTTAATTAGAAGATTTTTCTGATATGAATATTTGGCGCAACTGTGTCCTCGTAGGTAATTGATCCCGATGGACTGGACGCTTTGCAACGCGACGTGGTTACAACTCTTTGTCAGCTCGAGATGTATTTCCCTCCATCCTTTTTTGATGTTATGGTCCATCTGATTGTTCACCTTATCAGAGAAATTAAGTTTTGTGGACCTGTGTGCCTGCGCTACATGTATCCATTTGAGAGATTTATGGGTGTATTGAAGGGATACGTAAGGACTCGTCGTCGACCCGAGGGGAGTATCATGGAAGGTTATGCCGCCGAGGAGGTGATTGAATTTTGCACAGATTATATGGCCGGGGTTGACCCAATTGGTGTTCCTAGGTCCCGACACGAGGGTAGGCTTGAGGGAATTGGAACGATTGGATTCAAAGCTATCGTCCCCGCTCGTGATGTGTACGCAAAATCACATTTTTGGGTCTTACAACACATGACGGAGGTCGAGCCATACATACACGAGCACAAGGTAATGTTACGGTCACAGAATCCTTCGAAGTCAGACGTTTGGGTAAGCAGAGAACATAACAGGAAATTTGCTGAGTGGATCCAAGAAAGAGTCACGCGAGCTGCCGAGGGCTCCGTAAGTGAAACTGTGACATGGTTGGCTAGAGGCCCAAGATTCACTGTAGGGACTTGGCAGGGGTACGACATCAATGGGTATTCATTTTACACAAGAGCTCAAGACGCCAAGAGTAGCACGCAATGTAGCGGAGTGACACTGTTTGCTATTTCCGAGGATGCCAGGTCAGTAAGGGCGCTGAACTCATATTACGGTGTTATTGACGAAATATGGGAGCTCGATTACGGATTACTTAAGATTCTCCTGTTTCGATGCCAATGGGTCGAAATCCCTCGAGGTGTTCAAGTTGACAGTTACGGGTTTACTCTCGTCGATCTTGGTAGAGTCGGACACCAAGACGATCCATTCATACTTGCAAAGCAAGCCACACAGGTATTCTACATCGTTGACCCGGCCAATCCAAACTTGCATGTTGTCCTCCACAACAAGAGACGTATTGTTGGGGTCGAAGATGTTGTCGACGAAGAGGAGTATAACCAATTCAATGAAATACCTCCATTTTTAGAGGACATTCAATCTATCCGTACTGAAGATATCGACGAAACAATGTATCTGTGAGATGACCATGAAGAAGGATTATGGGTTGAGAACCATTGATGACTAATTTCTATTTCAGGGATAAATGCCAAGCAAACAGCCCACAAGTTCTGCAGCAAGGTGAGGAACTTATCATTAATACATCAGGCAGTACATTTTTCTTTAGAATTTAATGATAAGCTAGTTCACAGCATTAATACATCTCAATTTTACTCCACAGCATGAGTTCTAACATGTACAGTACCTTTATCCTGTAAATATTTAATTCTTCCCTTCAAATAGCACTTGCAAAAATCTCATCGCAGCCTCTTCAAATTAAGTTCAGCAAAAATCCCTTTTTTCTGACGGTATTTTGTTATTTATACCGATAGAGAAGGACATCTTCTCTCAGGCACTTCAAAACGTTTTCTATCGGTATTGTTCTCTTTTACCGTTAGAATAAATTCGTTTGTCTCACGGTATTTGTTGTCTGACGGTTTTTTCCTGTTTTTACCGATAGAAGAAGACTCTGCCGCTTTGAATTCTCAAACGTGTCGCCATGCGTCGCCTTGGAAACTCTATAAGTACCTCACCATGCGTCGCCGTATTTTGTTGTTTTTCTAATTCTCGAACGGTTCAACTCCTCATCTTCTCTTTCACAATGGCAACCTCCATGGGATCGTCATCCACGGCCTCCCCGGTAAGAACTCTAAATCTCCTCGGTTTACCCCTGTATTGTTAATCCATGTTCAGTTCATTCTTGACCTGTTGATTTGCACAGGGAATGGTAGCCGTGGAAGACACTGCCAAAGTGAAGGCTGACCTGAGGGCCCTCCAGGAGGAGCACAAGCTCCTTACAGACAAGCACACTCAGCTACGGCTTGACCTTGACGATCTCTTCCAGCGCATTAAGCGCATGAAGACGGATGGTGACAATGCTAGGGCGAGGACGAGGCGTCTTCGCGAGGAGAAGAAAGCCGCGGATATGACCATCGCTGGCTGCGGTTTGACTATGAAGGATACCATAGCGAAGCTGAGGGAGGTCGCAGGCCTTCTTGACGCGGTAGTAGTTGATCCTAGGGACAACTTGTCGCTAGAGGAGTCCTGCGTCCTGGCTGCAAGTCTAACTGACTCTATTCTACATGCAGCCAGGGCTAAGACCACCCCTTGACCTAGCATTTTGGGTTTTATTTTTTTTTGTAAGTGATAAAACAACAATGAATGAACAATTTCTTTTTATGTCAATTTTCCAATTTTCCGGCTATCTTCCCTCTTTCTTTAACATTCTGCAGCTTTCAACCACGGTCTGTTTGATGTTAAATTGTGTACCTTTTCATTACTCTGACGGTATTTTGTTGTTTTTACCGATAGAAAAAGGGCACACAAATCTCAAGCACTTAATCAAAAAAATTTTCTGGGGAAAATTGGGCTCACGGGATTTTTTTGTTTATACCGATAGAAAAGGGCACCTTTTCATTACTCTGACGGTATTTTGTTGTTTTTACCGATAGAAAAAGAGCACCCAATCTCAAGCACTTTAAAAAAATTTTCTGTGGAAAATTGGTCTCACGGGATTTTATTGTTTATACCGATAGAAAAATGCAATCACTAATTCGAATATTTTTCCGGGAAATTTACTTTTTCTATCGGTATTATTTTGTTGTTTCGATAGAAAATTACATAAGTCTATCGGTATCATTTTGTTATACCGATAGAAAAGTTCCTCCGCTACTTTATTACTCGTACACGGCCCTTTAGTTTCCCTCCACTCGAACAGTTCCACCTTAGAGCACTGCGTCTCTTCGAGAGCGAAGAAAACCCCAACCTCCGCCGTGAGCACTCACTTCCTCTCTCCCACACGACGATCGCCGGCTGGACACTGGTTCGTCACTGCCACCGGTTCTTATTTTCGTCCTTCGCCCGCCGCTGCTGCGTTCTACACCGCCTCTGCATCACCAGAACTGATCGCCGCCGTAAATACCCTAATTCGTCGTTCTATTTCCAGCATCTTCTTTATTTGATCCTAGTGTTTTGCACGTACTAATTCTTGGAGTTTTGCAATTACACTAGGGTTCCCTATTGTGTTGGCTTATGTACATTCCGCAGGCAATGTTGATTTTAATTAGGGTTTACATAATATGTTCCAGTGCTGTAATGAACCTGTTTTGAGATTTTAACTTCTCTATACTGCTGTATGTGTGATCAATTGTATCCAACTGCCATGTAATGCAGATTATATGTTGGAGGTGTTCTTACACATATTCTATCGGCAGCTCATGTGTTTACCGATAGAAAATTTTCTGCACAAGTAGTAAAACTTAATTTGGATCTGGAAGGACATGAGCCATGCAATGTACTAGTTTGGTTGGGAATTTTTACTCACTTCGTATGAATATATGGCAATGTGGATGGGTCTTCGATGTATATGTTTCAAATGCCTATATACATGACTTTTCCCAACCTAATAGCTGTGAAGTCCTGATGACTCACATACAGGCTAGGCTAAAGATTATGCACAGTAGCACTTAGATGCTTGTGTGCATATTTACGTGTGAAATAATAATGCTGGCCCATGAATATTAGTGTAGCAAATCATCGAGAATGTTATGTGATGACAGTGAATGGTGGCTTGTCAACAAAATTCCATATGTAGAGAACATTGTTATGTTCTATCGGTATCTCACGTGTTTGCCGATAGAAAAATTGTCTTGTGTGGAGGTAATTGTTATGGTCTATCGGCAGCTCATGTGTTTACCGATAGAAAATATTTCTGAAGAGTTCAGTAAGTAATTTATGCATGCCTTTCTTTTTGTATTATTTTCCCTTTTGCCGCCCTAGTTAGTCTCCAGTCCTGGGCTGAGTTATGGAAGTCCAAGGCGAATTAATTGCCATATATATGGTTTGTTGAAGGTTTTTAGGGGAAGACATGTCGTCGTCTTCATCGGATGGTACTAGTGGTTCGACTAGGGCCAACCCCATCGTAACTACTGAAGATGGGGCTGTTACATCCCAGCGCAAGAGGGTGGGGCGAGGCGCGACGACGTTGGGGCGTTTGGCCAAACGCACTGATCTTTCTTGTGAGTTCAACCAATTTGGGAGGCCGATTGGAAAGAATGCTGGGAGGTACGCGGCCTACGTTGGGCTGTTGGCGAAAGAAAGGGTGAAGATCACCGTCCAGAGCTGGAAGGACGTGACGGCGGACGAGAGGGATAGGTTGTGGGCGGAAGTGAAGGTTAAATGAACTGAAATCGCTGAACTCTTTCGTAATCACGTTCTCTTGGCTTATACTAAATTTTAACTAACTCGTGATTAATTGTATGCATTTTTCGGAAACAGGCTAAGTGGAACATCCCCGACGATACACCTAGGACTGCCTGCTTGAAGGACATGAACGGAACATGGAAAACCTTTAAGAGCTGGCTCGTCAGTAACTTCCTAGCTGCGGGGAAATCTCCTTGCGAGAAGTACCCCTTCATATCGGAGGAGGTATGGGAGGAATTCACCAAGCAGAAGGGGACTGAGGAGTTCAAGGCCCTTAGCGAGAAGAATAGGGCGATCCAGAAGAGGAACGACCACCCGCATCGGCTCGGATCCCGGGGCTATGCGGGGAAGGAGGAACAGTGGAAGAAGGAAGACGAACAAAATCCTGTCATCGACACCCCTGAGTTGCCGCTCTCCGAGATCAGGGATGAGAGGTGCAAGCGATGGTGGAGGGGGAGGGGGTCCGTGTCGTCCACGGGGTCTGTGCAGTTCGCAACCCCTGGGGACGCCGACGTTGTGAGGCGAATGGTAAGTTGTCTAACCTCGTAAACTGTGTGCGCACAAGTGTATATAAGGCAATTTGTCTCACAAGGTACCTTCAAATGTAACAGATCTCTTTTGAGAAGGAGGCAGCGGAGGGATTGTTTACCCCGCAGAGGGAGAACGACATCCTCACCCGAGCTCTAGGAAATAAGGAGCATCCCGGGCGGACACGGGCCGTGGGAGCCATTGTGTCGTGGAAGGCCGGTTTCGTAGATCCGGCTCCACCGAGGAAGAAGGCCCGCACCTGGAAGGAAAAGGAAGCTGACCTCTCCGATAAGATACGGGCTGAGGTACGGGAGGAGATACGGGTGGAGATGCGGGCTGAGATACGGGCTGAGGTACAGTCTGAGGTGCAGACCGAGGTCGCACAAATGAGGGAAGAGTTTGCACGGTTGAGAGAAACATTGCTGGCCAAGAGTGCAGATGCGGATCCCTAGGACGATGGTACCCCGCGGGGTCGGATAAGCAGTTGCGCTTCGAAGGTACTCGCGGATCCAGTGGATCTACTTGAGGTACTGCAAGCCTTCATCTGTGCACTTAAGTTGATGCCACTCCCATTCTGTTAGAGTTGTTTCGCTAACCTATTTTAATTGTTACAAATTTGCAGGGGCCGGAGGGCTGCATCCTACAGAATCACGTAGGCGCCGGGCAGGAAGTGGTTGCACACGGCTTCGTATATCCGTCTGGGCCGGATGTCCGGGTCCACTGTGTACCTCTGCGGTTGGGTTTCGCAAAGGTACAGGTGGACATGGCCATGCCGGGCTACAACGATTCTCCGTTGCCAGTCCCAACAGAGGAACTGCAGACACTTGCTGAGGCAGTGGGCTCCTACGTACAGTGGCCCAAGAAGTGTCTTGTAATACAACCGGTAAATCCTACACATTTTAGATTACATGCTACTCAGTACACTCAACTTGCATAATCTAACATACGTGCTCATTAATTGAAGTGGCCTGCCGCGGGGCTACCAGGGGACTGCGCCCCCAGCTCGGGGCATGAGGGCTGATCTCGTGCGAACCTGGACACATCAAAGACGGCCTCGACCCCACCCAGCGCATCCACGCCTCCACCTCGGAAGAAAGCCACCATCACCTCGCCCTTGCCTTCGAAGGTACGCGCTCAGTCCCCGGCAAAAGGCAAGGGCGGCAAAGGCAAGGGCAAAGGGCGACAGGGACTGCCACGGACGTTTACGAACGCGCTCCCACTCCTGTCGGAGGCATCTTTGCGGAAATTGGATCGATCAACCAGAGACCTCCACGACTGGTACCTACATCGAGCTCGGCGCAGCCTGAACTTCTTAGTTCCCTACAGGCCTGGGCAGTTCCACCGTGAGCCCGGGACTATATCCGTGGCACACGAGGATCTGTTCGACCTCTACAACTGGCGGGAGCTCGATATGTCCATCATACGGACTGGAGTCCTGTGAGTTTGCTGATGCTATGTATTGCTGTTTTCTAACTCTGTTTGCTAACTCTGCATTAATGTTGCAGTTCATTTGAATACTGAGTAACTTTCTGTGAAATTAATATTAATCTCGTCCTTCGCATGCAGGTGCATGTACAGGCTAGCATCGGAGGCTGCGTGTGACAAGGTGGGTTTCCTCGACCCAGAGAAAATAAGCCTCACGATGCTAGAGCAGGACGCCGCGCACGCTGAGCAGTACATATCTAGCGCGCTGATGGCGCAGCAGGACAGGGACTTCATTCTGGTGCCGTACCACCAAAGGTTAGTGCATTTCGTACTAATTTAACTCAATCTTGTATGTTACACCTGAGATGTACTTTGAGCTAGCGGTCCTCTTTTACGTACAATGCAGGGGCCACTGGATCCTCATCGTGATCTGTCCGCCGAGGAACGAGGTGTACTACCTCGATTCGATGCGTGACAGATTATCGATGGAATATGTGCTCAAGGGGAATATGGAGGCGTAAGTAACTTATATGTTTGATTTATATTTTGACCTCACTAGCTAATGATTATACATTAACTGGCAATACTAACTGAAATGCAGGGTTTTTGATAAATATGTGTCCGCTGGAGGGAGGCATGCCGCACCGCAGGGCTCCGTACTAGCTTGGAAAGAATATGAGGTACTCACGAGACTTTTTGTTTATGCTTAATTAGTTTATGGAAACAATATATAGCTAACATGTATTCGCATATGCAATTATCTCAGTGCCATCAGCAGCCGCAATCGTGGGAATGCGGGTTTTATGTGCTGCGCTACATGTACGACCTAGTGCAGACAAACTTTTCCTGATTCCCCCAGGTAAGCATCGATAGCTAACTCAAATTTCAAAAATGGGTGTCACGTTCTAAATTAGGATCGAAGTTAGTTACTCAGTATGCACACATGCTTGCAGATCGTCATGTCGAAAGACCAATATGAAAATGCAAAGATTATATATCTTCGACAAATCTGGGCACAATATGTCATGGAGGAAGTAGCGCCCAACCATCCAGCATGACAATTTTCTCCTTTTTGTGTACTCTGCATAGACTGTTCATATACATGTGAATAAATATATATATGTGAATAAATGTCCACATTGGATTGCAATCTGTATTTGTCCATACATATGTGAATAAATGTGAATAACTGCCTAATGTGTCAATTTGTTCTGTGAATTTACCTTGCATCTGTACTGTATTGTGTATCCAATCTATACTGTATTGCATCTGTACTGTATATGTGAATGTACTGTATTGTGAATGCAAATAAAGTACTGTATATGTAAATGCTCTATCGGTAAATTCATCAACAACCGAGAGACTACTGTCCTTTTTTCTATCGGTACAATCAAAATTAACCGTTAGAAGAGTTTGACCTTTCCTGCCGGGTGAACTCATACATATCCGATAGAGTACTAAGCTTTTTTCTGTCGGTAATCTTGTAGTTAACGGTTAGAATAGTGGTACTTTCCAATCGCTATTGACGACTTCTCTATCGGTAAACTTGTAATATGCCGATAGAATAGTATGAGTTTTCCTATCGGTAAACTTATAATTAGCCGTTAGAATAGTGGTACTTTTCCAGCCGCTGACGACGAGTTTTCTATCGGTACACTCCTAATATGCCGATAGAGTACTAAGCTTTTTTCTGTCGGTAATCTTCTAGGTAACCGTTAGAATAGTGGTACTTTTCAATCCGCTAGCGACGAGTTTTCTATCGGTACACTCCTAATATGCCGATAGAGTACTAAGCTTTTTTCTGTCGGTAATCTTGTAGTTAACCGTTAGAATAGTGGTACTTTTCCAACTGCTGGACGTAAGAATACGACGGGTTTTCTATCGGTAGATTCATAATATGCCGATAGAATAGTGAACTTCTTCTGTCGGTTATTTACCGATAGAAAATGTCCAGTCTTGTTCTATCGTGTCTATCTCTATCGGTACAAAAACCGATAGTATAAGAGTTTTTTTTACCGATAGAAGACTGCATTTCTGTACTAGTGTATTCCACATCAATCTCTAACCTACTCCAAAATATCAAATACATTGTTTTTGAACTTTTTTGCCTTGATAATACATTGGCATGGGAGAAGCACTCCTATCAGATTATCACTATCAGCTTAAAGTTTGTCTTCTCACCACTAAACAAAACAAGGATACGAACTCACTGGACTTGGTCCATGGTTTTCACTTGGCCCACATAAACAGATGAGCCAAGCCGCTCTCTAGGCTTTCATGATAAGTAAAGCCTGTGTCTGACACTGTCCCACTTGTCATAACACTTGTAGTTTTCATACGTTTACATCACTTACCTCATTCAACCATTCTTCTTTTCTACGTGCTCTCCTTTTGTGTGAGCACAGGTGCATGAATCGCAGACCTCTATCCTTCAACGTTATATAGGCTCGTTTGCAGAAAATTTTTCCGGTTTCTTTCTACTATCAAGTGTCTCAATATTCTATGAGTATGGCAAACATATCTTCTACTATATATTATCATCAAAAATAAATCTGTATCATTGGTGAATTCCAAACTACGGGTAACTTGTTTTGTTTATAGGCAAGGTGCTCCTCACAGTGGTGTCAATTAGAGCATCCGGTCTCTAATCATTGAATCTATGTAGATTGCATTAATTCAATAGTTAGGAAGTGAGTACTTAATTCCATGAAAATACTAGGACTATTGTATAAGTCCCATCCTAGATTTAGAGGATTTTGGTTTCGTATTTTACTTAAGTAGGCAGGTAGCTATAGATAAACAACTTTCCTCAATATTTAGATTTATCTATAAGCTGTTGAGTGAAATAAAAAACCGTGTCCGTGCCCGTCGCCATGTTGCTGTTCACTTGCACCAACTTCGTGGTCTCAAAAACATCTTTTTCTTCAGATGAACGCTCCTTCAACATTCGTGCAAACATCATGCCAAACAAAAATCAGTTTGATATTCTTTTTGAGAATCCAATAACGGCACAGTTGATCTAGATTCAGTTCATAAACCCAACCAGCCTTCCTCACCTTGCTCGGTTCATGAGTTCGAAACCAACCAAATAAATGCACAATGCATCAGGCATGTGCATGACGTAGTACTTAGAAACCAAGTGCAACTGAAACTTCACACCACCAGATATAGTTGAAAAAATCTGGACACGCAGAACACACGCCAAGAACCAAGAACGCGTCCAAACCCACCTCTCAGCGGAAGAGCTGTTTGGAGTACGGGAGCAGCTCCTTGTAGGCCTCCTTGATGGTGCCCTCGGCGACACCGGTGGCTATCGACACGTCCCGGACTGTCTTCGTGGTGCCCGCCAACTGCACGACCATGTAGATGACGGCGGCCGCGAGGGAATCCGGGTTGCGCCGGATGTCGAAGCCGTGCTCCAGCCTGAGTGCCGCCTTCTGCGCTACGCGCACCTCCTGGTTCCCCATCCCGAGCAGCGAGCAGAAGCGCCTCAGGTAGTCGGCGGCGTGGACCACCCTGAAGTCCTTCGCCTGCCCGGCATCCTCCCCAAGGTGCTTCTTGATCAGCGAGATCACCCTGCCGATGTCCCTGCGCGCTGACGCGCGGCAGCCCGTCACCGTGACCAGTTCCTTGATCGTCCGCGGCTTGCCCTGGTTCCGGCACGCGATGAAGATGCAGGCCGCGTAGACCGCGTCCCTGCTCCGTGCCCTCGGGCACACCTTGCCCTCCTCCACATTCTTGTACACCTCCTTGGCCCGGTCCGTGATGGCGTCCACGAGTCCGAGCCGGTCCGCCATGTCGGTGATGTCGCGAAAAGCCTTAATCAGCGCGTCGTCGAGGGCCGGCCCGAAGGATCGCGTTCTTGGCAGGTACGCGCCTTCGCAGCTCTTGTGGGACGCCGAATATGAGATGGAGGTGCCGAGCTCGGCATGATCAAGCAACGGGTCGGTGGCGTAGCCGATGCGGCTGGGGTTGCGGTCCTCGCCGCCGCTGTCGTTGGCGAAGCTGCGCCACTCGGAGGTCTCGTCGACGTAGCGGGCCTCCAGGACGAGCCCGCACTCCGTGCAGATGGTGTCGCCGGTGCTGTGGTCCAGCACGGCCGCCGTCGTGCGGTGGCAGTCCGGGCAGTACACCAGCTCGTTCGCGACGTTGTACATTGCTCCGCCCGGTTAGTTAGGATTTAGCCCTCGCGCGTGTTTTAGGGCGAGTTTTGGGCTCTAATCGCGACTGATTAGAGCGGCGGAGAAGGTTGGGGAAACGAGAAGCTTTTCGGAAGGGGTGGCTACATATTTATAGACCGCCTAGGTCGGTGGAAGCGCCAGGTTGGGGCGGGTTGGGCACTGAAAGGAATCAGATCCGCATGGCGACTTGCAGTTCATTCGGTTTTACCCAATTTTGTGGGCCTGGTTGTTGTGGGCTTGTGGCCTTTCTTTTTATTTATTTCTTGGGCCCACATAATTTACCACTCAAACGGATGGAGTTTTTAAAACATGGATATTAAAAAAGAGACCATGAGATATTTTTTTTAGAAATCATTAGATACCTTTATTAGTTGAACTAAAT
This sequence comes from Pharus latifolius, assembly GCA_019359835.1. Taxonomy (NCBI): domain Eukaryota; kingdom Viridiplantae; phylum Streptophyta; class Magnoliopsida; order Poales; family Poaceae; genus Pharus; species Pharus latifolius. Next base: position 4,695,016 of record CM033323.1, on the reverse strand, counting down.
ATTCTAATAAGTTTTAGTTGAACTGTTAACTAGTTTGGGAGGTTGCTTTGGTTTATATCCTATCACACATTTTTCTGATCTAGAGTGTATGAGATCTAGTTGTATTTTGTTTGTTTGGCTTTAACAACACGTCTTGCCATAACTAGCTTATCTCTTGATAGGCATGTTTGGGTTTTCAAGCATTCAAAATAGATTGCGTAACACTCCCAATTATATCTAATCACTTACATCTATTTTTAAGCATTCAGAAAAATAATGATATCAACCAAATGATTCAATCTCACACTTGTCTTATCATTCAAGAATTTTCAATACTTTGAGAAAATTTTAGACATACATCACAACTAGATATATGATTCAGATCAATGAGCAAACAATCTCTCAGTCTTATCTTGTCACGACAATAAAATATTCTCCAAAAAACAAAACGTATACATTATCCAAGTGTTGATCGAATGATCCTCGTGCATTAGTAGGTATGCGTGTGATATTTCACTTAAAAAGAAGGGAAGCCAAGCCAAAACCTTGGTGGTGTGCCAGTCCTGCCCCCGTGGCCCTACACGCCCAAACCGTGCTTCTCTTCCCCTTGGCGTTCGGCGTGCGGCTTCTCACGCTACCATCCCGTTGCAGCATCCCCGCCGAGCAAACCAGGAGAGTATGGCGGCCCCGAAAGGCAGGGAAATCGAGCGGAGGAGGACATCAAGAGATGGGAAAGGTGAGGCTGTTCCGGTTCATGGACGGGACGGACGTGCTGCTCATAGCCATCGGCATGGCGGCATGACGTCCGTCTTTGGACAGGCCGTTCGGACCCATAGTCGCCTCCCGCGGCGACCTCCTGCACCGAGTCTATAAAATGGTTCGCATGTTCCTCTGAAATTACGCTTAACAACTGGAATGACAGTTCACTACACTTATTTTCTATTTTTCTGGTTACTCCCTCGGTTGCGGCGCCCATTTGGTTGGTGTCCACGTTTAGACCTGTCTAGTTTAGAGCATGTCTAGAATGTGTTTGAACTTGAAACCAAACACGTCCACACTTTGCTTTTCTGTTGCCCCACCCCAGATAAGTGTGCCTGCTAATCCCAGACGAACTTTTTAACCTTGTCATTTGATATGCGTTTTTAACTCGCAGTTTGATATATATGCGAGTTAAATTTTAAAATTTTGATCATAAACATATATAAAAAAATTATAAAGATTTACCAAAAAAATAATAATATACATATCATTAAATTTATTTTCATATTATTGTTATTTTTATAAATTTTAGTAGCATAAGATTATAGAAATTAATAATCAAAATTATATTTTTGGATATTGTGAAAAATCAAAAATTATAGAGAAAATTTTGTCCATATCCCTCAAACAACGTATTTTTATTTTTACCACTAAAAAAGCCACATTTTTATTTTTTTTGCTACTAACACGTCATATCTTATTTTGTTTTTATCATTGCTGTGAACTCTATCACTATTAGAGACTGTTTTAGTTCTAAATTAGTATTGACCTAGTCATAATCTTATAAAAAAGACAAATATACCCTTGTCTATCACTATTAAAGGCTATTAGAGATAAGATAGGTTGGGCCACCATGAAAAAGGATAAGAAGCTGTACCAATCCATCACCACTGACCCCGATCCATGCCGTTGTTGCTACTTAAGCCGTCACCACCTCAGGCCGCTTGCCCCGAGCTGCTCTTGCGCCACCACCAACGGTGCCGACAATGCCACTACCCACGCCGCTGCCTCCCACTGCCCTACGAACCCTAGTTGATGCTACAAAAACCCTAAAGACATTCACCATGCATCGACATTGCTTCATCTCCCATCTCTCCCCTATGCCGCCATTTCCATGATCCACACCACTGTCGTAGTTGTCGTGGCCTTCCATCCCGCACCGCCTCCAAACCCTAGCCACTGCCAGCTTGTGCCACCATCCCACTTGCATCGCCACCACCACTTTGCTATCGTTGTCGGTCTCGTCCCATGAGCTGAAGGAGAGATTCATCCCCACACATCATTAGTGATATTTTGTTGTATAGGTGTCATTGTGTGCACTTGAGTTTCCTGGCTCTCATTCTTCGGCCGCCACACCAACAACTTTAGGACCGTGGACGCATCTCCAACATAGGCACATCATCAGCGATCTCCATCAACTCTTCACCGACATTTTGGCAACAACTCTCCCTCTTTCTTCAATTCTCCTCCTCTCACCTATTGGCTGTCTTCTTATGATGATTGCTTGTAGCACAGTGACAAACAAATCTCGAATCGAATGTTAAATTGAGTTTGAATCTCTTTGAGTTGGATTGAACTTAGTTTTTAGATAAGTAAATTTCAGTTTGGCTTTTGTAATGAAGTTGGAACTTGTTTCAATGTTCCATTTCAGATCAAAATACTTGTTCATTGTGTGGTGAAACAAATATATGTTCTAAATTAACTATCTTTGGGCCGTCACTATTGGAACTTGTTTCCATGAATACCAGCTCCTATTGTATGATTGTATTCTATGATTGCTTTTGGAGAATACCAGTGAGTGTATTATATGTTAAAGTAATTTTAATATTTAGTGGTTATGTCAGTGTTTGAATCTACTGCATGTGTCATGCTTGCTATTATTTATTTTCTGAAGAAGCATGACTTCAATCAAAAGTATTGAGCTACTATTTGTTGATGCTAGTTATCAGAAATAAAAATATTTTTGCAATGGCAAAAACAAAATGAGTGAACAGAGGTAAATCTGTCATTTTGTCCTTTTGTTACCTCTAACAGTTTTTAATTGACAGCAATGAAAAAAAATAAGAGTTGATGTGATAGTGACAAAAAAGAAAGGATTATTTTTTTGAGTGACAAACAAAAATATATTGTTTTTGAGGAATACGGACAAATATTTCCCAAAACTATAAGTAAAAAAAGAGAGAATATTGTTCAACTAGATATGTTTTAGAATCATTGTGCAACAAGATTCCGGAACCTTATATTTTGTATAGGAGAGTGTTGTATATGCTTGTGCCTTATGACGTCAACCTTCGATTACACACGGTATTGACGCCGACATTTTTGAACAAATTAACAATAATGTCGTAATCAGGCATCAGATGGAGGAACTGAAAACTAAAAACAAAGACAGAAACCCGTAATGAGATTTGCTGAGGTTCACACATACGTCAAAACGACAAGCGCATGGCGAGCCGACGCCCCAAGTATAAAAAAAACACAGATTCTGTGCTTGAACTATGGATCAACTTTATAATTGGATTTGGATCATTCTTCAGGAAGCTGCAGAAATGACAATATAGCATGGTTTTTGCGCCCTAGTTGGCTCAATAGTCCAGTGGCTTAAGCCAAGTGGGCACACTAATCTTTTGACAGCGAACTTCACGACGGGCTGACCTTGTCCAAATCATCAAGTTTTGGGCGACTAATGCGTCAGTACGATAGTACATGAAAGTCGACACTAGAAACTCTTTCTTTTCTTAGTTGATAGGATAAGAGACCAGGAGCAGAACGCTAAAACATTTAACGGAGAGGTGCAATATTGTAAGAGATTATGTTAAAGGGGTCCATTAATGTAATTTTTTTCATGCTTCGTGCCTGTTTGGACATTTGCATTTCTACTAGTTTGTTTTTTTTTTTTTTTTTTGAGAAATAACACTAGAACAAGTGTTACTATTTCATTAGAAAGCGGAGTAAGATAATTATGTGTACTATATTATTTCTCATAATGCCAAATCTAAGAAAAAATAACAAAATCAAAACAAACCATCTAATCTAGTTAAATAATAACTAGTAAGAATAATTAACTCTTTAAGCAACGGATAGTTGTAGTCAGCACTCTCGTTTCAACTGGTACACTGGCGTGTAGTTGATGTATAATAGTACATATTTCATCAAAATTATTATATTTCTCTCCTTCCAAATCATCCGGTGTGTAGTCGATGTATTCTAATAAAAAACCAAAACGACTTCAATCCATCATTTCCTTCATGTATTTCTCACTGGGAGATCAGAACGGTACCACCAATCGCTGATGCTGCCATCATCCACTGCTTACTGTAGATAGGGGAGATTCACCACCGCCGAACAGACACCCGTACTTGTTGTGTATAGTTGCTACTCAGGAGGAGGCGTGGGATAATTTCAGCATCGTTATTGCACAAGATGCAATTCAGTTGATGTGACTCTCCTCTTTTCGTTAAGTTGTCAGATGTCAAGCATTTGCCATATACTGCAAGCCAGGTAAAGAATTTACATTTAAACGGCGCCCATGTCTCCACATTTGCCAATTGTCAGTAGAAAGAGACTATATAATTGACTGCCAATGAACATGCAATTGTAGGCGGGTGAAGCAGAGTATTGTTGGTTTGGAGTCCACACCCAGATAGCCCCATCACTTATTTCTTGAATCCATTGTCCATTATTTAGTGCTCTTTTAACCGTTTGCTTTTTCCTGCTGGAGCGGCGGAAGACCTTAGGGGCAATGCCCTTTGCCGCCATCTCAATGATCCATTTAGAAAACCAGAATTTTGCCATTGTGCCAAAGGATTCCAGTTCTTAATAGATCAATTATCTCGTCTTTGATTAGGAGATATAATATTAGTCAGAAATAAAAATGATAAAATGTCATATTAGAAGATTATATGAACTAGTGGTTGTCTAAAATTGAAAAAGTACAATAACTTGATAAAAATACAAAGGAGAAAAATGAGCAGGAATCCTCAGAAAACTGATCGATTCCCAGACTTAGTTGTTCTTAGCCTCCCGGCTAGATTGAGAACCCACCCAAAATAGAAACCTGAAACCTGGCTGCCTTATCTCCAACTTATATGGTCGTGGAAACTTCAGAGGTTTTTTTTTAATGCTCATCCCATGGCATGGACTATGGATGTACCAGTCCAAGGCTTGTTTATTCCAGTGGAAATTTTTTTAAATAACCAAAAAGACAATAATAAAAATAATTCACACTTTTTTTTTCATTTCTGACCTATTATATGTACATATCACAACTCGAACGTGCGATTTCCCATGACGGATCAAACGCTCGACAAGTTGGCCAGCCAAGCAAAGTCTTGGTCCGTTTAAAATTTCAAATTTCAATATTAATATCTTTTGGTCTATAACTCTAATTGACGATCCGTTTGAACTAATAGAATCGTGAGGTCGAAACGATCAAATTGAAACAAACTGATCGTTAACTGGACTTGTATATCTCAATATATAACAAGATATAATATCATGTTATATATAATTTCGGTTGATGATCTATTTATGTTGATATAATCATTTCGGCCTTATACTTCTACTGGTTCAAACAGATTGTCAATCAAAATTATAAATCAAAAATATCGATATCAATAAAATTGAAATTTTGATGTCCAATAAGAATTCAAACGAATTGTTGATGCTGACTGTCTGACTTGTCGAGCGTTCGACCTGTGATAGGCCGGTGTATTTGGCCACAGCCTAGTCTATCCATGACAAACTTGAATGGCTAGGTTATTTTCGTAATTTTTTTGGTTATTTAAAAAAAACCCAAATCCAATTGTGGCATAACCATCTCAGTCTAAGTGAATGCGAAATGATTAGAAGTTAAAGGATTCAAATCCCCCCATATTTTAGTGGCCTACAAACTTTGCACCACCACATTAGACGATGACCTCCTCTGGCTGATTCGATGCTTATCCAGAGAAAATTGAATTTTTTTTTGAAATAACCCATTAAAAAATTAATCATAAAACTTAATACAAAAGATAGAAAAATAACAAAAATAACTTTTAGTTGCTGGACCCAAATAGTGATTGGACTTCAATCACTTATTGGGTTAGTGACTGAAGAGCTGATGCAGCCTAACTCAAAACCACCTTGGATTACAATCGCTTAGTGGGTAAGCGACTGAAATACCATAAAACTTCAGTGCCAACTAATGTAAACATCATTTTCAAAACAGACATCAAACCAGAACACAGAAAAGGAAAGGAAAGAGGGAAAGAAATAGGGGGAAGGGGAGAAGGAAAAAAGAGAAGAAGAGAAGGGAAAGGAAAAGGAAAAAAGAAGGAAAAGGAGGAAGGTTTCAGCTTTTCTGAATCTATAGTTTTTCGATGACTATTCGATCATCCAAGTAGAAATTCGTTAACTCGTAGGTAATATTTAGATTTAGCTATTTATACTATTCTAAGGTTAAAAATAACTAGAAATTTATTTTTTTTATTACCCTAAGATTTAGAATAGATAAAAATTTAATTTACCGCTTCACCCTAAGATGTAGGATAGATACTCCCGCTAGTTCTCTTAAACATGACATTTTAGACAACAATTAGGATACCAAGATGAGGTTAATTAGGGGTCTATTTACTATTATACCCTTATTAATTAGGGGGTTATAATATAAATTAATAAAGTTGTCTAACCCAGGTGGTTGGAGCTTTTCTCTCAAATCAATAAGTGCAAGTTTTGAATCCAACTCCCATCATTGTTTACTTCTTTTTTTTTGTTGCATGCATTGTTTGGCGCCGAGTACATTTCTTTCTTTTTGCTGCATGTAGTGTTTGGCGCCAGTCTGTTCCTCTTTGCTTAGCTCCTCGTTAAATAAAGACCAGCTCTTCCTCTTCTCTCACCACACTAGAGAAAACATGGCAAATAATTCTGGAGGTAGAAGACCACTAGGGGAGATAGATTTGAACATGGAGCCACTTGAAGAAATTATTCCTAACCATGGAATAGATATGAACCTGGAACCACCGGAAGAAAATGGTAAACTCATTTGCTTTGTCGTTTTAAGGTAAATTTGACTTTTTTTGTCATGCAACATTTTTTTTTCTAAATCCATATGTTTTGTCTCTTTAGATGCTAAGAAGAATGCTTTGGACGATGGGATTGGTTCGGGTGCTAACGAGAATATAGGCAGGAAAGATGTGTTCAATGCTACACGGAAAGAAATATTTCAAGCTTTGCTAGCGAAAAGCACCAATGGAAGGTTGAAGCGTCATGTGACTGGGGAAGTTGCTGCATCATTTTCAGTAAAAATTAGAACAGTTCAACATATTTGGAAACAAGGTAAAGGTCATCTTAATCAAGGCATTGTGGTTGATGTTTCTAGTAGAAAGTGCAACTCAGGTCGTAAGCAAGTTCAAGTGGATGTATCTGCGCTACATGATGTTCCTTTTTCAAATCGAACAATAATAGAAGATGTATGTGCTCGGTTACATGTGAGTAAAGGCAAGTTGCTGGCATTGAAACGGGAAGATCTCATAAGGCGTCAATCAAATAGCATAAAACCATACTTAACAGATGAAAACAAGAAGAGTAGGCTACAATGGTGTGTATCTATGCTTGACCCAGGAAGCATACCCAATGATCCCATGTTTAAGGGACTATTTGATGTTGTTTTTATTGATAAAAAATGGTTCAACTTACAAGAAAAATAGAGAGATATTATACACTTCCGGATGAAGATGAACCCACACGGACGTGTAAAAGAAAGAACTTCATCCCTAAAATCATATTCTTGTGTGTTGTTGCTCGTCCAACGTTTGATTTTGATGGAAATTGCACTTTTGATGAAAAAATTGGGTGCTTCCCTCTTGCTACTTATGAAGCTGCTAAGAGAACAAGTGTTAACCGGGTAGCTGGGACAATGGAAATGAAGTCTATCGCATTAGTTACAAAGGAAGTTACTAGAACTTTTATGATCAATAAGGTCTTGCCTGCTATTTGAGCTAAGTGGCCGCATGAAGATGTCAACAATCCCATCTTTATCCAGCAAGACAATGCTAAGCCTCATATCGTACCTACTGACCCATTGTTTTGTGAAGCTGCTAAACAAGATGGATTTAATATTCGGCTCATTTGTCAACTGGCAAATTCACCGGATTTAATATCTTAGATTTGGGTTTTTTTTCGTGCTATCCAGTCAATTCAGTATAAGAAGATTGCAAAAACAGTAACTGAACTTGTTCCAATCGTCGAAGAGGTATTGTTTTTTTTGGTTATTTATACTCTCATCATTTTAGTTGGAGCTAATCTTGTTTTCATAAAGCAGGCCTTCCACAAGTATTCCGTACACAAGTCAAATCGAATTTTCTTGACACTGCCGCTTGTTATGATGGAGACTATGAAAGTAGGAGATGGAAATAAATACAAAATTCCTCACATGAAGAAAGGTATGCTAGAAAGACAAGGGCGCCTTCCTTTGCAGATCAGTTGTGATTCTTCGTTGGTAGATGAGGCTATGACATAGCTCGCTGCATAATTTGCCAAGAGAATGTTGCATGCTTTTGTTTTGATTCCTGCAAGCTTTTGAGTACTACTGATTTGATGATTACATAATTTCTTTTGCATAGAACACTCTGATGGAAAATAATTTGAAGCACTAACATAAAATGTCTCAAAGTACATCAAAATACGAAGCTTAACATACTAGAACCTTTAGAAGAATTTGGGCATAAAAATTTTATACATGACCTTGGCGATTTCTTGCTGCCAAAGTTTGGCAGCTCCTCAAAACCATCAGGCAAACACCTTGCATGCAACGAATAAGTAAATGAGTGGCCTTATTAAATCCCGGGGCAAAACTGGCCATGCTTTCATGCACTCTAAACAATATGCTCAGCGTCATGTTTTAGAGAACTAGAGGGAGTAGTTTTTTACAGTGTCCGGTACGGATTTAGGATATTTGGTATTATGCTAGGATTTTCCGCTTCACCTTAGGGTTCATGATTTTTTGCAGTGTTCAGTGCAGATTTAGAATTTTTTTTTGTATTACTTTAAGATTTTTTGCTTCACCCTAGGGTTTACGATTTTTTGCAATGTCTGGTACAGATTTAGGATTTTTTGCTTCACCCTAGGGTTTAGGATTTTTTGTAGTGTTCGGGTAGGAAATTTATTTTTTTGTATCACCCTAGGATTTTCCGCTTCACCCTAGGATTTAGGATTTTTTGTAATGTCCGAACAAGCAATTTATTTTTTGTATCACTCTAGGATTTTTTGCTTCACCCTAGGATTTACAATTTTTTTAATTGTTTAGTTTATACGGATTTAAGGTAGGTAAAAATTTATTTTTTAGCTTCATCCTAGAATGTAGGATAGATAGCTTATTTGCATCATTTAGGTTTGTATAATCTACGGTTTAAGACAAATAGTTTCGCTTCACCTTGAAATTTACAAATTTTATTAAATAAAGTATTCAATTATGTAGAATTATTTACGTCTATGCTCATTAAGAGAACCTATTTATATTTTTATCCCCGAAGAAGGCCTAATCTCAATGTAGATTTGATACTCTTGTAGATTTCACTATATTGAAATATTGTTCAAGATAGAAGAACATTTTTTGTGTTTTAATCTAACATGAAAATTTAATTTTAGTAGGTTATGGAAAAACTTGATATGGTTTGCGTTTATTACGAAGCTGATATAATTCGTAATGGACTATATGGTGATGATCTTAGTACATGTATATAGCCAAATGTTGCAACCACTGTTAATGTCTTAGAATGATTTGGAGATGTGGTTAATTGATTTGTTACAAGTGCTCTCTGTTACTATGTTGGTGCACGATTTGTTAGTCAAGGAAAATCTACTTTTGCCGATGTCTTTAAGGTAGCCAATCAATAGGCATTCCTTTGTCGTCACGAGGCTGTTTGGTTCATATCTTTGTTGAAAAATATTTGACATGGAATTTATTTAAAATTTGTCTAAAAAACTGTTCAGTTCATGTCCTCAACTTGTCTAGATTAGATCTGTGCAAACCTTAGGTCAAGTCACGAAAAAACCCAAGTCATTCGGGCCATATAGGCTCTACCTAACTTTGGTCCTATGGGCAATTGGGTGAGACCACATTGTCGGGTTGTCTCAGTACATTCTATACTGTAAAAGACAATTAGATCGGAATTAGATCAGGATGAGCCCGACCTAATTTACCCATTGGGTCTCAAATTCAAAGCCCAACCAGTTATATAGGCATCGGGACGGGTTGGACCTAGGCCAAGCGGCCGAAAGCCCGATTTTGGACAAGTCTAATTTGGATGTGTCAAGTCTAAAAGTTTGTACAGACATATTGGTAAGGATGCAAGTAAACAATCTCTTTCACCTTGAACATTTTAGATTTACTTCAAGTTATTGTAATGCAGGCTTACTTTGCTTTAGTGATGGCAATGATCGGTGTGTCACAGACCAGTGCTTTGGCTTCCGATTCAACCAAGGCAAGGATTCTGCTATTTCCATATTCGCCATTGTAGATCTGAAATCGAAAATTGATTCCAGTTCTGAGGAAGGTTTGACCTTGGAACTTATCAATGGCGACATTGATTTTAAACACATCAGCTTCAAGTACCCATGTCCGCTCAGATGTCCAAATTTTCAGTGACTTCACCTTGAGCGTTCCCTCTGGAAAGGTAATCTTATGTTATTAACACAGATCCAGATCTCCTCTTTATTCTCTCGAAGGTATTTGTTATTTCATCAAAGAAAATCTCTCACCGTTACAATCATCAGTACCTGCTATATATATGCGAAGCAATAGACTGCCCACATATCTAAATAAACTAAAAACAGAAAGAAACCAAAAACAGATCATTGTAGCAGATACGGCACAACCAGCCTGTATATGCAAAACCTTCAATATTTGGCTATATATTCTACAGCCCCCCTTCAAATTGGAGTCGCAGTGACATCAACAAGACCCAGTTTGGACCGCAAGGAATGGAATTGAGCATTATTCAAAGCTTTGGTGAACATGTTTGCAGTTTGTATGTGGCCAGATATATGCAAAGGATTTACAAACCCTTTCTTCAGTTCATTTCGAACCAGATGACAGTCTATTTCCAGGTGTTTCGTTCTTTCATGAAATATTGGATTTGCAGCAATATAGAGAGCAGCCTTGTTGTCATAGAACAAAGGAATTGGTCCAGGAATTTTGATCCGCAAATCAGTGAGCAAATAGGAGATCCATTTCAGCTCACACACAGTAGTACTCATGCTTCTATATTCAAACTCAGCAGAAGACTTTGAAATGGTGGCTTGTTTCTTAGTTTTCCAGGAGATAAGAGCATTGCCCAAGAAAATACAGTAGCCTGTGAGTGATCTCCTAGTATCAGGATCTGAACCCCAGTCTGCATCAGAGTAAGCCCTGAGATTCAGTGAATTGCCAGATAGGTAAACCAATCCTACTGAAGGACAGGTCTTAAGGTATCTCAGTACATGGAGTGTAGCTTCATAATGGACTTCTGTTGGAGCATGAACATGGCTACTTAGCTGTTGAACTGTATAGCAAATATCTGGTCTTGTGAAGTTCAAATAGAGTAAACGACCAACAAACCTTCTATATTTTTCAGGATCATTGAAGAACACACCATCTTCAGATTGAGTGAGAATGACACCCTTTGGTAAAGGTGTTTTTGCAGGTTTACAAGCAAGTAAACCTGTGTCTGAGAGTATATCTAGTATGTATTTTCTTTGTTCAAGTATATGCCTTTGTCTGATCGAGCAATCTCAATTCCTAGGAAGTACCTTGCATTGCCCAAATCCTTTATTGCGAAAGCTTGATGTAGAACTTCTTTCACTTGATGAATTTGAGAAACATCACTGCCTGTGAGGAGAATGTCATCAACATAGATGACCAGAGCAGTGAATGAGTGAGTGGTTTGCTTCACAAACAGACAATGATCATGTTCAGATTGCTGAAATCCCAAAGATCCCAATTTGGAACAAAATTCTTGGTTCCATTGTCTTGAGGCCTGTTTCAAACCATAGAGGGATTTCTGTAATTTGCAAACCTGACCAGTAGATGCTCCATTATATCCCTCACGAATTTGCATATAAACTTCCTCATCCAAAGTCCCATGCAGAAATGCATTATTTACATCTATTTGATGTGCTGTCTAGTCTCTGGAAGATGCCATTGCCAGAAGCAACCTAACAGTCATTGCTTTAGCCACATGAGAGAATGAATCAAAATAGTCTACACCCTCCACTTGACTGCATCCTTTAGCAACCAACCTAGCTTTGAATTTATCCACATCACCATTAGGAAGATATTTAACTTTGTACACCCATTTGCAAGGTATGGCCTTTTTATTTGGTGGCAAAGTTGTGATTTGCCAAGTTTTGTTAGCTTCTAGGGCATTGATTTCATCTTGCATAGCAGCAACCCATCTTGAATCAGTACTTGCTGATTTATATGAGCATGGTTCAAGAATAGCAGACGCATTTGCCAAAAAAGTGTAGTATAGTGTGCTGAAATTTTCTTTTGGAATATCAAGTATGTTTGGTATTGGATATGCTGAAGTTGGTGGGTGGTTTTGTTTAGATAGGATTGGTGGCAATGGTTCTAGAACAGTAGTTGTAAAATCATTTAGCAAAGAAGGTTTTTGTTTTTGTCTGGTGCTTTTCCTTAAGATTGGTGTTTGGTTTTGTATATCAGCAGGAAAATCAAGTGCTTCTGCAGGCTCATGTGATGAAAGAGTAGAGCTTGGGTCAATGGTTCTGATATCTGAACATTGGGGTATTTGTTCAGTTTCAAGTAGAATGATGTTTGTAGGTTTAGAGTTTTGTGGAGCTGCAGTCTGAGGAATATTAGAAATCTGAGGAGTTGGTGGAAGTTCAGGGTTAACAGAGTCTTGGTTTACTGAAGATTGATCTGCCAAAAAATCATCTTTAGTCAAGGGTACAAGCAAAGGGGCATCTAATGGTTAAACATATGTTGCAAATCTATTCTCATGGAACAAAACATCTCTAGAAACAATTATTTCATTTGTGGAGATGTCAAACAATTTATATGCCTTTTTACCCACACTGTAACCCAGAAAAATGCACTAAATAGCTCTGTTGTCAAATTTGTCTTTTTGGGGTATGGTATTGGCTGCAAAACAAATTCAACCAAAAGTCCTAATATTGTTGTAGGTGGGAGGTTTGTCCAGCAGTAGTTCACGTGGTGTTTTCTAATAGAAAAAAACACTGGGTGGTCTGTTTAGAACATAAGTGGCAAAAAGTACAGACTCACCCCAAAATTGTTTTGGTAACTATGCTTGAAACATCACAACTCTAGCAATTTCTAAAATATGTCTGTGTTTTCGTTCTACTACACCATTCTGCTATGGTGTGTAGGCAGTGGTCTTTTGATGTAAGATTCCTAGTGTTTGAAGCAATACTTGGCAATCCTTATTAGTGAATTCAGACCCATTATCAGATCTGATGATCTGAACTCTGGTATTGTGTTGTATCTGAACCATGTACAGAAACTGAGAAAATATCTTGAAAACCTGAGATTTGTGAGCCATCAGTATAGTCCAAGTACTTCTACTGTAATCATCAACCAGAGTTAAGAAATATTGGGCTCCAGTTAAACTTTTTTTGTGGTATGGCCCCCACATCAGCATGTAAAATTTGAAATGGTTGTTCAGATCTTGTAGTGCTAGTTGGAAAAGGATTCCTATGTTGCTTGGCAAGGGGCCGGGGCAAATATCACAAGGAGGTAAAGAGAACTTATTGCTTACAGAACTCAAGTGTTTCATAACAGACAGGGAAACATGCCCCAGTGATACGGGGTGCCCGATCTTCACGACGTAGGATCGTTGATAACTTGACGAACCGATGGCGCCAACCACTGTTAATACAGCAACCTGCGACAAAAGAATTCGCCCAACCACACGCTTTGATCGTTGTCTACTTAACCACGCAAAAGTAGACGCACTGTTCCTGCAATCAACGAAGAAATTACAAGAACAATGGTAAAGAGAATAACTCTCAATTCTATGCCGTGGCTTATGAGCACAAACCCTAGAACAAGATCAAAAGCTTCTCTGAAAATATTTGTGTATTCAATTCGTGGTTCTCAAAACTATGACCATGCCTCTCTTTTATAGAGGGTGGTATTTACAAAAGATAGAATGTTTAAAACAAGAATTCTAAACTAATTTGAAACATAATAGAATCCTAACAAACTATAAAAAGAAAATCCCGAGCTACTTTTCACGGATCCGAACAGGACTCTTCCCCCTCGTACACTTTCCATTGTTTCGGGTCTCCTGGTTGCATATGATGTCGGAATTCGATGATTCTTGATGCGTTAGAAACCTCTTTCGATTACCTTTCCAACAAGTGCACACACGACCTACTTGGGCATCTGTGTTGAAATTGGCGCTTGGTTGACGTCGCTGAACAATTATGCTTGATCGGCAGACTGGATGGTCCTCAGGTTGCGACCATGTGTCTTCAGGCTTGATCGGCTGCGACCATGAGCAGTGTTGCGACCTTGAGCAATGCTGATTATGCGTAGAGTTCTTTTGATCGAGAGCAAAGTTCTTCTGATCGATCGTTGATGCGAAGGATGTTCTCATCATACTCCCCTTCTTGAAAAGGACTCGTCCTCGAGTCCAACAATATAGAATCGAAGGACAGAGAAAGGTCTGAAACATTGAATGTGGTGCGAAGGATGTACCCATCAAGGCTCCAGGAATGAGGGCAAATTTTTTTTTTTTGGCTTTTTGGTGTATAGGCTGAAAACAGATCTAAACTAAGGGATAAATAATCCTACCGTGTAAATCGAAGCTCTGATACCAAGATGATACGGGGTGCCTGATCTTCACGACGTAGGATCGTTGATAACTCGTTGATTCGTGTAACCTGACGAACCGATGGCGCCAACCACTGTCAATACAGCAACCTGCGACAAAAGAATTCGCCCAACCACACGCTTTGATCGTTGTCTACTTGACCACGCAAAAGTAGACGCACTGTTCCTACAATCAACGAAGAAATTACAAGAACAATAGTAAAGAGAATAACTCCCAATTCTATACCGTGGCTTATGAGCACAAACCCTAGAACAAGAGCAAAAACTTCTCTGAAAATATTTGTGTATTCAATTCGTGATTCTCAAAACTATGACCATGCCTCTCTTTTATAGAGTGTGGTATTTATAAAAGATAGAATGTTTAAAACAAAAATTCTAAACTAATTTGAAACATAATAGAATCCTAACAAACTATAAAAAGAAAATCCCGAGCTACTTTTCACGGATCCGAACAGGACTCTTCCCCCTCGTACACTTGCCATTGTTTCAGGTTTCCTGGTTGCATATGATGTCGGAATTCGATGATTCTTGATGCGTTAGAAAGCTCTTTCGATTACCTTTCCAACAAGTGCACACACAACCTACTTGGGCATCTGTGTTAAAATTGGAGCTTGGTTGAAGTCGCTGAACAATTATGCTTGATCGGCAGACTGGATGGTCCTCAGGTTGCGACCATGTGTCTTCAGGCTTGATCGGCTGCGACCATGAGCAGTGTTGCGACCTTGAGCAATGCTGATTATGCGTAGAGTTCTTTTGATCGAGAGCAAAGTTCTTCTGATCGATCGTTGATGCGAAGGATGTCCTCATCACCCAGTCTATGATTCCAAATGCTAAGTTCAGAGGTGGACTGAACATTATTACATATAACATTAAAACACTGCTGTTGTAGCAATTGTGTATAGAATTTTATTGTCTCTTTTCTAACGCTATTGGAATCCAAAATGTATAGGCCTCCCAAAACCTGTCCTACTCCTAAAATTTCTTCAGTCCTCAGGTCTTGCAAAATGCAGTAAAAAGGATAGAAGGTAACTTTTATTAGTGAGTCTTTTGACAACTTGTTAACAGATAACAGGTTGTATTTAAATTCTGGAACATGGAGAACTCCTTTTAAAACAATGTTGGTAGAGAAAGTTATAGTTCCATGATTTTTAACATGTTGTATTGACCCATCAGGAAGTTGGACAGGGGCTGGAATGGTTCTAGGTTTGGCATTGTTTAGAAGGATAATATCAAAGCACATGTTGGTAGAAGCTCTGTGTCTATGATCCAAGAACCATGCTCTAATAAATGGCAAATACTTAAAGCTGTTGATCGAAGTATGCCGACTAGAGGGGGGTGAATAGGCGGTTTTTCTAATTTTAATTTTAATTGAGTAGTTTACAACCTAAATTGCAATATCAATACTCAAATGATATGGATGATGGCACAAAGTAAGTTTTGCAATTACTAAAGAGACAAGAGCAACAATTCAATCTCTAGAAGTATAAAGCAAGTAATAGAAGTAACCAAAGAGATCGAATTTTTCCCGAGGTCTCAGAAATTTGCCGATTTCCACTAATCCTCGTTGAAGCACTCTTCACTAGAGCTTTTGCTTCGATTCCACTAGGGGTAGCCCTTCTCCTCTCCGGATAGGCGAGCTCCGAGCCTTTACAACCAACCGCCGGGCCTCTCCGACACACACCGTCGATGGAGAGATTGCTGGACCTCTCGGGTCGTCTAGGTGACGGCAATCACCAAGAGTAATGAGCCTAGCACCTTGCTTGATCAACCTCAAAGCTTGAAGAACAAATATGCAAATGCAAATGGCTCAAATTCAAACTCTCTCAACTAGCTCTCAATACTTTGCTAAGGATTTTGCTTCAAATGCAAGAGAATGAGTATGAGAGGCTTTGCAAACTGTTTCACAATGTTTAGGAGATGAAATTCATGTGTATACAGCTTCTCCAAACAGTAGGGTTTATATAGTTTCAGAAAAACGGTCGTTTTCAAGAAAATTGGGCGAAAGTTGTACTGGCCGGACATTCAGACAATGTCCGGTCAGTACAAATAAAGTGACCGTTGCTCACGAGATTTTCGAGTGTCAGTAGCCGTTTGAAGTTATTTGTGAAGGCCGGACGGATGGGATTTGTCCGGACAAAACGTCCAGACAAATGTATATGTCTCTGTTAACACTCATGTTTAACAACACATATGCAGGCCGGACAAATATGATTTGTTTGGACAAAACGTCCAGACAAATGTATATGTCTCTGTTGACACTTGGCTTAATACTTCACAAAAAATATATAGGCCGAGCAAATGCATACGTCTCTGTTAACACTTGTGTTTTCATCTTCTCAGAAATTATATAGGCCGGACATTGTCCGGTCACTTCGGACAATGTCCGGTGCGTCCCGGACAAAAGCCCCCGGACGGATTCATTTGTCTCAATTAAACTTGCCATATGAAATGTACTGGCCGGACATTGTCCGGCCATTTCGGACAATGTCCGGCCTAAATCGGACAGATGCACCGGACAAATTTATTTGTCTCTGGTTTTCGTTTTGTGATTTTCAGAAGAAGTTTGTATTGGCTGAACATTGTCTGTCCATTTCAGACACTGTCCGGCCAATTCAAAACGAAAACAGAATTTCTGAATTTTACCCAATTTTAATTAAGGGCTTGATGCATATGCAAATATGTTTCCAAAAACTTCAAGGTTGATCAAATGACTTGTGCTAAAACCCCTCTTAATAGTACGACCATCTAACCTAGAAATTTTTCAAAAATAAAAACGCTAGGTTTAGATACTTGTACTTTTGTCGGAGTTTTCCGTCATTTCTTGCTTCATGGAGTCTTGATAATCTTGATTTGCACTTTTGTGATGCTTTTTCCTCTGATTAACCTGAGTCTCAAATACATAGGTTAGTCGCATATATCACGGATGTCATTAATCACCGAAACCCTAATCAGGGCTCAAGAGTCAACAAAAGCAAGATAATGAAGCTTAATACCTGCAAAATTTAGAAAGTGCCCCATGTTGGCATGATCCATCCCATGTTCTGCCTTGTAGCTAGTCAGCACTTTGCTCACTTCAGCTTGAACTAGTTCAGATAAGCTGCTACCACTCACACTTGCTTGGTTGACATGCTGTACTGCCAAGTTGGTCTTGCCTTTGTATCCTGACTTCCCACCTCTGCTCTTCACAAGGTCTTTGTACCAATCCGGCATACCGTGGATCTGAAAACATGTTTCAATGGTATGCCCAGGAATGCCACAATGAGTGCATTTTACACTTTTGTCAGCTCTCTTGAACTCAGGCTTGTTCTTCTGAAAAGCACTAGCTCCCTCTCTTTTGTTATGCACAAACATTGCAGAGGAACCAAGGTTTTCAGTGTAAATGTTTTGTACATCTCTTTGCTTCTCTACTCTAAGTATCATGGAATAAGCCTTGTTAACAGATGGCAAGGGCTCCATCACCAGTATCTGATTTTTAATGTGGTCAAAGGAATCATTTAACCCAATTAAAAATTGCATTAGCCTGTCGTCAGACAAATTATCACTGATTTTTTTCCTGCTCCACAACTGCAAACGGGAATAGGTCTCATGCACTGCAACTCATCCCAAAATCGCTTGATTTTGGTGAAGTACTGAGTGACAGATTAATTCCCCTGTGTGACAGATGTCATGTCTCTTTGCAATTGATACAACATAGGACCATTGCTCTCACCAAAACGCTCTGCCAACTCCTTCCATAATTCTTCAGAGGAAGTTGTGTACAAGAACGCACTGGCAAGTTCCTTTGCAATAGAATTCAGTAACCAAGACTGAATCATGTAGTCCACCCTGCACCATTTTTCATAATCCTTGGAGCTTGCATCAGGTTTCTGATATTTACCATCTACAAACCCCAATCTCATCTTCGCTCTGAGAGCCAATCTCATAGAGCGTTTCCATGTCAAAAAATTTGTACCATCTAGCGGTGTCGAAACGAGCACCATACCTGGATTGTCCAATCCTTGCAAAACCAGCGGATCACTGATTGCTTCTTCTCCATCCTTGATCACAAGCTTGCCGCTGCCTTCAGTCATCTTGATAGAAATCCACAGCCACTATAGATCATGCTCTGATACTATGTTATTAACACAGATCCAGCTCTCCTCTTTATTCTCTCAAAGGTATTTGTTATTTCATCAAAGAAAATCTCTCACCGTTACAATCATCAGTACCTGCTATATATGTTCGAAGAAATAGATTGCCCACATATCTAAACAAACTAAAAACAGAAAGAAATTGAAAACAGATCATTGTAGCAGATACGGCACAGCCAGCCTGTATATGCAAAACCTTCGATATTTGGCTATATATTCTACATACTAGACTATATCCCTCTTTGCCAACTTTCAATTTTTTCCAAGATTTGAAGGCTATTTGATCCACGTTGTCATCGAAAAATACCTAAGTTGGATCCCACCTAAAAGATTGAAATTTACATAGAAGTTGTCCAATTCATTTTTTTTATCATGTTTGAACAAGTCATGTTTGAAATAGACTTAGCAAAGTCGACTCGGTATAACCCTGATAGCAATAAGCTTGGGCCAAGTTTTGATCGATTCTAATCTAGTTGTCTCTTGTAGTGTAAAATGCATTAGATCGACCAAATCTGAGTGTCTATAGAGTCAGATTTGGATAAGTCCCACTCGCCCTGAATGGATTTGAGTTTTTTATGACCTAACTCGGCCCACATTTTACATAGATTTAGTTTGAATTTGGAGCATTGCTTAGATATACCTGAAAGCCTCAAGCACTCGAGATTGATCACTTGAGGAAGTTAGGCATATCGACGAGGAAACAGCCTCTAAATCTTCTACGATGGTTTATCCAAAGGCTTATTAGCAACATTTGTTTGGCAGACTGTTGCACTTGTTGGACAAAGTGGCAGCAGCAAGTCTACAATAATCGCTTTACTAGAGCTATTCTACGATCCTGACTCGGGCACAACCGCATTGGATGGAGTTGAAATCAGGAACCTAAAGATCAGCTGGCTGAGGAACCAGATGGGCTTGGTAAGCCAAGAGCCAGTGCTCTTCAATGACACTATCCGCGCCAACATAGCATACAGAAAGCAAGAAGAGGTAACCGAGGTGGAGATGGTGGCCGCCGCCAGGGCGGCCAATGCACATGAGTTCATATCAAGTTTGCCGCAAGGGTAACCGTCGGAGAGAGAGGGACACAACTGTCAGGCGGGCAGAAACAGCGGATCGCCATTGCGAGGGCAGTTAAGATTTTGCTTCTGGACGAGGCGACGAGCGCGTTAGATACCGAATCGGAGCGAATCGTGGTACAGGCACAGAAGTATATCGGTGTGACAATTAACACAAAAATAGGATTACAGTACACGGCAAACTCAGTCTGATTCATTCATGAGGGATTGGTGATTTAGTTAACTAGGTTGCACAACTGGACCTGAGAATCAGCCCCTAAAATATTCTATGGCAGAGATTAACTTAAAAAAGAAACTTGCAGATCACCAAGAGTCTTGTAGCGCATGTAAAGTATGTTTTGATGTGTAGTTCTACAAAAATCTACTAAACAATTTACGATCCAAATCATCTAAAAAAGAAACGCAAAAGATATCCCACTGCACCACGGAAAGTTTACCATTAGAGTTCAAATAACTAGAAACATGACTGAATAACATGATTTGAAGTATCCATACTGATTAAACAAAATTTATAGCACTCAGCTAATACAAACCACACGTAGAATAGTTCAGTAGTATAAACTAACAAAACTCTCTTATGTCTCAGAAGAGGCTGATAAGTGAGAATAGCAAGCCACTTCAGTACAGAACACAATATCTCATTGTAGAATATGTCCTACAGCGTGGACAGCAACAGAAATCTCAACCTAAAATATCAAACCCAATTCTTTGTAGCAAAATTGTAATGATCTTGGAGTTCCTGCAAAAATGAACAAAGGAGAAGATAAACACTCGCTTCCATAATGATACAGGAAAGAAAAAGCTTTTAGAACGAGCCGCAATGACCTATCCATCCAGGTATGGAGAGCACTTATGCAGACTACTTATCGTCTGCTTGTTCCAGAGAATAGGTGCTTTGGTTTCAAGGTGGGAAACACGATCCGCCTCTCCACGGCGAGCGTCCTTGTTCCTCATCTTCACATATTTCTTTGCCATCTTGATTGCCTTCAGCTTCTGCTTGGAATCCTTGAAGCCTTCTCCAGGTGTGACCTCGCGGCCGTGATTTCGGCCTTGGCCTTGATCTCATCCGCGGTTTCTTGTTCGAGTTCTGCCCATCTATCTCCCTGTCGTCGGCATCACCACCAGCTCTGCTCGGTGACCTCTCACGCTTACGACCCCTTGACCGGCTGCGAGCTCGCTCCATAGCTGCACTAGGATCCAAGCCCAAAGAGGAAAGTTGCCTCCCCATTCTGTCAGTTGTGAATTTCCTGTCTTTGTCAAACTTCCTTGGAACAGTTGGACGGCTTCTGCAGTTCTCTTCATCATTCTATGTTCTTGAATGAGCAATGAATTTTTGCTCCTAATCTGAGCCAAGATTTCACGCTGCTCAGGAGTCAATTCATGGCCGTCATTCTGGAAAGCATCTTCTGCAGCTTCCTCTTCAATACGAAGCCCCTCCTCTCTTTCCAACTCCTCCAACATTTCCAGGATATCTGGATCCAGAAAATCGGCAACATTATGTTCATCCATTCATCATTGGCCAGTATATAATGCTTCTTCAGACTAGCAGAATAGACCCCAGCACCTCCATTCTCATTCTTAAGGTCCTTCTCAAGTTTCTTCTTTTCCTTCACAACAGCATTTGCCCGAGCTTCCAGAACAGCCCGAGGGATGCAAGGAGGCCTCTCCTTTTTGTCACGAGACTTATGGACAGCAACATGAAAACTGTTCAAGCAGTCATTGATCTTCTTCGATTTCATCTTTATATCCACCCTCTGTTCCAGAAGCCTCTCACATGCAGCATTTTTCACTGCTATCACACCATCCTCTGTTAAAGTGCTCATAGTCAACAAAACCCCCCCTTCATTAATTTTCATAGCCTCTGCCTTCATCTCCATTACCAGTTTCATGTCCTCCTCAGAAAGCCCTTCAAGGGGCTGCAAGTCAGTATTGTTGCAAACAATGACTAGAGGCTTATTCATGAAATAGGATTTTATAGTGTGGAAAAAAGCGGCTTGCTGAGCTATACTGTACCAACAAGAACCAGAGATGTCCAAGAAGAACAGCACAGCTGCCCTCAAGTGCGCAAGGGCAGTGATACTGCACATTTCTATGATATTCCTGTCCTCAAAAGGCCGATCAAGGATCCCTGGAGTGTCAATCACTTGGTAGCGCAGATACTTGTAATCTGAATGGCCAACATACAGGGACATTGTTGTAAAAGCATAAGGCTGGACAGCCACATCAGCTCTCTTAACCTTGTTCATGAAAGAGCTCCAACATTCGGATAGCCACAAATCAATATAGTCCGAGTGTTTGGATCTATAGATGGAAGCCTGTCCATGTGCTGCCTGATCTGCTCCAGGTACGCCAAACTAGGACTAATGCGCTTGATAACAGTACACATGCGACCAAGTGCGGCAACTTTCAAACACTTGCACCGGTACAAGGAATCTCCATACTTGAGCAGCCTCATGTAGTCCTTAGAGATCTTTGCAATGATGTTCCTAGCTGTTGATTTGGCCCAGGGCAAGTTTGTAGTGATCCTTGTTATAGAGTACATGAAGGAGATTGCCATAGAACAGGTGGGATGTCAGCCAGTCGGGGAAACTCATCGATGATGGTGGACAGCTTTTTATGAAAGCTCGTCTGCATAATATATAGAACTGGCGAAGGCGGGGGATGGCATATCCCTTGTGGACAACAGTAGGTGTTTGCCACAGGGCGCGAGGCAAGATTATGTCGATGAAGTCCTTCCCAGGAGGGACAACAGTGATCTTCTTGAAATTGTATCGCGCCATCTTGTCAACATGAAACCTGGTTACCTAGTCCTACAATACAAAATTGCAAAAGAAACCATCAAGGAATTTCTCATATCTACATCTACAGTGTAACAGTAAACAACAAGAAAATTGCAAAAGTATACTCGGTGTTGTATCAATCTATCAATGGTTCTCTAGCTAACAAGAAGGCACGGGAAAGGCGACGAGTTCTTGCATATATATGTGTTTGCCCTAGGACGTAATGGGCTTTTATCAGCCCATGTAACATTTCATCTCTTGTAGCAAATTTTGGGCCAGCTGGTTTCTTGACACGAGAGGGCTAGCAAATATTACCATTTTCGACTAGTTATCGAATAGTTGGATTATTGTATTTGTTTGTTTATAGAGGGGTGAAGTGAGGTGTGTCACCACTATAATAGATGAAATCACTTGTAAAGTAATTTTCTCAAACAAAAAATCATCATGTTGCGTATGATAGATATATATTTTCAACATTACCTTTATTGAGGACTTGTTTGACCGTTCTCCGGGTCCGGACTTTTCAACCAAAGTTAAGAGTAGGTCCAGGCAAACAGGGAGCTTCTATAGCTTCTTCGGAGCCCATCAAGGGTCGGAGTTCCTTTTCTACATGGAGCTCAAAGAAGCCTATGGGTAGTTCCACCGGCTCCGAAGTGAGATCATTTCCAAATTACCCAATAATTAGTTTAAAATTATAGCGCTTGCCACTATTTCTTACCTCCAAACCTTACCGCCAGGTCCTAGCCGCCGGCTTTTGTGGCTCCGGCTCTAGCTTTCCGAGATGTGTAAGCACAAGATAAAGACTGACAACGTGAGCTACAAGCTCAAATGTCTGTGTAACAATGGCAGGGGAGAGGAGGCACACAAAAGCCCTAGTTGAGATGCAGCTGAAGCCTGAAGGGCACCGTGCCCAAGGCAATCATGGTCGACGCATGTTATAGAGCTTGTGATTTGGGGCTGGGTTAACGAATCTTGAACACGACTCGTTTGAGTGCTTGGTGAAAGGACTCTCCGAGGACAGCAGGATGGTTAAGAGGGGGATGTGGTTGGATGTACAAGGGGACACTCTTTTTTAAGTGCATTTGCACGTGAGAGCAAGCTTCTCAACGACCTGGAGTTGGCAATTTGGCATCCTGAAACTTTCAGTTCGAATAACCACCTTGGCCCCATCTATAGTTCAGCAGTTTAGCTAGTTAGAATTTTGATGGTGATTTTTCCCCTACTATGCTGAGTTGATCATACCTTGAGCACAAAACAAATTGTTTGTTCCGTGGAATTGGAAGATAACAAAGGGTGAATCTTACTAATGCCGGTTGATTGTTCTGCCTCGGTGCTTCCTATGTACATCATTTGCCTTACAATGCTAATAATATATTTTGGGTGTTGTTATGAACCCTGCTGTTCAGATGCGATACAAATCCATTCAGATGGTAGCCAGCAAAGAACAATTAACAACATTGAACAGCCAAAACCATCTAGGCAACGATCCAATCATCCTCTCTACTGAATCACTTTTTTGCGTAGCATAAGAAAGCAGATATAACAGAATCTTCACCGGGTCAGATTAAAGTGCTTTCCTATTAAAATGCAAACAATATATGCCTACTCAACCAGCTCCTATCACGAGCAAATGGGCCGTCCCTTTTTTTAGCTTTCGTGAAGCAGGCTTCTGTTGTGTTGTTTGTATATGTATTTTTGTGTGTGTGTGTGTGTGTGTGAGAGAGAGAGAGAGAGAGAGAGAGAGAGAGAGAGATTGATTTTGCAAAAAGTGGTTTATTATAGCAAAATATAACATATGTATAAGGCAAATGCCAACGATTTCTTATACAGATTTTCCCATGAAATAGGAGACAGCACAACCAATAAGTGCTCCACCAAAAACCTGCACCAACCAGAAGAAACAAGGGGAATGAAATGAGGTGTGACTAGACAGCAAAGGAAATCACACTAACAAAAAGGCAGCAAAGGATATCACATAAACATAGAACTATCAAGGATACATCATATTCCCAACAAATCATGCTAAAAAATATCTAGAAACTTGTTGCATTGAACCAAGGCAAAGGGAAGGAGTGTTAATGAGCAGTTAGAGAGGAAACACAAATCAAGTAAACACTCAGATGTCAATCACTAGGAAATTGAAAATGTGAAGTCAGTTCCTCCATCCATTTCCACTCAACTGGTTTTGATACCGACATAAAGATGTTGAATTCTATTTCCTCTGGGCATAGCAAAAACTGTCCTGTGCTACCATAAGTTTTGCATCTTACCTCGGTAAAATATTCTTGCGGTCTTGAAGATCACTATTCACTACATATGCATAGCAGGTGACAAAGGAACCTGGTGTCCCTTTTATCTAACTAATCCTCAATAAGAAACTGTGGGTCCATACTTTGTTTGTATTTAGCTCTGCAGAATTTAAAAAAAAAAAATAATAACAAGAAGCCAAAAATGTGTTTTCAAGCCAGCCAGCTTGAAACAGGTCGAAACTAATTCCTGAGTCATGGACATGTAGTCAAATAGTCAAGAGATAACAGTTGACATATGCAGGATGTAAGTTCATGATCTGCTGTTCAAAGGCAACAAAGGAAATTCATCATTGCTCCAATTCACAATTAGCCGATTACTTCAATATTCTTTTGGTGATGTGCATAAATCAAGGACATATATCTTTAATGTGTCTAGGAAACAAAAGAGACATAATATAGCTACCTGAAGTGGAGTATGTCCAAGAGGTTCCCGTAGAGGTCTAAAGGTGGAGATAGCATGTTCTGCTGGGAAATCACATACTATTTGATTTAACAACTGCAATAAAAGTTATTGGACTATATTAGAAGATAGAAATTAATAATTTTATAGACACTCAAGCAAAAGCAATTGACAACGCCATGAAATAACAATAGGAGACATTGAATGATGTTTGTAATATGTGTTAGAGATTGACAAGCTTACTGCAGCTTGGCGACCTGTGTGCCACCGAATTCCTGATGCATCATACATTACCTACAAGGAGATCAAATAAGCTTAAAAGGCTATTCAAAGAAATAGAAGTAATTCATGAAGACAAGCACAGCAATTGCATTTGCATACACTTGGAGGGTACAAAGCCCAGCCATTTTCTTTAAAAAAAAAAAAAGTTTAAAAGAAGGAAAGTATGAAGTCAATTCCAAAGGAAAATATTTTAGCATGCCAAGTGTATGCAAAGTTGCAGATTAAGTAACGCTTCCAGTGAAAAGCAGCTCATGAACTATTGAGCTTACAAATTCAGCAGCCTCTACCACTGTAATACCCAAAAAAAAAGAAAGAAATGTCAACTGTATGGCTTTGGGCATAGAAATATAAATGTGCTCCCTATATCGTTGTTTTTTTTTTTTTACCACAATGCTTGCTGGATGCTAGGATAGCCAACCACCTTTAGTTCACATATCTACATTTGCCAGAAATTTCAGTGCATAAGTCATCTCCATTTCTATCTTAAAGTTAGAGACTAAACCATGATTGGCCAGGGATATCTGTATCCGCCCTCAACAGGAAAAGGACACATGAAATGTTTATTGAATTGGTAGGGACTAGGGAGAAATGTTAAGGCTTTTCAAAGTAACAAATCATACATAAAAAAAGGTGGCTAAACCTACCGCAGCTTAATAATAGATTAAACTCTTGGCAGGCTCTCTCAGGATTGCAATGTTCAATAGTTTCATAAATGAAATGCATGCGACCTGATTGATTAAGTACTTACAACAGTCGCAAAAATTAACGCAAGAGCAAATTGAGAACTATCTGCGCCTTCCTGATGACAAACTGCCGCAGCTAAGCTTGCCACTGTTGCAGAAAGAGATGAAATAACTCCACCTGAACTAAGAAACCTTCTTGCATCCCATCTCTTCTCTTTCAACCTGCATGTCTAGGATGAACAAATTGAAGCTTAATGGAACGGCAGCATAGAATCCAGAATTCGCAAATAATTTTTCTGATACAATTACATTAATTAGGTGCACCATATGCCAATGATAGCTCTAGTTTAGATATTCATCACGTCCACAACATATCTAGATTTGCACTGGAAAGTGCATATTGTCACTGAGCAATTACGAATTGTAATGCTTGTGCAATTCCTGAGTCTCGTGCAAATGTCATGGTTTTTTACTTCATTTCAAATACATTAGCACAATAAAAACTATTCTACCGCTCACATTTGATCGCTCCTGGATTTTCTAACAAACAGAAGGTCACTAATTTGCAATTCAAAGAACATATCAATGCTTGCTCCCCATATTGGTCACAAGTATCAACCAAATAATCCTCAATAAATCCTTCTCCACATTCAATCAGAGTCAAATGCATCTACACCACAAGTTTCACAACTCACAACAGGAAATAATCCAGCAAAGTTTGACCCTTTGTACTACCCTGAAATATCTCACCCTCCACTCCCACATTCCTCCTCCCCCACACCCCCCCAAATTTGCTAGAAAAAAAAATCCGATCACAACAACATCTCCATGCGCACCGACACCGAGACACGTGATCGATGGATCAGAACTAAGCCTCGGTGCCCTAGATCTAAGAGGGAGCGAGAGGGGGGAGGGCGCACCAGACGGCGAGGAGGTTGAGGAAGTTGGCGACGGAGAAGGCGAGGAGGGCCACGGCGAGGGGGAAGTTGCCTGCGCCGCCGGGGCCTCCCACCCCGGCCATTCCCCCCGCCGCCGCCGACGGAGTAGACGGGGGCGGTGGCCTCGAGGCTCCGGCCGACGCCGTCAAAATCTCGCTGCCTCTCATGCCTCCCTCGTCCGGTGATTCGCCGGCTCCGTCGCTATTCTATCTGGGGGGATGTGGTTTGCTTTTCTGGGAGGCGAAGACCCTGCTTTAATGATGCTATTATTTGGCTAATTTGTAATTAATGTTCGGGGCTTTGCTTGTGGGAGACTTTTGCTGTAGTCGCCGGACTCCACTTTTGCAAGTCATTTTTAAAAAAAATGATATTTTTCATTTTATTTTTGAAAGTCTTCTTAAGATAATAAGATACGATGGTATTCTATGAATTTTTATAAGCATTTAACATATTATCTATCTATTTATATATATACTAATTATAGATTTTGTAGGAGATCCGTATTAACCAAAAAATACGGTACATATTTACTAATTACAAATTTCATAGGAATACTCACTTTAACCAAAAAATACGAGAAATTTCTACATCAATCAAGAAAAAATAAAAATAAAAATATTTAGTTATCTAAGTGATGTTCTTAAATTATAATGATTCAAATTTATAATATCCTTTGATTGAAGAAAAAAAAGAAAAAATCTAATCCATTCATTTGATGGTCTCGAATTATAATGACTTATATTTCAAATCTCATTTGGTAAGAGAGAAAAATATCTAAATCATCCATCGACAGTCCCAGCGTATGCATCGTTTTAAAATTAAATATATAATATTTTTTTGTTTTAGCATGCGTCATGCCCCTGTAATCTTGCTAAATATGGAACCCTATATGTTCATATAGGATCCTATATCTAGGAAGATGTCTACAAGAATTAAAATCATTTTCTAATCGGTTTCTGAGGAGGCTTGAAAATTATAAAAGAATAAGCTCATGGTCATTCGGAGGTATCAGAAATCAATCCAGTCACATCTTATCAAACACTATGAAAGTCGAGCAGTTCAAGAGCTTTGTCGAGCCTCTCTCAAGTTTTCGGCCTGGCCTGGTCACAAAAATCAGTATGAATACTCACGAGTGTTTTTCTATCACTTCACTTGTAGTCATCCTCTATATACTTTATAATCTTTAATATAGCACAAACCAGTATTCTCTTTGGTGACTTCCTCGACACCATAGTTAGTGTAACAATATGAGCAGGAGGTATCTTTTATCGTTGAACCTGTATAAATCTGTTGTTTTCTCCTTTTGCCACATATGTTATAAGTATCAAGTGCTTGCCTTCTTCGTTACATAAGAAGTTCCGTACTTCTAAAGAGATATATTAAAGTAAGTATCCGAACATGTTTGAGTTGATCATTTTATAGAATATTATAAAGTTGTTATATTGCATAAGTTACGAATTAAACTTTCACTATTTTCCAGTTCGTCCATCACATCGATAAGTTTAATTGTTTATGAGTTTTTAGTTTTGTTTTTCCAAAATTAGATTTTGATTTACGTACATGTATATGTGTAATTTGCTGTATAGTTATAGTCATTAGTCCGTGCGGATACATGAGTTGATGACTAGTATATAATGAAGATATGTGATATTAGATACACCAGGTTTGTTTTGAAGGTTAGAAATTCCTACATTAACAAAAAAAATTTTAAAAATGAAAGATCTGAACATTCATTAGTTGGTAGTATTAGGTTATAGTGGTATAGATTAATCTTATAAGTTTTCAAAATATGTATAGAATACAATTATAAATTTGTTTCAAATTTCATCGAATACACAAAACCTTTTTATAAAGCCAGACTCTACAATAGATACAACTTTAATTCTGTATCTATAGACATTTGTTTTAAAAGGTTTATTATTATTATATATTTGTATATTTATTTTGTTTGTAAATTATTGTGCAATTATGTGGGTTTATTGACTAGGTGCGGCGACCTGACATCCCACCCATATAATAATATGTCTAATTTGTGAACATTACCCCATAAAAACTAGTTTTTTCGAAGAATATCTAGCTCAAAGTAGTGAAACAGAAACATAGAATTACTTAAACTAGGCTCACAACACAAGCAGTTGTCCATACTTAGGGGAAGAATCCAAGATACATATATTAGAAATTTTTGTACGGATATCACAGAATAAAAAAATAATTTTAAAAATAACGCTTAATAAAAAAAAATTGCAAAACTGGCTTTAGTCGCCATTCCAGATGGCGATTTATGGCATTTCGCCTTTAGTCGCCATCTGGAATGGCGACTGAATGCCACGTAGCTTCAGTCGCCATCCAAGATGGCGACTGAAGGCCGAAAATGTGTTTTTTTCAAAAAAATTCTTGACAATTGTGTTTCTTTTAAAAAAAACAATAAAAATTGTATTTTTTCTTAAAATAACATTCAAATTTGTGTTTTTTTTAAAATTAGCATTCAAATTGTGTTATTTTTTAAAAATAACATTCAAATTTGTGTTCTGTTTAAAGTTAACATTGAAATCTGTATTATGTTTAAAATTAGCATTCAAATTAGTGTTTTTTTTAAAATTAACATTCAAAATTGTGGTTTTTTTAAATTAGCATTCAAATTAGTGTTTTTTTAAAAATTAACATTCAAAATTGTGGTTTTTGTAAATTAGCATTCAAATTTGTGTTCTGTTTAAAATTAACATTCAAATTTGTTTTATGTTTAAAATTAGCATTCAAATTAGTGTTTTTTTTAAAATTAACATTCAAAATTGTGGTTTTTTTAAATTAGCATTCAAATTAGTTTTTTTTTAAATTAACATTCAAAATTGTGGTTTTTTTTAAATTAGCATTCAAATTAGTTTTTTTTGTAAATTAACATTCAAAATTGTGGTTTTTTTAAATTAGCATTCAAATTTGTGTTTTTTTTGAAATTATCATTCAAATTGGGTGATTTTTTAAAAATAACATTCAAATTTGTGTTCTATTTAAAATTAACATTGAAATTTGTGTTTTTTTTTAAATAACTTTCAAATTTGTGTTTTTTTAAAAATTAGCATTGAAATTAGTGTTTTTTTTAAAATTAGCATTCGAATTTCGTGGTTGGTTCAATCTGTCGAGTATGATGTTCCCAAAAACGAAAATGAACATAAAAAAATAGTGAAAACATGAGAATACTAATATAAACCAAAATAGTACAACCATGAGAATCGATATGATGTTCCATAAAAGGAGAACATAAAAAAAACTACTGTCGGCCCCTCTTCGGACGATGGCTCCGGTCGCGCTGAAACGGCGATGGCGAATAGGTGCTGCGCGGATGCACTGTCCTCTGCGAGGGCTGTCGACCGGGAGGCTGAGCACTCGGGTCCTGCGACAGTGGAGGTGCCTCACCAAGCTGCGAAGATGCCAACTGATGTTGGCTCCGATCGGCGTCGTCTCTCATCTGCAACATATCGGCATACTGAGCATACGATGGGTTGCGGACCACCTAGGGGTCGGCACGGACCGACTGACGAGGAATGTATGGTGGGTGCCTAGCAGGAGACCGAAGCGGACCAGCCGACGGGATAGGCACCGTCTGCTCAGACATAGCAATGTACTCGTCGTCTGAGTCAAACGTGACGTCGAAGCCCAATCCAGAATCGGAAGTGTGTGCAGAAGGCGGCGCTCGGGGACCCTCAGAGATCCGTACACCACCACGCGACGAGAAGTCCACGTGAGGTGCAACACCTGTACGGTACGAGCGAGCCGGGGGCCCACCGAGATAAATGGGTGCGGCAACGGCCGTACCTGAAGGGCCGGCTGTGTCGGGATGAGGAGCGGCTGAGTGCGACGGCGTATGACTGGGTCGGGCCCGTGGACGTGGAGGTGCAACAAAAGTCGACGAAGTGGCGGCACTCTCAAGGGTCAGCTGCGAGGCGACTCGGTCGACGTAGGCGACGGCCCGATATAGCTCGTCGGGCGTGATAGGCAGACCTGCTTGCCTCCGTTGGACTAGTGGCCGTGTCACGGAACTGATCGCACGGATGCCGTCAGCCTGCAAGACGGTAAGACAATGGGAGGCAGAAATAAAAATAACAAGTAGGTCATGGGCTGGCGGCATGTACCTGGCGGTGTACCCGAGATGCATGATGTCGGTCGTATGTCTGATGCACGCTCGGAGCAGGCACGTCTGCAGGCGCCGGAGGCGGCGGGGCAATGCGAGCTGCGGTGCGAGGGAGGTACCATCGGAGGTAGTTGCCGTATGTCGTGGAATCGTACGCCCTCTCCTCACGCACGATCGCAGGCGGAATGGCTGAAGCTCCTCTCCGGATCGCACCGCTCGAGACCGATGACGACCGTCGTAGTACTGATCAAGTAACTCAGGAAACTGTGGACGAGGGTGAGCCATGCCTGCAAACAAGAACATTAGGTTAGTACATCATCAAATACACAGCAGGAACAAATAAGTGTTGCACAACATTACTCAGTCATGTTCGACTAGGTCCGGATGCATCAGGACATGTCCTCCTCGTGTGGCCGGGCTGTCGGCAAATGGCACACTTTCGTAGCTCATCGCGTTCTGCATTATCCATGTCATTGCCAATTCGCATTTTCCGCCGTCGTCCAGGGCCTTTCCGCTCCAAGTGCGGTGGTGGAACATATCGGATCTCGCCTGCCCTACACGACCGATCTCTGTAGTGCTGCTGAGTCCCCCAAATCTCAAAGTCTGCAGTCCATGTCTCGGCAAGGTACCGTGAACCATAGTAAACTGAGAGGTACATCTCGCTCGACTTGTTGTCGTGCGCACACGCGGCCATCACATGAGAGCACGGTTTATGTAATAGAGTTGGCTTGTTACAAGTGCACTTGACACCGTCTTCAAATGTGACTCCTTGCCTCTTGATTTGTCGCATGTATCCACCCCCCACGTTCTTACTGCGCAGATAAACGACCCAACTTTGCCTTCTACTGTTAGGAATGCACTCGACTGAGTGTTTCTGAGCGGCCACGGCTTTCATTTCTAAGTACCTTTGTACTTCATGAGGAAATTTTGGTGGTGTCACCCGAAGCAATGCTCTTGCAGCTGTACCTCTCTCGTAGAAGTATTTGGCCGTGCGATGCCATGTAAACTCCACAATTCCAGTGAGCGGCAGACCTCGCACCCCCCTCAACACAAAATTGTATACCTCCGCCATGTTAGTTGTCATTACGCCATATCTGGCACCTCCCTCATCGTGCAATAGAGACCACTTCTCAGGAGCTTTGTCACTGATCCATTCACTAAATTTCTTTGGCCTTGATCTTCGGGTGCGTCGTCTCGCCACATCTGTAGTCTCCGCGACATTTTCTTCATCTTCTGGATGTTGTGAACTGCTTGCCTCTGACCTTTGGGATTTACCTAGATCTGAAGTTTCTTGTTCTAACTCGTCCCAAAGTTTTTGGAACTTATGGCTTTGGTTCTGATCGCACAACCGCTTGAACTTCTTCATAAGCCGTGCACTCTTGTAGTGTGTGAAGAAGTTCGCCGCAAGGTGTCGTTTACACCACCGACTGATCAAGTCATTCCAGCTGTACTACGGGTTCTCAGTGGACAACATGAACTCAATGGCACTTAACAGACCCTTGTGTCTATCATGGATTATACATACATTCCGTCTGTCTTTCACGACTGTTTGTTTTAGGTTTGCAAGGAACCATACCCAGCTGTCTGTACTCTCTCCTTCCACTAAGGCGTACGCCATGGGAAGTAGCTGGTTGTTTGCATCTGCAGCAACTGCTGTCATCAGAGTTCCCTTGTACTTCCCAGTTAGAAATGTGCCATCCACGCAAAGTATTGGCCGCATGTACTTGAACACAGAGATTACTTGACCAAATGACCAGAATATACGCTCCATATACTCAGCTCCAGGAACTATCTCACCATTTCTGCCGACAACTGGGCTATGGACCATATCCATCACAGTGCCAGGGTTGGTGTCAACGATTTGTTGGATCAATCTGGGCACATAGTTATATGAATCATAGAAAGATCCAAATAACATCTCAAGACCAAGTTGCTTGGCTCTCCATGCCTTCCCATATTGAATGATGTACCCAAATGTGTCATTGATCTGGCTAACAATTTGTTTTGGTGGCATATCAAGATTTGCATGAAGGTTCGACAAGATTACACGTGCCACAAATGCGGAGGACATATTTCTATGACTCTGTGATACTTCTATCACCGAACAGTCGTGTTCGGTGATCCTGGAAACAATGAAGTGCTCATTGTCCCTGTATCGAGCAATACGAACATAAAATCGACATCCTTCCACCTTGCACTTCACTGCGTACAGTCGCGGAGTTGTTCTGTCAACCTTGAAAGACCGACGCAGTGTCACAGACCACATCGCCACGGCTTGCTTAGCCTCCTCCTTGCTTCGAAAATGTTGTCCCAATGTTAATTTGTGCTCACTCCCTGCCGACTCCAAACTGCGATCGTCGTGGATTCGCGCATGCTCAAAACCACTAGGATCTAGCCATTGTTGTGGAGGTCCCATTCCACGATAGTCTTCTTCACCAGAGGAATCCGCATAGTCTGCGTCCACCTCCGACCCTTTGCTGCCTGAAACTTCCAGACCCTCGTCTTCACCTTCGTCGGCATAAGCCTCATCCCCAGGCCAGAAATACCCGCCCATGAATTCTGCGTTGGGCATATCCGCAGAATTATAAGTCATGGTTGAATCAATGTTCATATGTTCTCCTCCAATTAATGGTTCGGGTACATTGTCTAGCTTTGTCACATACAGTATACAGTCATCTGGCCCATGATTGGGATTTATCACCCTCCTAACAAGAGAGCCCCATGATCTATCGCCTCTAAGTTTACACAATTTCCAACAAGATGTCAAACCAATAGGCACCAGCGCTTCCATGACAATTTTGTGTAAACATGGGTCAATATTTAGGATGTCCATGACTCGGGCCTTAAGGTCTTCAAAATTAAGAACATTAAGATCATTCAATTCCATGTCTACACGGTGACATCCACTTAGGTCATCTCCAGATGGTCCATTTCTAATGATTTGTTCCCCG
Organism: Pharus latifolius; assembly: GCA_019359835.1. Classification (NCBI taxonomy): domain Eukaryota; kingdom Viridiplantae; phylum Streptophyta; class Magnoliopsida; order Poales; family Poaceae; genus Pharus; species Pharus latifolius. The sequence continues at coordinate 4,660,775 of CM033323.1, read as the reverse complement.
TGAAAAATATATACTACTCTTGTTTCCGACATTGTCTACAACATAAGTATTACAAACATCAGCTATCATATCTTCAATATATTTTGCACATTACTCTATACTCATCCTTAAGACATCTGCGACTTATTTTTTAACATCTTAGAAGTACACTGCATTAATGATATTGCATCACATCTAATCAAATATGTATTTCTACACATTTTCTACGAATAAACCGTATGTCCTAAATTATCGATTCACTATTTATTAATCAAATTTATTCGCTCAATACATAACATTTCTACATAACGGATCTACAAATACAACACATCTACATAACAGATCTACACATTTCTAAAACAGATCTATACATTTTTAAAACAGATATACAGATACAACAAATTTTTAAAACAGATCTACACATTTCTAAAACAGATCTGCAAATTTTTAAAACAGATCTACACATTTCTAAAACAGATCTGCAAATTTCTAAAACAGATCTACACATTTCTAAAACATATCTGTAAATTCCTAAAACAAATCTATAAACCCCTTTCTTTTTTCTATAAACCTCATTTCTAAAACAGATCTGCAAATTCCTAAAACATTCTATACTAATTATCAGTAAAAAAAATTTTACCTTTCTTTTTTTTTCTTTTTCTTCTTCTTCTTCTCCTCTTCTTCTTCTTCTTTTTCTTCTCCTCTTCTCCTCCTCCTCCTCTTCTCCTCCTCCCCCTCCTCTTCTTTTCTTTTTTCCCCTCCCCTCCTCCCCTCTCCTCTCTTCTTTTTTCCTCTGCCGTGAGTGAGTGTGAGTTTTTTTTTTCGTTTCCACCACAATCGCCCCGGCCCCCCTTATATATTGGCCATCAGTCGCCATCCCAGATGGCGACTGATGGAAAAAAGCCGCAGTCGCCATCTGGGATGGCGACTGATGGCCCATTTTCGGTAAGTCGCCATCCCAGATGGCGACTGAAGCCAGTTTTGCAATTTTTTTTTAAACGTTATTTTTAAAATTATTTTTTTATTCTGAGATATCCGTACAAAAAATTCCATATATTACATATGTAAGAGTTTTTCAAAAAGTAAACATCTACTGAGCAAAAGTGACAAATCTTGCAGCACCTTCAGAAATCTTTGTCTCTAGCTCCAAAACAGGCAGGGTCGTAATTGTATATGTCCATCTCCGAATCATTTGGGTCTTTAGCTACGTCTACATCTTTAGGATCTCCGATAAAATTCTTGCAAGTTGAGAGATCTAAATCTAAACAAAAATTTAAATAACAAGAGTGAGTATGAAAGTACTCAGTAAGTAAAATAGTAAGAGATTGTGCAATATGTTCTAACTTAGCTAATTTTAATACTTAGATATAAGATAAATCAAGGATTGTAAGATTTTTAAATAAAACTCTTGTTGCAAAACCAATTTCAAGTTATTAAGAAAATTCTACATAACACTTTACACCGTAGAACTAATGCCACATGTAGGCTTTTTTTCTTGCCACACTACAGTTCCCGTCATGAGAATATGGGGTGAATATCCATATTTTACTTTGTAGAATTGTATTGTTTTATCCACAAAAACTCTTGATTTACATGTCGGTGCTCATCATCATTACTCCGCATTTCTTTTAATGCGTGACAAAATCAAGAGAACAAAATTTTTCACAAATCTATTCACTAAACACCTCCACTACATTGGTTGAGTATATAGCTCATAAGACCACCCTAGGGTCATGGTTTGTCAATCAACAAAATAATATACATAAGATAAATATGTTCCCATGTGAAGATGACTTTAGCTTTTAGAAAAGCTACTAAATTAGACCCGTCCCATATTAGGTCTTTGGTTGATACTGATGATACGGTGCTCAACGAGTGTTTCACTGAGAAATTCACTCTTTCTAGGTAAACTTCTAAGGATATAGGCATGTCAGCATACATAAGTATACACATCAATCATCAAAGAACACATAAAACATAAGAGAAACATGTATTTTATTAATTTATATTGATTTACAAAATACAAATCTCCTTGGGGATTTACATCTTCCTATTGTGCCTATGGAGTACATTTGACATACAACAGATTGTTCAGTTCCTGGTTCTCAAGCTTCGTAAAGTTTCTAACTAATTACATCTGCAGATTAGATCCACAGAAAACCTCTGATTAAGCTGCTGATGATCATGATCTTCAAACTTCAAGATTGCCCTCTATATATGTAATTCATGCAACTATACAAATCCATAGCCTCTTCTGTCTATGGTCTTATCACAAAATGCGGTATTCGCCTCGTCAATGCCCGACCTGAGTATTGTTTGGCCTCATCGATCGCAAACAGATGCATGCCTTCGCCTCGTCGGTGCCTCACATTAATAGTGCCATGCCTCAGCAGTCATGGACAAGGTGGTCGCATCACTTCATCAGTGCCTGACAACATGATGTATGAATGGTAGTGGGGTTGTAATAGTGCCTTTACTTCGTCAGTTTCTAGAGATACATATGGCATGGTATGGGTGCACATCAAGATATTCATCGATGGCTCAGTATTGTACACTCCGAATGGAGTTAAATGGCTTGCCACAATAATTTTAGGATAAATCTGAAGTGACATATCTTGTGCCTCTTTTAAATCTGATCCTTTGGCATGATGAAGAAGGGTTTGAATCAACACACCTTGCGCCTTCCGCAATCCAATCTCTCAGCAGAATGAATTGGGCTCCACCTTTTTGGTTGGATGGGAGTCTTACTGACCTTTGATTAAGGTGAAATTTGATGGAGATGTTTTTTGTATGAGTCTTTTATGTCTCATACAAATTTAAGGTCGATCGGATCTTTGGATCAAAAATTAGCTATCATGTATCACGATCACATCAAGCAGAAATTCAGCCGAACAGAGTCTGTTTGTCACAAATTTCTAGAAGCCTTTCCAACCTCTAATCAAGATGAAATTTGGTGAAAATATTTGTGAACCAGGCTTCTGTCTACCATTAAAATATAAAGTTGATCGGACCTCTCAATCAAAAGTTATTATCCATATATCACCATCACGTTAGACTAAAATTCATCAGAATGCCAGCTATTTGAACATCGAACAACTTCTGATGATCCGCTCTAATAACCTCTGGATAGATCTAAAGTGACACGTCTTGTGTCTCTTTTAGATCTGATCCTTTGGCATAATGAGAAGGGATCTTGAGTGATGCATCTTGCATCTTCTGTTATCCAATCTATCAGCCAACTAAACCGGACTCTTCTTTACTTGGCTAGATGAGGGCCACATAATGAACATCGATTCAGAAATTTCTCCAAGTTTCTTCTTGGATTGGTAATCTATCGTCACATAGACATTCAATGACTTTAGTGGAGTAGGAGGCATGTGTCGTGGCTACATTGGCGGAACCTTGGAGTGCACCATCAAGCGGTTGAGATGCACAGTAATGAGGTATGAGGTGGCTCAACAGCCACCCGAATGGACAGCCTAGACGAGGCCAGGACAGCATCAAGCGACCGAAAAAAGGAGCAACGTGGGCGGCGCAGATGAAGGCAGGACGAGAATCCAACATCTAGGATCGCGGCAGTGATGTAGCGCAACGTGGAGTCGAGTTTGGAACAATAAAAGCCAGGTAGTGGGTTACAAAAACCACACCGTATACTCCTCTATCTTCAAATAAGTGTCATTTTAGTTTTGTAGTTTTATTTTTAAATACATATCATTCTACGATTTTAAGACACAGTTATACAATTTTTTTTTATATATCCTTCATTTAATATTAGTACAATCAATATTTAGTTAGAAAGGATATTGTATGAAATAGGGTTATTATGATTATTTTATTTAATATCTTATTTTCTATAATAGATTGTTAGGAAGACATTTATTTAAAAATGAAGGGAATATATAATATGATGTTATAATAACTACTAAGTTACCGTACAAGTCTTATTTCTTTGACCGTACAGCGCCTTTAAATCCTACAGTAAAAATCGACGGCAACTTAAAAAACAACGGCGTCAAACGGCGCATGCGATCATTACACGGCAGGAGGAAGCGTCCTACTCAGCTTGTGTCCAAAATTTTGTAGATAGGTCCCTAGAGTAGTTGGATTTTCATAAATCTTATTTCATGCATATGATATTGTTCATGTAACATCTAGCGATTTCAGAGATCTTTTACATGTAAAAAAATTTTGTACATAATTTTTGTCCAAAATGCATATGCAGTTTTGCACCGCACCGGTGAGCCGACATGACATTTTGTTCTTCTAATGTCAGTCTACCACTTATATATTCTTTTTTTGCATAACTTTTCAGGGGATGTATTTGGTGAAATTTTTTTTGAAAATAGTAGCATAAGAATTTACAATCCAAGACATTCGATCGATGTGGAAACAAAATACATTCATCAAATCTGTTTTATGAGATATTGGTGTTGTATGATAATTTTTAACACATTGATCAAAGAGCTCAAATACGAATTTGTATATTCTTATTTTAAAAATTCTCATCTAATATACTCCCCATCTTTCTATTTTTTTTTATGATTTTTGATTCTCTATAACCTATATTAAATGCTTTGATTAATGCACCACCATATCAAGAGGAATTCAAACGTACACAAGAGGGACAACCAAGTCAAAATATGTTACGTTGGGTTACATGGCCGTTCAGGTACGTGCAACGGCCGAGCCGCAATTCGATCCATCGGTTCGTGACGATCACATAGCAAACATTTTGCAACGGCTTAACCCAAAACCAACAGTTAGAGAGAATGACGCGACGAAAGTGACATCTCGCACGGATGAAGCGAGAGCGGTTGCGAAATGCGGCACTTGTGAAGTTTGTTTAGCTTGAGCGTGTCAGAATGTGCTGATGCTTGCAAGCATGTGACCGTCCTGTTCTGCTGCATCCACTTCAAATTGCTTATGGTCGTTCTAGATATACAAGTTGTTTGGACAAAAAAAAGTTGCCTTTTTTTTCACGGTCTCATACTTTTTCTGATGATGTGGCAACACCTACCTGAATTAAAAATCCAATACCATGGACATTGGACATAATCTTATTACTCACAAATAGCTAGTACATACCTCGCTTGGAACCAACCGGGTAAACCGCAGTGAAGGACCATAATCCATCAATAACCCGTGTTCTCAAACCACAAACAAATAGTACACATGCTAACACAAATTCATGGGTTGCAGCACATATCCGGTGCAACACTAAATCTACCAGTACCATGGCCACATCAAGAGCAGCCATTTTTATTCTAAGATCTCCATGCTTCAGATCATCAATTGGTTGCTTGAATTATTTGGTTGCGATGAACGCCCCCCATCTCTGCTCACCAGCAGAGCTCCGCTTCAGTTTCGCCTTCCAGCCGTTAACAATATCGTCGTAGTCCTCCTGGTAATTAATGAGGATAAAAATGAAGAGATGCTCAAAAGAATCAGAAGCACAAAACATGGTCCAGGACTGTGATTCATGGTTAGAAGAATTAGATATTTCCTTGTATCACCTGGGTGAACTCAGACAAGAAATCATCTTTGTTCTTTTCTACTTCAGCTAGCTCCCTCTGCAGAACACTCAGGAACTGAGACATAACAGATAATAGTGATTAGTCTTAAAGGAATTACCATTTCATCCAAGCATCATAGAATGGGATAGAGAAATGCACTATAATGAGAGGGAGATAACCTGGTCGGTGCGGTCTTCAGCAATTACATCACGAAAACCAGCATTCTCGAGCATCTGTAGAATTTCATTAAGTTAGAAGAGTTCTCCCTTTTGATCCAAAATTACCGAAGCAGATAGAATAACCATACATCTATGTGAGTGTATTAATCAAACCTGTCCATAAGCCTTCACATCATGGAGGTCATAACCCCTCTGCATAATGTACGCTGAAAATTCTTCTGATGGTTTCCCAGGACTCTTGCAGTAATCACTGATTAGGACCTTGCCCCCAGGTTTTAGCCATTTGAAGAAGCTTCTGAACAAAGAGGGTTTATCCTGTAAAAGCAAACCAATGCTTGTCTAAATTATGAATTTTGAGGTTACATAAAGGTTGCTAAGTTAAAGCTGGCAGGTATCCAAAGGAGGGAATTGCATGTTTCCAAATTTGCATGTAACTGTTAGTTTATTTGATATACAAGGAACAATGACAAGTTGCACGACATAACACATTTTGAACTGGAGGTGTGTTCCATGATCTAACTTCGATGACTTATAGCTAGATCATATTATGATTGTGTAACAAGCAATGGATACTTAAAAATAATAGCAATAAAACCTATGCAATAAACATACTTGTATGTGAAGGATTGTGTCACGGCTGTAGATGACATCAAATGTGTTGTCTGGGTATGTCTTTGTGGTGCAATCAGCAACTTCAAACTCAACCGAGCACTTGCGTCCAACGGCACGTTCAAGTGCAAATGAAATCATGTTAATGGAAAGATCAATACCAAGAACATTGGCATCATACTTTTCAGCCATATAAAAGTCACCGCCTCCAATTCCACATCCAACATCTAGTACTTTTTGGCCAGGTTTAAGGTCCAGCTTATCCACAAATTCTTTTGTAGTCTCTGTTGGTTAAAAAAAACATGTATAATGATCTATGGAAACTCTGATGATTGGAGATTTAATTGATGATGTAAGGAAATAGATCTACTCACGAATTCCACCAGTGCTCACAAAACCTTCTCCAAAGACGCGTTCATAACGTAAGATTCCACTGGTTTTGTACTGCACATTGTCCAGGAATCTTTGAAATCCTCTGTCTTCTGTTGACTTTACCTTTTCCCATATCCAACATATCTACAAAGCACAAAGTATTGTCAGCCAGCAATTTTGCTTAGATTCAACAAACTGCAAAAGCATGTTCGAATAAGTGTGTGCGAGGATCAGGAAAGCACCTGATTTTGACTTTTCTTGTTTTTCACATAAGCTCCGATGCACTTGTAAGTTATTAGAGAAAGTTCAAAAGAATTCCCATCTTGGTCATAGGATTGACACTCCTTAAACACCTATTTGAATCAAATTATTAGCTACTGGGGACAATGAAAGAGTATACTTTGCTAATGATCAACCGATCATGAACAAAGAGCAAGGCCTTCAAACCTTAATGTATGACCAACACAAAATAAAACAATGGCAATCATTTGTGCTTGGATAAAATGCTGAAAGTAATTATTTATATGAAGCTGGAGAAGCAATGCCATACCCAGCAGAGTAGGCTCCAGTTATTGAGATGGGACTATCGAAAAATGGTAATTATAGCATAGCAAACAATATTTCGCTCTGAAATCTGAATTCTGAGGTTAAAAAGATAGAAGAGATAAAGCATAGAAGAATTGGACATGTAACCTTAGTATAAAATCTTGGTTCCCGATAGTGTGTTGGATTCACTTTCCTTTTATAATCTCCGGACTGGTGGAAACACGATTCCCTAAAGAATACACGGCCACCGACCTTTAACCATTTTAGCATTCTTTCTACAAGCTTCTCAACCTACAGTAAAAGATAACAGTTAGAACACTGAAACATATACCAATTTTGCAAACTTCAACAAAATGTTTAATCCCATTTAGACTCGTTTTCAGTTCAGATTTGTCTTCCATTTCCAATGCAAATTTGTCTGACCACAATATATTTATCAAGGTAATCCCAACTAAAAGATGGGAAAATTAATACAAACACATACTTAAATTCAAGAATATCAACATTCGTAAGTATTGCCCGATCTTACCTCCTCATCTGAAAGATACATCAATAGCCAGTTCGAAAATATCAGATCAATGGAGTTATCTTCAATCTTCAGGTCCGGAATTGTTACATCAGCACAGATAAAGGTTGTGTTCTTGTAATGCCCATTTATGCTCTCATTCTGCAAAAATACGAAGTATTGAAAAACTCATAGAACTGAGAATACCTTATGCTGTCAAGACTGACAGTATAGAAATATCCTATCACATTCAGATGTCAGACATGAGAAAAGTTTAAATGAGAAAATTCTGGTGTTAAGACCTTCTTAATCACACTTTCAATGAAATCCAGTGCTAGAACATGGCCAGCCTCTTTTGCCAGTTCTCCAGTAAAGCGGCCTATTCCAGCACCAAGCTCCAATACAGATTTCCCCTTATAAGATGGAAGTAAAGACAGGATCTGCAGAAGAATAGTGCAATTATATGAAACCTTATAATTATGCAGTTAATTTCCGTGCCAAAATTTAGAGAAATGTCATGGGGGAAAACAAACATAGTTGTCTTGACATGATGAAGTCATCGATAAAGCATGAATTAAGTGAAAACTAGGGAGCTGAAAGATACTCCTGCCAAAAATATAAGGGGCTGTGAGATTGTACAATAGTTGCTTTGGAAAAATCATTAATTATTACAGGACCCACCATCCATAAAAGAACTCATTGTCCTTTGCCTCCTCTTTCCTTCTACCCCATACTCCTCACCCTAAAAAATCCGATCCAACTGATTGCTGCGAGAGGCGAAGGGCAAAAGAGGGAGGGGTGGGAGCAAGTGAGATTTTCTAACGAGTACTGGGTCACACAAGTCCACTAATTCTAAATGGACTATAGAATTACGGATAACTTCACAATTTCTTGTCCTATTAAGCAAATCATGCATCTTTGTCTAGTATAGCCCACTTATCTTTAGCTCACGTACCAAGGAAAATTGTTAATACTAGCAAACAAATTGACTCCCGTTGCAAGTTTCTTGTCCATGCCCAAATCACTGGAAATTGACATAGACAACACCTCAGGGGAAGACCCCCGTTTCTTGGCTACACGAGAGAGTTCAAAATTTTCCATATATGTTGAATCAAGATTTGAAGTGATATCAAGTCAATTTCGGCGCATAGTTTTCTTAATGGAGCAGCAGAATATTAATTCACAAGCTCAAAGGCAAGCGTCAGCATCAACCACTCCACTTGCCACTACTTGTTTTCTCCAATTCTCTTTTAGCAGTTGCCATCAACTTTATAAGATAGAGAAGTTATAAGTCCTTTTCTCCACAGTTCCATGTCATGGAAATGACATGATCACGGATCACACAAATATTGACTGAGAGAGATGAAAGAATGACAAAAAATCACCTCGGGGCGCTCCTTCTTGTCGAGATCGTCGGCGTGGGAGTCGAGCATCATAGCCCCCACGGTGAGGTCCCGCGAGTGCTCCTCCCAGTAGCACTTCTGCGCCTTCCTCTCCTCCTCCCACAGCCCTGCAACACCCAAACCAAATCAACCCACCCCATGACATGTCATCACATCACCCATCCACCTACATGTGTTCGACCTTTTTCCCCAACGCCACACACACGTAACGTAACAACCAGATCTGTGATCTGAGGTCCATTGGCTTACCATTAGCAACAGCCACGGCGGCGTCCTCCATGTACAAGGTCCGTTTAAGCTAAGAATTCTAAAAAAGGTTCTTGTTTTAAAGTGATTTTAGGAGGTGGGGGGTTTAAAATTTAGGACCCCTCGATGGCGCGGCGAGATCGGGAGAAGCTCCGGGAGCGGCGGTCGTGGACACGGCCCCTCTGCGGCATTAACCGGCAGATCGCACGAGCAAAGAGGCCATGGAGAGAGGCCCTTCCGCACGAAGAGTGTGTGTCCCGAGGGAGACGGGATGCAAAAAGCTCTCGCGCTGGGGGAAGAGGCTGTAACGGAGAGGGGGTGGTGGGAAATGGAGAGCGGGACGTAGAACGGGTCGCGGACGGGGTTTTATAGGCGGGGGAGTTCGCGGTGACGAATCCCCCGTGAGATCAATGTGGGCCCTCCTGGCGCCTTAAATCTGCTGCTGTCTCTGCAACAGCATCGTTGCTGGTTTTTCTTTGCACGTATGCGCTCTAAGGAAAACACAAGGTTCGCACAAATGTTGAAGCTAATTTTAGTTTGTTATATGTACCTGAGCAACTTCATCATGCAGAGGATGTAGAAAAAGTTCGGAGTTGAGTTTCTCTCTCTGCCAGCAATCATTGTAAACACTTTGGGTCTCATTAGTGTGCCGCAGTTAATACAAACAACATAGTTTATTGTTGAATTAAAAAAATTTTTATTCTCCACATCTCTTGACCGAGTCATGTTGGAGGTGCTCTAAGCATGACTTTAAATTAGATATTACACGAGCTGGATGGTGGATAAAAACCACGCTCATACCCAAACCCAAGAACTGACAACTTCCCTCCCATGTTCCCATGCTATTAGCGCCAAGACAGACCGTAGGAGGTGGATTAGACTCGAGAGGAAGAAGCGTTGGTACTGGCAAGCCATCTATTGATCGACGAAGGCTAGGAATCGTGTGACCTAGTTGGTTAACTAGTCTGATCAGCGAAGTAGAGACGGGAGCTTAACAGAGACGGGATCAGCGAAGTAGAGACGAAGTAGAGACGGGAGCTTGGTCACTAAGGAAAGGCCACGCGACCTGGAGTAATCAATGAGAGGAGCTCACTTCTTGACGAATAATGAGTGTGAATAATAGACATGCACCGAGCTTGGGTTCTGGCCAAAGTGACAAAATTACCCTTCCTCAAATACAGGTAGAACACTAACCAGGATTTAACCTTTTTACAAACTCTCTTCTAGTATAGCAAGGAAGCCTGTCATACTTTAAACTTATTAAAACAAATTATGTTTTGAATTAAATAATTAAAATTTAAACCTGGATGAAACTTTAATCCCATATTTATGTAACATATGATTTCTCCCCTATAAACATAGTGCAAACCCTCAATTAGATGTCAACATACTAATCACACTAGTCAGTTCACTAAATTATCAAAAAAAATTGTGTAGGTAGTCCTATAATTTATTTATCAACTTATAAAATTTTAAATCAAAATTTGATTGGTGTTTTGAAAAAAAAAAGGTAAATTTTTGTCAAATAAGAAATAAAATTAAAAAGGAAAAAGAAAAAACAAAAGTCACTATTTACAGTAATTTTTTTTTTGTTTCTCTCAACTTTAATCAAGTTTCGACTTGAAATTTATAGATTGCTAGATTACTCCGAATAATATCTACATATTTTTTGTGAATTTTTTTGTTATAATTTGGTGACCCAACAGATATAATTAATATATAACCTCAAATAGGAGTTTGAAATAGATATGTACCCAAGGTTGCTATACTCTTTCTTTGCTAGTGTAGACGTAATGAGAATGTGGTGGATGAGTTCGGTGTTTCGTGGGAGATTGGAATACTGTTTGGAGTGTTGGCTGACGTGGAGCTAAATTATTGGGTTAGTGGATCCAGTGGGTCCCAAATGTGCTTGATATTTTTGTTCGAATGAAGGGGAAGAAACTTCACAAACTGCATGTTTTGTTCTTAAGGAGAATTATTGAAAAGTTTTTTTAAAAAAATATAATGTCTTGAAATAAATAATTTTATGAAAAAGAAAAATAGCACTAGAGTATTCTCCACTATTACATTTTTACAATCAAATTTTTCTACTCAAAATTGAAATAAATAAACTCATTCACTATTTGATCAGGCTTCTCAGTCTATTTCTCTATTAATTTAGTCTCAAAAACATATAGGACCAGTTTATTAATATTGGTATTGAGACTCATATATTAGTGATTATTATTTTAATATAACTAATGAAGAAACAGTCGAAGGGGTTTAATTTTTTCAATTTTGAATAGAGAAAATTGATTATACAAGATGTGATAGTAGAGAGCCTCTAATGCTATTTTTTCTAAAAAAAAAAAGTATGACATGATATATGAAAAGAAAACCTATAGGATACACTAGAGCCCTTTTTCCATTTCATTTGGAATTTCTTTTGATTTTATTCAATCATATCCTTCTCCTCTAATTTTATTGATTTGACTCCTTACACTATTTTGTTTGTCTAATCAAGTGTTGCTTTTAGTATGACAGATGGGAAAATAATATGACACTTAATGGATGCCGATATAGACTGCCAGTCCATCCATAAAATGTTTAACATGTACATGCGAAAAAAAGCACCAAACAAACATGACCATAAAATTTTTCATTTGTTACTGCTTTGTTATGATTTTTTTTTCTCTTTTCTATGTATGTGCGTGTGAATCTTTTATTTTTGATCTAACGGTTCGTGTGTTGTCCATCAAGTGCCACGCCACTTTTCCATTTGTCTTAATAACAGAAAAAACTCGATTAGACAAACACAACTAATACATGATCTCAAATCTACAAAATTAGAGAACTTAATTGAACAAATCAAAGAATAGAAGGGCCTTTAATGCTATTTTACCTTAATAAAAATCGGAGAACATGTGCCCATTTTTTTAAAAAATTTATACCATCTAAACAACACACTTAAAATCTAGCTTTAATCTCTATCGTTCATATCTCATCATCTTCCTCTTCTCTCTCTTCCTCATCTCTGTCGTCGCCACCCTGTCCTCCGATGTCTCTTCCTTCTCCTCTCCTCTCCTCCCCCATGGCCATTGCCACCTCATCACACCGCCTCCCTCTATCCTCCATCGCCACCTCCCACCACCTCCACCTATGACTGACGACGCCACCATCACCTCGCCACCCCACCTCCACCCACTGCCTTACCATCAGCGCTAGAGAAACTAAAAAAGATGGTTAGATAAATTTTAAAGAGTTAGATCTAAAAATAAAAATTTGATTCAAAATGAAGACAAATATATACAAGAAAAAAATAAATATATGTCCATTAGTAAAACTAATAAAAATATAGAAGCTTGCTATAATAATCATAAAATATTAAACCAACAAGTAATTTTTAAGAAAAAAAATAAGTACATGTCCATTAGAAAAACTAATATAAATATAGAAACTTGCTATAATAATCATAAAATATTGAAGCAACCAGTAATTTTGAAGTCGAAACAGTTGGATAAAGGAATTGTGAAATTTGGGGGCTATTTTCCTTTCAGCAGAATAGCCAGCCCGCGACCGTATGACAACCACCATGGAATCATATGGGGAGTAGGACTAGCGTAGGCTTTTCATGGGACGAAGAGCCGGCCCACTCCTAAAGATTCTTTTGTAGCATGTCTTGTTGTTAAGGAGAATAATTCAAAACTTTGTTTTTTTAAAAAAAAAAGTTCAGCAAATTTAGATGCCATGAAATAATTAATTTTATAAAAAAGAATGTGAGGATCACGAAACTAACCAGTTGATTGGAGGCCATGATGTCTATAATGGAGTCACGGTGTTGAGAAAAGACAAAATCTAAAATTGAGTGATAGATTTTTAGGAATTATTGTCAAATTATGTAATATCTGTCAGAGGTGTTATGATAGTTACCTCTCAGTATGTGTGAGTGTCGTTATTAGCGCCTATATATATGCTTATCATCATCCAATATTTTCGAATTCAAGACATTTTTTCGAATCAATCGCGGGTCTCGTTTTAGAGATAGAGGCAGAGTAAAACTGGAAGTAGAGCAAATATGCTGCGTCCAATACCCTTAAACCAACCAAGGGTTGGTTTCATGGTATTTTCTCATTTAAGCGTCCTACTGCTTTGAACAGAACCTCTGAGGTTCTCTGAATTTCCAAATAAGTCCACAAAACACTAAGCTAGCCTCAGCCAGTGACACCTGTTCACCAGAATAGTAAATTCGGCCACTCAACTCGGTTTAGAGAAGTTCATGCACAATTACATGGCATATTTACCCATTTCTTACATCATAATAATAATTAAGCCCACAGACAGTAAGGCCAAGGTGAATAGTAAATAGAAACCAGTTAAGCAGTAGTACTAGGGCTAAGTTCTAGCAATTTTTATACCTCTCTATGTTTGTTTGATTCAGGACCTTAATAGGAGCAGCAGAGGAGCGAGGGAGATTAACAAGGTAAAGATCCAATTTTATTATCAAATTAGCATGTTTTAGGGTTATATCTGACCTAGCTACAAAAATCAAGCCCAAATTGGCACGAGACTAGATAGATCATTGATCTTTTCAAATTATACAAAACATGAACACAGAACAAACAAGCACAATGCATAAGAACACGACACAGAGTAACCAAAATCTAGCCCCAGAGCACCATAGCCACAACCAATGGATTATAAACTTACCTGAGCACCTACATCATCATCCAGGCAGTTAGTGAGTTGGCCGACGTGGTATCCACACGCTCGGTGTGCTACTCTGTCCTCCAGCCTCCTCTCCTTCTCTGCTAGCCATTGCCCCCTCACCACACTGTCTCCCTCCCTCTGTCCTTCACTACCGTCTCCACCTACTGCCGGTAATGCCACTGCCATCTCACCACCCCACCTCCACTCATTGTCCTTCCGCGATCGCTAAAGAAGTTAAGAAGAGACTATGTAAACTCTAAAGCATTAAATCTAAAAATAGAGATTTTGATTTAAGATAGAATAGGTATATACAAAAAAAATAAGTACATGTCCACGAGTAAAACTAATAAAAATATAGAAGGTTGTTATAATAATAATAAATTATTAAATGAACGAGTAATTTTTAAGTGGAAACAATTAGATAAAGGAATTGTGAAATATGGGGACTATTTTCTTGTCTAGGCAGCGACCATATAATAACCAGCATGGATTCATATGGGGGGGAGTAGGAGTAGCGCAGGCTTTTCACGAGACGAAGAGCCGGCCCACTCCTAAAGATTCTTTTGTGGCATGTCTTTTTGCCCAGAACTCAAAAAACGACAATTGTGTTGAGTAGTAAGAGGATAGCCAGTGGCAGGGGCGCAGGGCTACCGCCACCACCCATACAATAATACTCCACTGAGCCGTGATGCATCATTGGCTTGGTGGACCCGTCCACCATGCGACTTTTCTATAAACTAGTGCCGGATTTAGAAATTATATGCTAAGTTTTATCCACCTAGTCTCCCAAACCTAAACCTCAATTTTGGCAGTGGATTTTTCTACTAATATGAGGCAGTGTCAGATCTAAAAACTAAATTATAGGTGGTAAAATTTGAATATAATTTATGTATTAAATTTTGGTATCTAAAATTAGATGAATTTTTATAATTCTATTAGTTTAGAGTAGTAAGTTTCTACGAAACTACTTGAATTGAAGAGATTTTTCCAAGTTTTCTTTAATACTAGAGAGATCTATACTTAATTCTAAAAGCTAAGGCTAATTACTGTTTTATCACCTAAAAAGTCGTTTTTGTAATTACAAAAATGTAAAGGATGCATTTGACCACCCTTGCCCAAAAATGGATTCACCCCCTAGTATGAAGGGCCACTAGGGCAGGAAAACGAAAAATGTGCAGTTTGCACTAGTCGTTAGCCTGTCGAGTCTAAAGCAGTTACATGCTTTGAGATAATTTGAGCCGCCTATTTCACACTCTGATGGTCCGGATGCCATTAAAATCACAACCCAGTGGTCCATTTGCAATTTTGACATTACAGTCACTTCTGACCTATTCTTATCCGTGTTTAGAAATATAGTTACATTGGTCGATGTACCATATATTATTAAGATTTCACTCACCACGGGTAACGATATTGTGTAGTATTATGTAATGGCTACTGCACTATACTAACAGTATAAGAGCTTAATTAGTCTAATTTGGACTCTCTTAAATTAAGTCAGTTTCTGTGGTTTATGGTTGAGAAGTTTAAAAAATTGTCTTTGATAAATTCAATAAGTTGTTGGTAATAAATTTGATTTTTGAGGGGGTTTTTAGGATGGATGGAATGAGAAGACAAAAGGCACTCTATCTGGGCTTCAATTTCTTTTTAGTGGAGAGTTTTTGAGATTTTGGAAAAAAACAAGTGTGAGAATCATATGTTTGATTTGGTTTCAATTTCTCTTAGACAAAATTAAAGCTAGTGTTAAAGCAAAAAGACCTAATAATGGGAATGACCAGTGCAAGAGACAATATGTTGGTTGGGGTCTTATTTTACAAACCTCCAATTTGTTCAATAATATTTTGATCAACAAATTGTCACAATACGCAAATGCACTAGCTCCATCCAAATAGAAGAGTATTCCACTACAAAATAATCAGATGCTTGCTCCGGCGCCAACGAAACATCAAAGAGACAAACATGCAAGTTTACTTACAGCATCCTGCCTTAAATTTTTTGCCCGTATGCCAATGCAAGCACAAAAGTTACTTGCGAGTTGTGAATAAGTCATACAGATGAGAACCATAGCTTGCAATTACATGCGACGAGAGACCTTATTTATATGCTTCAGTGCTTCACCGTACAATCTGAGGAAGCTTTATAAACACAAATAAAATGCAAGATTCGAAGCACTAAAATAAGTTTGCATTTCCCCATCGACGAGGCAATTTGGAAGCTAGCGAGCTAAATACAAGAGCAGGAAGATTTTGGAGTAATTACAGCTCCGTTCTTGTCACCCACGTATATTCCCTGTGTGCGTCCTATAGAAGTGGCAAACAACTTTCATTTCAGCAATGAACTATTTTACAAAAGAAAAAAAAATAGACATTGGCGAACTCGAGTACATCTGCACAAAACTTCATATACCTCAAAAAAAAAAAAAACTTCAGGATCAAAAATATATATAAATATAAGAGTTGTTTGATTGTTTACATCAAATTTAATCTGACTCACCTATGCAGTATTTTTTAAAGTGGACATATTTAATTGACTTGAGTTATATTAAAGACTAAACTAGAGATGCAAAAGTGATAGTTTAAAATTGATTCACTGAGAAGATCAAATTGAGCTTCTTATTGAGTTAAGCGTGTTTAATGGTGTTATTAGAAAAATGATTAATATATATTAAGTATTTTTTTAAAATGAATTAAGTTAGATTAAATATTATTAAGATAGATTGAAAATTATTAGATGCAATAAAGACAAATTAATAACTCTAGATAATATTTTTTCAACTCATACATCCAAATTTGTATCACACATATAATCAATCAAATATCTCATCTCACCCAATATTAACTCGTACAACCATCAAAATAACTATTAATTACATCTCCTCGTCCTATCCTGAATTCCTGACCCAACAAACTTGTCCCACTGACTCAAATTAGATAAATGTGGACAGGCAAGCAAACCCCATAGCTCCACGAATGACAAGAGAACGACTGTGTTAAGCTAGTATGCCACCAAATATGCATCAAACCTCAAGTTACAAGCAGAGAACACAAGAACGAGCACTTCAAATTCCGAAGGCGTCAAATCAAGAAATTTAGAAAACTGTCATATGTAATTATGTATCATACACCAACACTGAAATTTTCAGGGAATTAATGGCATCAGAAACAGATCAAGAAATACTTGATGCACAATCTAATAGAAAGAAAAAAATGATGAATTACGAAACTATCCAACTCTCCATTGCGTTTCTAATAACCATGTCCTACTTTTTTATTGACATATAACAGATGTTACACAAGAGCCTAATTTCTTTACAACAAGGGTCCCTTGGCAGTCCAACGTGGTGAAGCCAACACACATTCAATACACGCATGAGTTATACAAGAATGGCTAGGCATAATATAATCACACGAAAATCGCATTTTTGTTGGAGCACAAATTGCTCCTCTTCTATATAGGCCTACAGAAGTTGGGTGCTTCCAAATGGGTTGGCTTGCTGGTGCGTGTTGTTTGCCACCGGGAATGGCCCAAAGCCAGTATCCAGAAAGGGGTTTGTTGCGGCGGGGGCCATGCCCACATGCTGTGGTTGCATGGGTGGTCCAAAAGGATTTGGCTGCATCGTCATTGGTATCTGCTGATGCTGCTGAGCCATGGCAGCCATTTGAACTGATGGTGGGGGCGCAACTTGATTCGACATTGTGAAAGGATCATTTGCCATGAAGGGGTTGGGAGGTGCTGAACCATATAACTGCTGTTGCTGCCTCTGCCTGTAGTCTCCGTCATCATAAAGGCTATCCAATATGAGTTTGTCAAATCCACCACCCTGTAGACAGAAACAAGTGTCCCCGAAGTTCACCCAGTCAGATCCAATCATCCAAATAAAATTATAAAAGTAGGCCCTTGAGAATCCAATTAGGGCTTGAGTAGAGCAAAACAACGTTAAGCATCGACCAAACAGCCACACACACTCAACTTCTCCGGGTGCCGTTCATTTTTCAAGTAAACCATTAATACAATCAGCAGCGAGCTATTGCAAAAATTAAAAAACAACCATATGAGAATCTTGAAACTTGAGAGGATATATTTACTGCTAAATGCAAGAATTGTTAGTTGATGTTAGCTTGTTAATGAGTCTCCTGCTACAGCTTGTAGTTTTATAATCGCACAAAACATGAAGTATCAAACATGGAACAACATCGGCACCAGCAAGTGTGGTGGTGCAAAAGCTATTGAGACACTGCTAGGAATAGGTAGAAATTAATGCATAAAAGTTCCCAGCAGTACCTACAGGAATTCAGAGTCAGAGAGGTGGCTATCATTTATGATTGTGAAACAAGGCCAGCTATGAACCAGCCTAAGTCACTCTTTGGTTCAGAGTCCAGACCATTAGGAAGTAGGAAACTAAAACCTGCTACAAACTTTTGGTCAGCACTCACAAGAAATAAAACCCAAATAGTGCAAAATATAGCACAGAAAATCAGCTGAACACAGAACACCTAAAACCTGCTATGCACTTTGGTTCAGCTCTTGCAAGGAGCAAACCCGATATTATGATACACTTCCTCCATCCACAAGAACTTATTGCTATAGTATACATGCAGTTCAACTATTTTTTAACTTTGACCACTAATATATTACCACAGGCATAATTTTTTTTTAAAAAAAAATGCATTTTGATTGAACATATTGGCACAGCCATACGTGCCATATGTTATTGATATAATGAAGGAAATTGTGGGACTAATGTATGTTCCATCTCTTCCAGGTTGCCTTATATGGCTCTAAATTGTAAGGGAACTAGGCCATAACGATGCATAAGCACCAACAAACAACACAAAATTGCTGGTCCAAAAGCAACTAATGTGCCCCTATCAATGGCCATACATGCAATTAATTAGACCTATGTCAGGTTGCGGCCTTGGACACGGTATAACTCATGGATATGCCTAGCATTATTTGGTCCACTGCACAAACTAATACGCCTACACAATAAGATCGAACGCAATAGAAGTTGCGATCTCCCTGTATATGTGTACTGCTTCAGTTCAACAGATTTTTGACCCAAATGTATCCATTCGGTAAAAGATGAAACTGTGGAATGTCATACTAGAAAGAATTATATTGTTGGTAATGAGGGTATCATGTCAAAATACCAGTATCGGTGGTAAATTTCCAGTCACACAGAGCTGGCACCAGCAACAAGAACATAAAAATCCTCAAAAAAAGAATAGATAAGAGTAAAGAAACCAACCAGTTGACTATCAACAGCAGTTGAACTTGTGTTGCTTGGAGTAGTAACAAGGGCAAGTTCCCATCCTGTTGGATCAAACCCTTTATCTTGCGCTGCAGTGGTGCTAGTTGTTGAAGAACCAGCATCTAGGATAGATACAGATCATATTCAAAATTAATTAGTGTAAAACTCATGAGTCACCAAGAAATCAAGGAAAACTAATTACCTGTTGGAATGATGGCCAAGGCCAAAGCATTGCTTTCCTCTATTGCTGATACACCAGGTATTGGATCATTTAATCCCTACAGAGCAAACAAAATATTAGATTGTTGAAACTGAAGCATTGATAGAATGTTTTCTTCCACTTACCAGTAAATCAACAGTGTCTGCAGCCAGAGTCTTGGGAGGAGGTGAAACAACTTCAGTAGCAGATGGTACTGGGACTGGTTCTTCGACTGATGGTTTTTCCTCTTCAACAGGATCAGGGACAGGAACTTCCTCAGATTCTTCAGGTTTGTATGTCAGAAGAAGTCTCTCTGGAAATTCCTGATCAAAGAACAAATCTAAGATTTAAAAATTCATTCATTACCAGTAATCAATAGAATACTTATGTGAGGCAAAATGAGTATACAGTTATTTCAAGTGGGCATAGAAGGATGAGTGTAAAATATATGCTAAACAACATATAAATGGAGTCAATTTGTTGATGTGTGTAAAACAAGTCAAACAACACAAATGGATTCAATTTGTTTTACTATCCAAAAGTAGTGCTAAAAGGAGTAAAGTAACAGCTTCAGCTTACAGTACCTATTCTCTTGACAACCTTACAATAAAGAAATATGTGGTTTAATGCAGAAACAGATGGTGCTATACAGACAAATTAGGCTAAAGAACACTGCATCCTGAAATACTAAAGCAATTCCACACAATGTTCCGTAAAACAACCACAACATAGTCCACAAGTGTTGGTTCTGATGTAAGTAGATTCTGTTAACCTATATGCTATAAAAGAGAAGGTCATGGATACATAGGAACAGACTCCTTTTATTTAATATCTTCAGAAATCAACAAAACTGATATTGCATTACCCTTCTGTTAACTATCCCGATTTTTCTCCACATGCCTGTGATTCACCTATGTTGTGGAATCTGCTGCATCATGTTTCATACTTGAACTTGAAATAAGCTTATCTATTTTTATTTGCCCCTAGAAAATTTTTGAAAAGACACATGTGGTCACAGTTGAAAATTCAAAAATATTCATATTAATGGCACATAAAATCCTTTTGGTTACATGGTTTGTCAAATTTATCTTGCAGAGAAAATTTTTGTTTACTCTAAATTTGGATCATTCAGTGTACTGATTCTGAATAAAGTTCTTGACTTTAAGCAGCATGGTCAAATTTAACAATCCCTTAAATATCCTAGAAGATTAGAGATCAGAATTGCCTAATCTACTAAATTCTCCATGATGGTGCAGAAGAACCAGCTAGCTTAACAGACTGGAAAACAAAATTTAATCTAACCATGCATCAAACCACCAGATAAAGCAGAAGCATAGTTGAAAAGTAATAACAAAATAATAAGTGGAATGCTTTCCCAAGTACTAACCAAGGTTTCTCCAACTGGAACTACACGTGGAGCCTCCTTCACATACTCCTCCATAGTCAAAAGAAATGTTTGTGGTGGCTGAGGAAAATAATTAAACAAGTTATGCAAAAGAAAAGTCTGGTAATAAATAGTAAAAATGTTTGACAATCAACAGAAACCCTCACCTCCCTCAAAGTAGGAAATTGAAAATTTCTTGCTAGTTCTAACCCCCGGCAATTTTCATAGAAGTCAGATAGGTTGCCAGCCTGAAACATATCAAATAAGGACCCAGGTAAGAACGCCAAAAATACACACATTATCATTTTGATCTTTTCAGAATCCAGACATATTCTGCACTATCGTCTGCTAAAGTTACCTGCTGGCCAGCCCTCCTGTAAATTTCAAGGGCTTTGAGTGCTTCATGTTTTGGCATCTCAAAAAACTACACTCATGAACAAAAAAATTAACACAAGTGCACATTGTTAGCCAACAGTGAAATGTTCTGTCACTCTGAAGAATATTTTACCTTATCAACAAGATTAATGATTCCATCATTTATCGCACAATAAATTTTGAAGCTTTCTTTTAGTACCTGTGCAAAACAGGGTCACACTCTTTCAGTCATTCAATTCACTCCATCTGCCAAGTCAACAAATTAGGAATGGTACTTAAGTAAAGTACAAGTTGCATTCTTATTTTCTTATTTTATGAATACAGGCGCATGAAACTCAAAACAAAAATAAAACATGTGTGTAATTCTACACATGATAGATTGTGATCAACATTTCAACAAACAGTACAGATATCTGCGAACATACTTCATTAAAAATTGACTAAAAAACAGTCAAAAAAAATATTTGCCATTTGCAAAAGAATATACATTGTAAACTTAAATGTAAGAGGAATCGACATTGTACAATTAATGCTAAAAAATATTACTTCAGCATTAGATAGCCTATATTAGATTAATTACCAAAGGAAAAATGCCCTACTGCAGAGTTATAATACAACATAGTGCTCCTTTTACCTACATGGCTACATCAGTAGTGCAGATTAAAGAGCTCTGCCAAATAAGTGGGAAAAAAATACTGTTTTAAGTATGGAAAAAGAAGTACAGTATATCACAAGCAAATCTGATGACCCATTAAAAAAAGAAAAAAAAGCTTACCAGAGCTAGTGCATATTGAACCAAATAATTGTTATTTGCAGCTCCTTCTGGCTGCATAAGCAAATATAAAACAATATAATGTTATGCATAATAAACAAATGGCTAGAAATTAGGCGATTCTCATAGTCCAACATTGTTAGTGATAAACTTAAGAGATAATCACCCGACATCCAACAAGTCGATACAATAGCCGCTGCAATGCTGGCAACTGCTCCAACAGCTCATGAGAATCTAACTCTCTCGTTCTACTGTGGCCCTGATGACAAAGTAGTCCACATAACCAATCAAAGCAGTGACCATGTTTACTGAGCAACAATTGATAAGACAATTTAATGTTATCATGATCCTAAAAGCTAATTCAGTCATAATGCCAAAAGGAGATGTAACTGTTCAGACCTTTTCAGGCCCTTGACCTTTGGACAAGCGCTCAGCTTCAATATCATACTTTAGGATCCTGAAGCACTCCAATCTTTCCTCCAAAAACAAACCGTAAGTGCGAACCCATGCAGAGCAGTCCCAAGCTGGATAGTACAACATATCAGAATATAGGGAATTCAAGAGGAACCAAGGACCAATAAATAAGCTGTACAAAGGGAAACACCCTATCAAATGAAGAAAAACTAACCAATTGGGCTGGAGTCATCCTTGAAGTTCGACAGTTGCAGAATTCGTGCCCTTTGAGTAAAATTAAGCAGCTCTTCTCGAAATGTAGGATCACCCTCCCGAAGAAGCCTATGGATTACAACCAGTGTTTTCAATGCCACCTGCATGCCACACCCATATGAAATATCTAACTGCCTGTTAATATGGAGTAATAGAAATTTCCAACAGAAATAATAGAATATCATTTAATACTTAACAAGCCAAATTCAAGCACTTCCAAATCAAAAGAACAATACTTGACACTTGGCAAGCCAGGTTCAAAAGGAGCAACACATGACCTAATCTAGGCATAGGGATTTCTTATTCAATAGACTGCAAAATTAAGCAACAGAAAATCGAATCTAGGCATGATACATACTCAGCATAGCACTATCAGTTCCCAGTCTGTCTTTATTATACCAATCAAACTTCAACAATGCAAATTTCCAGAGTTCGGATCAACATAACCAATCACCTAAAACACACCAACAGCAGAAATCTCAAGCGAGAGAGCACAGTGCTTACAATCCAATTGCGGGTCTTGGCGAGGCGGCGACCAAGAGCGTGGATGCAGTAGGCGACGTCTGCCCGGGGCCTGGCGATGGACGTTGCCGCCACAATCTCTGCAACACCATCACACACCCATCAAACACCGCATCCAACCACAAAACACACCACATACTCTCCCCTCCCACGTAGAGGCACGATCTAACCACCCCCACCCCCCCACCCCAAAACACACACACACACACACTAAATTAAGCACAAACACAAGCAAAAATATAGGAGCATGGGTGGGTGTAAGAACAAATCAACGCACTGCGCAGGTGGCGCTCCTTGGGAGAGCACTCCACGTGGTTAGTCGCCTTGACGATCGCCACGTCCAAATCCTAAAAACAAACACAAACCGAAGCAAATTTAATTGAACTCACAGATCCAAGCCAAGCAGACTTCCCAACTCACTCAGTGAAGGGAAACACTAGGGTTTGGAGGAATTAGCCAAACTTAGGTCAGAAAAATCCGGAAAATAGGGAAAATAAGAAAAAACTTTCGGATCCAAACCTTGAAGTCGGAGTTGAGATTGGCGAGGCTGACGGTGGTGGTGTCCTTGAGGGCGCCGTACGCCTTGCGCCAGCTCTGCAGCGCCGCCATTTTTGTGCAGCCGCTTCCTCCTCCTCGCCGCTACTCTGCTTCTTCCTTTGCTATTTTCGAGTTTTGATTTGGTTTGATTGGTTTTTGTGCGCTATGCGTGTCAAATTTGGCAACGGGGGAGGGGAATAGCAATAAGAAACAAGTTGGGGCTTCTTTTTGTGAAGTCGCGTACGAGTGGTCCGAGTGGATGCGTCTACGAGGGGAAGGTTTTAGATGCTCTGTTTTTTGCATGTAGCCCCTCTCCAAACTTGTAAAACTTGTGCCCGTATTTTTTTTTTTAGAAACAATATTACAATTTACAGTATTACAATTTACAGTTGGTATAAGCTCTTGTCTATTAGTAATACACACACCTCAATCCGTCTCGCACACAAATATATGCCAACACAAGACCCAACTGAACATACATATGAAAAATAGAGAGAATCAAAAATCGAACCCACTGCCTCCATTTGTATAGTCTGTACTTTTATGAGATATTTAGTTGTCTGATTTGCACGAACAAGTCAAACTACAAGATGCAAAAAAATGATTCTGCACTAAACTGATAGAAACGTAAAAATTGTTTAGAGTGAATTAAGAGTAATTAAAATGGTTTAAGATTTATACGGTGGTTTAAGACACATTATTTTTTAAAAAAAATTTCATCTTAACTCATACATACATCGTATACTTACATCACTTATCTAATCAACTAAATAATATCCCAATTTAACATACATCCCAACTTAACATACATCAACTCATATAATCAATCAAATAATTTTCTTTTACATCTCCCACCCTGTATTAAATCAAATGAGTTTATCCCATTGAGATATTCTGAGTTCATACAGACAAACAAATACTCTCTTAAAAAATATATGGAGGTACACATGTAAGTGCATATATCTTTTTTTCAAAAAAAATCTATATTATTACACATCATTATTCTATTGGTAACAAATCTACCATTCCACTCTCTCCAACACAAGATAATCAATAAAATAAATATATCAAAATAGAAGAAATGAAGAATTGATCATATAACCTTTGTGTGACTGTACATACTAAATGTCCATGTGTATATATAAATGCATTGTGTCCATATTTCCGTTCAACGGAAGACTAGACACATGTAAGGATGTGTAATGAAAGTTCAGAGGCTGATGTGCAATTTATAAGTATTTAAGAGTCGGTGGCCTGAAAAAATAAACAAAGCATGGCATCTGTCTTCCGGTTGCTTCATTTTTTTTGCTTCACTTGCCAGGCCAACGCGACAATTGCTTTGGATGCGAAAACGAAACCGACACCCGCGTCCGTGAAGAGGTGGCTCGACTTGTCCTGCCACGCAATCAAACAACTCTTTACTTTGCTCATAATGCAACTGTCCTGAACTCCTGATACATATCTAAACACAAACATTTGTGCCAATTAGTACAATAGTGTGTTGGTGTGTCCAGTCATATATAATTTAGATTATATTTAATAAAAGTGTAAAATATATTGTTATTAGAAGAAAAAGTAGAATTGTCATGATTGACATAACACAACAATAACAAAAAAGTATAAGTTTACTCGTGAACATGATTTATGTGGGTTTAATTATGTCAAAAATGAGGTTTTTTGTCATAAATGATCCACATAATTAATCATTGATATGATAAATTAATGGATTAAATCGATCTAAATATTACACAAATCTGATTTGATATAATCCATTGACATCTCTAAAGACAAAGGATGAGAGCTAGCATAAACCTTTTTCAACAAATTAAAGAAAGAAAAAAAATAATCCAGACGCAATTGTTAGCTTCCACTATAATTGTTACATCTCAAATGAAAGAAAGGAGGCTGGAACATTAATTAGAAAATTGCATGATAGATTAGTGATTAAATGGCTCTCATGCTAAACTTGTACTGATGACATATTTTTGGCTGTTTATTAAATTTGGCAGGCCCATACCGTGGAACACATGCCCATGTTGTGAACTAGGGGGCTTGCCTGTTTGGTTTGAAACTCTATTTTGCCCTGCTAAATGTTGGTCGTACACTTAAAAATGGGTCCTGCCTCGTCTATTCTAGATCATCTTGGAGCTAAAACTAGTGAGCAAATCAGTGATCCAATATTAATCATGACTATTAGAATGATAATAGGTTGAGTATCAAACCGAACAAACTCTAGTTCCGACGTTAATTCTGACAAGAAAGAAGGGGGCCCGTTTGCTCTTGGGGCCACCAATTTGGGCTGTCGCTTTCCACGCCTCAGTATGGTAGGCTTTTTTTGGATACCCTACAGGATCTTCTGTGCACTCTACAATCGTATTACACTTATGTATTTTGTGCTTATTTGTATCCTATTAAACCCCCACCATTTTCTTGTCATCCAACGTCTATACTATATAATAAAGAGGGAATTTTAGTTAGATATCTCTTTATTTTTCTTTTCAAATGTCCTCATTTAGATGTGTCTTAATACTCTATATCAAATCGTTTATAATTTAAAAATTAATAATATATATTTGCAGGCATCTTATCCAATGTATTAGATTAGAATTTAACAATGATATTGAATATATTCATCTTTTATAATGAGACTGGACGCCATCAACATCTATGTCATTCTTTCAACAACCAAATCACACAATATATATCTAAAATAGATTTATTTCAGCAACAAACTATATATATTTGGTAAAGAAGAAGAAGAAGAAGAAGATAATGAGGATGATTTAGGCGCAACAAAAAATAATCCATGCAAAAACAAATCATCTATGCATACGACAAGTTTGCCAAAGACAAAAATTTCTCCTCATGATATGTAATCTTGCACTCTTAATTATCATTTTCCTCAAATTAATACTGCTTTTGCTATTATACAAATAAATATGATCTCTAACTTTTGTTTTTTTTTCATATCTCTATAGTCGTCCTTGCAAAATTACAATCACGGTCAACTACGAGTTACCCCATCTTTGTCATAAATATTTTATATATTTACTTATAATTATTTAAGATATACTTGATTTTGAATTGAAAAGTTGAGGTGAAGTGCTTACGCTTGTCACTTACAGGAAAATGGGTTGATGTTGTTGGATTTAGTAAGAAATAAGGAAGTCTGGAAATGATTAGCAATATAACAAGAGATACAAGTATGTGCAACAAGTAATATGAATTTCATGTCACTTAGGTACGTCATAGACAAATGAGTTTATTGTCTCTCATGGCAATGCGCCAATGTCAAAAATTGGATATTGTTACAAAACTTCCAGAGGAAAATGGAATAGAAGACGCACAGCGAGGGGATCTCCAATTCTCCATGAAGAGCTACAAGTGAGTGATTTGGTTCCCAAAATGGTGCTTCTTGCATGATATTTTAATTCTTCTAATGCTTTCTTGACTAATATATAACCTTTTTCTCCAAACTAAGAAGATGCAAAATGTGAAGAGGTATTAGAGAAATTCGAGTCATCGTTGGGAAGAAGACATGGGAGAAATGACGTTTCTATAGCCAGCTACAACTACAATATTGCTTGTTCTTATTCCAAGCTCCACCGGGTAGCATCTGTCTCTCTCTCTCTCTGCATAACCAATATGGAAGTCTACGACTAATGTTTCTTTGGCAGAGACAAGCCGGCCCCTCCTATACGGCGATACCGGAAGATGCCTTACAAGCAGGCTTCGAAGACTTCAAAGTAATTTTAACACAACTCTAATTCGAAGCTATATGTGCAAGCAAGAAACGAATACCAATTGGGTACCAGTGTTACTGGTTGATCCGTTACAAGTTTAACATGTTTTTCATCAGAGAATTCGCGATGATCTTGATTTAGCTTACTTGAGAGATTTAGCAATGATCTGGATTTTTCTTCAGAGAATTACTTTGAGAGGCATACACGAGACGATTGCAAGAGGAACAGACCTAGCATGAGAGGAACGGGATAGAAGCAGGAGGATAGTTTCAAAGACCCTACTGTGGTAATCTCCCCTCTTTTGTTTAGTGTAGCACTACATGCTGCAGATGTAATTTCTCTACCTGTACATACATACCCCTTATTTTTTTACCCCATCTTAATGAAATGGTGGCAGCTTCTCCTGCCCAGTTCAACAAAAAGGAAAAAAAGATCAATTCGAAGCTCTTTGAAGACGTACACAAATCCTTCAAGATCGAGAATGCCAGGCCATCAAATCATTAGGGTTCAAGAACGGAGTATGCGGTGACACCACACAAAATAAAATTTTCTGATTTAGTCCAACGATAACAATCCTCCGTGATATGAAAATATAACTATCTAAGAGTTTTTATTTTATTTTATTGGTCAATCTTGAAGACACATCAGTTTATCCATACAGCTTCAATGCAATTAGTATCATATAACAACACTTTAAAATTCTTAAATGAAAAATAATAACTATCTAGTTGCTTCATATTTTCAATGATATCATACAGTGTTAACTGCCAATGAGATTTTGGGTGCATACATAAACTATAAAGGAGTATGGAAAAGCAGATGCATTATTAAAGAGGGAGTTTTAAATTTGAGCCCCGCTTCATAGACAATGCTAGATATAAGCGAATCAAATATATATAGAAAATTATTTAGGATCTCTTTGCATTTTGCTCACAATCTACAACATTTTTTTGGAACAAAATTTTTATTAGTCCTTGTATTTTGTTTCAAATCTACGTTAGTCTCTTTCATAGGTTTTTTCTGATAGTAATATTAAAAGCATGTGTTACTCACATATGAGGTCCACGTGTCAATATCATCAGTTTTTCTTTTTCTTCTTCCTTCTTCTCTCTCTTTCCCATCTCCCTATGATGAGCTCAAGGTGCTACATGTCAATGAGGATTTCGAGAAATTCGTGAGCACCATATAAAACAAGAATAATATAAAGAACAAGAAAATTATTAGGTAGCAATGCATGTGCAAATTATAGATTTGATTTCTTTTTTTTTTAGTATTTTGGTAAATTGGTTGTTTTCATGTACAAAAATGGCATTGATTTTGCAAATCCTCAACAAGTCGGCAGCGGCACCATGTGCACTTCCTAAGGTCATTGGCGAGACAGATGAAATATAGAGGGAGGAAAAAAAGAAGAACAAAAGAAAAAATATGTCACTAATATATGGATCTCACAAGTCAGTGACACATTGTTTACACTATTAACGGAAGGGACTAACATAGATTTGAAGCAAAATGTAAAAGACTAATTTTCCAAAAAATTCTTCTAGAACGATGTTGTGGATAGGGCTGGACAAAAAGATCGAAGCTCGCGAGCTATTCGAGATCGGATCGAAAATCAGCTCGGTTCGAGATCGGCTCGAGCCCTTAATGAGCCGAGCTCGAGCCCAAGATGAAGCTCGAGAGAGAAATCGAGCCGAGCCCGAGCCTTCCCGAGCTCGCTCGAGCTCGGCTCGTTAAAACCCCAATTACATCATTATTCCTCGTTCCCTGACCTAGCAATCAAAATACTCCTAAGTCTCCGATCCTCAAAACGCTCTTCGGCAGCCCGTGCGTGGAGGAGAGCGGCGGCGGCGGCCGCGCGTAGAGGAGAGCGGCGGCGGCGGCCGCGCGTGGAGGAGAGGAGCGGCGGCGCCCGCGAGTGGAGGAGAGGAGCGGCGGCAACGCAGGTGCGTGGAGAGCGACGGCGGCGCCCGCGCGTGGAGGAGAGCGGTGACGGCAGCCCGCGTGTGGAGAGGAGCGGCGGCTGCGCCGGTGTTTAGAGAGCGACGACGGCGCCCGCGCGTGGAGGAGAGCGGCAGCGGCGGCCCGCGCGTGGAGGAGAGGTTGTCGAGCCGAACTCGAGCTCCGTCGAGCTTTCTTCGAGTCGAGCCCGAGCTTGGTTTGAAGCTCGTTAAGACTTCGAGCCGAGCCCAGTGCACTATCGAGCTCGAGCCGAGCCTGCCTGGGCTCGCTCGAGCTCGGCTCGTTTCCAGGCCTAGTTGTGGATTATGAGCAAAATATAAGAGGGTCATAGGTAATTCTTCATATTTATTAATCGACAACCTATAAGATGTGTACAATCTAATTGTTCATATTGGCTATATCTAAATTTTCTATTCTCATAAGATACTTCGATTTGTTTATTCTAACGGATTACAATGTTGGCATAACTAATCCAAAACTAACCAAGAAAACATATTAATAGCTATCTTGTGCAGCAAAAAAAATCTCACAAATATTTTGATAAATACAACAATGTCAAAAGTGTTTCTTGTGGTATCCGGAACATCAAACATACCTATATTTTTTTTTTCTAGAATCATGTGAAAAATAAACTAACTCCCTCTAATTAACTCTCTATAAAATCATGCAAGTACAACAAACAAAATATATGTGGTGTGATCTGCTATATTGTGTATTAACTGAAGGTACGTATAAGTCATGCAATTGACAGTCAACATTCCAAACCAATCACCATTAAAAATAGAAAAACAAATTTTTTTAGATGATCTTTTAATTTAGAGTGTTCAATCTATCAGCCATCCTATGCTGCCCACCCACATCTGCTTAATAGCTTATTTGGCTTTTTTTTTTTTTTTTTGGAAGTGTGAAGTTTAGGAGGTCACAAGACAATGAGTGATCCCCAGGAGTTAGACATACATTGTGATTATTTTTTCAATGCAAAATTTTCTTTTGCACAAACTGAAGTGTTAATTAGGACTATGCTTTTAATAAAACTGGGGCATTTGTAAAAGTACTAATTTCTACCTTTTTTTAGCTAGTAGTTGGGCTATTTCGGGTTGCAGCTGGCGGAGAATTCACATTTCAACAATTCACAACATTGATTAAAGTGTACTTATCTTTTCTTTTTGGGATAAGTCCGACCTGAGTCCATTTTTGGTCATGTATTTTGAAATTGTCTAAAATCATCTTTTTACTATCAAAATTGTACACCTTTCATCTATTATCTTGTTTTTGTGAGTGGTATTACATACTTGTAACTTTTTTGATTTTCCAAAATAACGCATATGGCAAGAATAGACGATATAACAGAAAGGAGAAATCGCCCTCTCCAAAATATCTCTAACATGCACAATCACTAGCTATTTAGTATGTACTAGTGAGCGGGTGCTTGTTCATCGCACATTCATAACATATAACATCACAACATAAAAGATAAATCCAATCAAAAACTGTAAAAATATAATATTCTCATTTCTTTGTATTTATGTTGAATTAAAACAGGGACGTGTAAAAATAAATCACTAAAACTTAACACAAATTTAAATTGAAACAAAAGCTAGACAATTATGTGGTCTCCATCCTCTTCATATCTTAGTGCTATCTGTTGGATCTAGGTCTGATTTAGCACAATTTAGACTGTAGGGTACCACCGATTTGGCCCCACAGGGTTTTTTTTTTTAAATGGTAGAGGTGGGGAGTTGAACTCAAAACCTCTAACTTTTTACCAAGTAACTTTACCACTACACTAGAGGCCCACTTTTTGAATTGATTATTGATAAACCCTGAAATGGATGTTCTCTTAGTTGTGGGTTTAATATTGATGCATATGTAGAGGGGGAGCTCGGTGGTTGCATCAATCTTGTGCTAAGTGTAAATCGAAATGTCATGTGTTGAATCCGGAAGTTTGATTATTCCTTGTTGTGAATCTAATATCGATGCATATGTTGAGGGGGAGCTCATCATATTAGTCATCTGTGCTGATTGCCATTATGACATAAGTAGTATAGATCGTGTGCGTATGTCTTTATCATATACGAATCTATATGATTGTATTTCATCTCATACTCATCTATTGATTGTTGAATATGATTTTGTCATTTCACCGGACAGAGAAACTTTTGAGCTAACTCCTGTGTGGAGTAATTTCTCTAGTGGTGATTAATGACGACATATATATGAGACTAATGTTGTGCGTTGAGTGTATGTGTTGTAGTCGCGAGATGAAAGCAAGCAAGAGCGTGAAGTGGATGATGCCGACATGAGCATCTCGAGCGAGGTTGAGCTTTGCGAGGACAAGCATTGAGCGGCCGAGTTTCATGAGGTCGAACTTCACCGAAGGTAAAATCCAAGATTAAGGATTGTTTTCTTAGGATTTTTCTGGTCTCGATGTTTTGGAGATAAACCGGGTTGATAGGATTTTTTTTGCTAGTTTGATCGTACTATTAAGAGGGATCAGAAACTAGTAGCTTGAATCTATCTAGTGTGGAAACTCAAATGCATTCATATCATCTTGCACTAGTTCGCCTCTTGCATTGCTAGAAAGTCTAAGTGTAGTTTGTGTTGCATTAGAGAAAATGTTTTGAAAACTGCACTTAGTCGTGGTTGTCAGCTTTTTCAATTGGTTTTTATTCTAGAGCTGGTCGTGGTTGTAGGAGTTCAAGCTGGTTGTACCAACCTTCGGCTCGCTTGCGTACACTCGACCAAATCTACTCGACCACCTGTTTTCGATCGGATATTCGACCTGTGGTTTTAGTTCGTAAATCATATTGGTCGTGGTCGTCGTTGAGTGTCAGTTGAGATATCCGCGAAAAAACAGCAAATCCGTATGTGCAAATACCCTAAATTGCATTAGAGATGACTTTTGTGTTGGATATTTTGGCAATAGGAAGGTTTTTGAATTTTCTAGAAATATTCAGGCCTTTCTAGTTCTTACTTCTGTTGACAAAATGGTATCCCTTTGAGTTATCTTTCCAACAAGCCAAAAATCACCTCAATCGGATCTATATATCAAAAGTTATGCTTATTTTACTGTCAATGTGTGAAAATGATCTAGGATATCGACTAGAGGGGGGGTGAATAGGCGATTTTGACAACTTAACACCTAATCAAGCAATTAACAACAATTGAGAGCAAATAGCTAAAACAAGATGAACAACAATCAATTTAACACAAGGATATATCCCGTTGTCTCGGTGATTTGCCGATACCCCTAATCCACGTTGAGGCAAACTCAAATCACTAATCACTCCTCTATCTAGTCGGCTTCCTCTCAAGAAGTGACTTAGATCTCGAGCCGAATTAGTGTGATGAGTTATCCAAACCTCGATTTCACTATTGATGCGCTTTGCCGCTCCGGCAAGGCGTGCTCGACCCTTTCACAAGGTGTTTTGAGGCTTCTTCACAATCTTCCTTGAAGAGCTCTCCAAAACCTTCCTCCTTGCCGTCTAGGAGCCGGCAAGCTCTAAGAGTAACAAGCCGGTGATAATTACTTAACACTCTTCTAGTGCCACAAGGTTGATTTAGTGATCTAAATGCAATGCACTAGAAGACCTCAAATGTACACTCTCTCAAATTCAAGAAATTGAACACTAGGGTGTATGAAACTTGTTTTAGCTCTCAAAAATGATGGCAATGTTCACAAATAAGCCAAAGGTCCTAAACAGGACCATGCATGGGAGTATATATATCCCCCACAATAAATATAGCCGTTGGGAGAAAAAGATCACTTGGCGGTCAGACCGCAGGTATAAACCCGATCAGACCGCGGCAATTGCAACGGCATTAAACAGGTGCAATAAATGCTCACCTGCCCTTGTCGGGCACTCTCACGGTCAGACCGTGAAACCTTCCAGAGACGACATGGTTTCTGGACACGATTTACGGTCAGGCCGAGAACTTCGGACAGACCAGCCACACGGTCAGACCGTAGTACAAAAACTCGGTCAGACCGTTTTAGCGGTCAAATCGGACCAACAATCGGTCAGACCATCTTAGCACATCAAGTTCCAAAAAAAATGAGATCATGAAGTTCCAGGAGTCTGACTTAGAGTTTAACCACGGGCAGACCGACTTCTTTAAGAAAGAAAACACACTTTAACATAACTGTCGGTCAGTCTGAAACAACATTCGGTCGAGACCGTTTATGCGGTCATACCGGCTAACAATCGGTCAGACCGACTGAGACTGAGTTTGGCTGAATTGGAAGAAAAATGCATTTTCAAAGGATATGACCTTATAGTATGCAATGCAAGTTGTTTTTATGACTTGTGGCACATAGATGAACTATTTAGTGATACACTACATGCTCCTCTTAATAGTACGGCGACTATTCTATAATCCGGTCAAAATCCTTCTCTAATCACCTTAGACCTGTAAAAGAAAAAAGGACCGTATTCCGTACCTTTGCCTTTTTGCTCAATGTCCTTTCTTCATCATGTAACTCTTTCTTTGCCTTTCATTTTCCTGTCTTTTGAGTTTGTTCTTGACACAACTTAACAGGTAACGTTAGTTTAACATTTGTAATTGTCATTAATTACCAAAACACTCTTTAGGAGCCTAGAAACTACAATGTGCATTGGTCCGGCCTGTACAAATTTTTTCAGCCTTGTGCAAAATGAAACCAGAGACATTTGCATCCGTCCGGGGGCTTTTGTCCGGACGGGCTGGACTTTGTCCTATATGGTCGGACATTGTTCGGCTTGTACAAATTGTTTGAGCTAAGAATGAAACAGAGACAGATATATATGTTTGGGGGCTTTTGTCCGGGACGGGCCAGACTTTGTCCAGCCTTCATGAAAAACCCCCCAACTGTAAATTTACAATGATCGAAATTTGTTGTACTGACCGGACAATATTCGGCATGGCCGAACAATATCCGTCCTGTACAAGATTTTGCCTGTTCGTGGCAAACGGTTAGTTTTTTTTAAGGGCTATATATATCTTGTATTTGCCTTCATTTGGGGTGGCTCAAGAAGTTGATATTTCTGTTGAAAAGCTAGCCAAGACATTGCATATGAGATTTTATATCTAGAGGCTAAAATTTGAGCCAAAATCCTTAGTGGATTTGAGAGAGAGCATTTGAGAGAGATTGTGAGTGTTGAGTGCACTGCATCTCCATTTGCAAGCTAGTGCTAGAGTGTTGAGCATCTCATTTGCATCATTGAGCTTCTAGCACGTGATTCGTTCAAGCAAAAGCGCATCCAACTTGTTACTATTGGTGATTGCCTTCGCCTAGACGGTGTCGGAGGAGAGTCGTGATCTCTCCATTGAAGTTTGTTGGAGAGGGCGGCAAAAGCTTGTGAAGAGTTTGGTGTTCGCCTATACGGTGTGGAGAAGGAGGAACCCTAGTAAAATATCTTTCGTGGATATAGAAGCGAAGTTCATGTGATGTGCTTCAACGAGGAGTAGGGGAGACCGGGCGAGTCTCCGAGACCTCAGTAAAAATCATTGTGTCAATTGTCTCTATTTTATATATTTTGTATTCATCTTGGCACAATTGCTAAATTTACCATTGTTGCATTGGTTTCATAATTACCTTGAAAAATTGTTTACATTACGCTAGTTGCAAGTTGAATTGTATTTTTATATTGATTGATTGCAACTAGTTGTTAGATTGTTGATAAGCCTTATTGCAATATCTAGGTTTCATAATCATCTTGTTAAAATTGTTTAGTGGGAAATAAATTTTAAAAATCTCCTATTCACCCCCCTCTAGTCGGCATCCTTGATCCTACACTATCAACTCTTTGATGCAATCCCTCCAATTTCCTACATTTACCACAAAAGAACATTATATAATTTAAAAGAACATTATATAATTTAAAACATGATCAAAGAAAAATATTACTGAGTTTCTTATATGCAAAATTTAATAAAGTTATAAATTATATACCTAGAATGCTCTTAGAAGCTTAAGATAAATAATGTTTTTTTGTGAGGTCACTACTTGAATTTGTATCTTTTTGTGGTTTAACAAACATCTTTACCGTAATTCATATGTATTGGAAGATAGAATATGGACAAGTTTTCTTAAAGTGTCTTTGTCCAATCCTCCATGAAATGATGTATTTGTCTTTGGGCCTTAAAGGTGTACACCCCAGATCGCATATTGCATAATCCTTGATCCAAAGTTATACCGAGTGACGTAAAGGCGATATTAGAGTTGAAAAAATGAAAATTGTCCCTAAAAAAGATAGCATCCGGTTCATGTGATGTGTAAAGACAATGTAGTTTAGGTGGTAACGAGAGGCTTGATAACTTAACATTCCCATTCATACAATAGAATACTGGTATTTCAAAATGGAATCTCTTTGCGTTGTAGTGAATGCAGTTTGGATGCAACTTTAGGACATGGTGCTCCTTAGCCAAGTTTTGGTATATTTGATCATGTTCATCATGGGCATGTTCCGAGGATGATCCGTTACTTTGAGCATGAATGTCTGCATGTGTTGGATGTATTAGATTGTGTGAATCATGTAACAATGGCTATTTGTAGGAGGATATGGATAATATTATTACCATGATGTTGAGATGAGGATCCAAATTCTGTTATGACACATATTTATTTTGCCGACATATAGATCTTGATAGGACTCTTCATTTTATACTGTACATGGGATGGTGTTAACATTTACTGAAATTGATTTTGCAAGCAAATGTAATGATAACTTTAAACAATTACACATACGAAAATGAAGGACAATACCTTCTACAATGAAAGTTGAATTGTTTGGTTGGACACTTCCAATATACTGAAGGGAAGATATAATTTTTGGAATGGTCGCATCGTTATTGGAATCAACCCACCCACCGTCTTTTTTTTTAGAATACTTGCACATTTGGCAAAGCTGATTTTCTCTAGATCGAGCACACTTAGTTTCATAAATTTCTGTTTCACACATCCTCTTGCATTACAATTGTGTGTCTACAACAATAAATGGAATATGAATAAATCTTTTTATCATGTGGATATACCATATGAAATCACTTTTTCACTAAGTAGTATAGTCATAATTCATACATATATATACCTTGTACGAATAATGGCACAGAGCAGAAAGATTCATTCAAAATCGGTGATATTGATTGTTGAGAGCTGGATGTTGTTGCGCTGTTTAAACTAACACCAGTATACCCATGTTCTAAGTACCTTCTTATGCTATCTTGCATTTGATGTTGTTGGTTTCTATCTTGTGGATGCATCCAAGGTGATCTTGGAAATAAATTGAGATCTATGTTTATAAATGACATATAAAATATAAAATGTACATATAATTAGATAAAATCTCTGTATAAAACAAGTTAAACTAAAATGAGAAAATGTGACAAATTTAATTTACTTAATTAAGAAAATATGACAACGAAAATTAAAAAAATATAACAACTTAAAAAAAAAACAACTAATAAAAGCAGCAGATCTAGATCCGCGCCAAAGCCCACCGTAGAGGCTGCCTGTTCAAACGCTCCCTCCCCACGTCTCCTCCCCGCGGTACAAATACTGTGAGAAGCGCTTCTCCCAGAAGCAGAGGCAGAAGAAGAAGCGGATTGGGGATGGCGGAGGCCAAGAAGAATGCCGGGGTCATCGCGCTATTCGACGTCGACGGCACCCTCACCGCACCCCGCAAGGTGCGGCCTTTCCCCTGATTTAGATCTGTTTCTTTGTTTAATCTTTTTGGAGTTCGCGTTTGATGAATTTTTCTACTTTGGTTATGGATAGGTGGCGACGCCGGAGATGCTAGAGTTCATGAAGCAGCTGCGCGAGGTGAGATCTGCTCTTAAAAAACATAAAATTTTGTTTTTGATTTTTGGGTTTATTTTCTTTCTGGGAGCAGCATGTGACTGTGGGCGTGGTCGGGGGATCCGATCTGGTGAAGATTTCGGAGCAGCTCGGCAAATCAGGTTGTGAATCCATGCTCAAAGTTACACACGAGATGATTTATCTTCTTAGTTTTGATCCAACATGCTATTGCTTATGCTTTCTGTATTTGACATGCCGGCTTGATCTTTGTTTTACAGTTATTAATGATTATGATTACGTCTTCTCCGAGAATGGCCTAGTTGCACACAAGAACGGCGAGCTTGTTGGTACTCAAGTATGTTTTTGACGCCTTCATGTAGACCTCATTAACATTCATGCAAGGTTTAGTGTCTGAAATTTCATTTGGGGATCATTAATTATCTATACAAACTTTTAGTAAACACTAAAGACTCTGTTCACACAGAAACAAAGTAACTGTTAGTCATTTGCTGATCCTGGTAGGGTATTAGAACAATAACTTTGGTGGGCTCCTTGTAATTATATGTGGTAGAACCTAATGTTTTGCACTCTGCAGAGTTTGAAATCGTATCTCAGAGAAGCTAGAATAAAGGTGAGGGCATGAGTAATTCTACAAATTTTTATCTCCATCTTCGCTGAAATTTTTTTAAACTTCCTAAAATGGATTTGTTTTGCAGGAAATTATTAACTTCATTCTTCATTACATTGCTGACTTAAATATCCCAATTAAAAGGTCAGTGAAGAAACCTGT
Organism: Pharus latifolius; assembly: GCA_019359835.1. Classification (NCBI taxonomy): domain Eukaryota; kingdom Viridiplantae; phylum Streptophyta; class Magnoliopsida; order Poales; family Poaceae; genus Pharus; species Pharus latifolius. The sequence goes on along the minus strand of CM033323.1, from coordinate 4,622,762 downwards.
ACAAGAATTTCAATTGGCGTTGGCTTTTTACTGATTCAGTAACCATTTGCTCAGGGGTACGTTTATAGAGTTCCGAAGTGGAATGATTAATGTATCACCCATAGGGAGAAACTGCAGTCAAGAAGAGCGTGACGAGTTTGAAAAGTATGATAAGGTACGGATCATCTGAAAAAGGACAGTAATAATAACTAAGCAAAGGAAAAAAAATTCATGCCATGAAACCGAAACTGCTGGTATTTTCCAGGTACATAATATACGGTCTAAAATGGTATCAGTACTTCGTGAAAGGTTTGGACTCTTGAACCTGACATTCTCTATTGGAGGGCAGATAAGTTTTGATGTAAGTCTCTTTCAGACTCATGCTTGTTTGCATGGAAATAACTGAAATCATGGCATTTATAACTGAGCTTCCAAATTTTAGGTATTCCCACAAGGCTGGGACAAAACTTACTGCTTGAGATATCTCGAGGAATTTCAAGAAATCCATTTCTTTGGGGACAAAACCTACAAGGTGATTATATGCCTTATTTGTTTAGTGTTTCTTATTTTCATTAAACGATATCCTTTTCTTTGAGTGGAGTTTATGCAGTGGAATTCAAAATAGCACTTTCAGCTTGCTTTTGTTTAATGCAGTACTCTTTTCCCAGCTATTGTTTCTGCCATGTTGCAGTTGTTCAGTTTAAATTACAACACATGATTTTCAATTTTTTATGTCATTATCTTATTTTCTGGCTACCAACTTAATCAGAGCCCTCCAATTTTCAGTAATTCATCTGACTAGTGCTTCTTTTCAATTCTATAGGGTGGCAATGATTATGAGATATTTGAATCTGACAGAACAGTTGGCCACACAGGTATGTTAGTTTCATGGAAAAGCTAGTATTCTCACGCCCATGAATCAATATTCTAAAAAAAAAAAAGCTCTATATCTCTGTGCATATGTTTTTTTTGGTGTCTACAATGTATTCAATGGGATTAAGCTTAGAGCTTCCTTGCACATAATGAGTTAAGTGATAGCCTAAGGGGAAATTTCTCAAATAGCTCAGTAGCTCATTAATAAACATGAATAGGGAACATCACCAGATACAGAACTCAATTGAACAATCTATTCCTCTTCCATGTGTACAACTCATGATTTCTGCACAGTGAACTGTAGGAATATTATCAATGGAGCTGTATTATTAGTACATAAATTTTACCTTTTTCTTTGTCATTGTGGCTGTATCGTATTCTACTAGTTTCTTGTTTGGAATAGTTTGGTTAAATCACCTTCTGCAGCTGGAATTAGCTGAGTTGAGCTCTCTATACAAGTAAATATGTGCCACGAGTCATGACAATTGATCACTGTGGGGTATGCTCATCATGGGAGCATGGTTCAAGCCTCAAGGCTATCACAAACATCACCTCTTGAATCTGGAGTTAAAAGGAAAACATTTATAATAAGATCCCAACATGATTGAGTTATGGGTCATCTTGCTGAATTAGCTCTTACATGCATGACCAACAAGTGCATGGTCAGTCAGTTTAAAGCTGATATTAGGCTTAAGTTTTTACTCAGTTTCATGCGTGTCTGCTTTCGTTGCCTTGCTGATTCAATCACCCACTCTTGCAGTTACCAGTCCGGACGATACAATGCAGCAGTGTAGATCTATCTTCATGTCAAAGTGATCTCCAGATTGTTGCGACATTCATCTATTTATTTACTTCATATCCCTTAGATGCATTCATGCATCCTAGTCTAAATCTAAAGTAATTTATAATAGCTGGTTCCTCAAATGAATTTACCTACTAGTTGTTTATCACCATTGCTGATTCGAACGGATTGGACTGCTTTGTATTCAAAACTTCAAATTATTGTCTACACTCAACACAAAATAAAATGAGCTTCGCATAGTTTACTGTGTCTTCAACAAAAATGAGAGTCGTATGTCCTGTTCATGGTGACTACGTTGGATTTCCACCTTGATAATTTGTGTTAGATGTTAGGGATCTAGGAGATCTCAGCAACGGTAATGCGAGGTACTGATGTAAAGAGATAATCATGTGTATGATGCTGCATTAACGTTATTGGCTAATTTGTGCTAAATTCATAAGATATGTATGCTCAAAGCGCTGGTGAAACAGGTATGTTTTCCTGGGAATTGGAAAGAAGCAACTACATTAAATTTGGATGGATGCATATGATCTGAATGCTTTTCGGTTGGTTCGAATGCCTTCCTGATCTGAAATAAACTACATGTAAATTAACAAGCTCCATATTCGGGAAGATGATACATAGTGTAATTGACTTGGAACTCAGGAATCCTATTGAACTCAAGTTGGATGGCATTTTTAGTAGCTCAGATTACACGTTTGTATAATGAACAGCACCTTTTTGTAAAAGCTATGCAAAACAAGTCAATCCACGTGTTAAAGGCGCTTGCGATCTTTTCAATTGAGACGAATGGAGATGGAAGCAGGAAGCAAAAACTGTCATGAAGAAAAATAATGGTTAAACCACTTTATTGATGAATTAGTTCTCTGTGAGAGTATCGAATACGCAAAGGTCATTTATGTAGAACCAGCAAATTTCAACAAGCGCACATACATGCATCCTTGTACAAACTGGAGGGGAAACTTAACCGGGACACAGCATAACGAAGATTTCACATGATAAGAAGTCAACAACCAGTTTTCCTAAATAAATAAATAAAAAAGAAAAATTGTCTAGTGGACACTTTAAAGATTGTCAATTAGAGAAATAATATTCCAAAAATACTCCAAAGTCATGTGACATTGCAAAACAAATTATATTAACTCTAGGACATTGTTGTTAAGTCTGAATAAACAAATTATATTAACTCTAGAACATTGTTGTTAAATCTGAACAACTAGTTTACAGTTCACATTTATACTCTAGTTTTTTGGCCTTCCTCAACCCTCAGTGCCACCCTCATTGCAGCAAACTCATCACCACCCTCACCGCAACTCTCTGAGATCTTCTAGTATCTTCAATATCTTCTACTCGGAGTATACCCAGATTCCAACCAATCTCACCACGAGGAAATATCAATGAGTATGTAAGTGGATCACAGCATCCATAATATGAGTTGATGTGATAGGTGTTGTCAAACTTGTCATGAATAATTATACTTCCTTCAAAAATATTATTCATGTTGCTTCCTTCAACCCACATTGCAGCAACTTGAGATGCAGTGAGAGTATTATAGACTCTTTGTTCTAAGTTAATATCTCCATTAAACTCTATATTATACCGGTCAAGATTATCAACAGCACTAAAACTCTAAAAAATATGAACATATGTATTGGTAGATAGAATATGAATAAGTTTTCTCAAAATATTTTTGTCCAATCCAAAAAAACGACGGACTCTATGTTCCAAATCAACATCATTATCATAAAAATATTGTTGCATAAATCTCGGACCATTTTCTGACAACACCAATTGATTCATCAAATGATATATTTGTCTTTGGGGCTTGAAGATATACACCCCAGACCGTATATTGCACAATTCTTGATCCAAAGTTACACCTACCGACATAAAGGCAATATTGGAGTTGAAATAACGAAAATTGTTCCTAAAAAAGATAGCATCTGGTTCATGTGATGTGTAAAGACAATACAGTTCAGGTGGTATATAATGTGTGTATTTGGAATTTAAATATTAGATTCAACAAGTTGAGTACAATACGAGTTGTACATAATGTGTGTGTATATATCTACACACAATATGCTAAACATGATTATGGCATCAAAGTGGGATCCACGCGCTCTTCGAGGCGAGGATGTGCAGCATATGATATCTCTCTTAATTTGTTTTTATCATGGTATAGAGAGAACTACATACATGCATTTTTTTTAATTTATATCTTTTTTTTTTGGTTTTACAGTTTACTACTATCAATTTCTTTATCATGACAGAAACACTTGCAACAATCCTCGACGCAAGCATATAAATTTATCATATCTCTCTTAAGTTATTTTGTCATGGTATAAAGAGAATTGCACACATGCTTTTTTTTTTGTTATTTTAATTTATGGTTTTTTTTTGTTTTACAGCTTACTACAACAAATTGTTGTTCATGGTAAAATCACTTGCAATTTCTCAATTACTTTTGCTTTTCTAATTTTTATCTTAGAAAAATAAAATCACTTCCAAACCTGTTATTTGCCTATAAGTTATAATAGATATATGGAGTATATAATTATAAACCCTTAAAATAATTTTAAAGTTTGAAATTATGATTTTTCAAAATTTATATATCTATCTATCTATATTTTACTAATTTCAGAGTACATACAAGTTTTCACATTTACCAAAAATCAAGAAATTTCTATCTTAATTGAGAAAAATGGTATAGTCATCTATTTGATGGTCCCGAATTGTAACGACGTAGATTTGTATCAGAAATCCTTAACTAATACAACTTTAACATAAAATATTAAAAATTTGAAATTAAAATTATTAAATTTCTAAAATCTTAACTGATACGAACTCTATATTCTTGACTAATACAACTCTAACACAAAATATTAAAAATTTGAAATTAAAATTATTAAAATTTTGAAACCTTAATTGATACGAACTCTAAAACTAAATATTAAGAAAAATTAAATATTTAGAATTAAAAATTTTAAATTTATTTATGAAACAAATTCTTAACTAATACACTCTATGACAAAATATTAAAATTATTAAATTTCTAAAATCTTAACTAAGAACTCTAAGACTAAATATAATGAAAGTAAAAAATATGGAATTAAAAATATTAATTTTCTGAAATCTTAACTAATAGAAACTCTAAAATTAATATTAAGAAAAATTAAAAATTTGGAATTAAAATTATAATTTTTTGAAACTTTAACTAATATAAACTCTAAGACTAAATATTAAATTATATATATATATATATATATATGTATATATATATATATGTATATATATATATATATATATATATATGTATATATATATATATATGTGTATATATATATATGTATATATATATATAATCTCAAATTCTATAAGAGTGTTAATGTTAAACGAAAATTTGAAAAATTAATTTTCTCACAATTATTTGTTTACATTAATAGATTCAATTTAATACTTTTCATAATAACTCTACTCGTAGTGTGTAGAACTATGTGCCTTTCACACGAATATGTTCAAACAATTGAGAAATGACTTAGATTTATTTCAATTTTTGCTTTATGTTTCCTCTCTTTATTTTTAAAATCTTTATATACGTGTATACACACGACCAATTTAAGTTATAAAAATAAATAGTTCAAACTACTAGTCCGTGCAAATGTACAAGTTGACAACTAGTTATATAATAAATTTTAATGATATTGGAAGTACCACATTAATTCTTGTCTCATATAAAAATACTCAAAATTCCCACATTAATCTTAAAAAACAAAAGTTTCTAGAAATTCTCACCTTAATCAGACAAAAGAAAAAACTATTTCATTCATTATATTAATAATGGTATAGATTCATCATCTGAAAAGTATAGATTCATCATCTGAAAAATCATATCCAAAATTAATTCTATCTCTATTATCAACACAAAGTTATGTGAAAAATCGTCTTGAAAACGAACTCTATCTCTATTATATTATTAAAAAAAGGACTTCTTTCTATAAAATACAGATAAATTTTAAATCATATAAAAATTAACCATGCACTTATGTGGGTTTTCTGCTAGTTTTACAAATTATAACTGTGTTATTGTTACGATACTAATAGGATACTGCAGTTTGTGATTTGCTTTAATTTCAAATTTTTAAGGCTTTCATGTTTGAAAATATCATAGCGATATTTCTTGTTCCAATTCTATGATAGATAATTAAGATTAGGGTAAAGTTCTATTTTGGTCTTTCAATTTTAGAATTAGATTCTTTTTTATCTAATTTTTCAAAAATTCTATTTTGCTCCCCTCAACTTTGAACTTTGCTTCAAAAAAGGCTCTCCATATCACCATTAAGTAAGTTTGACTCGATATGTTAGTGATACAATAATTTATCAATTTTTTTTAAAGTGCAGAACTAAAATAAGACATGAACTAAAGTTGAAGGATCAAAATAGGGTTTTTGAAGAGTTTAGGTCTTAAATAGGACTCGGAATGAGAGTTAGAAGACCAAAAATAGGATTTTTTTCTTGAGAGATTATTACTATTTTTTCAGTTGTTTATAATTTTGAAGTTTTAATGGCATCCGATCCCGGTGATGCATATTTTAGAGCTCTTACACTAGGCATGCACCAAATTTAATGTTAAAATTAATAAGTTTGTCTGAACAATGACTTTTTTATAAACTAGCCAGGGGCCCGCGCGGTGCTGCGGGTATTGAATAAGTTGTTTGATCATTGGGGTTGTCAGGTTGATCTGGGTGAGGTCAGCGTATGGTGAGAAGAGCAGTTTTGGTTAGGTTGGAGCTGACTGGTATCTATTTTTTGCGGATACTGAATAAGTAGTTCGATCATTGAGGTTATCAGGTTGATGTGGGTGAGGTCACTGTGTGGTGAGAAGATCAGTCTTGGTCACGTTGAAGCTGAGTGGTATTTTTGGTTTTTTTTTATAAAATTATTTGTGTTGATTGATTATAATGTAGGTCAAATTTTGTGGTGTATTTTTTCAGATTTGGTGCTGTTTTATATTTTTTTGTATATGGTAGATGGTTGGTCGTATCTGTGTTTTTTTTTTTGATGTGAAAGGCATCTTGTTTTGTTAATTTAATGAAATGGTTTGGTGTAAGGTAGTGTAGTTATTGAGGGTTATAGTTGGTTAGTGGAGTCTGAGGGCATCTAATTTGGGGCGACAGTCGAATGGTGTTGGTTGTGGGAAGGAAAATTGGATGACGTGATCGGTCAGTGAAGAGTTGCGGAGAAGTGGTTTTGAGGGAAGGTGATGCAGGTAGATATTTGTGTTTATGGTTGTTCGAAGTAAAATCGGATGTATCTTTAGAAAATTTGGTCGTGGTTGGTTAGTTGAGATAGTGTAGCCTTTGTTAATAATTGGTTAAATTGATTGTGGTGGAATGGTGTTGATTGTGATGGAAGAAGTTTTGGTATTTTGATGTAAAATGTTCTGTCAAATAATTTGCAAGTATGAATCGATAGGATTTTTAATTAAATTTAGGGTTTTGTTTCATGAATATGTACAGGGAAAACTATATACATCCGGTCGAATGAGAAGAGCTGGTCGAAAACTATGTAACCGAAAAACGCTGACTGCGGTCAAATGAGAAAAGCTGATCTTCGCAATCTTTAAATGTAGTTAAATTGTGGTAAAATGAACTCGAAATTGGTTCAAAGTTGGTATGCTTGATCGTTGAAAGACATACAATATAATTCGGAAATAATTTTGTATAAATGATGAAATAATAGGATCGTCAGAATTGACCAGTATTTGCAAGCATGAAATAATAGGATCGTCAGAATTGTATTGTATGTCTTTCGGGGATGAAGCATACGAAATTTGAGGCAATTTGGAGTTCATTTGACCAGTATTTGACCACATTTAAAAATTACACAGAGAAAACTATATACACCTGGACGAATGAGAAGAGCTGGTCGTGGTCGAATTAGTAAAGCTGGTGTGTGCAATTTTTAAAAGTGGTCAAATCGTGGCCAAATGAACTCCAAATTGCCTCAAATTTGGTATGCCTGATCCCCGAAAGAGATACAATACAATTGCGAAATGATTTTCGACAAATGATGAAAATTGTCACATAAAATGTCGCTGCAAAAAATTTCTAAGCACGGAATAATAGGATTCTCATCATTTTTTTTAAATTATTCAACGATTGTGTTTTATAAATCATTTCAGAATTGTATTGTATGGGTTTCGGGGATCAGGCATACGAAATGTGAGCGAATTTGGAGTTCATTTGACCACTATTTGACCATATTTAAAAATTACACAGAGAAAACTATATACATCCGGTCGAATTAGAAGAGCTGGTCGAAAAGTATGTAACCAGAAAACGCTGACTGTGGTGAAATGAGAAAATCTGATCTTCGCAATCTTTAAATGTAGTTAAATTGTGGTAAAATGAACTCGAAATTGGTTCAAAGTTGGTATGCTTGATCGTTGAAAGACATACAATACAATTCGGAAATAATTTTGTATAAATGATGAAAATTGTCACTTACAATGTCGTGTCAAACAATTTTCACACATGAAATAATAGGATTGTCATCATTTTCTTTAAATTATTCCACGATTGTGTTGTATGTGTTTCAAAGGTCAAGCATGTGAAATTTGAGGCAATTTGGAGTTCATTTGTCCACTATTTGACCACATTTAAAAAGTGCACACAGAAAACTATCTACATCTGGTCGAATGAGAGGAGCTGGTCGAAAGATAAATGCTGGTCGTGGTCGAATGAGAATGGCTCGTCTATGCAATTTTTAAATGTGGTCAAATAGTGTTCAAATCAACTCCAAATTGCCTCAAATTTGGTATGCCTGATCCCCGAAGGACATAGAATACAATTGTCAAACGATTTTCCACAGATGATGAAAATTGTCACATAAAATGTCATCTCAAAGAATTTGCAAGCATGAAATAATAGGATTCTGATCATTTTTTTAAAATTATTCCACGATTGTGTCTTATAAATCATTTCAGAATTGTATTGTATGTCTTTCGGGGATGAAGCATACGAAATTTGAGGCAATTTGGAGTTCATTTCACCAGTATTTGACCACATTTAAAAATTACACAGAGAAAACAACATGCACCTGGTCGAATGAGAAGAGCTGGTCGTGGTCAAATTAGTAAAGCTGGTCTGTGCATTTTTTAAATGTGGTCAAATAGTGGACAAATTAACTCCAAATTGCCTCAAATTTCGTATGCCTGATCCCCGAAAGACATACAATACAATTGCGAAATGATTTTCGACAAATAATGAAAATTGTCACCTAAAATGTCGCCGCAAAAAATTTCTAAGCACGGAATAATAGGATTCTCATCATTTTTTTAAAATTATTCCGCGATTGTGTCTTATAAATCATTTCAGAATTCTATTGTATGGCTTTCGGGGATCAGGCATACGAAATGTGAGAGAATTTGGAGTTCATTTGACCACTATTTGACCATATTTAAAAATTACACAGAGAAAACTATATACATCTAGTCGACTTAGAAGAGATGGACGAAAATTATGTAACCAGAAAACGCTGACTGTGGTCAAATGAGAAAAGCTAATCTTCGCAATCTTTAAATGTAGTTAAATTGTGGTAAAATGAACTCGAAATTGGTTCAAAGTTGGTATGCTTGATCGTTGAAAGACATACAATACAATTCGGAAATAATTTTGTATAAATGATGAAAATTGTCACTTACAATGTCGTGTCAAACAATTTCCAAACATGAAATAATAGGATTGTCATCATTTTCTTTAAATTATTCCACGATTGTGTTGTATGTGTTTCAGAGGTCAAGCATGTGAAATTTGAGGCAATTTGGAGTTCATTTGTCCACTATTTGACCACATTTACAAAGTGCACACAGAAAACTATCTACATCTGGTCGAATGAGAGGAGCTGGTCGAAAGATAAATGCTGGGCGTGGTCGAATGAGAAGGGCTGGTCTATGGAATTTTTAAATGTGGTCAAATAGTGGTCAAATCAGCTCCAAATTGCGTCAAATTTGGAATGCCTGATCCCCGAATGACATAGAATACAATTGTGAAACGATTTTCTACAAATGATGAAAATTGTTACATAAAATGTCATCTCAAAGAACCTGCAAGAATGAAATAATAGGATTCTCATCATTTTTTTAAAATTATTCCACGATTGTGTCATACAAATCATTTTAGAATTGTATTGTATGTCTTTCGGGGATGAAGCATACCAAATTTCAGGCAATTTGGAGTTCATTTGACCAGCATTTGACCACATTTAAAAATTACACAGAGAAAACTATATACATCTGGTCGAATTAGTAAAGCTGGTCTGTGCAATTTTTAAAAGTGGTCAAATAGTGCTCAAATGAAGTCCAAATTGCCTCAAATTTCGTATGCCTGATCCCCGAAAGACATACAATAGAATTGCAAAATGATTTTGCACAAATGATGAAAATTGTCACATAAAATGTCACCGCAAAAAATTTCTAAGCACGGACTAACAGGATTCTCATCATTTTTTTTAAATTATTCCACGATTGTGTCTTATAAATCATTTCAGAAGTGTATTGTATGGCTTTCGGGGATCAGGCATACGAAATGTGAGAGAATTTGGAGTTCATTTGACCACTATTTGACCATATTTAAAAGTTACACAGAGAAAACTATATACATCCGGTCGAATTAGAGGAGCTGGTCGGAAACTATGTAACCGGAAAAGGCTGACCGTGGTCAAATGAGAAAAGCTGATGTTCGCAATCTTTAAGTGTGGTTAAATTGTGGTCAAATGAACTTGAAATTGGTTCAAAGTTGGTATGCCTGATCGTTGAAAGACATACAATACAATTCGGAAATAATTTTTTATAAATGATGAAAATTGTCACTTACAATGTCGTGTCAAACAATTTCCAAACATGAAATAATAGGATTGTCATCATTTTCTTTAAATTATTCCACGATTGTGTTGTATGTGTTTCAGAGGTCAAGCATGTGAAATTTGAGGCAATTTGGAGTTCATTTGTCCACAATTTGACCACATTTACAAAGTGCACACAGAAAACTATCTACATCTGGTCGAATGGGAGGAGCTGGTCGAAAGATAAATGCTGGTCGTGGTCGAATAAGAAGGGCTGGTCCATGGAATTATTAAATGTGGTCAAATAGTGGTCAAATCAGCTCCAAATTGAATCAAATTTGGAATTCCTGATCCCCGAACGACATAGAATACAATTGTAAAACGATTTTCTACAAATAATGAAAATTGTCACATAAAATGTCATCTCAAAGAACATGTAGGCATGAAATAATAGGATTCTCATCATTTTTTTAAAATTATTCCACTATTGTGTCATACAAATCATTTCAGAATTGTATTGTATGTCTTTCGGGGATGAAGCATACCAAATTTCAGACAATTTGGAGTTCATTTGACCAGTATTTGACCACATTTAAGAATTACACAGGGAAAACTATATATATCTGGTCGAATGAGAAGAGCTGGTCGTGGTCGAATTAGTCAAGCTGGTCTGTGCAATTTTTAAAAGTGGTCAAACAGTGGTCAAGTGAAATCCAAATTGTCTCAAATTTCGTATGCCTGATCCCCGAAAGACATACAATACAATTGCAAAATGATTTTGCACAAATGATGAAAATTGTCACATAAAATGTCGCCGCAAAAAATTTGTAAGCACGGAATAATAGGATTCTCATCATTTTTTTTAAATTATTCCACGATTGTGTCTTATAAATCATTTCAGAATTGTATTGTATGGCTTTCGGGGATCAGGCATACGAAATGTGAGCGAATTTGGAGTTCATTTGACCACTATTTGACCATATTTAAAAATTACACAGAGAAAACTATATACATCCGGTCGAATGAGAAGAGCTGGTCGAAAACTATGTAACCGGAAAACGCTGACTGTGGTCAAATGACAAAAGCTGATCTTCGCAATCTTTAAGTGTAGCTAAATCGTGGTCAAATGAACTTGTAATTGGTTCAAAGTTGGTATGCTTGATCGTTGAAAGACAAACAATACAATTTGGAAATAATTTTTTATAAATGATGAAAATTGTCACTTACAATGTCGTGTCAAACAATTTCCAAACATGAAATAATAGGATTGTCATGATTTTCTTTAAATTATTCCACGATTGGGTTGTATGGGTTTCAGAGGTCAAGTATGTGAAATTTGAGGCAATTTGGAGTTCATTTGTCCACTCTTTGACCACATTTAAAAAGTGCACACAGAAAACTTTCTTCATCTGGTCGAATGAGAGGAGCTGGTCGAAAGGTAAATGCTGGTCGTGGTCGAATGAGAAGGGCTGGTCTATGGAATTTTTAAATGTGGTCAAATAGTTGTCAAATCAGCTCCAAATTGCCTCAAATTTGGTATGCCTGATCCCCGAAGGACATAGAATACAATTATGAAACGATTTTCTACAAATGATGAAAATTGTCACATAAAATGTCATCTCAAAAAATTTGCAAGGATGAAATAATAGGATTGTCATCATTTTTTTAAAATTATTCCACGATTGTGTGTTATAAATATTTCAGAATTGTACTCTATGTCTTTTGGGGATGAAGCATACGAAATTTTAGGTAATTTGGAGTTCATTTGACCAGTTTTTGACCACATTTAAAAATTACACAGAAAAAACTATATACACCTGGTCGAATGAGAAGAGCTGGTCGTGGTCGAAATAATAAAGCTGGTCTGTGCAATTTTTAAAAGTGGTCAAATCGTGGTCAAATGAACTTCAAATTGCCTAAAATTTGGTATGCCTGATCTCCGAAAGACATAAAATACAATTGCGAAATGATTTTCTACAAATGATGAAAATTGTCACATAAAATGTCGCTGCAAATAATTTCTAAGCACGGAATAATAGGATTCTCATCATTTTTTTAAATTATTCCACGATTGTGTTTTATAAATCTTTTCAGAATTGTATTGTATGGCTTTCGGGGAACAGGCATACGAAATTTGAGCGAATTTGGAGTTAATTTGACCACTTTTTGACCATATTTAAAAATTACATAGAGAAAACTACATACATCCGGTCGAATGAGAAGAGCTGGTCGAAAACTATGTAAGCGAAAAATGCTGACTGTGGTCAAATGACAAAAGCTGATCTTCGCAATCTTTAAATGTAGTTAAATTGTGGTAAAATGAACTCGAAATTGGTTCAAAGTTGGTATGCTTGATCGTTGAAAGACATACAATACAATTCGGAAATAATTTTGTATAAATGATGAAAATTGTCACTTACAATGTCGTGTCAAACAATTTCCAAACATGAAATAATAGGATTGTCATCATTTTCTTTAAATTATTCCACGATTGTGTTGTATGTGTTTCAGACGTCAAGCATGTGAAATTTGAGACAATTTGGCGTACATTTGACCACTATTTGACCACTTTTAAAAATTGCACAGAGAAAACTATCATCACCTGGTCGAATGCGAAGAGCTGGTCGAAAGAAAAAGGCTGGTCGTGGTCGAATGATAAAAGCTGGTCTGTGCAATTTTTAAATGTGGTCAAATAGTGGTCAAATGAACTCCAAATTTCCTCAAATTTCGTATGCCTGATCCCCGAAAGAGATACAATACAATTGTGAAATGAATTTCTACAAATGATGAAAATTGTCACATAAAATGTTGTCGCAAAGAATTTCGAAGTATGATGTGGTCTATTTGTTAAAATCTGTGGACAAGTTCTGTTGGCAGCATCTGGTTGAACAGATGCTTTGTTGAGGCGTGGTAACCTTATATATGAAAAGTGGTGGAATGCGATGTGCTTTAAGAGAATAATGGTGGAGTCTTCAGACGTTAATAAGGTAATGACGCGATGTAACTTTTTATTTGCCGATATGGTCGCATGCACGAATATTGCCGAATGTTTACAAGTTGTGGTTGTGGCTTAGCAGTTGAAGCAGTGGAGGCTCTAGTAATGATTGATTTGTGCACGAGCAATGGAATAAATGTATGTGTGAGCAACAATTATTCAGTTTTTAATAGAATATGTTATCATCGGTTAATTTGTAGCTACTTAATAAAAGGATTGTAAAGATTCATGTGAAGAAGCGCCTGTTGATAAAAAAAAAATATATCTTCTTGGTGATTGATGTTGGCCGAAGAAAATGAATTATGCAACGAATTAGAGAGTTGATTCTGATAGAAAGTTGAGGTAATGAACACAAAAAGAAAAGAATAGTTTGGCAGATGCAAGATGTGTTGTCGATGTCGTGTGATTGATGAATCCTGTGAAGATCTGTAAATGTGTTTTTTTTGGTTATGCTTTCAATGAAATATTTAGAATTGGATGCTGCTGATTCCATCTAGGTGGATAAGTAATATTTCACTGTGTCGTCGTATGGATTTTTTTGTAGAGCATTATACTTTGATGCACAGTGAGCATACCATGCACATGAGGATCTACAATGTTGCTGAGCACATGCGAATAATTTACCTATATTTATGGCAGATCGGATGAAATGATGCGTGTTGCCTCCATGTTAGTAAGATTTGCTGCATGATCTGAAGAAGACACATGATACTGCATCTAATATGTGGTACTTAGCACAGTTTTGTAGTCTAAACAGGTAAGCTGCTGTTTTGAAGCAAAAAGCAGAACCGATATCAACATAATGTACACATGAGAGAAGATGCAGGATCAGTAGGCTTGGAAACCAAAGACAATGTATGTAGTAAGACAAAAGTTGACAGTGCGAGATATCTGCAGAATAGATAGAAGTGATGAGAAGACAAATATATATTGAAATATATATCGGTTGGGTTGAAACAGATAACAGTTGTTTTGTGCAGAGAAATCACCTCAAAAAGTTATATCATGTGTCATCTGCAGCACTTGCAAAGTATCAAGTAGTGTTAGATGACGATTCTGCAGAACTGTAAAGAGAAGATGTTGCTAATAAGTTTTTAGTTACAAAAGTTATGTTTGTGTACAACGGAAGCAAACAAAGAGGTACCTTTTCTTTTGACGTTTGGAATCATGGTCGGCAAAAAGAACCCGTCTAACCAAATGTGCGCTGTCATCAGCAAGATTTTGTTTACACAAGAAATCATATTCAGTAAAGAATAGTACAGCTAAAAAAAATGAAATACCTTGATGCGCTATCTTTTGCTGACAAAATATTTTTGGTTATAGAAGAAGTTGACTGAGGTAATGTTGGCTGCAGGAAGTGAGACGGATCTGGAGGCAATATGTTGTAAAAGATATGTTGAATTAATGTATAAATCCAAAGAACAATGTATGTATAAATGTACGAAATAAAATTATGAAACCTTTGAGTTGTGTCTGATGGAGTGATGAGAGACATATTTGTGGATGACTGCTCTGTATCAACAGCAATGATAGACTGCTGCGGTGTATGAAGTTTTTCATCAACTATTTTGATTGGTTGCATAATTGGATGTGGTGTAGTGGATGTGGTGCTTGAGGATTGAAGCATGGGCTGTGGTATATGAGTTTTTATGTCAGCTGTTTGCATCTGATCAATGAGCGGAGTAGGCGCAAGATCTGAAGATGTTAGTAACAATGGAGGCTGATTTTGAGGAACGGCGGATACCTTTTTGATAACATGTCTAATAGAATAATTCATGTTATGTCTCTCATTAACCCCTATGTGAAATACTGCTGGCCCAGTCCTAAATTGCAATAAAACAGGAGGCACATGGTGTGGGCTAACTTTCATGCCTTGTGATGCCTCACCAGCTGTGCGGCCTACAAGCTGTTCAGCAATATAAGAAAATGCGAGGGTGTCTAATGAAGTGACTTCATCAGTTAGAGTTAATGGAAGCTTGTACCTGCATTATCAAATAAAAACAACATGAGAAGTATATATGAAATGAAATATGAAATTTAAATAATATGTGATGGGCAACTAACGCAGCTATAGGTTTGCCAGGTCTATGGCAGGCTGAGCATTGTGGAACAGATGGAACTGTGTAGTAAGCAACTTTGCAACTATAGCATGCTGGATACCACCAAGTGATGCCTGGAATCATGCGTGAAACAGATGCGATACAACTGTATCTAGTTCCTCCCTTCATTTGTTTAAAATAAGTTAAAACACATGATAATTGAGAAATTATATATGACATATATAACAAATGTTAAGTGTGCATCACATTAGGATGTAAGATTATATGTATCAATGGTACCTGAAAATTAGACAGTGGCATGTTGGCAATTTCAGCAAGTGTGTGCATTTTGCTAACAATATCTGATGTATGATGTTGCATTGGTTGAGGTAATTGGAGCTGGAGAGTTGGTTTTTGCCATTGATATCTTGGTAGAAGAAACACAACAAAAAATTCATGAGTTTATTAAAATAAGCTAAAGAAATATTGTCAGCAACAACACATTTAGATAAATAGAAATAATACATATATCTAAAAGAAGGAGTTGTAAAGAGGAAAACCTTGAACGGAATTCAATCACTTCAGGCGTATCAAGATCGATATATATTTGAGTAGCCGATGTCGACAATGCTTGTGATCGACCTAAAAAATATAGAAAAACAAAATTTAAGTTGTATGTCTGAGGAAAATTCATAGTAAGTAGATAACAGTAATGAACAAAAGCATAATTAACCCATGTATCGTCGGACGCGGAGGCCTGCAAATATTGCAACAACAATGTTGTCATGACTCTTTGCAACAACAGCTTCTCCATCAAACTGTTCTCCATGTTCTTCCCATAAGATTATCCGTTGCGATTGTTCGCTATAAGCAAGCGATAAAAATATAAAAAATATTAGTTAGTTGAAAATCAATAGCACATGTGGATAAACAATATAATGGGAATTTTACATAAACAGTACGTACTTCTCATCGCATATGTCTATTTGTCTATGTTTTTTTGTTGATGAGCCAACATAGTCATGAGGACCAACATAGCTTATAACACCCAGCAAATCTGTAATATAAAAATGGGAAATAAAGCTCAAAAGGCATAAAAGAAAACAATAATATATGTTAACAAATAAAGATACCTATAAGAGGATTGGCAGGTGTTTCATAAGTTAAGATATCATCAAAGTTGCAAAGAGAAAAACTATGATGCGAGATATCTGATCCTCTAGATTGGAGCTGATGCACTTTTGTTGCAACGCTAAATTGAAGCATATGATTTGCACACGGATAGATATATGATTTGCCAAATGTATTGACTATGTCAGCATTTGTTATCATGTAGACAAATCCTTGACTAAGTTGTCCACGAAAGAGAGCAGCATATCTTTTAGGAATCGAAAATTGCATTTTGGTGCCCTGCAAAATGGAAAATGAAATAATACAGAAGAAGTAAATATTGATAGAAATAACACTATTACTAAGAATAACAAATGATCAAATAAAGAGGGAAAAATTGACACACATCTTCATCAAGAAGAAGGCCATCAATACTAATTAGTGGATCAGATGTTGTTGATTTCAGATTTTTTGCTTCCCAAAGGGAAATGATTCTGCCATATACTTTGAAACCTTGTTGGCCAATCACTAAATCTTTTAGACTCGAAACTGCAGCCATAGTCATCTGCTGAACAATATAAGAAAAATTGATAATAAGAAAAGAAGAATTGAATTAAACAAAAAATATTATTGATGAAATTGTTGGTGTTATATAAATTCTAATTGCAGAAAAATGTAGGATGCAGGTTTATGATTTGGAAAAAACAGTCGGCAAGATACAATAATCGCCTTAGATTAGAAATCACATTGTGTTGTAGATTGATATATGTAATTTCGAAATAAAAATAGATGCGAATATAAGATACTTAAGGAATCATCATGTACTA
Organism: Pharus latifolius; assembly: GCA_019359835.1. Classification (NCBI taxonomy): domain Eukaryota; kingdom Viridiplantae; phylum Streptophyta; class Magnoliopsida; order Poales; family Poaceae; genus Pharus; species Pharus latifolius. The sequence goes on along the minus strand of CM033323.1, from coordinate 4,605,296 downwards.
ATTTGGGTGAGAAATATCATGTTCTCCAGGTTTGGGCTCATGATGCATTAGCACTAATTAATCATCTAATAATATCTAATTTATGTAGATAGTTAAGGCAAGACATGAAGAACAATAGAAAAGCAGGTACAAGATGCATGTAGAGCACTCAGTCTTTGTACAAAGTGATACTCTAGCTAGTTAGTCTTTGTATTGTTACTTCTGAATGGTTTGAGCATTGCATGGCTAACCAACTGCATATGTATCTTTTTGAATTTAGCTAAGTGTGCAGCAAAGTATCTGTTAGTTGCGCCTATCAATATTGATAGGTAATTAGTGTTTATGGTTTGGGGCTTTATGATGTATTCAGTGATGACCTATATGTTATCTATGGAGATTTAATTAGCAGAAGATGGTCATATATCTATTGCTGAATAGAATTGTAACACAAAAATGAATACATATATGTGCCCCTATTCATATTTCATTTCTGCATGAGATGAGTTAGACATTCAAAGATTATTTTATTTAGTTTCTATCTAGACTCGTCATTTGTAAATTTTTTGCATAAAAATCTTCTATCAAAATCAATGAATATCTTCTAAATGTTTTATTTTCATATATATGTCAGTATTAATAAGCTGTCATCAATGTCCTAGAGTAAAAAAGATACTTACAAAAATCAATAAAACATAGTTCTAAATGAGAATGTCATATTGAAATCTAATTCTATATATAGTATACAAATTGACAGCTGCAATGGCAGAAGAAAATGCTGGCTAAAAAAAATCAAACTATCGAAACGAAAATAGACCAAGTCAACACTGAAGAAAAATTTAGAGCAAAATGAATAACAGATAGTCACAATAAAATAAAGGAATCTAAGTAGAGACAAAATAAATGGTAGCAGCGCAAAATAGCAAGAACTAAGAGATAAAGCAAAAGAATAAAGTAATAATAAAAAGTAATAAATAATTTGATAATGCAGAAATAAACAGCGGTAAAAGGCGATGCATCATATTGCTTTCATAATAATTTTTTTGAGAGTATTCTAATCAAAAGAATGCTGGCTCAAGAATTATACAGAGATAATGATGTAAAAAGACTATATAACTATATGTAGAAAGTTGCTACATCACATCCTCAGAAGCATTATTGTTATGTAGTAATTGTAAAATAAATTGCAATATGAACAGAAGGACACAGAAGTGATAATATGTAATGATACAACCATAGTTGATTAAAAGCAGTAAGTAACTTGTCATTTATTACAAGGAGCGACATAATATATATCAACAATTATTATGCTATCATTTCAGTCATATGATGAAAGATTTCTTTGTAGACAACATTTTGGGTACAATCAGCATCTTCAAATGGGACATTCTCAATCAATATTTTTAGTCCCTTTGGCGATGTAACACGCGATAACGCAACATAAAGCTGGCCATGAGAAAAAACAGGCGAAGGTAAATAAACACCAACTCTATGCAAAGTCTGGCCTTGGCTTTTATTGATGGTCATAGCATACGAAACACGAACTGGAAATTGCCGACGCTTCAATTTGAATGGCCATTTTGAATCCGCGGACGTAGCTATTATCCTAGGAATAAAAGCTTTCTCACCCTTTGCTTTTCCAGTGATTATAGCTCCTTCAATCACACGATGTGTCAACTGCGTGATTATCAATCTAGTGCCATTACAAAGGCCATGTGATGAATCCAAATTTCGAAGCAACATAATGGGAATGCCTATCTTGAGACGGAGGTGGTGTTCAGGTAATCCAGCAAGAGATATTGTATTTAGAAATTCTGGAGGATAAAGTGACTCAAGTTCTGAATAATTGCTTATGCCATTATCTATAGAATCTGAGCTGTAATACGACATCTCTTCTGTAGATAGACGGTCAATCATACATTCATTGATAGTGGTGACGATATCATTTGTTGGTGCTAATATAGCTCGATCACAGAGGTAGGATGCTGCATCATGCGAATTGAGGAATGAATCATACACAAAAGAAATTAGACCTTCAATATGTCTCTCTGATGGAGGCAACAAAAGATACGCAGGTATTTGAATCCAAGGATCATCAACACCATCCTGAGTAGAAACATAAGGTATGACGCCATCACCAACAGCAAGTAACCATCTGGAGAAATGTTGAAGCTCATCCTTGTCTGCTAGACTGAGATCTGCTGATCGAAGCCTCATATTTTCTGTCAATTCAAAGATAGAACACTGATGCCATAAATATGAGCAAACAATGGATGCAGCGACTATTTGATCTTTTGTCCCATTATGTATAACTGGAAGCGTCTGACGGAAATCACCTCCTAAAACTATGGTTGCACCACCAAATTGTTTATTTTGAGAGCCTGGGTATACATCCGATAATATATCTCTAAGCGTTCTATCCAATGCCTCAAATGAGTACCGATGGCTCATTGGAGCTTCATCCCAAACGATAAGAGATGTTTGCTGAAGCAGTTCTGACAATTGTGTGTTTTTTTTGATACTACACATAGAATGGCTGTGTATGTCAATGGGTATTTTGAAGCGCGAATGTGATGTCCGACCACCAGGTAAAAGAAGCGCTGCAATACCCGATGACGCCACCGCCAAAGCGATTTTACCTTGTGATCTGACAGTATTCAGTAAAGCAGTCCACAGGAAGGTCTTCCCAGTGCCACCATGACCAGAGACAAAGAAAGTGCGACCAAGATGATCATGGATAGATGCAATGACAGCATCATAAATCTGTTTCTGCTGAACATTAAGATTAGAAGATGCAATTATTGGCTGCGAAGCGTCAACATCCATCACAAAAGATAATTCGTCCATTATGAGGCTGTTATCTGTCAAAGGTGGCTGTTCATCTGGAAGCGGCAACTGAAAGTGTGACAAGGAATAACCAGAATGTGAAAGTAACTTATCTATTTCAAGCAGAAGATTGTTCCTAATATGCTGATGTATGAAACTGGTTGCATATGTGGATCTTGATTGACTGATGTGATATGCTATGTCCTCAGACATCACAGACGAAAATTCCTCAAAGAGCTTTACTGGATCAGAAATCTCACAAAAAAGCAATAATGTCACATAAAGTTGCCGAAGCTGGTAAGGGAGAGCCCAAGCAGAAGCATCCGTAAGCGCATGAAACCATTCACGATCATCACCTAAAAGGCCAAAAGCCTCACATGCAGCTCTATACGTCGGATATTCTTGCCCTTGGATAGTACGCATCATAGCAAAAGATGTTGGGCCCTTCATAATATGAAGCAACATTCGCAGATAATATAGCTCACCTTGATTTGGGGCAACATGGGCTAGGCGGCCAATCTTTCTAGATGCCTTTCGAGGAGCCCAACATTTACCATCTGCATGCCATGTCCAATGCTTTGGAAATTGAACGTATGTTGTTTGACGTGCTGTTGGGTATTGATGATTCGCATCAAACCATGCAGTCAATTTTGTGACAGTATTTGCAGGGTTGTCAAGCAGCTGTTCAAGGTCGTCATCTTCTGTGAAAACAACATTATTCAGCAAAGGGAGATGAATAGGGAGCCGCTCAACAGAAGGATCAGTATAATGTATGTCATATTGTAGCAAGCGCCAAGCTGCTTCACTGGGAGTAATGCAACGACAATTCAAGTAGTTAGTAATCTCATTAAGATCTTCCGTGGTAGCAGCAGAGGGACCTCGATGAAATCCTATTTTGGCAGAATCAAAACCCTTCGCGATATATTTGAAGAGATATTTATGCATACCATCATGGTTAACCCGTTCAACATTTATGTGGGCCTGGTATTTGACAAGAAGATCAACATTGTGTGGAACAACAAATCGGTTGTCTAGATGCACACCATTAATTAAAACATTGAAACCATTGTCTGGGCGACTGTATTGCGCATGGCCACGATCTAGCAAAATTGTATTGGCGCAAAAAGCTTTAGGATAAGATTTAGAACACCTGCCCTGAGACATGCAAGGCGATCGTGGATTTGCAGACCCGCATGGACCGTGCATCATAAAAGAAATAACAGCTTCATATCCAATTGGGTCAGTGGTAGGATCTGGCAACTGAGCAGATATCATAGAATCAATTTGCGCAACAGTCAGCGCAGCAGTTTTGTTAAGCCATATGATAATGTGAACGTGGGGCAAACCACGCTTCTGAAATTCAACAGTGTAGACCACTGCAATGAACATATACAAAAATAGAAGAAGCAAAACAAATCTAATGAGAAAAGAATCCAGACTATCAAAGATACAAATAATACTGAAAAATCGATTAGGAGAGGAATGTGTAGTCAAAAGAATAACCTGCATTTATCTCGCCAAAGAAGTGTTTTTTTGTAATATCATCAAGAAGCATGTTCAGTTTCATCTTGAAAACCCTATTTGCGAGATCAGGTCTATCAGATGCATGCTGGCGCGGTATATGGCGTAAAGCATCAGCAATTTCTGGCCATGATGCATTACATGTAAATGTGATGAATAAATCAGGACATCCATATTTGCCGCAAACAGCAACACAATCTTGGTAGTTTTGATATAGATAGCGAGGTCCACCAGTGAATGATGCTGGAAGAATGATACGCTGACCAGTAGATGAAGCAGAACTCATGCCTCTGCCAACAGAATCAACCAAACATTTATATGAGCTTGCCCTATATTTCTGTTGAAAAGTCTTAGTCCTATAGTGATTCAACCGAGACTCTTCGACACAACAGTAGCTATCAACAATATAGGCTTGTGTCAATGCTTTGCAACGTTGTGGTGTATTGAAATCATGAACTCTATCATGTAATCTATATGCATAATATTCTGCCATTGTGACAGTTTTTCTCCGTATTGAGGTAGATCGGATGGAAGCGCAATATGGAAGATCTTGATGGTATCCATCTTCGCCATATGGAAACAAAATAGGATACTGCATAGACATGAATCTGCAATGCGTCTCACTAATGCGCTGCAGTGTTGATGCTCGATCTTCAATAATGATGTCTCTGCCAGTATTTGTGATGTCAGCATCATCTATGAGCAGACCAACTACCTCAGGTACAACTGGAGCACTATAGACATCACTATGAACATTTGGGTTCGCATAGATTCTAATAGAATAGTGGTCATCTGTTGGCAGAGGAAACCTATCACGGGCTGTCCTAAACAACCTGACAATAGGGTTGTGGACATCCAGCATACGAACGAAAAGCTGCACTAACTCCTCATTTGGTTGAAAACGGGCATCTCCAAACGAAGAAGCAACACTGATTCTATTTGCAACCTCATGCGCAGTATCAAAAATATAAAGCTGCGCATATATTGGCGTAACACCTTCAGTAGGCAAGAGCGAACCAACACGATGACATATTTGACCACTTATCTTAAACACATAAGGACCACGACCATCATTAACTGAATTGATAATATTGGCTCCCATGGATGTCATAGCAAACATAGAGTTATATTGTCTAATATTTTTGAAGAAATGTGATGACAATGAAACATCAGTAAATGTAAGCAGATCCAAGAGAGGCTGCGGAGGCAATTGATATGAAGGTAGGCTGATGCTGCCACCTCTACAACATAAAGAGTATTGTGGAGAAGATGTGTGACGCTGCCTCCGAATCCGTTCTTCATACCAAAATAGAGCAGCACAATATTGGCAACTATGAACAGGACCACCAAGATATACAGGAGAAAAGATGGTACCTAAGCAGAAGAAGAGATTTAGGAAAGAACAACCAACATGACATATGAACATATGGCGGCAAACATGCTAGAAGCACAGGGCAAAAAAACTTACGAGGGTGTCTTGATTGCGCAGAATGAGCAGAATCTATGAACGCATGCACAATGAATAAAAGTGACAGTAAGTAAAAAACACATAAAGCATGGAGGCAGTAGTAAACTAATAATAATTCTATGTCATACCGGAAGCACCACTGAAGGGAAAAACGGATGCAGCATGCGGTGATGATGATGCAGAAGGATCATCAGATGGAACAGATTGCGGAGCATCAACCGCTGCATCAAAATGCAATGAAATCTCATGATGCATAGTTGTGACACAAGACAACAACACAGTCAACAGGAAAGAATGACGCAAAACCTGGATGACGACAGCGCCGCAACATGTTTGTACGATGACGACGGGACTCTACAGCCAGAGCCGAACTTGGACGAGGAAATTCAGTAGATGAAGAATGCACACGGCATGAACCGCGCACACGAAGACTGTTACGACATCGACGGTCCATAATCAATAGGAGGCATTCATTGGTGGATGATATGCGGTAAGGTGACAGAATCTTTGAGCACAAATGGTCGAAGAACTACACTGAGAGAATCGGCGAAACCTCAACTCGACAAATAAAATGCCACAAGCAATACAAATCCGCAAAAATCACATGGATTTTTGAGGACTTTCATAGCAATAAATTTCTTGCAGCTAAGTCTTCACCTGAGTTGTTGAAATGAGAAGACATAAGATGGAAAATATTATCAAAAGCTGTTAATTTATTTGTACTATTAATGGTCGCAATCTACCCTAATCATCTATGAATTATATCATGCCATCATAAAAAAACTAAAAAATAGAGAAAGAGCACAGCAGTGTTCACAGAATTTGTCTATTTTCTCTTCTAAAAATATAATACGAGGAATTGCGCGGAGAACAACCCAGACGAATATTGGAAGCCATTGGCTATCTTTTAGTTTTTCATAAAGTTTAGTTTTATTTGGCGCATCATCAAATTCCTGTCTTAGAATCAATATGGTCTGAAAGAAACTACATGTAAGTTGGAAGCAGATCTGGCATGCTTGGGTGACTCTAAATTACCAAAAAAAAAAACTCCAATGTTCTCTCATTGGTCAGAGCTCGAACTTAGTATTAAAAATGCCCGTCATAACTCTTAGCAGAGAAACCAGAACTTTATATACAATATATTTGGACTGCAAGCAACTTGTTGATGAGAGAAGTAATCATCTATGAATTATATCATGCCATCATAAAAACACTAAAAAATAGAGAAAGAGCACAGCAGTGTTCACAGAATTTGTGTATTTTCTCTTCTAAAAATATAATACGAGGAACTGTGCGGAGAACAACCCAGACGAATATTGGAAGCCATTGTCTATCTTTTAGTTTTTCATAAACTTTAGTTTTATTTGCCCCATCATCAAATTCCTGTCTTAGAACCAATCTGGTCTGAAAGAAACTACATGTAAGTTGGAAGCAGATCTGGCATGCTTGGGTGACTCTAAATTACCAAAAAAAAAAAACTCCAATGTTTTCTCATTGGTCAGAGCTCGATACTTAGTATTAAAAATGCCCGTCATAACTCTTAGCAGAGAAACCAGAACTTTATATACAATATATTTGGACTGCAAGCAACTTCTTGATGAGAGAAGTTAGAGGTAGAGTTTTTCCCATAGAAGCAGACAGTAGGCAGAAAAGTGTGAACCTAAATCCAGTCCATAGCCAATCTGGTCGAAAGAACCGACTGGTCGAAAGGCTCGGGCTGGTCGAAGCCTGCGCACTGGTGGACGAAAACAGATCAGCTGCTGTCAACACAGCAGATCAATATATATTTTGAATAAATACTTAGATCCAGGCAAACTCCAAAACATCTGATGAGACGTATATAAATCTTCATAGGTGGCCGTAAGTGTGTTTTTCTTTCTGCTATTTTTGTGCGCGTACATGAAACAGCGCCGGCTTCCCGGCGTCACCGCACCAGCCGGCGTCCGCGACGGCGGTGACGCGGGCGCCTCCCGCAACGGCCGACGCGGGCTCGACCCCGCAGTGGTGGCGACTTTCCCGATCATGCCGTGCAGGGAGATCAGGGAGCACAAGATCGGCAAGAGCCTGCTCGAGTGCGCCGTGCGCCTGACGGACTTCGAGGACCGCAACGACCTCCGCCTGCTGCCGCCGTCTTCGCACGCGTTTCACCTGGACTGCATCGACACGTGGCTCGAGTCGCGCGTCACGCGGCCGCTGTGTCGGGCCAACCTTAAGTTGGCGAGTGTGCCACCACCGGTCACGGCGCCACCGGGTCTGGTGGATGCTGTCCTCTACTCCTGTACTCCATCAGTTCACAGCCTCACTTCGCGCAGTCATGTCCAGTGAGCTCTCCACGCATTCCCCTTCCTCTTCCACGTCCTCCGCTCATGGTGCGCAAAGAGAGGAGCAGGCAATGCCCCAGGAAGGCCAGAAGCGCCGGCGCCTCGGCGCGTGGGCTGTGCAACCCCGGGCGAGGTGGGAACGGGCCTACCTCCTCGGCTGCGCTGCGGAGCTTATGGTGGACCCAGTCTTCCTCTACGCCGCGTCGCTGAGCGGCCCGCTCATGTGAGTCTTCGTCGATGCGTGGTTCGCGGCCGCGGTCACCGCACTCCGGTGCCTCGTGGACTCCCTGCGTGGCTGGCACCTCCTGACGCAGCCCCGGACCGTGCCGTGCGCGGCGAGGCGGGAGCGCGAAGACGACGAGGCGCGGCGGAGAGGCAACGGCGGCGGCGCGCCACCTTCGGATGTGAGGTTTAAGAAAGGGCTTTTCTTGGACGCCCACGGCTGCTGCGCTGCAGGTGCTGGAGCCGGAGAGCGACGAGGCGGAGAGGAAGGAGGAGGCCATGGAGCTCGACAGGCTGCGCAGTGCGCGGCGGGGGGCGAGGATGCCGCGGTCGCACTCGACGGGTCACTCGTTGTTCATGGCGGCAGGAGGTGGTCAGGTCCCGGCCGCTGCGGCACGCCAAGAGTGTCGTCCACCCTATTGATCGCAGGATAGTATACGGGCAGCTGATCGCACAAAAACCTAAAAATTCAGATGTACATGCAAAAGCTGTCGATATGAGCTGCGAGGAAATCGCAGCCGAACCGAGAACAACAACTGGTCGACGTCAGTCCGCAAACATGGAGAGCAAGCGATGCGAGGGGCCCAACTGGTCGAAACTACATGGTCGTGGTCCAGCAGAAAAGGTGTTGGGCAGGGTAGTCGACAACAGCAAAGGAGCAAGCAAATAGCACACGGGCAAAACTGGCCGCAAACACAGCGACGAAGCGATCTGAACCGGTCGAAAAACAACAGGCGAGCAAGGCAAAGCACATACACTGTGGTACTCGACCAGAAAACGTGATCGAGAGAGAGCGTGAGTCGGCCGCGGGCAAAGGGAACAGAAGACACATACATAGCAGCCAAGGCAGTACGAACTGAGGCAACAACGCAACAATTCTGATGTGTTCTCATCCGGTAAAAATAAAAGTATACATCATTTGCTAATGCCCTGGGATTTGCAAAAGCAGCAGTTTTTTTTTTGTCCCATGTCAATCTGAACAGGATGATAAAATAAAAGTGTGCATGAAAGCCAAAATAAAAGTACACATCATTTGGTAATGGCGTCGGGTTAGCAAAGGCACCAGTTTTTTTTTTGGTCTTATGTCAATCTCAACAGGATGGTAAAGTAATAGTAAGAAACAAAGAAACAAAGACAGTAAGAAGAGCAACAGGAAGAAACAGCAAACCGATAGAAACAGTCAGAGACGCACAAACAAAAGCAACAGGAAGAAACAGGAACGGCATCAGCAGGAAAGAGGCAGCAGCAACAGCAAGAAACAGGGATGGCATTAGCATAGAAGCAGCAGGGCGTGAGGAGGAAAGCCGAAAAAAAATAAACACGGAAAACACAAAGCGAGACGAGGAACAGAGATTCAGAGCAACGAAAAAGCCGCAGTAAGAAGAGGAAGAAAACACAGTGCAGCAGCAAGCAGGGAAGAATGAACTGACCGCAAAAACAGCGAAACAACGGCAGCCACCAACGGATAAAAATAAACACGGAAAACACAAAGCGAGACGAGGAACAGAGATTCAGAGCAACGAAAAAGCCGCAGTAAGAAGAGGAAGAAAACACAGTGCAGCAGCAAGCAGGGAAGAATGAACTGACCGCAAAAACAGCGAAACAACGGCAGGCACCAACGGATCGACGGGCGAAGCCAAAAGCAACACAGAAAACCAAAAGACAGACAGCCAAGAAAAACAAAGCACGGCGGAGAAAAACTCAACGCAAACAACACGCAATCCGAGGGCGAACAGAGAACTCACCTACCAGCATGCAGAAACAAATCGACGCCGCGAAAGCAAAGCATCAGACGGCAGCAGAAAATAGCGCGACGCGGACCAATGAAAGCAAAGAGGCGTGCAAGCCACCTACCTCGACAGCCGAAGCAAGGCCAACCGCAGATCACGAACATCGGACGGAGCAGCAAAAACTGAGACGTGGGCGAAGCAAAACGCAGAGAAATGAACAGTGGTTATGTTAGTGGGCGTGAAAATGTTAGAAATGTAAGATAAGATGTAAGATGTAAGATATGTGAGGAACGTGTATCCAGTTAGATGACATATTAATCATTTAAACCATATTTTGTGATACGTAAACGCTATTTTTCCTGTATCATCGTCCTATGCGACCATACTGGTTGGATCTCTCTGACCGCATTATCTTTTGCTCTAACTGCACCGTGGTTCGTTTTGACGTAGAAATTATCATGAGGAAAGCAGTGGTTGTACCATGTTTGTGTTGTCGACTTCCATATGGTACTACCTTGATGTTTTCATGCTTTAATAGGAAACCACACGATAGGATGCATGATGAGATGCACAAGAAATAGGCGTATGTTTATAGTTGGACTCTAAAACAAAACGAATGTCAAGTCTATGGTTGGATTGCTTATTCCATTCTTCACAAAATTCGATCCGGGTTCTACGCCTACCTGTCGACGACGCGACCTGCATACACCTGTATACACTGGGTGGCCATAATCTTTGGTATTATCATAGCGTAAGTTTCTTTTACTTTCAAAAAGCTCCGGTTGTTTCGGTGAATGTCAAGGGCTAATTCCACGTTGTGGGTTATTTATTAATTTTCTTGGGACTTGGTCTTTTTGGATCTTTCACTTGTTTACACTTTTATTTGTTCAATCCAATTTGTGAGAATCTAGAAAAAAATGCCAACTACAACTTGTCCTACACTAGAAAAACAAGTCAACAAATCAGTAGTTTGGCTCCACTTGATGAATCTTAGTTCAAACCCACATGTTATGTCAATTTTTTATTTGACCGCATTGGAAATTTACGATTCAAAGCTGTCTGGAAGGCTCCATGCCAAGGTTATCAGTGGATAAATCGCCGATCCAACCCCTTTTCACAAATCATGTGTTAAGCTCTTACAGTACACTAATGAACTTATCCTAAACTCATATTGTGTGTTAAGCTCTTACAGTACACTAATGATCTTTTTTACCAATCTTTTTTTCTGGATTATCACTGTTTCACTGTTATCAAGTTTTCACTACACCTATTCTCAATTTTATGATTGCACATTCTTGAACTGTATCTCACGAAACCAGATTTAGAACCAGAGCTTCTGCTGGTTGTGCCAGTTCGGCCAGGAATAGAACCACTCATCAGGCAGCGCAGCTTTACTGACCTCATATGATTGCCATCATAGTACGACATCACTGATCTGTCATAGACTCCTGTACGACACCAAGACACTTCCAGAACATGTGAACTCCCATCAGTTCATCGCAGATTAATTAAGCACAATTATATAATTATGATAGGTGTATCGAAAAATTGCTTACAAGAGAGACATAGCACATATGTACATCTATCTTTTCGGAACGTTACTGTAGTCTTTCCGACAATTCGTACTCAACGGTAGAAAGCTCATAGCAGTAGTATATATATGGTTACCACTTACCATTGCTACTGGACGGGATATTTTACAAGAGAGGTTAACAATGTACAGCGTCGTCTACTCCTCCCGTGGTATCCACCGGCTCCACCAAATGCTTTTTCGCTGCCTGTTAAGCTCATCCATGCTTTCGTTGATCGTTCTCACAACCTTTCTCTGCACGCGCAGGAAGGACGCGAATGCGTTCCTCTGAGCGCTGCCTTTCTTCGGCTTTATTTCCTAGCAAGAAAAACACAAGTGGTCAAAAATTCTTTTCCAAACAAGAGTAATTCAGATGCTGGAATAATAAAAGTGTACACACCTTAAGTTCTTGAAGTTGTGCTTCAGTGAAGCCCCCCACAGTTTCTGTTCCTGATCTTGCCATGAGGCTGGTGACCCATCGAGCCGCCTCACTGTAGTCCTTTTGGGTTGCACGAAACAATTGCAACCTTAAGTTCTGCATGACAGAGAGACCAAGAAGCCCTTCACGCTTAAAATATGGGTGCGCCAATGCAGCCTTAGCACTGGTCCTTTGCCGGGCTTTGTACCGGACCATTGATGTCAGAAGTTCCCACCCAATACCCCCATCTAAATCCAACATGTCAAAGCCCTTTCGCAGCTCGGGAGTAGCTCGTGGTTCTACCAAGTTTCTCCAAGCTTCTAAGTCATAGTTACATCGCTTCAGTTGGCGGTTGAATTGTATGAGGCTGCTGTCAGTTCGCAATGCTGGAAATGCCTACAAAACAATGCTGTGTCATAGAACAAACTACAAGGTTTCTTTATGAAATCTCATAGAGCAAACCGTAGTCATATCATATTTTAAGAGTAAAAAAACTAATAAAAACTGGTTAATATATAATGTCCTTCAGCAGAATTTCAAGAGGCAAAAGTTGTGAATTAAATGTTGCTGTGTCATGCAATTTACAACTCCATGGAACAATCTTGGATTAAGAATGGTAGTGGATACATGGTACATGTGGTGTTGCTGACATATAGGCATGGTGCTGACTACCACAAAGTGTGGAGTTTTCATCTTCTTGTCGAGCATGTCTAGCTGTGCAAATGAATTCTCTATCACATAGCATGATAGTGACATCTGACATTATGTGATTAAGAGATAATGCAAACACCAGAAACAATTTGATAGTTTAGATCACATGCTGATATCCATGCATGTAATATGCCAGGCAGGATAACTGGATGAGCAAACCAATTCATTTTGAAAGTCGGTAATATATTCAACAGTCACTACAACCACACCTAACAAACGCAGACATAAGATTTTCTGCAATCACGTACCATTTGTAAGAATATAAGGCCCAAGCTATATATGTCGAATCTGTCAGGAAGATTCAGCTGTCAATGAGAAATTTGCTGTATTAGCTCAATCAATCAACTAGAAAAAGTTATCCCAGAGAACTAACAAAAAAAAGTCAATTTAGTAGTGGATGGAAAGAGTACCTGCCACAGGACAGGAGACAAGGCCGTTGCAACTGGGGCAGAGGGAGCAGATGGTGTCTGTGTGCTCATGATATATTGCTCTGGTGCAGTATACCTGCAAAGCATGGAAAGTTTCAGCCAAATTGCCCAAATGACAAATCAAATTATATCTGAGCACATGAGAGGCTTCAAAAAGCTAAAGGTTGTTTTGGAAATTATTTTGTAATTTTGGCAAGTAAGGCAGCTCTTCTTGGTCATGAAGGTGGCTTTGAGTACCTTGGATCCAAAAGGAACTCTTTGGGAATATAGTTAATGCCAACTCGTAAGTCAGCTGCTGCTCCAAGATCAATGATTTTGAAGGTTCGTGATCCTATGAGCAGAAATAAGTTGAAAGAAAATTCAGAAGATTTAGCATGAAACTACAAATCGAATATGTGTTTATTATTACCTTCTGAAAAAATCACATTTTGGGGTTTAATGTCTCTATGAACAATCCCTGTTGAATGAAGTCCATCCAGAGCAAACAACAGTTGCCGCATCACAGTTTGAATAATCTTATTTTCTCTCTCTATTCCCTTTGGCAAGTCTTGAACATCTCCAAGAATATTTGTCTCAACCTAATTGATGCAAAATACATAACTGTCAATTACATAAAAGCAAATCCATATTGATGTAATACCGTTAGAGTTGCAAATTCAAACAAATTATGGCTTTGGTTTGGTTCATGTCTCAAAATAATCCACCTCATCTGCAGCTCAATTTGAGGCTTTGATTGGTTTATAACCCCACAAGGCAAAAACGTTCTAGGTTGAGAAAACTTTGAGGCATGTCCCACGACAAAGCACGAAGGAAACATCCCCAACATGCTTACAAAGAAACACACTAAGATGATCAATTCTACAACAGAAAATACCACACCATCAAGGTGATGAGCAATGGTTGATTGAAGTTGACACGAACAAGCAAGAAGCACGACCAATCTAAGATTATTCAAGCACGGTGGTGGCAGCACTTACATTATAAGGAAACTCCTTGCTTTGCATTAGATCAAAAAGTGTATCCTGGCCTTCATAACGCCAAATGAGCCAATACTCACCTGCTCCTTTACCTTTAGCTTTGCTCTAGAAACCAACAGGCAATGTGAATTTTAGGACTTGATCAAATACTAGCAACCTAAATTAAAGTTCCTAAGAGGACAGCAAAAGAAGCAGCAACATAATCACCCAGTTGGGAATTGGGAGTATACCTCAAGAAAGCCATAAACAAAATCAGCACAGCTGCTAGCGCACGCCCTCCTGACGCGCTCATTCATCCAAATCTCGACCGCACCATACTCCGTCGCCTTCTTCAAGACCAAATCACCTAGCTTCAACATGAACAAATGAAGTCATAGCCTTTTCATTGATACGCATGTCCCAGGACATCCATATAACTAAACAAATAAAATGGACCGGATTGTACTTTTTCTGATACTCTTCAAAAACTTGATTCACAAAAGCTTTCACAGGGTTTTAGCTATCTTCCCCACAACAACCACAACACCGAAAAACTCTCGAACACAGTTTCACTTAAGTATTAGCTACTAGAATCTCTCACTTCCTTTGCTTGTAGCTTCGATTTGTCTAAGTCCACAACACTTCTACTTACTCCGTTTTCTCGTCTAAGGCAATCGACAAAAATCAGCAGCTAAATCAAGCAAAATTAAGGTCTGTACATACAAAACATTAACTTTTACCTTTGCGGCCGCTTTGGGGTCCGCCAGTGAAGCCTTATACACGACCCCAAACGCGCCTTCCCCAAGCTTCTTCCCGAGCACGAAGTCGTCCTAACCAAGCAGCCAAATCAGGAAACGTACACCTTAAAATTGAAGATACAGGAAAAAATTAGAACTTTGGAGTGCCTTGCGGAAGGTGGGGCGGAAGAGGCGCTCAGCGAAGGCGAGGACGAACATGTCGAAGAAGCCGGGGGCGACGCCGGGAGTGGCCCAGAGGTAGGAGGCGGCGCCGAGGGCGAGCGCCACGCCGGGGGCAGTGAAGGTGAGGCCCTCGTTGCGGGGGAGCGTGCTGCGGTAGATGACGTCGCCGCACTGCATCACGGTGCACGGGAGCCCCACGCCCACCGCCTCCACCAGCTGCCTCCCCAGCTCCGCCGCCACGCCGCCCAGCTCCGCCGTCACCCGGCGGAACGACGCGGCCACCGGCCGCGGAGACCCGCCGCGGCGGCGGAGGAGAGTGTCGTGGCCGGGGAGGAAGGAGGTGGAGAGGCCCAGGCCTCCAGTTGTACTAGTGGCCATTTTTGGTTCCTTTCTTTTCCCTCAGAAAAATGTGGCTTACAGTATTTAATAATTACTCGTGTGTGTGTGCAGCGATAATCCAAACATGTGGGATCATCTGCGTTTGACACGTGGGGGCAGGAATGCGTGGGGTCAGTTTCTCAGTTTATATAGACGCAAGAGGGCGGGCGCGCGGGCTCGGAGATTGCAGGTTGCAATCTTTTGAAGATAACTATTACAGATTGTTGAACTGACATGTGGGGCTAGGGTGTAATCAGGTCCAGATGTCAGTGACTAAGAAATGGTCAACACATCGTTATTTCTATTTTGTGTTATTATCCGTTATTAGTGGACTGGGAGCTTGGAGGGAAATGGTGGGGATTCGAGATATTTTTCGGTGAAACGTAGGAGTTTTTAGTTTTGTGAGGACATATAATTTGTGGCGAGAGGAAGAGGGTCAGGGAGAGAAGCATGGGCTTCCAGTGAACTTGTGGCTGATAAACATCTGCAAGTCAGTCACGCCAAAAATTGACTTGCAGGATTCATGGTCGAGTTTGTGTAGTGAAAAAAAATATCGCAGATATGCAACCTACCTGTCGTTGTATTTGCATCAAATCAAATTATGTTGTAGTTGCAATTAGACTAAGTTAGTCGCTCGATTATAAAACAAAGGGCATGCATAGGGAAAAAAAAAATTTCCCTTACGAACAAATCAATCTCAGCGCCCAGCAGTTGAGAGCTACAGCCAACAGAGGGGTTCTATTGCGTACTGGCAGGTGGAATTAAGGAGAGATTATTTGTCATTGACGATTATAATTGCATGTATGTTGAAAATGGGTTATGAAAAGTCCAACCTAAAAGTAAATAAGGCAGTCTCTTTACACGTACTGCTATTATGGTGCAAATCTCTGAGCACATAGAAATCTATCCAAAAATATGTTTGGAACACAGAAAATTTGAAGAAACTCCATATCTAATAAAAAAATGATTGTTTTCTCGATCTAAAATTTTTATGGAATTTCTTGGTTTCGAACTTTGTCTTACAGCCGTGCAGCGGTGCAGGCGCACCAAACTGGCTGACCCGAAAGGCCGAGACGAGGCCTATCGTGGCCTGGAAACGAAGGCTCAGGCCACGGGCTCACCCGGCCCATGCCTTTTGATGAGCAGGAGCCCAGAGCCCATCAACAAGCAGCTCGTCCTAGGATTTCCAATCGAATCCAGCAGTTCCATAGCTAAGATCTGGCCATGTGATCCATTCCTACATTCCCACTCTGATGAATACAGCACAGCTTCCATACTTTTCAAAAGTTAAATAGAACAAATCTTTAATCAAAGTAGTTAGTCATAGAGTAATAAATAATTGCAAACTAGACGTTTGATTTACTTTACAAACTGTGTAGTTTGGCTTGTTTTGAATTCATCGAAGCACTTCCTATACATCACAAGTTTGGGCTGGCATCCAACGTTTAACTTAAATCAAACGGCAAATGCTACTCGTTTACTTGTCACGCAGAAAATTTTGCTATGTTTGTGGCAAGCCGGTTGACTGAAACCTGAAATGCTAGCATTTCGCACATTGGTTAATCGGGGGCGTTAGACACTATGCATTAGTAAATTTAGTTGGTGTTTGGTGCTCACGTCGGGTTGTTAGGCTCTCACGAATTTGTTATTGCCACGCGTGGTTGTTATGCTTCAGAATACAAAATGGTTTGCAGAGTCAATGGAGAAAAGCTTATGTGAATTTTGTCGTATGAAATCTTGGCGTTTTTTAATTCGTCGCTCTGATCACAAGGTCAGTTCATAGAATATCATCAAAACACATCCCTATTTTCTTAGTTTGTTTTGGCTCCGGCCCGGACCTGAAGAGTGAATTATGCTCTATTTCGAAACTGTTGGATCAGAGTTTTTGCGATGATTATATTTACAACGGTTTGCTCAAAATCCGGAGTTTGCTTGTGCGCCCGGTTGCCGCAATACTTGAAAACAAGTTTGGAAGATCAAAGTGCTACATAATCCACATATGAGGTAAGTACAAATCCAAATTTGATATCCCAAGTTTATCTTTTATTTCAACAACTTATCTCTAAAGTGCTTGTAAATAGAGAGGTTGCCACATGTATCAAAGCATCAACTACTAGAGCCACAATATAATATCTTTCATAATTGATCATCTATAATTATGGTTTATAAGGTTTGGTATATTGTATAGGTTAGCAATAGAATAGGTCATATTCCCTACCCTATTTGCGTACGATGACGGTTTTTTTTCACAAATGTGAGAGAAGGGTTTTTTGTTTATTCTGACTTAGTTTTTTCAGTGGTTTTTACTTGATGTAAGTTGACAGGTTAATGAGTTCTCGATAGTTTTGGACTTAGGATTCTCAATTTCCACCTAAATCCAAACCCAACCCGAATGGTCCACCTCGACCCAAGAATGCCCCGACCTGACTTGATGCAAAAATAGATGAATACGAGTGGTAGGTCAACCATCCCTATCCAAATTATATATAATCACATATTTTAACTATATTGGTATATTATAAGTATAATTACATCTTTTTAAGTAGTTTTATGAGATTTTATATTCAATAAATATTAGTATCATATAGTTTTGGTTATTTAACTTTTATAAATCTTTATTTTTTAATAATATTTTCATAAAATTAATTATTATAAATTATTTATTTATTTTAAAAATAATTTTATCTACCAAATCTTAAAACCCGATCCAACCCGATGAATAGTTGTTGACCGGCCAGTCTCGACCTACCCTACCTTAACCCGCTCCATTTAGGACTCTACTTAGACTTGGTGTAAGTCAAAAACTATGAAGTTGGTGATCCCTGATTGTTCAAAAGTTGGTGACAGTGGAATCTTGATAAGACTGTCAGGTGGAGACGTCGGATATATGGTAGTGTGCCAAACTTTATAAAATCTGCATGCTCTTTTTCTCTATTTTTATTTTCTATTGTAGATCTAATTTTTGTCCTCTCGGCAAACCATCTTATCCTCACAAAAACTAAATTGCACAATCCTAAAGCAATACAAGTAGTAGCAAAGTTTGAATAGTTATAAATTAAAATTTTAATTTGTTTTAAAAATTATACAATACAATCCGTTTTTTTGAAAAGTATTGAACCACTTGAGATGAAAGTCATATTCCGAAAATACACTATGCACTTGAGATGAAAACACTTGACAATGTATTTTTCTGAAAATACATTGTTCATGTCATATTGTCATGTATCTTGGATATGATTTCTTATCCCGGGGATGACTAGGATCCTTATATGAACAATGTAGATAGCATCTTATCACATATAATACAGAATTATTTAAAGATATCATGTACTTTGTTGGAGCACTAGACAAGATATTTCCTTGGTTGATAGGACAAGAGATGTCCAAAATATGAGGAGTCTGCTTTGATGGCAAGCTCTAAAATTGAGTAATGCTTTCAATCTTTCATGATCTTATAATAGAAATCTACACAAATTTTAAAGCAAATAAAAAGGTAAAGAATTGATCCGTATTAATCCATTAACAACTACATCTACAAATGTTTCATAACCTATTCAATTTTCGTTTAGACAGGCGGAAACACTCTTGAAATGTCGGGATGAGGTTGGGCGTTGCATCAACACGCTAGGGCCATGTCTGAGGTTGGACTTAAGCATTGTGGCATTTAAGTAAAGATGGGTTATTATAGCTAACAAATGAACAATTTTTTTAATAAATATTGAAACACTTGCATAAAATATAAACAAACAACGATATTTTTCTTTGAAATATGTAGGGATGGATTGAGCTGAGCTCAATGTGTAAAGGTCGAATTTGGTGTTACTATAAAATTATTGTTAGTTCATAACCATTTAAGATTAAGGATTTGTTTGGAGAGGAGGACTATTAAAAACATTTTGGAAAAAATCAAACATTGATTCCCACTCGATATGAGATTTTCTTCAATATTTTGCAGGAGTCCTCCAATCCAATCAGTCCTTAAATATTTTAAGAGCAGTAAGAGTTAGCAATATTACTTAGTTGAAAAGTTTTATCTCTAAAAAACAACCCGGTTACCTGCAGTATCGTGAGTTTTTTTTTTATAAATAACTCATATAAAAAAATTAATTACAAAAATAATTCACAATTCCAAAATTTTACATAAATGACCTGTCACGTCAACCTATCGAGTTCTGGGACCTGTCGCGTGGGAGAGACTTGTCTCGAGTGCCAAAAATTGGTATTAATTGTGGTAAATATGGGATTTGAACCCAGGCCGCGGGGTGAGAGAGAGTGTGCTAACCAATTGGTTTTAATTGTGACAAGCGTGATTCGAACCCAGGCTGCGGGGGTGAAAGGGGGTGCAGTAACCAGTTGGGCTAGGAGCCTTTGGTTGCTCTAAAACCATTGGACAGATTGATATTGAGTCACTTGTCGAGTACCCAGCACTCGACAAGCTGGTGGTCGTGGTCCCTAGTTGATAAAGGCTCCTGGTTGTGGTCGAGGCGAGACTTGTCGAGCCCTGGACACTCGACAAGTCCCTCCCACGCGATAGGTCGCTTGTCGAGTTCTCAGAGTTCGATATGTTGATGTGACAGATCATTTGTGTAAAATTTTGAAACTGTGGATTATTTTTGTAATTGATTTTTTTATATGAGTTATTTATAAAAAAACTCGCAGTATCATATGTGAAAATTAACCTATAAACTGCAGATGCTGAGATCTGATCATCTGAAATCTGGTCCCAATCATAGACTCTGCGTGCCTTACTAACGGGCTAGAATTGGTTGCCCTCTAGGATCAAGTCTTAACAGTGTTGATAAGGAAATTTTAAATCCATCTTCTCACACGATCGCGGTTTGAATGTTGGGCGGTGGAACTAAATGGTTGCAACGATTGGAGTCTCTGGTGAGAAATGTGAAAGAAAGTGGAGTTGTATCTAAAGGGGTTGATTATTATTTGTGGGAAGGGTTTTTTTTAGAGAGACAGATTGGAGAGATGTATTTAGTTTGTTTGATTGATTATATGAGATGATACAGATTGAGAAGATGAAATATTATTTGATTGTTTGTTTGAGTGATGTAAATGAGAATATATAAGTTCAAAAAATATTATCTAGAATTATTAATTTGTTTTTATTACTCATATTCTACCTTAATAATTCTTAATCTATCTCAACCTATCTTAAAAATCTTAATATATTTTAATCACTCATCTAATAACGTTATTGAGTGGGTCTAGTTCAATGAAAAGTTCAATTTAAGTTTTTCTGTAAATCAGGCCAAAGCTCTTCTTTTTGCATCTCAACTTGATCTAACTGATATAATCTAGTCAACCAAACACTAATTTCTCTAAATATTTTGCATAAATAAGAGAATATACCTGATCAAATTAGATGCAGACAACCAATAACCTCCTAAACTCATAATTAGCAGCAGGAACCATGAGCTGTGTTCAGACTCGGCTCCATGTGAGTCTTGTGATTTTCGAAGATTGTCGTACCGTTTCCCATAAAACAATGCGTTTTTAGTGCCCTTTCTGTGTACGAAAAACGCAGCTTAAGCATAGAATCTGCGCATGTGATTGTCAGATGACTCCGCTTATGATGTCCGCAGCAGTTTTCCCCAATGGCTGTTTTCCAACTACAGTTCCTACTACACACTCAAATTTTATCCAAACAACTGTTCCTCCCACTCTCTACAAACAACTGTAATTAGTTCTTTTTAAAAAAAACTCTAAACCCAACGTATCTTAGGTAGGACTTAGAGATCTCATAAATCCTACATATCTTAGTAGATACTTGAATTTGCAATCTCATATATAAATAGGAGAGATTCAGATTGCTAAACTATCATATTGTTCTCAGCTACAATTCCTACTTGAAAACTATCTCTTATATTCTCATCTCTCATGCAACAAATGTGTTCGACAGTTTTTTTTAATAGCCAACTACAATTGGAGGCAGTTCTTCCTAGAAAATTTTCAAATCTAACCGACTCTAGCAAGGATCTAAATTTATGAAACAGTGATTTCTTGCAAAACAACGACCAGAATTATATCAGCCACAATTCCTACTTAGAAGCCATCTCTTATGGTTTCCATGCAGATAATACGGACTATTAGTCAAGTTCTCTCATTTTATCCATGCAATACACTTTTCCTTCCCACAAATGCATCATGCACAATTGAGCACCATCTATTGTATTTCACATTATTACAATCTTCTGTACGGCTTTATACCATCAATATATAGCTCTTTAATGGAATCTTGTGATCTTGCACATACCATGGTTCTTCCGAATTGAGGGCATAAACAGGAATTAATTTGTGTATCCTCCACCTAAGACAGAATCAAAGGTGTCTACTAGTAGCACCTTAATTCATGGTATCGATTTGTTATCAAACTAGTACGAATATTTAGCATTTTAGACCTACATAAATCTCAGAGAGGACCAATTAATCATCCTAATGGAATCAAAATGATTCAACACAGACCGTTAGTATACAAGTTTCAGAGCCACCGTCTCCCAGAGGGTCATCAAAATTCGTGCAAGTTGACAGAGATGGTGCATGTGCTTGTGGAGTAGCAGCTTCGAACTTCCAAGAAGGGTATAATGCCACTTCAAAATGGATTGTGATATTTACAAATTACAAGTTTACAACCAGGCAAAGATGTGAGGCTTCTCCCCTACTATATAAGCACGCCAAATGGTATGAACTTGACCACACACCACATCACAAGCAGATTCTTCAGTAGTGGTGGAATAGAGCCTTCCTGCTTCCACAGCAGCTCTTCTTTATTCACTCAGGATGAATAAGATGAGGAGCCAAGGGAAGCATAGGGGAAGCCTCAGCAGAATGCTGAGGGAGCAGAAGGCGAGGCTCTACATCATCCGACGATGCGTCGTCATGCTTCTTTGCTACCATGACTGATCAGTGCTGTTCTTTCTAGTCTGATGAGTTCAGTTTTGTTTTGGTTTCAGTTTGTTAGAGTGTAGGGTTAACAATGCTTTGATGTATATATGCTATTTGAGGGTTTCTTTAACTTTGTGTTTTGGTACTCCTAAGTCCTACAGAGGCAAGGATGTGTGAATGTATTTGGTAGGTTTTGACAGCTTTGTTGTGTATTTGCTAGATCAGAACTAATGTAAGATCAGAAAAATTTTCCATTTTGGTATTTCCTTTTTTACATATACTGGTGAATAGTGATGTATGATCTCTGAATTTCTTACTAACAACTAATGAGCACTTTGTAACGAAACCCATGAAAATTGTATCATTCTTCATTCATATGTACATTTTTCAGTTAGTAATAACATTTCACAATGCTGCATGCTATACCAGTCTGAAAAATGGTAGGCTTGCAATTTTTTCCCATGCATTATCTGGACATTTTTTTTGTTTTTCTTGCATCTTTATAGTTCAATATTTTGAAATTTGAGCTGCAGTCACACATTTCAAACTTGAGACTTACGGTAAAAGTTAATTAGGTATTTTTTTAGGGAAAATTACTCTGGTATATGTATTGCATTAGTTCCAACTATACTGGATGAATGTGAATATAGTTGCCCAGAAAGTTGGCAATCAAGAAAATAGTTTGCACAAGAAATATCTCTAGTGTTAACTAGCTAAGATGAATCATAAAAACTGTACAAGAAATTTGTATTATGTGTAGCACCGCACCACAAATAGAAGTGAAGTTCAAGGTACTTTCATACGTGTAGTACCATTGTTTCTGGTCTTAATTTTTGAGATGAACAGCTCAACGTGATCAGAAACCTGGCAGATCTCATCTCATCCAGTGGTAATATGCGTCGTTATCTTTTGCATTTGCTCGCAACGACTAGGAGGTTGGATGACTAAGCAAGCTTATTATTAAAACATATCATTTAACGTGCCAATTAGTGACCGGCGACTTAAAAAGTTATATCTGCTCCCATTTTATTTGGTTAATTAAGTGTTAGCTTTTTTCCCCAAAAGATTGGATTCATGTCATGTTACTAATGATCTTTTCATGGACTTATAATTTGCAACTACATTTTGGACTAGCATTTAACGAGTGGCCTGCATTTTTCTGCATCACTTGAACTAAATTAACTCGTAGCTTCTTTTGTTTAGTTAGAAATATAAGGCTGTATTTGTGTAGTACAATTTGGCTTGGTTCCATACAAAGCTGTTGTTTTTTAAGCGCCTAATTAAGGTCGGCAAAATGAGCGTTTTACTCGCCAACCCACCATCGGATGTCGCAATAAATGCTTAACAAACAACAACTTGCATGTACTTGTTTCAGAAACTATGTCCAAGTTCAGGCCATTAATTGCTGAAAGCTAAAATCTTTAGCAGTTTACGCACAAATAAAAGGCCAACTTTGTACTAGTTGCTGTACTTCCATCAGTAAGCAGGGGTGGAAACCGAGTCCGGTCGAGTCGGGTTAAACCCGGAGTTGGATCCGGTTGGATCCGGCTATAGTCGGATACAAATAGTGAAATTTAGACTCGATCCAGGTTCAAATGCGGATGTTGATCTGTTTTTTTGAAATGTCTGGGTCAAGTTCGGGTTCGGAGTCGGGTTTGATTGAAATAGTCCAGATCTGTACGTATATGTAGATGTATTTTATTTTCTTTCTTAAATCACAATCATAAATCTCACTGGTCGACCCCTCCTGAGGCTCTCACCCAACCCTAGATTCGCTTGCTCGCCGCCTCCAGTCCACCCCGCACAATACGTAGCCTTCCCTCCGCCACCTTCGCACCGCCAGCTTACCCCTCCGTTGCCTCCAACCCCGCAGTACATCGCCTTCGTCCGCATAAAGCTCTCCACCTCTACAGCCGCAGCATTGCTAGCTCGCGCCTCCATCATCGCAGGACTATACCTCATCGCCTCCACCACTGCAGTACCATCAACAGCGAGCTACTCAAGCCCTCCGCCTCCTTCGCCTTGCACTGCCACTCCAATACCCTCATCGATGTCCTTCCGCTCGAGGCAGATTCCAGCATCTCCCTCCTCGGTTCCTTCGAGAAGCCCGACATCATGTACAATATGAAGCTCTCAATCTATGATTGTAATTAAATTGTAGGGTAACAATAACAAATGAAACCTACAAATAGTGAAGGGACTCAAGGGAGAGCTAGAGAATGGTCTCAAGGGACTCTAGGGTGAGCTAAACTAGTCGCGGTTGACACCAAGAGTGTTGAACAAGCAAATGTAGCGGAAGTAGTGAAGCTACTAATGCCGGGAATACCACGAATACTGAAGAAGCTACTCAAGCAAAGAGTAAAAAACTACTACTCAAGCAAAGGGTAAAAAACTAACTTCTAATGTTTAGAATTATTTTGATGAATCATGCAAAAAGTCATAAGTCTAACTTACCCAAAGGTTAGAAAATGATTGCATAATCATCATACGTTGGTCAAACATCTTCTATGGAGGCATATAAGTATGATGAAACAATAAACATGAAAAAACTTGCGACTTTTATTGTAATGCATGAATATCCATTTATCTTTGTTGAGCACAAGTACACTGTTGATTTTGTCAAATCTTTGCGCCTAGCACTCAATATGAAATCAGCAAAGTCCATTAAAAACTATATTATTGAGCTATATGATGAGGAGAAAAATGTTGTCTATGATATGTTTAGATCTCTCTTACCGCATTTCTACAATAATGGATCTTTGGACTTGTAAAACACAAAATAAAAGTTATTTGTGTATCACTGCTCACTTTGTTGGTGAGAATTGGTCTCTTCAAAAAAAGATCATTAACTTCATGCATTTAGAAGGTAGACACACTGGTATGAGTTTATCACAGACTTTCATGAAGAATTTAATTGATTGGAATATAGATCGGAAGATGTTTTTATTAACTTGTGATAATGATAGAGCCAATGATGTTTGCATCAAAAATATCATTAAGCATCTTAATTATCAAAAGTTGCTTATTAGTGGAGTTTTTTTCATGTGAGATGTGTTGTGCATATCATAAATTTAGTTGTTAGAGATGGAATGTGGAATGTCAGTGATAAAAAGGGTTCAATCTTCCAATGGGAAGAATTTCAAAAGAGAGCAAAAAATTGTGATCTTGATATTTTTAAAGGGTTATCTACTGATGTTACTACATGATGGAATTCCACCTATTTCATATGTCGGGATGTTTTGTACTACAAAGATGCATTCTTGAGGTTGAACTACTTGGATTCAATAAAATATAGATGTTGTCCAACAAATGATGAGTAGAATATTGCTATGGTGTTTACTTGTTTAAAATCATTCCATATTATTATTGAGTTTCTTTCTGGAACACAAAATTCTACATCAAATTTGTTCTTGCAAGAGTTTTGTGAAGTTGAATTAATATTGCAAGAATGGAACGACACTGTTGATATCCTTTATGTGAATATGGCAACAACAATGGAAGAAAAGTTTAACAAATATTGGCGTAAGTCAAATGTGATTTTGGCTGTGACATCTTTATTTGATCCAAGATATAAGTTAGTGGAGAGAAAGAGATTCAAGAAATACATCAAGTTATCGATTCACTTTATGCTTAATATGTTAGGTCATATGAGCAAGTCATGCATGCTAGTAGCTTTGGAGTCTCTCAACAAGACATACGTAGCTATAAT
This sequence comes from Pharus latifolius, assembly GCA_019359835.1. Lineage (NCBI taxonomy): Eukaryota > Viridiplantae > Streptophyta > Magnoliopsida > Poales > Poaceae > Pharus > Pharus latifolius. Next base: position 4,579,248 of record CM033323.1, on the reverse strand, counting down.
AAGAGAAAAAGAAAATTTAATGAGTTTCTTCTTCAGAAATCTCAACAGCAGTATAAGAGAACTGATTTGGATTTGTATATTGAGAATATCACTCTTCTATGGGATAGTGCTTTTGACATTCCTGCATGGTGGAGGACAGAAGGTTCTAAATATCCTATTCTATCAAAAGTTGCTCGTGATATGCTAGCTATTTCTGTTACACCAGTGACTTTTGAGTCAGCATTTAGTACAGGTGGACGTGTCATTAATCAGTACCGAAGTAGACTTGCTCCAGAGATTGTTGAAAGGTTAATTTGCACTCAAGATTGGATTAGAGCCAAGTTAAAAAGAGATTAACTCGTTATATTTATATTTCATGTCTATAATTTTGTAGTTTTATACTATATGACTTGTGTATATTTGTTATTTTTTTATATGTTGTAGGTCAACTGCAATCTATTCTACATTACATTGTTGGAGATAATTTAGAAGATGATGTACTTGTAAGAAAATAATCATGTTAGTGCTTGTTTTATTTTAGATTATCGAATGATTATGCTGTTCGTAAAACATGATATAAGAACTCATTGCTTAATTTTGTTCAACTTATAGATGATCACATCATTCAACTTGAATAATGAGTTGTGGAGTTGATGGCTGGTGGATCGGTGAATGATGCTCTATGCTATTGTATTTCTTATGACTTATGAGCTATTTAGAGATTTTGTTCTATTTGAAATGCTTGCTATAGATGATCATGTACCTTGAGTTATGATGTTGTGTATGAATAATGTATGAAAACTTTTATTTGGTATAGTGTGAACCCTTTTATTATATTATCTTTGTGATGGCTATTTTATTTGGTATAGTATGAACTGTTTATTATATTATCTTTATTTGTTTTTTTATCATAATCATATTCATTTTTGTAAATGTTCAATATCTACGTCCGTATCAAGTTGTTATCTGTGCCGGATAATAACAATATTTGTGTCCATATTCACTCCGAATCCGTTTAATATCCGTGTTAGTATCCACAAAATATCCGCACCTTATCCATATCAGTTTCTTTCATATTCGCATCCAGATCCATATCCAAAAGAAAGATACAGATGAGAATATGAGTTTAGATACTATCTGATTCAAACCTGACCCATTTGCACCACTATGAGTAAGTGACCTGGAGCTTGGGCAATTGCAGTGGAAAATTAGTTTGTAGCCATTTCATCTGTCCTTAAAGAGCCCAAGAGGCTAATTAAGAGGCATCACAACTTATTTTAGTTGTTCTCATAAAAACTCCAAGAAATATGCAATCCCTGGTATCTAAATATCATTGTCTCTAACAAACCAAATGTAATTAGGCATCTGTATGAAAATTTGCTAATTTAATGCACATTTAGTTCGCCGGCCTTCTGCCCAGATTTGTATCATCTGCCATAAGGCAAAATAAAATAAGAGACAGATAGAAAGAATCTCAATAATTTAATTAAAATATGAATGATTTGATATTAAAGATAAATTGAGATGATTAATCATCTTGTAAAGAAATTAAAATTTTCCGCTCATTTTAGTTTGGATCATTAATTGTTGATCTAAAAGTCCAAATATAAAAAAGGAGACTGTTTTTTTTTTCTTTAAGACAGAGAATTCAAATCCTTTAAAGTCATAATCAAATACATAAGACTTATGCTTACCAACAAAATTTGAGATTTGTGGAGGTAATATATATGATTTGGTGGTTGCTTAATTTGTTATTAGGGTATGTTGAGGATTGGATTCTAAAACATGGAAAACAAAAATCAATCTACATTGTTCACAATTTAAGATTGATTGACCACAGCTCATGGCACCTGCATTTGTGCAATGAACCTGACTGTTCATGCAAAGTCAAATATTTCAAAATGCCACCATCATTTGCTGAGATTATAAACCTGAAGTCAGAAATAAAGTATACGGCTGTTGGTCAGCTCACTTGAAAGTCCAATCGGCAAAAAAAAAAAGATAGTTCTGTGAAAGTCAGAGGCCAATGTTTGGATGAAATATCAAAATTTTGGTAAGTCGGTGGCTGGATCTACTGAGTCAAATCCATTCAGGCAATAATCATAGATAACCACAAGTTTTTTTTGTTTGTTATCGTGAGATAGTTATTATAGAGTTGTTTTCCCCCACGAACTCTCCTCAGGTTTCCAAGATGGTAAGCTCCTCATACAAATAAAAAGATAAATTTTATGGCTTTTGCTGAGTGACATGTATCTATTTTTTTTTTATTATGTACATGCATCTTTTTATTTGTTGATCAAACCACTCTCCTAACTCCTTAACATCTCTGGCAGTGGAGCACCATCGGCATTGATGGTAGCAATGGGTACTTACTGCCAATGAAGGAGACGAGTGACAAAAAAAAGATTGGATCATGACAGTAGTGCAATGGCTGGTAGGAGAGGAGAAGATGGGACAAGTTGGCAATGCCCGATAGTGGCAGGGGATGGGAAGAATGAGGAGGAGGAGGAAATGTAGGAGAGAAAGGATCGTGGACATTATAAATCTAATTTTTAGACATATACTATAGATGATAGAAAAAATGCTAATCTACTTCTTAAATAGTCCTAATTTTTTTATGTTATTGTAAGGTTCTTTATTTATTACTGACATATGGATCAAACTTCGTATTATCTTTTTCAACTTCATAAATCATAATTTTAAAATTTTTGTAATGATATCAAGAAATTTTCCCAAATAAGAAAGTTGTTAGTTTCGGCCGGTTGCAACTTGCGACAGACTTCAGTTTGCGGCCCATATTGTGGCCCAGTTCCTTCTATTCGGTCGACGCGGTAATACTTCGGCTCGGCCCATGTTTTAACGCCGATACCAACTAACATCAGCTATTACGGCCTCTCATTCCTGGGTTTTTTACGCGGATACCGACCAAACAGGTGCAAACCGAAGTCTGTTGGACGGCCTCCTCCGCCAAGCGCTAGTAGATCGGACGGCGTCGTATGAATATATGATGGATGCTGCGGTATGGCTCCTGACAGATCTCAGACGGTCTCCAAGCCGTGACGGATGTGAGGATGGTCCTGAGATGTCAACCTTGTGCTTAAAAGTTGTCTTATTTTGAATGTGTAAGGTATGAAATAATATAAATAATAGTTAGTGGGTCAATTGTACTAACTTTAGATAGTATTTTGTGTAAAGTAAGAACGAAAGTGTAATTTAGTATTTGTAATCTTGAATATTTTCGGCTCAAGTCAGGGGAACAAAAAGTCTAGATCTTCTGGGTCGACTCAAATTTAATCTAACTCAATCTAACATGCATGTTATACTATTGAGTTAGTCGAGTTCAGATTGATTAAGCAGGGTTAAGAAGATTTTATTAAAAAATTAGATCAAATTAGATTTGAATCAAATCCTTATAATTTTTGAGTTCTTAAACTAAGTATAGAAGATCTAATCTGATCTTAACTTCAGACTAGACTGAAGCAAACCTAATCAAACCCCAATAGATAATTATGCTCGAAATCTACATGTGCATACGTTGTCCAATATGGGCATGTGTAAAAAAAGTTTGTCCAGTCCTAATTTTGACCGAGATAACACAAGCGTACAACTTTGAAGATTGTTCTCACTCCTAACGCCCGAGTTTGGAGGAGAGTTTGTTCTCATCCTGTTGCTGAGAAACTAGTGACTGGTGAGGCCGAAGAAATCCGGCATGCATGCATGGTTATCCATTGTGTTTGTTGGACTAAAGGCCTTTTTAGCCCGGTTTTATTGCATAGTTATCCATCATTCAATGGGTTAAAGACAACAGACAAACAATTCTTTTTTCCTGGGCGATGCATGGATGTCATGGTCATTACGTATCGATTTCCTTCTTTGACTAGATTATTTATTTTTTCGTAGTTTGGGCCTGACCGTATTGACTCGTACCAAGGGTCGTATACATGTAATATGTGAATCCAAAACGGGTTAAAGGCTTCGGTCATGAATGCAACGATCAGTAAAAAACAGTGTGGCCTCTTATTATCTGGGATAGCTTTGTGAATTCTCATTTTTTGAATTTATTCAGTATTTGACGTCACCTTGAAGCATTTCTATGCCGTTTTTACCCTAAAAAAGTTGGAATACTGTATATTGAATTTGCGTTTATGTAAAAAGCGCAGTCTCCAGCTTGACCAATCTAAAAAATAATTTAATTAATCATCTGAATTAGTTTATTGTTGTATATTGTCATGTCAGGAGAGTTTGACGAATTAAAACTATATATTGCGGCATTTATAATGGACTCAAATCAATCAATCTAAAATAGTCTATTATTCACATTGTCATTGGAGCACTTTTATTATGGAGTTTTATCATCTCCTTTATTATCAAGTTTCGAACATTTTTATTATTGAGTTTTGTCTGCTTAAATTATATGTTGTCTATTAAACATTTCCCGAGACTCAATAACTTTATCCACAGAAGTAATATGTATTTTACAAGAGTAATATGTATCGTGAAATAGTATAATTTGAAGCATTGAACCATCAGGTATCCTCTATACACGAACACTGATATTATCCCATTTTCAAACTTATTTATATACGAATACTTATATTATACTATTTTCAAAACTAACCCTTATATATGATGTGTGGTGGCACTGCGCACTCTCCATTCTAACGCCGAACTTCCACTTCAAGTTGCGCCACAACTACAAGCTAATCAATAGCTTTGAGCACCTTGTTGCCGTAATAACTCACACTCCACCTGCAATAACAAACATGCTAAATTGCAGTCGAACATCCATTGTTCTCCTAAGTGATCAATTGTTTAGCAGAGCACTACTCACTCATAGAGATACTTATAGGGATACTTGGAACTCAATAGTACAGTCAAAGCGGTATGCACAAAACAATTTAAAACTTTAATTTTCAATGAACATGCATACAGTATGTCTTAATCAGATCTACTCAACATATATTTGCATAAAATTATGTTGTTAAGCTAGAAGTTGAGTAGATAAGGTTAAGAAAAAATGCATTGATTAGAAATTTGTGTTTTGAATGATTTGTCCGGTGTATGTCTTAACTAGATGTACTCAATATATAATAGTACTATTTTTATTTTTGTTTTATAAAGTAATTTGGTTAAGACATAATATTATATCTTAGTACTACCATATATAAATGGAAAATTTTTGTATATAACCCTTCAAAAATAGTTATTTTTGGATATAACATTTCAAAGGAAAAATTATTCCCATAATACTCTAAACGTAATGTAATTCCCTTCATATCATTATGCCAATTTTCTCCTAATTATTGCATTAAAAAATCATTACAAATATTATTTTTTATATATTTCCAATACTATTCCTTATGTTATCACAATTTCAAAACCCTTCACGACTTCAATTCAGATCCACTAATATTTATATGTGGGGTTATGACTGGGGATCTTTTGCAAGAAATATTAGGGGTGTTCTATGTGTGGAATTTAAGGAGATCTTTTTCATTGCAACATCTCAGTGGTGTTAAAGATGCAAGATATTTTGGGCGTTGCACCATATTGCTGGTATTGAGCAAAATATCTTGTTTCTTTTTCACCAAAATTTTTGCATTTTAAATGAGGCTTTAGAATGGTCATTTGGTTCGGTTAAATGACCACATTGGTAAAAACAAAATTTCCGACCATTGTAGTGGTATCAGAATAATTTTCTCTTTTGAAGTGTTATATATCAAATATTCAACCTTAGCAATAACATAGATCAAATTGGTCATATATAGATTTTACTTCGAATATGTGTTAATTTTTTTTCAAATTGTGGTTACCATGGCAATTGTAGTTTTAGTAGAACATATAAAAAATACTCCTAATAAGTATATATGCAAATTAATTTTATCTACTATAATTAATAAATTTTTAACTTCAATTACTAATGCATGCAAGATCCAATCGCTTAATTTAACAAATATAGTATGGGAAAGTTTTGCATGAAATTGACAAAATGACAAGTATCTTGAAAATTTTTTTGAAACGGAAAAAATACCATATAAGATTAGGCAGTTTTCATGTTTTGTGATATACTATCTTCATTGTAAAATATAAGACATATTTTTGATTATGTATATAAATTAAGAAAATTCTAAACTCAAGAGAATTTTGAAGGAAAATGATTAAACTACTATTCTTTATAATGTCTTGAAAATAAGAGAAAAAAATATCAGTTTGAGAGATTAGTCATAAATAATTGAGAAGGTAGATAAATAAATAAGAGTAGTACATAAAAATAAATAAATTTTAGATATGTGTCTTATATTTATAATAAAAAATTATATATCTTATATTTTGAAACAGATGAAGTAGTAAAATTAGTAACTTTCTTTTATCACAGGACATGAGGACAACGTTTGTGTCAAGAGTTAGTACTATTGTACAAATCCTAACAACTAGAATCCACGAGACAACAGACATACACTGCGCTATCGTTTCGATACAAAACAGGAGAACATAAAAATTCTTGCATATTAATCTGTAAACAGGTCCCATAATGCCCGCACACCTTGATACGAGTCAATGCGTTGCCTTGATACAAGAGCAGTGTATAACTTGGACCAAAACCATGCATGCATGCATGCACTCGGGAAGTCCCAAAGACAACCAAGTGCCCAAAAAATCTCCGGTTGTTCAAAACTCTTTGAAAATTTTTGAATTCATCCGTTTGAACTGGATAATCCCAACAAACCGACGTGCTAGCTAGCTAGTAGATCGCATCGCCTCCCCGCAATAAATACATTGCAAAGGCGCACCCATCTTTTCGATCCTAGTACCAACAATCCTCCGTTGTGTACATGCATCTCCGAATTTACACATACATAGGACATGATGAACGCTACAGGCCATGACGACCCCCTCCTCAAGCTCACTCTCGGCTCCATCTACTCTGCAGCACCTCCTCCTTCCGCCGCCCCCGGAGAAGCCCCCAGTGCTCCGGCGCCGCCGCCGGTGGAACCATACATTGTTAGCAACGACAATGGCAATGGTGCTATTCCCAGCTCCAATGCCCTAGCTCCCGGCAATGGTATAATCCATCTCTTCCACTGTGCTAATCATATATCAGCTTGTACGAATATAATATTCTTTCGTCAGCAGCACCTCCGGTGCTCTATTTCCCGGTAATGGTAATCTAACAATTCTTTGGTTAGGAGTCACCGGCAACAATGGTGGTGCTCTCTCTTCTGTTGCCCAACTCCCAGCTCAAGCACTCCCACAAGCTAACCAACAGCTTGAGCACCGTCCGCGTCGTCGACGCAATATCTTGTGCTCCAACCGCAATGAAGAAGCTCACAAAGATGCAGTCAAAGAACAGTCGCCACCGTTTCCGTGGTCGATCAATTGTTTGGGGCAGCACTACTCACTCATAGAGCTACACAGAAGGGGTATCAATACCATTGAAGGCGAATCTCAGTGCAAGCGATGCCAGAAGCGCTTGAAAATCGCTTACAATCTTGAGGCCAAGTTTAGAGAAGTTGCCAATTTCATCACGGCCAACCGTCATGTCATGGATGACCGTGCGCCGAACGTGTGGAGTCACCCGATTGTGCCAGATTGCGAAGATTGTGGACAGACTAACGGGATGCGTCCAGTGATACCAACAGAAAAAGAAAATATAAATTGGCTGTTTTTGTTGCTGGGACAGACCCTGGGACTGTGCACGCTCGAGCAGCTTAAACATTTTTGCGGGAACACCAAGAAGCATCGCACAGGAGCAAAGGATCGTGTGCTATACTCCACGTACCTCGAGCTGTGCCACCAGCTGTGGCCGGACGGAACGTTTAATGTGTCGTCCGACCGATCCAATAGGTTCATACACTTTTGATGTTCCTCACCAAAATTGTTTCCTAAAGCTGTTTAATAAGATTGTAAGATATATTATAATGAACTATTTATGGTATCTTTTGGTGAAAGATTTCTGATTTCTGGAAGTCTAATTACTTTGTTATAATGTTTTAGTTTTTAACTAGCATTTAAAATATCTAATATAATCATGATTTATAATGCTCTCTCAAATATATTTCATTTCTTATCTAAGAAAAGACAGAAAGTGCTTTCTATAAAATCTCAACCACTCAATCTGAAAGGAGACGACTAATTTGTTCTTGTTTTATATGTTTCAAACAAGTTATAATAGAATATAAGAAAATTATGAAATGTACCAAAGAAAATAACCAGAACATAAAACTTTATATCAAGATAATACTTTATTTGTGTTTTGGTGGATGACCAAAGGCTTAGTCATTCAATATATCTGTTTTTTTTTTAAAAAAAATCAATATAAAAGGAAACTCTTGTGTGTACAATTGTTATTTACAGATTATATATACTTTGAAGATCATAACATCAACAAATCGTAGTGCGATTTGCACCGCTATTAAATTTAAACCAAGTGTTACCTAGACCTTATCTTTTGTCATGTCTAGATTACTACAAGACCGACGAGCCCATAGTTTTCGTTTTGACAGAATCAGAACCAGACGCCATAGACCCACGACCTAAAGGCAGGCTAAACAAAGACCCATACCAGCTGAAAGCCCGACAAGTGCAGCAGGTACACTTAGCCCGAGTGCCCAACCAAAACAAAACTCCACAGTCGCCCAAACATTAATTCCACGAGCCGATTCAGATCTGCTAGTAGCCACAGGAGGCTGTTCGTTGGGTTCGACAAAGGGGACTAGGCGACTGGCTTTTCGTTATTGGTCATCTTAGCGCGCAACCGAAGTGCCTGCCCTCTTTAGCGTCACCCCTCTCACAGTATGTGGAGGTCATTACATCATATATATATCACTCATCGGAGCCACCATTTTTCTTTCCATCACAGCCAAAAATATCTTCTCAGCCTCCTTCAGGGCATTTCCAACGGTTCACATGTCTCGGCATATAGGGAAAAGGCCACTCAGGTCAACCTTTTCGACCTACAACTAAACAAATTTTGGTCTGTTGGACCTGGTCCGACCCAAAATTAGGGTTGGATTTGGGTCTCACACATCTAATCTGAGACTCTAAAATTTAAAAAGTTCAATCTGAAACCAACTTAGCTTGATTTTTTAAACATGGCCCAATAAAACTCATTTAACTTGATCTGATTCAAGCCCAAAACCAGTTGACCTGACTGTTTATTGGTTTGGGCTGAGCCGAGCTCGAGTCGGCTCAATAGACTCGGTCTTTTTGTCAATCCGGTCCAAACTTGGCTTGAGCCTGAAAATGTTTAGGTCTACTTCAAGCTATATACCTGGTTTAGCGTTGACAGGTGAGATCTATTTACTTGTGCTCAGTCTAGAGGCAGCTACGTTCTGTGTTAGGCTGAGTCTAACAGGGGATAGTAATTAGGACGAGAGAGAATATGTCACGCGTGCGAACGAAGCAAAGCTATCTAGAGAGCGAAGTACTGTAATGCACTTAATGCTTGGGAAAACTTTTTAGATCGGACCCACATGTATAAAGCCACCCTAAAGAGCCAAACCATTAGGGTTAAAATTTTTCATATGTGAATTTTGTTGCAAAATAATATTAACAATAATAAAAAATTATTAAGAAAATTAATTGTGAATAATTCCAATAGAACAAAAGAAAATAAATAATTGAAAATAAAAAATTAAACTTAAAAGAAATAAATTTTTTTATTAAGTTCGAACATTGAAACATAACATTCAACATGCTAAATTGGAGATGATATAGTAATAAAAGGGCTACTACATTTGAATATTTAAGTGTAAAATAAACATACTAATAAACATTTAGAAATATAATAAGACAACCATTTGTTGATAAGATTGCCTCCACAACATGTTGCGAAGCATGCTCAATTAAATCTCTTTACGTGCTGATTTAGCTTGGACTTAAATATTTCTTGCAAGTACATCAGTAGAAGCAATTGGAGTACTATTATCGACAGATTGCATTGTCTCGCTTATCCACAATTATTATATTGTGTAATATGACACATGCTTATATGATTTTCATAAGGGGTGAGCATTATCAAAAGCAGGCAAGACTATGTAAGATGGCAAACTAAGATTATAGGATTTCAAAAACTCATTTCACGTCTTTGTTTGTGGGTATATATTATCAATTAGATAGTATCCCATGTTGTAATGCCTCTCTTTTATAGAGTACTGAAACTGTGGAGTTCATCCCTTCAAAACAACTGTGAACAACAATGACTGGTTTAGTACATTAATGTCATTATTTGGAGCCAGCAACATCGAAGAAGATTTGCCATACCCAAAGATCTTGGGAGACGACCGCTTCTAGTTAATAGTAGAGACTCCATAATCATTGGGGGTGAATTATCCATTCCATACAATTGGGAAATTTCTTCATTTCGAGTGCATGTCATCAATGATTGTTAGCATCCTTGTAAAACAATGAGTCTCTTTGTGTAAAAGTAGTGTCGAATATTTTCAATGGTGGGTTTACGGAGATATTCCACACTAAACTTGTTGATGACTCCTTTGACAAAGTGCTCCAAGTATTAGATTGCTACAGATTTTCCTATCCGCACGTATTCATCAACAATATTGGCAAGAGAACTATACGTCAACATACACATAGTTATAGTGCATTTTTGTAAAGGTGACAGTCTCATACGATTTATAACATTTTCTTTTTGGTAAAATAAGGAGACTACTAATCAAGAGCTATGACTATCCAAAGAAAGAGAGATCTCATTCAAAACCTTCGGCAAAACAAGTAGTCAGGGTAGATTGGATTATCGGAGAAGTGGTCCACCATGAGACGATTATAGCTGTCTTCACGGTCTCTATCGATGTATCGTGGTAGTGGCAGCGAGAGGTACAAGTTTATATCTTGATTTTAATACCAGCGATGATATAGTTTTCTAACCCATATAGTATCTTCTCCTCATCCAAAGAATTATGCCACAAAATATTTCAATTTGTTAATGGCCTTCTCCTCAGAATTATATGTGCTTGAGTTTGAGTTAGAACTAGACGACATTTTTATAGAGATTTAAGAAGAATAATAGCGGTCAAGAACTATGATGCTTTAAGATAAGAACTAGGGGTTGTGATGGGTAAGATGAGGGGGTGGAATATATAGGCTAAGAATTTCAACGATTAGTTTTTAGTGGTTATATTACAATGATATTGGTGAGTCCAAATGAGCTAAGGTGGCTTTTATTTATAGAGATGAGTGTATAATTTTTCTGATTTTTTTTTGTAATTTTGTAATATATTTATCCCAAAAGAATTAGAAAAATATCTCGACAACTATGTTCAACGGCTACATTTTGTAATATCTATTTTTTGACACATTGACATATGGGACCTACTAAATTTTTTTTACTAGCTATTTTTCAAAGAAAATTTAAGTATAGAGGTTGATAGGTGGGTCAAACCAAATCTAAACCCACCTATCATCTTTAACGTGCAAATTACGTATGGCCTATGATTTTTCAACAACTACATTTGAAAAAAATAACAATAAAACAAACACTGCCAGGTGGGCCGAAACAACTCTGGACCCACCTGTTAGCATCTACTATTTGGTTGTGCATGATTGCACACGAGACATGAGTTGAGTGCACCCATTCACACACACACGTGGCTTGTGGGGCCCACTAGTGTCACTTTGCATACCCTGCAAGCACCTGAATTGATAGCTACTGTCACACCAACCATTAAACAACCTCATTTGTCAGTCTAATGCATGCGTGTGGGTATGAGTGACACGAGATACGACGCAGTGGGTTCACAAACCACGTCGTTAGCAGTTGAACCCGTTTCAATGGAGCTATTTGCTAGGGCACGTGGATTGTGAGGCCCACATGTAGACTGTCATGCAGTTTGTTGCCTTGCCATGAGTTGCCACATGACTCGCCCACTGCACTAAGCCGAGTTGGCTTTAACGTAGACCTGGATGCTGGTTGAAGATATTGTGTTTGTCAACTTTAGATCGCTCGACAGCAAGCTATGTGTTTTTTGGGCCCCACCATGCTCATGACTACGAATGTCCATGTGCCGTAGCTCATTTTGAACTCTATTCAGGGTTGTGGTTGATAGAAGAGATAAATGGATGTGGGGCTCAATTGTTAGCTACAGTGAGGGGGCATCTTTATGGCTCTATTTATAGTTGGAGATGTCAGTGGCGCACAAGCCCAATCAGAATGAGTTGATGGTCTTTCTACTCTAACATCTCCCAAAGTCTTTGGATTAGAGTGGTGTTATTAGGAGCTTCATCTTAGCTCCTCTCAGCTCTTTCATGGGTTGGATGTGGCCTTGTGCTTCCATCGTAGAAAAATCCCCAATCAGAAGGTTAAAACCTCGAAAAACCACCCAAGATAAAATCTATTATGCTCCATCTTCATGACTAATCTGGACACTATCTTGTGCATCACCAATGTTATCATATCCATCACTTAGCTTCAAGTACGTCTCTTGCATTAGGAACAATGCCATATTCCATCGTTGTCATTAGCAACAAGTTTGCCTTGGCCTCACCTACTCCACAAAAAGCTTCTTGGACATCATGTTCCACAGTCTAGCATGGCACGGTCATTGAAACCTCCTCCACTCTCCCAGCTTGTTTGAAACACTTGGTGCTGAGATGACTGTAAGTATCACCATATGACTGCAATCACATGGACAACATTTATTGCAACAACTACAGAGCCTCAGCGATGTTGCCTTCACGATGTTGTACTCAGATAGAGTATGTATACACATATGTGCTAAGGTGGCAGCCTTGTCGAACCATGTGGTCCATTCGCTCTTACCAACTTCAGATCATTAATGCTGCAATAAACATACATGATGCCACAATCTGTGAGTAAATAATGACACCAAACACCATGTCCAATCTCCGGAGCAAAATGATCCTTGCTCCAACCCTTCACTTGTTGAAGACCCTTAGTACGAAAGTGACATGCCTGACTACCCCCGCCCGCACTTACTGTCGTGAATCTTTTTCACAAGAGCTACTATCTTGGCAAGATCACCTTCTTTGTGCAAGACGTCAACCACGGTCTTGACAATGCATTGGTGGAGTACGCTTGCTTTAGCGTCATAGGCCAACCTACTCCTTAGTGATCTCAAACAACCCGGTGTTGAAGGAGAGAAGTGAGAACGACACAAACAGCTAGGTAGCGGCAGACCAAGAGGACCTCCTCCAGAAAGTACATGCGCGTGTAGGTGAGCACTAGGTGGAAGCGCGCGTCATTGTGTCGGTGTCCACATAGTTGGCGAAGAAGAAAGCATTCAAGAAGTGGGGGAAGAGGAGGTGTGCTTGGTGTTGTTGGATTAGAGAAAGGCAAATGAGTTGCGGAGGAGGGTGTCTGCTAGCGACACGGGAGAGGTGGATAAAGTGATAGTAGAATTTAATTGGGATTTACATCCATCTAATTTTAGACATGTCTCACCTTTTTAGCATTTAATTTTAATTGTCAAAATTTCTAAGCATGTCTAAATAAATATGATTTGTCATAAGAAAAAAAATAAAATAATCTTCAGACAAATTTTAGACATATTTCAAACTAGATATATTCACCGAAGACATTAACAAACAATTTCAAATTTGTCGATCCACCCCAGTAATAGATCCCAACCGTTCATCGTCCAAACAACAGAATAGCTTTTCGTTGATCTATTCAGTACTGTTAATAATATTCTAACTCGTTTTAATTCACAAAATTAATCAAAATTAGGAGGGGGTGCCTTGTACTATTCGACCTCTCGGCTCTCTAATCTTCCAATCTGGTCTCCTACGCTTATATAGCCGCCGGCGGCGGCGATGCGACTTCTCTCCGGCGTCCCTGCCTCAGCCTCCACATCAGCCTCCGCTGCTGTTTCCTACCTCCCCTCCTCTCTCCTCTCCTTCGCCTGCGCAAGCCCTAGACGCATGCCTACCGCCGCCGCCGCCTCGTCGGCAGCCGCCGGCGACGGCGGCGCCCAGAAGCCATGGCTGTTCGTCGGGCTCGGGAGTCCCGGAAAGATGTTCCAGGGAACTCGCCACAACGTAAGCCTCCTCTGTGCACCCTGTTTTCCTTGTTCTAAAGGAACTGTTCTTTTTCTTGTAGAGCTTGTAACTTGGTCCTACCTATTAATGCGTTAAATTGGTAAAGATTCGATTTTTACGTCGAATTTTTGCACTTTGGGGATGGTTAAGTAAGAACTAGAAGTATTGAAGTAGCAAAGATAATGTGTGAGTAGTGAAGGATAGGAGTAAACCAATATGTCATGGCAAAACTGCGGTCTTCTTTAGATGTTCAGTAGAAGGTTTTGGTATTTAGGTACTGTGTAGTCATGTAGACCAGCATTGTTTGCTTGCTCGTTCTGTAGACCAAATCGTGGCATTGTTTGCTCGCTCGCTCAAAGCATCAAATGTACTGTAAAATTATGCAGTTATGGGCAACGTCAAATGTGGCACGCTTAAGTTTATGCTCTCCTTGGTTTTCTCAATTAGTATATTTCTCAAAATTGTTTGTACATGAAAATATTAAAAGAAAGGTCTAATGAAGTAATTAGATGCTCGATTTAGATTCAAGAGTTCACATGCTTTAGTAGGATGTATTTCAAATGGAGATTCACTCTGCACGCAGCCAGATTATTTGATATAATACTATGTTGAATTTATGTTAAGGTTGCAGTGCTACTTTCCATAGAGCAGAAAAAAACATTTCGATGAACTTTGGTGGTCCTGAAATTGTTAGCTAATCAATACTCCAGGACTACAGTTCCTCACTATTTTGAGTTGAGATCGTATTGTGATTGTACACAGGTTGGCTTTGAGATGATCGATATTATAGCAGAAGCTGAGGGTATATCTGTCAACAGTAAGCAATTCAAGGCAAGAGTTGGGAAAGGTAATTTCCATGGAAAGTTTATTGCTTTGTAACTGGTGCACTGTTTGTTCAAAATTTGAAATTATTACACTGAGGTATACCTCCAACAGATAAGCATATTGATCTGCTCAACTTCTATGCTGTACTAGCCCAATTTTTTCAGGCGCAGTTAGGACTATGTTCTTGCCTCTGTATTGTTCTATAACTTCTTATCTTTTTTTTTACGATGTGTACTACTTCTATACAATAACAAATGTATCCTCTCTCCTTCTGGTGTATTGGTCTAATGCTTGGTTCCAAACATTCTTTTAGCTTTGGTCCACTCATATCTTGAACAGTTCAACAAAGTATTTTTTTCTGCTGCTTTTGAGTACTATCTGTTAAGTGCTGTCTGTATTTGAATTATTGGTGGAACATATGGATTTATGTCACAACAGCAGCTTTTGTGTAGTTTCTTATTATCTTTGCTACATGAAAGCATTAGCTGGAAGTTTTCGATTTTCTATAATTGAATGCAGAACTTGAATATATACATGATTTTAGCCTTCCTGAGTCCTGACAGGAACATTGCCTTGTCATATACTCAGGCGTTATTGGTGATGTCCCAGTCATGCTTGCCAAGCCACAAACTTTTATAAATTCAAGTGGTGAGTCTGTAAGTACAATAACTCTAAAACATATTCAAATCACCATACTTGCTCTTATTTGTCTTATTAACTTTGACTAACTTGTGCAGGTTGGGCAGCTTGTTTCATATTTCAAGATACCGCTCAATCAAGTAATTTTGGTAAATTTTGTTCTTGACTGCTTCTTTTGTCACACATCACGTTACTTCTTCGTTTCATTAGTTGTCCATCACATCTCTACAGATCTATGATGATCTATCCTTCGGGAAATTGCATCTACTACCAAAAAGTGGACATGGCGGTCATAATGGGTATTTCTAGTTGTCTCCACTGTTTCTTTTCTTTACCTCATTCACTTCATAATGTATTCAGTCGTGCTTTGTTCATTGTTTCACAAACTTTATATCAGCTCAAAATCCTACAACTCTGGAGGCATATTTGTATTGCTTTTGTATTGCTTCTCTCAAGTTCACTTCAATGAAAGGATGTTTTCATCATAATTTTTTTTATGATAAGCTCACTAAGTGCTCTTCACACAAAATGCTGCTTAGTGCTTAGAATAATATTATATGCTTAGCAAGGACAAAATGCTAGGCAAGCTTTTTACTAACATTTTTTGGTTGATCTATTCCTTGTTCCCTCCTTGAGACTGTAAAGTAATTATTAAAATGCCTTGGGAACCCTTCCTTTGTTTCAAGTGAAAATTTTGCTGGCATGATTTCTTTGTTATTATGGAATGACATCTGGTTACCATAAAATGCCAGGTGCCTGAATTATTGCTCTTTACATTACCTGACCATTTGATCACCATTGCAGGATCAAAAGCATTATCAGCTATTTGAAACAGAGCCGTGATTTTCCACGTCTAAGGATTGGTATGCCAGTTTTCCAGTTTTCTCTCAGTTTCCAAGTCTGAAATATTCTCCTGTGAATATTATGTAGGCATTGGACGACCACCTGGAGAGATGGATCCTGGTAATTTTGTTCTCCGGCCATTCAGCAAGCAAGAACAGGAAGAGGTTTTTTCCTGGATTGCAGTAGAAATTTTTTATGCTTGGAAGTTTACTTGCAGGCTTTTCCTTTCATAATAATTCTCTTCTGTAGTCAATAACCTATTAAAACTTGAAAGCCTACATTGATCCATACAAAAATTACAGCAGTGGATCCCTCATTTTCATTTTTTGCAGCTTGACTTCATGTTCCACAAGGGATTGCAAGCAGTAAGGATAATGGTACTCGAAGGATTCAATAAGAGTGCAAGTTTTGTGGACACTGCACAGCCGTCAGAAATGTTGAATAGATGAAAATTATTCAATCGATACAACAAAGAGATTCAGATTGAAGTATATATTAAAGAAGGCCATGCTGTAGGTGAGATTTGATTTATTCAAATACTTGCACAAAGTGGAAGGGCCATTGTCCTGATGCGTGGAAATGTTCATTGGAAAACGCAGCAATATTGGGAATTTTTTTTAGAAATAACATATTAAAAAAAATAAATTTCAAAACTAACTTGAAACTTTTAAAAATTACAAAACTAACGTTCAGTTGCGAGCTACAACGCGCGACTGAAGACGTGGCAGTGCGCACCGCACTGCTGCCCCAGCTCGCCCGCCACGTCAGGTTTCAGTTGTTAGTCGGGCTAGTGACTGAAACCCGCAGCCCTTCAGTCACTAGCCTGGCTAACGACTGAAACCAGCGCAAAATAACCCAGTGCAAATTAAGGGGTGGGAGTGGGATTCGAACCCGGACCAAAGGAGACAAAGTTGGAGAATTGAAACCAGTTAGGTTAGAATATGTTTCTGAAAATTATGCTAGTTACAAATATTAATACTTTTTTCTTGAGGACAACTATGGAAGATGTGTATATTTGACATTTATCCTTCTATTTTACATATATATTCATCTGCATCCATCGCAAAACACATGTATATGACAATTATCGTTGTAAAATTATAAATATCTTAGATAACCTTGTAAACATAAAATAACAAATTTCGTACCTCATTGATGCTAATTAAACAAAATATCCATCCATCGCAAAACACATGTATATGACAATTATCGTTGTAAAACTAGAAATATCTAAGATACCATTCCAAAACCAAAATAACAGATTTCGTACCTCGATGCTAATTAATCGAAATATCCTAAACAATAAGTAGAGAAGTTCAAAAGTATGAAAGATGCACACAGAAAACTGGAAAATACGATAAAGCTCTACGTCAAACTAATGCCTTCTCTCCCTCTGTGGCTAACCCTGATACTCCGATGGTGTGTAGCGAGAGGGGGGCTGACGATACCTAACGTGCCGTCTCCTTGCTGGTGGTGTCTGCGCAGATGGCGGAGCCTGGGAAGGCTATGTCGGCTGCATAGGTTGTGGAGCATCGGCAAGGAAGTCAGGCTGCGTAGGATGCTGCTGTGTTTGGTGGGGAGACTGGTGCCACGCAAGAATATCGATCTATTCATCTGAAGAACTGTCGGCAAGCATGAAACGTGGTTGTGGAGGTGGAGGGCGCGACGACGAGGGGCGGTCCTGAGGCGGCACATGTGACGAAGGACCTGACGCCGACGGTGATGGTGGGGGAATCACAGTCATATGAGGTGGCAGCAGCACTCTGAAGTCGACCAAAATCTGATCGACCTGCTGCTCGACCTCTGCGCAATATGCGTAGACGTCGTCGCTGGGCATGGTGGGTCCAGTGCGGGACCTGATCATCATGTCTCGTGCACCGACAGAGACGGCGCCGAGGATGTCTAGCTGCGCACATGATTTAATGCAATTATAGATTGACAATCCATGTGAAAGTAAGGTTGCAGAGAGTTTAGGAACTTACAGAAGAGTGGATTCGCCTTGCAAGGCGTCGGTCGAAGCGCTCGTCGATGGTGGTAGGAGGGATGGGGTCATCAGGCGCGGCTGGTGGACCACTCGCCAATTGGTGGATCGTGCGAGGTCGGTACCAGGCCAAGTACAAAAAAATAGATGTCGTGGCTGTACGGCTTGTTCTCCTCTACCATGCGTGTGTGGGCCCAATTGATCCACTCCTCCACATAAGGCCGTTGCCGAACAACGAAATCGCCTCTCACTCGACCCTTCCTCGATTGCCTGCGGACAAAAGAAATTAGTTAGTGATAGAAATCATCTATAAAGTTACGTGTGAATGTAATGCATATTTGACGTATGATGCGGGATCTGTCGAGGAGGCGGCACCGGGACATGCTGGCGTAGGCCGAACTGGCGCATAACTCGCTTAGGCGAGTACCCCTCAACCATGTGCGAGAAAACCAGAAGAATCTGGGTACGGCAATAAACAACATCCTGCGTGCAAAGAGAAGAAAGGCCAAATGGGCCGACGGACTGCAAGTTTGACGTGGTCCACGGATCCCAGATAACGCTGTCGTCGAGGAGCAGGTCGAAGCTCGTGGCATACGAAAGATAGCAGATGTGCGCTTGATCTGTGGACCACCGCAAACTCAGCCTCGCCTACCTCCATCCCATCACAGGGCCGTCCCTCACATCATCAGCCAACGCAAACTGATCCCGCGGCACCAGCGGTCGGCCGACGGGGAAATGCTTGTATGACCACATCTGCAAGAGTATGGCGTAGCTAGCGAAAAGAGAGCTCACCTAGTCTTTGCTTATTGCGTCGCACAACCCCCTGTAGGTGTGGCAGAGCACGGCGGATCTGAAACTGAACCGCGACACGTTCCCTAGGTCGAAGTCGGCAATACTCCTAGCGAGCTGAACATACTGCCGCTCACAGATGTCTCCGTGGGTGCCAGGGAAGAGCAACCACCCAAAAAGGTACAAGTACGCCTCAAGGTGGCGCCTGAAAACCTCCTCTGAAGTGGCCACGGGGAGCGGAGCATCCCGAACGACACGCAAATAGCTCTAGGGAACTCCCGCAGTCTGCTCAAAACCCCCCGCTGTCCCTATGCCGTCGAAGCGATGCAAGAAATCCAAACGCCATGTAGCTTTGTCAGTGGTCGCGGGGGCATATATGTTCCCACGAATAGGCAGACTGAGCAGCATGTTGACGTCCTGCAGCGTGACGGTGGGCTCGCCGATACTGAAGTGGAAGGTGTGCGTCTTGGGCCTCCATCGGTCCACGAGCGCAATAATCAGGGCTCGATCGAAGGGGAATCGCCGAGCCCGATCTACCATGCGAGCAAACGGCAGCAGTCCGGCGTCGAGCAAATAGGGTGCGAACCGCTCATCCAGGGGCCATATCTCCCGTGGTGTCCTCATGCGCAGTGCTAGCAGAACGATGCCCTGTAGAAGGCGTCGAGCACGTGACGCTCCTGATGATGCTGTGCAATTAACTCGGGAAGCTGCTGATCGTCCGCTATACCTGTAGTTATCACATATTGGTTGGTAAAGTGAAACATTATATTTAATTAACAACAATGCATAGAATGATGAAAGTTTTATTTAAGAAAATTCACAACCCATACATAATGAAGTGAATTACTTCAGTTTCTTGGAGTAGTTGACGTGCCTGGCACCTGTGGGCACCGGTTTCATGTGTGCCTAGGCTGCCTGCAAGCGATGCATCTACGTAGGTCGTCCTCACGCTCCGCGGCATCCATATCATTGTGTATCCTCCTAGCTCGACGTCGGCCGGCATGGTTCACAAGGAGCTTCTTTCTGGGATCCACATGATGGCATCTTCCGGTGATAACTCCCGATAGTTTCCCCTCGCCGCAAACCCGTGGAAGACACCCTCCTAAGTTTTCCACAGGTACTGCAGACTATAATAAGGTGACATATATTGTGCCGGATCGATCCCAGGAACGGAGCAGGCGGCGATAACATGCGAGCAAGGAATGTGCAGCAGCTGAGGCTTTTTGCATGTACATTACACATCTGCATTTCTAATTCGGCATTCGTGGACCCGACCTGCTCTCAATGTGTCATGGACATGTTTGTGCCTTAGCTGAACCTCATAATTTCCGTTCAAACGACTCAGCACTGATACATCATGTGTTAACGACTTTCTCGTGCGAAATTCAAGGTAATTATTAATCTTTTTGGGCTAGTGTACTAAAGGGTCGTGCACAAGTGTTGAGGCCACCAAGCTCCTACTGTCGTAGTATGCTATTGTGCGATAGAATGTTATCTCAACTATGGCAGTGAGTGGTAAACTCGCACATCCTTCAATACAAAATTGTACACCTCGGCTAGATTGGTCGTCATGATTCCGTATCGTGCCCCGCCTGTGTCGTGGAGCAACGACCACTTCTCCTTTGGTTTGGGTCGAATCCACTGACTGAAACTGAGACGCCTTCTGTGGCTTCCCTCACCGCTTACACCACCACCTTCTAATTCACCTGGCTCTTGCATTTCTTTGAACGTATTCTCGTCCAACGATTTTCATATATCTGAGAACTTGGACTGTTGGTTCTGCTTTGCTAGCCGCTTAAACACCTGCATCAGACGCCTACTCTTGAAACAAGTGTGAAAATTTGCACCAAGATGCCGAGAACACCAACGACTCTGTAAGTCTTCCCAACTTAGTGCCGGATCCACTCCCGATTGCATGTACTCGATCGCGCTCAACATTCCTGTGTTCCGGTCGTGAATTAGGCACACGCGCTCCCGATTTTTGACGACCTCATTTTTTAGTTTGCCCAAGAACCACAGCCAACTGCCGTAGTTCTCTCCCTCGACCACTGCATATGCTATGGGGAGAAGCTGGTCGGTGGCATCAGCTGCCACGACAGTCAGTAGAGTACCTTGGTATTTTTCAGTCAAAAATGTTCCGTCAATGCAAAGTACGGGTCTCATGTACCTAAACGATGCAACGCACTGTTGGAATGCCCAGAAAAATCGCCGCAATACCATACACCCAGGAATGACAACACCCTCTGCGCCGGCAATCCGATTGCCGGCGTATCAACAAGTTTGGTGACTGAGCCTGGATTTGCTTCGCATATGCGCTGCAATAGCCTTGGTACAAAGTTCTATGCCTCAACGTATGTCCCGAAAAGCTCCTCCAATGCCCTCTATTTAACTCTCCATGCTTTCCCGTACTTGATCTTGTACCCGTACTTCTCTGCAACATGTGCAATAATTATTTTCGGTGCCATTGCCATATTTTCCTTTACTACTGATAGAATCAGGCTGACAACAAAGCTGGAGGTGATATTTTTATGATGCTGCACCATGCCCTCCGCCAAATATCTATGGTCTGCGACTCTAGTCACATGAAAGAAAGGCTCGTCTTGTGGTCGTGTGACACGTACGTACCACGAACAATTCTTGACCAAGCACCTCACAGTCCACAAGCTCGGAGTTGATCTATCCATTCGGAATGGCCTATTTAGTGAAATAGCCCACGCACTGATGGCTTTTTTCGTATTTTTCTTACTCTGAAATATCTGCCCAAGCTGGACGGTTGTTTCATTATAGGACCATCGCAAATTCAACTCATCAGGAACCACAGCAGAAATCAAAGATGATGGATCAATCCATTCATTTATAGGATTCTGTTGTTCCGTGGGTTCCACGGGAGATTCATACATATCTGACGCATCAGTGTACTCCTCCTCATTTAAATTCTCCTCCAATTCAGGCAATTCATCAGCTGCATCTACTTGACAGTCACCAAACTGAGTTGTAGGCGCGACTCTTGTTGTTCGCTTAGGTACACTGGCAGCGGTACTACCAGCGGCACTGCCAGTACCACCTTCAGTACTGAGACTAGCGATGCCACCTCCAATTCCCACAGAATGACTTGTACCGAACTATTTGCGCTTAAGATTTCAACATAAAGTATGATCATTCCGTCGCCATACCCTGGATTTGTCATAAATCGTCCAAATGAATCCCAGGATTTGTCACCTTTCAGTCTCTTAAGTATCCATTTATTTCCCTTCGTCACCATGCCTTCAACCCTAAGAGTATCTGTCGTAGGATTGAGTTGTGACAAATTGACTAACCACATCTCCAAATCATTGAAAGACATTGATTGCGGTTTTACCTTAATATAAACGCAAACAATACTAGGTTGCTCCATAATCTAAACAGTTTGTCATTATGTGTTACAGTGAAGCGAACAATTAAATTTAAATTGACATTTCTATGCCTAGGGTGAAGCTGAAATTTAAATTTTCATACGTAGGGTGAAGCGAGCAATCCAATTTCTAAATCCTAAAAACCATAAACCCTAAAACTCGGAACTCTAAACCGCTGAAACCCGAAAATCCTAGAATACCTGTCCTACGGTGAAACGGTGAAGCAGAAATTTAAATTTTTATACATAGGGTGAAGCGAGCAATTCAATTTCTAAACCTTAAAACTCACTAACCCACAAACCTTAAAACCCGGAAACCCTAACCGTTGAACCCTAAAACCCGGAAACCCTAGAATACCTGTCCTACGGTGAAGCGGTGAAGCAGAATTTAAATTTTTATACGTAGGGTGAAACGAGCAATTCAATTTCTAAACCTTAAAACTCACTAACCCTAAAACCCACAAACCCTGAAACTCGGAAACCCTAACCGCTGAACCCTAAAACCCGAAAACCCTAAAATACCTATCTTACGGTGAAGCAGTGAAGCAGATATTTAAATTTTCATACGTAGGGTGAAGTAAGCAATTCAATTTCTAAACCTTAAAACCCACAAGCCCACAAACTCGGAAACCCTAAACCGCTGAACCCTAAAACTCGAAAACTCTAGAATACCTGTCCTACAGTGAAGTGGTGAAGCAAAAATTTAAATTTTCATACACAGGATGAAGTGAACAATTTCTAAACCCTAAAACCCGGAAACCCTAAACCACTAAAACCTTAAAACCCGGAAACGAACAACTTAATTTCTAAACCCTAAAACTCAGAAACCCTAGAATAATTACATTTGTAAACCCTAAAACAATATTAAACAAATATTACAAAATATTTAAATGTACGTAGTATCTACGAGTTAAAAAAATATATCTCAAATAGACAAATTGTTGAAAACTGCTTCTCTTCTCTTCTTTTTTTTTTTTTCCGAAAAAACTGTAAAAAAGTATGTGAAAGCGACTGGTTTTTGCTGGCGTTGGATTATATGCTGGTTTCAGTTGCTAGTCTGGCTAGCGACTGAAACCTAATGTGGCGGGTGAGCTAGGCCGACTAGCGACTGAAACCTAATGTGGCGGGTGAGCTAGGCCTCGGTGCGGTGCGCGCTGCCACGTCTTCAGTCGCTAGCTGGGCTAGCGACTGAAGCTTAGTCGTGCGTTGCAGCTCGTGACTGAACGTTAGTTTTGTAATTTTTAAAAGTTTCGAGTTAGTTTTGAAATTTATTTTTTTAATAGGTTATTTCTAAAAAAAATTCCAATATTGGTCATTGGATTATAAGTATGCACATGGGCACCTGTGTTGAATGAATTCTTTGTAATTCAGCGCTTCTGTATATCCAAATTTTAGTTTGTACTCAGAAATACACAAGCATATTGTTACAGAGGCTTGACCGTGTCTTGGTTTCAGTTATGTGTGATTCATTGATCTCATCTGTAAACATGCTTCAGATATAGTTTCTGTACTCATTGATTCATGCAATGAGCATCGGCGTTGTAAACTGAGATAGCCGCCTACTACTGACAGCACGATATTTTTTGCCGTATCATATGCCATTTTGACTCAAATGGATTTATAATTTCCATCACGAGTAAATTCCGGAGCTGCAGTGTTTTGGACTGTTTGATCCATAACAAAAACTGCTGGGGTGGCTGATATTGGCGCCATAGTTTAGCACAAAAATTACACTATAATTATGTGGAAAATCAGCCACCTTTTATGTTAGTGCTAGCTGTTTTGGTCGGCGAATCAAACAAAAAGTTGATTAAAAAGTTGATCTTCCCGTCCAATTTGAAATGGCCCGCCAAATCGATGGTGGTGTAAGTGGAGCTTCCAAGTAAATGTTTTATTGATTCTAATTATTCTTTTTCATACTTAGGTGGTTAAGATAAAAATTTATTTCATAAGAGTCTCTTCATATGAGATCTCCACTATCAGTCATTAAATTGTGATTTATACTACGATATAATAGTTCTCGTTGAAATCTCCACGCGAGAGACTCCATTCGGAAATTGCTTACGTTTAAGAAAGTCTTTCTATTGATCCAAAGATTGCAAGCTTATTGATATTTATCCAATTTGCTGTGTTCCGATCCTACTACTGGATGATGAGTGATGATCAAGTTATAAACCACACAAGAAGTCAACATCACGCCGTCCGTCTGTCAGTCACATTTTTTGTTTGGTGCTGCAAAACATAGAAACCGGAAAAGAGGTGGTCTCTTTTTAGCACTCACTCTTCCAGAGTCTCAAATCTCAAGTTATGCTTCGGTCGGACAACACATGGCACATTGGCACCCGTCCTGCCTTAGGCTCGCAGCACATCATGGTTGTGTCGCACCGCATGCACAACAGCACAAAAGCCCATCGGTCTCAGCCGTCCATACAGATCTCCACCCACTCCAACAACGCAGCCAGATCCACCTACCCACCCCCTAAAACCCTCCCCTCCTAAATCCCTCCTCACACCCGGCCGCCGCCGCCGCCGCCACCCACCCCCTCGCCGCACCATGGCGACCACCACTCCCACCTCATCCCTCTCGCTCCTCCTCTCCCACCCGCACTCCCGCACCCCCAAATCCCACCTTCGCCTCTCCCCCCATCGCACCACCCACCGCGTCCGCTGTACATCTGACGCCTCTGCTGCGTCCGCCACGAAGCACCGGCGCGCGGCAGACGAGAACATCCGCGAGGAGGCCGCGCGGCACCGCGGGCCTAGCCACAACTTCTCCGCGTGGTACGCGCCCTTCCCGCCCACCCCCAACGGCGACCCCAACGAGCGCTACTCCCTGGACGAGATCGTGTACCGCTCCAGCTCCGGGGGGCTCCTCGACGTGCGCCACGACATGGAAGCGCTCGCGCGCTTCCCGGGCTCCTACTGGCGTGACCTCTTCGACTCCCGCGTCGGCCACACCACCTGGCCGTACGGTTCCGGCGTCTGGTCTAAGAAGGAATTCGTCCTTCCCGAGATCGACTCCGACCATATTGTTTCCCTCTTCGAGGGCAACTCCAACCTCTTCTGGGCGGAGCGGCTCGGCCGCGACCACCTAGGCGGGATGAACGACCTTTGGGTCAAACACTGCGGCATCTCGCACACCGGCTCGTTTAAGGACCTTGGCATGACGGTGCTCGTCAGCCAGGTCAACCGCCTCCGCCGCGCGCCGCTCTCGCGCCCCATCGCCGGCGTCGGGTGCGCGTCCACGGGCGACACCTCCGCCGCGCTCTCCGCGTACTGCGCTGCC
Source organism: Pharus latifolius (assembly GCA_019359835.1). Classification (NCBI taxonomy): domain Eukaryota; kingdom Viridiplantae; phylum Streptophyta; class Magnoliopsida; order Poales; family Poaceae; genus Pharus; species Pharus latifolius. The sequence continues at coordinate 4,553,502 of CM033323.1, read as the reverse complement.
GCAGGGATCCCGGCCATCGTCTTCCTCCCTGCCGACCGCATTTCGCTGCAGCAGCTCATCCAGCCCATCGCCAACGGTGCCACCGTGCTCTCGCTTGACACCGACTTCGACGGCTGCATGAGGCTTATCCGCGAGGTAACCGCCGAGCTGCCCATTTACCTTGCCAATTCGCTCAATTCGCTTCGGCTCGAGGGGCAGAAGACGGCGGCCATTGAGATATTGCAACAGTTCGATTGGGAGGTGCCGGATTGGGTCATTGTTCCAGGAGGCAATCTTGGAAACATATATGCCTTCTATAAGGGGTTCGAGATGTGCCGTGTTCTTGGGCTTGTCGACCGCGTGCCGCGGCTTGTCTGTGCGCAGGCTGCCAATGCCAACCCTTTGTACCTGTATTACAAGTCCGGGTGGTCTGAATTCCAGCCACTTGTGGCTGCACCAACATTTGCATCGGCAATTCAGATTGGTGACCCAGTGTCTGTGGACCGTGCGGTGGCTGCACTCAAAGCCACAAATGGCATTGTCGAGGAGGCCACAGAGGAGGAGCTCATGGACGCAATGTCACTTGCTGACCGCACTGGAATGTTTGCCTGCCCGCACACTGGGGTTGCTCTTGCCGCACTGTTCAAGCTCCGCGACCAGCGTATCATCGGGCCTAATGACCGCACAGTGGTTGTTAGCACGGCTCACGGGTTAAAATTCACGCAATCCAAGATCGACTACCATGATAAAACCATCAAGGACATGCTGTGCCAGTATGCTAATCCGCCTGTCAGTGTGAAGGCCGACTTTGGTGCCGTCATGGATGTCCTCAAGAAGAGGCTCCATGGTAAGATTGGAGCTTAGGTTTAATTAACCCCTGCAATTGCTTACTTTTTGAACATGAATTCTATTTCTGCAACTGATTCGACTGCAATTGGTGACCGGTATGGAGCAATCATCCTTTATTTTGTAGTGTTTTAGCTTTGTAGACCTCAGTAGAGAGGGCTACCTCCTGTACGGTCTTGCGTTCTATGGATAATAAGTGATTGAGTTACTGTTCGATTGAATAATCGTTTGCATCCTTCTAAATCAGGGCTATGCCGGTCAGCTACTTATACGTTGTTTTAATGTATACAATACTTATTTTTGTTGCTAATATTTAATTTACAGTGTACTCAAAATATGGTTAGATGACATTTTTGGACTCAATGAATTATAAGGTATATTTGTTTATTGATTTAGCACATGCTATATAACGTTGTACATGTAAATGTATCTGTGTGCTAAAAGATTCTACATGTAAATGTGCATGTGTCTATTTGCTAAAAAGGTAAACTACATATAAGGCCGTTTATGTGAACCACATAAACGCTAAGATGGCCGTTCACTCACCGTTTACGATTACTTAGAACATTTGATCGTTTGGGAACAAGATTGCACTTTTGTACTGTTTGTTATTGGTTAGTACTGGCTAACGAACTTAAAGGTAACGTTTTTCGGTTGCAAATCCTATAGGTTCATCGATCACGAATTTCTGGTAAAACAATCTCGAGAAGTATAATTGTAGCGTAGATTTGTAAACTCGAGTAGGGCAAGTAGATGTTGGGTCAAAAAGGCAAATACATTTTGGCCCAAGGTTGGGGAAAAAAGCCCTCCTAGGCCCTCTTTTAAACTTGGATTTGGATTCTTTTCCAGGCCAGCCAAACGGCCTTTTGAGGCCGAACGAGAAAAATTTTCCAGGTTAGAATTTGTCCATTAGATTGAGCCAAAACGGTCGTAGCGTCGACACAATGGATTTTGGAATTTATTGACATTCTCTAACAATGGTGCTGTCAATGACCCCGTTGGTACAGAATTTTCTACTTTTCCTCGGTCGTTGAGGGCGCGCAATGCAAACCATTTTGGAACAAAAAGTAAAAAGAAACAGTTAATGCCTGCTACTTTTTCCATTCCCCCCAGAATTGTATAAAAATATTTGCTTCCAACCGTATCAAATGAAAACCATTTTAAAAACAATAGAAGAACAAGCGCCGTTGATTATTGGATTAAGTCTGAATAGTTATGATCATTATCTTTCAAAAGATCTCTTTAAATATTTCACCTTTACTCTTTCATGTTTTAGTGGCATAGGCTATTCTCCTTAATTTACATAATTCAAATTTAACCCAATGCATAATATTATAGTCTCATATACTATCTTAAGTTTTTTACATATTGTAATACAAATGATGGAATTTGTTACGTTAAAAACACATACCTCAACTCACCTTGTACACACGTCAAATTTCAGACCCTAATAAAACACCTAAAAAAAATAGAGATGATCAAAAGTCATATTCATAAACACACATTCTAACCATTTAGATGCATTCACATTGCTATTTTAAGATTAGTTATACCAGACACCCCATTGGCCAGCTGTTAGTAAACTCGTGGATTTGCACACGCACGCGCACACGCAATTCCCATCGCGACAAGAACCCTTGCGATGGAACACTCCAACTGGATGGAGCCGTATCGTTCTCATGATGTGAAAAGTTGCCCTGCAATCTTATCGCGGTTATTGTTTTCAACTGCCGATGCTTCACTCAATTTAAAATATGAAGTGGACTCGGTGCTTAAGAAGAAGCAATCCACTCCAATATTTCTTCCTTGTCAAGTTGCAATGGACATGCATTCCTGTTTTCTGACGAACAACACGGCGTGATCCAACTTGCCACAGCCTAATTAAACCTGTCCATATACTTACCTAGTCATGGATGCCCACATAGTTATAAGTAAATGTTAAAATGAACACTGTCTCGCCATGTGAACCGCTGAAATGGACGACCGGTTCAATGCCGGTATATCAAAATGCTTAAATATGTTTTTTTTTGCGTTCTGATGCATATTCTACATATTGCTCATTATGTAGGAACTTTTTTAATGATCCAAAAAATAAAATTACAAAAATAACCCATATTTATCGTTTATTGTGTTTCTGACTCACCCCCTGTGACAACAGATCACATATCACAATATGACTGATTGAAATGAGTTTGTTATGACTTAGAGCCATACCAAGCCGCCTCTTATGGCTCTAAGCTGTGATAAGTTGGCTCACCTGGCTTGGCGGCCTATCGTGGATCAACGATGAGCACCAAACCGCTCTTTGCAAGGAAAGAAGGAAGGAATTTAATTAAATGGTATTGACATTTTTGATTTTTTTAATGCGTATATAGGTCTGGTTGACAATCCATTTTTATCATTCCAATCGCTTTGGCCTTACAACTCCATTAGTTCTGTTTATATCTTGAGACATATAAGTCTGGTTGATGATATGTTTTTTTCGATCTGATCATTTTAACTTCACAATTCCATTGATTCAAACAGATCATCAATCGTAGATACAAATAAAAAAATATTAGTCTCGAAAGAACCAAAATTTTTAGTACAATTTAATCTAAAAGTTTGAGTTCGATTTTTTAAATTAAAATGTATTGAAATTTTCAATTTTTTTGGCATCAATATCTTTCAATACAATTGATTTGAAGGAAAACAAAATAACATTTCTTTGTTAAAAGCCTTTTTAAAAAATTTTGAAGGAAAAAATTTATTTTAGTTGATCTTTTTGGAAAAAAAATATTTCAATTGCTTTGTTTCTTCAAAACATTTAATTTGAGTGTTTCATTAAAAGAAAAATGATTGTTCAATAAAATGACCATTGGAGCAGTAATTGTAGAATATAGCCGTTTGATAATATGAGTGTCAGTGAATATAGCCGTTGGACATGAATTCTATAAATGTGCATCCCCATTCTTCAATCTCATTCACTAAGCTTGTCATTTTCATCGCAAATGGATCCCAATCAACATGGAAATTTCACGAATTGGTCCCAATCAGACATTCCAAATACTCAATATCCCTTTGAGAAATTTCCCCCTAGCACCCAATACTCTCAAAATTTCAACTATTATCCATCTGTTAGACAAAATTTTGTAATAAAATTCATCATATATTCTTAATATGTGGGCCACACTTGATCAAGGGTTAAAATGCAAAATCCCCATATATTGTCTTGCAGGAGAAAATAAATATAAAATTGTATTCTATTTTTAATACAAATATAAATGATATATAATTTTCTCCATAAATGTGTACTACTGGTGGTGTACTATCTCCTATCTCGTTTGGTGTACTGGCTTAGTCAAAACTCGGTATACCGACTTAGCCATGTCACATGATCAACTCAGTTGTTCATTATGACTAATCATGACTTTAATATACCCTCATGAATCAACTCAAGTTGTGAGAAACTTAAGAAAAGTATAGTCGACTGATGGTTCATTGGTACCACTGTGGGGACTTATTCTTAAATGGATCAACTTTTTTGTTTCTTGTTAGAATAATGTGTTCTATATCATTTTAGAAACTTTATGACATGAAGGACATACTTAATACAAGGTTGCAACATGAAGAATAAAAAATCACAAAGTTTACTATGGTCAAACCGATGTTGGGACCTAATTGTAAATTGGCCATAACATTTGTGTCCTTCAATAAAATGAGTGGTTCCATGATCTTTCGGTGCTCTCCTTCAAAAAGGGGTTCCACAATCTTGCTCTTTGCGTGTAAGAGCTTTCCCTGCTCCTTCATCCATGACGCCTAAGACTGTGGAGACGACTATTTATGGTGAGTGTCTCTCATTGACATAATACATATTACGCATCACATGAAGAATCTATGCAAATGTGGTTTCAACAATATTCCATGGGAGGCTCTGGTGATTCATGCCAACATAAAAATCTCCATCTAATCGATCTATATGCCCATACTATACTGGAATTCATTGTGTGCACCTATCGTTCACACTGCAAGATCTCCACCTTACTACATTCTCGTACCATACATGATTCCCAATATGCACCTGTTGATCACGGTGCAAAACCTCCATCTTGCCATTGATAATACCATCCCATCATGCAACAGAGGAGCAGTAGTGCATTATCCTGTTTGCAATTAGGTCCAACATCCCAAATGAGAGCACAATGAAATTCATGGAGCATGAGGCAGAACCATGCCGGCATATAGCGGACGATCCCAGATCGCCCCTCTTCTCTATCCTGCTGCCTCCATCCAACCATAATGGGAAGTTGATCCATTGTGCATAGGGATCGGACCTGGGGAACGTGCGAGCACAACTTATCGCTCTAGGTTCATTCTAAAATTACTGAGGTGATCTATCTCGAATTGAGCCAAATAGCCGAACGTTCTGCTGAATTTCAGCTTGGTGTATTGGTGAAAGATTAGTGATAACTTACGATACGAATGGTCGATCAACCTCAAATTTTGAAGATGAATAATAGACTCATGTAGAAGAATCTCCACCAAGTTTTACCTCAATCAGAGGTTAGAAACAGAGTCAGAAAGAATTGTGGAAGCTGGCCAACGTTCTGCTAAATTTCAGTCTGGCGTGTTTATGGAAGATGATTTATAAATTTTGATGCAGAGGGCTAATCGATCTCATATTGTTATGAGCAGCAGTAAACTTCCCTACAAATATCTCCACAAAGTTTCACCCTAATCAAAGATCAAAATAATACTCAATAAATTATTCAGGTGAGACATCTAGAAATCCTCTAATGCCAAGTTATTCACACCCCATCCTAAGAGAGACATTCAAAGCACTGACAGATATCCCGATATGCACTCATCCATGGCATGACTACATGCATCTTGAAGGCCAAGAAATTTGTGGTGCTATCATAATTTAGTAACACACCATCCATACATCCCGTTGTTGGGCACTAACGAAGCGAAGGCGACCATCCCATCCGTCATTGACAAAACCAAACACCATTAATACTGACCATCGATGAGGCAAAGATATCCATCCATCCTGTTTGCGATCGATAAGGCCGAACAACACCAAGACCGGGCACTGACAAGGCAAAGGCTGTTGCATCTAGATTTTGGTGATTAATGACAATTTGGATAAACTTTGATTTAATAGAAAGATTTGAAGTTGATATCTATTTTTTTGTGGTTTCATATTGATGCATATGTTGATGAGGAGCTCATCATGTTAGTCATCTGTGTTTGCATCAAGCTTGTGCTAATTATTATCATGACATGACTAGTATGGATATTGTGCTTACTTCTTATTATGTATGGATCTATATGACTGTATATTTCATCTCTTACTCTTTTGTGGTTTATCGAAAATGGTTCTGTCATCAAACACCAAAAAGGGGAATTGTTGAGTCAACTTCTTTGGGAGTACTTATTTTGGTGATTAATGACAACCTAACTATGAGACTAACGTGGTTTAATGATATATGTGTTGTAGTCTCAAAATGTATTCCGACATGAAAGCAAGAAAGAGTGTATGGAGAATGATGTTGATATGAGTTACTTTGAGCGAGGTCAAGCTTGACCAAAAGTAAGATCGAAGATAAAGAATCATTTTCTTAGGATTTTATCGATCTCGATGTTTGGAGATTGATCGAGTTGATAGGATTCTTTTTACTAGTTTGACTGTACTATTAAGAGGGGTAGAAAACTAGTAGCTTGAGTCGATCTAGTGTGGAAGTTCAAATGCATTCATATTATATTGCACTAGTGCTCATCACCTCTTGCATTGCTAGAAAACAAGTCTAGATTGTTTGAATTGGAGCTAAGATCTGAAAACTACACCTGGTTGTGGTCGCACAGAGTAAACAAACTGGTCGTATCAGAACAAGAGCTGGTTGTCGTCATATCAGTTCTAGAGCTGGTCATCGTCATTGTTGCATCTAGGCTGTTATGCCTGATTTTGATGATTAATGAAAACAAGTGTTTCAAACTAACTGTGATTTTGAGATATTTGGATACAAAGTTCGGTTGGGAAGACATTCAAGATGATCAAGATGAACCCAACGAAAAAGAGAAAAAGCACAAATCGCAAGACGAAACGTAAATCACGTGTTAAAGATGCAAAGGACCTGAGGTAATATTGGTTTTATTTTGACCGATCTCGGTGTTTGGAGTTTGATCGGTTTAGAAAATTATTTCTTAGTTTTAACTGTACTATAAAGAGGAGTTGCAAGTCCTCTCTACATTTCTAGCATAAACCGAGAAACTATTAGGTCATTGCATCTCATCTGTTTCGGTTGGATTTGATTTGGTTTTTCAGTTGAGTTTTTGACAGCAGAAAATTTTTTGTATTTTCTAGAAAGATCTAGGTAGATCTGGATTTTGCTTCTGTTGACACAAATATAGCTCATTAAATTATCTTTCAAACAAGCTATCAAACACTTCAATCGAATCTTTGGATTAAAATTTATGACTATTTTTATTCATATTTACTGTTAGTGTGCTAAACTGACTGCCAGTCTGAATTTCAGTCTGTTTAAACTAACAGTTGTCCAGAGAGTGTGTTTTTTGTGTCAAAAGTCTTTTGACCTATACTGACTGTCAGATTGCCAATACTGACTGTCAGTATGCATTTCAACCTCGAGCTGTTTGGTTTGAGATTGTGTTTTAACTGGTCAATTTTGTGGTCGATAGTGACTGTCAGTATGAGATATCAGTTTCCTTATACGACCAGCAAACTTTTATCTGTGATTTTTGTCAGCTGTTAAGGTAGAAACTGACTGTCACTTTGACACACTGACTGTCAGTTTGTGCTATTTTATTTCCATATACGACCTCAAACGGCTAGCTGAGTTTTCTCCGGATTTTACTTCTTTCTGGTCGTGACCCAAACTGATTGTCAGTTTGACATACTGACTGTCAGTTTGCACTGTTGCTTTTGTTTTCGAGCTCCAACGGCTAATTTGATCCTTGAGGCTATAAATAGAGGTTTTGAGCTATTGTTTTTTGACACCAAGCAGCCCTCTTCTCATATATACACTTGAGTATTTGTTTTGGAGTTAAAATCTTGATCTTTTGATCAAGTCGTGAGCTTTTGAGATCCGCCGAGTTTTTCAGTTCACATCATATTTGCATATCTAGATTTTCTCGGTGTGTGTTGGAGGTCTAGACAAGACCTTGCATTTCATTACTTTTGGTGAATGCCCTCACCTAGACGGTTTGGTGGCGTGGCCGTTGACCTCTCCCGTTCGGAGATTGTTGGAGAGGCTTGGCGTGATTGTAAAAGGCATCGGTGCTCGCCTTTCCGGAGTGTACAAGGAGCAACCACTAGTGAGAAATAACCTTCATGGATATTGAAGCAAGACTGATTCATTTGAGTGCTTCAACAAGGATTAGGGGAGATCAGGCGAGTCTCCGAGACCTCGAGAAAAATCTTGTGTTTTTCTTCTACTCTCTTTTATTTTGCAATATATATATTCTTTTGTTTTTTTCTTTGCGAAAGTTGTTTTAAATTGAAGTTTTTAAAAGCCTCCTATTCACCCCTCCTCTAGTCGGCACCCTCGATCCTACAGTCATATCACTATTTGGAACTGGTCATGGTCGTAGAAGTTCAAACTAGTCATACCAGTACTAAAGTTTATCGTAGTCATATTTTCACTGTTCTGACTGTTCGTATGAGTGCTCAATGCGGACATTCGACCAGTACATAGCTTGAATGCGGAGATTCAACCATATCCATTCGACCACCTGTTTTCTACCAGCAGCTATCAACCACTAGTCTTTTGATCAGTTTTTGAAATGAGGTTTCAACTTGATCAATCAAAACTGGTTGTGGTCTATATTGACTGTCAGAGTGCATGTCCGCGTAGACGTAGACATTTGTGTTGGACATTTTGACAACAAGAAGGTTTTTGAATTTTCTAGAAATATCTAGGCCCATCTAGGTCTCACTTCTATTGAAAAAATTGTAGCTCCTTGAGTTATCTTTCCAACAAGCCAAAAAAGCACCTCAATCGGATCTCTAGATCAAAATTTGTGTTTGTTTTATTATTAGTTGCACAGATCCCGCATGGGACACTGACTGTCAGCATTAATGTCAGCATGAGTGCTAACATTTGTCCAATGACGTATGTTTTTAGAGCAAAATATATTTGACCTATATTGATTGTCAGCACATGTGCTGACAAAAATTACAACGGTCTCTGACTGTGTTATAACTAGTCGTTTGAAGTCGATGCTGACTGTCAGTCTTTGACGCTGGCTGTCATCGTGTACTGATTCTTTTTCTATACGACCATAATGGCTAGTTGAGTGTTGTGGGCTATATATATATATTTATGAGTTGTGAGCATGTTTTTGCTGTCTCTCTGAGTTAGAATTTGATACACACTTGAGCCCAAGTGTTCTTGTATCGAAGACTTGATCTTTTGATCAAAAAGGGATTTATTGAGTTTGTGAGAGATCCTCCAAAAAGAACCATTTGCACTATTTACATCATTAGAATTTCTCGGTGATTGTTGGCAGTCAAGAAAAGATCTTTCGCACCTCATTTCATATCCCTAGTAAAATCATTGCTTGGCTTAGTGCATTTGTGAGAGGCTAAGAGTGCTTAGTGCACATCACCGATCATTTGAGCTTCTAGCACTTGATTTATTTAAGTGAAGGTGTACAACTTATTACTCTTGGCGATCACTATCACCTAGACGATCGTTGGAGGAGAGTCGCGATCTCTCCGTTAAAGTTCGTCGGAGAGGCCGACAAAGACTTGTGAAAGGCATTGGTGCTCGCCTATCTGGAGTGGAGAAGGAGCAACCCGAGTGGAGATATCCTTCGTGGATATAGAAGCGAGGCTCATGCGTGAGCGTTTCAACGAAGAGTAAGAGAGACCGGGCGAGTCTCCGAGACCTCGGTAAAATTGTTGTGCCATTTGGTTTCTCTCTTGCACACTTTATATTTGCCTTGGCTTATTTATTTCCACTTACTCTTGTTGCATATTGTATTTCATTTTCTATCTTATTGAATACAACTTGATCTTAGATAGTTTTAGACCCTTTTGTGAAAACTTGGTTTTCCTTTATATCTTGCAAAAAAATGTTTTAGTCGAAAAGATTTTTAAAATCTCCTATTCACCCCCCTCTAGTCTGCATTCTTGATCCTACAAAAACCACACTTTATGAGATAGCACTATAGACCGATGAGACTACAGAGTTGCATATTTGCATATATCCATGAGTATACGCATTGCATATATAGAGGAGAAATTAGTGGCTCGAAGACGATAACTATCAATGGCTTAATCGGAGGTGTTATGTAGATCTGAAGTTTGCAAATCTAATCAACTAGGAGTTTTATGGAGCCCTGGGAACCAGAAAATACGCAATCTCTTGTATGTTAGACGTACTCCATAAGCACAATGAGAAGATGTAAACTCAAGGTGACTTATATCTTGTAATTCTTTAAAACTAATAAATACATTGTTTCCTCTATGTTTATGTGCTCTCTACTTGATTGATGTGTATACTTACGTATACTGGCACGTCCGCATGCTTAGAAGTTTACCCGAAAAGAGTGAAATTTCTTGGTGAAACACCATCACCTCCGTATCCACCAAATATGTCAAACTTAGCATATTCACCCAGCTACCCACCCTATTTCCCCCATTATATCATTTCTCAAGTCCACAACAAGTACATACATTATGGTCTTCCTCTATGTCGGATTCAGGCACTTGTGTTTGAAAGAGTCGTGACATCGCCCCTAGTTGTCGATATCTCGCAGATAGCGGTGGTAGTATAGACGAAGGAAGGCCTTTAAAGCGCATGGCTTTGGCAAATGCCGACAATGTGCACTTATTGAGTGCATGGCTAGAAAATTCTATGAATCCCATTGATGGGAACTCCAAGAGGGGTGAGGAGTATTGGAGTAAGGTTGCGGATGTGTACAACTCAAGTTGCCAAGCCCATTAACGAATTCGGCCAAGTACTGCAAGGAACACTGGTTAAAAGTGATCTTGTTCAATGTCATCTGATCCCATTTGAGATATGCATATCAATGATCATTCCAACCACCAACTAATGGACAAACCTCGGGAGACGTATCGCAATGAATGCAAGCAACACTTCTCACTCGACTGTGTGTGGAAGGTGTTACCGATGCAGCCTAAATGGTCTCGATTGTATGCAGGCAATGTCAGTAAGAGGACCAAGGTGGTAGAATCAGGGGTATACATCTCGTTCTCAAACTCTTAAGTCAGAAGAAATGGGTCCCACCATGAAAAGTGGTTGACGAGCTGAGACGCTGCAAAAAGGAAAGGAAATTGAAGATGACTCCCTTCTCTTTTGATGCCATATCACTCAAAGAAATGGAAGAGTTTATGTAATGTAACGTTGAGCAACTAGAAAGTCTTGAAAAGATATATGATGTTCACATCAAATTAGCTGGCGAGACGATTGAAGCACAACAACAAGCAATAGAGACACATATGGCTATGGCATAGACCTTAAAGGAGGCAGTTGAAGTATGAGGGCTGGCTGTTTCGCCGAGAAGATCTCTCTTCTGGGAAATTGCCCCTTTTTTGTGGTGCGAGTGTGCCAATATACATAAGTATACCAATAAGAGAGTAGAGAATGCACAATCTTAGGAAACACTGTACTTTATTAATTCTAAAAAAGAATTACAAGTTACAAGTCTCTTTGAGATTTATAATCTCTCATTGTGCCAAAGGAAAGTACATCTTTGCTTCAGGAGATTGCATGGTTCATGGTTTCTCAGGTCTTTTGAAAAGCTCCTGGTTAATTACATCTGCAGAACAAGTCCACAGAAAACTTCTGATTAAACTGTGCTGATGGTCATTGTCTTCAAGTTTCAAAATAACTTTGCCCTTGAATGAATAAATGCAATGTGTATGCCCATGCATACAAGTATGCAAATCCATAGCCTCGTCAGTATATGGTGTTATCACAAGATATAGCCTTCGCCTTGTCGGTGCCCGGCCAGGGAGTTGTTCGGTCTCGTCGGTCGCGAACAAATGGATGCCTTCGCCTTATCAGTACCCAGCATGAATAGTGTCTGGTTTCGTCAGTCACGGACAAAAAGGCATGTTGTCTTTGCTTCATCAGTACCCAGCAACATGGACATTATGGATGGATGACTTGTGATAACATCTTTGACTCCTTAGCTTCAGGAAAAACACGTTGCATGGTAGACAGTCTATTGGAATATCCATCAAGGACTTAGTAAGATTTCAACTTGATTTGACATCTTTGCACACAATTGGTCATTAACTCTCATTCAACTGCTTGGATGAGAGATTTTCTGACTTATGATAGGCTTAAAACTTGAAGGAATAGTTGCTGAACAAATCCTCGATTGTTCATCAAAATTTGAGATCAATCAGAGTGTCGGATCAGAAACTATCTTCGTTGTATTGTTTGTACGTCAAACTAGAATTCAGTGAGACAGAGCTATTTGCAATGGTTTTGACAATATTTTGAAAATCTGATAAAGGTAAAATTTGGAGGAATAGTTTTAGTATGAACCTACTATTCTCCATAAAAATTTGGGGTCGATTGAATTTTTGGATCAGAAGTTATCATCGATCTTCTCTCATGGGACAAACTGAATTTTCTTTTGATCAGAAAATTTCTTTGATCCAATTGGATATTTAGAGATCTTTGATTAACATGGAATTTGGTGGAGAAGTTTCTCATAGAGTCCTATATTCACCATAAAAATTTGGGGTCGATCGGACTTCTGGATTAAAAGTTATCACTAATGTTCTCCCATTAGGGCAAGCTGAAACGACTTCTGAACAGAGTCTCTCTTCTGGTCAAATTCAATCTTATAGATCTCTGATTGGCTTGAAACTTGGAGGGCATGTTACACCTGCGGTCCTCTATTCACCGTAAAAATTTGGGATCAATCGGACTTCTGGATCAGAAGTTATCATCGATCTACTCCCATAGAACAAAGTAAGCAAGTCTCTGGACAGAGGAGAGCCTCTAGTCGAATTGGACCCTTTTGATAGTGCTCATATGACCTTCAGATCTTGGAGCAACCGGGATCTAGATGGCGTGTAATCAAAAATCAAGCCCCACCAAATGCGGCCAATCAAAGATCTGAAAGTTATTTACTTTCGATCTTATCACTGATCAAAATATGCATGATGCATGTTCATGCAGATGAATAAGACTCACACATGGCCATCTTCAAAAGCTTGCTAGGCATGAGGAAAAGAGCTCCTGAACCTTCTCTTCTGCCCTCCTATGCACCTCTGCCTCTCTGTCTGCTTCTATCTTACTCCCCGTGCCCATCTGAAAAAAGGTTAGCACCCCCTCTCTATTTATAGAGATTCCAGGTTAGTTACAACCATTCAACAACCAGAGATTTTTATGGGATTTGAATTCGAATAGGAGATATACTTTCTTATTTAAATAAACAAAAGGATAAACAGAGAGATTATTTCCTTTTTGAATTTGAATAGGAAATATATTTTTGTTATTTAAATAAACAAAAAGATAAAGAGAAAGATTATCTCCTTTTTGAATTTAAATAGGAGATATATTTTTATTATTTAAATTAAAGATAAATTTAGTTCGAACTCGGGCTGCATGTTGGTTTGATCAGGCTGTTGACTAGTTTGACCACGTTTGATCAGTCCAATTTTGACTGTTTTTTGACTAGTGGAATTTTTGTCCTATTTTTTTATCATTTTTTTACAGTCAAAATATACGTGTATTTTATTTTAGCCCTTTTTGGTTATATGAGACTTTTCTAATGAATTTTTTATTACAAAAATTCATCGAACACTGGCAAAACAAGAAAAGACAGTACTGTTTGATCCATGACAAATGTATTGTTTGAAAACTAGCCATTTAAAATTAGATCGTTAGAGAATTTGATCATTACCAAAATAACTCTATATTTAGAGGGGTAATCAAATAACTCTACAGTTATCTCATTTCTACCAAATAGCCAAATAACTCGCTTCTTCCACCATGGTTGGACACCTTTGTTTTTCTTGATCGTCATTCTCTTCTTCTTCTTCTTATTCCATATATTTCGGTAGCCCGATAAAATTTCTAGCCAACCATCCAACATGTTCAACTCTATCTTTACACAACACATTATTGTAGCTATTTAACTCCATCGCACAATAGGTGCTTGAATCCAAACTCACTTACATGTTTCTCGATAGGGGAGCAAATGAAGGCGATCTCGAGCATACATTGCAATAGGTTGTGAAGATGGCACTTCCCGTGTGTATGTGGACTACTTCTCTTTCTCCAACAATCCGATCTACAACGACATGCTATTCCACTGGAGGTTCCGGATGAGAAGACACCTTTTTTAGCATATTATGTAAACCCTTCTCTAGTGGTCATCCTACTTACACAGAGAGTTGATGCCATAAGTAGGAGGGCCCTTTCTCCCCTTCAGAAGTGCACTGCAATGATGTGCATATTGGCCTACGACTCACCTACAGATGTTGTTGACGAATATATGCGTGCGTATTGGTGAATGCACAACCTTAGATTGCTTGCAATATTTTGTTGGTAGTGTTAATGAGAATTTTGTGAACAATTCCTTGGATGACCTACTCTACAAGATATTGACCGCCTACTACAAATGGGGTAGGCACAAGGTTTCCTTGGAATGATAGGAAGCGTTGGTTACATGCATTAGCAATGAAGAAACTGTCTAGTTGCAAGGAAGAATCAAGTCACTTGAGGCAATCAAGTAGTTCTGACAATCATACTCAAAGTGGTCATCTCCCAGGACTTCTGGATATAACATGTCTTCTTCGGTGTTGCCGATTAAAAGAACGACATCAATGTCTTGAACTAGTCACCGTTGTTTACATATGTGTTGCAAGGCTATACTTCTCAGGTTCAATTTGCCATCAACGATATGAGTACATCATAGGGTACTATCTAGCAGATGGAATCTAATCAGAGTGGGCGATGTTTTTGAAAACAATCACATTAGCCCAGAACCCAAAGCATTGGTTATGTGCAGAAATTCAAGAAGGAGTCCAAAAGGACATTGAGTGAGCATTTGGAGTTCTTCAAAGTCATTTTACCATTATATATGTCCTGACGCGTGCAAGGAACAAAAGTATACTTTTCGGTATCATGCATGCCTACATTATATTGCACAACATGAAAGTTGAGGATGAACGTGACTCAGACCAAAGCTATGCTGACGTTGATTATGATGAGGGGTTGTCGATCATGCCAATAATCGGATTAGCTTAAGATTTAGTTTCAGAGTTGACCGATATACTACAAAGAAATAATGCTATCTGTGGTTGACATACGCATCATCATTTTAAGATGATCTTATCAAGCCTATTGTGCAGCTTTTCGATGTTAATGACAATTATTATAACAGAATTATTTTTATTTTCCACTCATTCATATGCTATATTTGATTAATTAAATTGTATTGTTATTAGTGATCATATCAATTAATTCGCTTGATATTGTTAATACCACTTAATTGGATTAAAAATATTATTATATTACTTAATTTAACTAATAGAAACTTTATATTAATTAATTCGATCAAATAATTCATTGTTGATCAACAAATTAATTTTATTCATTCAAATTAATAAATTTAATGTGTTAACTTAAAATAAATGAAGTATTAAAAATTTGATTTCCACATGCCCCATTTAAAAGTAGTTAGTGGTTAATGGTTAGTGCTGTGCATCGTAAAAAATGGATGTTTGATATGATGTTTACAGTATAATAGTGGAGGGTGTTTGAATTACCAGGAGAAAAGATTTAATGAGATGATGTGAAGCAAATATAGGTGTTCTAAGCACATATTAAATGACGGTATGCCGGAACTCCACAGTCTAAAAGGCTCTTTTTTTTTTACCGTCTAGAGTCCGTAGTCTTTACCTCACAATTTTCGAGGTCAAGATCAATTGCTTAGCGTGCAACTATGCAAGTGGTAAAAATCGAAAAGAACTCGACTGACTTGCACAGCGCTTGTCGCTGTGAAGTGTGGTGACCAAGGCGCATATGCAGAAGCGTTATGTGTACTTACTCCAATTTTTGGGTTAACGGAAGGATCTTGTGGTCCTTAAAACAACAGCTATCAAAGACTGGTACAAGTCAATGATAGTAATGCAGGGATCTAGTGGTGCTTAAAACTAACATCGGTCAAAGACTGGTACAAGTCAATGATCTGCATCTATCAGTTGCAATTAAGCCACTATCTTCACGCCAACCGGTCATTACCTAATAATTCATAAGACACTCAAATATTTTGGTGGGACTAAAATTCAAATCACAACTTCTTAAGATTCTGAATTTATTTGTTGTTAGTAGGATTTGTACCTATGAACTTTTAGTTATAGATCTTACGTTAAAAGGGACGTTATAGATCTTACGTTAAAAGGGACTATCCAAGGGTAGTCTTTTTTTTGTTATGTGAACTTCCAATTAAAGCTCTTGAAAAGTTCAATTTTTTAAGTAGATTTATCTACTTTCAGGAATTCTTTTTTAAATAAATAACATTTTTTTAGAAGTACAACTATGCTATATACATTGAAGGCATTGATTTCCCAAATAAAAAGAAATGAGGAGCTTAGAATTAGAAATTGAAATTGCATGAGAAGTACCCAACTAGAAGCCAGGGAATTCCAGTTTTTATTGTGTCATTTTTGACTGAAGTGAAGAAACATCTAACTGCTACAGCGGCAGCCATATGTGGCTTCAGACCTGACTGACTTGTTTAAGACAAATTCTGTGATCCATGGTGCGCGCGACTACCTCGTTAAGAAACAATGGACTTAGAAAAGTCTTCACACGATCGTTCAAAGAAGAAAAAATATCAGTGTTCTCCAGGTACCAACTAGCAGTAAGTAGCACGGGAGAAACTTCCTGGAACGATCCAAATACATTGTACTAAAACTAAAACGTGGTAGTGCACATTAATGTTTTGGCAAGTTGCCATTATTAAAGGGCCGTATACTGTGCATGATGCAATTGATTTCGTTTCATATGCAAATGCCAAAGGGATTTTGCGGCGTGCTCGATAAAATAGTTATTTCATAAAAAAATTAGCATATAGCAAATAATCCGAATTCAGATTTGGATATATTAGTTATTGTTATTCGGATTCGGATCCGGATTTGATAAGGTATATATATGAAACGGATGTGGATATTCGAATCATCTGAAAAATCCGACAGCAAGTTGGGCCAGGCTACTGTCTACTGTTGCATCTAAGCCATTATACCTGATTTTGATGATTAATGAAAACAAGTGTTTCAGACTAATTGTGTTTTTTAACTATTTGATACAGAGCTTTGTTAAGAAGACGTGCAAGATGATCAAGATAAACCCAATGTGAAAAAGATAAAGCACAAATCGCAAGATATAAAGACGATATGCAAATCACAAGATTGAAGTTGCAAAGGACCTGAGGTAAAATGTGTTTTATTACCGATCTCGGTGTTTGGAGTTTGATTGGTTTAGAAATTTGTTTCTTAGTTTTAACCATACTATAAGAGAGGTTGCAAGTCCTCTCTATATTTCCAGTATAAACTGAGAAACTATTAGGTCACTGCATTTTATTCTTTTCGGTTGGATTTGATTTAATTTTTTGGATGAGTTTTTGACAGCATAAGTGTTTTTGTTTTTTCTAGAAAGATCTAGGCAGATCGGAGTTTTTCTTCTATTGACAAAAATATAGTTCTTTAAATTATCTTTCAAACAAGCTATAAAACTCTTTAATCGGATTTCTGAATCAAAAGTTATGATTGTTTTTATCCATATTGATTATCACTATGCTATGCTGACTGTCAGTCTGAATGTCAGTTCTGTTTAAACTGACAATTATCCAGAGAACATGTTTTCTTGAGCTCAAATCTTTTAAACTATGCTCACTGTCAGCATGTGTTGCTGATTGTCAGCATGAAGTTCGACCTCAAGCTATTGTTTTTGAGAATGCGTTTTAATTGGTCGTTTTTGTGGTCGATGTTGACTGTCAGTATGAGGTGTCAGTTTCCATATACGACCACAAACGGTTAGCAAAATTTTATCCGTAATTTTTGTCAGCCGTTGAGGTAGATGCTGACAGTCAGCATATAAGACCACAAACGGTTAGTAAAATTTTATCCGTAATTTTTGTCAGCCGTTGAGGTAGTTGCTAACTGTCAGTATGAGGCGTCAGTTTCTATATACGACCACAAACGGCTAGTAAAGTTTTATCCGTAATTTTTTGTCAGCCGTTGAGGTAGATGCTGACTGTCAGCATGAGTTGCTGACTGTCAGCATGAGTTGCTGACTATCAGTATGTGTTGTTTTGTTTCCATATACGACCTCAAACGGCTAGCTGAGTTTTCTCCGGATTTTACTTCTTTCTGGTCGTGACCCATGCTGACTGTCAGCATGCACTGTTTCTTTTGTTTTCGAGCTCCATCGGCTAATTCGATTCTTTGGGCTATAAATAGAGGTTTTGAACTATTGTTTTTGACACCAAGCAGTCTCATATTCATATACACACTTGATCAAGTCGTGAGTTTTGTGATCCACCGAGTTTTTCAGTTCGCATCATTTTGCATATCTAGAGTTTTTCGGTGATTGTTGGAGGTCTAGAAGAGACCTTGCAATCTATTACTCTTGGTGAACGCCCTCACTTAAATGGTTTGGTGGCGTGACCATTGACCTCTCCTGTTTGGAGATTGTCGGAGAGATTCAGCGTGATTGTAAAAGGCATCGGTGCTAGCCTTTCCGGAGTGGACAATGAGCAACCACTAGTGAGAAATATCTTTCGTGGATATTGAAGCAAGACTCATTCATTTGAGTGCTTCAACAAGGAGTGAGGGAGATCGGGCGAGTCTCCGAGACCTCGGGAAAAATCTTTGTGTTTGTTCTCTTTTTCTCTTCTTTTTAATTGCGCAATATTTTGTTAAATTGTTTTGGTTCTTCTCTTTGCAAAAGTTCTTTTATTTGAAAAGTTTTAAAGCCTCCTATTCAACCCTCCTCTACTCGGCATCCTCGATCCTACACCTACCGCCCTGCCCCACCCCACGGCCCACTGCGAGGTGCAACCATGAACCATCTGACTATCTAAGCAACTGAACCGGCGCACTCAACCTTAATTTTTCCTATTTTACAGTTATACACTTCTACTCCACTGCGTTTCCACCTCCACTGCTCCACGACCACGAGGACACTTCTACGAATTCTTCGCCGGCGCACAGTCCAAGCTCGCCGCAGGCCACCGCCCGCCCAATCTCTCGGCCGCCGGTGGCATCCACTACTCGCTAGTCCTAGCCACTAGCACAGATCAACCGTCGTTCCCTTTTTTTTTTGGCCGCACTGCTCTCTTCTTCCACGGTTGCACCGCCTCTTACTCCTACTCCACGCACTGGCGAGATCAAGCAAGTCCTCGCCGTCGGCGCCGCTCTTTCTTTGCCAGCGTCGTTGTGCATTTTCTTCGGCTATGTCGCTCTCTTCTTCCACGACCGCGCCGCCTCTTGCTCTCAGAGTTCCACGCTGGCGAGCTACCATCCGACTAACATCCGAACCACATTCAAATCTGAGAAAATCCGAATCCGTATTCGTATCTGATTAAAAAATATGATATAAAATATGGTTTAAACAATATTCGATCTGAATCCGACTATTTTACACCCCTAACAATCTAAATTTTTTTTAGAAATAACCCAATAAAAAAAGAAATTTCAAAACTAACTCAAAACTTTAAAAAATTGCAAAACTAACTTCAGTCGCGAGACGGGCGTGCGACTGATCTTCAGTCGCTAACTGGGCTAGCGACTGAAGACGTGGTACAGCCCAATACATCACTGGCCCAACTCGCGTGCCACGTTTGCTTTTAGTCGCTAGCCGGGCTAGCAACTGAAAAAGGTATAAAATCGTGCCACAGCAACAAATTACACAAATTAATTGTAGTCTAATTGGTGAAGAGACTCTCTCCCTACAGTGAGACTACGGTTCGAATCCTGGTCACCATTAGTTTTGAAATTTTTTTTATTAAGTTATTTTAAAAAAAAATTCTAACAATCTAGGTGCTTGGCCAAGGACTACCAGCATTCAGTAACACATCTATAATACTTATAATATTGATCCCTACTATGGTGATCCTATTCATCCCATCTGCTTCTTGCTTCGGTCACATCATCATTTTTTCGCCTCTGTTCGATCGGTCTGTTTACCCGTTTGGATGGTTCCATGTGTGTGCATCCTTGCCTCCGCCACCCGCTATTGCCCCATCGACCGTGTGTCTGTTTTTTGTGGCGGATGCGTCCCCAAAACCCACATCCGCTCGGCTCCGTCCCCAAAACCGTCGCCGCCGCAACTCCTCCCGCCTAGATCGCGGCCCCATTGCGCGCCTCGCCGGATCCGCGCCGCAGCGGCAACGACGGCTTCCGCGCCCTCCCAGCACGCGCCAACCGCGCGCTTTCGGAGCTTCTCCGGCTTCTGGCCTCAGCCAGAGGAGGCGCGAGCTGGGCGGCGGCGGACGTGCTCGTCAACCTGAGCCAGGACGCGGTGCTCGCCGCATGCCTTGTCGCGCTTAGTGGCGTGGACGCCGCCATAGACGTGATGGCTAGGCACGGTGGCGAGCAACCTGGCCTCGCGCGCATCCTCGTCATGCTGCTCGTCAACCTCACCCAGGTGGAGTCCGGCGTAGCAGCCCTCCTCCAGGTCTCTCTCTCTCTCTCTCTAAACAGCTGCAAAGTTTCAGTCATCCTGAGGCAACTAAAGTGTACACTACAAAAAATTACCTTTCTTTAACCTCTAAGAGAAGTTCAGCTCCAATGCTTTGATATGATATAGAAAAGCCAACAATTTTATAAGCTTACATATGAAGTATATTAGTACCAGTTGTATAAGTTCAGAGACCAACCATTTGCAAATAATAGGGAAAGGAAAATGTGGTAGCCATGTTGCCCATGTGTGCACTTAACAGGCCAAATCAACTTTCCTTGGCAGCTTCAAAATACAGAGAATAGCCTAGCATTTTATCATGAGAGGAATAAAATTGCCTGAAGTAAAATATTTCCCTTGTATGCATTTTCCCCTTTTTCTATGGACAAATACAGAAACTACAATTGCCATTTTATTTCCAACAAAAGCAATGGATGAGTTGAAACTAAACACTACGATTTTTGATAGATAACTTTTGTAGTATTCCTTTCAATTATGTATACACTGTAAAGAAAACAAAGACTAATGATTTACTATTGCAATATATGGGCGCCTCATGGTGTCCTTGATCTTTAGCAATTGCACAAGCTCCTCCTCAAAATGGAAACCAGCAAGAGATGTGTGGTAGAAGGGAGTGATGCCAACAATTGATGCAAGAATCTTATGAGATAATGAGAAAGAATCATTAACAAAGATCGTGGCACCTGAAGCTATCTTCTGAAAAAAATCAAGGCAATTAGAAACTTCTCCTCTGAAGTTCAAAAGATTTTCAAACAAGAGAATAACATCCTACACCCACTCTTCCTGCTGATTTGGTGTTTGGATGATGAATTGAGCTGCGTTTTGCTCCAAAATTTGAGGTTTTTCATTAAGATTTGCCGTACTTTTTAGATTAACTGGAACTCACCACGAAATCTGGAACCTGATTATAATGGCATTAGTCTTAAGCCGCTGATCATTTTGAAGTTGATAGTTATGACTGTATCTCATGTTAGGGTAGCTGATTTGACACAGGTCATGTCAATTTCTAGTGAAATTTATACTGTCAGAGTCTTCCTGAATCCCATACTTAACTAGAGAGGATTTTGATTGTTTTTGTCCTTCAGAGTGAAACATCACGGAGCAACCAAGGAGTTGAAGAGCAAGGATGATGGTGTCGTGAAGCTGGAAAAAGTTATTGAGGAGGTCATAGAAGATTGCTACTCTGCAGTGTGAGATAGCTTTGCTACAAGTACGGTCTCTAGTGACTCAGTTGTACCTCTAGCGCACTTTTTTGAGGTCTTTGATGTAATCATGACCCTTTCACTAATGCATATACAGGAAAAGGGGACTATAGCTGCAGAGGAATAGGAAAACAAGGCTAATGCCCGGGTTGCTGAGCTTGAGATGCATGTAAGGAAGATGGTGTTTCATGAATTGTTACATTGCTGCATTTGGAGGTTTGTATTTGCTCATCTCGTCTCTTCCACATTGACAAACTCAAGAAGGATATTGAGGCACGAAATAGCAAGAGAGCAGTTTTGGAAACTAGGGCTAGTGATGCAGGAGCTCAATGCAAAGCTGGAGATAGTAAGTACACAACCATCTGTTTTTACCATTTCCTTTATGGACAAGTGTTCTATTGTTTAATGTCTTGGTATACCCCTACCACTGTATAAATCAATCAAGTGATTATCGGATCTAGAAAAAAAATTATCGAGATATATGTTACTTGCTCTTAATTGGCAAGATTCATTTTCCTGTTTCACAATATGCAATGCATGTTGCGGTAGTTTAAACAGAGCCATAAAGTCTTATGTAATTTTTTGTAGATGTCTAAATTTTTTTTTGTTGTCTATGATAATCTATACTATACAGGAAGCGGAATGGAAGGGGTTTAACTTCCTGCCAAGTGGCTACGTGTGGCAATTTGAATCACTTATTTGATGGATGAGCAATCTCTCAATGTTTCACTATATTAACGGAATCACAGACACACATGTGCTTGCACTAACGCGCTTTCTTTAATCAGTAGTTGGTGGTTGGTAGTATTCACGCCATTATGTTTTGGGCTTTGCCAAATCATGATCTTTTTGTTGATTCTGAGTCACTGGTGATGTTCCGCTAGTAGGTGTAGGCAAGATGAGCATGGAAGCACATTGAAATATGAAATACCACTTGTAAAACTATATTTTCTTGGTATTATGGCAAGTTAAGTCATTTATAAATGCTTATTGTTGTTCTCTTCTTTTTGAAAGGTTGGGGATGAAAAGGTGCAAGGTTTGTATGTCGCGAAGCTTGTGCAATCATTCTATAGGTTATCCAATGAGTCAGGAAGTAAATTCTTTTATTACTAATTCTCCCTTACACATTCAAAAATTCGTCAATCAAGTATTCAAAAATTTGCCTCAAATTTGTCTTTCAGGTTTTGCTCTTTATTGTCATTTGTTGCATGCCTTTTCTTCCTTTTTTTTAAATAAATGTTTCTTTTCTATAGGTTGTTTCTCTTGCTTTCTTTGAATGTTTTTCTACTATCTAATTGTGTAAAATATGCTCTTTATGGAATCTGCATCGCATTATACCATGACGACTACGGCTTCTTCTTCGACAACCCAGTTGACGACTCGACCTTCGACCTCTTCCACGGCTACGTCCCATCGACCGAAGGCTGCTTCGACCACTACTACCATGACAACTACGTCGACCACAACTACCACGACATCTACGCCGACCACAACAACTCCGTTGACCACACGGCGGGTTTTGGTCGGCGAGTCCATGGGCTTCCATGACTACAATTTTGCGCCGCGACCATTGCTACCTCCTTGTTGGTCGTCGTTTCTTTCGACCACGACCATCCTTCGACGAGCTTCCACAGCCACATTTTTGCACCGCGACCATTGCTGCCTCCGCGCTGCTCCCCGCCACTTTTGACCACAACCATCCGGTGCTCCACATGGCGGATTTTGGTCGTCTAGCCTACCAGCTTCATCGCCCACACCCGTTGTCCTCGTCCCAAAGGCTTTCCCGCGGCAACACGCGAGTGCCTCACTAGTTAATTTAGTCAACTTGCACAAGTGTACATCTCATGATTGTATCTTTAAAGGAAAATTTTCTAAGACGTTTAGTCTTTTAAAGCCACAGGAGGTTCACTTTTTAATTAGATCTAATATTAAAATTTAAACACATCTATCTATTATTATAATTTTATTTAATATAGATTATAAATACATCACAACCACCCATTTATATAATCTTTCATGCAAAATATGGGTTTTATATTTATTATGTGAGACTGATCTTATAGAATTTGCTTCTGTTTTTTTAGATTTTATAATTGGATACGTGAAGAAATTTTTAATGTAGCTAAATTGTATATATTAGCAAACACTTGGAAGCGCTCATATTCAATGCTTATCATATTTTATTTGTAGTATTTTCTAAGTTCAACTAAAATATAAGGATATATATTTGTTAAACTTTTTAATGTAAAGTTAAGTCAAACATTGAAATAATACATAACTGTTGGAAAAAGATTATGGGAAACCCCTCAAAAGGAGCATATTTTTATTTTTGTCACTAAAAAATTGGTCTTGTTTTTGGTCATTGTCACGTCAGTTCTATTTTATTTTTATCATAATTTTATAAAAAGACAATTATACCCTGTCCCGAAAAGAAGAACTATAATTTTTTTAAAAATATATGTTATTTTTTTTTTTGTAAAACATACGTTATTCTCAGGTTTTCAAGAAAAAGAAAATTTTACAAACTTACGATATAAAATATATCTTTTGTCATAATTTTATAAATTAACATGTCGTCACCATTTTCTACTTCTTTTCTAGACAGGGATATAATTATCTTTTTTGTAAAATTATGATAAAAAGGTTGAGAATGATGTGTCAGTAGTAAAAAATAAAGACCGACTTTTTAAGTGCAACAAACAAAAATATAAATACAGACAAAAATTTACCAAAGATTATACGTTTATTTGCTAAAATATATTAAAAATCAGCACGAAAGCTCCGAACTTGGCACATCCTTATAATTTTCCATTTCCTATTATATAACTCTGTAAAATTTAAAATCCCCAAAGTAACAAAATAGCGATAAAAAAAGAAAAAGAAAAAGTAAGTGAGGTACAACACTCGCCTACAGTACAAGACTTTAATGTGTCATCTGCACTTTTCCTCTGTTTAACGATTTAGTCTTGCTTGTCAAGGAAAATAAGGCGAAAATAACCGACATTAGTGATTCATCTCCCTCTATTTTTGTAAAACTCTAGTTAATCTTATTTTTAGCAAAAAAAAAAAAAAAAAAGTCAAGTTAGTCTACCAAGATATTGAACAAAATTATGCAGTAAAATTTTCTACACATAAAAAGATTTCTAAAATCATTAGATTTTATGTAAATGATTTTTGATGTATCCCACCGCATACAACTAAAATCTTTCATGTAAGATCTAACGACCCTACAGAATTTCTTGTATATAAGAAATTTTCTACGTAACCCCTGTCCAGTGCATATGTTCCAGTCATCCTACAGCATATTGACATCATCGGACATAAGACGCCACGTTTAATTTTCTTTTGTACTGGACAACTATCAAGTTAGTACTTGAAGTACAAAACTATGCTATTCCAGCTGAGGCCGACCATATTTGTGGTGACTACGACTTGAAGCACATCTGTTTATAAACTGTATTTTTCCAAGCATATCCCTATTAAAAAATATGAGGGAATTGTGCTAGGATTAGCTTAGAATGATAGAATCCATTGTTTTGGCTTTTCCTAAAGATAGCAATTAAAAGTAAGAGATTCTGATGTCATATACAGAATAAGAGTTTATGGTTGCAATGTACTCCCCTAATACACAAATTTATCATCATAGGATCTGTACAATTTTTTTTAACTTTGATTAGTAATATAATTATGAATATTAAAATTCTCCATCAATCAAAATGAATTTTCATAACATTATAGTTTTTAAATTTTTTTGTAACATATTATGGTAAAAATTAATAGTTAAAATTATATTTTTGAAGACCATGAAAAAGTCAAGTTTTTGTAACCTGAGGGTGTAAAAATAAATGATACTGTGTGTCGCTGAGTTTATGGTTAAAATGGTTTAAAAATGCTTACAGTAAAATTGCATCTCCATCCACTATAAAAGCATTACTCACTGATTTATCATTCATGCTCCTACAAAAAACAATTCAGATCAGCTAATCATGCATGGACAACATATGCCTTCCCATTGGTCAAAAGAACCGCTTAAATAACTAAATCTTTGTCAAATCAAATATACGCCTAATGATGTAAGTATTATCTGCCGACTTTGGAAAGACTTAAAGAGCCAAATGCTTTTTATCTTTTGCCATATTAGCGAAGCCTTTAATACTTGTGGGGTGCTATGATCAAACTGCCAGATCAGTTGGATAAACCCCCCATAATTAACAAACATTAGATTATGCAATCTCCAATTACCAACTAGATTAGTGCCTCAATATACGTGCACACGTGAACAAAACCTGACGTATAACCAAGCATGAGTAAGAAAGCACTTAAAAAAAGTACATCTTTTTTGGTGATATGACAGACATGACCTTGCAGATGAGATGAGATATGGATCATATGATATGTTCTTCCATGTATATGCGTGATTAATTATTAGTTATATTATTATAGATACACGACGTGTTCGAGTTAGAGGAATCACACAAAGATGATGACATAAACTATATAACCAGTAGAAAGAATCACAGAAAGATATGACCTCGACGCGTACGCATGACACGAGATAAGGATTGGTGTGCTATGTTCTACAAATATTATAAGGTTTCAGCGTCGGTATCCTAATATTTCGTGAGACATTTTCTGATATATGGTTCGTAGTTATCTGATTTGGACAATTGCATCTTAATTATTCAATTATATGGTCTAATTGACAACATATGAGTTATATTTCTTACATAAGACTAAATCTTACATAATTGAGTTGTATTTTGGATCTTGATGAAAGATAAGAGCTATTAGCAGTCTAATATCTCCAAATTTAACCACTCACTAATTAGGGGTAAAATTGTACAATAATTTGATAGAAGACTATAAAAGATTAAAAAAAATATTAAGTAACTAGATCGCATCACTATTTTATACTTTAAAATTGTAAGAATATCCCATTTAATTAGCTAGTCCATCTCCACTAGTAGCATGAAGCCAACATCCTTAGACACCAACTTATAGTTTCACGGTGAATCAAATCAAGTTTAATGGACCGTTTTGAAAATAATTTCAATGACCGAACCATTTGCTTATAGGATTTGTTTCATCCCAAATAGTATCAAATAAACAATATCTTTAAATATCAAGTTATATGATCTATCAGATCAAATTTCGTAGAGACAGATATTTTAAAATAATTTCAAAAACTGAACTATTTGTCCATAAAATTTGCTTCATGCTTCTTTATTTTGTGTAAAAGAATTGGCGTTATGGGGTAAGGACACATTTAGACGTTACAGATAAAGGCCAAACCACAAAAGCAACGTATGATCGAATCACGTCGCACCTTTTAGGCTTAGCGCACACGGAAAATAGGGAAGGGATGGCCGTCAGCCACGCGCGCTTTTCCCGTGACCCAGATAAACTCGACCATCCATCCATGGCTGTCCAAAAGTTTTATGCTGGTCCTATGTACTATACACTTCATCATTAAATTCTCTGATAGACGTGAAGAAATCGACCTTTACAAACAAATTGCACATGGTGCCGTCTTGCATCTTTTGGAATTGTTCGATCGAGCAATGAACGACTAAGAATGAGACAAGATTATATGAATTTTGAGTGTCTATCGAGAAATTTTAAACATCTTAATTTCTTCCCCTATTGGATAGAGAGTAAGTTATTTCAATTTTCAATTTTTAGATAGTTTACAGAACTATTTTAGATTAAAAACCTGTCAATTAATCGATCTTTTAACTATCATGATACTAATCATATCATTTGAACTAGTAAAATGTATAGTCGATGGCCAATCAAAACCCTTATATGGAGTGTATGATTTTGATCAGACGGTTCTGGGGCACATGACCTTTGTGCGTTTTTGAAAGGCACAGCAAGGGATAGGAATCGAAGGGGAGAAAGAGAGAGAAGCAGCCAATTACGCCAGTGGCGGCACCTATCCAACAGCTGCAGATTGTTTCAGGGGGGATGCATTTGGTTTGGGGAAGGGTCCACCCTTCATGTGAACACCACACCCCTCCCTCATCTGCCTGCCTTCTCACCTGGGCCCCTTCTGCGTCCCCATACCAAACCAACCCTCATCACCCCCTATCCCATGGCCTTGCCCTCCTCTCCCCCATTCTTCATGCATGGGTCTCACACACACTTGCACATACCACAATGCTGACAAGGTATGTAAAATTGTCATCAGAAAAAATCAAATAATAAATAATAAATTGTTGGGTGGCTAAATGAAATTTTTGTACACCTCACGTGCTAAAAATTTGTGTACTTAGCATAGGGGTCAATCCCCTGTTTTCTCCCTCTCTTTGCTAGTAATCAGTATGACTTGTTTGTTTCTCTCACCTTATTTATGTTTGTATTTCTCCTGGTGTATATTACGAAGATTTAATATGTCAAAAAATAAATACAAATTAACATAGAATGAGAATATACAAATATGACCGATTGATCCAATTTGTTGTTTTGTAATATATGCGTGGAACTTTATCCATACACGCCATGCTAGATATATCTGTGAAGTACGTAAAGACAGGAACCGTCACATCATATCACCAAAGGAGATAATATAACCACCAAAAACGAACTGAAATTTCTACCAAGTAGTTCTTTTAGATCAATTTCTTCCTAGCCTTGTAAAAGACGAAATCCATCTTATCGCATTCTGTATCATCCATGTAAGACCTTTTCTTTCTTTCTCACAACATTGACCTATTTAACTTACTTAATGAGCTTCACAGCTAATTAATTCACTGCAAAAAAACCCATGAAATTATCTAATTATCGTGGGCGTGCATGGAGTGGATCAAAGTATTTTCCAAGCCAGACCACCTAAAAACACAGTACTTTTTTTAGTTGGTTTGGTACGGTGCACAAACCTATTGCCATAGGTTTAGATAAGTTGGCTTTCATGTCAAATTAGACAGATTAATCTATCTAATTGGGCAAAATGATATCAAGTAATTAAGTCAGACTCAATATTTTACAGTTTTGATGTTAAACATAGTATGATTTTAGATATATATATAGCTGGAGTAGATCCAATAGATTAGAATATTTACACTTCAGATCTCGCATATCGCTATCTTACTATATATTTACCGTAAGGCATCTTAATTTACATTTTTACCCGTTGTCCATGGCCCATGCAGCAAAAAGTCTCCGTTTTAGACTGGAGGAAGCAGTCTTGCTTCTACTTTTATGTGTTCTATTCTTCTTCTTTACTTCACTTCACCAGCTGCAACAAGTCGATGTTGCAATTACTCTGTTGTTTCCTAGCATGTCCACTTGACAGCACAAGCTTGCCCACATAGCAACAAATCCGACCAAATTGCAAAAATTTCCTCCATCATGCGTGTATATCCATATAGCCATATAGGGCACAACACATACACCAAAA
This sequence comes from Pharus latifolius, assembly GCA_019359835.1. Lineage (NCBI taxonomy): Eukaryota > Viridiplantae > Streptophyta > Magnoliopsida > Poales > Poaceae > Pharus > Pharus latifolius. The sequence goes on along the minus strand of CM033323.1, from coordinate 4,524,376 downwards.
ACGTACAAACAAAATTTGATAGTTAGCTTAGAATCTGCCGACATATGGCTAATCAAGTATATATTGGAACCATATATATTCATGCTTTGTTGAAGGAATTGAACAGTATGCTAAAATCCAACACAGCCGACTTGAGTGCAACTATCATATTCTATTAGCCTGGCATGCAATTGGATGAATCATTGACCTTATTTAAGTTTGGATAGTGAGCAAGATCATTAATAAATATGTTGGCTGCCTAACTATCTATGGTGAGACTTGAGAAATAAGTTAGGCATATTAGAAATTAACTTCCTAGAAAAAGAGAATGATGCACTGAAATGCCATATTTGTCATGACGAGTAATAGCAACACCGTTTTTCAACGCACATCACTGTTGCATGTAGATAATGCACGGGTGAATGAAGATAACCAAAATAAAAGAGAAGAAATTTAGAAAGAAAGTATGATCCTATAAGTCTTGCAATTTGGCAAAGTATTTACAGTTTCAGCAAAATTAACTACTGAATTATATTATCTAACCTTCAAGTCATTGACAGTCCACCAAAAAGTCATGCATATAAGTTAGTCAACAAATTGCAATATTTATAAGAGCATTTTTATAATTATATAATTTTATAGAGACACTGATGCAATTCCAAAAAAGAAAGAGTAATGTTTTGACACAAAAGAAAAAAAAGAGAAATAAAAAAGATGGTAAACGTCCGATTCCCTCATCTAGAACTTCCAGAAAATTCTAATACCATCCCCATCAAACATTTAGTCATACAGGCCAGGAACACAATCTATCCGTAACATAAACGCCAAATACTCCTCCTGAAGCAGCATTAATTCAGGCACAACTTTTCTCCCCCAAAACACCCCCAAAAAGCCAAAACGCCAAAATATTGCAAGGACCACGCGGCAAACTACACACATGTAAATTACAAGTCCCATGCATGAGTTGACCCACACCCACACCAGCCCACGAGGCGCCCTATGACTCCATGTCTATAATTCTATATATCCCATCACCAGATACCAAAATTATAAGCCCTATAAATTATACACCAGAACACACACCATATGTGTATACTGCTTGTCTACTTCCAGTAATCCAGTCCAAGTGCTTTATATAACACCCTTCTCCTACTCCTCACCATCCCACAACTATCCTCTCTCTAAACTGTAGCGAACTAGAACGCTGAGATGGACAGCACGAGCTGCCTCGTCGACGACGCGAGCAGCGGCGCCTCCACGGGCAAGAAGGCGGCGGTGGGGTCGCCGCTGCAGCGCGTGGGGAGCGGCGCGAGCGCGGTGGTGGACGCGGCGGAGCCGGGCGCTGAGGCGGACTCCGGGGGTGCCGGGGTGCGCGTGGGGGGAGGAGGAGGCGGCGGGAAGCTGCCGTCGTCCAAGTACAAGGGCGTGGTGCCGCAGCCGAACGGGCGGTGGGGCGCGCAGATCTACGAGCGGCACCAGCGAGTGTGGCTCGGGACGTTCGCTGGGGAGGCCGAAGCGGCGCGCGCATACGACGTGGCCGCGCAGCGGTTCCGCGGCCGCGACGCCGTCACCAACTTCCGACCGCTCGCCGAGTGCGACGCCAGCGCCGCCGCAGAGCTCCGCTTCCTGGCCGCCCGCTCCAAGCCCGAGGTCGTCGACATGCTCCGCAAACACACCTACCTTGAGGAGCTCGCGCAGAGCAAGCGCGCCTTCGCCTCCTCCCACTCCCCTCCCAAGAGCCCCACCTCGTCGCCACCCACCGCCGCTGCCGCCGCACGGGAGCACCTGTTTGACAAGACGGTGACGCCGAGCGACGTGGGGAAGCTTAACAGGCTGGTGATCCCGAAGCAGCACGCTGAGAAGCACTTCCCTCTGCAGCTCCCGGCCGCCTCCGCAGGCGCCGCCGGCGAGTGCAAAGGCGTGCTTCTCAACTTCGAGGACGCCAGGGGGAAGGTGTGGAGGTTCCGGTACTCCTACTGGAACAGCAGTCAGAGCTACGTGCTCACCAAGGGGTGGAGTCGCTTCGTCAAGGAGAAGGGCCTCCACGCCGGCGACGCCGTTGGATTTTATCGCTCCGCTGCCGCCACCCCCGCCGCCTCCGGCGCGAGCATGGACAGGCAGCTCTTCATCGACTGCAAGCTGCGGCCGAAGAGCACCGCTTTCGCCGACGTAGTGGCGCCGACCGTGAAGGCCATAAGGCTTTTCGGCGTCGACCTTATCACGACGCCGACGTCTGCCGTTGCGGCGGCGGAGGAGATGACCAAGTTTAAGAGGACTAGAGACGTAGGTTCGTCTCCGCATGTGGTGTTCAAGAAGCAATGCATGGAGTTGCCGCTAACCTAGATTTTTTTGCTTGCTTGCTTCGTTCCGATGGTAGCTTAGTGCTCTTGATCTTTTGCTCTAATTGTTCGTTTCTTATGTTCTTGCTTTGGCGTACATCTTTTTTATTTTCCAAGTGTATACTAATTAAGCCCTAGAGATGACACAGAGGAAGCAAACTTTGGAATTAGCTATCTTCCTGTTTCATTGTGATATAAAGTTGTGCCAATAATTAGTTTCTACCTATGGCATTCTAACTTGTTTGTTTGATGCTTTCATGTAGTTTAGATGTGATGTGTTCCACAGAGCAGATGCATGCATATAACCTAAGTTGGAGAAAGTTTTGGGAGTTATCTGATCTGATGGAAAGTTGGAAAGTGGCCATATAGCCAGGTTCATGCATGCACACAGATATATGACATGATATGATGTGGTATGATATGCTATACTTAGCAGCAACAGAAAAGTGGAATAATACTTTTACAGAGATAGGCTTACCAGCAGAAAAGAATCTGAAAATAATGCACTCTTTGGCCAGCATGTTTCAGCATACATAGTATGCATTTTAGCAACATAGTCCTTCTGCATGGAGCTACCTAGGGGTTGTCTTCTGACATCTGCATCACATTGCAACATTGTAATATTGTTTGCGAATTTCCAGCTCAGATTACTATGGAGATGGTATTGCGTTCTTGTAAAACGGAATGTTTAGCAGTGTTGAGATTTTGACCGAGAAAGAAAAGGAGGAACTGATAGCTGACGTGGAATCTCGGCAGCACGACGGTAATTCCCGGAACTATATACAGTTGATAGCCAATGATTGTATGCACCATATGTGATATATAGATTCCTGAATTAACTCTGAAAGTTTTACAGCATGCAGTTGCTGGTGTCGCATTCTAATATTCACTTGCAATTTCAGACAGAAGTCAAGTTACCTTCTAAGTGTAAACTTAGTTTTAGTATATTTTTTCTGTGGGAAGTTTTGCTGAATCCAATGAGAAGAGACAAAACCAACACTTCAAAAGTTGAGCTAGATTAGATCAGCATCCAGGATTCTAAAGGAGGCCACTGATTTATCGAGGCTAGTGTTATGACCGAAAAGATAAACTCTCCGTTGGGCGCCACGTACACAGATGGACACAGCCATACGGCTCTCTACATGCGGTAACAGGGGGCAAGTTGCATGTACGAAGCTACTTGGCCGATGTTACGTTACATGATATTAACGTTGGCACGTTTACGTAAAGAACAAGAAAAAAAAATAGATACAAGAAAACTAAGCAACTGGTTGAATCTGCGAAAGGATCCACACACCAACTTGCATATATCGTAGAAATATCTACAGCATGCAGTAGAGAGAGAAATTTCAAGTAAAATCTTCCCAAGAAACGGAGAGAAATGTCCATGTAGATTAATGTGAGAAATAACTGATCTTATAAATTTAACTAACCAATGTTTTTGTTTTCTTAGCAGCTGAATATATAGCAGTCAGCACCTAGAAGGACCCTAGACACAAGTGATGTCCATATATGCACCTTTTGATGCATTCCTAGTCTTGAATCTTGAACTAAAGCTAGCTGGCAGGCTGGCATTGGAGAAGTTCTTACAGTCTACAGCCAGCACTTTGTTACCACTGTTCATTCTTGGAAGTTTCTCCTGCCTTCCCCCAGAGAGAGAGAGAGAGAGAGAGAGAGAGAGAGAGAGAGAGAGAGAGAGATGACTCTTGAGGGGACAGCCTGACTTTGAAGACCATTGACAAAAGGAGGCCTGCGTGTGTTGAAATGGTAGGAAGCTGCAGTTAAGTTTGCAACACCTGTACTACTACTATTGTGTGGGTGGGCACACATGCAACTTTGTACATATTGTTCTGGTCACTGTTCAGTGAACGTGGGAGGCAGAAGTGCTCGAGGACTAATCAAATATAGCTACGTGAGCCAGGCATGCTTCACAATCTTTGCATGTACATGGAGGGGCTTTTATGACAAGTAAACTTTGCGTTATAATACCCAGACGGCCTGACCCCATGGCTTCAGATCTCCGCAACGGTTAGGTCGTTTTCGTTGGGTTTTTTTCCTTTCTGTTTGTCAGAAAATATCATGTTTAGCACTATTTTAGCAATATATTATAAATGTATTTTCTAAGTTCTCCCTAATTAAATGATTCATTTGAGATAAAATTTAATTTTATCCAATAAACAAGACATTCAATAGTAGCAATTGAAAAATAATATGCTTTGTAAAGTAACACTTTGTGTGTAACGTACTTTTTCCACGATATTCTTTGCCAAATATAGATAATAGTTCATCACCATGCAAGATCTTGTGCATGGATCATAATCTTTTAGAATTGCTTTCCATTTCATTTTTTTTCATTGATTATTTAACCTCAGGAAAATTTCATCTCAACACAAGTACATTGCTAATTGTTAAATGAATTCTTGGCCTGGTCTTACTCGCTGAAAGAAGTAGCGATGCAAGTATTCTTTATTTGTTTTTTTTTCTCTCTCTCTCTCTCTTTTAATATGGAAACAATGCAAGTTGGAGTATTTTGTTGATTCTTAGGGAGCACGTAAGATGTGGTAAATTGTATGGCACCTCTATATATATATATATAGTATATAGTAGTACTTAAGTAATTCGTAGATGAATAGAGACATAGAAGTATATCTTTTATTATACTCTTAAAATTTCTAGAACCCACGAAACCACTGAAATTAAATAATTTAAATTTATTAGTATCTCTTAGTACCTCCCCATTAAATTTATATAAATAAAGAAGATATTGGGTATTATAGTGATTATAAGGCTCTATATTCCTCAAATGGAATAGCTCCCTCTCCAAATTATCGTCCTCGCCTTCTCCTCGTAAGACCATCTCTCTCTAAATCCAATTCTTCTCCTGTTTCCATCATAAAGACACTGTTAAGATTGCCAATTCTTCAAAATAAAAAAAGACTAGTGTTGATCATCAATTTCTTATTCATATGACAAAATTCTATTACAACAAACATGTGCATAGAAATTTCTTTGAGTTCACTCAAAGGCTTTTTCAACCGCCTCGAACATGTGCATAGTAATTGTTCATTGAAGATAACAAAGAACACTAGTTCTATTATTATTCGAATTGATAATCAATTCTCTCTTAAAAAATAAACCACCAATTCATTCCAACAATATAGAAAAAGATTCCAACTATGCATATTGAAAATAGAAAGGATTCTAGTTAAGATTATGATAAGCGTAATTCTTTAGTTTACAAGATTTTATTAATTAATAGCACGATAAAGGCTTTCAAAACATGAGAGAGGTCATGATAATATTCAAGATGAGATTTTTTTTTAAGGAATAGGTACTCAACTGTCCATGTAGAGTTTTTTTCAATTATTCATGGAGATGGAGAGTTGGTGTCCTGGTGGGAGGAATCGCTGGATTAAGTTGTGTCGCGGGTGACCAAGGAACGGTCAAAGGAATCACGAGTTCGGAAACCACAAGGTCACAGGAGATAACAGAAGACCGAATGAGTTGGGATTTGTTTGTTAAGGTGCCTATTGGTTCGATACAAAATATCAAATTTATTTTTGTTAAATCAATGATGAAATTAAATTTGTATATTCTTAAAAGTAAAGAGGTATTAATATCCGTAAAATTTGCCATCTATGTTGAGAGATCATGCAATTCTATTGGCTGGGGTGGACAATGGTCAAGCTTCACAGCTCATGCTTAGCACATCAGAACAAACTTGGTCAAGTGCTTAATTAAGACATATGGCTATTAATTAGTGGCTCATAAGGCTGCACTTCCCATTATGAGAACTTCTCGATCACTTTCTTTGACTAGTGGTTACTGATTTTATTTCTTTGTTTCTCCTCAAGGTGTAGTGCACTTCTTACGTCTCGCATTATATATCCAATATTTCCTCGTGTCATGCGCAACGTATGGAGAGCTCTTCACTGAAGAACCGGTCCTCTACAGTTTTATAGAAACTGTATGCACATACAGACTATCTTATCAAACATCAATATTGTGGATTGGTTATTATGAAAAAATAAGATAAATTATTTTTTAATTATTTTTAATTATATCTTAATCTAAACCACCTCATCCTAACTTTACTGTAATCAATTTTCTACCATTACTGTTGTAACAATAGTCGATCCGGATCCCATTCATGAACAATTTGTGTTTGGCGGCGAGTTGACATTAATTTTGACAAACCACTCAAAGACGACTTCGTATCAACGATGGATTAGGACGAGCATCTAAATAATACATTAATACAACAGTGTGTGAATGAACCAAATTGTCCTAAAACCTTAATGTCAGCTAGCTAGTTGCATGTTTATTCGGCCAAAAATTTCCCCAAATTAATATAGCTGGCGACTCAACGCTGACAAATACCCATAGACTTTTATACTGATTAGCGTGACATTATACCTGTCGGTTTCGTAAAATTATGTTGCACACATGAAGTCACTTCGCATGTGGACAAATGTGTTTTTCTAATTGCTACTCATTATAAACTTGTTTTATGTAAGAGATTACTGAATCATTTATTTGAGTTTGAAAGATGTAGACATCTAAACAATTTAAGTGGTGTCTATCTATATACAAGTCTATAAATAATTACTACTAGATAAGTATTTTCTATTCACATCAAAATCTATTGTATTTATAATCGAACAAGTACAATGAATCTGGACTGTCCGATCATAACTTGTACTATTTTTCATCGTAGTCGATTTAAAATATCTATTTTGATTGATCAACCTACACAATATTGCACATACAATTTATATTGCACTATGATTCATCTGACTACTTATTGTTCACGTATAGTATTTGCCAAATTTTCAACCACTGTTAATATTCCTATCCAATTCTTCAAAAGCCATGAGCTAGCCAATTTTGTCCTGTGCGGGTTGTGTGCTTTGACAAACTTGCACCTCGTGCTAATCAAGAGAACAAATTAACGACTTTATCTCCAGGGTATAACGGCCAAAGTTTCGACACTGACATATAGGAACACAACATTATTCCTCTTTTCGCTCACGAAATATTTTTCTCTAATATTTTTTTTTCAGTTTTTATTTTTAACGAAAGAATGTAAAAGGGATGGCCGGAAAGTTTAACTACATTGGCTTTTCTAAAAAAACACTTTTTTTTAGAATAAGTCATACGAACACACAGGTTAACTTACTTCATTAGAATAAGATGGATTACATTCTCTAGCAAGTACAGAAACAATACAAGGAGGATGATGTTTTATTTTTTAAAAAAAGGACTTCTAATAATTCAGATGTGAACATAATGGATATTTTTTTTTCTTGAGTGTGTTTGTGAAGTTTAAACTTCTATAATAAGTTGGTTTATTAGAAATTTAGTTTATTTGGACAATAGGCCTTCTTTCACTAATTTATTAGGTATTTTGTCTCAATTTTATTTTATAAGTCCTTAAATTTATACTAAAACTCTATCTTAAAAAAAGTTTAACTAAAACTCGGATAAATAGTCTCGCAGAGACAAACAGCACGGATCCTTCAGGGAGAAGGAAAAAAATTGAAAGATCTACCGTTATCTGTTTTGTTCATGAATAAAACAGGATTTTAAGTTTTTCAGGTAAAGTAAATTGGCCAGACCGTAGTATTGATGGTGACGCTGAAAGATAAATTTGCGTCAAAGTCACTATCAAACAACTCAAAATATGCTGAAAATTTCAAATCTCAACATCGTTTGACTGGAGCCACGTATTGGACCAATAGGTGGTCTTTGATAATTATTACTTGTGAAGTTTCAGTGCAACTTGGATCTTGACAAAGACAAATCTGATGCTACAAGCAAACTGCATTTATGCAATATTTTGTGTCTATCTATAGTTGAATATTTCGTCTGTTCTTTGTTACTTACCGTTTAAAATTTTTCATGTTCTCTAAAATATAATTTGTTATTAATTTCAATAAATATATGTCAATAAAATTTAAAACAATCATCATATGAAAATAAATTTGAAGACAAATCTATTAATATTATTTTTATATAATAAATTTTGATACTTATTGTTTATGTATAATCAAAATTTAAAAAAATTGCCTTACCTGTATATCAACCAACATATAAAAAAGAACAGAAAATATATATATATGGTTGATGAGTTTCTTTATACCACTTCGGAAGACTTTGAGAACTATCTTTTAAGTTAAAATGTTATTGTTTTCAGAACTTTAAGCTGTCAAAGAACAAAACTGATCAGTTCAGCACTAACTTTCCAAAGTTTCTGAATCTATGGAAGATAGCAAAACATAAACTAAACTACTCACATCTACTGATCAAATCGAATTTCTGATTTCTGAACCTCTAAAGCCTTGACAGCTAAGAAAGTTACAAGTCTAGTCTTTGTGTCAAATTAAGCTTGCTATTTTCTCTGTTCCATGTGAGAAAGTACAGCTGTGTATGATGTCCAGTATGGATCCATTCAAACCTTATCACTAGAGTCAGACCAATGCTTCTTTTTGAATAGTTTAAGAGCCACATGACACAGTGACACAAATGCGGATGCAAGAAATTAAATGTACTTTTAAGAGAGAATTCGTGGGATTAGGTTAGCACTATAAACAACTTTGTTGCCTCCAACATGCCAGAGTAATAATTCTGATCCAGGAGATCTCCAAGTCCTGATCGCATACGGATTCGCGACCAAATCCTGATCGCATACGGCTTTGCGACCTTAACTGTGTTCGGAAAGGTTTCGCGACCATGGATTGGTTCGCGACCAGGAAAAGGAATTCGTTTCTTGTTCGGAATTGTAATCCTATATATATAACTAAGGTTATCTGTTTAGGATTAGTTAAGTTAGTTATATGAGTCTAATACGTTTAGGATTACTAAGTCTGATATGTACTCATACGATTGGACTATAAATACCTTGTAATAGGTCTAGTTTAGATCATTGAAGAGTCATAGAACTTATTTGAGTTTTAGACACTTATAGTTCCTTCGACGTAGGCAAGTGTGCCTAACGTTCGACGTGTAAAGCCCTCTTTGAAATAAAGAGTTGTGCAATTACTTTGGGTTTCGGTATTTCCGAGTAAGATCCCGTTATTCCGCATATTAGAATCTGGGCGAGCCTAGTGCGAAAACCAAGACTAGGTCTCAAACGGATCAAATTCTCTTCAGAAAACATAAGAAAGGAGAAGCAACATGTGAGTCTAAAAATCACTAGTATCTAACAGACCTTTGGGTTGTACGGATGCTCAAATTTATGAATTCTAAACCAATAAACTTCTTGAAAATTTCACAAGAGGCCTCAGTTTCTTGCTAGGAATAGTAAGAGTATGTAGTATTTGACTTGAACAATAAAGGCATAATGTCATGGAGGACTATAGTTTATTGTATCTTGAGTAGGACTGAAAACGAATCGAGCTCGAGTGAGCCTAGGCTGACTCGGTTTGGACTCGATAGTGTACTGGATTTGGCTCAAAATATTCATGAGCTTAGAGTTAGGATCGAGTTCAACTCGAAACAAATTCGATTGAGCTCGAGTTTGACTCGACAAACAAATAGATGCAGTTCAAATTTGCCTTTCTTATGAGATTTGATTGGGCTCGGCTCAAAAATAAATGTACATTACAATTTATAACTAGAAATATAGAATGTTTTTCATGACAATAATAAATTAATGGAATAACAATTCATAGTTTCAATCAAGAAAACCAAAATGTAGAGTTAGAATATAGCATAAAAATATAGATTCTTTTGATAAAAAAAAGAAAGTAGACAATTCAGACTTTCAACCAAGAGAAACAAAATAAATTATAGGATCTTTAAAATACATTAGATTTGTACAGCTCCAATTGACTCTCGCTTGACAATCAAAGTGCAGCATGTGAAGAAGTGAAACTCTGAATTGCATTATAAGATCTTTAACCAAAGTGCAGCTTGACAAACAAAATGCATTATACAAATAGATGGATGTTCATGTATACAACTTAACAAGAAATCATCATTCTTTAGATCCAATGCAGCCTGCGAAATGAACCACAAAAGATTGTTAATTACACATACAGATAGATAGATGTTCATATAAAAAGAAGCAAATTCAATAACAACTTTGTCAAAGAAAGAAAGCATACATTGTTCTTAAAGATTGCTTTATCATGTAAATAGAAACTTAAATAGCATACAAATGTTCATGTAAAAAGAAGCAAATTAAATAGCACACAAATGTTCATGTAAAGAAGCAAATAACTAGTTACTGCCCACAGCCGAAGCATTTGAAGGATTGCTTTCGATTAAAGCGATCTCTTCAACATCATCTTCCTGTTGTGACTCCTAATATGAAATAGAAGTCAACTAGAAATGATAAAAAAAATTATTTACCATTTGATGAAACAATTTTGAAATGAAGAAGTTAAAACTTACCAATTTCTTCAATTTATAGCGGTTACTCTAATCCAACTAGAGGTACACACTAAAGCCTGCACCATTGATGAGTTTAGCGAGCTACGATAGTTATCAAGAACTCTTCCTCTGGTACTAAAGGTTGACTCTGAAGAGACGATGCTAATAGGTATGGTCACTATATCTCTTGTTATCTTAGATATTATAGGATACTTCGACGCATTCATCTTCCATCATGTGAGTACATCAAAAGGTTTTGCATCACACACTTCATTCATGTCTTCTAAGTACATCTTCAGATCAGTTTTTAAAGATTGTGCAGTAGAACTAGCTTTGATGAATTCATGAAATGACAAGAAAATGACATCAAACTACTAGTACTACTCAACACACCACAAGTACTAGCACTACCTTCTTGATGTGAAATACTTTGCTTATACTCACTTTCATATATGGCATAGAACTCATCCAATATAGATTTCACAGATGAAAGTTCTTGTTCAAGATCGCCATTAGAAAATATGACTAGAAAAGAAAAGGCAATCATTCTCATGATCTTGTACCTTGGGTCAAGAATTGTGGCAATAAGAAGAAGATTTGTGCACTCTGGTCTCCAATATTTCTCAAATTTAAGAAGCATAGCATGTGCCACTTCCTCCAAGCATGCATTTGATGAATTGGACAAGTCAAACAACACCTTCTTGATGTTAACAATTTCAGAGAAAACTATATTAGCTGTAGGATAAGTTGACCTAGAAAATATATTGGTAGCCAAATGTAAAGCAAACAAAACATTATTGACTTGTGCATATAGCTCCCATTCCTCCTCAAGTAGTTGCCACTTGTAGTTGGCATCTTCAACTGCATATATTTCACTAGCAGGTTTGAAATAGAATGCACTATCAAGCATCTTATAAGTGGAGCCCCACCTAGGGCATACATCTAGACATAATTTTCTCTTTAAATCAAGTTTGAGTGACTTGACAATGATTGTGAGCTTAAATAAGCGAGTATTGGATTTCTTGAAGTACTTCACAATCTCTCTAATCTTTCTAATAAAACTCTCCAATGGTTTCAAACCATCATTTACAAGAAAATTCAAATTGTGTGCACAACATCTCACAAGAAAAAGCTTTCCATTAAAGAACAATACACCCCTAGCACTAAACTTAGCAAGCAACAATTTTGTAGCAACATCATTGCTAGAGGCATTATCAAAGGTAATGGTAAATATCTTGTCCTCAATTTTCCAATCAGCTAGACATTCAAAAATAGCCTGAGAGATAACTATTCTACTGTGGGAAGGTTCTAACTCAACAAAATGATGTGGCACTGTAATGTCCAATCAGCATCAACATAGTATGCAACTAAACTCATATAACAAAGAGTCTGATTAGATGTCCAAAGATCACATGTGAGACTTATCTTATTAACATGCCTAAAACTTTTCTTCAATTTTGCCTTCTCAGATTCAAAAAGGTTAAGACATCAGTTTTAGTAGTTTTTCTAGAAACCTTTTGATAAGAATGGTTCAATGTTTTTAACAAAGCATTGAACCAAGTATATTCCACAATTCTAAATGGAAACTCATGAACAACAACCATAGTAACAATAAGCTCACGTATCTTAGCATGATCATATTCAGTAGAAGAGCCAATAGGAGGAAAAATGAAATCACCTTCCACAGACAAAGGAAAACTCATGACTTTCTACTTCTTTATTTGCATTTGCTGAATATTGTGAACATTTCAAGCTTCTAATTAAATGTCATTTCATTGTTGATGTAGTGCTGCTTTTGTTCTTTGCGCATGCCTTGCACTTGACCTTTTGTTCCATCACTCCCCTCTCCTTTTCGGATGCCACCAAAACTTCTTTGAAGTGTTGCCATACTTTAGATTTTCTTTCGTGAGGTTCTTGCATCTGTTGGAGAATGGGCTCGCTACTCTAGTGAAATTTCAAAATTTCACCCGAAATCTTAAGAAACTTGCAAGCAATAGATCATAGATCAAGAGATTTACCATTGGACGCGCGGATGCAACAATGCAACAGCGGAAGAAGTGATCCGTTTGAGACCTAGCCTTGGTTTTCGCACTAGGCTCGCCCAGATTCTAATATGCGGAATAACGGGATCTTATACCCGAAACCCCAAAGTAATCGCACAACTCTTTATTTCAAAAAGGGCTTACACATCGAACGTTAGACACACTTGTCTACGTCGAAGGAACTATAAGTGTCTAAAACTCAAATAAGTTCTATGACTCTTCGATGATCTAAACTAGACCTATTACAAGGTATTTATAGTCCAATCGTATGAGTACGTATCAGACTCAATAACCTAAACGTATTAGACTCATATAACTAATCCTAAACAGATAAGCTTAGTTATACACATTCGGATCGAATTACAATTCCGAACAGGGAACAAATTCCTTTTACTGGTCGCGGACCAATCCATGGTCGCAGACCCATCCATGGTCACGGACCCATCCATGTTCGCGAATCCTTTCCGAACACGGTTAAGGTCGCGAAGCCGTATGCGATCAGGACTTGGTCGCGAAGCCGCATGCGATCAGGACTTGGAGATCCTCCTGGATCATGACTCCCTTGTTGAGAAGTAGCCAACCCCTGTTGCGACCTCTCGATCAAACTGGAGATGTGGAAATTGGGCTTGTCCATCTTCTTTGGTGTACCACTTTGCCGCACGTGCTCGTTGATCTTTCCGACCGATTCGAAAAGTCTCCTTGGTGCCACTGCGGGTGGTAGTTACCTTCTTTTCCATAATCACATCTTCACGTAGAGGTTTGTCTCGTTGATAGACCAAGTCTTCAACAGATGGTACTATAGTATCTGGCTCATCATCCAGCATTGAAGGCTCAAAGAGTTTGAGGTGCTCAACATTAACAACCGAGTAGATATTCATGTATGGAGGTAACTCGAGCTGACAAGCATTATTACCCACTTTCCGTAAAATCCGAAAAGGACCATAACGAATGGGTTTGAGTTTCTTACCTTTATCTTTAAGTCTCTCCTTACTCAGATGTAACCATACCATATCACCTTCTTGAAATTGCGCATCAACTCGGTGCCGATCATGTCGCGCCTTGCACTTGAGTTGAGCTTTCAGCAAGTTCTGTTCAACCTCACGATGGAGTCGTTGAATACCTTTCAGGAACTTTTGTGCTCGATCCTGATCAGATGCTTCCTTGCTGTTTTGTGCTGAGGTGGGGATCACAAACTCCATATCGAATGGACTCTATGGTAGAAACCCTAAACAAACCTCAAACGGTGACTTTCCAGTCGAATCATGCACTGCTCGATTAAAAGCAAACTGCAGGTACGGTATGCTTTCATCCCAAGTCTTCGGGTGCTTCGAGTTATATCCTCTCAAGAGATGAACGACTGTACGATTTACCACCTTGGTTTGACCATCAGTTTGCGGATGAAAAGCAGTACTCCTCTTCAGCTTGGTGTCCATCATCGTCCAGAGCGATCGCCAAAAATGACTAAGGAACCGGGTATCGCGATCAGGCACAATAGAAGTCGGCAGTCCGAAGTGTGTCCAAACGTGTTGAAAGAATACCCGAGCTGCTTCTTCTCCCGTGATAGTCTTTCGACAAGGTATAAGAACAATCATTTTGGAGAACCGATCAACGACCACGAATAGATAGTGGTTGCCACGTCGGGTCTTAGGTAATCCTCCCAAGAAATCCATGGATATGCTCTCCCATGGTCGCGATGGAAATGGCAAAGGAGTGTACAAACTTAATTTTTGGTTTGCCGGTTTCGAGATGCTGCAGAGACCACAGCATCGAACAAAACTAGCCACATCTTGCTGCATACGCGGCCAGAACACATGTCGGTGAAGATTTTGTAACGTCTTTGTAACCCCAAAGTGACCAGCTACCTTCGATGTGTGCGCTTCTCGTATCCATTGAGTTCGAGGTGCTCCACGAGGTATGAAAAGTAAATTGCCCTTGTACAAGAGTCCTTCTCGACGAACGAACTCTGTAGGTTTCCCTATTTCGACCTCAGTCAGTGCTGTCTGAAAATCAGGGTCTTCACTGTACATAGTGACATAGTCATCATGATATGAGGGCTCGATCTGCATGAACGCTGATAAATAGAGGGTCGTAACTAGTGGTCGCGACAACATGTCCGCCAATTTGTTGTGTACGCCCTTCTTGTACTTAATCACCAGATTAAACTGCTGCAGATACGACATCCACTTCATGTGCCGAACTTGCTGTAGTTTGGACTGATTTTGCAAATATTGCAATGGTTGATGGTCGGTGTGGACAACCGTCTCTTTCCCCAAGAGATAACACCGCCAATGTTTCACGGCCTGATGCAGTGCGCATAACTCCTTATCATAAGTCGGGTAGTTCTTCTGAGCTCCCTGGAATAACTCGGAGTGATATGCCACTGGTCGACCTTCTTGCATGAGCACTGCACCCATTGCATAACCTGAGGCATCGGTTTCTAGCTCGAACGGTTTCTGGAGATTCGGCAAAGCTAACACAGGCGCCTCGCTGATCTTCCTTTTCAGCAAGAGAAACGTGTCCTCATGTTTCCCTGTCCACTCGAACTTCTGATCGATTCTGGTTAATGCATGCAATGGAGAAGCCACAATCGAGAAGTGTCGGATGAACTTCCGAAGATATTGGCATGCTCCCACAAAACTACGCACATCCGTAACTGTTCGCAGTCGCGGCCATTCGCGAATCACTTTTACCTTGTCTGGGTCGATTTGCAACATACCGTTGCCGACCAGGAATCCAAGGTAAAGTAGAGTTTGCTGGCCGAACTTGTCGACGATTCGGACTCGGAGTCCTCAACCGAACTTATGCAAAATTTGTATTAGCGAGACCTTTCAAGATGACCCTCCGAGAAGGTATGTAGAAAAATGGAGAACAGGATGTAACACCCCTGTTTTTGCCAAACCCTAAAATAGCCAAAATCTACATCTTGACCCCAAACCCTAATCTGCTTCAGCCATTCCCTTCTAAGTGTTGTTCAGAACATTTTTCCCTTCGGGATCATCTCCAAAATCCCATCCTAAAGCTGAGTTTCAACCCTTACCATTTTAAAACCCTAATTACCCTATTTTACCCTAAACAGCTTTTCCCCAAATTTTGTCGAAACCCTTCAGATCATGCCCGATCTTACCAAATTCTGGCCAGATGAGTTCTAATAATCTTATGCAACTTATCTGCGAAATCATATTTCAGATCGGACCCTCAGATCTCCAAATTTACAATCAGGCCCAAGTTCTATTCAAATTTTCCTCACAGAACAGTCCCTGGAGCAAGTTTCAAAAATTGCAGAACGGCCCAAACTTCTTTTCAGGTCCATTCGACCAGCACCTGGTCGTTGGCTACGACCAGCGCGTCTTCGCCGTTGCCGCGCCGTGTTTTCGCCGCGTTTGCTCGCCGCCGGCCACCGCTTCTTGTCGCCTGCGTTGTGAACAACCGAGCCACCCCGCGCGCACGTGCCAGCACAGTTGCGTCGCCTTGCCCAGCGGTTAAACGGCCGCGCTCCAGTAGCGTTTCGCGCGCGCGCTCCCGTTGCCGTGGCATTTGCATGCGTGTACGTGTCGTTGCCGGAGCTACATTGTCGCCTCCGCATCTGCGCCGTCCCGGACGAAGTTCCAAGGCACCCTGGCATTACTGGCAAAGCTGCAGCACCGCCTGAAGCAAATCACATCGCCGTCGCCGTCGTTGCACCTGCGCCCGACAAGTTTCTCCCCGGCGCAAGCAACCGCTGTCGTGTTTTCCCTCGCAAGCTCCGTCCCCGTGCCTATTTAAACCCTTCCTGTGCTTTGAGAGCCTCAAGCCTCCAGAAAATTGGCTAAGTCCCAAACACCACCGCAAACACCTTCTTCTCCGGCGAGCCAGTGAGTGAGCTCACGGTGCCAGCCCATTTCACAGCCCCTCTCTTCAATCCAGGTTCACCAGTGAGTTCCCCTCTTTCCCCTCTCTGTGTCATAACAGCCAATTGCATCCCGGCGATCCCTAACGCCGGCGATCGCCGGAAAGGCCCAATTGCCCTGTTTCCCCAATGCTAACCATTTCATCCCGAATTAGCTCTCGTCCTAGTAGTAGAAATTGATCCTTAGCCATTTCTTAGCAAGCCTGTGGAACCCAAATCGCCAATCGTGCTCAAATCGAAGAAATCCCAAACTGGAACCTCAGCCGTTCGCCAGACTTCGGCGCCAAGCTTCTCCGGTCATTCTCCGACCAAATTGACTGCACCAGTAGCTTCTAAACTCCACCCTTTCACTCCCTGAGCAAAGAATCGAGTTCAAACGCCTTGTTGCAAAAATCCCCAATCTCCAGTGTCGTCCTCTCCAGCGCCGGTCGCCGGAATTCTTTCCCGGCCGATCTAGCCCCTGAAACCTTGTCCCTTAGCTTCGCCTCACCTCCCTGAGCATTTTCTTCCACTAGCTCGACACCTGGATCTGCCTAGATTGTGAGTTATGCCTTTGCCAAATGTTTGTCCAGAGCTGTGTCTGTGCCGTGTCGACACCGCAGTTCATCGCCGGATTTGGCCACCCTCTGGCCACTTTTAGCTCTTGTCCCTGTTGAGTATTTTATTCCTATTAGTAATGCCTACCTCCCAGACAAAGTGTTGCATCAATTGGAGCCCTGGATCAAAAGTTAAGCCATGCCCTAGTTTCTGGCCATGTCCAGCACTATGTCAGTGCATGTCAGCCACTAGCATTAGCCTTGTTTGACCCCTCTGGTTGAGCAATGGGAAATGTCACTTTGTCCCCTAGATTCCTGGAGTTGTGTTTTACATCTTTCCCTTCTATCACTTCTCCAGAAAACCATCCTAAGATCAGTTTAAAGATATGCCAAAGCCATGAACCGAATGTCGACCCTTCGACGTTCAATCCTTTTTAGCTGTTTCTTCGACCAGAGCCCTTGTGACCTTGCCCTAACCTTTTCCCCTGCATGCATGACTTATTTACTTAACAATTTCTATGGAAACCACTTTATGTATGCTTATGGTATATGTTTGTGTGTTAATTGATTGCCGCAGAGTCAGAAGCTGAAGGAGCGGAAGAAGTCTTTGAAGATCCGTCTGAGTATTTAGACCCAGCATCGCAAGGCAAGCCTCATTCCTTTGATCATGTCTCGCCCAATATTTTCATATGAAGTATATTCACTGTTTCTTACTATGCACGCTTATTTGAGATACAAGTTATGTTTGAATGACATGAGTAGGTATTACCTAAAGAATCATGAAACCCCTTTTGTTATTGAACCTTCATATACATGCTTTTGTCACCCTAGGACTCATATACTGAATATCCACATTAAACTTGAAATGGTCAAATACATGAGAAGTTGTAATGAAAACCGTTTTGTCAAGAAAACTGATAAAAGGGATCAGTAGTGAGGATTGGATTGTATGGAGAGGGTGCGGTGCGCACCAGGGAATGTGAATGTTCCTCACTATTGGTTCATAAGGACAAGAACCTTGTGCTGTGTCTCTATGCGAATTGTAAACGTACCAACCACTTGCCTGGTATGGGACAGGCACAACTTAGTAGCTTTTTGGTATTAGCAGTTCCCTGCATGGTTTGACGATCTGGTTTCTCGCGTGGAAACTGGAAGGCCAAAGTTCGGCCACGAGTGATGTGAGTTCAGAAAAATGATGAGAGGAAAAGGCGTAAAAGAAGGAAGGCGCCCTAGACCTGATTAAGCCATGAGCGGTTGTAATCTTAAAGGGTCGTATGTCTCGCGTGGACATAGACCAAGGCTATGTGTCCTGCGGGAACATAGACCAGAGAGGCTAGGAAGTAAGGCAGTGGGGAAGACCCACAACGGTACTTGAGACTTAACTGTCTATTTACCGGGCGGGGATACTGTTAATACTGAACTGTAAAAGCGTTGTGTGATCTCGGCCTTGTCACATGTGTATAAGTCACATGGAGCTGATCCGACTTGAAAGCCGAGTGAACCAGTGGATTTAAAAAGAGGTACACCTTTGCAAAGTGAAAAAGAAGTATCAGATACTCTGTACTCCCAGGTTCAGGAGTCTTTTCGTAGTGGATGTTATCCATGGGTTATAGCACAAGTAATGTTTTGGAATGTTTTCATAATGCGGTTAACAAAGTAGTGACTCATGGGAGACCACTACATCTAATGTTTTATTGAAAACTTGTTTAATGTTTAAAGTATCATTTTCATTACAAAAGTACTGTTTCACTGAACAAATGACTTGGAAATCTATATATCTCTATCCATGTGAAACTAAAACCCCGGAATCATATGTTTCACCCTCATGTAAGTACAATTGCATTAATCCCTGGAATGAGTGTTGCTGAGCACCAAGTGCTCACCCTTGCATTTATATCCAACTGTAGAAGAGGGATTCGAGGATCCCGATTTCTTCAGTTATGAGTACTCAGCAGAAGATGGAAGTGCCCCGGACGAGCCCACCTTCTAGAAGGTTTGCGCACCAAGTCAAGTCAGATGTGGGAGAAGCCCTTCCAACCTCGCTGCGGATGGAAGTCAAGCTGTTTGTCGTCGCTTTGTGTTTTATGTTGTGTGTTCGGTACTTGGATACCGATTCTGGTTCTGATAAACTGGTTATTTTCTTAGCAACTCTACTTAGCGCCATTTTCGGTGCTTTGGCTATGTAATATTGGCCATGTTGGCCTGATACTTGTTTAATGATATTACTATGCTTGTGTGGTTTGAGCTCATGTGGCATCATGCTGTGTGTAACCTACCTGGGCGGTTACCAAGGTGATCCTCAAATGGGGGTCTTACACAGGAGCACAGAGAAATTTATACAGGTTCGGGCCCTCGATGGTGGGAGTAATAGCCCCACGTCCTGTTGGGATTTCACTATGTGTGGTAAAGATTTACAAGATGGCAGGAAAAGACTTTCACAGGCGAAGGTTTTTCCTATACAAGTATATAGAAAGAAGCCCCAGGAGACTTGTAAATATTATCTAATCTGGGCCGTAGACTTGGCTGTTTGAGTGGTTGAGATGGGTTGTATCTCACTTATATTAGAGACGTTGATATCCTCTCGATAGATGGTTGGATCTGTCGATCCTTTTTTTCCATCCCCCTGTTTGATGCATCTTGCCACTCCTTTATACTGGTCGAAAGGGTGCCATGCCATAACTGCATCAAACAGTTGTTCGGACGGTTGGATGCGGTTTTTAGAGAACCGCTCATAACCTCCACGCAGGTTAAACACGTGTTATTCATGGATAACTGTACGTATTAACCTCCTGACGGTTGATCTTCCACATGGAGGAATCTTCGGGATACTTGGAATATTCTCGCCATAGGGGCAGCCAGACAAATGAACCCCAAGTACCCTGGTCGAAAGTACTCTGACCGCGCGGATATTGACTGACCGCGCGACATCCTTGACATTCTGTTCGCGTATAGCATACGAACTCCTGACCGCGCGAAGCCTGCGATCTGATCGCACAAAGCCTACAACCTGATCGCGCAAAGCCTGCGACCTCGGGCGGATGCTTCTTAAAATGACTTGAGTTCGCACCGCCGGGCACATGTCTGGCTCGAATCTGTCTTGAACCAACAGTGCATTTATTTGAACTGACTCGGGTGTCAATCCTCGTCAGCTAGCCCCCAAATTTAAAGAAAACGAAGGGACGTGTTCACTTTAAATTTAAAGAAATGCATCGGATTATTAACCCGACTCTTCAAATCCTCCACTTAGTGGCGCACTAAGTAGGTCGGTTGGTTCCCCGAGACGGGCTCTGGGTATTGTGTGACAGGTAATGATGGCGCTGTTGAAATGTTTCTTAACCCGAGGTAAAATTGTAAATGCTTTTAAAAACCCGAGGTGATTTAGAATGTGAACCGTCACCTTGATGGTTATAAATACCGGGTCTTTTGTTTTGCAAAACCTCACAACTTTCTTCTCACGGTTAAGTCCTTTCTGAAGTCACCTTCATTCTTCTCTTTATACATCTCCTGATGGCAGATCACAGCATCATCGAGATTGAAAGTGATGAAGAGGAAGTTTGCAAGCAAGAGCCTCAAATGCCTGAAGATCCATCTCCTTCAAGGAAGAAACCCAAGGTTGACGAAGGATCTTCCATCAGAGCAAAGGTAGAAGATGAGCAATCATCTTTTCTTCCTTCAGCTTTCTTCTCTAGCACTCCTTGCTTTTGTTTGGGTGATCGATTTTTTGGTCAGCAAGCGGTGACTATTCGATCAGAAAATCCTCAATTTGTGTTGGGGAAGCAATCTTCTGGTGGGAAGGTTGTACTTCCGCCACCTGATGATCACCTTCCCAGGATGGATTCATCAACGTGTCCCCAGCAGGGACAGGTAATAATCTTCCTCCCCTTTTGCTGATAGTTATAGTTAGCACCACTAACTTTTGCAAATATAAGAGATTGGAGGCCCCAGTGATCAGCCTTCTGCTGCTCCATCTCTTCCTTCCGGACATAATCTTCTGGAGGAGAAGAATGCCCTGGAGAAGAAGACCGAAGAGATGTCTTCGGCGATTCTGCATCTGGCAGAATGTTTTGAACGATCCCGTGAAGAGACGCACCAGTTCCGTCGAGAGAGGGACCACGCTCAGCAACAGCGAGAACTCTTCGATTTAATTAGAAACAGTAGTGTATCTCTTATTAGGGATGATGTAGATAGACTCAGATTAGTTGCTAGATCCCTGGGGGTTGTCAGTGTAGATCCTATTGACAACAACATGTCCCTAGGAGAACTCTGCCAACTTCTTTCGGATCAGGTCGACGCTCTGGTCGCCGGTATCCCTTTTGTATGTAAAGAATGCAATAAATAAGACTTTCTTTTTTTTATATGAGTATTCTTTACATCTTCTGTGTGAACATATGGCCATGAGTAATGCCTTCGTGACCATTCATACACAGGGAAATTTCAGTTCTGCGATCAGAATCACACTTTTATAAAAATACCGCGACCAGCTCTGATACCGCGATCAGACTTAAAGCTGCGGTTAGGACTGAAACATACTGCGACCAGAATTGAGGTTCGATCAGACCGTCACTTCGATTAGAATCGGAGCTTAACCAAAAGCATGGTCTCGATCATACCACAACCCGGTCAAAATACATTCATACGTCAAAAAATTGAGTCGTATGAAAAAATGTCCAAAGTATATAAAGGAAAAACATCCTCTGAAAAGCACTGAAAACTTTTCAGGCCTTTTGCACTTTCAGTTTCTGAAACAAAGAAGTCTTTTTGTTTCAGATCCGATGCCTGAATACTTTAACGGGTCCGCCAGAGACAGTATCCATTATGGGAAATGAATGAATGAAATACTCAGTGGAACGTTTGAATGGAACGTTACTCACATTAATGCGTCTCCTCTGGTCTATAAAAGGAGCAGGTGTCTTCCTGAAGAAGCCACTCAGCCAAAAACCCTCATCATTTCCGCCACACAAAACCCTCATCCCTCTTCATCTTCCCCAAAAATCGCCAACTTTTCCTTCAACTCTCCACCAAAAAATGGCGTCTTGGAGCCGATTCATCCATCATTCTGAAGAGAGTTTACTGGCATTGGAGAAGGAAGAGATCCTTCCTCCGCGGCTGCTAATCAACTGGCGGCCCGCGGAGAAGGATCAGGAAACCCCGACCGTCCGAGAGGGTGAGTTGGTGGTTTTCGAAGAGTATTTGCGCTGTGGGTTCCAATTCCCTGAGAGTCGGTTCTTGAAAGACGTCCTCGAGCACTACGGGTTGGAGCTAATCAACCTCCACCCAAATGCAGTGTTGATATTGGCGGTATTTCAACACCTGTGCGAGGCGTTCGTCGGAGTGTATCCCAGCGTGGATCTCTTCCAGCGATTTTACTTTTCAGCGTGGTCGAAGAGCGCCAACGCCGCCGGATGCATTTACTTCTGGCTAAGGGATAAAAAGGAGTATCCCTTTCCACCCCTGCGAGACTCGGTGCACGGGTGGCATCAGAAATGGTTTTACTGCACCGCGCCAACCGAGAGCGGGTTGTGGTTTGAAAACTCGCAGCCGGAGAAGCCGAGCGAGTTGGACACTCTCCCGGCGATGAACTTGGAGTTCATGAAGCACGCCGAGGTGATTCTTCACTTAGTTGGAGAAGGATTGATAGCACGGGACGTCATCCGCGACTTTGTGAAGAACCGGGTGAGCCCCCTGCGTGAAAGGGCTCATCCGGCTTGGGAAAGCAAGTCCATGGCGGACAGCACCCCGGACTATGATGAAGGTATTCATTTCTGACACTGAAATCCTTTTGCCACTTCTGAAATGCATTGATTTGACTCATGTCTGGGAACAGTCCTGCCTTCAGCTTGTTGAATCTTGAGCCCTAATTAGGGTTTTGGTGATTAATGACATCCGTGAGATTTGCGACTAACCTCTGTATGTGAGACACAGGTAAATCAAAGGAGAAAGCATCAAGGAAAGACAAAGCAAGGTTATCAAGACTCCATAAAGCGAAAACGACGAAAATCTCGACAAGAGTACAAATACCTAAACCTAGCGTCTTCTCGTTTTGAAATTTTCTAGGTTAGATGGTCGTACTATTAAGAGGGGTCTTAGCACAAGTATCTTGATCAACCTTGAACTTTTTAGAAGCATATTTGCATTTGCTTTTGCCCTAAATCAAAAGTTGAGTAAAAATTCAGAAGTCTGTTTTCGTTTTGTACTGGCCGGACAGTGTCTGAAGTGGCCGGACAGTGTCTGAAGTGACCGGACAATGTCCGGCCAATACAAACAATTTCAGAACTTTGCAAACAAGCGCAACAGAGACAAATACATTTGTCCGGTACATCTGTCCGGTGAAGGCCGGCCAGTACAAATGTTAACAGCATATTGAATTAAGACAAATGTATTTGTCCGGAGGTTTTGTCCGAAGTGACCGGACAATGTCCGGCCAATACAAAATCTGGGCTACTGTAAGGGCTGTGTTAACAGAGACAAATCTATTTGTCCGGACATTCACTACTACAGAAATGCTTTTCACTATCGGTTAAAAATCCACTCTACTATCGGTTCTCTTACCGATAGTGGTCGGCACGATAGTAGATGACAGCACACTTCTATCGGTTCAAAAACCGTTAGTAAAACATCTACAATCCCAACGTTCACTAATCGCTATCGACTATTTCTTCTATCGGCTCGGTTTTAAACCGATAGTATTGTATAAGTTTTTTCTATCGGCTCGTATATAAACCGATAGTATTGTTTAGGCCTTTTGTATCGGCTAGGATCTAAACCGATAGTAATCTAAACATTTTTTTCTATCGGCTCTTATATAAACCGATAGTATTGTTTAGGCCTTTTGTATCGGCTAGGATCTAAACCGATAGTAATATAAACGTTTTTTTCTATCGGCTCTTATATAAACCGATAGTATTTTGTGGACACATTTAGTACTGGAAACTTTATTCTATCGGTTGTTATATATAAACCGATAGTATTGTATGGACACAGTTAGTACTGGAAATTTTATTCTATCGGTTGTAGTATATAACCGATAGTACTGAAATATTTATTCTATCGGTTATATTATATAACCGATAGTATTTTGTAGACTCGTTTAGTACAGGAAACTTTATTCTATCGGTTTCTGAATATGAACCGATAGTATTGTGTGGACACAGTTAGTACTGAAAACTTTATTCTATCGGTTGTAGTATATAACCGATAGTAATATTAGTTTTTCCTATCGGTTATGTAGTGGCACGGTTAGTACTAAATATTTACAAATATACATACAGCAATACAGAGATACATACAGCAATATACACATGCATATACAGCAATATACACCAATATTCACAAATATACAGCAATATACAGCAATACAGCAATATACAGCAATATACAGCAATACAGAGATACATTGGATCATTCACAAATACACCAATATTTACAAATATTCACCAATATTCACATATTGAATTTGTTCACAAATACACTAATACAGTAATATACACATGCATTGGACAGACTGAATTTATGCACATATTGATCGAGTTTATTCACAAATACATCAATGAATCTATTCACATATATTCACAAATCAATGAATCAACACATTCAATATATATTCACAAATACAACAATCAACACAAGTCAGTTACTATCGATCGTTGATAGCCACTTCTTCCATGACATATTGAGCCCAAATTGTTCGCAGCTCCTTCAATTGAGGCAACTCATATTGCTATTTCAACATGGTGCTCTGCATATATGCGTGTATGAAGTTAGGATCGTACGTCACATCCAATTAAATTTCGACTTTGAGTCAGGAAAAATAGTTACCTTAGGGAATTGGGCAAAGTTTCTCCTGATCAGGTCATACATGAATCTCATGACATAGAAGCCACATTCCCACGATTGTGGCTGCTGATGGCACTGGAAAAATTGCATATGCAAAGACATAAACCCACATTAACTCGAAAGAACTAATTAAGCTTAAATTAAAAGACTCATCATGAGTACTTCCATCCGTATTAATTACCTCATATTCTTTCCAAGAAATTGTTGTGCCCTTCGACGCGTCATGCCTCCCTCCAGCACTAACATAATTTTTGAAAGCCCTGTATTTAATTTAGCATTGCCGATTAATATCTTATCATTAATTAGCTAGTCAGAGAAAAATTTAAGACAACTATGTTACTTACGCGTCTATGTGCCATGTGAGGGTGAAAACATGCGCCACCTTGTCGCTCATCGAATCGAGGTAATAGACCTCATTCATCCATGGGCAAATGACGGTGAGGACCCAGTGGCCCCTACATTGCATATATAAGCGAACCGTTTCATACATATGTTAGGCGTAACATACAAGAATGAGTTAAATTAGTAGGAAATACACTAACCTTTGGTGGTACGGCACAACGATGAACTCTCGGTCCTGTTGCGCTAGTAGTGCCCTTGATATGTATTCCTCCGCATGTGCTTGGTCGTGCTCTAGCATCGTGAGGCTTATTTTCTCTGGGTCGAGGAAACCCACCTTGTCACATGCCCTCATCGACGCCAGCCTATACATGCACTTGGATGCAAAGTAGACATTAGTAAGTAGTGCATACAAAAAGTGATTAGATTTATGAAACGAACTGTGATAACTTCAGACAACAGCACACTCACAGGACTCTAGTCCGTATGATGGACATATCAAGCTCCCGCCAGTTGAGGAGGTCGAACAAATCCTCGTGGGCCACCGATATGCTCCCGGGCTCACGGTGAAAATGGGCTGGCCTGAAGTGAACCAAGAAGTTGATGTGGCGCCTAGACCGGGTCAGGTACCACTCGTGGAGACTTCTGGTTATTTGATCCATATTGCGCAGAAGGTACTCCGACACGAGTGGGGACCCGTTCTTGAACGTACCCGGCTGGCTTTGTTTGGCTTTGCCTTTGGCCTTGCCCTTGCCTTTGGGCGGGGAGCGAGTGTATACCTTCGAAGGTTGGGGTGTGGTGCCGTCGGCCTCATTTGATGGCGAAGGGTTTGAGGCCGTCGGAGGAGGCATGGGGGCCGAAGGAGTTCGCTCATGCGTTGTGGCGGGGGTGGTGTCCTCAGGAAGTGTGCTGGTATCCATCGTCCACTTTAAGTACAAACGCTTAAATTAGATTTTGCAAATTAAGTATATTAACTGAGTTGTAAGCTAGAATGGCTAGGGTTTACCTCCTGTAGTCTAACACCCTTCTTGGGCCACTGTATGTACGAGCCCAATGCCTCGCCAATTGTCCGCATTTCGTCCGTTGGGACGGGCAACGGAAAAGAGCTGTAGCCCGGGAGGGCCATGTCCACCTGTACCTTTGTGAATCCAGGCTCCAGAGGTACGCAGTGGATCCGGACATCCTCCCAAGACTGGTATACGACCCCGTTTGCAACCGCAACAGGTTTGTCGCCTATGTTGATCAATAGGGTACAGCTCTCCGGCTTCTGCAATTTGCAACAATTATAACAGGTTAGCGAAACAATTCTAACGTAACGGGAGTGGCATCAGCCGAATTGCATATATAGCTCAAGAGTTGCAATACCTCGATCAGGTCCACCGGATCCACGTGAACCTTCGAGCCAACACTACTCGGCCTGGCAGCGTCGACCTCGGCAGCTGGATCTAAACCCTTGGACTGCACAACTCGGCTTAGGCGTTCATATTTCTCGTTCATTTGAGCGAACATGTCCGCGAATTGTGCAGTCACATCTGCCCGTATCTTCTGAGATAGCTCCACTTCCCTTTCCTTCCAGCTGCCAGGCTTCTTCGCCTTTTGCCCGGGGTCCGAGAAGCCTTTCTTCCATGGCACCACAGCCCCCACGGTTCGCGTCCGCCCTGGATGCTCCTTGTTCCCTAGAGCCCGGGTAAGGATGTCGTTCTCCCTATGGGGACTGAACAATCCCTCGGTCGCCTCCTTCGAGCAAGAGATCTGTTACATTGAAAGCTCTCCATTGTGAGGAAGAGATATATACAAACTTGTGCGCACACTAGTGATCATAGTTAGCCAACTTACGAGTCGCTGCACGACCTTGACGTCCCTGGGGTTTGGGAACGCCACAGTCCCCGTGGCCGACACGGTCCCTCTGGCCAACCACCAGCGCTTGCATCGCTGATCGCAGATCTCGGAGAGTGGTAGGTCAGGGGAGTCGACGAAATGCGACGCCTCGTCTTCACCCTTCTTCCACTGCTCGTCCTTCCCCGCATAGCCGCGAGAGCCGAGCCGGTGTGGGTGGTCGTTCCTCCTCTGGATTGCCCTGTTCTTCTCGCTGAGGGCCTTCGTACCAGAAACAAGAAAATTAATACACCACTGCTTACTGCATACAATGGTGTAACCAAGCAAAGGAACCATTCATACCTTGAACTCAGGAGTCCCCTTCTGTTGGGCGAATTGCTCCCATACCTCCTCCGTTATGAAGGGGTACTTCTCGCATGGAGATTCGCCTTTAGCGAGGAAGGTACTGACGAGGACGCTCTTGAAGGTTTTCCACGTGTTGTTCATGTCCTTCAAGCAAGCTATCTTGGGACCATCGTCCGGGATGTTCCACTTGGCCTGTTTCAAATGGTGAATATAAGTAGGACTTACCTAATCTCTAGGATAAACCAAGGGAATGTGATTACTCAAGAGTTCAGTGATTTTGATTAATTTTACCTTCACTTCCGCCCACAGCCTATCCCTCTCGTCGGCCTTGACGTCCTTCCAGCTCTGGACGGTGATCTTCACCCTTTCCTTCGCCAACAAGCCAACATAGGCAGCATAGTGCCCGGCGTTCTTCCCGATCGGTCTCCCGAACTGGTTGAACTCACAGGAAAGATCCGCGCGTTTGGCCAAACAACCCAACATCGTCGCGCCTCGCGCCTTCCTCTTGCACTGGGACGAGGCAGCGCCATCTACGTTCGCCCTCGCCGAATCACTAGTATCAGCCGAGGAAGATGCCGACATGGCTTTACCTAAAATACCATGAACAAACCATCCAATTGATATGAAGAAAGGTACATGACAAAGTAATTTACAGAATATTCAGATGAGCAGTGCAAACTAACAAATACTATATTTCCTATCGATTTTGAAAGGAAAACCGATAGTACTAAGGTCTATATTCAGGAAAATTTAAAAGATTAGCAGTGCAAACTATGCTAATCTCTCTGCTGGAAAATAAAGTCTGTTAAAATTTAAATGAACCTAAATTTGAGATGAAAATTAGAAAATGGGAAGTAATTCACAGAAAATTCAAATTAGCTCTGCAAAATATGATGGCACTACTATTTACTATCGGTTTTCCAAGTCAAACCGATAGTAATCAAGTCTCTGAATTAGGAAAAATTTTCAAAATTGCTCAGCAGGAACATAAAGTAATTGCTCAACAGGAACATAAGGTATGTTAAAAAATAAATGAACCTAAATTTGAGATGAAAATTAGAAAATGGGAAGTAATTCACAGAAAATTCAAATTAGCTGTGCAAACTATGATGGCACTACTATTTACTATCGGTTTTATAAGTCAAACCGATAGTAATCAAGTCTGAATTAGGAAAAATTTCCAAAATTGCTCAGCAGGAACATAAAGTAATTGCTCAGCAGGAACATAAGGTATGTTAAAATATAAATGAACCAAAATTTCAGATGAACATTAGAAATGGGATATAATTAACAGAAAATTCAGTTTTAAGGTATTTACTATCGGTTCTGAGTAACAAACCGATAGTGAACTACACTGTATGACAAATTGCTATGATTTTCATCAATTCTGTCATTCTCATAGCTATCAAGTTTGTAGTTCATGAATTTTACTCTAGGTTTCTATTTGTAATCCATGGAACGGGATATGAACCATTGCATACAAAATTAAGCAATACACGCGAGCGATTTGGTCAAGAACACTTACAGTGGATCGTGGAGTGGCCGGAGGCGGTGGCGCAATGCAATGCCGGAGGCGGTGGAGAACCAGTGGCGCAGAGGAGCGAAGAAGCGAACGTCGGCGATTCTAGGGTTTTCCGCGCGAGTATTTTTCGATTTGGAATGTGATCAGTTGCACTGGAGGGAAAATCGTGCAGGTTATAACCTAATAAATGAATATTTACTATCGGTTCATCACCACAAAACCGATAGTAAAAACATGTAAGTTAGGGTTTTCGTAACATAGTGTAAATCACTATCGGTTGTGAACACTAAACCGATAGTAAACTAAGAACAGGGGATCATAACACAGTGTAAATCACTATCGGTTGTGAACACTAAACCGATAGTAAACTAAGAACAGGGGATCATAACACAGTGTAAATCACTATCGGTTGTGAACGATAAACCGATAGTATAGTTAATTTCATATCGGTTTCACAGTTATAACCGATAGTAAAATACAATGCTATTGACCCTAAAAGATTTCCCTTAGAAGAATTACAGAGGATCTCAGTACATCATTTTGTATTGTATTTACTATCGGTTATGACAATAAACCGATAGTATATGTTAATTTCATATCGGTTTGGAGGTTGAAACCGATAGTATAATACTGTTAAATTGATCTAAAGGTATTTCCTGAGAACAAATACAGATGGGTCTCAGTACATCATTTTGCACTTGTAAAAACACCTAAAACCCCATGCAAATGGCTTGCAATAATTTTGAAATAAAATACCAGTAAAGACCAATCATGGAATGAAAATTTTCAGTTTTCATATATATTTGTGAAAAGAATCAATTATTGCTCAAATCAAGTATATACTCCAATTGAAATGAAAATTTGCAGAAATGATTCTCAATGCATCACGTATGTTTTCCCAAAGAATTTTTGAAAAATGATTTGAACATTCTTCGATCCAAGTAATATACGTCAGTTACATATTGCAAATTAGTCAAGAATGGTTGTCCACCCATAATCCTTCTTCGTGGTCCTCTCGCAGGTAACTTGTTTCGTCAATATCTTCGGTAGGGACAGATTGAAGGATTCCATCTAAAAATGGAGGTAGTTCGTCGAACTGATCGTACTCTTCTTCATCCACAACGTCTTCGACCCCAACAATACGTCTCTTACTGTGAAGGACAACGTGCAACTTTGGGTTGGCCGGGTCAACGATGTAGAACACCTGTGTGGCTTGCTCAGCAAGTATAAATGGATCATCTTTGTGTGCGACTCTACTGAGATCGACTAGAGTAAACCCATAATTGTCGACTTTAACACCTCGAGGGATTTCGACCCATTGGCATCGAAACAGAGGAATCTTAAGTAATACATAATCGAGCTCCCATATTTCCTCAATAACACCGTAATATGAGTCGAGTGCTCTTACTGCCCTGGCATCCTCCGAAATAACAAGTAGTGTCACTCCACTACATTGCATAGCACTCTTCTCGTCCTGAGTTTTTGTGTAAAATGAATAGCCGTTGATGTCATACCCCTGCCAAGTCCCTACAGTAAATCTAGGCCCTCTGGCCAACCATGTAACATCTTCATCTACATCGCCCTCAGAAGCTTGCAGGACTCTATTTTCGATCCACCCAGCAAACTTCCTATTATGTTCTGTGGTGACCCAAATCTCTGGCTTCGAGGGATTCTGTTTCCGTAACATTTCCTTGTGCTCGTGTATGTATGGCTCCACCCCCGTCATGTGCTGTAAGACCCAAAAATGGGCTTTTGCATACAGATCACTAGAGGGGATGACTGCTTTAAATCCAATCGTTCCAATGCCCTGAAGCCTGCCCGCATGCCGAGACGTAGGAACGCCAATTGGGTCAACCCCGGCCATATAGTTGGTGCAAAATTCGATCACCTCCTCGGCGGCATAACCTTCAATGATACTGCCCTCAGGCCGATGTCGATTCCTTACATATCCCTTCAAGATACCCATAAATCTCTCAAATGGATACATGTAGCGCAGGAACACGGGTCCACAAAACTTAATTTCTCTGACAAGTTGAACAATTAGATGGACCATAACATCAAAAAAGGATGGAGGGAAATACATCTCCAGCTGACAAAGAGTGGTAGTCACATCGCGTTGCAAATCGTCCAGTCCATCCATATCAATTACCTGCAAGGACACAGTTGCAGCAAATATTCAGATCCAAAAAATCTGACAAGTTCCACGAATGGAGCTAATTAACTTGCTAGGAGTACAAGCTTACGTACCTTGCCAGATATTGTGTTGAAGAAATAACATAGCTTTGTAATTGTCTCTCTGACTTTGACTGGGAAAATGCCTCTGATAGCAATGGGAAGCATTTGTGACATCAGTACATGACAATCATGGGACTTCATACCAACCAGTTTCAAGTCTTTCATGGACACAAGTTTTTTCAAGTTCGCAGAATACCCGCATGGAACTTTGACACCATGTAGGCACTGACAGAGTTCTGTTTTTTCTCTTTTTGACAAAGTATAGCAGGCCGGGGGGAGGTATGTCCGCTTTCCCTTCTCCAACGGTGCAAGCTCAGTCCTTATGCCCATGTCGAGCATGTCACGGCGAACGTTGATACCATCTTTCGTCTTTCCTGGAATGTTCAACAACAAACCAATCAAACTGTCACAAACATTTTTCTCTACGTGCATGACATCAATGCAATGTCGAACTTGTAAGTGCTCCCAATATGGCAGATCCCAAAGAATCGATCTCTTCTTCCAAACATTTTTTCCTGGAGGTTTAGAATATTTACCGAACTCAACTTTGATGTCCTTCACGCGCAAATAAAGCTCCTTACCAGTCACAAACACTGGGGCTGATCCTTTCTTAGGCTTCCCATTGAATGACTTCCTCTTCTTACGGTAGGCGTGATGCATCGGAAGGAATCTGCGGTGACCCATGTACACTGTTTTTCTGCAGTTCGATAACCACATCCTTTCAGTTTCATCCAGGCAAATAGGACAAGTCTTGACTCCTTTCGTACTATACCCCGACAAATTTCCATAGGCCGGGAAATCATTTATGGTACAAAATATCATGGCCCGCAACATGAAATTCTCTCGCTTATGTGCATCCCACACCCGCACCCCTTCGCTCCACAATTTTTGTAAGTCCTGGACTAACGGTGATAGAAACACGTCAATATCATTCCCGGGTTGTCTGGGTCCTGAAATTAGTAACGACATCATGATGTACTTACGCTTCATACATAACCAAGGAGGAAGATTGTAGATGCATAAAAGAACCGGCCAAGTGCTATGTCGACTGCTCATATTTCCGTGTGGATTCATACCATCCGTACTCAGCCCAAACCTTATATTCCTCACTTTGCCGCCAAACTCACCGAATGTTCTGTTAATGTTTCTCCATTGAATGGAATCAGCTGGATGTCTTAGTTTTCCGTCTTGTTTCCGACCTTCAACATGCCAACGCAAGTACTTCGCATCTTTCGGATTTGCAAACAGCCGTTTCAATCTGGGAATCACAGGCAAATACCATACAGTTTTGGCCAGAGGCCCTTTCTTTACCTCATCACATCCATTGTGATAAATTCTGTCCCCATGCTTATACCGCGATGCACCGCATCTTGGACAAACATGCAAATCCTCGTACTCGTTACGGTACAGAACACAATCATTTGGGCATGCATGTATTCTTTCGATTTCCATTCCCAACGGACACAATAGTTTTTTGGCCTGGTAAACCGATCTTGGCAACTCATTTCCCTCTGGAAGCATGTCCGCTAACAGATCCAATAGCGCCGTGAAACTCTTATCGCTCCAACCGTTGCTTGCCTTCAAGTTATATAATCTCAACACAGAAGACAACTTTGTAAATGTTTCACATCCGGGGAACAAAGGCTTCTCAGAATCAACAATTAATTTCTGAAATTTAGCTAAATCGTTTTCGCTGTAGTCCTCTTCTACATCACGTAACATTTCATCTAAATTGTCGTCATCTACATGGACTTCCGAATGAACATTATCAATGTTTTGATCATGATCATCATTACTGCAATCCACTTCCGGGTGCTGCTGAGTGGTAGCGATAGTGCTCGTTTCCTCAAGATCTTCACCATGCCATATCCAACGGGTATAGCGTGTGTTAAAACAATGACGAATCAAATGACTCCTAATCTGATCAGAGTTGCCGAACCTTTTTAAGTTCATACAATCTATACAAGGACAATGCATATCTTTCTCTCCCTTCTTCGCCTTCTCTTGCTCAGCAAATTTAATAAATCCATTCACACCCTCCAAATACTCAACAGTAGTACGTTTTATTCCATACATCCAATATTCTCGGTCCATCTACAATTATTTCACAAAATTGACAAATTCAAATAAATAATTAATGACTCAGGGCATGCATATATGAATGAAACATAATTAGCTAGGCCATATGTGTGTACATGAGCTGTTTAATTACATTAAATGGATTTGTATATATGAAATCCTAATTAACTTGATGCATGCATTAATTGGAAGAGCCAGCTAGCTAGCTGCTTAAATTCAGCAAGCTATAGCTAGCTAGCCAACCCAGCCTTCTAGCTAGCTTGGAGATACATGTATCTAGTTTAATGAATTGCAAGTAGAGAGAGAGAGGGAGAGTGTGAAAGAGTGATCGAGAGAGGTGATGAGAAGATGACAATACCGAGGGGGATGGAAATATGATCAACCTCTCAGCTAGCTTCTCCAGATCACTCTAGCTTGGAGTTGTGCGCGGCTGAAATGATTCCAACATGTAGAGCGCAGAACAGGGGTCGACCTAATTAAGTTGTCCAATTTTACTATCGGTTCAACAAAACTAACCGATAGTAAAATAAGGTCCCCCTGTCATAACCATTAGTGTATATGAAGTCATTTTACTATCGGTTTGTGTTGTTGAACCGATAGTACTATTTAATATATTGTATCGGTTAGTACAGTAATAACCGATAGTAAAAAGTCAGTAATTTCACTATCAGTTACCCGAGAAAAACCGATAGTACTATTCAATATATTATATCGGTTAATACAGTACGAACCGATAGTATAAAGTGAATAATTTTACTATCTGTTACGAACGAAAAACCGATAGTACTATTGTAATATATTATATCGGTTGGTACAGTAATAACCGATAGTAAAAAGTCAGTTATTTCACTATCAGTTAAAAATGGAAAACCGATAGTACTATTTAATATATTATATCGGTTTGTACAGTAATAACCGATAGTATAAAGTTCGCAATTTTACTATCAGTTACAAAAGGAAAACCGATAGTACTATTTAATATATTATATCGGTTTGTACAGTAATGACCGATAGTAAAAAGTATTTGCATTTCACTAACGTTGGATTAGTGTGTAACCGATAGTAAAATGATGGTTTTCCGCCGCTGTCGTCCTATTCTATCGGATTTTTCCTAGATTGCTTACAACCGTTAGAAAATAAGGGTTAGTGGAATGCACTTCTGTAGTAGTGATTTTGTCCGGACAAATCCCATATGTCCGGCCCATACAAAAATCTTGAGTGGTTTTTGTTAAGTGTCAACAGAGACAGATACATCTGCCCGGACATTTTGTCCGGACAAATGTATCTGTCCGGCGTGTACAAATCATTTTTAACAGGGGTGTCAACAGAGACAAATGCATCTGTCCGGACATTTTGTCCGGACAAATACATTTGTCCGGCCTTCACATTTTAATCCAAACGGCTACTGACACTCGCATTTCACGTGAATAACGGTCAAAATTTTTGTACTGACCGAACATTGTCCGAAATGACCGGACAATGTCCGGCCAGTACAACTTTCGCCCAATCTTCTTGATTTCGACCGTTTTTGTTGAGAGTATAAATAGATCACTGTTGCAGATGTCTTATACACACGAAATACATCTCATAAACCCTGAGCAACAGTGTGCAAGCCCTCTCACATCCATTCTCTAGCAATTGAAGTCAAAACTTGAGAATTCTTGAGTGCTAGTTGAGTGAATTTGCTTCCAGGCCTTCTTGCATTTGCATTGTGTTCATCGAGCTTTGAGGTTGATCAAGCAAGGTGCTAGGCTTGTTACTCTTGGTGATTGCCGTCACCTAGACGACCCGGGAGGTCCGGCGATCTCTCCATCGACGGTGTGTCGGAGAGGCCCGGCGAGTGGTTGTAAAGGCTTGGAGCTCGCCTATCCGACGTGGAGAAGGGCTACCCCTAGTGGAATCGAAGCATAAGCTCAAGCGAAGAGCGCTTCAACGAGGATTAGTGGAGATCGGCAAATTTCCGAGACCTCGGGAAAAACTTGATCTCTTCGGTTACCTCTACTACTTGCTTAATTTTCATAGTGATTGAATTGTTGCTATTAATATTATAGAAAGTGCTAAATCTGAATTGAATTGTCTTTCATATCCTTAGAAGATTTGTTATTGCAATCTTAGGTTGTTAAACCCTAATTTAGAAGAAAAATTTTAAAACCGCCTATTCCCCCCCTCTAGTCGACATCTTTCGATTAACACAGCTGAGATTGAGAGGCGGACTGTAACACCCCTGTTTTTGCCAAACCCTAAAATAGCCAAAATCCACATCTGGACCCCAAACCCTAATCTGCTTCAGCCATTCCCTTCTAAATGTTGTTCAGAACATTTTTCCCTTCGGGACCATCTCCAAAATCTCACCCTAAAGCTGAGTTTCAAGCCTTGCCATTTTAAAACCCTAATTACCCTATTTTACCCTAAACTGCTTTCCCCAATTTTGTCGAAACCCTTCAGATCTTGCCTGATCTTACCAAACTTTGGCCAGATAAGTTCTAATAATCTTTTGCAACTTAGCTGCGAAATCAGATTTCAGATCGGACCCTCAGATCTCCAAATTTGCAAACAGGCCCAAATCCTATTCAAATTTTCCTCACAGAACAGTCCCTGGAACAAGTTTCAGAAATTGCAGAACGGCCCAAACTTCTTTTCAGGTCCATTCGACCAGCACCTGGTCGTTGCTTTCGACCAGTGCACGTCGCCGTTGCCGCGCCGTGGTTCTCGCCGCGTTTGCTCGCCGCCGGCCACCGTTTCTTGTCACCTGTGTTGTGAGCAACCGAGCCACCTCCCGCGCACGTGCCAGCACAGTTGCATCGCCTCGCCCAGCGGATAAACGGCCGCGCTCCAGTAGCGTTTCGCGCGCGCTCCTGTTGCCGTGGCATTTGCATGCGTGTACGTCTCATCGCCGGAGCCTTGCTGTTGCCTCCGCATCTGCGCCGTTCCAGGTGAAGTTCCAATGCAACTGGCAAAGCTGCAGCACCGCCTGAACGCAATCGCGTCACCGTCGCCGTCGTTGCGCCTGCGCCCGACAAACTTCTCCCCGGCGCAAGCAACCGTCATCGTATTTTCCCTCGCAAGCTCCGTCCCCGTGCCTATTTAAACCCCCTCAGTGCTGTGAAGAAGCACAACCTCAAGACTTAGCCAAATTTCCAGTTTCTCGCCGTTTTCGCTTTCTTCTCCGGCGAGCCAGTGAGTGAGCTCACGGTGCCAGCCCATTTCACAGCCCCTTTCTCCAATCCAGGTTCACCAGTGAGTTCCCCTCGTTCCCCTCTCTGTGTCATAGCAGCCAATTGCACCAGATCGATCCCCATCGCCGGTGATCGCCGGATTCCCGATTTGCCCTGTTCCCCCAATGCCGTTCGATTCACCCCAAATTAACCCTCGATTCTGTAGAAGGAATTAATCAGTAAGCTTAGTAGAGCAAGCCTGTTGAATCAGGATCCCCAATTGCGCTCAAATCGAAGAAATCCCATTTTGGAACCTCGGCCGTTCGCCAGACTTCGGCGCCAAGCTTCTCCGGTCATTCTCCGACCAAATTAACTGCACCAGTAGCTTCTAAACTCCACCCTTTCACTCCCTGAGCAAAGAATCGAGTTCAATCGCCTTGTAGCAAAAATCCCCAATCTCCAGTATCGTCTTCTCCAGCGCCGGTGGCCGGAATTCTTTCCCGGCCGATCTAGCCCCTGAAACCTTGTCCCTTAGCTTCATCTCACCTCCCTGAGTAATTTCTTCCACTAGCTCGACACCTGGATCTGCCTAGATTGTGAGTTATGCCTATACCAAGATCATTGTCCAGTAGCACAGTTCATGTCCAGGCCACCGTGCTTTCTCGCCGGATTTGGCCACCCTCCGGCCACTTTCAGCTTTTGTCCCTGTTGAGTGTTTTATTCCTGTTAGTAATGCCTACCTCCCAGACAAAGTGTTGCATCAATTGGAGCCCTGGATCAAAAGTTAAGCCATGCCCTAGTTTCTGGCCATGTCCAGCACTATGTCAGTGCATGTCAGCCACTGGCATTAGCCTTGTTTGACCCCTTCTGGTTGAGCAATTGAAATGCCACCTTGTCCCCTAGATTCCTGGAGTTGTGTTCTACAACTTTCTCTTCTATCACTTCTCCAGAAAACCATCCTAAGATCAGTTTATAGCTATGCCAAAGCCATGAATTGAATGTCGACCCTTCGACGTTCAACCCTTTTTAGCCGTTTCTTCGACCAGAGCCCTTGTGACCTTGCCCTAACCTTTTCCCCTGCATGCATGACTTATTTACTTAATACTTTCTATAGAAACTATTTTCTGTATGCTTATGGTATGTGTTTGTGTGTTGATTGCCGCAGAGTCAGAAGCTGAAGGAGCGGAAGAAGTCTTTGAAAATCCGTCTGAGTTTTTAGACCCAACATCGCAAGGCAAGCCTCATTCCTTTGATCATGTCTCACCCAATATTTTCATATGAAGTATATTCGCTGTTTCTTACTATGCATGCTTATTTGAAGTACAAGTATGTTTGAATGACATGAATAGATATTACCTAATGGATTATGAAACCCCTTTTGTTATTGAATCTGTATATATATGCTTTTGTCACCCTAGGACTCATATACTGAATATTCACATTAAACTTGAAATGGTCAAATACATGAGAAGTTATGATCAAAACCGTTTTGTCAAGAAAACTGATAAAAGGGATCAGTAGTGAGGATTGGTTTGTACGGAGAGGGTGCGGTGCGCACCAGGGAGTGTGAATGTTCCTCACTATTGGTTTATAAGGACAAGAACCTTGTGCTGTGTCTCTATACGAATTGTAAACGTACCAACCACTTGCCTGGTATGGGACAGGCACAACTTAGTAGCTTTTTGGTATTAGCAGTTCCCTGCATGGTTTGACGATCTGGTTTCTCGCGTGGAAACTGGAAGGCCAAGGTTCGGCCATGAGTGATGTGAGTCAGAAAAATGATGAGAGGAAAAGGCGTAAAAGAAGGAAGGCGCCCTAGACCTGATTAAGCCGTGAGTGGCTGTAATCTTAAATGGTCGTATGTCTCACGTGGACATAGACCAAGGCTATGTGTCCTGCGGGAACATAGACCAGAGAGGCTAGGAAGTAAGGCAGTGGGGAAGACCCACAACGGTACTTGAGACTTAATTGTCTATCTACCGGGCGGGGATACTGTTAATACTGGATTGTAAAGCGTTGTGTGATCTCGGCCTTTTCACATGTGTTTAAGTCACATGAAGCTGATCCGACTTGAAAGCCGAGTGAACCAGTGGATTTAAAAAGAGGTACACCTTTGCAAAGCGTAAAAGAAGTATCGGATACTCTGTACTCCCAGGTTCAGGTGTCTTTTCGTAGTGGATGTTATCCATGGGTTATAGCACAAGTAATGTTTTGGAATATTTTCATAATGCGGTTAACAAAGTAGTGACTCATGGGAGACCACTACATCTAATGTTTTATTGAAAACCTGTTTAATGTTTAAAGTATCATTTTCATGATAAAGTACTGTTTTACTAAACAAATGACTTGGAAATTTATATATCTCTATCCATATGAAACTAAAACCCCTGAATCATATGTTTCGCCCTCATATAAGTACAATTATAATAATCCCTGGAATGAGTGTTGCTGAGCACCAAGTGCTCACCCTTGCATTTATACCCCACTGTAGAAGAGGGATTCGAGGATCCCGATTCCTTCAGTTATGAGTTCCCAACGGAAGATGGAAGTGCCCCGGACGAGCCCACTTTGTAGAAGGATTGCGCACCAAGTCAAGTCAGATGTGGGAGGAGCCACTCCAACCCCGCTGCAGATGGAAGTCAAGCTGTTCGTCGTCGCTTTGTGTTTTATGCTGTGTGTTCGGTACTTGGATGCCGATTCTGGTTCTGATAAACTAGTTATTTTCTTAGCAACTCTACTTAGCGCCATTTTTGGTGCTTTGGCTATGTAATATTGGCCATGCTGGCCTGCTACTTGTTTAATGTTATTACTATGCTTGTGTGGTTTGGAGCTCATGTGTTATCCTGCTGTGTGTAACTTACCTGGGCGGTTACCAAGGTGATCCTCAAATGGGGGTCTCACAGCGAATGGTATCAGAGCATGAAGCTTGACTGTAGGTCGTAACCCTTACTAGAATGGGCGTCCCTAAAGTAGAGAATCGCTAGATTATTTGGTAAAAATCTAATTGTGAAAAACCTAATTTGTTTAAGAAAAGCATAATGAGTATTATTTGAAAATTTTCAAAACCGTTTTCCTACTTTTAAGTGTTCCGTGTCTCATCATCGCAGATGGCCCCTGGCAAGAAGCTAATTCACGGAGACGAGTTGGGATCATGGGCGTTAATGCTTTGGATGATGTTGCAATTTCTGGGAGCAAGAGACAACCAGCGACCCGTATACTACGTCCGTCGAGAAGAAATCGATGGTAGACCTTTTGGTTTCCGTGCCTCGGTGATTGTGTACGAGATTCCAGAGATCGGGAGAGGATCAACAAGAAAGGAAGCTCGTAGAGAAGAAGAAGAAGATGCTATCCAAGACGCTGCTCGTCGTGCTATAGGTACCATCCGCCAGCTGTACGATGATTTTCTTATAGGTTCTCCTTTCTGCTTTGTACCCTACCAAATTCCCGGATCGGATCGTCGATCTGTTCATCCCTCCACCAACCAGAGAGACGCCATCCTGACCAAAACCAGAGATGTAGTCCAAGTCTTGGAGTCAAGCTACACTCGGTTGCTGCGTGAGCATGAAAATGCTCGAGATGACCGTCACTATCTCGAAGGAGCGCTTGCAAAGGTTCACTCAGAACTCCAAGAGAAAGAGAAACAGATTCAAGAGTTGGCTGAACCTAGCAGAGCACGAGAAGTCGAAGACGAAGGATCGGTGAACAAGAAGAACCGCTTGAAGATAAGACTCACAGCCCGCAAGAGTGTGGGAAGACCTAGGGATTACCTGGGTTATTTCACGCCTGCTTCGCGTGGCGTTGTGATCAACACCCCTGCACCAGAATATCCTACTCTCGCGAAAGGGAAGGAAGTTCCTGAAGGCAAAGGAAAAGAGATTGCTACATGCAACACCAACGATTCATCTGAGGAAGAAGAGGACAATGATATGGAATGGGACCCTATGGATGCCGACGAAGATCAAGAAGAGGAAGACCCCGAAGAAGTGGAACCCTGCAGTTCTTCCAAGACCGACAGAAGATCCTAGTTTTCTCTTCAGCTTGACCCTTCTGCTTTAGCCCTTGTAATCGTTAGCCTTTAGCTCTTGTTGTGGTAGCTGCTTTGTTTGTATTGTTTGTTGGTAACTCTAAGGCTGTAAAGGTGAAAACCTTGTATCTTTCGAAAACCTTTGGAAATAGCAATTGCATGTTCCAATCCAATCTCTTGGGTTGATCTTTTCTTTCAGCTTGTGTTCAATCTGTGCTCTCTTGAATTAGTAGTCTTTTCTCAATTATCTTGTCAGAACAGAATGGTGAACACCAGAGGTAGAATCCAAGGCTCAGAAGAAGCCCCAAGGAACACATCAACGAGAAGGACTAGAGATGACTCAGATCAGCCAAATTCATCGGCCTCAGTACCGCAAGGGGGAAATCTGACGGAAATATTAATATGGATGGAGCAAAACCGACAGAGATCCGCAGAGGTACAGAGTCAAATTCTGGAACAGCTGATGCAAAACTCCGCAACACGCCGCGAGGAAGGTTCGAACATTGGAGCAAGACTGACAGACTTTCAAAAGACGCGTCCTCCAACTTTCTCCTGCACTGAAGACCCGATTGTGGCAGACGATTGGTTAAGAGAAATTGAGAGGAAATTGGATACTGTCAGGTGTAATGATGAAGAGAAGCTGCTGTATGGACCCCATCAGCTCACAGGATCGGCTGCAGCATGGTGGGAAAATTACAAGACGGTACACCTTGATCAGAATTCCATTACCTGGAATGAATTCAAGGAACAGTTCCGTAAATACCATGTCCCCAAAGGAGCTATTCAAGCCAAACGCAGAGAATTCTTGAATCTAAGGCAAGGAGGAAGGACGGTGAAGCAGTATTTGCATGAATTCATCAAGTTGGCCAGGTATGCACCTGAAGATATTATGACAGAAGAGCGGAAGATCGACAGATTTTGTGAAGGTCTACAAAACTCATATCAGTATCACTTATCAACGCACGAGTTCACAGACTTCCAAGTCCTGGTGAATCGAGTGCTCAAAATGGAGGAGAAAAGAGGCATAGTAGAAGAAGACCGCAAGAGGAAAAGTATAGCATATCCATTTCAAGGAAATTCTAGTCGAGGAAGACCAGCGCCATATGCCAGAGCCGCTTTCAGACCACCCGCACCTCCAAGACCCCAGAGGACTTCATCGCCAACAACTCTAACATGTCCCGGATGCAAAGGGAGTCACCTCTATAAAGACTGTACGCTGAAGAATGCAGAGTGTTTCCATTGTGGCAGAAGAGGACACCACAGAGAGACTTGTCCATTTCGGCATTTACCTCCCAGCGTTGCTAAAGCTCAGGCAGCCAAATCCCCTGCACCTGCACGAACCATCGCCAGAGGAGCACCACAAGCCAGAGGAGGAAGGTTCCAAATCAGCAGAGGAAGAGGAACACCAACCACCGGAGGAAGACTCAACTTCGTGACTGCTACAGAAGCAGGAGAGGCAACTGACGTCGTGATCGGTAGACTCTTGATCTCCTCTCAGATTTCAGTTGTTTTATTTGATCCCGGTGCAACTCATTCATTCATGTCAAAAGATTGCTTGTTGAGTAATAACTTGCCTGTGGTTGCTTTAGAGCATCCTA
The DNA here is from genome assembly GCA_019359835.1 of Pharus latifolius. Taxonomy (NCBI): domain Eukaryota; kingdom Viridiplantae; phylum Streptophyta; class Magnoliopsida; order Poales; family Poaceae; genus Pharus; species Pharus latifolius. Next base: position 4,482,252 of record CM033323.1, on the reverse strand, counting down.
TCATCATTCAGTCACCTGGTGCTAGGATGATTGTTAATTCCATCTGTAGAAATTTGCCTTCTGTATTGGCAATCTAGAATTCCTGGCAGACATGCTAGTTCTAAACCTTCAAGGATTGGATGTCATTCTTGGAATGGATTGGCTGGCCAAGCATAAGGGATTGATGGATTGTGAGAAGAAAACAATCACCCTGACAAATGCCATTGGAAAGCAAGTTACATTCCATGCAGACAGAACTCCAATCTGCGACCACCTGCAGAGATTGAACTGCATTGAAGAAATGAAGCTTGAAGAGGTACCAATTGTCAACGAGTACCCAGGAGTCTTTCCAGAAGAACTTCCCGGATTGCCACCAGATAGGGACATAGAGTTCACTATTGAATTGAAACCCGGATCTGCTCCGTATGCTAGGAAGTTGTTTCGGATGACAGGTCATGAGCAAGAGGAACTGAAGAAGCAGATAGCTGAATTGGAAGAAAAAGGATTCATCAGATCAAGCTCATCACCATGGGGAGCCCCAGTGCTCTTTGTTAAGAAGAAGGATGGTAGCATGCGACTTTGCATAGACTACCGCAAGCTAAATGACATGACCATTAAGAATAAATACCCCTTACCAAAGATAGATGACCTTTTTGACCAGCTCAGAGAAGCTAAAGTATTCTCAAGAATAGACCTGAGATCGGGATACCACCAGTTAAGGATCCGAGAACAGGACATTCCTAAAACTGCTTTTGTGACCAGATACGGGTTGCATGAGTTTACAGTGATGCCCTTTGGATTAACTAATGCACCCGCAGTATTCATGAATCTAATGAATAAGATCCTTATGGAATTCCTGGATAAGTGCATCATCGTGTTTGTAGATGATATTCTTGTCTATTCTAAGACGGAGGAGGAGCACGCACATCACCTGAGGATAGTGCTACAGAAACTGGCAGATCACCAGCTATACGCCAAGTTTAGCAAATGTGCTTTTTGGCTGAAGAAGATCTCTTTCCTAGGACACATCATCTCAGGAGAAGGAATATTTATGGACCCGTTGAAGATACAAGCTGTTACTGATTGGAAACAACCGGAAACCGCAACAGAAGTTAGAAGTTTCTTGGGATTAGCGGGATATTATCGAAGGTTCGTAGAAGGATTCTCAAAGATCACCAAACCGCTGACCCAACTATTGAAGAAGAACGCCTCTTTTAATTGGACCGAGGAGTGCGAAAGAAGTTTTGAGGAATTGAAGAAAAGACTGACAACTGCACCAATCCTGATACTGCCGGACGTCAAAAAGGATTTTCAAGTCTTCTGTGACGCCTCCAAACAAGGATTAGGATGCGTATTGATGCAGGAAAGGAAAGTGATAGCTTATGCATCAAGACAACTACGACCTCATGAGGAGAATTATCCAACACATGATTTGGAATTAGCTGCGGTTGTACATGCACTGAAGATATGGAGACACTACTTACTAGGCAGTAAGTGCGAAATTTATACGGATCAGAAGAGCCTGAAGTATATCTTCACACAACAGGAGTTGAATATGAGGCAGAGAAGATGGCTAGAACTGATCAAAGATTATGATCTAGAGATCCACTATCACCCGGGAAAAGCCAATGTAGTAGCTGATGCTTTGAGCAGGAAGTCTCGTTATAACCAGATAACCCAGCTAGAAGTGCCAACGCAACTAGTTAAGGACTTCGAAAGGTTGCAATTGGAACTAGTGGACCAAGGAACCATCACTACCCTGAAGATGGAATGTGAGTTGAAGGATAAAATCCGACAAGCTCAAACGATTGACCCAGACCTTCAAGAGATGAAGGAGGACATGAAGAGCAAAGATACAACCAACCTTCGAGAAGATGAACAGGGAATTCTATGGTACGATGACCGTATCTGCATTCCAAATGACGACAAGATCAAAGACTTGATCATGCAAGAAGCTCATCAAACCCCATATTCCATACACCCAGGCAGCACCAAAATGTACAAGGATTTGAAGAAAAATTTTTGGTGGAAAGGAATGAAGAGAGAAATTGCCAAGTTTGTCGCAGCTTGTGACACATGCCAAAGAGTGAAAGCAGAACATCAAAAGCCTGCGGGACCGCTACAACCTTTACAAATCCCAGAGTGGAAGTGGGATGAAATCGGAATGGATTTTATTGTGGGACTAAAAGGACGAGAAAAGGATTTGATTCTATATGGGTCATAGTAGATAGATTAACAAAGGTAGCACACTTCCTCCCAGTAAAGACCCTATATACAGCTAAAGACTTAGCAGAACTGTATCTCAGAAGAATAGTCGTACTGCACGGAGTGCCGAAGGCTATCGTTTCCGACAGAGGAGCCCAGTTCATTTCAAGATTTTGGCAAGAGTTGCAGAAAGCCCTGGGCACAAAGTTAAAGTTCAGTACTGCTTACCACCCTCAAACTGGAGGTCAGACTGAAAGGGTAAACCAAATTTTGGAAGATATGTTGAGGGCTTGTGTTTTGGATTATGGAGACTCTTGGGAGTTATTTCTACCATATGCAGAGTTCACATACAACAACAGTTTCCAAGCAAGCCTACAAATGGCACCATATGAAGCTCTATATGGAAGAAGATGCCGCACGCCTCTGTATTGGACAGAAATTGGTCAAAAGCAACATCTAGGACCCCAGTTGATAGAAGAAGCCACAGCCCACGTCAGGATCATACAAGAAAAACTGAAAACAGCTCAATCTAGACAGAAAAGCTATGCAGATAACCGTAGAAGAGAGCTATCTTTTGAAGAGGGCGATTATGTGTATCTCAAGGTTATGCCATACAAAGGAGTTCGAAGATTCCAGATGAAGGGAAAGTTAAAACCTAGATATGTGGGACCATATCGAATTCTGGAAAAGCGAGGTGAAATGGCCTGCTGCTTAATCCAAGCAAGCACGGTTTCCATGTCGGTGGAGAGCTTAGCCACTTGTTCGGCTAGGTTAGCTTGAACGGAGGTACAGTCAGACATTGTCGGAGACGCGGCTGTAGGAACCGTCAATTGATCGCCTGGAGTTTCGCCGGAGGTTTTGTAACCCTGGCGAGTCTTCACCATCCATAGGATAGGAAAGTTGCTCTGATACCAACTTGATCCGTTTGAGACCTAGCCTTGGTTTTCGCACTAGGCTCGTCCAGATTCTAATATGCGGAATAACAGGATCTTATACCCGAAACCCCAAAGTAATCGCACAACTCTTTATTTCAAAGAGAGCTTACACATCGAACGTTAGACACACTTGTCTACGTCGAAGGAACTATAAGTGTCTAAAACTCAAATAAGTTCTATGACTCTTCGATGATCTAAACTAGGCCTATTACAAGGTATTTATAGTCCAATCGTATGAGTACGTATCAGACTCAATAACCTAAACGTATTAGACTCATATAACTAATCCTAAACAGATAAGCTTAGTTATACACATTCGGATCGAATTACAATTCCGAACAGGGAACGAATTCCTTTTCCTGGTCGCGGACCAATCCATGGTCGCAGACCCATCCATGTTCGCGAATCCTTTCCGAACACAGTTAAGGTCGTGAAGCCGTATGCGATCAGGACTTGGTCGTGAAGCCGCATGCGATCAGGACTTGGAGATCCTCCTGGATCAAGAAGAGTTGATGTCGCAACCACATCATGACCAACAGTGCAGCAATAATAGCCACACCTCTACGGAAGTCCACACGTTTGGGGAAGGAGCACCACGTGTTCGTATGCTAGCACTAGTGCACGCGGTTAGAGTTTTACGAGATCTATCTTGTGGATGGTGGTGGCAGCCAGAATAAATTAGATGATGAATGCATGCCAATCGCACCTCTTTTTATAAGGCCTTGCAGATAAATCCTACTCAAATGCAAACTATAATTCTAATGATAATCCCATTACCAATAGGGGACCCATTTCGGATCTCATCCAAATTAATACTCCAACCCGTTAAGTGTGTGACCCTGTAGATTCGTGTATATTTGGATGCGACCGGAAACAACTTCCCGAATCACAAGTCATAAGTGGTCCCTAGCAAGACATTATGACTACTCGCATGTACACGAAGATCATATCCGACGAACATATGCAATTTATCATGGATTATCTCTTTGCCTCACGATATCAGATCGAACTTAAGGCGAGAAGCCTGTCATCCTTGAATAGCTCGGTCATCTCTTGATCTTGTAATGGACTAACCTTTATATAGTTGACTCTCAACTATATTCAGCACGGCCATGCACTTTCTTAGTCCAATTATATCAAGGGGCCCAGAGATATCTCTCTCAAGATATGAGAGGGGCAAATTCCATCTCGACCATTCACTTTCGACCACATGGTTCATAACATATCTGTATGTCACTTTTATGACTACTCGGTTAAAAGTAACGGTTGATGATACCAAGTATGCTACTACGCATGTATGAAACCGTGATGATCTCAGGTCTAAAGATAAACCAAAATAACTGTTAGAAATCAACTGATGACATATAAAAACTCAATAGTGTCTCAAGATGGGTCAATCAACCAATATGCTCTCCAACATGTGTCCATGACATTGATTTGATATCTCATATCTATAATCCGTGAAACTTAACTATCAATCAATGATCGTGCTGACTTATCTTGCATTATTATTCCATGTAATGCCAAAAGTCAGCGATGTTTAGAATAAGTATCACTGATGATGCCGACATAATAAAGAGTTCTATAAACAAGTCACATACTTGTTTGATCAATAAAAGTGATACTTTATTCAAGAAATGCAATAATGTTTTATTCATAACAATTCATAAATATATCATAATACAATCATCTCCATAATTGCCTCTAGGGCATATCTCTATCAATATCTTCAGAGCCGTCTTCTACTTTCATAGCATCAGTAGCTTCCTACCGCTCATGCCTCCGTTCAGAGCTTGCGCCACCTCACGCCTCCACATGAAGCTTGTGTCACCGCTCCGTCAGGAGCCTGTGCCGCTAATGCCATGGTAGCTCTGGTGGTGGTCTGGTGGAAGTGTGGTAGATCTAGGAGACTGGGACTAGGAGGCAGGAGCAGCCGAGCAGTGCCAGTCGGCCAACGTGAGAAATCGAGGATTTTTTTCTAGGGTTAATACCTTAATGGTTTGGTGCTTGTGACTTGTGAGAATTTAGCATAATGGACTAGTTGTTGGGCTTTTGGTGGAATTGGTAGGGCTACTGGGCTGTTGCTGACTGATTAATTGGCTTCGTTATGATTCGAATTTTAATGAATTTAGCTTGAACGAGCTTGGGAAGACTCGCACTTGGCTCGAGTTTCATCTCAGACTCGAACTTGGCTTGTTAAATGCTCAAGTCAATCCCAAATAATTTGCAAGTTTCGATTCTTTTTTTCAGAATCCTAAGTAGTACAACTTTAATATGGTTGCACTAGACTACTCGTCAAACGGAGCGTAGTCTATTGATCAATATATTAATTCCTTGGCAGATTTCCTAGCATGGTTTTGGATGCTTATGGTTCTAAAAAAAAAGTGTGGCATGTCTTTCCCTGTACATAGACTGTTGGATTAAAATTTAGATGATTGAAATTGAGTTAGACAAGCCTCATCGTCTCACAAGAAAATTCAAGCACTTCAAAATCTCATAAACCTTAATCTTAACAGTTGTTTTGTGATTGAACGGATCTCTCAAATATGTTTTTCATATCTTTTTATTTGAAAAATAGTGGGTTCAAATCCCTGTAGCATATCACATATACATTGCAACCTACACTAGTACAGAAATGCAGTCTTCTATCGGTAAAAAACACCCTTCTACTATCGGTTTTTGTACCGATAGAGATAGACACGATAGAACAAGACTGGACATTTTCTATCGGTAAATAACCGACAGAAGAAGTTCACTATTCTATCGGCATATTATAAATCTACCGATAGAAAACCCGTCGTAGTCTTACGTCCAGCGGCAGGGAAAGTACCATTATTCTAACGGTTAATTACAAGATTACCGACAGAACAAATCATAATATTCTATCGGCATATTAGGAGTGTACCGATAGAAAACTCGTCGTCAGCGGTTGAAAAGTACCACTATTCTAACGGCTAATTATAAGTTTACTGATAGGAAAAATCATACTATTCTATCGGCATCTCACAAGTTTACCGATAGAAAACTCGTCGCTAGCGGATTGAAAAGTACCACTATTCTAACGGTTAATTACAAGATTACCGACAGAAAAATCATACTATTCTATCGGCATATTAGGAGTGTACCGATAGAAAACTCGTCGTCAACGGTTGGAAAAGTACCACTATTCTAACGGTTAATTACAATATTACCGACAGAAAAAAGCTTAGTACTCTATCGGATATGTATGAGTTCACCGGCAGGAAAGGTCGCACTCTTCTAACGGTTAATTTTGATTGTACCGATAGAAAAAAGTACAGTAGTCTCTCGGTTGTTGATGAATTTACCGATAGAGCATTCACATATACAGTACTTTATTTGCATTCACAATACAGTACATTCACATATACAGTACAGATGCAATACAGTATAGATTGGATACACAATACAGTACAGATGCAAGGTAAATTCACAGAACAAATTGACACATTAGGCAGTTATTCACATTTATTCACATATGTATGGACAAATACAGATTGCAATCCAATGTGGACATTTATTCACATATATATATTTATTCACATGTATATGAACAGTCTATGCAGAGTACACAAAAAGGAGAAAATTGTCATGCTGGATGGTTGGGCGCTACTTCCTCCATGACATATTGTGCCCAGATTTGTCGAAGATATATAATCTTTGCATTTTCATATTGGTCTTTCGACATGGCGATCTGCAAGCATGTGTGCATACTGAGTAACTAACTTCGATCCTAATTTAGAATGTGACACCCATTTTTGAAATTTGAGTTAGCTATCGATGCTTACCTGGGGGAATCGGGAAAAGTTTGTCTGCACTAGGTCGTACATGTAGCGCAGCACATAAAACCCGCATTCCCACGATTGCGGCTGCTGATGGCACTGAGATAATTGCATATGCGAAGACATGTTAGCTATATATTGTTTCCATAAACTAATTAAGCATAAACAAAAAGTCTCGTGAGTACCTCATATTCTTTCCAAGCTAGTACGGAGCCCTGCGGTGCGGCATGCCTCCCTCCAGCGGACACATATTTATCAAAAGCCCTGCATTTCAGTTAGTATTTCCAGTTAATGTATTATCATTAGCTAGTGAGGTCAAAATATAAATCAAACATATAAGTTACTTACGCCTCCATATTCCCCTTGAGCACATATTCCATCGATAATCTGTCACGCATCGAATCGAGGTAGTACACCTCGTTCCTCGGCGGACAGATCACGATGAGGATCCAGTGGCCCCTGCATTGTACGTAAAAGAGGACCGCTAGCTCAAAGTACATCTCAGGTGTAACATACAAGATTGACTTAAATTAGTACGAAATGCACTAACCTTTGGTGGTACGGCACCAGAATGAAGTCCCTGTCCTGCTGCGCCATCAGCGCGCTGGATATGTACTGCTCAGCGTGCGCGGCGTCCTGCTCTAGCATCGTGAGGCTTATTTTCTCTGGGTCGAGGAAACCCACCTTGTCACACGCAGCCTCCGATGCTAGCCTGTACATGCACCTGCATGCGAAGGACGAGATTAATATTAATTTCACAGAAAGTTACTCAGTATTCAAATGAACTGCAACATTAATGCAGAGTTAGCAAACAGAGTTAGAAAACAGCAATACATAGCATCAGCAAACTCACAGGACTCCAGTCCGTATGATGGACATATCGAGCTCCCGCCAGTTGTAGAGGTCGAACAGATCCTCGTGTGCCACGGATATAGTCCCGGGCTCACGGTGGAACTGCCCAGGCCTGTAGGGAACTAAGAAGTTCAGGCTGCACCGAGCTCGATGTAGGTACCAGTCGTGGAGGTCTCTGGTTGATCGATCCAATTTCCGCAAAGATGCCTCCGACAGGAGTGGGAGCGCGTTCGTGAACGTCCGCGGCAGTCCCTGTCGCCCTTTGCCCTTGCCTTTGCCGCCCTTGCCTTTTGCCGGGGACTGAGCGCGTACCTTCGAAGGCAAGGGCGAGGTGATGGCGGCTTTCTTCCGAGGTGGAGGCGTGGATGCGCTGGGTGGGGTCGAGTCCGTCTTTGATGTGTCCAGGTTCGCACGAGATCGGCCCTCATGCCCCGAGCTGGGGGCGCAGTCCCCTGGTAGCCCCGCGGCAGGCCACTTCAATTAATGAGCACGTATGTTAGATTATGCAAGTTGAGTGTACTGAGTAGGATGTAATCTAAAATGTGTAGGATTTACCGGTTGTATTACAAGACACTTCTTGGGCCACTGTACGTAGGAGCCCACTGCCTCAGCAAGTGTCTGCAGTTCCTCTGTTGGGACTGGCAACGGAGAATCGTTGTAGCCCGGCATGGCCATGTCCACCTGTACCTTTGCGAAACCCAACCGCAGAGGTACACAGTGGACCCGGACATCCGGCCCAGACGGATATACGAAGCCGTGTCCAACCACTTCCTGCCCGGCGCCTACGTGATTCTGTAGGATGCAGCCCTCCGGCCCCTGCAAATTTGTAACAATTAAAATAGATTAGCGAAACAACTCTAACAGAATGGGAGTGGCATCAACTTAAGTGCACAGATGAAGGCTTGCAGTACCTCAAGTAGATCCACTGGATCCGCGAGTACCTTCGAAGCGCAACTGCTTATCCGACCCCGCGGGGTACCGTCGTCCTGGGGATCCGCATCTGCACTCTTGGCCAGCAATGTTTCTCTCAACCGTGCAAACTCTTCCCTCATTTGTGCGACCTCGGTCTGCACCTCAGACTGTACCTCAGCCCGTATCTCAGCCCGCATCTCCGCCCGTATCTCCTCCCGTACCTCAGCCCGTATCTTATCGGAGAGGTCAGCTTCCTTTTCCTTCCAGGTGCGGGCCTTCTTCCTCGGTGGAGCCGGATCTACGAAACCGGCCTTCCACGACACAATGGCTCGCACGGCCTGTGTCCGCCCGGGATGCTCCTTATTTCCTAGAGCCCGGGTGAGGATGTCGTTCTCCCTCTGCGGGGTAAACAATCCCTCCGCTGCCTCCTTCTCAAAAGAGATCTGTTACATTTGAAGGTACCTTGTGAGACAAATTGCCTTATATACACTTGTGCGCACACAGTTTACGAGGTTAGCCAACTTACCATTCGCCTCACAACGTCGGCGTCCCCAGGGGTTGCGAACTGCACAGACCCCGTGGACGACACGGACCCCCTCCCCCTCCACCATCGCTTGCACCTCTCATCCCGGATCTCGGAGAGCGGCAACTCAGGGGTGTCGATGATAGGATTTTGTTCGTCTTCCTTCTTCCACTGTTCCTCCTTCCCCGCATAGCCCCGGGATCCGAGCCGATGCGGGTGGTCGTTCCTCTTCTGGATTGCCCTATTCTTCTCGCTAAGGGCCTTGAATTCCTCAGTCCCCTTCTGCTTGGTGAATTCCTCCCATACCTCCTTCGATATGAAGGGGTACTTCTCGCAAGGAGATTTCCCCGCAGCTAGGAAGTTACTGACGAGCCAGCTCTTAAAGGTTTTCCATGTTCCGTTCATGTCCTTCAAGCAGGCAGTCCTAGGTGTATCGTCGGGGATGTTCCACTTAGCCTGTTTCCGAAAAATGCATACAATTAATCACGAGTTAGTTAAACTTTAGTATAAGCCAAGAGAACGTGATTACGAAAGAGTTCAGCGATTTCAGTTCATTTAACCTTCACTTCCGCCCACAACCTATCCCTCTCGTCCGCCGTCACGTCCTTCCAGCTCTGGACGGTGATCTTCACCCTTTCTTTCGCCAACAGCCCAACGTAGGCCGCGTACCTCCCAGCATTCTTTCCAATCGGCCTCCCAAATTGGTTGAACTCACAAGAAAGATCCGTGCGTTTGGCCAAACGCCCCAACGTCGTCGCGCCTCGCCCCACCCTCTTGCGCTGGGATGTAACAGCCCCATCTTCAGTACTTACGATGGGGTTGGCCCTAGTCGAACCACTAGTACCATCCGATGAAGACGACGACATGTCTTCCCCTACAAAACCTTCAACAAACCATATATATGGCAATTAATTCGCCTTGGGGTTCCATAACTCAGCCCAGGACTGGAGACTAACTAGGGCGGCAAAAGGGAAAATAATACAAAAAGAAAGACATGCATAAATTACTTACTGAACTCTTCAGAAATATTTTCTATCGGTAAACACATGAGCTGCCGATAGACCATAACAATTACCTCCACACAAGACAATTTTTCTATCGGCAAACACGTGAGATACCGATAGAACATAACAATGTTCTCTACATATGGAATTTTGTTGACAAGCCACCATTCACTGTCATCACATAACATTCTCGATGATTTGCTACACTAATATTCATGGGCCAGCATTATTATTTCACACGTAAATATGCACACAAGCATCTAAGTGCCACTGTGCATAATCTTTAGCCTAGCCTGTATGTGAGTCATCAGGACTTCACAGCTATTAGGTTGGGAAAAGTCATGTATATAGGCATTTGAAACATATACATCGAAGACCCATCCACATTGCCATATATTCATACGAAGTGAGTAAAAATTCCCAACCAAACTAGTACATTGCATGGCTCATGTCCTTCCAGATCCAAATTAAGTTTTACTACTTGTGCAGAAAAATTTTCTATCGGTAAACACATGAGCTGCCGATAGAATATGTGTAAGAACACCTCCAACATATAATCTGCATTACATGGCAGTTGGATACAATTGATCACACATACAGCAGTATAGAGAAGTTAAAATCTCAAAACAGGTTCATTACAGCACTGGAACATATTATGTAAACCCTAATTAAAATCAACATTGCCTGCGGAATGTACATAAGCCAACACAATAGGGAACCCTAGTGTAATTGCAAAACTCGAAGAATTAGTACGTGCAAAACACTAGGATCAAATAAAGAAGATGCTGGAAATAGAACGACGAATTAGGGTATTTACGGAGGCGATCAGTTCTGGTGATGGAGAGGCGGTGTAGAACGCAGCAGCGGCGGGCGAAGGACGAAAATAAGAACCGGTGGCAGTGACGAAGCAGTGTCCAGCCGGCGATCGTCGTGTGGGAGAGAGGAAGTGAGTGCTCACGGCGGAGATTGGGGTTTTCTTCGCTCTCGAAGAGACGCAGTGCTCTAAGGTGGAACTGTTCGAGTGGAGGGAAACTAAAGGGCCGTGTACGAGTAATAAAGTACGGGAGGAACTTTTCTATCGGTATAACAAAATGATACCGATAGACTTATGTAATTTTCTATCGAAACAACAAAATAATACTGATAGAAAAAGTAAATTTCCCGGAAAAATATTCGAATTAGTGGATGCATTTTTCTATCGGTATAAACAATAAAATCCCGTGAGACCAATTTTCCACAGAAATTTTTTTTAAATTGCTTGAGATTGGGTGCCATTTTTCTATCGGTAAAAACAACAAAATACCGTGAGAGTAATGAAAAGGTGCCCTTTTCTATCGGTATAAACAAAAAAATCCCGTGAGCCCAATTTTCCCCAGAAAATTTTTTTGATTAAGTGCTTGATATTTGTGTGCCATTTTTCTATCGGTAAAAACAACAAAATACCGTCAGAGTAATGAAAAGGTACACAATTTAATTAACATCAAACAGACCGTGGTTGAAAGCTGCAGAATGTTAAAGAAAGAGGGAAGATAGCCGGAAAATTGGAAAATTGACATAAAAAGAAATTGTTCATTCATTGTTGTTTTATCACTTACAAAAAAAAATAAAACCCAAAATGCTAGGTCAAGGGGTGGTCTTAGCCCTGGCTGCATGTAGAATAGAGTCAGTTAGACTTGCAGCCAGGACGCAGGACTCCTCTAGCGACAAGTTGTCCCTAGGATCAACTACTACCGCGTCAAGAAGGCCTGCGACCTCCCTCAGGTTCGCTATGATATCCTTCATAGTCAAACCGCAGCCAGCGATGGTCATATCCGCGGCTTTCTTCTCCTCGCGAAGACGCCTCGTCCTCGCCCTAGCATTGTCACCATCCGTCTTCATGCGCTTAATGTGCTGGAAGAGATCGTCAAGGTCAAGCCGTAGCTGAGTGTGCTTGTCTGTAAGGAGCTTGTGCTCCTCCCGGAGGGCCCTCAGGTCAGCCTTCACTTTGGCAGTGTCTTCCACGGCTACCATTCCCTGTGCAAATCAACAGGTCAAGAATGAACTGAACATGGATTAACAATACAGGGGTAAACCGAGGAGATTTAGAGTTCTTACCGGGGAGGCCGTGGATGACGATCCCATGGAGGTTGCCATTGTGAAAGAGAAGATGAGGAGTCAAACCGTTCGAGAATTAGAAAAACAACAAAATACCGCGACGCATGGCGAGGTACTTATAGAGTTTCCAAGGCGACGCATGGCGACACGTTTGAGAATTCAAAGCGGCAGAGTCTTCTTCTATCGGTAAAAACTGGAAAAAACCGTCAGACAACAAATACCGTGAGACAAACGAATTTATTCTAACGGTAAAATAGAACAATACCGATAGAAAACGTTTTGAAGTGCCTGAGAGAAGATGTCCTTCTCTATCGGTATAAATAACAAAATACCGTCAGAAAAAAGGGATTTTTGCAGAACTTAATTTGAAGAGGCTGCGATGAGATTTTTGCAAGTGCTATTTGAAGGGAAGAATTAAATATTGACAGGATAAAGGTACTGTACATGTTAGAACTCATGCTGTGGAGTAAAATTGAGATGTATTAATGCTGTGAACTAGCTTATCATTAAATTCTAAAGAAAAATGTACTGCCTGATGTATTAATGATAAGTTCCTCACCTTGCTGCAGAACTTGTGGGCTGTTTGCTTGGCATTTATCCCTGAAATATAAATTAATCATCAATGGTTCTCAACCCATAATCCTTCTTCGTGGTCATCTCGCAGATACGTTGTTTCGTCGATATCTTCAGTACGGATAGATTGAATGTCCTCTAAAAATGGAGGTATTTCATCGAATTGGTTATACTCCTCTTCGTCGACAACATCTTCGACCCCAACAATACGTCTCTTGCTGTGGAGGACAACATGCAAGTTTGGATTGGCCGGGTCAACGATGTAGAATACCTGTGTGGCTTGCTTTGCAAGTATGAATGGATCGTCTTGGTGTCCGACTCTACCAAGATCGACGAGAGTAAACCCGTAACTGTCAACTTGAACACCTCGAGGGATTTCGACCCATTGGCATCGAAACAGGGGAATCTTAAGTAATCCGTAATCGAGCTCCCATATTTCATCAATAACACCGTAATATGAGTTCATCGCCCTTACTGACCTGGCATCCTCGGAAATAGCAAACAGTGTCACTCCGCTACATTGCGTGCTACTCTTGGCGTCTTGAGCTCTTGTGTAAAATGAATACCCATTGATGTCGTACCCCTGCCAAGTCCCTACAGTGAATCTTGGGCCTCTAGCCAACCATGTCACAGTTTCACTTACGGAGCCCTCGGCAGCTCGCGTGACTCTTTCTTGGATCCACTCAGCAAATTTCCTGTTATGTTCTCTGCTTACCCAAACGTCTGACTTCGAAGGATTCTGTGACCGTAACATTACCTTGTGCTCGTGTATGTATGGCTCGACCTCCGTCATGTGTTGTAAGACCCAAAAATGTGATTTTGCGTACACATCACGAGCGGGGAAGATAGCTTTGAATCCAATCGTTCCAATTCCCTCAAGCCTACCCTCGTGTCGAGACCTAGGAACACCAATTGGGTCAACCCCGGCCATATAATCTGTGCAAAATTCAATCACCTCCTCGGCGGCATAACCTTCCATGATACTCCCCTCAGGTCGACGACGAGTCCTTACGTATCCCTTCAATACACCCATAAATCTCTCAAATGGATACATGTAGCGCAGGCACACAGGTCCACAAAACTTAATTTCTCTGATAAGGTGAACAATCAGATGGACCATAACATCAAAAAAGGATGGAGGGAAATACATCTCGAGCTAACAAAGAGTTGTAACCACGTCGCGTTGCAAAGCGTCCAGTCCATCGGGATCAATTACCTACGAGGACACAGTTGCGCCAAATATTCATATCAGAAAAATCTTCTAATTAAGCTCCACAAATGGAGGTAGTGAACTTATAGTACGAGTGCACGTACTTACCTTGCAAGATATTGCGTTGAAGAAATAACATAGGTTTGTGATTGTCTCTCTGACTTTAACTGGGAGAATGCCTCTGATAGCAATGGGAAGCATCTGTGACATCAAGACATGACAGTCGTGGGACTTCATGCCAACCAGTCTTAGGTCCTTCAGAGACACAAGTTTTTTCAAGTTCGCGGAGTACCCACATGGAACTTTAACACCGTGCAGGCACCGACCGAGTTCTGTTTTTTCGCTCTTGGACAACGTGTAGCAGGCCGGGGGGAGGTATGTACGCTTTCCATTCTCTAAAGGTGCAAGCTCAGTCCTTATCCCCATTTCCAGCATGTCACGACGAGCTTTCACACCATCCTTTGTCTTTCCCGGAATGTTCAACAACAAACCAATCAAACTGTCACAGACATTTTTCTCTACATGCATGACGTCAATGCAATGTCGAACTTGTAAGTGCTCCCAGTACGGTAGATCCCAAAGAATCGATCTCTTCTTCCAAACATTTTTTTCTCGAGGTTTAGAATGCTTACCGAACTCAACTTTGATGTCGTTCACGCGTGAGTAAATCTCCTTACCGGTCAGAAACACTGGAGCTGATCCCTTCTCAGGCTTCCCGTTAAATGATTTCCTCTTCTTACGGTACGTGTGATGCACCGGAAGAAACCTGCGGTGACCCATGTACACTGTTTTCCGGCAGTTTCGCAGCCACATGCTCTCAGTTTCATCTAGGCAAATAGGGCAAGTCTTGGCTCCTTTCATACTATACCCCGACAAATTGCCGTAGGCAGGAAAATCATTTATGGTGCAAAATATCAGGGCCCGCAAGATGAAATTCTCTTTCTTGTATGCATCCCACACCTGCACACCCTCGCTCCACAATTTCTGTAAGTCCTCGATTAAAGGCGCTAGAAACACGTCAATATCATTTCCGGGTTGTCTGGGTCCTGAGATTAGTAACGCCATCATGATGTACTTGCGCTTCATGCATAACCAAGGAGGAAGATTGTAGATGCATAAAAGAACCGGCCAAGTGTTGTGCCGGCTGCTCATATTACCATGTGGGTTCATACCATCTGTACTCAGCCCGAACCTTACATTCCTAAGTTCGCCGCCGAACTCAGCAAATGTTCTGTTGATGTTTCTCCATTGAATAGAATCAGCTGGGTGTCTCAGTTTTCCGTCTTGTTTCCGGGCTTCAGCATGCCAACGCAAGTGCTTCGCGACTTTCGGATTTGCAAACAGCCGCTTCAATCTAGGTATCACAGGCAAGTACCACACAGTTTTTGCCGGGGGCCCTTTCCTTACCTCGTGACGTTCACTGTCAATCCGGTCCCTACGCGTATACCTCGATGCGCCGCATCTTGGACAAACATGCAAACTGGAGTACTCGTTACGGTACAACACACAATCATTTGGGCATGCGTGTATTCTTTCGATTTCCATTCCCAACGGACACAACAGTTTTTTGGCTTGGTAAGTAGATCTTGGCAACTCATTTCCCTCTGGAAGCATGTCCGCTAGAAGATCTAATAGTGCCGTGAAACTCTTATCACTCCAACCGTTTCCTGCCTTCAAGTTATATAATCTCAGCACAGAAGACAGTTTTGTAAATGTTGCACATCCAGGGAACAGAGGCTTCTCAGAGTCAGCAATCAGTTTCTCAAATTCACAGAAGTCATTTTCGTTGTAATCTTCCTCTACATCACGTAACATCTCATCTAGATTGTCATCATCATCATCTACGTGCACATCGGAATGAACATTACCAAAATTGGGATGATCATCGATATTATTGCAATCCACATCCGAGTCGTGCTGATTGGTAGTAGTGGTGCTTGTTTCCTCAAGATCTTCGCCATGCCATATCCAACGGGTGTATCGCGCGTTAAAACCACGACGAATCAAATGACTCTTAATTTGATCAGAGTTGCTAAACCTCTTCAAGTTCATACAATCTGTACAAGGACAGAGCATATCTTTCTCTCCCTTCCTCTCCTTTTGTTGCTCAGCAAATTTAATAAACTCATTCACACCATCCAAATATTCAAGAGTAGTACGTTTTATTCCATACATCCAATATTTCCTGTCCATCTACAATTAACAAAATTTAACGAGTAAGCCATGCATGAAACCTGCCCGATTAAGTTATGTATATGTACATGTACAGCCTCTTACAACAGATACATGTGTTGAACCCTAGCCTGACGAAATTAACACTAATTAACCTAGCTAACTACACAATACAAGCTAGTTAGCTCCTAAAACATGACGCATTTCCAGCTACCAAGCTCTCAAGCTTAGAGCTACAAACTTGGAACTACACAATACAGCTAGCTTGCAAGTAGAGAGGAAGGGAGATCTAGAGGGAGAGAGAGATAAGTGTCGACGATTAAGCATACCTTAAAGAGAGGGGCGCAATCAACTTCCCTCCAGCCTGCGCTGATCACCCTAGCAGTGTAGCTGGAACTTTTGTCACAAACAGAGGGACACAAGTGCAACAGAACAAATTAAAGAGCAGCTCAGCAATGGTCGAGTGGGGTTTTCCTTATAATGGAGATTTTTCTAACGGTAAATACATGAAATAACCGTCAGACTAACTTAGGTAATTTGCCGCTCACATATTCTATCGGTACAAACACACACATACCGTTAGAGAATATACATTATTGAGCAAATATATGTGTTTTTCTATCGGTATATATGTGTACTTACCGTTAGATGATGCATGACACTCGAGAATTAGTTTTTGTATCGGTAAATATGTGCATTTACCGTTAGACTATGCATGACTGAGCAAATATATGTATTTTTCTATCGGTAAATATGTGTACTTACCGTTAGACTATGCATGACTGAACAAATATATGTATTTTTCTATCGGTAAATATGTGCATTTACCGTTAGAATATGCATGACTAAACAAATATATGTGCTTCCTATCGGTAAATATGTGTATTTACCGTTAGAATATGCATGACTGAGCAAATATATGTATTTGTCTATCGGTAAATATGTGCATTTACCGTTAGAATATGCATGACTGAGCAAATATATGTATTTGTCTATCGGTAAATATGTGTACTTACCGTTAGAGGAGGTATTGTTACCAAACTGGGACAAACATGCACATGCCATTTCTCACATTCAAGGAATCATATCAATGTAACATCAAACAGATCTTACATCAAACGGATCTTACATCAAACGGATCTTAACTAGAAGATAAAGCAATATATTTCAAGAAATGCTAATTTGTGGATTAACTAGGAGACACAAAAATACTTTTCGTAGGTAGTTGGGACTTCATCTTGCCAAAGAAATTACAGATGCCAGTTCACAAATTCAGGTACAAACATACACATGCCAGTTCACCAATACAAATTCAGGTACAAACATACACATGCCAGTTCACAAATTGAAGTGCATGTCTGAAACAGCAGTACAAATACACACCTACCTACCAATACAATTAAATACACAAATGCTCCCTGCACATTCAAGTTCATGTCCCAATTAGCAATACATGATACACAAATATACAACAATATACAAATACAACAATTCACACATTCGATGTATATTACAAAAGCCACGTCTGAAATTAACAACAGATCACGACGAGGACCCAGTGGCCCATACATGCATTTTACATAAAAGAGAACCTTTGCAGGTTGCCACAATGCAACTACCGACTACAAGTTAGACCTGATACATCACAAATCCATTCATCCAAAACAGCAAATGTCTGAACCACATTGGACTTAACCATAGGAGTTCAGTTCGAAGACGCCCGAGGAACTGGAACTGCCGTCGACATACATTTGTACATATTGGTGATTTCCTCGGACTCAAACTCGATCAACTCAACTCAACTCCATTAACAAAAAGAACCTACCTTCCAAGATGTTGTTCTGTGTAGTGATGGTGTAGAATGGCTGTGCAAATAACAACAATTCTTCTTCTCCAAGCAGGTAAACATCTGGCCACAAGCTGGTGCATGCAAAAACATGTAAGATACTTTCTATAGGTCCTGATTTGAGAAACACGCCGGGCTTAAGCATCTTCTCAACCGAGCCAACCAAGATCTCGCCCTTCACGTCCTTCCAGCTCTCGACGGTGATCTTCACCATTTCTTTCGCCAACAAGCCAACGTAGGCAGCGTACTGCGATGAAGAACCGTGAAATACGTTGCCCCTCACGAGCATCATCCAAGGACCTGAACAGATCATAATCATATTGAAAAGAAGACACATCAAAATGAAGGATACAAAAAAAGCAGAATTATTGCCATAATCGGATTAGAATAATCTAACAATATTGCAGAAATTTTACGTACCTTCCTTGGGATGCCGACGTCTAGAGGGCGTCGATGGAGGTGCAGAGGTGCAGCGGTCCCCTGTAGAGGTGCGTCGGCCGTCCATGGAGCTTACGGGTTAGGACTACGAGCCCCAGATGAACTGTGAGAATGAAAGAGACATACCCGTGTATTTATACAATTATATATTTTCTATCGGTAAGAAAACAGAATACCGTTAGTAATAAAAACATCTGTAGAAGCCGAATGGTTCTATCGGCACAATAAATATTACCGATAGGAATTTTTGTACATACTCTATCGGTGCGTACGTATATTACCGATAGAATATTACTAGTTGTAGAAGGCCAACAGTTCTAAGATATTTTGTGCAATATTCTACCGGTATAAACATTCATTACCGATAGAATAAAACTATTAGAAGATGAACAGTTCTAAGCAATTTTCTATATATTCTAACGGTAAAAGAATCCATTACCGATAGAATAAAAATATTTGTAGAAGGTCAACTATTCTATCGGCGAACTACATATTGCCGATAGGAATTTTTAATATACTCTGTCGGTATATTCATACAGTAGCGATAGAATAAGTCTAGTTGTTGAAGTCGACCAGTCCTATCGGCGCACAACATTCTTCCGTCAGTACTTATGCATCTCTTCTAACGGAAAATATGTTCATCACCGCTAGAGTAAATCATACTATTTATTCTATCGGTATGTTTCTTAGAAACCGATAGGGAAAATACATCCGTCGGGCTTTCATGACCGCGAGGCACATTTTCTATCGGTTTTGTGCTGTTTCGCTAATAACCGATAGAAGATAGAGGTTAGTAGACTGCATTTCTGTACTAGTGCTATGGCCATTTTCACTAAGAAACACACCTAATGGGTGAGAAAATCTTGAGAAATTATCATGTTTTATGTTATAGCAATCTTACATGGCAGTTATTGCCCAAAAAAAAAGTCTTACATGTTAGTTGGGAACTATGCATCATAGAACATGATCCTAGAATAACTCATGATTTAATTGTGTTAACCATGTACCTAGAAGCATCTCCATCATATCACATTCTCACGTACCAGCGATAGATATGTTTCATTGTGCGTATCCTATGCTTGTGGAATTTGCGTTTGATGGCTTTACACGACAAATAGAAACAAAACCATGCAATTTTCATTTTTCTCCAAGATGCATATATAGCATATTAGCATATAACAAATAAGAAAAAAAAAGTGAGACTTTCAAGGTGTTTCTCACGATATGAGTCTGCATAGGCCTAAACATTTTTGAGTTCAGACTAGACTGTTAAAAGACCCGGATGTTTTAAACTGATTTAAATTTGACCTAACCCATTCGAATAAATATGTCAAACTAACTAAACTTGAGTCCCATTTAAAAAATCGAGCTAGGTGGGGTGTGAACTAGGCATACAAAGGCCTGGATCCAGTCCTAAGATTGGTTGTGCTGGGTCAAACCCACTCAGACTCAAGCGGACCAAATTATGCTTAGATCGTTTGACACAGGGGAAACAAATAGCTAAACAATGTTATTGCTCCAGTGGTTAGAATAGAACCCAACCGTCAAACGGCTTGAATGTTGTTGGTGTGGCCTTCTCCTACAAACACATACATTACTACGATCCTACTCGATGTCTCTTTGCAGTGTTCCACAATTTACACCTGGTACAGATTATCAACTATCCATATGTAAACTAAGAGCAACTAATGCATGATTTCTAACGTTTTTATCGTTCATAAAAACTTGACACATGGAGAATAAAAACATGCATAAATTTCTTCGGTCTCATCCTAACAAGACACCTGATTCTTATTGACATCCATAACAAGTTGGGCCCTTATTTATTCAAAATGAGAAATGAACACTACATTGAAATGTAGATGGCGAACAAATCTGCGTTAACCCCACACTTTTAAGAGGAGATTCCCATGATATAGTTGCAGCTAATGAGAAATATATAAATGGATGAACTTACTGTATGGCAACAGCTCCTCTCTTGCACTCCTGTCCTGTGTGCCACCAAACGTGGTTCATGGCTGGTTGCCGAAAAGGAGTGACGAGAGATGGAAAGCTCAGTCCCACCTATCTCTGTATCTTATCTATCTCCTTATACAGGAACTTTTGGAAAACCTGTTGTTTATTTAAGTCGTATCACTGTGTTCTTTTGACTATCGTAAGCTATTAATATTTCCTTTCCCGAGTAAGGGTTTTTGTCTGAATGTATCTGACCGGAAGATTTATTTTTATATCATCAAATCAGTATAGAATATATTGATCTATAAGTAGAAAGAAGAGTTTTCAAGTCTGATAAATCCTAATAAATTTTTATTTCGCTCTAAACAGTTTATTTCAAAGTCTATTTGGATTGGACGATTTCTAAAAAAAAAAAATGTTAAAGAAACCAAACATCTACTCTCATAGATATATGTGGGGTTTTCTTCAAAATTTCTATGTGAATTCTCCGGTCTAAATAGGCTCTCAATGATTCAATTTCACTTTACCAAATTTATGATTCAAATTCCGATCAAACGGCTAAGACAAGAGACAAATAACAGTTTTTAGATTTAGAAACAGATCATACACTATATTGATGCAATTACAATAAAGAAATTTCACAATGCAACATAAGACTAAGTCCACTCTAGACGCCTGGACCGGCGCCCCACTGCCACATAGGACTCGTACGGCCGAGCGAGTTATACAACGATGCATGGCAAAGCAGTGGTCTCTTCGTGTACTGACAGGCGGGTCTCACCGGCGCCCGAGTGTTGCATCTAGGCCTTCATGCCTAACTCTAATTTTGATGATTAATGAAAACTAAGTGTTTTAGACTAACTGTGTTTCTGAGATTTTTGATACAGAGTTTATTCGGGAAGAATTACGAGATGATCAAGATGAACCCGACATGAAGTGAAGCACGAGGTGCAGAAGATCAGAGACAAGACGCAAACATGAAGATGCAAAGGACCTAAGGTAATCTGTAATTTGATTTTCTTCTGATCTCGGAGTTCGGAGACAGATCGGTTAAGGACTTTGTTGCTTAGATTTTAAACCGTACTATAAAGAGGGGTGGCGAAAGTCATCTCTTTATCTCCAATATAAACCGAGAAACTCAGGTCATTGCATTACATCTATTTGGTTGGATTTGATTTGAACTTGATTTAAGTTATTTGGATTTTCAGTTGAGTTTTTTACAGTAGAAGAGTATTTGCATTTTTCAGAAAGATCTAGGTAGATCTGGTTTTTTCTTCTGTTTACAAAAATGTAGCACTTGAAATTATCTTTCAAACGAGCTATTAAACACCTCTTTTGGATTTCTGTATTTAATGTTATAGCTGTTTTTGTTCAAGCTGACTGTCAGTTTGCTAAACTGACTATCAGTTTGAATGTCATTTTAATTAAACTGACAATTGTCCAGAGATGGTGTATTTTGGGCTCAAAATTTTTGTACTAAATTGACTGTCAGTTTGTCCATACTGACTGTCAGTTGGGGTTTCGACCACAGTTGTTTTTAACTGAGTTTCTATCTGTTTTGGTCAAGTCTTTGGTCGAACTGACTGTCAGTTTGCATAACTGACTGTCAATTGTGGGTTTCAAGTTTCCATAAACGACCACGAATGGCTAGCAAATTTTCATCCGTAAATTTTGTCGGTCGTTATACACGAAACTGACTGTCAGTTTGTGTTGCTGATTTTCAGCCCTAGCTCCAACGGTTCATTTGATTCTTGAGGCTATAAATAGGGGCTTTGGGCATTAATTTGTTACAACAAGCAGCAGCATTCTCTTATACACTCTTGAACTTTAGTTTTCTACACAAAATCTTGATCTTTTGATCAAGTTGAGTATTTTCTGATCCACCGAGAGTTTCAGTTCATTTGCATTTGCATACTCTTAGTTTCTCGGTGCGTGTTTGGAGGTCTAGAGAAGACCTCGCTGCCTATTACTCTTGGTGAACGCCCTCACCTAGACGGTTCGGAGGCGTGGCCGTTGACCTCTCCAGTTTGGAGATTGTCAGAGAGGCTTGGCAAGTTTGTACAAGGCATCGGTGCTCGCCTTTCTGGAGTGGACAAGGAGCAACCGTTAGTTGATAATACTCTTCGTGAGTATTGAGGCAAAACTCAAGTAACTTGAGTGTTTCAACGAGGACTAGTGGAGACTGGGCGAGTCTCCGATACCTCGGTAAAAATTACTGTGTTCGTTCTCTTCTCCTCTTGCTTATTTTATTATTTGTTCTTGCTTTGCAAATATTTGTTTAAGTTTAAAGTTTTTAAAAGCCTCCTATTCACCTCTCTCTAGTCGGCATCCTTGATCCAACACCGAGTACTTGTAGTGGCAGCGTTGGAGTTAAAAACGCCTGGCGACTCATTTTGTGGGTCCCACCATTCGCGAACCGTGCCTAGCCAACCCGCTGTGAAAAACGCACTAACAAATGGGGCCAAAAAAATTTTGAGCCCACTAGTCAGTGGCGGTTAAATGCGTACGCGTGCGAAGCAACGCGACAATGACGGGCCCCACAAAACGTGTGAATGTTGTGTGGGTACGCTCACCTCGCGTGCCACACGCACCACGCAATAAACCACCCAACGTCACTAACAGGTGGGCCTCCTGTCAATTGAAATTATTTACTTTTGTCTCAATTTTTTTAGACAGAGTGGCTGACAATGGACCTAAATTTGAACTGGACCCACATGTCAGTGTTCATTGTTGTGTAGTCTAAAGTAGCCGTTGGAGATATTGATTCTGTGAAACCCACATGTCAGTGACTCAAAAAAATTACCGTTAGGACAAAAAAATTATTGTTTTCTGGGGCAAAAAAAGTAAAAAATTGCAAAAAAAAAATCAGAATTTAATTTTTTAATTTGTTTTTGTTGTATTCAAATTATCAGTCTTTAATATTGATATTGTTTTAACCATTAATAATCATATAATGCAACATATTATCATATAAATATTTTATAGGCGAGCCACACACGAAGCTCCACACAAGTACTAATGCATTGTTGTGCTTAGCGCTTGAGAAGGCGCTTCTGATCCAAATGGATATATAGTCTATTGTCAAGCCACACGCACATACAAGTTGTGGTAGCTAAGAGAGTAAGAAGAAACAACTCTTTTATTATGAATAATACTCACTTGTCAAAGAACCCCCCCCCCCCCGGCGCGTTCTGTTAATATATAAAGTCTAACCAATAGGAAACTAATACTTCCCATTACAACGCGCCATACACGATATGCATACCCTATGACTCGGTCTGCAAACAACTTGGCTCAACCATGCACACCCTAAGACTGGGTCTGCCAACAAACTCGGCTCGACCAATAACCACGTCTTATCGATCCGTCATCTTGGCTCGACTAGCAATCAAGTCTGGTCGATTCACCAACTCGGCTCGACCAGTGACCAAGTCAGGTTGATCTGCCAACTCAGTCAGTCATCTCAGCTCGATTAGCAACCAAGTCTAGTTGATCCAACAGAAATCTTTATTAATCCGAGATCGTCCCGAATCATGACTCCCCTTTTGAAGCACGAAGCCAACTCCCGTTGGCGCTCAGAAATGAAGATGCGGGAACTAAGCTTGGCCGCTCTTGCGGGTATACTACTTTGCAGCACTTGCTCGTTGACCTTTCCGTCCAACTCGAATGCCTCTCTCGTACCGTGACATGTTGTTGTCATCTTTTTTTTTTCTAAGACCATGTTTCCAGAAAAAGTTGCCTCATGTTGGTACACCAAATCTTCTATAGATGGAACTGCTGTGTAGGACTCGTCATCCAACATAGATGGTTCAAAGAGTTTGAGGTGCTTGACATTAGCCACAGAGTAGATGTCCATATAAGGAGGAAGTTTGAGTTGACAAGCATTATCACCAATTTTCCATAAAATCTTGAATGGACCATAATGTATCGGTTTGATCTTTTTACCTTCACCCTTCAGCCATTCCTTACTTAAGTGGAGCCAGACCAAATCGCCTTCATGGATGTTGGCTTTACTTCGGTGTCGGTCATGTCGCACCTTACATTTTAGTAGGGCCTTTTGTAGGGTCTTTTCTACTTCACCATGAAGTCGACGGATGCCCTCCAGGAAACATTGTGCTTTTTCTTGATCACACTCCTCCTTGGTGGTTTTTGGTGATGTAGAGATTATGAACTCCAAGTCAAATGGGATTTGTGGCTGAAAACCCAAACATACCTCAAAAGGAGACTTCTCTGTGGAGATATGTACAGCTCTATTGAAGGTGAACTGTAAATAGGGTATGCTCTCGTCCCACGTCTTGGGGTGTCGTGAGTTGTAATCCCGAAGTAATTACACAACCGTACGACTAACCACTTCGTTTGACTATCAGTTTGTGGATGGAAAGTTGTACTCCGCTTCAATTTTGTGTCCATCATTGCCCAAAGAGACCACCAAAAATGACTGAGGAAATGCATATCACGGTTAACCACAATAGACCTAAGTAGTCCAAAATGCGTCCAAACATATTGAAAGAATAGACGCACTGCCTCTTCTCCCGTAACAGTCTTTTTACATGGTATGAGCACCACCATTTTTGGAAAATTGATCAACAACCACAAATAGGTAGTCGTTTCCACGTCAAGTCTTCTGTAACCTACCAAGAAAGTCCATAGAAATGCTTTCACATGGACGTGAAGGAACCGATAAGGGGGTATACAAACCCAACTTTAAATTAGCAGGTTTGGAAATAGTACAAAGGCTTCAGCCCCTAACAAAATGGGCCACATCTTGTTGCATGCATGGCCAAAATACATGTTGTTGAAGATTTTGGAGTGTCTTTGTAACTCTGAAGTGTCCAGAAACCTTCGAGGTGTGTGCTTCACGTAGCCATTGAACTCGGTGTGCTCCGCATGGCACACAAAGAAGAGTCCCCTTGTAAAGGAGCCCGCCTCAGAAAACAAACTCCGACGGCCTTCCAGTTTCGAGTTCAGCTAGTATGGCTCAAAAATTAGGATCCTCATTGTACCAAGTTGTATATGTTGCATCTAGGCCTTCATGCCTAACCCTAATTTTGATGATAAATGAAAACAAAGTGTTCTGGACTAATCGTATTTTTGAGATTGTTTTGATACAGGGATCAGTTGGGAAGAAATGCAAGAAGATCA
Organism: Pharus latifolius; assembly: GCA_019359835.1. Lineage (NCBI taxonomy): Eukaryota > Viridiplantae > Streptophyta > Magnoliopsida > Poales > Poaceae > Pharus > Pharus latifolius. The sequence continues at coordinate 4,456,611 of CM033323.1, read as the reverse complement.
AGATGAACCCGACTTGAATTGAAGCACAAGATGCAGAAGAGCAAAATACAAGACGCAAATCATGAAGATGCGAAAGACCTAAGGGATCAGTTCGGAAGAAATGCAAGAAGATCAAGATGAACCCGACTTGAAGTGAAGCACAAGATGCAGAAGAGCAAAATACAAGACGCAAATCATGAAGATGCGAAAGACCTAAGGTATTATGAGATTTTATTTTTTACCGATCTCGTCATTTGGAGATGATCGGTTAGAGAAATTATTTTCTAGTTTTAAACCGTACTATAAAGAGGGGTGGCGAAAGTCCTCTCTTTATCTCCAACACAAACCGAGAAAACCTAGGTCAATGCATTGCATCTTTTTGGTTGGATTTGGTTTGAACTTAATTTGAAAATCTGGTTTTTCAGTTCAGTTTTTGACAGCAAAAGAGTTTTTCGATTTTCTAGAAAGATCTAGGAAGATATTGTAGGATCAAGGATGCCGACTAGAGGAGGGGTGAATAGGAGGCTTTTAAAATTTCTTTTCAATTAAGCAATTTTAAAGAATAATTGAGAGACCTAAATTATACAATGAGGCTTAAAAGGAATTTAATCAACTAGTTGCATTCAATCAAATGAACTATTCAATAAGACATGCAACAATGGTAAATATAGCAATTGTGTCAAGATGAATGTAAAGCAAAAATGAAATACGCAATTTGACACAATATTTTTACCGAGGTCTCGGAGACTCGCCCGGTCTCCCCTACTCCTCGTTGAAGCGCTCACTCGGAGCCTCGCTTCTATATCCACGAAGGATATCTCACTAGGATTGCTCCTTCTCCACACCGGATAGGCAAGCACCACACCTTTCACAATCCTTTGCCGGCCTCTCCGACAACCTTCAAATGGAGAGATCTCGGCTCTCCTCCGGCACCGTCTAGGCGAAGGCGATCGCCAAGAGTAACAAGCCGGATGCACTTTCACTTGAATCAACCACGTGCTAGAAGCTCAATGATGCAAATGAGATGCTCAACACTCTAGCACTAGCAATCTAATGGAGATGAAGTGCACTAAACACTCACACAATCTCCCTCAAACTCTCTCTCAAATCTATTCAAGATTTGGGCTCAATTCTAGCCTCTAAATGCTATAACACATATGCAACTCAATTGGCTAGGTTTTCAGCTGAAGAATGAAGTCTTTGAGCACACAAAAATGAAGCCAAACACGAAGTATTTATAGCCTCAACGAAAAACTAGCCGTTTGCAAGAAACCGGGCCAAAAGTTGTACAGGCCGGACATTGTCCGGCCACTTCAGACACTGTCCGGCCAGTACAAAAATTTCAGCCGTTGCAAATGTGTCAGTGACTGTTGGGCGAAATTTGTGAAGGCCGGACGGATACCATTTGTCCGGACAAAACGTCCGGACAGATGGATATGTCTCTGTTAACTCTCGGCTCAAAAAACTTGTACAGGCCGGACAATGTCCGGCCATTTCGGACAAAGTCCGCCCATAACGGACAATTAGCTCCGGACGGATGCATTTGTCCGTTCCATTTTTCGGCTCAAAAAATTTGTACTGGCCGGACAATGTCCGGCCATTTCGGACAATGTCCGGCCAGTTCAGACAAATAGCCCCGGACAGATGCATTTGTCCGGCCACTGCACACTGACAGTAAAACAACCATAACTTTTGATCCAGAGATCCGATTGAGGTGATTTTTGGCTTGTTGGAAAGATAACTCAGAGCTCTACAATTTTTTCAACAGGAGCAAGACCTAGAAAGGTCTAGAAACTTCTAGAAAACTCAGAAACTTTCCTACTGTCAAAATGTTCAAGCCAAAATCATCTCAAATGCAATTTTAAAGTATTTGCACATACGGATTTGCCGTTTTCTCACGGATGTGATTTGTGTCACTTAGCAACGACCACGACCACACAGGTCTTGACATCCGATCGAAAACAGGTGGTCGATAGGGTTTGGTCGAGCGTACGCAAGCGAGTCGAAGACTGGTACGACCAGTCCGAACTCCTACGACCACGCCCAAACCCTAAACAGAAAGCCGCCAAACAAGCGATACGACCACGACCACGTATCAACACTGATACGATCAGAACATGCAAATACGACCACGACCAGCTCTAGATAAATAAACCAATTTAAACAGCTGGCGATCACGACTAAGTGCAGTTTTCAAAACATTTAATCTAATACACATGAACTACACTTAGACTCACTAACAATGCAAGACACTAGTGCAAGATGATATGAATGCATCTGAGCTTCCACACTAGATAGATTCAAGCTACTAGTTTCTGACCCCTCTTAATAGTACGGTCAAACTAGTAAAAAGAAACCTATCAACCCGGTCTGTCTCCAAACACCGAGACCGGTAAAATCCTAAGAAAACAATCCTTAATCTTGGATTTTACCTTAGGTGAAGTTCGACCTCGTGAAGTTCGACCGCTCGACGCTTGTCCCCGCAAGGCTCGACCTCGCTATGCTTGACCTCGCGAAGCTCGAGATGTCTCATATCGACTTCATCCTCTTCACACCCTTGCTCGCTTTTATCCTGCAATCAAACTGAGACTAGAACATATACACTCAATGCGCAAACGTTAGTCTCATTTGCAGTTCGTCATTAATCACCACCAGATAAATCACTCCACACAGGAGTTCACTCAACAATTTCTTTCTTCGGTGAAATGACAAAACCAATTTCAATTGAACAACAAATGAGTAATGGATGAATCTCACAATCATATAGATCCATATATGATACAAGAAATGCGCACACGATCCATACTACTCAAGTTATGATATCAATCAATATGGATGACTAACATCATGAGCTCTCTCTCAATCATACATAGAGATATCAAATCCAGAACACGGAGTCATCAACCTTTTGCACAGACATGGATAACTAATCATCCTGAGCTCTCCCTCAACATGTGCATCGATATCAAATCCACAACTGAAGTCATCAACCTCAAGATTTAACATATAACATCTTGATCAATCAATTAGCACAAGCTTGATGCAACCACCGAGCTCATCCTCCACATATGCATCAATATCAAACCCGCAATCGAGGAAAACATCCAATTCAGGGTTTATCGATAATCAATTCAATTTACTTGTGCTAAATCAGGATTTATATAAATTGTCATTTAATCATCAAATCTGATATCTTCAGATTAACTTTAATCATCATGGATTTATCCAAAATATCATTAATCATCAAAACCTAGATACTAAGATCTACCTAGATCCAACAGATATGACTTTTGCTTATGTTGACAAAATTGTAGCCCTTGAAATTATCTTCCCAACGAGCTATTAAACACCTCTTTTGGATTTATGGATTTAAAGTTATCTCTGTTTTTGTTCATGCTGACTGTCAGTTTGCTAAACTGACTGTCAGTTTGAATGTCAGTTCGTGTTAACTGACATTTGTCCAGAGAGGGTGTATTTTGGGCTCAAACTTTTTGTACTAAACTGACTGTCAGTTTGTCCATACTGACTATCAGTTGGGGTTTCGACCACAGAGGTTTTAACTGAGTTTCTATTTGTTTTTTTGGTCGAGACTGTGGTCGAACTGACTGTCAGTTTGCATAACTGACTATCAGTTTTGAGTTTCAGCTTTCCTTTTTCGACCACGAACGGCTAGCAAAGTTTGTTCCGTAAATTTTGTCGGCCGTTGTGCACTGCACTGACTGTCAGTTAGGCAAACTGACTGTCAGTTTGGGTTGCTGATTTTCAGCCCTAGCTCCAACGGTTCATTTGATTCTTGAGGCTATAAAAAGGGGCTTTGGGCATAAGTTTTCTACAACAAGCAGTAACATTTCTTATACACTCTTGAGCTTTAGTTTTCCACTTAAAATCTTGATCTTTTGATCAAGTTGAGTGTTTTTCCGATCCACCGAGCATTTCAGTTCTTTGCATTTTGCATTCACTTAGCTTCTCGGTGCGTGTTTGGAGGTCTAGAGAAGACCTCGCTGCCTTTTACTCTTGGTGAGCGCCCTCACCTAGACGGTTCGGAGGCGTGGCCGTTGATCTCTCCGTTCGGAGATTGTCGGAGAGGCTCGGCAAGTGTGTACAAGGCATCGGTGCTCGCCTTTCCGGAGTGGACAAGGAGCAACCACTAGTGATAATATCCTTTGTGGATATTGAGGCAAGACTCAAGTGATTTGAGTGCTTCAACGAGGATTAGTGGAGACTGGGCGAGTCTCCGATACCTCGGTAAAAATCGTTGTGTTCGTTCTCTTTCCCTTGCTTATATTATTTGTTCTTGATTTGTTCTTTATTTGCTTTAAGTTTTAAAGTTTTTAAAAGCCTCCTATTCACCCTCCCTCTAGTCGGCATCCTTGATCCAACACGTGGTATCAGAGCACGGTCTCTCGATTCATTAGGCTTTACCGCCTAGAGAGAGGATGTCGTCAAGTGGAGATTTTCTTCTCGGTCATACCGGTCGTGCGCCTATCTTTGATGGGACAAACTATCCTTATTGGAAAGTGCGCATGTCGGTATTCCTAGAAGCTATGGGGCTTGATGTATGGGATATCGTTAAACTCGGTTTTACTCCTCCGGATGATCCGGCAAGTCAGTCTGAGGACGACAGGAGAAAACTGCATTTAAATGCCCGTGCAAAAAATGCACTCTTTGCCGGTTTATCCTTGAATGAGTTCAACTGTGTGAGCAATCTCACGACTGCTCATAAGGTTTGGTGATCCGTTTGAGACCTAGCCTTGATTTTCGCACTAGGCTCGCCCAGATTCTAATATGCGGAATAACGGGATCTTACTCGGAAATACCGAAACCCAAAGTAATTGCACAACTCTTTATTTCAAAGAGGGCTTTACACGTCGAACGTTAGGCACACTTGCCTACGTCGAAGGAACTATAAGTGTCTAAAACTCAAATAAGTTCTATGATTCTTCGATTGAATTCGATGATCTAAACTAGACCTATTACAAGGTATTTATAGTCCAATCGTATGAGTACGTATCAGACTTAGAGACCTAAACGTATTAGACTCATATAACTAATCCTAAACAGATAAGCTTAGTTATACACATTCGGATCTGATTACAATTCCGAACAGGGAACAAATTCCTTTTCCTGGTCGCGGACCAATCCATGGTCGCGAATCCTTTCCGAACACGGTTAAGGTCGCGAAGCCATATGCGATCAGGATTTGGTCGCCAAGCCGCATGCGATCAGGACTTGGTCGCGAAGCCACATGCGATCAGGACTTGGAGATCCTCCCGGATCATTTGGACTACCTTCGAAGAAATTTACGAGGGAACAACAAAGGTTAAAGAGGCAAAATTGCTAATGGTGAGGCAAAAATATGAGACATTCACCATGTCATTAACCGAGTCCGTGGATTCCATGTTTACTCGGTTAAATAACATTGTGAATGAACTCAAGGGTCTTGGTGTTGTTTTTACTGACCTTGAGCTTGTGAGAAAGATGCTTAGGGCCTTGCCGGAAAGCTTTGACACTTTGGTCACGGTTCTCACAAACTCCGATCTATCGACCACAACACCAACCGATCTTTATGGGAACCTCATCACCCATGAGATGCACAAGAAGGAGAAAAAGGAAGCAGCCGAACCCGCGGAGACGAAAAAGAAAGCTTCGGCCTTCAAAGCTAATGCAAGAAACAATTCAAGCGATGGCTCCTCCGATGAAGACCTCGCGCTCATGGTAAAGAACACTCAAAAACTCCTTCGCAGGTTGCATAAGAAAGGTGTCAACATTGACACACGACCAAAGGGGCAAAAGCAAAACAACTTCAAGGACATCATTTGCTATGGATGTCATGAGAAGGGACACATAGCATCAAGATGTCCAAACAAGAACAAGGCGTGGAACAAGAAGAAGAAGTTCTTCAAGAAGAAGAATGAAGAAATCAAAGAAGCTTGTTTTGGAGAGTGGATGTCCGGCGGAGAGAGCTCCGACTCCAACTCCGACAACGAAAGAAGTTGCTCCAAAAAGATGGCCGGACTAGCTCTCGGCAACATCAACACTTCAACTAGCTCATCCATTTGCCTTATGGCTAAAGGCGATGAAAAGGTGAACTACAAGACCGGTGGGAGGCATTGGGTGCTAGATAGCGGATGCTCCGAACACATAACCGGTAACAAGAAGTTGTTCACCTCAATAGAAGACAACTCAAGCGAGAACCAAAAGATTACCTTTGGCGACAACCGTCAAGCAAATGTGGTCGGCTTGGGTAAAATCGCAATCTCAAATGATCTTTCTATTTCTAATGTTTTATTGGTCGAATCTCTGAATTTTAATTTGCTTTCCGTTGCTCAAATCTGCGATTTTCGTTTTAGTTGCACATTTTTCCCAAAAGAAGTTTTGGTTGAAAGTTTAAAAGATAAATCCTTGATCTTTAAAGGCTTTCGTTTTGGAAATCTTTATTTGGTTGATTTTCATTCAAAAGATGCATCTCTTTCAACATGTCTTGTCTCTCAAACCTCAAAAGGTTGGCTATGGCATAGACGACTTGCACATGTTGGTATACATCAATTGAGAAAACTTTTAAAACGTGATTTGGTTGCTGGTTTAAAGGATGTGAATTTTGAAAAGGACAAACCTTGTAGCGCTTGTCAAGCTGGCAAGCAAGTAGCTACTTCACATCCAACTAAGCGCATTCTTTCGACTTGCAAACCTTTGGAACTTCTTCATATGGATTTATTTGGACCTTCTGAGTTCCAAAGTATCGGGGGTAGCAATTATGGTTTTGTGATTGTTGACGACTTTACTCGCTATACTTGGGTTTTCTTTATTTCCCAAAAATCTGAAACCCCCGATGTTTTCAAAAGTTTTGCAAAACGTGTTTCTACTGAATTCGAATTATCCATCAAGAAAATCCGTAGTGATCATGGTGGAGAGTTCGTTAATTCAACTCTTTTTGATTTTTGTGACTCTCTTGGAATCAAACACGAATTTTTCACATTCTACACTCCACAGCAAAATGGAGTCGTTGAAAGGAAAAATCGAACACTTATAGAAATGACAAGGACTATGCTGAGTGAGTTTGATACTCCTACTCGCTTCTGGGCTGAAGCCGTGCATACCGCTTGCTATTCTATAAATCGGCTTTATTTGCATCCCCTTCTAAATTTGACTCCTTATGAACTTCTTATTGGGCGAAAGCCAATTATTTCTTATTTCTGAGTTTTTGGATGCAAATGTTATATTCTTAAGAAAAGAAATTTTGGTGGTAAATTTCAAAGAAGAGTAGATGAAGACTTTCTAGTCGGATACTCCACCACTAGTAAAGCTTATCGTGTTTTCAATAAAAATACAAGTTGCATTGAAGAATCTGGTGATGTCGAATTTGATGAAACTAACGGCTCGCAAAAGGAGCAAGTCTCTCATGAAGTTTCAGGTGAAGATCTTCAAGAAGCAATGAAGAACATAACCATAGGAGACATCAATCCAAGAGAAGAAGATCAAGAAGATGATGTCAACATTGAGAATGCTGATCAAAATGTATCATCATCTCATGTTGATCCTCCAGAACAAGATCAAGATGAAGCTGTACAAGATGAAGCACCAAGGAAACATGAAACGATCACCAAGGATCACCCTCTAGACCAAATATTGGGTGATGTCAAGATGATGTCTAGGGAGTTCGAGATGTTCATGATTGGTGAGCTGAGCTTCTTCCTCAGACTTCAAATCAAGCAACTCAAGAACGGCACATTCGTGAGTCAAACAAAGTACGTGAAGGACCTGCTCAAGCGCTTTGGGATGGAAGACGCTAAGGCAATCAAAACTCCCATGACGACCAATGGACATCTGGATATGGACAAAAGCGGCAAATCGGTTGATTCTAAACTGTATAGGTCTATGATTGGTAGTCTTTTGTATCTTACTGCATCTAGGCCTGATATCATGTTTAGTGTGTGCTTATGTGCTAGATTTCAGTCTGATCCTAAGGAATGTCACTTAACTGCTCTTAAAAGAATCCTTAGGTATTTAAAATGTTATCCCAGTTTAGGACTTTGGTATCCTAAAGATGCAAATTTTGAATTAATTGGATATTCGGATTCGGATTATGCTGGGTGCAAGATTGATCGTAAAAGCACATCTGGTAGCTGTCAGCTGTTGGGGAGATCATTAGTATCATGGTCATCTAGGAAGCAAAATTCTGTAGCTCTCTCCACAGCTGAAGCTGAATATGTGTCTGCAGGCAGTTGCTGTGCTCAATTGTTGTGGATGAAGCAGACATTTTTGGATTATGGGATTATTTTTGATAAAGTGCCACTATTATGTGATAATGAAAGTGCCATTAAAATTGCTAATAATCCTGTTCAACATTCTAGAACTAAGCATATTGAAATAAGGCATCACTTTATTAGATATCATGTGGCAAAAGGAGATATTGATGTGAATTATGTTAGAACTGATATGCAACTAGCTGATATCTTCACTAAACCCCTAGATGAATCAAGATTCTGCTTTTTAAGGGGTGAACTGAACATCATTGATATATCAAATGCTAGTTGATGTGCTAAATGTGTTGTTTGTATAAAATAATATTATTTTATTCCCTCTCTAGTCTTAGACTGCTTCTGGTCGAAATTGGCTAAACTGACAGTCAGTTCCTCTAACTGACAGTCAGTTCAGTAGTTAGGAGCCTGGTCTTAGTCTCTGGTCGAAGTCAATGTTATAACTGACAGTCAGTTTCACAAACTGACAGTCAGTTATGTGCATTTGATTTTGGTCGTAGCTCCTGGTCGTGTTCGAGTCCCAAACTGACTGTCGTCTCATATACTGACTGTCAGTTTCAAAACTCAGTTCGGTGAACTGACTGTCAGTGTGGTACACTGATTGTCAGTTCCATGTTTCTGAGTTTGGAACTGACTGTCAGTTTGGGTCTCCAGAACCCTTAAAACCCTCATTCTTTTTCTTGCCTCTTCATCTTTCCTCGCCGCCGTTTCTGTTTTTGTGCTCCCTCGCCGTCGCCTTTTGCTTCACCTCCTCGCCGTGCCGCGCCGCCGCCTCCTTGCGCCTCCTCTCGTCGCCGGTGAACTTCTCACCGCCGGCGCCACCATCCTCGCCGGTCTCGACCTCGACGGTTTTTGCTCCTCTGTTCTCCGATTTCTTCATCGGCTCGACCTCACCTCGTCGTAGATCTTTGGTGAGATCCTCCTCGTCATCCAGAGCCTCCTTTCTTCGGTCATCTTGGGAGTTGTTGCAGATCTCCGGCCGACGACCTCTTCTGTTTCGGCTGATCTGTTCGTCTCCCTGCTCAGGTTGTTTCGCCTCCTTCTCTGGTTGTTTCTTCATCATGTCTGATCAGCCCGATCCTTCGCGACGCGTGGCCCGACGGAAGAACGCGGCAAACAGCCAGCGTTCATCGGGTCAAACGTCCAAGACCTGGCCTTCGCCCCCGCCTGAGCGTGTCCCCGTGGATTATTCACGGTGGCACGTGAGCCGCCTTCGCACGCTCCGCTCCACAAACCCGCACCTCGCGCCACGTCCCACTGGTCGCGACGCATGCGAGGTCCTCACCTGCTACACAAACCTCCACCTAGACCTGTTCACCAGCGTCTACAGCCGCGCACCCATTTTCGCTCACCGCTCTCTGTCGTGGGGGACGATCGCCTCTCGCACAGGCATCGCCACCCTCGCAGATCTGTTTGGCACTATAGGGATCCGTGACCTTGTCGTCGATTCCTCTTTGCATTGGGCTGAGGGGCCCATTCGCCAGTTTTATTCTACTGTCTTCGTTTCCCCTCAGCTTCATGACCTTCATGACGGGCCTCCAGGTCTACACCGTCATGAAGGAGCAGCTGGAGTCCGCGCTCGGACTGGTGCGTCCTCCTTCTGGTCGCCAGCTCCACACTCTCCCAGATCTTGAGCGTCGGGAGGTGGCCATGCTCTATTCTGGCCCCTTCCAGCTTCGTCACAATGCTGGCCTACGCCGCGATGTAGACCTAGCCCTACGGATCCTCCGTCTCACTCTGGTCCCCATGAGCGGAGATAGAGCTAGGATCACCTATCTGGCCCTCCACGTCCTGATTTCGATCTTTCAGGAGGAGCCCTTCGACGTTGTTGATCTCATCATCAGTGAGATTCAGCACGTTCTTCTTTCCCCGCGCCGTCAGTTGATATATGCTCCGTATATCATGGCGGTGCTTCTGCATATCCGGGCTGTGGATTCTGAGCTCCCACGGCCCCATCATCCTTTGCTCTTCTATCCTCCGGGCCAGGCTGATCGCCGGCTTGGTGCTCGCCCCGCTGCAGATGCTGGCCCTGGTTCTCCCGCGTCAGATGACGCTGCGGGGGAGTCAGAGGACGAGGCTCCTGCTCAGGAGTCTTCTCCAGCTCCAGCTGCAGGGACTGGCACCGGATCGGCGTCATCTTCTTCTCAGCTTCAGGAGATTCTTTAGATGCAGCAGCAGATCCTCAGCACCCAGGCGGAGCATCATCAGATGTTGCTCCGCTTGCTTGCTCAGCAGGAGGAGATTCTGTGTCGCCTGCCTGCTCCCGGATCTTCGGTCCCTCGAAAGAGGGCCCGCCAGGCTGCATCTTCTCCGAGCTCAGCTTCAGGATCTGCTGATCCAGCTCCTGTTGCACCAGCTCCGGCTCCCGTTGCTGCTGATCCAGCCTCTGTAGCTCCAGCTCCTGTTGCAGCTGCAACTCCTCCGGCCTCCCCAGTTGTCGACCCGACTGCATCTTCAGCTGGCTCCGGAGATACAGCCATCCTAGGGTTTTCTTCAGATGATGAGCATTAGGCTCCATCTCTTGTATTGCCTCCCTTTTTGTGCTTGATGCCAAAGGGGGAGAAGTATTTTGGATATCATTAGAGTCTTTTGCTGTATTGAACAGATGTTTATTTTTATATATATGTCTTTGATTATCAGATATGTTTGTATGTGATAGATATGTCTGTGTGTGATATGTTTATCTGATCAGCTCTGATACCTTGATTTTTATATGATGATTTGGTTTATGAGCTCTGATACCTTGATACATGTGATGTCTTGATTTTGAGATATGTATGCTCTGATATGATTTAGTGATATTTGCATATCTGTGACTTGGTTATATATGAGATACCCTGATGTATATGTGTTGGTTTATACTCTGATATGATGAGATGCATATACTCAAGGGGAGTTATTTGTTTATTTTATTGTTGAACACTTGTTGTCATCAATCATCAAAAAGGGAGAGATTGTTGCATCTAGGCCTTCATGCCTAACCCTAATTTTGATGATAAATGAAAACAAAGTGTTCTGGACTAATCGTATTTTTGAGATTGTTTTGATACAGGAATCAGTTGGGAAGAAATGCAAGAAGATCAAGATGAACCCGACTTGAAGTGAAGCACAAGATGCAGAAGAGCAAAATACAAGACGCAAATCATGAAGATGCGAAAGACCTAAGGGATCAGTTCGGAAGAAATGCAAGAAGATCAAGATGAACCCGACTTGAAGTGAAGCACAAGATGCAGAAGAGCAAAATACAAGATGCAAATCATGAAGATGCGAAAGACCTAAGGTATTATGAGATTTTATTTTTTACCGATCTCGGCGTTTGGAGATGATCGGTTAGGGAAATTATTTTCTAGTTTTAAACCGTACTATAAAGAGGGGTGGCGAAAGTCCTCTCTTTATCTCTAACACAAACCGAGAAAACCTAGGTCAATGCATTGCATCTTTTTGGTTGGATTTGGTTTGAACTTAATTTGAAAATCTGGTTTTTCAGTTCAGTTTTTGACAGCAGAAGAGTTTTTCGATTTTCTAGAAATATCTAGGAAGATCTGACTTTTTCTTCTGTTGATAAAATTGTAGCCCTTGAAATTATCTTTCCAACGAGCTATTAAACACCTCTTTTGGATTTCTGGATTTAAAGTTATCTCTGTTTTTGTTCATGCTGACTGTCAGTTTGCTAAACTGACTGTCAGTTTGAATGTCAGTTCGTGTTAACTGACATTTGTCCAGAGAGGGTGTATTTTGGGCTCAAACTTTTTGTACTAAACTGACTGTCAGTTTGTCCATACTGACTGTCAGTTGGGGTTTCGACCACAGAGGTTTTAACTAAGTTTCTATTTGTTTTTTTGGTCAAGACTGTGGTCGAACTGACTGTCAGTTTGCATAACTGACTATCAGTTTTGAGTTTCAGCTTTCCTTTTTCGACCACGAACGGCTAGCAAAGTTTGTTCCGTAAATTTTGTCGGCCGTTGTGCACTGCACTGACTGTCAGTTAGGCAAACTGACTGTCAGTTTGAGTTGCTGATTTTCAGCCCTAGCTCCAACGGTTCATTTGATTCTTGAGGCTATAAAAAGGGGCTTTGGGCATAAGTTTTCTACAACAAGCAGTAGCATTTCTTATACACTCTTGAGCTTTAGTTTTCCACTTAAAATCTTGATCTTTTGATCAAGTTGAGTGTTTTTCCGATCCACCGAGCATTTCAGTTCTTTGCATTTTGCATTCGCTTAGCTTCTCGGTGCGTGTTTGGAGGTCTAGAGAAGACCTTGCTGCCTTTTACTCTTGGTGAGCGCCCTCACCTAGACGGTTCGGAGGCGTGGCCGTTGATCTCTCCGTTCGGAGATTGTCGGAGAGGCTCGGCAAGTGTGTACAAGGCATCGGTGCTCGCCTTTCCGGAGTGGACAAGGAGCAACCACTAGTGATAATATCCTTTGTGGATATTGAGGCAAGACTCAAGTGATTTGAGTGCTTCAACGAGGATTAGTGGAGACTGGGCGAGTCTCCGATACCTCGGTAAAAATCGTTGTGTTCGTTCTCTTTCCCTTGCTTATATTATTTGTTCTTGATTTGTTTTTTATTTGCTTTAAGTTTTTAAGTTTTTAAAAGCCTCCTATTCACCCCCCCCCTCTAGTCGGCATCCTTGATCCAACAGAATAGTCCTCATGGCAGGAAGGTTCAACCTGCATAAACACCGACAAGCAAAGGGCAGCAACTGGGGGCCGCGATAACATGTTAGCCAACTTGTTATGGATGCCCTTCCTGTATTTGATCACTAAGTTAATTTGCTGCAAGTAGGACATCCATTTCATGTGATAGGCTTGTTGAAGTTTGGATTGGGTCTGCAAATACTGGAGCGACTGATGGTCGATGTGCACCACGAACTTGTTACCCAAGAGATAAATGCGCCAATGTTCCATCGCTAAATGGAGCGCGAACAACTCTTTGTCGTATGTTGGATAATTCTTTTGGGCACCTTGGGACAACTTTGAATGATACGCCACAGGTCGACTATCTTGCATGAGGAGATCACCCATAGCATATCCTAACACATCCGCCTCTAACTCAAAGGGCCTCTACAAGTTAGGTAAAGCAAGGATGGACGCCTAACATGATTTTCTTTTTTAACTAAAGAAATGTGTCCTCATGCTTTGTAGTCCACTCAAATTTCTGGTTGGCTTGAGTTAAAGAATGTAAAGAAGAAGCCAAAGCAGAAAAATGTTGAATGAACTTACGAAGGTATTGACATGCACCTATGAAGCTTCGCACCTCCATCACGGATCGAGGTCTTGGCCACTCGCGAATAACCTTCACCTTGTCGGGGTCGATCTATAGCTTACCATCACCGACCACGAAGCCAAAGGACAATAGAGTTTGCTTCCCAAACTCACACTTCTTGTCGTTGATGCAGAGATGATGTTGCCTCAATTTGTCATACACCTTTTGCACATGCATTAGGTGCTCCTCCCATGATTGACTGTAGATGAGGATGTCGTCGAGGTAGACAATCACAAAGTTGTCGATGAAAGACCGTAAGACGTCATTCATGAGACGCATGGAGATTACCGGAGCATGGCAAAGTCCAAATGGCATGACAAGCCACTCGAACAGGCCTTGATGTGTCTTGAAAATGGTCTTCCAAGTGTCATCCTCATGTATTCGCACTTGGTGGTACCTAGACTTTAAATCCAACTTGGTGAATAATGTAGCATGTTTCAACTGGTCCAACAAGTCATCGATGCGAGGAAGAGAGTATTGATTCTTGATGGTGATTTTGTTAAGTGCACGGTAGTCAATGCACATATGCCAAGCACCATCTTTCTTACGAACAAGCACCACTGGGGACCCGCAAGAAGAATTACTTGGTTGGATGATGCCATTATCAAGTAATTCATTGATTTGCCTCTTCATATCCTCATTCTCAAACACCGAGTTGCGGTACATGCTAAGATTGAGAAGTAGTGCATCAGAGATGAGTTGGATGTCGTGTTTGACCGATTATTTTAGTGGTAGGCCATTCACTTCTTCAAAAAACTCGTCATATTCTTGGAGCAAACTAGTTATTCTCCCTGCAAGACAAAGTTAGTGCCGAAAAATCACCATCATTTTGGCTCACCGAGCAAATCATTATCAACACATATTTTTGGTATGCATTAACAATCCGCTTCGCCTGATTTGTCATCATTATTTTTGTGGTGTCAATGTGGTTGTCCTTGGTGATGACGAACCTTACCCCATCTTTTGTGAGTTCATACTCTTGAGCTCTTCAGTAGAAATGGGTGTCACGATCATACAAAAAAGGACATCAAGATCACATGGAAAATGTCAATGGGGACGACATCGCATTGTACCTCATCAATTTAGCAAGAGGAAATCGCAAATCGTAGAGTGCACTGACTATTGATTTGTTGGCTCATGTCAGTCGTGAACCATCCCAATGGGTATAGTCGAGGTTGTGCCATCGTCTTCAAACCAAGTCAGCGTACTAGCTCGACGAAGACCAAATTTTTCTGACTCCCGAGATCGAAAATGGCTGCTACAACTTCGTGTTTCACCTGTATGTTGACGGTCAATAATTCCTCTGTCGGGTTATGGTCTATTGGCAAACCCGAGCCTGTCTCCTTCAGCATTTTCATTAAAGACAGGATCGTGTTCACTTCCACGATCAAGTTTAACTCCACGATGTCCTCTTTTGGCGGAGCCAAGGTAGCCATAGCTACATGTTTGCCTGGTCCATCCTTCCATGATTTCTTTGGTCAAAGTTCAGGATGAAATTTATAGCACTTTCTTTTGTATGACCTACAACTTGACAATGCTCACAAGTAACACCCATACTAGACATGGGGGTACCTTTTTCTAGAGCTTGTTTTTTTTCCTTTGACTTGAGTGAACCCTCCTTCATATTTTTGTCGTTGCGGGACTTGTTCTCTTTCCCGATCACCATAGCAGTGGTACTTGCGCTTAAGATGTCATGGACGCCAAGCAGACTCAACTCTTTGTTGATTGTCTTCTGTAGCCCCAATGTGTATTTTCTTAACGTCTAGGGTTCAGAAAGTGATATGCCAATGGCAATAACTTGTCTCTAGAATTCAGTGGTGTAGTCTTGGATGGTTTTTTCATACCGTTGATACAAATGGTGCCAACGGTCTCACCTCTCCTTGAGGTAACCCATCGGATAAAACTCTTGTAGAAGGAGCCGCTTGAATTGGCCCCATGTGAGGTTATCGGCTTCCCCGTCGGCGACACATGCCTTCCACCACATTTTGGCGTGGTCTTTCATCTTCAATGGTGCAAATTTTACCTTTTTGGCACTACTGAAATCTCGAAGGTCAAAGTAAGTCTCAAACTGGTCTATCCACGAGTCCAGCATGTCGGCATTAATCGCCCCATTGAACATTGGTATATCGACCTTAGCTTCAATCTTGAACGGGGTCTGTCAGCTAGGGAAGACATACCGGCGTTGTCGCCGACGTCGAGGTCGTCCGTGTTGTCATCGTCTACTGGTGTACGCAAGCTACTCCCAGACCTCTTGTCAAGCGTCACCTTCACCTTAAGGGCATCAACTTCAGGATGTCAGATCGTGACCTGTTGCTTAATCCAAGCAAGCATGGTCCATGTTGGAGGAGAGTTTGGCCACTTGATTGGCCAAGCTAGCTTGAGCGATGACTTCATCAGATATCATAGGAGACATTGTTGCTAGTGCCGTTGGATATTGTTCGATGAAAATTCATTAGAAAAGTCTCATATTATCAAAAGAGCTAAAATAACAATACACGTATATTTTGGCTATAAAAATGATCAAAAAAACCAGGACAAAAACTCCACTGGTCAAAAAACAGTCAAAACTTGACTGGTCAAACCTGGTCAAATGTGATCAAACCTGGTCAAAATCAGTCAAAATTGGACTGGTCAACAGCCTGGTCAAACCAACATGCAGCCCGAGTTTGAACTAGATTTATCTCTAATTTAAATAATAAAGTTATATCTCCTTTTCAAATTCAAAAAAGGAGATAATCTCTCTCGTTATCCTTTTGTTTACTTAAATAACAAAGTATATCTCCTATTCGAATTCAAATCCCCTAAAAATCTCTGTTTGTTGGATGGTTGTAATCAACCTGGAGCCTCTATAAATAGAGAGGGGGTGCTAACCTTTTTTTCATAGGGCATGAGGAAGCAAGACAGAAGCAGACAGAGAGGCAGAGGTGAAGGGTAGAGGTGCATAGGAGGGCAGAAGAGAAGGTTCAAGAGCTCTTTTCCTCGTGCCTAGCAAGCTTTTGAAGATGGCCATGGGTGAGTCTTATTTATGTGCATGAACATGCATCATGCATATTTTGATCAGAGATCAAGTCCTACCTGATGCGGCCAATCAAAGATCTGAAAGTAGTTTACTTTCGATCTGATCACACGCCATCTAGGTCCCGTTGATCCGATCCAAAAAATTGCATACTCATATTTTGATCAGAAATCAAGCCCCACCTGATGCGGCCAATCAAAGATTTGAAAATTGTTTACTTTCAATCTGATCACACGCCATCTAGGTCCTGTTGATCTGATCCAACAATTGCATACTCATATTTTGATCAGAGATCAAGCCCCACCTGATGCGGCCGAACAAGGATCTGAAAGTTGTTTACTTTTGATCTGATCACACGTCATCTAGGTCCTATTGATCCGATCCAAAAAATTGCATACTCATATTTTGATCAGAGATCAAGCCCCACCTGATGTGGCCGATCAAAGATCTGAAAGTTGTTTACTTTCGATCTGATCACATGCCATCTAGGTCCCGTTGATCCGATCCAAAAATTGCATACTCATATTTTGATCAGAGATCAAGCCCCACCTTATGCGGCCGATCAAAAATCTGAAAGTTGTTTACTTTCAATCTGATCACACGCCATCTAGGTCCCATTGATCCGATCCAAAAAATTGTATACTCATATTTTGATCAAAGATCAAGCCCCACCTGATGCGGCCGATCAAGGATCTAAAAGTTCTTTACTTTCGATCTGATCACACGCCATCTAGGTCCCGTTGATCCGATCCAAAAAATTGCATACTCATATTTTGATTAGAGATCAAGCCCCACTTGATGCAACCGATCAAGGATCTGAAAGTTATTTACTTTCGATCTGATCACACGCCATCTAGGTCCTTTGATCCGATCCAAAAAATTGCATACTCATATTTTGATCAGAGATTAAGCCCCACCTGATGTGGCCGATCAAGGATTTGAAAGTTGTTTACTTTCGATCTGATCACACGCCATATAAGTCATGTTGATCCGATCCAAAAATTTGTATACTCATATTTTGATCAAAGATCAAGTCCCACCCGATGTGGACGATCAAGGATCTAAAAGTTATTTACTTTCGATCTGATCACATGCTATCTAGGTCCCATTGATCCAAGATCCAAAAAATTGCATACTCATATTTTGATCAGAGATCAAGCCCCACTTGATGCGACCAATCAAAGAGCTGAAAGTTGTTTACTTTCGATCTGATCACACGCCATCTAGGTCCCAGTTGATCCAAGATCTGAAGGTCATATGAGCACTTTCAAAGGGTCCAATTCAACTAGAAGCTCTCCTCTGTCTAGAGACTTGCTTACTTTGTTCTATGGGAGTAGATTGATGATAACTTCTAATCCAGAACTCCGATCGACCCCAAATTTTTATGGAGAATAACAGGTTCATACTAAAACTATTCCTCCAAATTTCACCTTGATCAGATGTTCAAAATATGATCAAAACTATTGCAAATAGTTCTGTCTCGCTAAATTCCAGCTTGACGTACAAGCAATACAATGAAGATAGTTTCTAATCCGACGATCTGATTGATCTCAAATTTTGATGAACAATCGAGGATTTGTCCAGAAACTATTCCTTCAAGTTTTAAGCCTATCATAAATCAGAAAAGCTCTCATCCAAATAGCCGAATGAGAGCTAATGACCAATTATGCACAAAGACGTCAAATCAAATTGAAATCTTACTAAGTTTTTGATGGATATTCCAATGGGCTGTCACCATGCAACGTGTTTTTCCTAAAGCTAAGGAAGTCAAAGATGTTATCACAAGTCATCCATCCATAATTTACATGTTGTTGGGTTCTGATGAAGCCGGACACCATTCATGTCGAGTACTGATGAAGCGAAGGCATTCATTTATTCGCAACCGACGAGGCCGAAAAACTCCTTGGCTAGGCACCGATGAAGCGAAGGCCACATCTTGTGATAACACCATAGAGTGACGAACCTATGGATTTGCATACTTGCATGCATCGGCATACACATTGCATTGATTCATTCAACGGCAAAGTTATTTTGAAGCTTGAAGACAGCGACCATCAGTACAGCTTAATCAGAGGTCCTCTGTGGACTTGTTCTGCAGATGTAATTAACCAGAAGCTTTTCAAAAAACCTGAGGAACCATGAACCATGCAATTTTCTGAAGCAAAGATGTACTTTTCTTTGGCGCAATGTGAGATTGTAAATCCCAAAAGGACTTGTAACTTGTAATTCTTTTTAGAATCAATAAAGTACAGTGTTTCTTAAGATTGTGTATTCTCTACTCTTTTATTTGTATACTTATGTATACTGGCACACCCGCACCACAAAAAAGGGGCCAATTTCCCAGAAGAGAGATCTTCTCGGCGAAACAGATATACAGTGTATTGCCAAGCCACACGGACACAAATTGTGGTAGCTAAGAGAGTAATAAGAAACAAGTCTTTTATTATGGGTAATACTCCCCTATTAAAGAACCCCCATTCTGTTAATATATAAAGTCTAACCAATAGGAAACTAACTACTTCCCCGATTAGTACGCGCCATATAATATATGCACACCCTATGACTTGGTCCACCAACAACTCGGCTCAACCTATGCACGCTCTAAGACTGAGTCTGCCAACAAACTTGACTCAACTAATGATCACGTCTCGTTGATCCATCATCTCGGCTCAACAAACGACTAAGTATGGTCGATTCAACATAAATCTTTATTAATCTGAAATCGTCTTGGATCAGTTTCTCACGTGGGTCTGTATGAGGAGTCTCTCATAAACCTTTGTATCAGAATAATAGATGTTTTAGATGATATTACACACATATAACATAAAATATGTACAAAATATTTTTTTGAGTAATCTATTCAAAAATTCATATTTTGTACTCCACCTTAACTAGTGAAGTTAAAGTGGAAAAGAAGGAACAAAAGAAAAGTATACAGTTGGACAATAAGCGTCACAAGTGGCGAATCATTGGGCGTGCACCTCGGAACAACCACGCGGCCACGCACAGACCTCCGCACATAACTTCCACTACCTACCTACAAACTGTAGCAAGCCCACTTTATGGCCCGCGAAGACGGAGGCGGCGGAGGCGGCGTGGCTGCTGCGGAGCGCCGGCAAGCAGTACAGCGTATCCTCCTCCCCCGCGGCGAGGCCGCCTCCTCCTCGCCACCGCCGGCAGAGGAGGGGCCTCGGAAGGGATTCGCGTCGGCGGCGCTGCGCGGGCTCGGGTGCACGTCAGCGGCGGCGTCGCAGGTGTACGTGCCCGCGACGGCGGATGCGGCCTTGCGATCGTCGGGGGATTGGCAGGGGAGACGGCGGCGGGAACGTAAGGGGAAGCGGAAGGGGAGGCGTGGAGGCTTAGGAGGAGGCCTTGCGGGTGTTAGGATGGGTGGGGACCTGTGGTGCACTCCGGGGATACCGTACGCCGCCGAGGCGTCGTCCGTGGACTGTGTGGTGGCGCGGCACCAGGTGGCCGGTAGGGGGCGCGGCGGCGAGGCGGAGAGGCAGCACAGGCAGGTCAGTGTGGGTCTTGTAACTTTCTTTGTGGGCGATTCTTGGACTTGGGTTGTTTGGATCAGATTCGTACTCAAAATTTTGGTCCTTTTGTTGAAATTTTTTTTGTCTTTTTTTAATGTTTGATCTGTTTTTGTTAAAAGAACGAACTTGCTATCTTAGTGATTTCTGTTCGTCCAGCTCTATGTGAATTCTCTAGCAATTATGATGTTCTAAGTACTGTCTAATTACGAGCTATTTTCCCTCTCGTAAGTCCAATCCTCGCCGGTTGTTTATGACTTATCAGTGGAAATATGCTGGATCCTTTTGCAGTTTGCACACAAGCTTGCTTTAATGTTGAGTTATGTAGGATTGATTAGTTCCCATCCTGTAAAAAACCAATATTTGTTGTCATTTCTTCAGTAATACAAGTGAACCTTACTATTTTCTCGCAAATTGATCAGTTCTTGGCTTCTTGATCCATTTTACACTTCCACAGAGGCCTTGCATACCTCGGAGGGTCACAATGCGGGAGCACATGTCCTCGTCCTTCATGGACTCGCCGTCACACCTTGACACGCCCAGATTTGACACCAACCTCCTCCCTTCAGGACGCCTCCGCCGGATGCATCGATACCATCACTCTCATGTTGGGATTGAGGAAGAGGTACGATGCAACATTTGTTCTACGCCCCTTTTGTTGCGTGTTAGCTTCAGCTATACATTTCCAATGTAAATAGCCTTGTTGGGTGAGAGGTTGGTGTGAGAATGCCCTGCAGAAGCTATAGGGCTTGGACGTTGGAAGTGGTTGACTTGCTTCTTGTGTGCTATACTGTTATGCATGGCATGAGATCATTGTCTTGAGATATCTTAGCTAATCAGGTGCCTTACAAGTTCAATAGTTAAAGAGGTTGCAGTTTTGGAACTATAGTACAAGTTGATTATTGGAGGGGCTTGGAGGGGCCTCCAATGGTAGATGCAGGGTCGCTCTCCTATGTGTTGCCCACCGTTTAGATGTATAAATGCTGATTTTTTGTGCTGGACTTAACAACCATGTTGCTGAATGGCCATTCTTTTGTGCGGTGAAGAATGTGGATGCCAGAGCAATAATAGAAACTTCTGCCATTCTGTTCAAGTGGATTGTGTAATATGCAGGAATGGGTTTGCTTGTGATTGACACTTGGCCTTCAGTGGTAACCATTCATGAAAAATACTCGATTTTGCCGAAGTGAACTATTCTTTGCTGCTTATGGGGACCAATGCTGGATTGCTTGTTTTGGTTGACTTCTCACGTCATTCATAATCAGAATAATGTCTTGAGGATCCATGAGCTTTGTAGTTGTAGATCCATGAGTATTTCTGATAGTGTATTTATGCAGGATGCACTGTCTCATAACACTAATCATACTCATGTTTTCTACTTGCAGTTTAGTAAAAATAAATTCATGTGATCCGTGTTCAATTTGCAGATCATGATGTTTCAAGCAAGAGTTTTGTTAGGGAGAATGAGTATGCATGATCAGTACCAGGATTGGCACCTTGATGTGGATAACATGACATACGAGGTAGCTCCCTTCTTTCTCTTATCACAGAACTTCTGCAACTTATTGTCATCATCATAATCCACCACTTCGTTTTACAGGAGCTGCTTGATCTGGGAGACAGAATTGGATATGTAAGCACGGGGTTACGTGACGATGAGATCATTCGCTGTCTTAGAAAGGTCAAATACTCAGCATTCAACTCGCATTTTCCAACAGAAATGGAAAGGAAATGTAGCATTTGTCAGGTATGCCATTCCTTCGTTCTCCTCAGTGCCCCTCTTGTCTTCATGACCGCATCAGGTGCTTAAAGTGATCCATTCCATTGCATGTTGCAGGAAGAGTATGAAGCAAATGAGGAGATAGGGAGGCTGGATTGTGGCCACAGCTATCATGTGTGTTGCATAAAGCAGTGGCTTTCCCAGAAGAACGCTTGCCCAGTTTGCAAGACCGCTGTCTCAAGGACATGAAGTCCTGACTCCAGAGAGCCCCATTATTCTACCTGGATTAAAATTTGAAGAGGAGTCAGTTCTTTTGTGTTTGTACAGCCCTTTGCATACATTGTTGTAAACATGCGATCCATTCTTGTGCATTCGCTGATAGAAATGCCATCGTGTTCCCATCATTTATTGAATCCATGAATTGTGGTGTGAACTTGCCATTAATTTGAACTACACCTCGTCTTTCTCAAGGTCATAACTCGTTAAACATGTTTCTGTCTGCTCCTAACTACCATTAAAAGGGAGTTCTGAGAGTGCCAAAAGCCACGGAGTTGTGGCCCCTTATCCGCCGGACAGGGTTCTCCAGCCTATAGGAAGCCTTAGGTGTGGTGGAAGGTGGCCGTGGGCGACGAATCACATGTGGTAGTGGGGAGATGGGGGATTGGCGGCTTCTGGTGGATGTGGATCTGGTCATCGGTTATGCATAGATCCACTCGTTTGTGGCTAGGGCTGGACAAAAAGATCGAAACTCGCGAGCTATTCGGAATCGGATCGAAACTCGGCTCGACTCGAGCTCGGCTCAAGCTCTTAACGAGCCGAGCTCGAGCCTGAAGTGAAGCTCGAGTAAGTATTCGAACCGAGCCCGAGGCTTCCCGAGCTCGCGTGAGCTCGGCTCGTTAAAGCTCGAATTATATTTAAAGCTCATGACAGACTGACAGCCCAGCCCACAGCCCACAGTCCAATTTCCCCCTTTTGTTTGCGAACGGTAGCAGTGAGCCCTTGAGGCCGTGAGCCCAGAGCCCGTGACCTACTGAGTAGTGAGTTAAACTGACGTACCCCGCGGTGAGTCCGTGAGACCGTGAGTCCCATTCTCCCAATTCCTGAATCCCAAATTCCCAACCCTAGCCGGCGGAGTGAAATTTCTTCTCGGCGGCATGGGGGAGCGGCTACAGCGGCGTGGGGGAGCTGCGGTGGAGGCTTAGGGGAGCAGCGGCGGCGCGGGGAGCTGCTGCAGCGGCGTGGCCGCGTGGGGGAGGGAAGGTGCGGCGGCGGCGTGGGGGAGGGGTGGCGCGAGGAGTGGCCGTGGAGGCTTGGGGAGCGGCGGCGGCGTGGGTAGCGGTTCCGGCGGCGTGCGGGAGGCCCGGAGGGAAGGTGCGGCGGCGGCGCGGGGAGCGGTGGTGGAGGGGTGGCACGGGGAGCGGCGGTGGACGCATAGGGGAGCGGCAGCGGCGTGGGTAGCATCGGGGAGGGGCGGCACGAGGAGCGGCGGCATCGCAGCCTCCTTCAGAAATCAGAATTGGTAAGTAGAGCATTGCTTTCTTATTTGGTATTATGTGTTGGATCAAGGATGCCGACTAGAGGGGGGTGAATAGGAGGCTTTTAAAAACTTTAATAAACTTAAAGCAAATAAAGAACAAATCAAGAACAAATAATATAAGCAAGGGAAAGAGAACGAACACAGCGATTTTTACCGAGGTATCGGAGACTCGCCCAGTCTCCACTAATTCTCGTTGAAGCACTCAAATCACTTGAGTCTTGCCTCAATATCCACAAAGGATATTATCACTAGTGGTTGCTCCTTGTCCACTCCGGAAAGGCGAGCACCGATGCCTTGTACACACTTGCCGAGCCTCTCCGACAATCTCCGAACGGAGAGATCAACGGCCACGCCTCCAAACCGTCTAGGTGAGGGCGCTCACCAAGAGTAACAGACAGCGAGGTCTTCTCTAGACCTCCAAACACGCACCGAGAAGCTAAATGAATGCAAAATGCAAAGAACTGAAACTCTCGGTGGATCGAAAATCACTCGACTTGATCAAAAGATCAAGATTTTATATAAGAAACTAATGCTCAAGAGTGTATATGAAATGCTGCTGCTTGTTATTGAAAATTTATGCCCAAAGCCCCTTTTTATAGCCTCAAGAAGCAAATGAACCGTTGGAGCTAGGGCTGAAAATCAGCAACCCAAACTGACAGTCAATTTGCCTAACTGACAGTCAGTTCAGTGCACAACGGCCGACAAAATTTACGGAATAAACTTTGCTAGCCGTTCGTGGTCGAAAAAAGGAAAGCTGAAACCCACAACTGACAGTCAGTTACACAAACTGACAGTCACTTACACAAACTGACAGTCAGTTCGACCACAAACTCGACCAAAATCAAATAGAAACTCAGTTAAAAGCACTGTGGTCGAAACCCCAACTGACAGTCAGTATGGACAAACTGACAGTCAGTTTAGTACAAAAATTTTGAACCCAAAATACACCCTCTCTGGACAATTGTCAGTTCACACGAACTGACATTCAAACTGACAGTCAGTTCAGCAAACTGACAGTCAACCTGAACAAAAACAGCTATAACTTAAAATCCAGAAATCTAAAAGAGGTATTTAATAGCTCGTTTGAAAGATAATTTCAAGGGCTACAATTTTGTCAACAGAAGCAAAAGCCATATCTGCCTAGATCTTTCTGAAAATTACAAATACTCTTCTGCTGTCAAAAACTGAACTGAAAAACCAGATTTTTCAAATAAGTTCAAAAACCAAATCCAACCAAAAAGATGCAATGCAATGACCTAGATTTTTCGGTTTGTGTTGGAGATAGAAAGAGGACTTTCGCCACTCCTCTTCATAGTACGGTTAAAACTAGAAAAATAATTTCCCTAACTGATCATCTCCAAACGCCGAGATTGGTAAAAATAAAAACTCATAATACCTTAGGTCTTTCGTATCTTCATGATTTGCGTCTTGTATTTTGCTCTTCTGCATCTTGTGCTTCACTTCAAGTCGGGTTCATCTTGATCATCTTGTATTTCTTCCCAACTGATCCCTGTATCAATCAATCTCAAAAACACAATTAGTCCGGAACACTTTGTTTTCATTAATCATCAAAATTTGGGTTAGGCATGAAGGCCTAGATACAACATTATGCTGTGAAGGTATGAGCAGAGCAGTGATTTCTTATTTGGTATTATGCTGTGAAGGTATGAGCAGAGCATTGCTTTCTGTTGCCATTGCTAGATTCACCGTTCAACTTGAACCTTGCTAAGAATGTAGAGTTGCCCATCTAGTGAGTTAGGGTGTGGATCAGTGGATGTTTGCCGAGTTTCACATTTTCAGACATCCAATATAAAATTGCTTCACTGCATATTTTAGCAAATGACCTCCTGGACATAGCATGTACCTGTATGGAATTGCCATTGGTAGATTCATCGATCACGTATGTTGGCTGTTGGCACAATTGGCAAACCTACATCTTTAGAGCAGTTCCATTATTCTTGAATCTTGATAGCATTTTTTTTTTTTGGGTGTTTGGGGTCTGGGGAGTTGTCTTTGTTTAAATATATGGAATGAGTCCTCTCAACAGATGGTCACTGCAAAACTTGTCTCCGATTGAATATTGATACCCATTTCACAACTTATAATAACTTTGAACATATCTTTAATATTTTGTTTAGACGCTGGATTTGGAAGTAAAGTCCTCTCAACAGTCAACAGTAGGCAGCACAATGGAGCAGCAGCCATCGCTTGAGGTGAGTTGCAAATTCTCATGGTTTCATGCTTTCATAGTAATCCATGGTTGATCACTTGACCCACAAATTTTAATACTGTAATATGTGATTGTAGATATCAGAAGAACTACATTCCCAACAATCTGGTGATCCATCAAATTTGAGGGTTGATACGGCTGATAGTGATGGGCAGGAGGGAGCAAAGGGAGCTACAGCTACTGATGCTGTGAAGGTAGAAGACGGCTCTGAAAATACAACAATCTCACGAAAGAAAACCTCTGATGTATGGCAACACTTCGAATCAGTTTTGGTGGCATCCAAAAAGGAGAGGGGAGTGATGGAAGAAAAGGTCAAATGCAAGGCATGTGGAACAAAGTTAGCAAAGAACAAAAGTGGCACTACATCAACAATGAAACGACATTTAGGAGCTTGCAATGTTCACAATATTCAGCAAATGCAAATAAAAAAGCAGAAACTCATGAGTTTTCCTTTGGCTGCGGAAGGTGATTTCATTCTTCCCCCTGTTGGTTCTTCTACTGGATATGATCATGCTAAGATACGTGAGTTAATTGCTACCATGGTTGTTGTTCATGAGTTGCCCTTTAGAATCGTGGAATATACTTGGTTCAATGCTTTGTTAAAAACATTGAATCATTCTTACCAAAAGGTTTCTAGAAAGACTACTAGAGCTGATTGTCTTAAACTTTTTGAATCTGAGAAGGCAAAATTGAAGAAAAGTTTTAGGCATGTTAACAAAATAAGTCTCACATGTGATCTTTGGACATCTAATCAGACTCTTTGCTATATGAGTTTAGTTGCACACTATGTTGATGCTGATTGGACATTACAGTGCCGCATCATTAATTTTGTTGAGTTAGAGCCTCCCCACAGTGGAATAGTTATCTCTCAAGCTATTTCTGAATGTTTAGCTGATTAGAAAATTGAAGACAAGATAGCTACCATTACTTTTGATAATGCCTCTAGCAATGATGTTGCTGCAAAATTGTTGCTTGCTAAGTTAAGTGCTAGGGGTGTATTGTCCTTTAATGGAAAAAATTTTCATGTGAGATGTTGTGCACACATTCTGAATTTGCTTGTAAATGATGGTTTGAAACCATTGGAGAGCTTGATTAGCAAGATTAGGGAGACTGTGAAGTACTTCAAGAAATCCAATACTCGCTTATATAAGCTCACAGCCATTGCCAAGTCACTTAAGCTTGATCTAAAGAGAAAATTATGTCTAGATGTATGCACTAGATGGGGCTCCACTTATAAGATGCTTGATAGTGCCTTCTATTTCAGACCTGCTATTGAAATATATGCAGTTGAAGATGCCAACTACAAGTGGCAACCACTTGAGGAGGAATGGGAGTTATATGCACAAGTCAAGAATGTATTGTTTGCTCTACATTTGGCTACCAATATGTTTTCTGGGTCAACTTATCCTACAGCTAATATGGTTTTTTCTGAAATTGTTAACATCAAGAAAGTGTTGTTTGATTTGTCCAATTCATCAAATGCATGCTTGGAGGAAGTGGCACATGCTATGCTTCTTAAATTTGAGAAATATTGGGGACCAAAGTGCACAAATCTTCTTCCTATTGCCACAATTCTTGACCCAAGGTACAAGATGAGAATGATTGATTTCTCTTTTCCAGTCATGTTTTCTAATGGCGATCTTGAACAAAAACTTGCATCTGTAAATGCTACATTGGATGAGTTCTATGCCATATATGAAAGCGAGTATAAGCAAAGCATTTCACATCAAGAAGCTAGTGCCAGTACTTGTGGGCTTGCATCGAGTTCGAGTAGTGCTAATACTGTGGTCTCATTTTCTTGCCAGTTTCATGAGTTCATCAAAGCTAGTTCTGCTGCACAACCTTCAAAAATTGATTTGAAGATGTACTTAGAAGACATGAATGAAGTGTGTGATGCAAAACCTTTCGATGTACTCACATGGTGGAAGATGAATGCATCAAAGTATCCTATAGTGTCTAAGATGGCAAGAGATATACTGACCATACCTATTAGCACCGTCTCTTCAGAGTCAGCCTTTAGTGCCGGAGGAAGAGTTCTTGATGACTATCGTAGCTCGCTAAACCCAACAATGGTGCAAGCTTTAGTGTGTACCTCTAATTGGATTAGAGGTAACCATCATAAGTTGAAGAAATTGGTAAGTTTTAACTTCTTCATTTCAAAACTGTTTTCATCAAATGGTAAATAATTTTTTATCATTTCTAATTGTTTTCTATTTCATGTCAGGAGTCACCAATGGAAGATGATGTTGAAGAGATCGCACTAATCGAAAGCAATCCTTCAGATACTTCGGCTGTGGACAGTAACTAGTGATTTGCTTCTTTACATGAACAATTGTATGCTATTTAAGTTGTTATTTACTTGATTACATCATTACATGACAAAACAATCATTAAGAACAATGCATCATTTTGCAGGCTGCATTGGATCTGAAGAACGATGATTTCACATGCTTTACTTCTTTACATGCTGCACTTTGGTTCTCAAGCTGGAGTCTGGAAACCTAGATTCAATTGAAGTTGCACAAATTTGATGTATTTTGAAGATCTTATAATGCATTTTGTTTCTCTTGGTTGAAAGTTTGAATTGTCTCAGAAGATTCTATATTGTTAGTTTATTATGCTATATTGAAACTCTGCATTTTGGTTTTCTTAATTGAAATTATGAATTGTTATGTTATTAATTTATTATTGTCATGAAGAAGATTCTATATTTTCTAGTTAAATTGTAATGCATATTTTTGAGTCGAGCCTAATCGAGCTCGAGCGAGCCCAATTGAGAAAGCATTTATTTGTGTATAGAGTGAATCTAATCGAGCTCTATCGAGCTTTGTCGAGCCGAGCCCAAGCTTTGTTCCGAGCTCGTTAATGTTTCGAGCCGAGTCCGAGCCGAGCCCAATACACTATCGAGCCCGAGCCGAGCCTGCCTGGGCTCGCTCGAGCTCGGCTCGTTTCCAGCCCTATCTGTGGCGTGATGACGCGCGGCGCGGGACTCTTGCCATGGGTGGCATTTGGGACCCGGCTTTCGGCGAAAGCCCAACTGGTGGGACTTTTCCAGTCGTCGAGGTCGTGCGGCCCACCGCGCGTGAAAGACTGCCATCGGCACTGCACGGTGCAGATTCGGGCGTATGTTGCGCGCAGCAATTGGTAATTTTGGTAGTCGGGAGCGCGCGGGGAGTAGGAGATGGAGCGTTTGGGGCGCAAAGCGAGCGGGAGTTGCGCTGGCGCAATGGGCATCATGGATAAATGGACTTCAGCGATTAAATTGGGCCAGAAAAATGCCAATTGGGTGCTGTTTTTTTGGTTGGTTTCATATGGGTTGGATCCATGGAAGGTCAGCCAACCCATTGAGGCATCCTTGTCACTTGTGAGGTTACTGTTTTGTAACTGACTAAATGTAAAGTAGCATTGAAGCACTTTTTTTCATGAAGGGCGTGTTGTTAGGCGTAAGTAGTGGAATTGAGTGAGTGACATAGTTCTTAAGCATAAGCATTGACAGTGGATGAGAGACATGCATAGTTGACATTTCTAAATAGACCCCATGCAAAAGAAGCTGTTTGACATTTGGATCTTAACGTTTCATGTGAAAACAAGCTGTCTGACCTTAACCTCTCCTCACCATGATAAGCTTCAGAAAGTTTGGCATCCTCCTCCTCCTCTTCTTCGTAACGGTGAACGATGGCGAGCGCGGGTTCCGCGCCACCGAGGACGACGACTCTCTCCTCATCTTGGTACTCCTCGACGTCGCCGACACCCTGCTCTCCCTCACCGTTCTCCTCGGCGGTTACGCGCGCTGCAACCCGCTACTTTCCCCCTCATCGTTCTGCCGCTCACACAGCTCCTGCCCCACTGTCTTGTGACAGTCCACCCACCTCTCCACCTCCGGACCTGCCTCTGCTTCTCTGGCTCTCACTTCTCCGATCTCCCTCTCCATCGCCTCGGCCCGCATTGCCATCTCCTTCTGGCCGGCCCTCAGAGCTTCCACCCACGCCTCGGCCGCCGCCACCTTCTTGTCAGCCACCGCGCGGGCCAACTCCGGACGCCCGGTCAAGTACTCGTACTCGAACCTGGAGATTGTAACATTACCCGACCTCTGCGACAGTACGGTCTCCCTGGCCCGCATGGTGCTCTCCACGACGGCCTTCAGCTTCGCCATCGCTGCGGCCTCCACCGCGCTCACTGCCTCGAGCTCCCGCACCGACCGCCTGACCCTCTCCTCTGTTGCGGAGATCTCGGCGATGATGTTCTCCGTCTCTGCTCTGACACACTGGTTCTCCAGCTCCGTCAGCTCCTTCTCCTTCTTCGCAGCCGCGATTTCGCCGTGCAGCTGCTGCAGTGCCGCCGTCAGGTTGGAAAGGATGACCTCGGCTCTCTCGTCGGCGGCCGTGACGGCCTCCAACCGGGACTTGACCTTGAGGAGCTTGCCGTTAAGCGGCTGCACCTGCCCGTCCGCCTTCTTTTCTTGCTCCTTGAGCCAGCTGAGCTCTTCGGCAACTCGCTTTATCTCGCTGCGCGTGCGGTCCATGGACGTCATGAGCTGGAAGCCCTCTTCTTTGATGGACTCCAGTTCTTTCCTTGCAGAACTCAGCTCCGCTTCTGCGACCTGCAATGATGCCTCGTCTTGTGCCTCTTGTTTCTTGACGTAGTCGTTCTTGACATGATTCTTCTCCGTAGCTCGTACCAGCGCCATCTCAGCCTGCAGGACCTCTACGTCGGAGTTTATTGCGGCGAGCTGCGACCCGTGATCTTTTGCGCTGCCTACGTCACTCTGGAGCCCCTGCATCTTCTTCTCTGTGTCCTCCATGTTATCACAGCGCTCCCGCACCGCCTCAACGAGGGCGAGCTCGACTTGGACGTGTTTTTCGTAAGCCTCATCGACCTGTCGCTTCATGCCGTCGACGACGTGAAGATTGGACCTCGTCTCGGACGTGGACGCCTCCACGTCTCTCTCGGTCTTCGCCTTCGCTTCCCTCGCCGACTTCACTTCTTGCTTTAGCTTGCGGAGCTCTCTCTTGACACGGTCCAGTTCTTGCATCAATTCTATGTTCTTAGCATTGCTCACCTGTGTGCCGGCTGCGTCGAGACGTTTCGTTCTTCTGCTGCTTGCCCTTGCTGCTTTGAGCTCTGATCTGTTAGGCCTTGCTTTGGCATTAGTATGCTCGATTTTACGTTCCAGCTCTTTGGGCATGGTTCTTGCTGTCGATAGCTCAGCCTCGGCCTTAAGTTCATCCTGCTTATCCATTTCGGATTTCGCTAGTTGTTTGATGTCAGATGACAAATCCTACACATAACGAGGTGCATATCATCATATCAAACACAATACAACAGTACTATACATGACAAGAAGTAGAACAGTTTCAGAAGGTGCCTCGTGGGCTAGAACTCGTCTCTTGTTCTTCTCTGGCTTCCTCACGATGCTTTCACCAAAGATGCTCATGGCGGCTCCCACTGATCCACTTCCTCCCGAGCTCTCGTCTGCTGTACTCCCCATGTTGCACGAGAGGATGCAACCTAACAAGAACGCAAGAAGTTTGAAGGGCTATATGTTTGGTAGCACTGGTGGATGCACTTGGGGTCCTACGTGGGTACAGGACTCCACTGTATTTCTACGAAAAGAACCTTAGACATTATTATTTTACACAAAAATCTAAATAAACTCTTGTATTATATAAAAGAGGGACTCCACTAAAACATTTGTACAAACAGATCTCACTGAAAATTAAAATTTCTGACTCTGCCACTATTTGGCAGTATGCAAAAATAAGCAAAAGAAGGCCAGATTTGTGTGTTGGTAGTGATGACAAGTGTGGCAACTCCAAGTCTGTCATGTTTGGCAGAATTCACACGGGCTCACTACTATACAAGATAACTGATCTCATTTTATCCACCATGTTTGTTCCTGTCATAGCCTCCTGCTACAAAGCATACACGATAAATGTGTCACTTCATTATGCTTAGAAAGGTGCTGCAAGTTGTGACCTAAATAATGGCTTTCTTCATAAAAGTTAACTGCATCAATAAATTTCATATTTTGTTGAGCTAGATACAATGCCCATGCTTAGGAAACTCCCACAGATCTATACAAGCAATCGAATTTTCTTTTTGGCTCTTGTGCAAACAGCAACTAGGTTCAGTCTTAGAAGTATAAAGTCAACATTCTTATCTAAGATTCTTTCAGATAGACACCATAGACAGATGATGAGTGTGTTAGGGGAAATCTCTCTATCCTCCTAATTAACGATTCCCCGGGTGAGATCCTTGGGAACACCCCGAGCGTCCAGGCAACAAGCGTTCAGGGGATCCCCGATGAGGACACCCCGAGGTCACCCCGAATGCCCAAATGCCAAGTCTCCGAAGGGTCCCCAGTGAGATCCACGAGCCCCGAGCCTTGAATCTCCAGTGACACCCCGAGAGTCTCGGGCGCCAAGAGTTTGTGGGGTCCTCGGTGAGGACACTGGGCCTCTAAGTCCTAAGTCCCCAGGAACACCCCGAGTGCCCGGCCACCAAGTCTCTGAGAGGTTCCCGATGAGATCCTTGGGACCTTGGGCTCTGGGTCCCCACGAATGTCCCGAACGTTTCGGCTGCCAAACATCCGAGAGGTCCTCGGACCTCTGGACCCTGGGTCTTTGGGAATGTCCCGAATGTCTGGGCGCCAAGCATCTGAGAGGTCCCCGGGTCCCCGAGAACATCCCGAACGTCCAGGCACCAAGTGTTCAAGGGGTCCCCGGGAACACCTCAAGTGCCCAGGCACCAAGCGTCCAAGAGGTCCCTAAGCCTCTGGGCTCCAGATCCTCAGGACTGTCCAGAATGTCTGGGCGCCAAGCACTCAAGAAGTCATCGGGCCTCTCGACCCTGGGTCCCCAAGAATGTCCCAACGTTCGGGTGCCAAGCGTCCAAGGGGTCCCAGGCGAGGACATTAGGCCTCCAAGCCCTAGGCCTCTAAGGACACCCCCAAGTGCTCAGGCGCCAAGTCTCTAAGGATCCCTAGTAAGATCCTCGGGTCCTTAGGGCCCAGTCCCTGGGAACCTCTTGATTAACGATCCACGCCACCCCCCCATCCCCCCCCCCCCCGGTTCGATGAGATCCTTGGGGACACCCCGAGCGTCCGAGAGATCCTCGGTGAGGACATCAGGCCTCCAAGCCCCGAGTGCCAGGGTGCCAAGTCCTCAAAGGGTCTCTAGTGAGATTCACAAGCCCCCAGGTCTCGGATCCCTCAGGACACCCGAAGAGTTCAGGCACCAAGCGTCTAAGGGGGGTCCCTGTGAAGACATTGGGCCTCCAAGTCCTGGGTCCTCAAGGACACCCTGAGTGTTTGGGCACCAAGTCTCTGAAGGGTTCCCGATGAGATCCCCAAGCCCCTGAGCTCTGTCCCTCGGAATATCCCGAACATCCGGGCACCAAGCATCTGAAGGGTCCCCGGTGAGGACACCAGGCCTCCAAGCCCTGGGTCTTCGGGGACACCCCGAGCGTCCTGATGCCAAACTTCTAAGGAGTCCTCAAAGAGGTCCCTGGGCCTTCGAGCCTCGGGTCCCCAAGAACAACCTAAGCGCCAGATCCCGAGTCTCCAAGCCGGGCCACCCAAGAAAGATTTGGACGTTTGGGGGTCAACATTTACATAAGTGCCTACACATGTCGAACATCTGGCCATCGTACCCGGCAAAAGGACAACTATGCCCTCATCCAACGGTCGCATCTAAAAGTAGTTTAATAATTTACGCCTTTTGAGGCCTCTATATAACATTGTATCTTTCTCTCGTAAGATAACATTTCACTTCATATTCGCCACACTCAAAAGTAATAGGCACACCTTGAAGCATTCTTCTCGTGAGATAGCCTCCCTAGCTAACTTACGTCAGGGGCGTGTCGACAGGTCTAAGATTCCCACTAGAATCTGAACCTATATAAAACCTCCGTGTCGTTCTCTATGATTGTCCAACATAGAAAGGCCTGTTATACGATCAATTCACGTTGTCGTACACGTATTCTACGTCATCAAATCTGTCGTAGGATTCATAATACCACGACAG
This sequence comes from Pharus latifolius, assembly GCA_019359835.1. NCBI lineage: Eukaryota > Viridiplantae > Streptophyta > Magnoliopsida > Poales > Poaceae > Pharus > Pharus latifolius. Next base: position 4,423,045 of record CM033323.1, on the reverse strand, counting down.
AGTGTATTAAACATCAGACAAGGGAAAGCAAGAAACCTCGTGTTTTGTAGGATCACTTATTTAAATGCTTACGAGAAATTGCCGTCATCTAAAGAAAATAAAAATAACAGTTCTTAGTTTTTGCCTTTTATTTTCCAATCGCAATGCGAAATCAGTACTAAATTTAAACTTGAACAAATTTTAATATGTGTACATAAGGTTAAAACTATATTTAAATAGATTTGAGAAAAATACTGCGCAAATTACGTGGATCACTTTTCTTTCTGTCACGACACGAAGCTCATCCAAATAGAATCTAGGGGAAAAAAAAGAAGAGGAAGAAATGGACGCGCAAGAAATATATATCGTCTCAGCTACGCACAGGAAGGCGGGTGCTCCAAGAAACCGCCGTGGCAAGGGGAGAGGAGGGGACACGAGCAGCCGGAGAAGCTCGGCCTCGGCGCCGCCGGTGACCTCGATGGTTGTGGGGCGGCAGGAGGCGGGGGAGTGCGCGGCCACGTGCTGCGTGCTATGCGCGTGCCTGCCGGTTGCCGCTCTCTGCTGCGTGGCACGCGTGCCGCTCTGGCTGGCACGCGGATGCAGCAAACACCGGAGACGGCCACAGCGATTCCTCGCACCCGGCGGCTCGTCGTCATCCTCCGACGACGAGGTGCACGGCTTGGCCTCCGGACGGAGAAGAGCAGTGGATGGGACGAGAAGAGCAATTTGAGAATGCAACGTCACCGCCGGAGAATACGGCCGCAGACTCCCCGGCATAAGAGAAGACAGTTTTTGTTTTCTCTTCTTGGAGAATTTATGTGCTGATTAACCGATAAAGGAAAATAGGACTTCTTGTTGATTTTCGAACTTCTTTATCTTCTTTCTTTTATGTGATGAATCATGACTTCATCACGACGATGGTTGGAGAAGAATTCGTAGAGACGTACAGGAAACTCGTCTGAACGGCAAATTCGTCTGTTACGTATAGAATAGCACCAGAACAACTCGGGATAATACTAATATAATGGGAAAAAGGAGTAATAATACTCCTAATTGTTAATTGTCTATCGTCGAAGTGGTTAAAAGAACCGGTGAAATCAACCGCATCAGACTGCGCTATGAGCTGAACCTACAACAATGAACACATCTGATGATCATTAACCTTACAAATAAAAACATTGGCTGATGAAAAATTGTACAAGGGAAGTCAGAGAAAATATGGGACTGCAGTCCTCGGGCCTCGCATCTGGTTGTTCTCATCCGTCTCTGTGAAGAACTTGACCTCCCTTTCCTGCCAAAAGACCAAAGCATCAAGTGAGATAGAGGCCGACTAAGACACAGGACCACAGCATAATGATTTTTACTGAAACCAAGATAGAATGATTTCTCGGATGGTTTAAGCAAATTCTTATAGCCAGAAGACAGTCATCCAAACGTAGACAGTCAACTAACGAAAAAGAGATCAAGCACAAAGTGTAGCACTTAGTAAGCAGTAACCTACCATGCTTTCGCTGAAGCTTAATATAGAAGCAACGTTGCCACATCTGTAACAATAGTTAGGTGCAGACCACACCTGAAAAAAACAAAAAGAACAATTGCGTACAAGGAAAAAAAATTAGTATCTTGAACATAGTTGCATTGCAAAGATAATGCCAACTGGCATTATGAGATGTTACAGTTATCTGAAATTGCACTTTGAGACAAGTCCAAATACAAACTGATCACTCACAGTTACAAGACCTTTGTCTTGGAACATGTACTTTAAGCCTTCCTGGACCAGCTGATGAGCCCGACAAACTAAATCTAGATTGTTAATATGGTTGAACTGCATAGGGAAAAAAGCCATCTTAAAAAGTTAAACCTGGAATCAGAAGACAAAGTGATTGCATACCTCTGCTGTCACCCGTGATCCAAAAAGCCAACCTGCTCCACGGGGGCTAACAGCCCATGTGTCTATCTCTTCTGGGTCACTCCACATCAGATCACAGAAAGGTCCTTCATGGGGAATTTCACAATTGCGATCAATGGTTCGTATCTGGTGAAAACAGTAATATTCAGAACGTTCTCATGAGATTTGACAAAAAATGGTTAAGCATTTCATCAAGACATGGCATGTAAACAGCTCTCGAGTTCATCTAACAACAATGAGCCCCACAGGAGCAATCATAGATCACATATTCTTCAAACAGAAAGACCGTGTACAAACGAATTGTACAAAATTGTCACAACCATTCACTGATAGGTGGGTACCTCAATTCTACTTGTGTGCTGGGCCCTCCTGTCAGTGTTTGTAATAATTTCATAACAAATTTCATGCATATACATAGCAGCACTTCTTCAAACTGTAAGTGAATATGAAACTACAAATTTCCAAATGTGCACCAATGGTAAGCCAAGTTGGGTGATGCTTAAAAACAAAGTTGCAAGAGAGAAAGAAATGCTAACCTGATCAACTGTCCGTACATCAGGTGAAAGGCCACCATGAACACAGAGGACCTAAATTTCCAACCTGTCATTAAGTATGACTTGGCACAATAATATGAACTCACATGTTCTCTACATGAAGGAACTTACTGCGCTATTAATGATAGCTGAAAGAGTAAGGTAGTCAAAAACATCAGTGCAATACCGCCATGCATTGGCATTTCCATACTTCCTCTGGCACTCATCATAAAAACCATACACCTAAAATTAAGATAATATGTTAGTGCCTGCACTATAAGCTCTGGATCATCTTCTCATATATGCACCACTATTAGCAGTCACAACATTTGAATTATGCAAGCATATTATGAAGAGAACTGATAGAGTTGTTCAGTATATGAAAAAGGACATATGAAAATAATAACAGAATGAAGAATGACAACAATCATATAGAAGTAATAGAACTGAGAAATATCATGACAATGGTCCGACATTACTAAAGGGGTCAGATAAAGACGAGCTCATATGGCCTAACAAAATACAAGCACAGCTATCGTAAAGGTCGCTTATCTAATTGGCGAGGTCAAGAATAAGGCATCACAAGAAGCAAGAAATCTGTAACACAAAAGGCACTTCAACGAAAACTACTAACCAACCTATGAGCATAGTAAAAGAGTGAAACGTGTTTGGTAGAAAAAGACGAAAAAGGCACACACAAAAAAAAAAAGCTGCAATGAACAGGTAGACTATTTCCTCAAAAATGAACAAGTAGACTAAACCAGTGGGATCTTTTAGTTGCAAGAGTTGAGAGCAGCATGTAACAAGTGGGCTAAACTACAGGACATTTTAGTTGCAAGAGAAGAATCTGCAAGCTGGAGAAAAAAATATCAGCTCCTTCATACCTGTGTCAACTGTCTGCTTTCGTGATTTCCGCGCAAAAGGGTTATGTGGGCAGGGTACCTAATGCCAATCAGGAGTTCAATGAAAAGAACAAGAGTGAGGTTATGCTTATTGGAAAATTATAATCCGAAACTCTTGAAAAAGGAATTGAATAGGAGATCCCAAGCCAAACATGAAACAAATGTGAATTGAGTAGAAAGATTTTTTTACTGCTATTCCAATTGCTTGGTGTAAAACTCATCAGTAAAAACAAAAGGTAAAGTTATCCCTTTTTTCTCTTGTCCCTATATAGGAGATTGGGGTTAGTCAAATTATTAGGCTCATTGAGTTCATTTTTCAGATGACATATCAAGCATAACTTGCCTCAAGATCCAAACTATTGTTGGCTGGCTCATGGCTGCAGTTCCTATTCTTCTAGAATTACTTCATCTGTACTCCCAGATGCTGATTGTATCAATCTGACAAGAATAACCTAATGTGACCCTGTAGCTTGCTGAAGGTTATTTTCAGAAAGTAGAGGGGGGAGCATGGAGCAGGCTCATGTGACATATGACCAATCACAGATATTGTTTAAGAGTGCTTTCATATAAGGTATTCAAGGTCTATATTACAGTACCAGTAGTCAAGTACCATTTTTTTTCCTACAGGAATAATACGAGGATATTTGGTCATACTGAAGAAACAATGTTGCCACAGCTTCCGCAATACTTTCTAAAAAGTTCAAGACTTTGCAACATCTACTTAGAAAGTTCACTATAACCAGATAGAAAACTCATGAAGTACCTTGCTTTTAGAAGCAAAAGAATGGTGAAAACCTCGAGACTGTTGAAACCACGATCCACAAAGTCTCCCTGCAAGTTAATCCAAACTCAGGTCAGGAGCACCAAACCAACCTAAGATACCCAACCACCTGCACAGCAAAATCTTATAAAGCCACACCATAAATATATAGTTCGTCTCGGGCACATGCCCGCCGGTCGCAAAAAGCTTCATGAGGTCATGGAACTGCCCGTGGATGTCGCCGCAGACCGTCACTGGGCTATTCACTGGCTGCACATTCGACTCCTCGATAAGAATCTCCTTCACCTGAATGGTTTCACCACGCAAATACATCAACCACAATTCACAGTAGCATACATACATAAACACACACAGTAAAGGCAACTCTTTTCTCCGGCTCCTGCACTAAATCACACCACTAATTCAGCTCACTAAACAGCACACAGACGCAAACCACTAGGCATCCAAACCCTTAGAAAAGCAAAGCAGCCATTGGAAGGTTGGGAACAGTACGTATTCGCAGAGGGACTGGAGTTCGTGCTCGGCGAGGTGTTGGCCCTCCTTGACCTTGGAGATCCACAGATCCAAATCCATCTAGCCCAAATGCTAAAAATATCCACCGCACTAAACTCGACCTCCCCCAACGAGCTAGGGATTGCGCGAATTGGGATGTGAGATTGGGGGGAAGTGACGAGCAGATGTGTAGATCTTTTCGGTTTCCGCTTCTCGACCGCAGCAGCGAAGAAAAGGAGGGGAGAAGAAATAAGAACTTTGCGATTTGCGCCGGGTTTTTGGAGTTGGCGGTTTAGATTAGTGCGCGGCTTTGGGATTTTTGAGAGGAGGATTTTGCTAGAGTTCCGTAATTATTTATGTGTGTGGTTTGGTCCGGCTAAGGAAATAATAAGACGGGTTGTGTTCGGAGAGGTGGAAGGAGGAGAACGGGAAGCAAGGTTCATAGTGTTCGTTCCATGTAAAATCGACCGCCCAAATTAACAATTGTAAAGATTTACAATTCTTGGATTTTATTGTGATTTGTGAGATTTTCCTTGTTTTGTTATCTATTTCTTTGACAGTTCGAAATATAATTACATGGTTGAAAGGATCCCGGTGCATATTTATGAGGCAATGATTTGTCTTTAATAAAAGATGAAAGGAAATTTGAATTTGTTAATTTGGGTATCTATTTGATTGTGTGTTAAGATTTTGGGATTCAGTGTTCACGCCTGCCAACTCTTGTAGGAAGTATAATTGGTATCTTATCAAGGGAGGCTGAGAGCATTTGAAGTAGATAAAATACAATTTTACGTAAATTATGATTAGTGGGATAATTTTTAGTTACTGTATTTTTCTATTATGTTAAATTGTACTAATCATTCGGTATAATTTATTGGTTTTATCCTTCAAATAATTGAGTTATTCTCTCCTTAAAAATACAAATATATTCTCAAACTATTCTTCCTATGAACGCAAGAATCCTGTTATACAGTTTCATGTGCTTATCACATTAGTATTATTTTAATTTATAATCCAGTAAATTCAAAAAAAGTATATCTAGTTCCCAAAGAGTGTTTTTCTATCACAACTTTTTTTTTTTGAAAAAAATCTACCCAATATTTTGTAAACAATTTTTGCAGTTAGGACTTTTGAGAGTAGCTGAACCCTCCAAAGAGGGCTTAAATAAGCTTAAATTTGGCAATCACCACCGCGAAAAAAACGGGTACGGTTACTCGGATTTGGTCGGTTTTTATCGGCCATACTTCGACTCTAACGTTGCTTTGTCGTGGCCATGGGGTGTGGCACGTAAACATGCCTCGCCGGCGGCCTTGGCTGGGGGGCGTCGAAGAGGGGAAAAAGCGATGGTGGTGAGCGAGCATGGTGGGCCTGGCCATATCCGTGGCCGGCGCCTCCGCCGCCGCTGCCGCCCTCGACCTCGTCGTGAACTACTCAAGTTTATTGAAAGCCTCCATGGCGCAGTTGTTCCTCGGCAAGGTACGCCTATCACCCCTCGCAAGTTCATCTCCCAATAGCTCAATTGATAATAAACACCACCACAAATCTGGGGAAAAAAGAAGCGAAATTGCACTGTGCCTGCTATTTCGCTTGACATGCTTGGGATACTGAGTTGGCTGCTGAGACCTATCAAAGAAAAATTGGATTATTTGATATCATGTGCGACTGGATCGGTTTAATGATTTTTGTCTGTATTTCTATTACTTATAAAAAAATTATGTTACTTAATATTTGATTAGATTGTTTCATAATCATAATATTCTTATTACAAATACATTTGTATAAAAATTTGAATACATTCAAATTGAATATTTTTCTAATCCATTCCATTCCACCTCTAATAGATTCTAAAACCATTATGATCCAAAATCAAACACCAACTAAATTTCTCTGTTGGATGTAAAATCACATGAACTTCAAAATAGATTGTTTTCCACAATGTGGTATAGTAGCAATATAGAATTCTACAACAGCTCTTCGATCAAACATCTGATTAAAACATGGTATGATATCTAAGCTGCCAGAAATAAAGGCTTTTGATTCCCCAAGAATTAGGGCTGTTGATTGTTTCTAGCTCGAGATCGGACAACAGTGGAAGTAATGTCAAAGGATTACTTTGTTTTCTCCTCTCAAGCTTTGCATTCACATAGCTCATAATACTTGTTTTGTTTGACAAGGTAGAATAATAATATAAAATGTTTTCCATTCACCATTGTTTAGCTCATGAAATGTGCTGGATGTATGCAGTAAGAGGTACACTTGGATATTAGCAGTCGGGTCTTAGCTGGAGTTTCATCTGCTTCACAGCCTTCACTGTGCCCGAAAATCAACTCCAGTAACCGGTAAATTGCTTTTGAGGTAACTATTCATGTGAGCTCACAGCTTCTTGGAGCACATTTTATTTAACTTTTGTCTTGACAGGACCTCTTGGTATCTTGTTGAGCACGTTGGAATCGATCTTCTTGTAGAACTTCTTGAGGTCTTCCCTACCTTTTGCAACTAGATGGTCCATTTCCGTCTTATATCTTTCATACAATGCCGGTAAAGTGTGGGCGCACAAAAATCCTGGTCCAGTAAGAAATAGTCTCTTGTTATAACATATGGAAATCTTAGTTTTACATACTTTTATCAGACTGGATCGAGTAATGTTATGTCCTTGCCTTCTTTATTTTGTATCTTTCTTTTCTTCTCTTTTTCGTTTACTTCTACTTGTTTAGTTGAAGTTTACAGTTCTAGTTATACTTACCAAGATATAATAGACCTGTGAAGCTGCAAGTATCTCCAATTATTGCCAATATCCACAGAGATACTATCACCTTGTATTAAAAAGAAGAACATGAGAGTTAGTTTACTGAATTGGATGGCAATAGCAAAAATAGTGTTGTGACTTGCGAGCACTATCATGGAAGCTTTAGATTTACTTTGTGTGGTTACTAACTTGATCAAAGTTTGAGATAATTTTATGTCATTGGAGAACATGGTTCATGGATTTATAGTTCTATCTTAAGTTGTGATTTGCAAATCTTGCATAAATAATTGGATCTATGAATTTGATGCTTATCAGATGGCACCAAAATTGACATAGAACTTGATGTCACTATTTAAAGCAAGAGTAGGTAAAATGCAAATTACGTACCAAGAGGAACTTCTTGAGATCCTTCCCGCATGCAATGTCATGAAGGACAGATACAAAGTGTGCCAGTTTGGAATGAAGGGTCAGTGCAACTTCTCTGAAGGCATGTTCAGAGATAATAGCTTCTGGGATCTGGGGAGAGGCCCTGCAAATCACAATAGTTAGTTGATACTTTCTTGTGCCTTCTATTGGAGTTGTGATTTATTGAATATAAGTAGTCTGATACCAAGAGAACACCAATATTGATAATAGTAAATAAATAGATTGGACAGAATTTTTTTGATTGCATAAATTACAAAAACTCTTTTCATGTTTCTTCTATTAGGGAAAAAACTCTTTTCATGTTACTTTAGATCAAATTGGCTTTCAAGTATCTAAACTGATATGAAATTATTGCATCTTATTTCCTATCAGGGTTCCTAATGTCAGCAGTATTCAACCCTGAGCTGGTTTTTTTGGAAAACTGACCTAATCAGGGAGTTGAGGTTAGGATTTTTACTGCCAAGTTATGTACAGTTCCTACTAATTTTGACTTTCACATTGTTGTTGTGTGTAAACACAATATAACACGCTATTATTTGTAGAATTAGAAAAAAGTGCAAAAGTCATTGATTATACTGAGTTTCTTCTGTAACTGGCCAAAACTGGGTCATTTACCAGTTACCACAATGTTTCAGTCGTACAAGATCAGTCATTATGATAGATGGTCTAGCACTAACCAGTAGTTGTTCTACAAACACTGATTCCCCTGTAATCAGCTGAAGTGGTGAACTGAATAATGTAATATTAAGCTTGTATACTGTGGTGGACCAATACACCAACTTGTTGGGATGATGTGATAGAATTATGAAAAATTAGACATCATTATAACGTAACCTATCGAAGAGAGGTGCAGCATTGGACCAAATGAAGACCACAAGCATTGCAAGGAGCGCGATGTGGCAAAGGAGTGTTACTATGTTGTATTCAACCACATCGAAAAGGAACCACATCAATGTGGCCCCTGCAAGGATCCCTGCTGATAAATTCCTGTTCCTCCATAGCAGAATGTCCGCAACTGCAATGCCCAAACAGTACAGCTAATACCAAATTGATTCTAACATAAACACTGGCAAAGGTGCTAAAACAGAACAGTTTTTGAGAAAGAAAATGGCACCTTTCCGTCCACCAAGGAGCTTATGAACTGAGCTATGCCTTTGAAAGGGCTTTCCCTTTCGTCGTTCATCATCAGAATCAGTTTGAATATCAGGAAACATGGCTCTTGAGTTATTTGATGGTATGTGGTAGGTATGGTTGGTCCTGTACAAAAAATCTGGTCCTTATAAGCAATTCAATAGTAGGAGAAAGGAGCCTAGCTGACAAGGCAAGAATAGCTTTCTGCAGGGGATACAGGGGAATAAACGAATATGGAAGCAATATTTGCTTCAACCAGAGGTTTACTAAGAACAGAGGGGATTCCTTGCTAGAACCTAGAGGCTAACTAGCAATTACAAAATATTTCTGTTCATATCTTACCTTTTTTTTTTTTCATCTTGTTGATTTTTACGCTTGTAGGTTTGCATCTTTGTCGAACTGAGTTTGAAAATTAGTATGTTTGTAGGTGCACCTCCAGCAAGACCGTTAAGAACTGGCCCCAGAAAGTCTGCTTTGAGAATTTTTTTAATGAATAAATCAATAAAAAAATTACAAAATAAACTAGAACTTTTAAAAATTACAAATATGAGTCTCGGTCGCGACCAAACACTCGCGACTGACCTTCAGTTGCGACCCCGGATTGCGATTAACGAGGTGGGAGCGTCCAAACGCCCCGCTGGCCCAACCACCCGCCACGTCGCCCTTCAGTCACGATCTCGGAGCGCGAATGAAACCCTCACATTTCAGTCGCAAACCGGGATCGCAACTGAAATCCGCAACACACCAGTATGTAAGTACTGTTCTTTTAAGAAAAGTCACTTTCACACTCATTTGACTGAATTTCTAAAACAAATTTCTATAGAGAGAGAAGGGAAGAGAAGAAGGAAAAAGAGAGAAAAAGAGGGAAAGTTCATCGATTCTGCAATTTTCGATTTTCAGCAGTGAGTTTCATATTTCTTGACATATAGATAACATTTCGATTTAAGTATTTATCTTATTTTAGGATTACGGAAAATTAAAAATTTAATTTTTGTATCACACTAGGATGTAGGACAGTTCAAAACTTACTTTTCCTCTTCACCCTAGAATTTAGGACAGGTAAAAACTTAAATTTCTGCTTCACTCAAAAATTTAGGACAAGTAAAAACTTAAATTTCCGCTTCATCCTAGGATGTTTAGGATTGTCTATGGTCCTGCATGCATGTATGTTTGTTTAGGCAACCCTCATATTTCCTGGTTCGCAGTAGGGTTTAGAATAATTTTAAGTTTATCCTAGGATTTCGCATAATCATAACAAATTAATCTTAACCTAATACGGAAATTTAAATTGACTAGGCTATAAAGCTACCGAGTATGGTCTCCATTTATTACGGAGCTGGTATAATCCGTAATGGAGCCAACGGTGATGATTTAAGTGTGTGTACGCATGTTTATGGTCAAATGACACAACCACAATCAATGTCTTTCAGCGATTGGAGATGAGGTTAGTCGAGTTCTTACAACTCAATCCTACGACGGATAATGTCAAGGTTGAAGGCCTGGTGCCGGAGGGAAATAAATTAGTGCTGAAGAGACTTAGAGGGGATAAATCATGGGATTCGTTTGTATGATTTGTGACAAATCCAGCCTATAGTGGCGGAGTCTTCGTACTTTATGTTGAAATCTTGAATGTACAAAGTTTAAAACGTAGTCATTCCGTACGAAGAGCACCGAGCACCGAGCACCGCTAATGTCCTGCCAATGGCGGTGTCCATGGTAGTGCCGATGCCAGTGCCAATCAAGCAAATGCAGCTGATGAATTCCCCAAGTTGGAGGAGAATTTTAACGAGGAGAACTACACTGATCCGTCAGATATGTACGAATCTCCCGAAGAACTCACAGAAACGCAGAATCCTATGAATGAATAAACTGATCCATCATCCGTATTGTTCGTTGTGGTTCCTGAAAATCTGAATTCGCGATGGTCTTACAATGACACAACTATCCAGCTCGAGCAGTTGTTTTGAAGCAAGAAAGATGCGAAAAAAGCCATCACAACGTGGGCTGTTTCGCTGAATAGGCCATTTCGGGTGGGTAAATCAACTTTGAGTCTGTGGATTGTGAGGTGCTTAGTCGTTGACTGCCCATGGTTCGTCCGTGTCACCCGGCCAAAAGATGAGCTTTTCTTTCATGTGACCAGAGTGTGCGACCTTAGATGTCTGGCGGAGGGCATGTTACTGTAGCACAGAAATATCACCTCCGATTTTGTTGTCAGTTTGATACTCTCAATACTGAAAGAAAATACGGCAATGACACCGAAAGTGATTGTTGCACATGTCGCGGAGAATCACGGGTACAAGATCAACTATGCGAAGGCATGGAGGGCTAAACAAAGGGTGCTGGAGGAGCTATTTGGGACATATGTTGAGGCATACAACCTCGTATCGCGGCTCCTTCAGCGCATATGCGAAGCAAATTCGGGCATAGTCACTGAGATTGTTGATACGCCGGCAATCGGTTCGGATGGTTCTGTCATACCTGGATGCATGGTACTACGGAGATTTTTTTGGGCATTCTTACAGTGCGTTGTATCTTTCAGGTACATGAGACATTTGCTTTGCATTAACGGGATGTTTTTGACTGGCAAATACCAGGGTAATTTACTGACTGTCATGACAACTGATACCAACGACCAGTTTCTCCCCGTAGCGTACGCCGTGGTCGAGGGGGAGAACTACAACAGCTGGCTTTAGTTCTTGGACAAGCTGAAGAATGAGGTGGTCAAAGATCGAACGCGTGTGCTTGATCCACGATCGAAACAGAGGAATGCTGAGTGCGATAGAATACATGCAATCTGGAACGGACCCATCTATGACATGGGATGACATTTAGAGTCGTTAGTGCTCTCGACATCTTGCTGCGAATTTCACACCCGTTTCAAGAGTAAGCGCATGATGTAGGTGTTCAAAGTTCTTGTCAAGTAGAACCAAAAGTTGAAGTTCTCGGCTATATGGAAGTCGTTGGAAGAGAGTACGTTGAAGGAATGCCACGAGCCAGGTGAACTGGAAGATGGCGATGCTACTGTCGAGGGGAATAGCTGGGGGAGTTTAAATTTAACTAAGTGGATTCAGCTCAAACCCAAGGAAAAGTGGCCATTGCTACACGATACTGCCAGGGCACAATATGGACTCATGACGACAAATCTTACTGAGGTGTACAATTTCGTCCTGATATGTGTGTGATGCTTACCACTCACTACCTTGGTTGAGATGACATTCTACCGCATAATAACATACTACGACAGTCGGAGTTCGGCGGTAAGAGTACTTGTGCACGATCCTGCAGTACACTGGTCTAGAAAGATTCATGATTATCTTGAGTTTCGGATGAGTAAGGCCTTGACACACGATGTCACAAACTACAAGGTTCGGCTAAGGCAGAGATTTGTTCATGGCACATTGAGAGCAAGTTGGGTCCACGAATATATGATCACAAATGGAAGGGCCGAATGTACATGCAACAAGTCTCAGCTGTTGCACCTTCCTTGCTCCCATGTTATCGCTGCATGCACAGTTCGTGGAATCAATGCGACACAGTACATCTCATAATATTATACTCTGCAGTACTTGTCGAAAACATGGGAGGGTGTCTTCCACGGGTTTGCGGCGAGAGGAAACTATCGAGAGCTTTCGCTATAAGATGTCGTCACGTGGATCCTAGACGAGAGGCTCCTTGTGGGCCATGCTGGCCGACATCGAGTCAGGCGGATACGCAACGACATGGATGCGGCGGAGTGCGGACATGCCCTCCATAGATGCACCGTGTGCAGGCAGCCTGGGCACACAAGAAACCGATGCCCGCAGGTGGCAGGCACGTCGACATCTTCGATGAACTGAAGCAGCGAACGTCTATCTGTATAATTTGTTTTCAATTTCTTTGAGTAATACTGTAATGTGATATTGTGAATTTCATTAACTACGTTTGTAATATCTGTTAACTCTGATGTTGTAAATTTCATTAACTACGTCTGTAATATCTGTTAACTCTGATGTTATGAATTTCATTAACTACATCTATAATATCTGTTAATTGTGATGTTGTAAATTTCATTAGTGTACTTGTCGACCGATGGAGGCCCGAGATGCATACCTTCCACTTCAGTTTCGGCGAGCTCACCATCATGTTGGAGGACGTCAGCATGCTTCTCAACTTGCCTATCCCCGCGGCCACCGATAGAGCTGCATGGCGTCTAGATTTCCTGCAGCACTTTGAGGGTGTAGGGCCAGCGGGGGGCTTTATGAAGACTGCGGGAGTTCCTCAGACTTACCTGCGTGCAGTCCGCGACATTGCGTTCCCTGTGGCCGCTCCAGAGGAGGTCTTCAGGTGCCACCTTGAGGCATACTTGCTATACCTGTTTGGGTGGCTGCTGTTCCCTGGTACTCACGGAGACATCTGCGAGCGACAGTTCGTTCAGCTCGCTTGGCTCATTGTGGACTCCGAGCTAGGCCATGTGTCACAGATCAGTTTCGGCTCTGCTGTGCTCTGTCACACCTACAGGGGTTTGTGCGACGCCACGAGCAGAGATCAGGTGAACTCTCTGTTCGCCGAGTATGCTATACTGGTGTAGTTGTGGTCATACGAGCATTTCCCTGTCGGCTGATCGTTGGTGCTGCGAGTTCAGTTCACGATGGGCCATCATATGAGGGACGGCCCTGCGATGGGATAGAGGTGGGCCAGGCTGAGCTTGAGATGGTCCACAGATCAGGCGCACCTTTGCTACCCGTCGTACGCCACGAGTTTTGATCTGCTACTTGATGACAGCGTGATTTGGCATCCGTGGACACAGCAGTACATCGAGACCCTCGCCCCAGCAGGTCTTTCTTCACTGTGTATGCAGTATGCTGCTTACTGGCATACCCAGGTTCTGCTCATTTTCTCTCATATGGTTGAGGGCTACTCGCCTGAGCGAGTGATGCGCCAGTTTGGACTGCGCCAGCGTGTTCCCGTGCCGCCTCTCCGACAAATCCCACGCCATATTCACAAGTATGTTCATCACACACACACACACACACACACACACACACACACACATATATATATATATATATATTACTTTCGTGCTTAACTTTATACTTTATTTATGTAACTAATTTATTTTATCCGTAGGCAATCGAGGAAGGGGAATGGCAGGGACGACTTTATCATTCGGCAGCGCCCCTACGTGGAGGAGTGGATGGATCGGGCTCACACATAGACGGTCGCGAAGGACAGTCCTTATAGCCACGCCATCCATTTTTCTTACCTTGCATGGTACTGACTTCGCATGTTCTACAGATTGGCCGGCGGTCCACTGCCTGCGCCTGATGAACCTATCCCTCCTACCACCATCGACGAGGGCTACGACCAAAACCTTGCACGTCGAATCCTCTCCTGTGTGAGTTCTTTAACTCTTTGCAACCTTACTTTCACATAGATTGTCATTTCATAATTGCATTAATTTGTGTACACAGCTCGACACCCTCGGCGCCGTCTCTGCCATTGCACACGACATGATGATCAAGATCCGCGACAGTGGGCCCGTGCCCAACGACGATGTGTACGCGCATTGTGCAGAGGTCGAGTGGCACGTCGATCAGATTCTTATCGATTTCAGAGTGCTACTGCTACCGCACTTGATCGTGATTCCCCCACCATCACCGCCGGCACCCGGTCCTTCTACATCACTTGTGCTGCCGGTCGACCACCCGTCGTCATCGTGCCTGCCACCACCCCCCCCCCCAGCCGCGTCCTATGCCGTCCGATAGCTCTACAAACGAAGAGCTCGATATTGCCGCGCATGTGGTCCACCTAGACTATGCGTTAGCTCAGGACTTGGCGGCGGACGAGAGGCAAAGTGCGACGTAGCATGAGATCCTTACGCAGGTGCACCCTCCTGTGTGGCACCAGCAACATCTTACACAGCCGTCGCAGCTTCACGATGCTCCACCACCTACGCAGCCGACATAGCCACCGCAGGATACACCATCTGTGCAGGCACCACCGGCGAGAAGACAACGTGTTAGGGATCGTCAGCTCCCTTCTCGCTACACCCCATCGGAGTACCAGGGTTGGCCGAAGAGGGGGAGAGGGCAATAGCTTTTCATAGGGCTTCCACCGGTTTTGGGCTTTTTGTTGATTTTCTGTCTTTTCAATTTTTTTATGGTTCTGCATTTCATCTATTACACTTTTCAGCTTTTCTACTACTAGTTTTTCGTCTATTCCGCTTTTCGGCTTTCCAACATGGACGTCCAACCAACGATTAAATGCTTACGAGACGGGTTGCAACTGAAACTGTAGCTCATTAGTTTGTACGTGTATTATCGACTACATTCTTCTGACACGCACAATGCACAAACGCACCAAAACGCACCCAAACCCTAGCAAAGGCCCTTCAGTCACGATCCCAGTTCGCGACTGAAACATGCGGGTTTCAGTCACGCTCCGGGATCGCAACTGAAGGGCGATGTGGCTGGTGGCTGGGCCAGCGGGGCGTTTGGGCGCTACCACCTTGTCAGTCGCGATCCGGGGTTGAGACTGAAGGTCAGTTGCGAGCGTTTGGTCGCGACTGAGAGTCATTTTTGTAATTTTTAAAAGTTCTGGTTTATTTTTATAATTATTTTTTATTGGTTTATTATAAAAAAAATTCATGCTTCGAATACTTTTAGTTTAATACAAAAACAGGGGCTTTCTTTTGCATTACATAGGGAAGGTTCAACTTAAATGAACAAACTGTATCTTATTCAAGTTCTATTTGGATAGTTGTAGTTCTTCATTCTAAAGATTTGGACCAGATGTTTCGAGAATTGCAAGATCTGTCACAACATTGCTTGACTTAAGTGCACTGAACATGATGCGCAGGAGTCATCTAAGAGGAAGTGCCAGTGCCACTACAGAAAGGCTGTCTTAATGGAATGGCACACTTGGTCTTTGTTCCTTTCTTTTCTTTCTATATTGTGTCTACTTGATGATGAGAAAGAACACCTGGAGCATTTCAACATGCCAAAATGATCCTTTATGCTTCTGTTGTAGTTACAGTACTGTGAATGGTATGTGCTCACAGTGAGCTAGGTGGTTAACTGGCTGTAAGTATCCCTTCCATCATCTTGTTTTTACTCTTGCAGACTTGACCAAATGCTTTATTTCCTTATTTGCTTAAGTAAATTAAAGTAACTTTTCTTTTGCTATGCTTTTACCTGCTTAACTGAAATGATCTGATCAGAATAATGTCCACTCCAGTTTGGTAAACCTTGTTATGGGCAGCCCACCAGAGCTACTTTTGATAATGTAGGATGCTACACTTGAAGAATGGGTGCTCAAATGGGCCCAGCAGCCTACCACCCCATCACTTATGGAGAAATTTTGCTTCATTTGATGCCTTCATGGAGTAAATAAACTAGTTTTGGATTTGCCCATGAACAAAAGACAAGAGTATTTATATGTGTGTTCAGACTATTAAAATAGATACTCATATAAAGAAAATCATAATTTGAATTTTTGATCTTCTCTATTTTTATGTATTATCAATATAATAAATAATGTCACTTGTAAGACAGAAAAAAAATATTGTGTCTTTTGCATTATTTCAACTGTATAATTAGAATTTGAATGTTTTGAATTGATATAAAAGAAAATTTGAGATAACTAATTATCTTATGAAATTTTTTTAACTTTTTATTCACTTTAATCCGAAACCTTAGTTTTTTTTATCTAATAGCCCGTATGAAAACAAAAAATAAATATGCTTTTTTTTAAAGACAAAGGACAGAAATCGATAGTAAACACATGCACATGCGAGTCATCGTACCAGTTGGATGACAACCGATACAATGCAGAATTTGCAAATGCAGTGATTCAATCGCGTACTCGTTTGCCGTCGTACTTGTTGGTTATTGTAACGTGCACTTCTGTTATGCGAATCTATGCTATTCCAGTGCCACGTCCCCACACAAAAATCGTTACAGTTTCCTCCATTTAGTTTTCTATTTAGTGCGTGGACTTTTTTTTATGGATATTTGGTCTTTCTTAGGCTAAATTCAAACGAGGGCGCTTGAGTTGGCATCCGCGATTAATTTTTTTTTTTTCAGTTGTCGAGGAGAGAAAATACGTCTGTTGAGGCTTCGAACACTGAGATTTTTTCTTCATTTTCGTGCTATTAAATTATATATAACTTTTGTTTCTTACTTTATGTATTAATTTAATTTAAATTATATTTTGATTATATTTAAAAAATTATAAATTTTTGAATTATTTTCATATAGAAATCAAACATCAACTATATTTGATTTTAAAATTGAAACTTATTTATATTTTACTAAAATCACCTAAATTCTAATAAATATTTAATATATTCGTGGCCCGTGCAAGGAGTTCCCTCAGACGCTTTTACGTTGGAGTGATGAGTGCTTCGAGTGACATTTTGTACGCGTGTCACAAAATATGACAAGAATATTTCTCTAAGGTGACTATCCAAGCCCTGATGCATTGGATTCAGTCTTACTGGCACTTATGGTGATAAAGATGTTTCCTGCATTTATTCAATCTGAGTAAGTAAATGAGTTTTGGATTATCTGTCTTTGAAAACAAAAAAACAAAAGACAGAACTGAAGAAGCATGCCTTTTTACATATTTTAACCGCCAAGTAGAATTTGAATGATCTAGATTATTGTGAAAAAGAAATTGTGTGATTAATTATCTCATAAAAAATTTTAAATTGCTCATCTACCTTAATATGAAATATTAGATCGGATAAAAAGAAAGATATTTTTCTTTTTTCTTGAAAACAGAGGATATTAACCCATAATAAACACATGTTCATGCTGAGTCATTGTACCAGTTGAACTGCAACTGATACAATTGCCAATTTGCCATCCTCCATGTTGGTTCATGTAACGTGCAGTTCTCTCCTTTAAGGTATTTTCAGTGCCACGTCCCCTACACCAAAATTGTTTATCCTATCATTTATCAATTGACTAATTGAGTAGTGCGTAGACATTTATGCAATAGGCGTTGTACTGCACATGCACACATGCAGCACTAGCTAGCTCTGCCTTGTACATGTGATGATGTAAGATGGAACTTAACTTTCTACTCAAACTGCCACTCTCTCCAAGCCTATAAATACCATCGATCTCTCCAAACACTTGCACCATTCCAGTTCTACCAATCCTCTAGCACTTGGTATCGAGTTCCAGGGGGCACACATGGCCATGAAACCGTCTCAGCTGTTCTTCCTTCTCCTCCTCGGCACGGCGATCCTGCTGTGCCTCGCGCCGGCATCGGACGCGGCGTGCGATGCGACGCAGCTGATCCCGTGCGCGGGCGCGATCATCGGGAGCGCTGTGCCGACGACCGGGTGCTGCAGCAAGCTGAGGGAGCAGCAGCCGTGCTTGTGCCAGTACGCGCGCGACCCCAACCTGCAGCGCTACGTCAACTCCCCCAACGGCAAGAAGATGCTCGCGGAGTGCAAGATGCCTGTGCCGACCTGCTAAGCCGCCGCCGGCGAGCGCGTGGATACACGAACTCGTGGCCTCTGTGGTACTACTTTGACATATGTAGTAACGGAGGCCTGGTGTTGCTTGTGTTTTTTACTGTATGGTTTTATGGTTTACCGTGGTGTTGTACTTGTGTCTGCGCGGTCTCCGGGCTAAATGTGTATGAATAAATGCAATAAATAGTAACAATAAACTGAAGGCGTCTTCGTGTGTTCCTAGCTCTTTCATGCTTAAATGATGGTGGTATGCAACGGGTTAATCTGAATTTTCGTCGCCTTGGGCCGAGACCGCGGGATTTTTTATTAAAATAAATCTAAAAATAACTCCGACCAAAATTCTTTTTGAATAATGGACTCAATTCAGATCCATTAGTTAACACTACAATCTAGAATGTTGAGATCATAGAGTTAACATCATATATAATGATATTATTTATTAGATGTGGTTTTGGATCAAAATTTTAGCATTGTTATCATTTGACTGTATTTTAAGGTGGTATGGATTCTGATAAATGTGACATAAAGGTGTGAATGCTAACACTATAATCTATAGCATTATCTTTGAGATCATAACACTTTTAATTATAAAACTAGCTTCTACACCCAAATATAAGCAACAATTAGCTAAGTATGTTTTTAATACTTTTATATCGGAAACAAAGGCATGGCTATCATACAAACACTTTTTATATAAAAAGTTCTTCACCTTCCATCCACTTCAACCTCTTCACTTTGTGTCTAGTCCATTAAAAATAGGAATGCAACAAACAATCAGGAGAACAACGACATAAAACATAACAATACAACAAAATAACAAGAACACAACAGCATAAAATAAGAATACAACGATGCATTTCAAATCAACAATCTAAAATAGAAAAGTACAACAACCTATAAAAATAGAACAACTAAATCACAAACTTTGCAGCACCAAATAAGCTATAAGAGAATGCAATAACCTGAAACCTAAAAAATACAACTACATGCGAGACTGCAACAACCTGAAACATGAAGTGAAACAAGTTCTTGAAAATGGACCTATAACCGAATAAGGGTATGGTTATGGTACTTACAATTTTCTATACAAAAAATTTTCTAAGGAAAATGTAATGACTTGAAAAAATACGACTACCTAAAATAAGAAAATGCAATAACCTACAATAAAAAAATGTAACAACCTAAAAAAATATGAAAATCTAAAATAAAAAACAATAACCTAAAATAAGAAAATATGATAACCTAAAAAATATGATAATTTAAAATAAGAAAATATGATAATTTAAAATAAAAATACGACAATTTAAAAAAAGCGACAACCTAATATAAGAAAATGCGACTAATTAAAAAAATGCAAAAATTTAAAATTTATTAGATCAAGTGATGATAATTGGATCAAGATCTAGTGATTGGTATTAAAAATGAAAACTAAATTGCTCAAAAAAAAATTTCTCAGCCATTCCAGTGGAAAAAATTGCAAAAACCTTTCTTTAGAAATAGAAACTGTGAAAACCTGAAATACAATAATACCACGACATAAAACATACAAATGATAAAAATATGAGTGTTCGATGAATTTTTGTAAAAAAAATTCATTAGAAAAATCTCATATGACCAAAAAGGCTAACATAAAAAATACATGTATATTTGGGCTATAAAAAATGATGATAAAAACCAGGACAAAAATTGCACTGGTCAAAAAATTGGTCAAAACTGATCTGGTCAAATCTGATCAACAGCCTGGTCAAACCTGGTCAAAAATTGTCAAAATTGGACTAGTTAAACATGGTCAACAACCTGGTCAAACGTGGTCAAACTGGTCAACAACCTGGTCAAACCAACATGCAGCCCGAGTAGGAATAGGACTTATCTTTAACCTTTTCTTTTATTTAAATAAATAAAAGTCTGTCTCCTATTCAAATTGAAAAAGGGGATAATATCTCTTTTTATCCTTTTGTTTATTTAAATAACAAAATATATCTCCTATTCGAATTCAAATCCACTAAATATCTCTGGTTGGTAGATGGTTGCAACCAATCTGAAGTCTCTATAAATAGAGAGGGGTGCTATCCTTTTAAATATAAGCAGGTCCAGGTCCAAGGCAGACTCAGAGCCAGGCACACGTAGGTGTAAGGCAAGATAGGCGTACAAGTCCAGAAGCACAGGTGCCAGAGGCGAACAGGTTCACAAAGGCGAACAGAATAAGATGACCGGCGCAACCTTGAAAGTTGCCATGGGTGAGCCTTGCTCATATGCATAGCATGCATTATGCATGCTACCAAACATGGAGGCCTCGTCCGTGGTGCCCGTGCTTGCCGTTCTAGTGCCGTTGCAGCCCACCTGAACGGGAGAAGATCGGCGATAACTTCTGATCCAGAAGCCTGATCGACCCCAAATTTTTATAGAGAATAGGGGAGTAAAGGTACAATATGTCTTCCAAGTTTCAAGCTGATCAGAGATCTCTAAAATCAAAATTCGATCAGAAGAGAGGCTCTGTCCAGAAGACATTTCAGCTTGCTTGAACGGGAGAAGATCGGTGATAACTTCTGATCCAGAAGCCCGATCGATCCCAAATATTTATGGAGAATAGAGAGGTACAGGTACAACATGTCCTTCAAGTTTCAAGCCGATCGGAGATCTCTAAGATCGAAATTCGATCAGAAGAGAGGCTCTGTCAAGAAGATGTTTTAGCTTGCTTGAATGGGAAAAGATCGGTGATAACTTCTGATCCAGAAGCCGGATCGATCCCAAATTTTTATGGAGAACATAGACATACAGTTACAACATTTTCTCCAAGTTTCAAGCCGATCGGAGATATCTAAGGTCGAAATTCAATTAGGAGAAAGGCTCTGTCCAGAAGACATTTCAGCTTGCTTGAATGGAAGAAGATCGGTGATAACTTCTGATCCAGAAACCCGATCGATCTCAAATTTTTATGAAGAATAGGGGAGTATATGTGAAACATGTCCTCCAAGTTTCAAGCCGATCGAAGATCTCTAAAATCAAAATTCGATTAAGATATTGGTTCTGTCCAGAGCCATTTCGGCTTGCCTGAACAGGAGAAGATCGGTGATAACTTATGATCCAGAAGCCCGATCGACCCCAAATTTTTATGAAGAATAGGGGAGTACAGGTACAACATGTCCTCCATGTTTCAAGCCGATCGGAGATATCTAAGGTCGAAATTCGATTAGGAGATGGGCTCTGTCCAGCACCATTTCAGCTTGCCTGAATGGGAGAAGATCGGCGATAACTTCTGATCCAGAAGCCCGATCAACCCCAAATATTTATGGAGAACAGGGGAATACAGGTGAAACATGTCCTCCAAGTTTCAAGCCGATCAAAGATCTCTATGGTCGAAATTCGATCAGGAGATAGCTCTGTCCCGAAGAGGTTTCAGCTTGTCTCACGGGAGAAGATCGATGATAACTTCTCATCCAGAAGTCCGATCGACCCCAAATTTTTTTATGGTCAACAGTAATCTCATGATGAAGCAACTCCTCCAATTCTCACCTCGATCTAAAGTCAAGAAGATCTCCAGAAGACTAATGCATTCAAGTTTTGTCTCGCTGAATTTCAGCTTGATATATGAACATTGCATTGAAGATAGTTTCCGATCCGACGGTCCGATTGATCTCAAATTTCGATAATCAATCAAAAATCTGTCCAGAAACTATTCCTCCAAGTTTCAAGTAGATCAGAGGATTAAAAAGCTTCCATCCAGTTGGTTAAAGAGATTATCGTGCAGTCTAATAATGTCAAAAGTTGTCAAAACAATCAAAGCCATTGATGAACGTTCTGATGTGCTGCCTATCATGCAATATGTGTTTCTTGAAGCTAAAGAAGTCAAGATGCTATCACAAGTCATTACATCCACTTTTCCATGTCGTTGGGTACTGATGAAGCAAAGACAACATGCTTTTTGTCCGTGACTGACGAAGCCGGACACCATTCATGCCGGGTATTGATGAGGCGAAGGCATTTACTTGTTTGCGACCGACGAGGCCAAACAACCCCCTGGCCGGGCATCAACGAGATGAAGGCCATATTTTGTGATAGTACCATAGACTGACGAGGCTATGAATTCGCATATTTGCATGCATGGGCATACGCATTGCATTCATTTATCAAGGGCAAAAGTTATTTTGAAGCTTGAAGACGACGACCATCAGCACAGCTTAATCAGAGGTTTTCTGTGGACTCGTTCTGCAGATGTAATTAACTAGGAGTTTTTCAAAAGACCTGAGGAACCATGAACCATGCAATCCCCTGAAGTCAAGATGTACTTTTCTTGACGCAATAAGAACATGTAAATCCCAAAGGGACTTGTAATTTTGTAATTCTTTTCGGAATTAATAAAATACAGTGCTTCCTTTACAGATTGTGCATTCTCTATTCTCTTATGTGTATACTTATGTATACTGGCAC
The DNA here is from genome assembly GCA_019359835.1 of Pharus latifolius. Lineage (NCBI taxonomy): Eukaryota > Viridiplantae > Streptophyta > Magnoliopsida > Poales > Poaceae > Pharus > Pharus latifolius. Next base: position 4,400,252 of record CM033323.1, on the reverse strand, counting down.
GCCCGCACCACGAAAAGGGGGGCCAATTTCTCGGAAGAGAGATCTTCTCGGTGAAACAAAATGGCACGCCCAGTGGGACATGGTTCTCCTCTCATCTTTGCTGTGCTCCAATGGTCGTCTGATTCGCTTCCATGACTTGTTTCCATATGCCCTCTGTCTTTCATCCATCATGCACATGGCTGCTCGTCTATGGAGCGCCTGCATAACAAATGTGATGATGCATAAGTTGATCAAGGAACCCCTTTTTGCAGGTGAGTCCTTCATCAACAAACTTGCTCACACAGATGAGGAAGTTCTGATGGTTCAGTTTGGGACATTGCCCTCGGTGGCAATCTTCAAGTACAGCTACACAACATACTTCCATCAGACTCAATAGCCTATAGAGTTCCAGGCGACGAAGTCAAAGAAAGCACATAAACGTGCATCTACTAAAGCTAAGAAGGAGCACTGTGCCTTGATGGTAGAAGCACGCAATCTTCTGAAGAATGCTGTCATCACCGACATTCAAGGTGACGTTCAAGCTGCTCAATGGCTTCGTCAGCAAGCCACCAACAAGCAGGACCATGCCATCTCTCTTCATGTGGATGCTCCACTCATCAGTCCTGCACTGCCTACTCTAGGCGTACAGCGCACTGAGGTTGAGTTATTCAATGCACTGGAGAATGCCTCCTATACTCTACGGAGGCAGATGTCATTTGCCCGCCGTGCCTTCAATTCCAATAGGCTGCGTAATCTTAGAAGGAAGTACCGCAAGGTGAGTGCTTTGCAGGAACAACTTGGTGCCCGCATCGCCCGCGTTGCTATCCCTGAAGAGGATTGGTCGTTTGGTGCAAATGATCTCATTGACAGGACTTGTCGCTATCCCTATATAGTGACACCGCCCTATGACTTGTTCCCTGACGAATGGGCAAATAACAAAATCAAGGACTTGTTGAGGCTTGCCATCATGAGAGAATTCTGGAGGCGCCATTCAACCAAGCGAGCAAGAATGCCTGGTCCAACAGGTTCTTTCACCCCTAAGGTTAAAGTAGCTGGTTGGGAGTCATGCTTCCACATTTCTGCGGAAGCTGGCCCATCCAATACTGATAACAAGTTCACAGTGTTGCCGAATGAAGTACCTGCTCCCGGTGCTGATGAAGTACAACAACAACTCCATCAACTACGAACCCAAATGAAGAGTCTGCAGGAGTGGTTGTGAGGTCATAATATGTCTGATTCCTCCTCTCAGCTTAGAAGGAGTTCAAGGCATGACGCCTCAAGATGCCGTCCTCAACACATGTACCAGACTTGGGCGCCTCGTCAAAACCCTTCATCTACATCGACTTGTCGGCCTAGACAAGCACCACTTCCACCTCATTGGAATCAGTGGTCTCGTCGACCAGAGCAACCACCACGTGTCCAGCAACAATGGCGTGTGCGGACTTTTCCACCTGCATCGACTTCATCTTGGCAAGGTAGGGGCTCTTCGCAGGCACTCACTTCGCCTAGAAAGCAAGTCGACTTGCCATCTCAAGCAAGACGCACTTGGATGCCTCCTTCTCAGGCTCCTCCTCTTCTTCCAATGTCACCTGGCCTGCCTAAGGCACCTCATGTCCCTACATTCAATCAACGCAAGCGTGATCAGCGTAGGAGGAGTCGTCAAATGTTGCACCAAGAGTTGGAGGATCTTGTACTGAAAAATGTACAAGTTCGTGTCCGGCCTGATGGCATGCAGCATCCGTCCTGATGATGAGAACATCATGTTCCGTGTCTCGCCGACACTGGAACAGAGTCAGAGGTATCACTACCTTCTTGACCATCTAGCTCCAAAGCGGCATCGTGATCAATCAGTTGGAGGTGTTTCAAGCCCAAGCAAGCAAAAGGAGAAGGTATCATCTCCATCATCTCCATTAACCCTTGCAGGAACATTATCTCAGGGTGCAGGAGTTCCTAAGCAAAAACAACTCTGATCGGTCATTGTTCCCTCCAAAGCTATGCAAGTCCAGGCTCCTTTAATCACTGCAAAATAAGAAGTTGAGGCTTCAAATGATGTTGTCATAAAGGAAGCATCACTAGAAGTTGTGATGACTATTCCCCATGAGACTATAGAAGCTCTTGCACCAATGATTGAGGTGTCAAGTACTCAAGTCATTGGAGAAGATGCCATGGTTTGTGGGATGGTGACATCTCAACCTGAGGGTGATACTGACTCTAACTGGAGGCCTCCTGTTACTCAAGAGTTTTCGTACCCTTCGGATGAGGAGATTGTCCCAAACCTTAAACCTGTGGCATTCTTACCTTGCTTGAAAGGTGTCCGTTCTTGGTCCAAGTCCACCAAGGGGCAAGAAGATCAAGATGCATCAACAAAAGAAGCAATGGCAAAAGTTCCTTGTCTTCCTGTCACTTCCAGAAAAGATACTAACAAGGGGCAATCTTCTCGCCCTTATGTTGACATCGCGTCTCATCTTCCGGAGGATCCTGCTCAATTACAAGAAGTTGAAACCCGACAAGGCATGGAGACTCGCTTGAGAACGATGGCACGTCAGAGAGCTTTAAATTCTATGACTGAACCATCGCAAGACGATATTGAGTCTGATGCTAAAAAAGGGTCTTCTGACTCTGAGTCAACCTCTTTTCAGCAACTCCCTCACTCACCGCACTATTCCGATCTTGCTCCTTCCATCGCTTCTGATGAGGAGCAATATCTTGGAATTGGTGTCGGTGATGACAACACAGCTCTAGTTAACATGGCTACAGGTTAAGGCGATGCAGGTGATGAAACCAATGCTAATGAGGAGCAAGGGGCAGATGCTAATCCTCATACACTTGATCCTTCCGTACGGCGTGCTTTTGAAGAACAAGATCACGAGTATAAGAAGATGTTTGGTGAATTGGGAGCGAAGTTTGATCAGTTGGTTGAAGCTCTGACTAATCCTGGTCATAGAGCAATACCATCAGATCCGCCCCAACCAGTTATTGACCCTCAAATAGTAGATTTGGAGGTTGCTGCACAATCCCGCCCTGCAGATAGTGGTGAGCAACACGCTGCAGCAATGGGTGCTCCACCTCTCTTTTCTATTCCCACCATGCCTGCAAATGCTGCACCAACACCTGCTGCATTGAAGGATTGCCACAACTACGTTGAAGACTTAATCAACCGAAGATTGAAGCAGATTATAGCTGAGAAAGCTCCTCAAACTCCTGAAACCGAGCTCGAGAAGCCTTATGAAGCATGGCATGATTTAGTGCCCTTCCCGTCTGGATGGCATCCACCTAAGTTCCATCAATTTGATGGAATCGGCGATGCGAGGGAGCACTTAACCTACTTTGAAGCAGCTTGTGGAGACACTGCCAACAAGCCCTCACTTCTGAGGCAGTTCTCAGGGTCCTCGACCGGCTCTGCTTTCCATTGGTACAGTCGTCTTCTGATAGGATCTGTCCGCGATTGGATAGGCATGAAGAAACTTTTCAAGACACACTTCGTAACTATGCAAAAGGACATCTCAGCTTTGGAGTTGTCCCAAGTCAACCAGAAGCATGACAAGAAGATTGATGATTACTTGATCCGTTTCCGCGACAACTATGTGCGTCTTGCCAGGGAAATGCATCAAGAAGAGGCCATTCGCATGTGCGTCTATGGGATGCAACAGCATTGGTCCATAGAAGTTTCAAGGCGTGAGCCCAAGACCTTCAGCACTTTGGGCACAGCGGTAGCAGCAACCAAATTGGAGTTTGAGAAGTCTCCTCAAATCATGGAGCTGTACAAGAATGCTGGTCATGCTGATAATGCAAGAATATTCAACTCAGCAACCAAGCCTCTCAACACCGGAGTCAAGGCCAAGGAACCGGCTGAATCCCACAATGCGGTGCATGCGCCTGCTGCACATTACAATGTTCCAATGTTGGGATCAAGACGTGAACCCACACCAAGACTGCAACTCTCGGCTGTTCAACGTCCAACTGTCCAAGAGATGTTGAAGAAGCAGTATATCTTCCGCCAAGAGTTAGTAAAAACGTTCTTTGATCAACTGATGGCTCAACAAGCTTTGAATCTTCCGGAGCCAAGAAGACTTCATCAAGTTGGGATGACAAACAATCATTTGTATTGCCCGTACCATAGGTACGTTGGGCATACAATTGAAGATTGTTTTGCCTTCAAGGAGTGGCTCCAAAGGGCGATTGATGAGAAGCGGCTTGCTTTAGAGCCCCAGGCTATCAATTCCGATTATCGTACCGCAAACTTTACAATAGTTTGTGAAGATCCTTCATCCATGCAAGCAGATAATGAAGACAGAGACTTGTGGTTGCCACTTGAGCAAGTGGAGCACCAACTAGCCAATCATTGGCCGGTTTCAACTACTTCCAAACAGGGAGGAATACCGTGGGAGATGATGGAGCGAAGACGCCCACTACATAAACTCTAAAACCACATTCAGGATTATGCTACTTCCATCTCAATGATCAAGTCACAAGCAAGACGGAGTCAACTTGATCCCAGCCGTCGACGCATGCCACCAAGATTTGTCCCTTTGTCAGAAGGAGACAAATCTTTTCCTCGATCGAGCCGTGCACTTCCTACTTTGGCACAGTTCTTGCCTAAATACTAGGGGCAACCCTCTGACCAGTAGAGGCAACTGATGTTGAAATATCTTCACCTTCTTTAAACATTGCCTCGTGCAATGTGATTTTTGTAGGTTACAACTCCAATACATTTGACTCGGAGGAGATATTTACGGCGCAAGAACGTGAAATACTTCATACTGACGTTTTACCTACATAAGTTCAAGTTGAAGAAGTTAACATGAATCTACGAGGAGGTAAGGCCTATCCTGAACCTCTGAAATCTCGGCTGTACAGAGAAGAAAAAAAGAAGGTCTTACTCAACAAGGCTGCCAACGTACCAAGTGGTGCTCCAGATGCCCGTGCTGTCGAAGAAGAGAAGCAAGCGCAACAGGCAATTGATCATAATATCATTGCACATCTGAAGCGCATTCCTGCACTCTTGAGTGTGTATGATGCTTTAATATTGGTGCCCGATCTTCGGCAAGCCCTTATTAAAGCACTACAAGCTCCTGAGTTGTATGAAGTGGCAATGGCGAAGCATCGTCTTCTCTGCAACGCCGCCAGTACAAATGAGATCACCTTCTCTGATGAAGACAAGGTCATAGAGAATGGCGATCACAACTGCCCTCTCTACATAGAAGGGAACATCGGGAATGCCTACCTCCGACGAGTCTTGGTTGATCCAGGGTCCTCAGTAAATATTCTTCCAATTCGAAGTTAAACTCGTGCAGGTTTCTCATTTGATGACTTGGAGCCCACATATGTGATGATATGTGGCTTCGACAATCAAGGAAGGGTGGCAATGGAGGCAATTACTTTGAAGCTCCAAATGTCCACTTTCAGTTTCAATGTGCGGTTCTTCGTTATCGAAGTAAACACCTCCTACTAAACGTTGTTAGGGAGACTCTGGATACACAAGTATCGGGTAGTTCCCTCAATTCTGCACCAATGCCTCAAGTTCATAGATGGCAATGGAGAGCAGTAGAGGATAGTTGCCAACAAGAACCCATATACCTTCCAAGAGTCGCATCTCGCTGATGCGAAATATTATTTTCCAAGTGAAGCTCCTGGGAGGCAGCAAGGAAGAGCGACGCCAGTTGTAGATGCTCTGATCGCGCCAAGTTCACAAGCGAATTTCCTCATTTCACCATCCCTACCTGCCAGGAAGAGGGAGTTTACAAAGCGTGTCTATAGGAGTAGGGATTCCAGTTGCGAAAAATCATTCGCAGCTGCCCCTTACTTATATGGCCCTTCAGCCCCTACATCAACCCCACAGGAGCAAAACTCTTTTGCTCCATTATTGTTGAAAGCGGGAACTGCTTTTTCTTCTTCTGCACCTACGTTGTTAAGGTGCTCAAGCAAATTGCAAGACAATTGCGGCCCAGGATGAGTCCTCATCTCCTTTCATCTTTGATGCATGTGGAAAACCGGGAGCACAAACGGTTTTCATGCAAAAGTGAGGACTTGTCAAAAGAAGAATAAAGCAGTTCGAAAAGGCAGCGACAAGTGCTACTTTCAGGCAGCCTCCATCGCGCCATACATCTGTGACAACACCATTGGAAGTTTGGCATGTTCCAGACCCACATGATTGTGCTTCACCCATTATCTTCTACAAAGTTCCAAAGAAACAGGAATACGATCCTATTATTGAACAGCCCAGTCTTTCTACTGACATCAAAGTAGCTTTAATCGCCATGAAGACTGAGCCCCGAATAGCCAATCTGCTCAAAAGGGCTGGAGTCAAGCTGGAAAGAAATCAAAGGTTGCCATCTCAGCCGGCAATTTGTGAAGAATGGTGGGAGCAATCAGAAAAGCTCATCCGAAAGGGGCACAAGTCTCGTGACCTCCGCCCGAAGTTCCAATGAAGATGATTGGACTCTTCATCAACCTCGGTCCATTGGAGTTGCTGCAAGTCAAAGTCATTGGGATGGAGGTGAGCAACATCTCTTAGCCAAGATGCATGAAGCAATACCTTCTGAACATGGAGAAGTGCTAGATGCTGCACCTGCACCTCAACAACTTGAAGATGGAGGACAAGTCACTGTTGATGAGCTCATGAAGATCAACTTGGGAAGTGAGGAGGATCCACGCCCCACCTTTATTAGCGCAACCCTCATGCTTGAAGAGCGCAAAAGTTACTGAAACTTCTTAATTGAGTACAAGGATTGCTTCGCTTGATCTTATAAAGAGATGCCGGGGCTTGACCCTCGGGTCGCTACTCATAAGTTGGCGATTGATCCACAATTTCGCCCTGTAAAGCAACATCCGCGACGCTTCCGCCCAGAGTTACAGGAGCAAATTGTTGTTGAGGTGGATAAGCTAATCATAGTTGGCTTCATCAAGGAAGTGCAATACCCACGCTGGCTGGCTAATATTGTCCCGGTGCGAAAGAAGAATGATCAGGTATGTGTTTGTGTTGACTTCAGGGATTTGAACCGAGCTTGTCCAAAAGATGACTTCCCCTTGCCTATCATGGAAATCATCATTGATGCTACTACGGGCTATGGTGCTCTCTCTTTCATGGACGGATCATCAGGCTACAACCAGATCAAGATGGACGAGCATGATGCCATCGACACTGCCTTTCGTACGCCTAAAGGGAATTTCTATTATACAGTCATGCCCTTTGGATTGAAGAATGCTGGTGCTACTTATCAGCAAGCCATGACATTCATCTTTGATGAATTAATTCATCATTCGATAGAATATTATGTTGATGATTTAGTGGTGAAAACTCGGAAGCGTGAACATCATCAAGAGGATCTCCGCATTGTCTTTGAAAGGCTGAGTAAGCATCATCAACTGAAGATGAATCCCCTCAAGTGTGCATTTGCTGTTCAATCTGGCATCTTTCTAGGATTTATTGTGCGCCATCGCGGCATTGAGATTGACCCAAAGAAGATCAAGACGATTATGCAGATGCCCCCGCCAAGGAACTTGAAGGAGTTGAAGTCACTTCAAGGCCAACTTGCCTATATACGGCGTTTTATTTCTAATTTTTCAGGTCGCATCCAACCCTTCACCAGGTTGATGAAGAAAGGAGTGGAATTCGAGTGGGACGAGATGTGTGAAGATGCTTTCAACAGCATTAAAGAATATTTGCTCAACCCGCCCGTTCTATCAGCACTAATCAAAGGACGGCCTCTCATCCTTTATGTAGCAGCGCAGCCTAACTCATTAGGAGCACTTCTTGCCCAGCATGATGATGAAGGAAAGGAGGTGGTGTTCTATTATTTAAACCGCACCATGGCAAGTGCTGAACACAATTATTCACTCATTGAAAAGTTGTGTTTGGCCCTTATTTTTGCTTTGAAGAAGCTACGACATTATATGTTATCACATTAGATCCAGCTCATCGCAAGTGCGGATCCAGTGAAATACATATTGAGTCATCCAGTTCTCATGGGCCGACTCGGTAAATGGGCTTTACTTATGATGGAGTATGATATCACTTATGTCCCACAGAAGGTAGTTAAGGGTCAAGCTTTAGCTTATTTTCTCGCAGCACATCCTGTACCGGATGATTCTCCATTGGTCATTAACTTGCCTGACGAAGAAGTCTTCACCTCCAACACGAAGGAATGGGAGTTGTACTTTGATGGTGCCTCCCGAAATACACTAGACCCTGATGGTATGCCAAGAAGGCGAGCCGGAGTAGGTCTCGTGTTCAAGACACCAGAAGGCGGGACGATACATCACTCTTTTTCTCTTCTAAAAGAAGAATGTTCAAATAATGAAGCTGAATATGAAGCACTTATCTTCTGCCTTTTATTGGCACTTTCCATGGATATTTGTCGCCTCCATGCATTCGGTGACTCTCAACTCATTGTACGCCAAGTCAATGGCATTTATGAAGTACGGAAGTCTGAACTAATGCCATACCATGAAGCGGCCCAAAGGCTTATAAAGAAATTTGAGCATATTGAGATTTCTCATGTGCCTCGAAGTCAAAATGCATCAGCAGATGGTTTGGCAAAACTTGCTGTAGCACTTGATCTTTCAGATGGGGAATCCACACAAGTTATCATTGAAAAAGGTGGTTGCTTCCTACAATTTTGGAGCTCATCTCAAAAGAGGTTGAAGCTGATATTGTTGTCACTTCTGATGTTGAAGAGGAAGACTGGTGCAAACCCTTCTTTGATTATTTCAATCATGGTATTCTACCAGATGAACCTGTGAAGAGACGCCAGCTGCAACGGCGACTCCCAACGTACACCTACAAAGTGGGGTTCTATACCGGCGGTCTTTTAATCAAATGCTCCTTCGATGTCTTTCCCGAAGAGAAGCTGATAAAGTTCTACAGGAAGTTCACCACGGAGTCTGTGGCAGCCATCAAAGTGGACCAAAAATGTATCACAGCATTAAGCTTGCTGGTTACTATTGACCCAGTATTATGGCTAATTGTCTTAAGGTGGCTAAGTCTTGTCATGATTGTCAAACACATGGTGATATCAAGCATCGACCACCGGTTCCACTTCATCCCACCGTCCCTTCATGGCCGTTTGATGCCTGGGGCATTGATGTCATTGGTCCTATTAAGCCTCCTTCATCTAGGGGACACCGTTTCATTTTAGCAGCGACTGATTATTTCACCAGGTGGGCTGAAGCAATCCCATTACGAGAAGTGAAGTCTGACAACGTCATCAATTTTCTGGAGCGCGACATCATTTACCGCTTCGGGATACCTCATCGCATCATCTCCGACAACGGAAAATCTTTCAAGTCGCAGAAGATCTTTAATTTTGCAGCAAAGTACAAGATCCAGTGGAATTATTCTACAGGATATTATCCTCAAGCCAATGGATTGATTGAAGTCTTCAACAAGACATTAGGCAAGATCTTGAAGAAGACAGTCGGAAGATACCAAAGAGACTGGCAGATCGTATTTTCGAAGCATTATGGGCTTATCGCATAACCGTGCGCACTCCAACACAGGCAACGCCCTATTCCTTAGTGTTTGGGAGTGAAGTCGTGTTGCCATTAGAGGTTGAGATTCCCTCATTAAGAATCGCTCTTCAAGAAGAACTCACCCATGACGAACAGATTCGGCTTCGTTTTCAAGAGCTGGATACCTTGGAGGAAAATCGTCTTCATGCACTTCAAGACATCGAGTTGTACCGTCAAAACATGGTACGGCCATATGACAAGCTTATCAAGCCGTGTGTCTTCAGGAAAGGCGAACTTGTGCTTGTTCTTCGACGCCCCATTGTGGTCACAAGCAAAGTCAAAGGCAAGTTCGAGCCTAAATGGGAAGCACCGTACATCATCCAGCAAGCATATGATGGTGGTGCGTACCAACTCATTGATCAACAGGGGAACCGCCCAATGCCTCCCATTGATGGCAGGTTCCTGAAGAAGTACTTTGCATGATTGTGTCTTTGGCATGATCTCTTCACCCCTCTTCTCTTTCTTTCATCCCTTTTGTTTTTGATTAAGTTCTTTTTGTGTTAATTTTTTTTCTCTTTTTCAAAAAAAAATGTGTTTTCTTTTACAGGTGGCAATACCCAACAATGAAAGGCTTTCTTAACTTTCGTCGAGTCAATCACCCCTGGTTTTGCGGCTGAAGGATTCATGTACTGAGCAAAGAATGAATCAACTTGATTTTATTTGCAATGGAATGACCTCCACACGAAGCACATGCAATTGTGAAGTATGTGTAACCAAGGGCAGTGGGATGCTAATTCATGTCCTATCTGAAGCAACTAGTTCACCATGTACTTTGCTATCAAATGCCTCTCTTCAGATCCATGGAGACATCTAGCCCCTGGAGAAACTATAAGATGAAGAGCAGGAAAGGGCTACTTGACTCGACACAAGTCGTAGTTCAATGTGCAGCCACTTACCACTCCTGTGAGGCGTTAACAAGGGTCCTTTCAAAAAAAAATCAAGCCTGCGAGGATTATTTAGTCACTGCAAGATGTGGATTGGCTAATTTTGAAGTCTCAAAGCAAAGAAGCACCAATCAAAGTCTCAAAGTAAAGAAATAACCCTCAATGGGAAATCCTTAAAGAAGGTTCTAAGAAAATCTCAAGGAGTACCTTCAAGAAATCCTCCAATAAAGCAATGAAAAAAGCCATGCACCATCCTCGGCAAAAGTAAGACAAAATTCCAGTAATTCTTTCACCCTACAAACCTTTCAGCTATTCAAGTCAAACCAGCTATACCTATGACTCCCGATTCAATGAAGTCAGTGCAAGGTGTGTGAAGTCTTAGTGATCTCTAGCAGATGAGAAAGACTTGAAGAAATTCCTACTGCCTTTGGTGACTTTTATTGAAGCATTATGCTACATACACATCATCACGAGTGAATGAAGTTGTAAATGAAGCTCATCATGAACATTCGATGTCTTCAGAACAATGAATCCTTCAGAGAAGTTATCGTCATTCCAATGCTGTTGCAGCCCACCTGAACGGGAGAAGATCGACGATAACTTCTGATCCAGAAGCCCGATCGACCCCAAATTTTTATGGAGAACAGGGGAGTACAGGTACAATATGTCCTCCAAGTTTGAAGCCGATCGGAGATCTCTAAGATCGAAATTCGATCAGAAGAGAGGCTCTATCCAGAAGACGTTTCAGCTTGCTTGAACGGGAGAAGATCGATGATAACTTCTGATCCAGAAGCCCGATCGACCCCAAATTTTTATGGAGAACAGAGGCATACAGGTACAACATGTCCTCCAAGTTTCAAGCCGATCGGAGATCTCTAAGATCAAAATTCGATCAGAAGAGAGGCTCTATCTAGAAGATGTTTCAGCTTGCTTGAACAGGAGAAGATCGGCGATAAATTCTGATCCAGAAGCCCGATCGACCCCAAATTTTTATGGAGAATAGGGGAGTGTAGGAGCAACATGTCTTCCAAGTTTCAAGCCGATCGGAGATCTCTAAGATCTAAATTCGATCAAGAGATAGGTTCTGTCCAGCGCCGTTTCAGCTTGCCTGAATGGGAGAAGATCAGCGATAACTTCTCATCCAGAAGCCCGATCGACCCCAAATTTTTATGGAGAATAGGGGAGTACAGGTAAAACATTTACTCCATATTTCAAGCCGATCGGAGATCTCTATGGTCGAAATTCGATTAGGAGATTAGCTCTGTCCAGCACCGTTTCAGCCTACCTGAATGGGAGAAGATCGGCGATAACTTCTGATCCAGAAGCCGGATCGACCCAAAATTTTTATGGATAATAGGGGAGTACAGTTGAAACATATCCTCCAAGTTTCAAGCCGATCGGAGATCTCTAAGGTCAAAATTCGATCAAGAGATAGCTCTGTCTAGAAGACGTTTCAGCTTGTCTCACGGGAGAAGATCGATGATAACTTCTCATCCAGAAGTCCGATTGACCCTAAATTTTTTTATGGTGAACAGTAGGCTCATGGTGAAGCAACTCATCCAATTCTCACCTCGATCTAAAGTCAAGAAGATCTCCAGAAGACCAATGCATTCAAGTTATGTCTCGCTGAATTTCAGCTTGATATATGAACATTGCATGAAGATAGTTTCCGATCCGATGGTCTGATTGATCTCAAACTTTGATGATCAATCGAAGATCTGTCTAGAAAATATTCCTCCAAGTTTCAAGTAGATCAGAGGATCAAAAATCTTCCATCCAGTTGGTTGAAGAGATGCTAGTGCAGTCTAATAATGTCAAAAGTTGTCAAAACAATCAAAGCCATTGATGAACGTTCTGATGTGCTGCCTATCATGCAATATGTGTTTCCTGAAGCTAATGAAATCAAGATGCTATCACAAGTCATTCCATCCACTTTTCCATGTCGTTGGGTACTAATGAGGCGAAGACGACATGCTTTTTGTCCGTAACTGACAAAGCCGGACACCATTCATGTCGGGTACTGATGAGGCGAAGGCATTTACTTGTTCGCGACCGACGAGGCCGAACAACCCCCTGGCCGGGCACCGACGAGGTGAAGGCCATATTTTGTGATAGTACCATAGACTGACGAGACTATGGATTCGCATATTTGCATGCATGGGCATACGCATTGCATTCATTTATCAAGGGCAAAAGTTATTTTGTAGGTTGAAGACAACGACCATTAGCATAGCTTAATCAGAGGTTTTCTGTGGACTCGTTCTGCAGATGTAATTAACCAAGAGCTATTCAAAAGACCTGAAGAATCATAGGTCATGCAATCCCCTGAAGTCAAGATGTACTTTTGTTACCGCAATGAGAACATGTAAATCTCAAAAGGACTTGTAATTTTGTAATTCTTTTCAGAATTAATAAAGTACAGTGCTTTCTTTAAAGATTGTGCAGTCTCTATTCTCTTATGTGTATACTTATGTATACTGACACACCCGCACCACGAAAAAGGGGGTCAATTTTTCAGAATAGAGATCTTCTCGGCGAAACAATGAGAAAAAATGATAGCTTAGAAACACCTGGGATGTGACAAACAAAAGAATGGAATGCGATGTGCTAATTGATTTTATTTTTTCTGTCAGTTCAAGTGGACTACTAGAATTAGCATCGGTGGCAATAGAAAGGTAGGCGTGTGAGTGGAAGTCTTAGCATGCATTACCATTTATTAAGCTTTGTTCTCGTGTTCTTTTTTTTTTTGTCTTGAAAGGGGGAATTAATAGCCAAAGAAGTAGTGGTCATTTTCCTGAGCTAAGCGGATTAAAAGTCGAGAGCTCTATACAGTCAATAATCCAAATGTCCATCATCTATCGTAACTTCGACGTCAACCAAAAGTAGTTCCAAATTCACCGCAAAAAAGAATTCTTTTATCCAATCGGCAATGATGATACATTATAAGTTTAGCTTCAAGACTTCAGTGCGTATGAAGTCCAATACGTGTAACTCTCTGGTGTGGCATGCTGAAACTTTGCTTGACCAACTTTTGCAAATGCAATCGTTTAATATTTCGGCGAGCTCACGATGAAATGCTCCCGCTTTACTGATCCACCGAGATCTCTAGAAAAAGATGGTCTCCACTCGTACTCAAAGTTCAACACATCGCCACTGATCCGTACCATCTGATGTTCCACTTGTCACGTCTCTAAGGGTCCTATACTAATATACAACAAACTCGGTAGTGGAACTGTGTGTATGCGCATGCGCTCTCCTTCTCTTTTCTACGTGTCTTTTTGTGTTATTTTTTTTTATGATACACCAATTTTTTTTCAAATCATACAAAATGTTACAATTTATAGATCATAAAATATAAATATAAATAAATGCATATAGAGAAAATAGATAAGTCTCACTCATACATATATAACACTTATATCATGTAATCTCATTTTAAAGTGTGTCAGTTCTCTAGATTCACTTTTTTAAATCTGTTTAGTGGATTTATACCATAGTCATCTGTTAATATTTTAGGGATAATTAAATCATTTTTTAATAAAATACTGTTTGAAATGTTGTTTACCATCCTGACTATTGAATCCTTTTGAAGAAAGGAACATAGAAAAAATAGAGGAAAAGTACAAGAATTATGTTTCCAAAGGAATTTTGTATTGTTCATATGTTCGGATTAGAGGATTACTCGCAGAAACTTAGAAAGAAAAAATAAGCTCTTTTCTCTGGGAAAAATTCCTACGCGCGTACGTGCGTCCATCGTCCATGCACTGTCGCCCGTCGCACATGTATTGCCGTTCATCGTGTGCGAAGCCACCACGAGAGGCTGCCGCTGTTTCGCCACCCGTCACCCGCCCGTCCCGCCGTGCAGCGACACCACTGCCGCCTGTTACCATTCCTTGCATTTGGCTGGCCGCTGTCCTGTCGCATGAGCTCGCCACTGCCCCACCGGCTGTTACAAGAGGTCGTCGTGCCAATCGATACTGTTCAGTTCCTCGCATCATTCTGCATTGCTCAAAGCGTTTAGTTTTCCACACTCTAATTTTCCTTTTTTTTTTTTTTTTCTAAAACTTTCCTTTGTTTTTCCTATCCCTTCTCCTAACATCCAATCCTATATCTTTCCTTTGTTTTCAATGCCTGTAGTTTTCCACTTGTATTCCTTCAGTTTTTCTTTGTTTTTTCTATTTCTGTGTTTTAATTTTTTATGTTTTCAAGCAGATTCTAGGTATATGGTTAAAGATTGTGGGAAATCCATCAGGTCGAATTGGAGCTATTTCTAGGACATTCTGAATGCTAGTATACCAAACTAGTGACTTAATTTTTCTTGCGCGGTGGTCGCATACTGCTTACGCTGTCCTTCACATACCACCCGGCCTATAAATATAGACCATATCACCCTCCATTCTCCACAACACACTCCACTACTCCAGTCTCACTGATCTCTACTCTAGAGTTTGACTTTAGATCGACAAGTTCACATCCAACATGGCAATGAAGGCATCTCTCTTCGTCCTCATAGTTCTCACCGCGTCCAGTGCTCTGCTGTGCCTCTCGCCCGGCGCGGCCGCCGCGACCTCCTGCAACGCGATGCAGCTGACCCCGTGCGCGCCGGCGATCATCGGGAACGCGGCCCCGACGCCGGCCTGCTGCGGCAGGCTCAAGGCGCATCCATCCAGCTGCTTCTGCCAGTACAAGAAGGACCCCAACCTGCAGCGCTACGTCAACTCCAAGAACGGCAAGAAGGTCTTCGCCGCCTGCAAGGTGCCCCTACCGAGGTGCTAAGTCATGAGTGCGCGCTTGCTTGCTTGCACGCACTGACGCACGTATACGTATTTATACGAATGACATATCCTGCAAGCACGTATACGTATGATATAGCCTAGCTGCTTTATGTTATCTGAGGGAATAAAAGAGTTGAGCTGTGTACTTCGATGTGATACAAGTTCTGCAGACTTGATACATCACGTATGGAAGCTACAGATAAATAATAGTTAATATATGTACCACTTTGTGTGTGCTAATCGTTCACTTCTTTGGCTCAAAAGAGGTCAATCTGAAAAAAAAAATGCATAAATATTTGCAGTTTTGCAATACCAGATCATGAAGTGACAAACACGCAATACAAAAATGTTCAGAAACTGAAACAAGAGCCTTTCAGATCAGGAGACTTTGTGGTGGAATTTGCAGATCATTTGAGCTGCTCTCTAACATCTCAACTACTCTCCTCATTGAAGGCCGATTGCTAGGCAGTAATAGTATACACCACAATCCGACTGTTATCATCTTTCTTACAAGCTCATTAGTAACAAGACTAATTTCACAAGAGTCGGCGCAGTATTGTTCGAAATGTTCGTAAATCCATCGCGGAAAATATTCGCTACTGGATTCCGTACATACGTCGATCTTCTTCCTTGCTCCAACCATCTCAAGGATCATCATCCCGTAACTATAGACATCAGATTTGCTGCTTACCACTCCAAATTGCTTTGAGAAGACCTCAGGTGCAATGTAGCCAATTGTTCCTCTTGCACCATCAATAGAAATAACACTCTCCTTTTTCATACATAATTTTGCCATTCCAAAATCAGAGATCTTGGGACAAAAATCATTGTCTAGTAAGATATTGTGAGGCTTGATGTCGAAATGCACAATACGAGTATTGCACCCTCGATGTAGATATTCAAGTCCTCGAGCAATGCCTATTACGATATCAAACAGCTGCTCCCAATTTAGCGATTTTTCTCCATCAGAGTTATGGCCGAAAGCAAATCTTTCAAGTGAACCGTTGGGCATGTACTCATAGATGAGAGCTCTTTTTGATCCTTGCAAACAATATCCCAACAGAGTCACAACATTGACATGAGAAGTTTTGCTGATGCTAGCTACCTCATTCATAAATTCTTGCCCATCATCCTTGGAGTACTTGATCATTTTGACTGCTATCTGACGACCATCTTGCATGCTGCCTTTGTAAACTGTACCACAACCACCTTGACCTAACTTGTGAGCGAAAGATTTGGTCATTCTTTTCACTTCTGAATAAGTATATTTTTTTGTATGTGTTGTTCCATGCTTTTGCAAGAAGGATTCAATGGTTAGTGTATTTTTCAATCCTCTTTTGCCGGACAACAAGCCATGAGATTTCTTATGATACAAGGCGCATGCAGAAAGAAGCAAAGACAGCAAGATTACACCAGAGGCGGCTGATATGGTATCTGCATGGGCATTGGAAGAGAAAAAATGTCAAAATAGAGCATAAGAGGGATGAGATATAGTTTGTAATAGGAAGATTTCTTTCAATATAACTAAGGAACACCATAGCTTGAAAAAAGAGTGGAAATATAAAGCTATGGAAATGAAGCCATGCAAAGAGAGCTAAGCAACTTCTTGCAGAGTTCTAAAGCCATAGGAATAAATTAAAGAAATACACTTTATAGCCATTGTCAGATTTCACAAAATATTGTAAAGCAGATAGAGGCATCATATATATACCTATTATAATTGCTTTTCTCTTTGTATGCTTTGATCCTGCACAGTCAGGAAAAAAAAACTGTCACAAATTAAGTCTAAACATTTAATACCACAAAACATATATAATTTGAAAGGAAGACAATAGAACACAAATCTTGTGATTGTTTTCTTTCAATCTGGTCAGGTTCTTTGGTAGCACCTTAAGTAATACAAGAAGATAAGATCTTGCATTTGTGTAAGGTTCACCTACTACTGTAGTACCAAGAATCAGCACACAATACTTGCTGTTGCTGTGTGTTCATCCTGTCAAAATGTTAAAGCATGCTTGTTGGGTTTGGGGAATTTGGGGATTATTGTGTGGCTTACACCACTGGTCCTACTTCTTGATATATATATAGGAAATAATGTTACATATATCTCCTTAGCTAAAGAGATTATTACACTTCAACACTCCCCTTTAAAATGGTGCATAGATATTACATATGTTCATCTTGGACAAGAGATATGAGAAGACATGAGCATGCAAGTTCTTAGTGAGTATATCAGCAAGTTGGTCTGAAGACCTTACAAAGAGTAAACAAATGACATTTTGATCAAGTTTTTCCCTTATGAAATGTCGATCGATCTCCACATGCTTGGTCCGATCATGCTGCACGGGGTTATTAGCAATGTCAATTGCTGCCTTGTTGTCACAATAGAGCATAAGAAGGTTTTTGTCCCTTAGTTTCAATTCTTCCAATACTCTCTGAATCCACAAGGTCTCACACATCCCTTGGGCAAGAGCACGATACTCTGCCTCTACACTAGATCTAGCCACCACACTTTGCTTCTTGTTGCGCAAAGTGACCAGGTTGCCTCCCACAAAACTACAGTAACCTGACACGAATCTCCGATCATCTGGAGACTCAGCCCAGTCAGCATCAGTATACACTTCAACTCGAAGGTGGTCGCGCTTCTCATGGAGCACAACCCTTCCTAGACTACTCTTCAAATACCGCAGAATGTGATTGACTGCATCTTGATGTATGGTCCTAGGATCATGCATGTACTGACTAATCCGACTGACCGCATAAGCCACATTTGGCCTAGTATGAGAGAGATAAATGAGCCTTCCAACAATCCTCTGGTATCGATCCCTATATATCCACCTGCTCACCTAGGCTTGCCTCAAGGCTTAAGTTGGGATCCAGTGGGGTAGTAACAGGACAGCATCCAAACATACCTGTCTCCTCCAAGAGGCCAAGCACATATTTTTGCTGTGAGAGAAAGATCCCTTTCACTGACACTTCGATTCCTAGAAAATACTTGAGGTGACCAAGATCTTTGATATCAAACTCTTGTACCAATCTTTTCTTCAAGACAGTAGGTTCTCTTGGATCATTTCCAGTGAGTACTATATCATCCACATAGACAATTAGCACTGTTAGCTTGCCATTCCATTGACAGGTGAACATAGTGTGATCAGCACTGCTATGAGTGTATCCAAACCGCATCATCGCCTGTTTGCACCTGTCAAACCATGCTTGAGGGGACTGTTTGAGTCCATACAAAGACCTCTTCAGTCGGCATACTTTGCCATCAGTTTTCACAGTCTCAAACCCAGGGGGAATCTCCATGTACACCTCTTTCTTAAGATCTCCATGCAGAAACGCATTCTTCACATCTAACTGGTGAACATCCCAGTCTAAGTTCATAGCACAGGAGAACAATATCCGCACAGTAGTCATCTTTGCTACTAGTGCGAAGGTCTCCTCATAATCAACTCCATAAGCTTGAGAGTAGCCTTTACCAACAAGCCTCGCCTTGTATCAATCTACCTTCCCTTCTAGAGTCTGCTTGATAGTGAAGACCTACTTGCATCCCACTGCTCTTCTGTGGGGATGCTGAGGTACCAACTCCTAAGTACCATTTTTCTTCAAGGCATTCATTTCCTCAATCATAGTTTCTTTCCACCTGGTATCCTGCAGGCTTCTTTCCAAGACTTTGGAGCAGCCACAGACCCACAGATATTAGGGAAGTAGTAAAAGCCTTATGCTCAGGTGAGAGAGAGTCTAGGGAGACAAAGTTGGAGATAGGGTGAGAAGTGGAACACATGTGAGATTTGTAGGGATCTACACGAGCGGCTAGGTCTTCTGAGTGCAATAGGTTGATCAAGAGAGTCCGAGTTAAAGATGGAAAGATCATCACCTGACTCTGGAAGAGGAGTAGGCAGAGAGGAAGTTTCCGGAGCTTCGATGGAAGTTGGGGATGGCTCATGGTAATCTTTAGCATTAGTATTGTCCTTGGGTCTTCGCCTGGTATACACTTGGAGCTGTGGCTGAGTCTGCCTCATAGTCTCAGTGCCTTCTTCTCTAGAACTCTCCCTTTCTCCTAAGTTTTCCACCGTAGCCTGCGGTGTCTCTTCCTCTTTCGTTTCACCACTCTCCTCATCTCTAATAGGTTCCCCTTGTTTGTGTGTTGGAGTAAGTGACAGTTCATTGACCCAGAAAGGATTGCCCTGAGACTCCCCTCTCGAGGACCAGGGGGCGGAGAGGAGCCATAGAAGGGACGACTTTCCTATAACACAACATCCATGGAGACATAAAGTTTTCTCTCTTTGGGGCAATAACACTTGTAGCACTTCTTGTCCAATGCATATCCAACAAAGACACACTTTTTTGAGTGAGGAGAGAGCTTTTCGCCGACAGGGTCGCGGTGGTGCACAAAACACACACAACCAAAAACCTTAGGCTGAACAATGAAGGTATTTGTGCCTTGAAGAACTTGAAAGGAGGATTTAAAGTCTAGTACTCGAAGAGACATCCTGTTAATCAGGTAGTTGGCACAAAGGACAGCCTCACCTCAGAGGAACTTGGGCACATTCATTGTGAACAGCAGTAAGCGCGCAACTTCAAGGACATGCCTATTTTTGCGCTTAGCCACGCCATTTTGGCTTGGGATTTTGACACACGACTTCTGATGAAGTATCCCTTTGGAGGCCAAAAGGTCCTGAAAGCAAGCATTTGTGTACTTAGTCATATTATCAGTCCTGAGGGTCTTGATCTTGACACTATATTGAGTCTCCACCATTGTGTAGAACCGCTCAAATGCCTCCTTCACATCACCCTTTGAGTGGAGTAACATCAGCTAGGTAGTCCTGCTATGACAATCAATAAATGTGACAAACCAGTTACAACCATTAATAGATGCAACATTGGTTGGACTCCAAACATCAGAATGGATTAACTCAAAAGGATGTAAGCTTCTATTGCCACTAGAAGGATAAGAACTTCTTGTATACTTAGCAAAATCACAAGCTTCACATTTAAGCATATCCTTGTTACATTTCCTGTAAAAGTCTAGAGCATGCAATAATACCAAAAACATGGAAGGCAGGATATCCTAAGTGCCTATGCCACATGATCATATCCTCCTCCAAAGTGACCACCAAATGAGCTGACTCCTTCTCCACAAAACCTTTCTTGTAACAGTCCTCCAAGTAGTTCAAGCCATCTCGATGACTACCATGAAATAAACAGTGAGTAGGCTAGAAGGTGACTTTACAATTAAGTGAGTTGGTTATAGCAGCAATAGAGAGCAAATTTGTGGAGAAGTTAGGGACATGTAGCACATTTGACAGGCACAGTCCATATGGACTGACAACGTCCCCTCGTCCAAGGATAGGAGAATGAGAACCATCAGCAATATGAACCTTGTCCCTCCCAGACAGAGGGGTGTATATAGTAAAGACTGATGACTTGCCTGTCATATGTCTAGTGGCTCCGGAGTCAATGATCCACTGATCGGGTTTAGCAAGAATAGATGAAAGAACTGTATGAGAGGAGTGAAAAAGGAAACCGGTAGTTGAGGTTTGGGAGGATCCTCCTGAAGCAACTGAGAGAAGTCTCCTTAGAGTGGCAAGTTCCTCAGTAGTGAGCCCGGACTCTGTGGCTGCAACTAAGGCATTGGCTCGAGCGCCTTCATGCTTTTTTGCCTTGATCTTGCCTTTGCCCTTCCCGGCGTTCTCGGGCTTGCCATGAAGAGTCCAACAGGTCTCTTGAGTGTGCTTCGCACAGCCACAATAGTCACATAAGGCTGATCAGGAGCAAGACCGAGGGGGCGCGAGTGACGAATCCCACCAGTGAGAGTTGGAGCTACCACAACAGGGGGCTCCACAGTCAAGTTTACCTGTGCAGCTGTCCCAGTATCCAGACGATAGGCCATGCTCACTCTCCGACTGCTCTCAAACTGGATTATGGCACAAGCCTCCTGAAGGCTGGGCAATGTAGGCCGTGCAAAGATCTGAGTCTTCAGCGTATCAAACTCAGGATTCAGTCCTGACAAGACAGTATAGAGGCGATCTGTTTCAAGCCTCTTCTCATACACCGCCATGAGCTTCCTCACTGTCTCCCTACAGCAGTCCTCATGTCTGGCTTCAACCTTAGCCTAAAAGGGTCGATAGAAATCGTACCTCTACCACTCACTAAGGAGCCTATCACTGTACTTAGCAGCACTGAGTTCACCCTGAACCATCCTCTGGGCTCTCCGGTAGATCTTAAAGACCTCGGCATAGTTGCTTGTCTGAGAGTACCGATCTGCCACAGTTTTTCAAATCTGCTCTATCGTATCATACAAGATATATGCGCTCGCAACTGAAGGATCCATGGAGCACATAAACCATGACACAATGCAAGCATTGTCCATCTCCCATTGATTTGAAGTTGGGTCCGTCGGTGGAGGACATTTCTTTGCTCCTGTTACATATCCCAACAAACCCTTGACTACCAGTGACATCTTGCACTGATGCGCCCCACAATAGATAGGTCTTGTGCCCCTCCAGCTTGACAGAAGTAAAGGCCGAACCTGGGTCATGATGACTCACCGGACTAGCAGCGACAACTGTCTTAGCGGGATCCTTTGCCATTGCTATCGCTTCTCTGGCCGAAACACCTCACACGGCTCAGTTGTACTCGATTGACTTGGATCTCACCACCCAAACCGAATTTGACCGCTTGAGGGGGTCTATGGGCAATCAACAGGGCCCATGGCCCAGGCCAACGGTCTGCATTGCACTTTGTGGCAGCAGGGGTGTGCGTTCGGCGACAACAAGTGGCTCCGGCGAGCTTGAGGCATCAACAAACGGCTCCTCCGTTGCTGCGGCATCCGGCTCCGATCTCCAAACAAAACCCCGCCGCTACTCCCCTCCCAAACCACAAATGATGAAACAGGTAGAAGCTGTAGGGTTTTGTCTATTTGCGGCAATGGTGGAGATGGCGGCGAACGGATCGGCGATGGCAGCAGCGACGGACAAAGGAGGCGATGGAGTTCTACAAGGCGGCGTTCGTAGCGGAGGAGGTCCCCAAGCGCAGGGCGCGGCTGACCGCGTGCAGCCATCGCTACTCAACATCGAGCTCAAGGTCGGCCTCGCCACGCTGCTCGTCTGCGGCCAGGACGACACCAACAATCCTCCGTCGCCGCTGCCGCACGCACCCACGCACGATCCGGCACGAAGTTCTGGCTAGGATTTCGGCGAATAGTGGCCAGGGCTAGGTAAACCCTAACCCCAGCAACACTATCTCTGTACCATGTTGGTTTTGGGAATTTGGGGATTATTGTGTGACTTACACCACTAGTCCCACTTCTTGATATATATAGAAAACAATGTTACATATACCTCTCAGCTAAGGAGATTACTACACTCCAACAATGCTATTCTTTGCATTCGAGGTCAAAATCTTGACAATGTGGTACTATTGGAAAAGAAGATTTTAACTAACGTTTGACTAGATCGACATTGAGCCTGCTCTTTTAAAAAAACCTAAATCTTGGTACTAATAGCGGATCAAGATATGGGTCTTCTTTTTTTTATCTTTTCCACCTTTACCTTTATTAGTGAGACTTTGTGCATCCTATGAAATGAAGAAACCATGACTTCAGGAAAGGATCTAGTGGAGAGTACTCGGTTTGTTTTACATCATAGGATTAGTTAATTGTTCTATACCTCTTTAAACTCCTAGCTGACAAATTTACTATGCCAGCTGGGTAAGAAGTCATAAGAACAAAGTAAAGATGGAGACTTATTCAAGAGATCTTCTGAAATTTGCTTAGTCTTTTGTAACATAAGAACTTTACTCAGCATGATGTCAACATATAAGAAAAAGTCATAAGAACAAATTAAAGATGGAGACTTATTCAAGAGATCTTCTGAAATTTGCTTAGTCTTATGTAACATAAGAACTTACTCGGCATGATGTTGAACTCTCGGAAATGATTAATGATCTAAACAAGACTTAACTTCTACAATTATGGTCCTGATTGGGAGAGCTTAACTTTTACCATAAGTGACTTTTGAAAGAAATTAGGGAAGTAAGACTTGAGCTTCTTAGTTCAAAATAAGTTTAAGTTTCTCTGAGAAATTACACTCCTACAACATTTTGTTTAGAAAAATTTAAGTTTCTGATAATTTTAAATTGAAGCTGAAACTCTCCTTTTTTAAACAGGACCTACAAATGTTTGATTGTATCCAGACCAAAACAATTGCTAATTGCTTTAAGCCTCACTAATCACCTTGTTAATTTGTCTAAGATTATACTGAAAGAAGAAAAACCTAAATAACATTTGCCAGGCAGCCTGGATCAAAGGTTGTTAGCTTTTCTAAAAACAATAAACTTATTGAATGACAATCTTGATGTTTCTATGCACTGGGATCAAAGCTAGGTGCGCTGTTGGCCACTCATCTAAAGTTGCGTTAGAGGGTAGCAATAACTGAAGAACATGATCCAATAGCTGGACCATCACAGCATGTTGGAATATGACTCTATCTCCTAATCCTATTCTATCTCCTATCTCCTAATCCTAATCTATCTTCTATTCCTTTTGGCCTATAAATAGGCACCCTATGTACTCTGTAATTTTGAACCATTATATTGATTTATTTTTTCGGGGATTTTTCGATCTAAGTTCCTGTTTTTCACTTTGTCATTATGACTGCAAAATTTGACATTGCGAAGTTCGATGGCAAGATCAGTTTTTCTATCTGGCAGATACAGATGAAGGCAGTTCTCACACAGCTCGGTGTCCGGAAAGCTCTTCTGAAAAAACCAGACAAAGTGGATGAAAGTGAGTGGGAAGAACAGGATCAAAAAGCTTTGTCTGCCATGCAACTCAGTTTGTCTACAGATGTTCTACGCGAAGTCATTAAAGAGGAAACTGCCGCCTCCTTGTGGACGAAGTTGGAGACGTTATACATGAAGAAAAGTCTTGCCAACAAATTACGCCTTAAAGAACGTCTGTACACTATTCGCATGGCAGAAGGTACCTCGATTCAGTCTCATCTTAGTGAGTTTAATTCTATCATTGTGGACCTTGAGAGTCTAGATGTGAAAATTGAGGATGAAGATAAGGCTATTTTGTTGGTTGTCTCTTTGCCTGCTACCTTTAAACATTTTAAAGAAATTATGCTTTATGGCAGTCATGATACCCTCAGTTTTGAGAACGTTAAATCAAATTTGTTGTCTAAGGAGAAATTTGATGTTGACCCTCATTCCAGTGGAAAGGGTGAGGGTTTAATTGTTAGAGGTAGATCTAATCAATCAGGCAGGTCAAATAGATCAACGTCTAGGTCTAAATCCAGAGGTCGTAAATCCAACATCTTTTGCCGTTATTGTAAATCAAATACTCATGATATTTCCCAGTGTGATAAATTGAAAAGGAAAGAAGAGAAAAAGAAAACATATTTGGAAAAATCTGCTGAGGCTAGCATTGTTGATAGTGATAGTGGAGAAGCACTCATGGTCACTACTGATATTGAGAAACGCATGTCTTGGGTTCTTGATTCAGCTTGCACCTTTCATATTTGCTCACATAGAGAGTGGTTTTCTGATTATACTCTTGCAACTGGTGCTGTTACTATTGGTGATGAGTCTCCACTTGAAATTGTTGGAATTGGTTCCGTTCAGATCAAAACTCATGATGGCACCTTTCATACCCTTACAAATGTTCGCCATGTCCCTCAAATGAGGAGGAATCTTATTTCTTTGGGCACCTTAGAAGCTATGGGTTATAAGTATACCGGTGACAATGGTGTTCTTAAGATTTCTCTTGGAAACCGTGTTATTTTAAAAGCCAGTCGTGTGAACAACCTTTATTATTTGCAAGGTTCCACAGTTACAGGTACTGCAGCTGTTTCTATTGCATCCAACACCTCTAATACCAAGCTGTGGCATATGCGCTTGGGCCATATGAGTGAAAAAGGTATGCATCTTTTGCACAAGAAAGGTCGTCTACATGATATTGGCAAACTTGAGTTCTGTGAACATTGTGTTTTTGGCAAACAAAAGAGGGTTAGTTTTGCTACTTCAGCTCACCAGAGTAAAGGTATTCTTGATTATATTCATTCTGATCTTTGGGGTCGTTCTCCTCATCCTTCTATTGGAGGTTGTGAGTACTTTATTTCTTTCATTGATGATTTCTCTCGCAAAGTTTGGGTCTACTTCTTAAAGCATAAGAGTGATGCTTTTTCTACTTTCAAGTCTTGGAAAGCTTTGGTAGAAAATCAGACTGGCAGAAAAATTAAGAAATTGAGAACTGACAATGGGTTGGAATTTTGTAGTGGTGAGTTTGATACATTTTGTGCTGATCATGGTATTGCTAGACATTTGACTGTTCCAGGTTCACCTCAGCAGAATGGACGTGCAGAACGTATGAATCGCACTCTTCTGGAAAGGGCCCGTTGCATGCTATCCAATGCTGGCTTATGGGAAAAGCATGGCTTTTGGGCAGAGACTGTTGCTACAGCTGCTTACTTGATTAATCGCTCTCCCAATTCGGCGATTGATTTTCAGATTCCAGAAGAGGTATGGTCAGATAAACCAGTTGATTATTCAAATCTGAAAATTTTTGGTTGTCCTGCATATGCTCATGTCAATGATGGAAAACTAGTTCCTAGAGCTAAAAAATGCACTTTTCTTGGCTATGGTTCTGGTGTCAAAGGGTATCGTTTATGGTATGCTGATTCTATGAAAGTGATCATTAGTCGTGATGTTACTTTTGATGAAAGTTCCTTATGTTCTACTGGAGGTGTTTCTGTTAGTGGTACCTCATCCACAAATGCATCTGAAACTGTTATTCCTACAAGCAACCCAACTTTTGAGGTCAATGTACCTGTTCATGTTGATTCTACTGGTTGTTCTTCTACACAGTCAGTTTCTGATTCTCAGCCTCCTATTTCTAATGATCATTGCATTGCACGAGATAGACCTAGACGAACTACTCAATTGCCAGCTAGATATCGTGACACTGATGATATTGCCAATTATGCTTTCATTACTGCAAATGATGCTAATGAAATATTTGAGCCTTCTTCTTATTCAGAAGCTATCTCATGTGATAATTCCTCAAAGTGGCTAACTGCTATGAATGAAGAAATTGCGAGCCTTCACAAAAATCATACATGGGCTTTGGTAGAGCTTCCAAAAGGTAAAAAATCTTTAAAGTGCAAATGGCTTTATAAGAAGAAGGATGGACTTTCTGGAGTTGAACCTGCAAGGTGGAAAGCCCGGTTAGTTGTAAAAGGTTTTGAACAAAGAGAAGGTATTGACTTTAATGAGGTATTTTCTTCTGTTGTTCGTCACTCATCAATTCGGGTTATGCTTGCTATTGTTGCTTTATTTGACTTAGAATTAGAGCAACTTGATGTTAAAACTGCTTTTCTTCATGGAGATTTAGAGGAGGAGATTTATATGACACAACCGGAAGGTTTTGTTGTTCCCGGTAAGGAGCATTTAGTTTGTCGTTTGAATAAATCCCTCTATGGTTTGAAACAAGCTCCAAGGCAGTGGTACAAGAGGTTTGACTCGTTCATGATTACTCATGGTTATTCTCGAAGCAATTATGATCATTGTATTTACTCTAAGCAGTTTCCAAATGGATCTTTTGTGTATCTACTGCTCTATGTTGATGATATGCTTATTGCTTCTCATGACAAGTCTTTGGTTGCTCAGTTGAAGGCTCAACTTAGTCAGGAATTTGAGATGAAAGACCTTGGACCAGCAAAGAAAATTCTTGGGATGGAAATTCAGCGTGATCGCCAAGCTGGTACTTTATTTCTATCTTAGAAAGGTTATATTGCGAAAGTTCTTGAAAGGTATAGTCTCAGTAATTGCAAGCCTGTCTCTACGCCGTTTGCTTCACATTTTAAATTATCTTCAAGTCAATGTCCTACCAATGAAGAAGACAAGGACTATATGTCTCATGTACCGTATTCCAGTGCTGTTGGCAACCTTACGTATGCTATGATCTGTACAAGGCCTGACTTGTCTCATGCTGTTAGTGTGGTTAGCAGATTTATGCATAATCCTAGTAAGGAACATTGGAATGCAGTTAAGTGGATTCTTCGTTATTTGAAAGGTACTTCTGACTATGGCTTGATGTTTGAAAAGAAATTGGTGAAGACAAATAATGTTATTGGGTTTGTTGATGCTGATTATGCTGGTGATCTTGATAAGAGGAGGTCTATTTCTGGCTATGTATTCTCTTTATGTGGTTCTGCAGTGAGTTGGAAAGCTTCATTACAATCTATAGCTGCTCTTTCTACTACTGAAGCAGAGTATGTCGCAGCTACGGAAGGTGTTAAAGAAGCTCTTTGGTTGCAAGGTTTGGTTTCTGAACTTGGTATTCCACAGGATGTCAATACTGTTTATTGTGATAGCCATAGTGCTATTTGTTTGACCAAGAATGATATGTATCATGCCAAGACCAAGCACATTGATATCAAGTACCACTTTATCCGCGATGTTATTGCTGAAGGCAAGATTGTTGTGGGAAAGATACATACTGATGATAATCCTGCAGACATGCTTACAAAGCCATTATCTAATACCAAGTTCAAGCATTGTCTTGACTTGGTTGGTATTCGCAGAGCTTAAAACTCTTCGGGTTTTATGAGAAACATTTCTTTCATAGATTTAGAGTCAAGGGGAGATTTGTTGGAATATGACTCTATCTCCTAATCCTATTCTATCTCCTATCTCCTAATCCTAATCTATCTTCTATTCCTTTTGGCCTATAAATAGGCACCCCATGTACTCTGTAATTTTGAACCATTATATTGATTTGTTTTTCCGTGGTTTTTTCCCTTTCACCTTGAAGGGGTTTTTCCACGTTAAATCCTGTGTCACTTTCCTAACACAGCAGAAACATGTCTGATCAATAGGGGAGCTGGCATTATACCCACAGTGGCCTCTAGATTGCATACACTCTCTACACCACCCCATCCCCGCCTTCCACTTCATGGTGAAACCACCTCGTATCGCATCGCCAAGGCTAGAATTGTCAGAAGCCAGCTTGTCTGCCATCATTGAGTTGAACGGAACAACCAGCGTCGTGCTACATAGCCCAAATAGCTCTGGCAATGTGTCATTGTGCAGCCTATAGTAGGAGTGTCCCCCGGACAAGCACGAACCGATGTCATAGATCAAAGGAAGTGAGAATGCTTGGCTACAATTGAGGTACATGGTCAGGAACTGATCGCGGTCGGTGTACATGAACATGGTGTCATTGATGGTGGTGTTGTGGGAGGGCAGTGGGCACAACTGGTGAGCTAAACTTTGGTCAATGACTGTAAGGAGGTGGTTGTCGTAGTCGATATTTGTAACCTGGAACGCAGCAGCATTCATGTAGATCGTTAGTATGCCATCTGTGCAGAAGAGGCGGTAACCTGGATAAGAACAGTAGTCTGGCCGGTTGATGCTGTTCATTGAGAACGGATAAGCGATGTTGAACTTGACTGATCCACACTGATAAGTTGTTGGGGTACAGTTTCTGTACCGGAAGTAGACATCGGTTTGTGGCTCAGAAGGTGGTACCAAAGAGAATAGAAGAAGGAAGAAGAGTGGTGGGACAAATAGATGATGCATTTGCTGCAAAGCCTGATAAGCAATTGCAAAGGGGAGAAGATGAGCAAGATATATAAAATGAGAAATAATAGGTCTAGAAGATTGTATTGTGATGGCCATGTTGTATTGTTCGGGTCAAGATAGGATAGCTGAGTAGAGTTCTGGAAAAAAGAAAAATGATGTCAGGAAGTTGAGTTGTTGAGTGGTTTTTTGGTTATTTCTCTCCTTACTTAGACGGCGTAAGGAGAAGAATTTGTTCGGGACGGTGAGGTTTAAGTCAAAGATTTGAGACGCCCTGCCCTGGTTGTTCAGTGTGCAATGCATAGCCATTGGTTTCTGCTCGCTTCATTCATGTGAAGCAAATTTGGGTATGCAGCACACTTGAGTGGGCCAAAATTGACAACGACCAGCGTTTGCAACACGTATATTGGGTGCAAATTAATTATGTAGAACTTTATAAAGGAGGTATAAAAGATGCCATCGTCTCAAGAAATGGATTTTGTTTTATTTGGTTTGGTGCACAGAGCTGCCCACCAACTTTGACCACGTTCAAACGCATGGTTCTGGTCCACAAGGTCCTCAAGGTCAACAAAACCACTGCGGCCTATGCTAAATAATCAGTTGTTTGATCAAAAATTAAGATTCAGATCGGTGAGATTCAAAAATGATTGTGAGATGACTAATTGCTCAATTTTTTTTATTCTGGATTATCTAAATTTCATTGTAATGATTCAGGTAAAAGAAGGATGCAATCATGTTTTTAGACTTTGGACCTATTAAACTCGATTTATCCTGATTTCAGTTTTTTAGATAAATTGAAGTTGGGTGAAACAGAGGTTTAAATTTTGAGATTATTCTTCAAACTGAAGTCTCTACTGAATTAAAATTTTGAAATAAATTTGTATCTCTCTCCATTGATTTGTTAAACTTTTAAGTTTAAGTCATCTTAGAAGTTGAAATTAAGTTAAGCTAAATAAACTTATAAGGAAAGGGATAAAATTCCAAGGACGACAACTCTAATCCAACCAACAGTAAGGTTGCTCATCAAACTGAAGGGACATATATCTGATGTTTGAGATGTTCCAACTGTGAATCATATCGATTGGATGGAAGATTACGACATGACAAAGGAATTATTGAGGCTGCTCGACAAACTCCCTGGACACGGCACTGACCAACCCTTACACTACAGCCTGCATGTGTGACCCTTGTTTCAGAAACACTTCGTGACAGACCAAGGTAAACCATGAGCTGACTAGTTTAGAGGACTTGAATTTGATTGATTCTAAGGCTATCTTAAATGAGTTTGCTACGTACGTTTTCTTTTTAAAGATTGACACAATGAAAAGGCCGAACTCGGCCGGTTAAAAGCTGAAATAGGTCGGTTTTCAACTGACAGTAACTACAAGTGCCGGTTATTCGGCAAAAATCAAATTGGCATGCTCTGGCTTCACTCCACTCAGAGGCAACCTAGTTAAGCTGTTCCTCACTTATGGATACCTGGCTCATCTAATCCTTCGATGAAAATTAAGCTTCTATCTGTGTGTGTTTTGTAACATCTAATTTTAACTAGAGTTGCATTGTTTTGGCAGTAACTTCCAAGTCACTTCAGTCTACAGAATAAGAGTTGCCCGATTTCGAGTTGAATCAAGCTGCTTGAGCTGGTTTAAGCTGGGCAAACTAAGTAAATGCTCGGCTTGATTTAACTAACTAATTATGAAAGTACTGATTTAATAGAAGACTCATCTAACTAGCTAACAGAGGTTAATTAGGGTTTATGTCGACACTGAACTATGAAATAAAAAGAGTTTGGGCTTTTTAGTTTTGGATTTATCTCGACGCTAAAACGATACTGCAATATGTACTGAAATATGAATAGAAAAGAGAGAATTTAATGTAGAGAGACTTACTACAAACCGGGTTCTGTAGCTGCCCATGGGAGCACAAGCAACCGCAGAATTCACCGGAATTTCTGTAGCTGCACTGCCCATTGGATTGCTCGCACTCCTTACACGGGCCTTCGCTCGGGTCCCACGTCAACTGGAACCCCTTCTTCATTACCGTACCATATCCATTATTCCCCAAGGACCCCAACTGAGAGTAATTTCGTAGTCCATCTCTGAACACAGGCACAACCCAAGCTTCCTTGCACTCCCGCTGCCAGCCTACGTCGGGTACGCGAACCTCTGGAAATACAAAAGACAACCCAGGCCCTCTGTCGTGCATGCATTTTATTTCGAAGGTGTCTGGCTGTTGCTGGGTGGCCGGCATGGGAGTGCAGTCGAGGAAGAAGTAGAGGTTTTCAGTGACGGAGCTGGTAAAGTTCAGCCAGAAGACCGGCGACTCTGGGATGGTCACGTTGTGCTGGACTCTGGGGCAGTTGCTTTCGTCTTTAAGCGCGTCCGAGTAGGCTAGGGTGATGGTCGAGCTGCTGTAGTCGATATGCAGAATGGTGTAGTTGTACTCGCTGAGCTTCAGGATAGCCGTCCCAGTCTTGTTCTCGCAAACGATCGCCATGCCGGGGTACCCACAGTAGGCATCGTCTTCTCCGTCGATGGTCTCGGTTTCATTGTAGAGGTAGAAAGGATATCTGATGTCGACATGTTCACTGCATCGGATAGATGTCTGCGGGGACATCCCGAGGTTGTATGCGTCGTCGCACGAAGTGGCAGTGAAGAGGAAGAAGAGCATGAGGAGGCGGCGGACAAGGGGACACATGACGAAACTGGCTACGGTGGTTTCACAGAATTAGAGAAAACAATATACACGATTCCTCGCCATAATAAAACAATACAAAGAATTACAGAATATCCAAATTATTTCATCATATAAGCTGCTACGCGCAGTTAAAAAATTGGAATAGGAAAGGATAGAAAAAATGAGCATAGACTTGAAGTCAAGAGATGCCCAGTCAACTTATCTCTTACGGAAACGGGCATGGTCATGTATCCATTTAATTCCACACGATCTATTCAAATGGAAAAAAAAAAAAAGCGAAATTAGGAGACTTGCGACATGTCCTCCCGGTCTAGGAATCAGATACCCAATGCTTGTGCTTCAAGTTTTCAACCCAGTATTGAATGGAGTATATATTTCGTTCAGTTACTGCCTACCTTGTGTGGAATTTTGATTTTAGTGGTTCAGTGGAGTCTATTTGTGGAGATTTTTTCTTTTCTTTTCTAGGATCCGGAAGTCCACCAACCTAATGAAAAATATCTGTTGAACGGTTTGAGACTTCTTGCCTTCATACTGAGATATTGCATGGGTTCACGGGATGATCCATAATTCCTTATGAATTTTTTTAAATAACTCAAAATAAAAAAATAATTGTGAAAATGACACATAGTTTAGCAAATTTACAAAAATAACCTAGTTGAGTGCGATAAATTAATTATTGCGGTTATGATACGCAACAAAAACTTTTTCCATTTTGAAAACACGACAGAAACCCTAATCCTCTTTTGCATTTTGAAGACGCGATAGAAACCTTAATCTCCTCTTTTCTATTTTAAAAACGCGATAGAATGGATGGCACAGCTCATTATCAACACATAATTTGTGCACTTATCATTTAATTGGTCATCTTCTGTAAGGCCCATCACATGAATCTTATTCCCTAAAATCTTTCATATAACATGAATCTTCGTATAACATATGTTCATCAGAGGATGCTTAACTCAAATAAGACATTGCAGTTGACTCAGACATTTCATTGTAGATCATATGTACAAACATTTCATTGTAGATCATCCAAAATTGAATACACACTCATCAATTCAATTCAACATCTGAAGAACAGAGGAGTGGAACAGAGAAGTGATCGAAGGAGTTTGTTAAAGATTGTCGTTGCAAGAAATTTGGTCGTCACGGTTGAATTGATGATGCCTAGCGAAGTGGTCAAAGTCGTCGACTGTCAAAGTGGTCGGAGAAGTTGGAGTGGTTGAAATTGACCAAATTTAGTGGAGCTATCGTGGTTGTGGTCGAGGATGCCGTTGTGAATGAAGAGGGAGTGGTCATCGCAGTCGTGGTCGACGGCCGATGAAGTGCTCCTCGAGATGGGGCTGTAGAGGAGGATCGAAGAAGTGGTCGTCGCAGTGGAGTGGAAGAAGTGGTCGAGTTAGAGAAGGCGGTCGAGGTCGGCGTGGAGGAAGTGGTCAAAGTGAAAGAACAGGCGGTGGGTCCTGGACTAATCAGCAATGTGATCTACGGTGTGTGAGGCGGTTCACCAGTGGTGAGGACGAATGGGGAAGGAGAAGGAGGCAGCGGCGCTAGCAAAGAAGGGGCCGGCTGCAAGGAATAAGGCGATGGCGGAGGCGCAGATCCAAGCGCGAGCACACGAGATCTACAGCGGAATCTATGATGGCGACGGATGCGAGCTCGATTGCACAACAGATCCAAGAGTGAGGCAGTGTGATGTGGATTTGGGGGCGATGGATCCAGGGTTCCAGTGGTGAGGGTTTTGAAGTGGCGGAGCCAGATCTGAAGAAGAAAGCAGCGGCGGCCGAAGGTGGTGAGTGGCGCAATTGGCGATCAAGCGAATGGTGAAGGCACACGAGTGAGGATGAAGGGAAAGAAATAGCACCATAAAGGAAAATGGGACTGTCTTAGGCCTCACTCACAAGAGATTCATGTTATACGAAGGATTTTAGGGAATAAGATTCATGTGATGGGATTCACAGAAGATGACCAATTAAATGATAAGCGCACGAATTATGTGTTGATAATGAGCCAAGCCATCCAGGCTTGTCGTGGTTCCAAGCCTCAACAAGTTGACCTGATAATATTTTTTGCATTGGGGAGGGTGACTGAGCAGCTCAGAGCTAAGCTATTGTCGTGGCTCCAAGTCGTGACAAGTCAAAATTACAATTTCTCTTCACTGTGGGTCAATTTTGAAATTAATTTTTTAATCTGGATTATTTAAAAAAAATCCACCTCCTAGCCTTTGCCCATCCTTCCACCTGTCGCGATCGCAAGTCTCTCATGGTTCACCCCCTCGCCACCAACTAGTTGGGAGCACAAGAGTAGCTAGTTGATCTATATACTTTGATTGTTAGTTTGTTACATGTTCCAATTTGTAACTAATTAAGTCCTATTTTTTTTAGCACGGGTCCTCAAAAAAGATTTGAGCCAGTTCTGAACAACTATCAAAACTAAAAACACGATGACCATCCATCCTACATAATAAACTCTACATAGTCTACAAAGTGTTCCCTACAAAACTAAGAGCTAACACAAAATCACAAATATGGTGTAGCAGTTGAGTTGCAACTCCTCAAGTGATGCGCTGTTGGGTATGTGGCCCATCACAAACTCAGTCTAGCACACCTCTATCCCATCACCGGGCCGTCTCTCATATCATGTCCCATCGTGTACTGATCCCGCACCAGTGATCACTCGATGAGAAAATGCTCGTACGACCACATCTGTAGTAGTATGGTGCACCCCACGAACAGTGAATTAACCTGGTCTTTGCTCGTGGCGTCACACAATCTCCGGTACATGTGGCAAAGCATAGCGGATTCCCGACTAAATTGTGACACGTGTCCCAGCTCGTAGTCCGCAATAAGTCTAACGAGCTAAACGAAGTGTCGCTCACATATGTCTCCATGGGTGCTGAGGAATAACAGCCACCCAAATAAATAAGGCAAGTAAGTGTCCAAGTGACATCTAAATACCTGCTCAGGAGCGATGATACCGACCTAGACCGTCTCATAAGAGGACGAGATCGGAGCAGTAAGGCGAGTATTCTGTCGTTCTTTTCTCAGGGACTAGAGAAGCGAAACGCATAAAACTAAACTAAATCAATGATTAATGAAACTAAAACAGACGAGAGAAAGAGAGGGAATGTCAGAAGAATGTGAAAGAAAGAAAGAGGTGATCATCTTGACAAGTGATATGTACTAAATCCATATGCATGTTCATGAGTACAAGCGATAGAGTCGTAATCGTTTAGTAGTCTCACTGCAGGGAGGTGAAATGACTAAGACGAATACGTCCATCGATAGTATCAACGAACGAATGCGTAAAGAAATACCACAGACCGTTCCCCATCTCCTTTCAACCATGAAACAACAACAAAACAAGCAAAGAACGTTGCTTCTATTTCAGTTCTTCTCAAAAGATGAACAAGGGATCAATTCAATCTCAGAACAAGCTAGTCTAGCACAATTAACATTAACCCAAATATAACTCCAACTGAAGGCAATACACACAACTTGCAATGCACTATTCTGGATGTGCAACAACTAAATGCAAGATTAAGAAATTCAAGCACTAGGATCTCAACATCAAGTGGTAGAAAAACTCAGTTCATTCATAGGTAGAAATTGCCACATCCAACGGAGAACCAATAGACAGGAAATCAACATTTATGAATTGAACTTCAATTAGTGCATGATTGATTCAGAGGTTAAAGATCACAACTCAAACAGTCACTAGCTGTCGAAGACAACACAAGGTGCCAGACTCAAATCACTGAGACAGATTCAGTTCAATTCAGATATTTCAAACGAACTTAGAAATGTGCAATTACTTAAACAAGTTCCAATTCAAGATTCACATATTCATATCCATCTCATACATCACATGAATTATAGATTGAATTGAAGAACAGAGAGAGAAGAAATGAACTCAATGCATGCTGTCGTGTTGCTGGAGAAGCTCACTGGAGAACTAAAGTCGTGACCATGGAAGTGGAAGGAGAGATGGAGCTGTCGAGGTTGAGGAAGCAGTTGGACCTCAGCTGCTGCTGGAGTCGAGGAAGTAGGAGGTTGCTGCTGAGCTTGGGGAAGATGGCCTCAGCTCCAATTGGCGACGTAACTGATGAAGGCCGTGGAAGCTTCTGGCGAGGAGGAAGAACTCACTGCCGGCCCACAGGATGTGGCCAACAGCGAGTACGAGAGCTGCGGCGGATCTGGGATTTGGTGGGGATCCGGCGACGTAAATGAGAGGTGGCGCGGCCGAGATCGGTGACGGGAGAGGAAGTGGCAGGGCGGCGAGTGGAGAAGGCGGTGCGCGCGGAACGGAGAAGGAGCGACGCAGTGGCGGTGGCGGATCCGGCGGCGGCACGTCGTGAGGGAGGCGATGGAGAGGGATTGCGCGAGAGGCGAGATCGGCAATGGTGAGCGTGAGGTCGGCACGGGAGGGGCGGCGGCGCAGCGCGGGGCGGACAAGGAGCGGCGCGGTGGCGGTGGTAGTGTTGTAGCACAAGCGGCGGCCGGGGTTGAGAATGTCGAAATATGGAACGGTGGAAGTGGCCGGAGCCGGAGTTGAAGGAGAGAAGGAGGAGAAGAAGCGAGGGTGGCGTGGCAGCTCGTGGGAGAGGTGGCGACGCAGCGCTAATCGGCGGTGAGGCGCGGCGGCTATGCGATCGGAAAAGGGAGAAGGCGCAGATCCGGTGTAAGGGCTAGATCGACGATCAAAGCAAAGAGGAATAAGAAGCCAGGAAGCAGAGAGAGGGAGAGCAAAAGAAGCCGGCTAGGGCCGGAGGTGAACAGAGGCGTGGATCGGTTTGGAGGGAGATAAAAAAGAAGCTCGAGTGAGTAAAAGAGGAGGAGACGGCAGCCGTCACCATCATTGTCACTACGGCGGTGAACGGTGCTGGGATCGAAGAGGAAGCAGTGGTGCAGCTAAAAGAGGACGAGGAGTAACAGAGAAGAAGAAAAAGAGCTACACGGAGGTGCACCGGTGGTCCATAGCCTGGCGGCCGCCGATCGTGGTGGACAGAGGTATGGAAGTTGGGGGTATAAGGGAGAAGAAGAAGGTACCATACAAAAAACTAGGCTCAAGAAAGATCTGTGGCCGACGGCTAGGTTTGGAGAAGGAGAGGAAATTTTGCAAAAAAGGCCCTCAGAATTTTAGAAATCACAAAAAGGTCCTTCCCGAGTTAGGGTTTAAATTTATGAGTCTTGGCTATTTTACAAATGGGTGTTTGAGGTTTTAGAAAATTACAGGAAGGTCCTTGGCTGTTAGGATTTGAGATTCTGGCCCCCAGAGGCTTCGATTTCAGCACAGTCGATTCCTATACATCCATAGAAACACGTGCTTCTATCTAGAATCAACCAAGGGTCAGGTATAGTCAAAGAGATGCATTTCATCAGCCAAAATCCACCCAAATCGCATCAACCTGCAATAAAATCACAACACGAATAATACGGTCGATTTGACGATAAAGATATATATGATTAATACAAATGTCGCCTTCTATGACTAAATGTACATGATCGGGGGTTAAACATACGGAAAAAATGTATAGATATGATAATTATCAAGCAGCCACTAGGAATGCAGCATCTCAAACGGTGCGCATGTAAGTCTATGAAACTCTTGTCGTCTGTGCAAACCCTCTTGCTGGCCCGATCCCCTCAAAATGTTGCAAGAAATTCAGACGCCATGCAGCTCTGTCAGTCACCGCGGGGACATATAGGTCCCCTCTGATAGGCAGGATGATCAGCATACTAACATCCTCAAGCCTGATGGTGAGCTCGCCGAAACTGAAGTGAAAAGTGTGCATCTCTAGCTTCCATCAGTCCACAAGAGCGGTGATTAAAGTTCTATCGAGCGGAAATCGCTAAGCCCAATCCACCATATGGGCGAACGGAAGTAATCCGATCTCAAGCAAATAAGGTGCGAACTGCTCATCCAGAGGCCACATCTCCCGCGGTGTCCTCATGTAGAGAGCCGACAGAACAGTGCCCTGTAGAAGGCAACGAGCACGGTGACACTACTGATGGTGCTCTGTAATCAACTCGAGAAGCTGCCGGTTATCCGTCATACCTGTAGTTATCACATATTGGTCAAAACATTTACAAGCAGACATATTTACAACATTATAGAAAACATACATTCAACATGACATAGAAATAAGTTCAACTCTAATACAACACAGGTAAAATATTATAGTATTTCTTAAGGAAATTCACAACATTACAACGTCAACATAAATCAAGTTACACATAAATGAAAAACAACGAATACAGATAACAGTCAATTGCTTCAGTTCATCGTAGATGTTGACGTGGCTGCCACTTGCAGGCATCAGTTTCTGCTATGACTAGGCTTCTTACAAATGGTGCATGTACGAGACTCTCGCATTTGGCATAGCTACACTGGTAGTTGCACTTGCACTTGCACTGCCACCTTCAGTACTGAGATCAACGGTGTTCGGTGCTCCTACTATGGAATGACTGCCTTTCGAGCTATGTATGCTAAAGTATAAATCTCTCGTACCACAGGCTAGATTTTTCACAAAATGGTACAAACCAACCTCACGATTTGTCACCTTTAAACTTCTTAAATACCCATTTATTTCCCTCTGGCAACAGGCCTTCAACCCTAACACTATCCGTCACATGATTAAGTTGTAACTGTTGCATCTGGACTCTTTTTGGTTGATTTTCATTATTGATGATATTAAGTGTCTTGGACTAACCGTGTCTTTGAGTTATTTGTATGTAGAGCTATTTCTGTAAAGTCTGCAAGTGATCCGGGAGGATCTGCAGGTTGCGAGCCAAGGTCGCAAGCGCAAGGTTGCAGCATCGCCCGAGGTCGCAGTTCAAGGTTACGAGCTAAGGTCGCAAGCGCAAGGTCAGCAAGAAGAAAGTCACAAAGACCAAAAGTAAGTGCTTGTTTATTGTACCGATCACGGTGTTTGGAGTATTGACCAGATTTATAGAAATTCTTTTTAGTTTTTAACCGTACTATTAAGAGGGGTTGCAAAATCTCTTTTAGTTCCGACAAAACTGATAAACTCTTAGGTCATATGTTGCATTCATTTTCTTTCACAATCTTGGTCGAATTTGAGAAACATATATATATATTTCAAAGAGGGACTGAAACTGGTATTTCGAGTACTGTTCATTCGACCAGAGGTCTTCCGAGCACTGTTCATTCCAACGGCTACTTACTAGCCATTAGAGGTCGAAGTTGTGAGTTAGCTGTACTGATTTCTTTCTTCACTCGACCATAACGGTTAGCTGAGAGGTTGAGCTATATATATGTGTGTTTTGAGTAGTATTTTAACACATCTCGAGCTACATTCTCATACACATTTTTGAGCAATTTCTGAACAGCTTTTCTAAACATTTTTTAGCAATTTTTTAGCAGCTTATCTAAATATTTTTAGTAGCTTTTGAGTAGCTTTTATAAACAGTTTTGAGCAGTCTTTATAAACACTTTTGAGTAGATTTTGATAATTTTTATAAACACTTTTGAGCAGCTTTGCTAAACACCTTTGAGCAGTTTTTCTACATATCTCTGAACCATATTCATATATACACTTGAGCCAAAATTTTCTAGTGCTAAAATCTTGATCTGTTGATCAAGTATCATTCTTTGTGATTAAGAGAGAGCCTTCGAGAGTATTCATTCGCATCATTTGCATTCTTAAAGTTTCTCGGTGGTCGTTGGAGGTCAAGAGAAGATCTCACAACTTATTACTTTTGGTGATCGCCTTCACTTAGATGGTTTGGTGGCGTGGCTGTTGATCTCTCCATTGACGAAGCGTATTGGAGTGGCTCAGTGTATTTGTGAGAGGTTTGGTGCTCACCTTTCTGGAGCAGAGAAGGAGCAACCCTAGTGGATAATATCATTTGTGGATATTGAAGCAAGACTCGTTCTTTTCAATGCTTCAACAAAGAGTAAGGGAGACCAGACGAGCCTCCAAGACCTCGAGATACATCGTTGTGTTTGATTCTCTTTCTCTCATTTTTATTTGTGCAATCTAAATTGTTGAATTGATTCCATTTTAATTTCCACTTAGTTTATTTAAATTTTACTCTTGCAAAAGTTGTTTTATTCAAAGAGATTTTAAAGCCTCATATTCTCCCCCCTCTAGTCAGCATCCTCAATCCTACAGTAACAAATCAATTCACCAAATTTTCAAATTATTGAAGGACATTAACAGTGGTTGTGACATTTGACCATATACACGGGGACATGCACTAAGATCATCACCGTATAGTCCATTACGAATTATATCAACTCAATAATAAACACAAACCATATCGAGTTGCTCCATATCCTAATCAATTTAACTTTTCATGTTAGGTCAAAACACAACAATATGTTTCTTCTATCTCAAACAATATTTCAATATGATGAGATCTACAACAGTTTCAAATCTACATTGAGATTACACCTTCTTCAGGGATAAAATTGTAAATAGGTTCTCTTAATGACCATAAATGTAAATAACTCTACATAATGGAATTTAATACCTTATTTTATAAAAATTATAAATTCTATGGTGAAGCGAAACTATCCGTCCCAAACCGTAGATCGTAGGGTTATAACAAAAATTCGAAGGTGAAGTGGAAAATACTCTAAACCCTAGGGTGAAGCGGAAAAATTTGGGGTCCTACAAAAAAAAATTGCCAGTCCGGACATTAATAAAAAACTTAAACCTAGTGTCAGCCGAACAATCTTAGAGTGATACGCCAAATCATAAAATGTAGGATTCGCTGCAAAAAAAATCCTAAACCCCAGCGTGAACCAAAAAAACTGAGGATACTATAAAAAAAAACATAAATCTGTAGCGGGCACTACAATATTTTATAAAACCTAGGGTGAACCAGAAAATTCTTAGATGACACAATTTATCTTATAATCATGTCCTGTCACTGCACAAAACTATCTACTCTAACTCGTAGGTTGAAGTGAAAAGTTAATTTTTTACCTGTTCTAAATCCTAGGGTGATACAAAAATGAAATTTCTATGCGAACTAATCAGTCGTGGACTGGGCCCGCGACTGAAGTTCAATTGCGAATGGGGGCTCGCGACTAAAGGCCATTTCTGATATTTTTAAAATTTTTGGGTTAGTGTTGAAATTCTTTTTTTTTAATGGTTATTCATAAAAAAATTCGTTCTTTAGCAGTCTGATGAAATATTTTTTAAAATAACCCAAAATAAAAAAATAATTACAAAAATGACTCAGAGTTTGCCGAAATTACCAAACTAACCCGCCAGGTCATGTAATCGCATTTTCAGATTGCGACAAAAAAATCTTTCGCACCTCCATTGTGACAATCGTGGCAGGTGACGTGACGAGCGACATGACGTTGTGGCATATCTCAGCCTCGCTCCTTTCTTTTTCTT
Source organism: Pharus latifolius (assembly GCA_019359835.1). Classification (NCBI taxonomy): domain Eukaryota; kingdom Viridiplantae; phylum Streptophyta; class Magnoliopsida; order Poales; family Poaceae; genus Pharus; species Pharus latifolius. The sequence goes on along the minus strand of CM033323.1, from coordinate 4,359,447 downwards.
CCTTCTTCCTCTTTTCTTCTTCTCTGTTTCTTCTCCTCCTTCCTCTTCTCTTACTCATGCCGCCTCCACTCGTCAGATTTGCACTGCCACTTTGCTCCATGTGCCGCCTTCACTCTTGATAAGCACCAACCAGCGACTAACACCGAATGGCGCGTGGGTTGCCCGATCTTTCACGGTACCTCGAATGGGGACTTGCAAACCGATCGGAGTTGATCGAATTGCAAGTAGATAGTGTCTCGTATAACCTAAGAATTGGGTATTCTCAGTTTACACAGAAATCATATGATTTCTAACTCTCATGATAACTCACAACTTCGACATAGCCAAAGCTATAGCGCTCGAAGAGCCTTTTTCTGAATTTCTATTCATCTCATGATTAAAAGTCCTCTGGAATGAGAGGATTACATATGTATTTATACTAGGAACAACCCTCCTAGTTTAGGTGTGAAAGCAACCATTAAATGAAAAATTTTCTTGAACAACCAACTGTGAGACCCCCCATTTGAGGATCACCTTGGTAACCGCCCAGGTAGGTTACACACAGCAGGATGTCACATGAGCTCCAAACCACACAAGCATAGTAATAACATTAAACAAGTATCAGGCCAGCATGGCCAATATTACATAGCCAAAGCACCAAAAATGGCGCTAAGTAGAGTTGCTAAGAAAATAACTAGTTTATCAGAACCAGAATCGGTATCCAAGTACCGAACACACAACATAAAGCACAAAGCAACGACAAATAGCTTGATTTCCATCCGCAGCAGGGTTGGAGGGGCTTCTCCCACATCTGACTTGACTTGGTGCGCAAACCTTCTAGAACGTGGGCTCGTCCGGGGCACTTCCATCTTCTGCCGGGTACTCATAACTGAAAGAATCGGGATCCTCGAATCCCTCTTCTACAGTGGGATAAAAATGCAAGGGTGAGCACTTGGTGCTCAGCAATACTCATTCCGGGGATTAATGCAATTGTAATTACATGAGGGTGAAACATATGATTCCGGGGTTTTAGTTTCATATGGATAGAGATATATAGATTTCCAAGTTAATTGTTCAGTAAAACAATACTTTTGTCATGAAAATGATACTTTAAACATTAAACAGGTTTTCAATAAAACATTAGATGTAGTAGTCTCCCATTAGTTACTACTTTGTTAACCGCATTATGAAAACATTCCAAAACATTACTTGTGCTATAACCCATGGATAACATCCACTACGAAAAGACTCCTGAACCTGGGAGTACAGAGTATCTGATACTTCTTTTACACTTTGCAAAGGTGTACCTCTTTTTAAATCCACTGGTTCACTCGGCTTTCAAGTCGGATCAGCTCCATGTGACTTATACACATGTGACAAGGCCGAGATCACACAACGCTTTTACAGTTCAGTATTAACAGTATCCCCGCCCGGTAAATAGACAGTTAAGTCTCAAGTACCGTTGTGGGTCTTCCCCACTTCCTTACTTCCTAGCCTCTCTGGTCTATGTTCCCGCAGGACACATAGCCTTGGTCTATGTCCACGCGAGACATACGACCATTTACGATTACAGCCGCTCACGGCTTAATCAGGTCTAGGGCGCCTTCCTTCTTTTACGCCTTTTCCTCTCATTATTTTTCTGAACTCACATCACTCATGGCCGAACCTTGGCCTTCCAGTTTCCACGCGAGAAACCAGATCGTCAAACCATGCAGGGAACTGCTAATACCAAAAAGCTACTGAGTTGTGCCTGTCCCATACCAGGCAAGTGGTTGGTACGTTTACAATTCGTATAGAGACACAGCACAAGGTTCTTGTCCTTATGAACCAATAGTGAGGAGCATTCACATTCCCTGGTGCGCACCGCACCCTCTCCATACAATCCAATCCTCACTACTGATCCCTTTTATCAGTTTTCTCGACAAAACGGTTTTTATTATAACTTCTCATGTATTTGACCATTTCAAGTTTAATGTGAATATTCGATATATGAGTCCTAGGGTGACAAAAGCATATATACGAAGGTTCAATAACAAAAAGGGTTTCATGATCCATTAGGGAGTATCTACTCATGTCATTCAAACATAACTTGTATTTCAAATAAGCATGCATAGTAAGAAACAGTGAATATACTTCATATGAAAATATTGGGTGAGACATGACCAAAGGAATGAGGCTTGCCTTGCAATGTGGGGTCTAAGTACTCAGACGGATCTTCAAAGACTTCTTCCGCTCCTTCAGCTTCTGACTCTGCGGCAATCAAATAACACACAAACACATACCATAAGTATACAGAAAGTAGTTTCCATAGAAATTATTAAGTAAATACGTCATGCATGCAGGGGAAAAGGTTAGGGCAAGGTCACAAGGGCTCTGGTCGAAGAAACGGCTAAAAAGGATTGAACGTCGAAGGGTCGACATTCGGTTCATGGCTTTGGCATAACTTTAAACTAGTCTTAGGATGGTTTTCTGGAGAAGTGATAGAAGAGAAAGATGTAGATCTCAACTCCAGGAATCTAAAGGACAAGGTGGCATTTCAATTGCTCAACCAGAAGGGGCTGAACAAGGTCAATGCTAGTGGCTGACATGCACTGACATAGTGCTGGACATGGCCAGAAACTAGGGCATGGCTTAACTTTTGATCCAGGGCTCCAATTGATGCAACACTTTGTCTGGGAGGTAGGCATTACTAACAGGAATAAAACACTCAATAGGGACAAGAGCTGAAAGTGGCCGGAGGGTGGCTAAATCCGGCGATGAACTGCGGTGACGACACGGCACAGACATTGATCTGGACAAGAACTTGACAAAGGCATAACTCACAATCTAGGCAGATCCAGGTGTCGAGCTAGTGGAAAGAATTGCTCAGGGAGGTGAGGCGAAGCTAAGGGACAAAGTGGTGTCGGCTGAATCGGTCGGGAACGAATTCCGGCGACCGGCGCTGGGGAAGATGACACTGGAGCTCGGGAATTTTTGATACAGGGCGAATGAGCTCAATTCCAAGCTTGGGAATGATCTCTAGGGCACAACAAGGCTACTGGAGGGGTTAATTTCATTGGAGATTGGCCGGAGGGGCTCAGCGACGAGGTCCGGCGAACGGCCGAGGTTCCAAAATGGGATTTCTTCGATTTGAGCTCAATTGGGGATCCTGATTCAACAGGCTTGCTCTACTAAGCTCACTGATCAAGTTCTTCTACAGAATCGAGAGCTAATTCGGGCTGAATGGGATAGCATTGAGGGAACAGGGGTTTTCTGGTTTTCCGGCGATCACCGGCGATGGGGATCGATCTGGTGCAATTGGTTGCTACTAAACAGAGAGGGGAACGAGGGGAGCTCACTGGTGAACTTGGATTGGAGAGATGGGCTACGGTTTGCTCTGGCGACGGTGGCTCCAAAAATAGCTCGCCGGAGAAGAAAGGGAAACAGTGAAAAACTGGGATTTTGGCTAAGTCTTGAGGTTGTGCTTCTTCACAGCACTGAGGGGGTTTAAATAGGTCCAGGGCGAAGCTAATGAGGGATTAAGCGACGGTGGTTGCTTACGCCGGGGAGAAGTTTGTCGGGCGCAGGCGCAACAGCGGCGAACGGCGATGTGATCGCGCTCAGGCGGTGCTGCAGCTTTGCCAGCGACGCCAGGGCGTCTTGGAACTTCGTCCGGGACGGCGCAGATGCGGAGGCGACAACGTAGCTCCGGCAACGACACGTACACGCATGCAATGCCACGGCAACAGGAGCGCGCGCGCGAAAACAAAGTTCTGGAGCGCGGCCGTTTATCCGCTGGGCGAGGCGATGCCACGGTGGCTATCACGTGCGCGCGGGGTGGCTCAACCGATTACGAGTGCGGCGACCGGAAAGGATGGCCGGCGGCGAGCTCTGCGGCGAGGCAACGGCGAACGGGGCGTGGTCGAACGGCACAGGGGCTAAAAAGAAGGCCCGGGCTAATTTGCAATTTCAAATCTTGCTCCAGGGACTGATCTGCGATGAAAAGTTGAATAGGGAATGGACTTGATTGCAAATCTGGAGATCTAAGGGTCCGATCTGAAATCTGATTTTGCAGCTAAGTTGCAAAAGATTAATAGAACTTATCTGGCCAAGGTTTGGTAAGATCAGGCAAGATCTGAAGGGTTTCGACAAAAATTAGGGAAAACAGTTTAGGGTAAAATAGGGTAATTAGGGTTTTAAAATGGTAGAGGTTGAAACTCAGCTTTAGGATGAGATTTTGGGGATGATCCCGAAGGGAAAAATGTTCTGAACAACATTTAGAAGGGAATGGCTGAAGCAGATTAGGGTTTGGGGTCAAGATGTGGATTTTGGCTATTTTAGGGTTTGGCAAAACAGGGGTGTTACACCAACCCTCCTAATTAAGGTGTGAAGGCACCCATTAGATGAAGAGTTTCCTTGGATATCCAATAGACCAATTCGTTTGGAAAAGAGTTGCTTCAATTCTCGTGCAGGTTGGACTGGTTGTGCAGCTTCCACTAAAATGACCATAACTTTTGACTCGGAAGTTGAAATGATGCATGGCTTGATTAGTTGGAAACTAGACTTCATTAGCTTTCCAACCATGTGGCCTATGCCTAGGTGGAACGCAAAAATCTGGCCTGAAATGTCCTGCAAAAGGACGGACAGAATTGGACGAATCATAGTCACATGATCCCCTTTTCTTTGGGCGCCAATATGATGTCCACCTCCTTTGTTGTGCTACACCGTGATTCCATTCTTCTGCAGCACTAAAATACCTCTGAACATTAGCAATGAGACATGAATTTCTCATCCTTTGATTGCTCTTTGAACGATCAGCCTTTGGTTGTTCGAACCTTGGTTGAATGCCACCGCTCCAAGATCGATATCCTTTATATTTTCTCACACAAACCATATCTCTATGGCGACATGCTTGTTGTATTCTGATTTTACCATAGATGGTTCTCATGGGCATATCAACTCTTCTCAAGCACTGCCGCCTCGTCACCGCCCTCGCCGGATCTGGCTCTAAGATCTATTTCTCATAGCCCGCGCCGCCTTGTAAATCCACCGTGTTGCACCGCCACAGACCACACCATGCCATAACCTATTTTATCTTCGCCCTTCTTAGACACTACGATGACCACTCAGGTGATGACCACGACCATTTCTTAGTCCACGAGCACTTCTTTGGCGACCACGACCACAATCGGGGTGTATCTTTGACCATATCCATCCAGGGTCACAACAGTGTCAGCGATCATGACGGGGATCGCTCCACAAATTTTGGTCGTCATTGTGCTCCGACCAGATCTCGACGACCTCCACAACTTCGGCCACCTGGATGGTCGACAACCACCTCCACGTTGACCTTCGACCACAACCTCAGCTACTTCACCCTCCAGCAAGCTCTAGGAGCGAGAATTGGTGACAATCCTTCTCCTCTCCTCTGTTTCATGAATGCTTCAATGTCGAATATGAACTGCCTGTGTGTATGAGGTATTGTATGTCTGTAAATATTGAGAACCAAAATTGAATCTCTTAATCAGATGCCAGTTTGTGGGTGCTCAATTCTAGTTTTTTTTTGTATTATCAAATCTTCACCAGTACGTGCATCATGTGAGATTATCTCTTTGATTTTCTGAGTGAATGATTGATTGAAGTGATGATTAGGCCATTCTATTTATTATATTATGGAGATATTTCAAGCTCATGTATCTAGAAGTTTGGTGGTTTGGGTGTCAAATCGGATTTTCTATTCTGTCGCGCTTCCAAAATGGAAAAGAGAAAAATATTTTTGTCGTGGTTCCAAAATTAAACAAAATTCTGTCGTGCATCACATCGACGATAATTAATTTATTGCACCCAACCAGGTCATTTTTGCAAATTTGCTAAACTATGAGTCATTTTAGTAATTATTTTTTTAGTTTAGGTTATTTAAAAAAATTCGTGGAGAGTGCATGTGTCATAGTAGCAACTCCTGGATGTACAAGTTTGCAGTATGTGCATTTCACACTGAAAGAAATAAAGGAACAAGCTGCATGGATCAACATCGATCAGATGGAGGCCATGAATGATTCCGGGGGTCTTTCTTCCATCTCCCCTCCGGTGACTTGCATGCACTATGCAATTTGCAAGCCCTAATCTTCACATATAGAGTCACACTTGTCTGCACCCAGTTCTCACCACAAAATGGCACGCGTGATGCATTTTTTGGAGGTGATGGCAAGCAAGAAAGTTGCCGACAATGGAACGTGTGATGACAGTTTGTACAAAGATTACATAGTGAAGCAGATGTGGTTACACTTACATCTATATTGCTGTACACAGCTCCCTACATTTATGTGCTATTCATCTGAATCTCAATGTAGAGGAGATTGTTTAAATTCAACTTTCATGTCAGAGTTTACATCAGTTCATGCATGGTTAGAAGAAACAAATTAAGTGTGGATGGACTCCATTTTAGTCTAAAAAAATGGATCACAAAGTCAGCGCTTGGGTGGGGAGATTTTTTTATTAATAACCCAAAATAAAAATTAATTGCGAAAATGACTCACAGTTTACTGAAATTGCGAAACTAACCCGCAGATCATTTAATCACGTTTCCAGAACACGACAAAAGGTTTTTGCATCTCCAATGTGTGACAGATTGCCAAACACCGACGTGACGGCGAGGACAGTTTTTGTTGCATTAAGCAGACGCGACAAAAAGCAAAAAATCAATTTTTCACGAGTACTCGTGGTCGAGGGCGTGGTTGTCAAAATAGTGGTCGATGGGCTGTGGTCGAAGGTCATCGTGGAGATGGTCATAGGTCGAAATAGAGGTGGTCGAAGGTCGTTGTGGTGGGGTGTAACTTCACCGATTTTGGTCATCATCGACCAACTAACTCTTCGACCACTCCAACCACGATGACCACCTCCACTTCGACCTGCGACCAACTCCACAACAACTTTCGACCACAGCCCCTCGACCACTACTTTCACAACCACGCCCTCAACCATGAGTACACGTGAGAAATTGATTTTTTGTTTTCTATCACGTTTTCAAAATGGAAAAGAGGAGAAATATATTTTTATCGTGTTTTCCAAATAGAAAAGATGGAAACATATTTTTTTTCGGTTTACGGTTTTTGTCGCGTATCATAGTCGTGATAATTGATTTATCACACCCAATTAGTTCATTTTTGCAAATTTGTTAAATTGTGGGTCATTTTTATAATTTTTTTTTATTTTGGGTTATTTAAAAAAAATTCCTCAGGTGGGTAGCTAGTTGGCCGATTGGTTTGATCTTGTTGGGGGAAATCTCCACGCGGTCAACTCCAGGTAAGTTCATGATTGCCCGGGGACAGTGGCCTCCGGTGCCTGCCCCGGGCGCCGCCTTTTAGGCTCCCGGGACCGTGCCGCCGGAGCATGTCCCGGGCGCCGCCATTTGGCCCCCGGGACAGTGGCCTCCGGTGCCTGCCCCGGGCGCCGCCTTTTAGGCTCCCGGGACCGCGCCCCCCGGGCATGTCCCGGGCGCCGCCATGTGCCCGGGGACAGTGGCCTCCGGTGCCTGCCCCGGGCGCCGCCTTTTAGGCTCCCGGGACCGCGCCCCCCGGGCATGTCCCGGGCGCCGCCATGTGCCCGGGGACAGTGGCCTCCGGTGTCTGCCCCGGGCGCCGCCTTTTAGGCTCCCGGGACCGCGCCCCCCGGGCATGTCCCGGGCGCCGCCATGTGCCCGGGGACAGTGGCCTCCGGTGTCTGCCCCGGGCGCCGCCTTTTAGGCTCCCGGGACCGCGCCCCCCGGGCATGTCCCGGGCGCCGCCATGTGCCCGGGGACAGTGGCCTCCGGTGCCTGCCCCGGGCGCCGCCTTTTAGGCTCCCGGGACCGCGCCCCCCGGGCATGTCCCGGGCGCCGCCATGTGCCCGGGGACAGTGGCCTCCGGTGCCTGCCCCGGGCGCCGCCTTTTAGGCCCCCGGGACCGGGCCCCCCCGGGCATGTCCCGGGCGCCGCCATGTGCCCGGGGACAGGGGCCTCCGGTGCCTGCCCCGGGCGCCGCCTTTTAGGCTCCCGGGACCCTGCTCTCCGGAAGAGGTCCCGGACGTCATCGCCCTCCTAAAAGGTAAAATCCCTGTTTGTTTATCACGTGCAGGTCACGCGAGGGACGCCTCGGGAATCAGCGACCACCTGTCAAGCATCCAAGACGTTTGACCGGGAGAAGGACGGTCCTACCCTTCGATCCGACGGTGGCTTCCGGGGTAGTTTAGGCTTTTCGCTTCTTTTTGGGGGCTATAAATAGCCCTTGTACCCCTCTGTTGTAAAGATCAGTTCATTATTATTTGGAATAGCTAATCTCACAGACGTGCTCCGGAAGCCTCTCCCCCGGAGAGAGCCTCCCCAGCCGACTCCGGTCGGGAGCGCGTCGACAGGACTAGGGCCCCACCGGGACCCGAACCTGTATAAATCCGCGTGTCAATTCTTGTGTTTGCCCGGCGGGGGAGGACCGGTCACCCGGTCAACCCGCGCTGCGTGATTTCCGCTAGGATCGTCTTCAAAACCTGCCGGGGTATTCTTAATACCACGACAGATCTTTTCTTATATCCTATTGAAACAAGTCGATCGTCTGATCTGATGTTTACCTGAAAATTCTGGTACGATTTAATACGGATTTTTGGACTTTACTTGCAACATGGTTGTGATGTTTCAACCACATATTTGATGCCTTGGCTTGATGGATACTAAAAACTATAACAATTCGGGCATTTTTCGAATCATCTTGTGTTGGATTTCTGAACGAACATGTATATACACGAATTTTTTTAAATAATTCAGATAAAAAATTAATTTTAAAACTGACAAACAGTGGAGCGAAATTACAATTTTTACCCACTATGTCAGCTTGTTGCGGTTTAGAGCCGCGACAAACTGCCTATCGCGGCTCAGCGAGCTAGTCGTAGCTTGTCGTATCCCCAAGTCGCGACAGTAGCTCCAAATCGCTCAGTCACCCTTCCCAATGCAAAAAATGTTGCCACGTTAGCCTGTCACAGCTTGGAACCGCGACTAGTCTGGATGGCTCGGCTACTTGTGTTGGCTCGGCTTAGAATGGATGACTCGGCTCATTGTTAACACATAATTTGTGCGCTTATCATTTAATTGGTCATCTTCTGTGAGGCCCATCACATGAATCTTATTCCCTAAAAACCTTCGTATAACAGGAATCTTTTGTGAGTGAGGCCCAAGTCGGTAACGTTTTCCTCTCCGGCGCCATTTCTTCCCCTTCATCCTTACCCGTGCGCCTCCACCATTCGCTTCATTGCCAATTGCGCCCCTCACTACCTTTGGCTGCCGCGCTTTCTTCTTCAGATCCGACACCGTCACTTCAAAACCCTCACCGTTGAAACCCTAGATCTGCCCTCAAATCCACGCTGCACTGCCTCGCTCTTAGATCTGTTGTGCAATCAAGCTCGCATCCGCTACCATGGTAGATCCTGCCATAGATCTCGTGTGCTCTTGCCAGGAACCACGCCTTCACTATTGCCTTCTTTCTCGCCGCTGACCCCTTCTTTGCTAGCGCCGCTGCCTCCTTCTCCTTCCCCGTTTGTCCTCACCGTAGGCGAACCACCTCACACATCATAGATCACGTCACTGATTAGTCCAGGACCCACCACCTGTTCTTCCCCTTCGACCACTTCCTCGACGCCGACCTCAACTGCTTTCTCTAACCTGACCACTTCTCCCAATCCACTGCGACGACCACTTCTTCGATCCTCCTCCACGGCCCATCTCGACGACCACTTCATCGGTCGTCGACCATGACCGCGACTACCACTCTATAAAATATAAACCTGATTAAGGTTTATTTGTTTCGGTGATTAATGACAATATTCTGAACTAACATGTTTATCATTAAGTATTGTCAAGTTGCAGATAAAAGCATGATGGAATTCGTCACAAAGGCAACGAACCGGAAACCCTCAGAACAAATGTGTTCGATGAATTTTTGTAATAAAAAAAATTCATTAGAAAAGTCTCATATGACCAAAAGGGCTAAAATAAAAATACACGTATATTTGGACTATAAAAAAATGATCAAAAACCAGGTAAAAAATTAGTCAAAATTGGACTGGTCAAACCTGGTCAACAAACTGGTCAAAATTGGACTGGTCAAACCTGATCAACAACCCGGTCAAATTTGGTCAAACCGACATGCAGCCCGAGTTCAAACTAGATTTATCTCTAATTTAAATAACAAAAATATATCTCCTATTCAAATTCAAAAAGGAGATAATCTCTCTCTTTATCTTTTTCTTTATTTAAATAACAAAAATATATCTCTTATTCAAATTCAAAAAGGAGATAATCTTTCTCTTTATCCTTTTGTTTATTTAAATAATAAAGTATATCTCCTATTCAAATTTAAATCCCTAAAAATCTCTAATTGTTGGATAGTTGTAACCATCTGGAGCCTCTATAAACAGAGAGGGGGTGCTAACCTTTTTTCAGAGGAGCAAGACAGAAGCAGACAGAGAGGCAGAGGCGCACAAGCAGAGCTCTTTTCTTGGTGCCGAGCAAGCTTTTGAAGATGGCTATGGGTGAGTCTTATTTATCTGCATGAACATGCATCATGCATCTTTTGATAGAGATCAAGCCCCACCAAATGCGGCCGATCAAAGATCTGAGAGTTATTTACTTTCGATCTGATCACACGCCATCTAGGTTTCATTGATCCAAGATCCAAAAAATTGCATACTCATCTTTTGATCAGAGATCAAGCCCCACCAGATGCGGCCGATCAAAGATCTGAGAGTTGTTTACTTTCGATCTGATCACACACCATCTAGGTTTCGTTGATCCAAGATCCAAAAAATTGCATACTCATATTTTGATCAGAGATCAAGCCCCACCAGATGCGACCGATCAAAGATCTGAAAGTTGTTTACTTTCGATTTGATCACACGCCATCTAGGTCTCGTTGATCCAAGATCCAAAAAATTGCATACTCATTTTTTGATCAGAGATCAAGCCCCACCAGATACGGCCGATCAAAGATATGAAAGTTGTTTACTTTCGATTTGATCACACACCATCTAGGTCCCGTTGATCCAAGATCCAAAAAATTGCATACTCATCTTTTGATAAGAGATCAAGCCCCACCAGATGCAACCGATCAAAGATCTGAAAGTTGTTTACTTTCAATCTGATCACAAGCTATCTAGGTCCCGGTTGATCCAAGATCCAAAATTGCATGCTCATCTTTTGATCAGAGATCAAACCTCACCAGGTTCGACCGATCAAAAATCTGAAAGTTGTTTACTTTCGATCAAAGATCACACGCCACCTAGGTCCCGATTGATCAAAGATCTAAAGGTCATATGAGCACTTTCAAAAGGGTCTAATTCGACTAGAGGTAGTACTCTGTCCAGAGACTTGTTTACTTTGCCTCATGGAAGATAGATCATTGATAGCTTCTTATCTAGAAGTCCGATTGATCCCAAATTTTTATGGTGAACAGAGGACTCTATGACAAAATCCTCCACCAAGTTTCAAGTCAATCAGAGATCTCTAAGGTATAATTTGACCAAAGGAGATGCTCTATTTAGAAACTTATTTACTTTATTCCATGGGAGATAGATCGATGATAACTTCTCATCTAGAAGTCCGATCGACCCCAAATGTTTATGGAGAATAGTAGGTTCATACTGAAACTATTCCTCCAAATTTCACCTTGATCAGATGTTCAAAATATCGTCAAGACCATTTCAAATAGCTTTGTCTTGCTGAATTACAGCTTGACGTACAAGCAATGCAATGAAGATAGTTTCTAATCCGATGGTCTGATTGATCTCAAATTTTGATGAACAATCAAGGATTTATCCAAAAACTATTCCTCCAAGTCTTAAACTGATCATAGGCTAGAAAAGCTCTCATACAAGTACTCGAATGAGAGCTAATGACCAGTTGTGTTCAAAGATGTCAAATCAAGTCAAAATCCTACTAAGTCCTTGATGGATATTCCAATGGAATGTCTACCATGCAACGTGCTTTTCCTGAAGCTAAGGAAATCAAAAATGTTATCACAAGTCATCCATCCATAATTTACATGTTGCTAGATACTGATGAAGTAAAGGCAACATACTTTTTGTCCGTGACTAATGAAGCCGGACATCATTCAAGCCGGGTACTGATGAGACGAAGGCATCCATTTGGTCGCAACCAACGAGGCCGAACAACTCCCTGATCAGGCATCGACGAGGTGAAGGCCACATCTTGTGATAACACCATAGACTGACGAGGCTATGGATTTGCATACTTGCATGTATAGGCATACACATTGCATTCATTCATTCAAGGACAAAGTTATTTTGAAACTTGAAGACGACGACCATCAGCATAGCTTAATCAGAGGTTTTCTGTGGACTTGTTTTGCAGATGTAATTAACTAGGAGCTTTTCAAAAGACCTGAGGAACCATGAATCATGCAATACTTTGAAGTCGAGACGTACTTTCCTTTGGCATAATAAGAGATTATAAATCTCAAAGAGACTTGTAACTTGTAATTCTTTTCAGAATTAATAAAATACAGTGTTTTCTAAGATTGTGCATTCTCTATTCTTTTATTTGTATACTTATGTATACTGGCACGCCCGCAACACGAAAATGAGCCAATTTTCCAGAAGAGAGATCTTCTCAGCGAAACAAAATGAAGACAAACCTCGAGAAAATCATTTGAACAAAAACCTGTCAAGGTTTGAGGAAATGGTCGAATACAGACTCTCCAAGAAGATTGTCGAATATATGCCCACTTAAGGGTTTGAGAGAATTTAAATAAAGCTTTAGAGTTTCATGATTAACGACAATTGAAAGAACTAACCTATTTATTATAAGTTTTGTCAGCTTTTCAGATCAGGTTTGATGAAGCAAAATGCTAAGAACCCTCGAGAGATAAAAAAAGATAACCTAAGTCGGTGACTGTGACATCTATGATCGAAGTATCTTTGGTCTCAAGGATGATGACCTCTCAAATCAGAGTATTCATAGTGATGACTGGCGAAAAAGAATGAAGCTCTTTTAACGGTCATATGCGATAAAGACTGAGACTTGTTTATCATTCTTCCGAAGCATCTTCTGAAGGCTATTCATGGTATAGTCGACCTTGTTTAATCTTTTCTGTTTTAGATTTTATGGTCGTACTATCAAAAGGGGTATAGTTCCCTGATTTATCTTATACCCTTGAAGCTCAAAATGCATGTCATATAGCTAAGGTGCTTGTTTAACTTATTCTGCATAGCTTTGAATGTCTGCTACACAGTCCGTGCTTTTCACTATCCATAGTCGCGTAGTCTTTGTACATGTATATGATCGCACAGTAGGTGGTCTGAGCGACCAATGCGGTGACCTGTGTGGTCTCAGTAGCTGTGTGAGATAGAGATAGTCTCAGTGACTTGTTGCGACCTTAGTGGTCAGACTATGTGAACGACCTTCGTGGTCTCATGGCTGAGTCTTTGATTGTCGCGGTCACAGTGACTATGTGTGGCTTGAGTGGCTTTGGTGTCGGTCTTGAGACTGGTGTGGTTTCATTACCTTCGGTCATTGTGTCCATGGTCGAATCAAGACTCAATCATGTTTGTAGTGTACTAAGCACGTCATAACAGTTGTGAACTTGATCGATGTTGTATCAGCTCATACTGGCTATGGTCGCGCTTGTACTAAGAACTGCGTGCGGTCAAATAAGATCAGTTTCGTTCCAGATCTCATATTTCTAAACTCTGTCATATTTACTCCAGATAAGTTCTAGGTAGCATTCAGTTCAGCAAGTGTATGATCAGAGAACATTCTTCGTACCGACCGTAGTTCGTTGGAGTTTGCACCAAGCTTCTCCCGCAAGCTTGTGTTCAAACGGTCACTGACAAGTGCATTTATTGCTAGCGGCTGGTGGACGTCTTGTCAAGTGGACAAAATGGCTAGTGGACGTTGTGCCTGTGTGCGGCAAACGGCTAGTCTTCGGCCGAGCGTTATAAATGCAACTTGTGTGGCTTTCACCGAGAGTGCTGATGCCATTGAATTAAAAGAAAATCATTGTTGCATTCAAGTGTTGAGTTGCATTCACTCTGATAATGTAACACCCCTGTTTTGCCAAACCCTAAAATAGCCAAAATCCACATCTGGACCCCAAACCCTAATCTGCTTCAGCCATTCCCTTCTAAATGTTGTTCAGAACATTTTTTCCCTTCGGGACCATCTCCAAAATCTCATCCTAAAGCTGAGTTTCAAGCCTTGCCATTTTAAAACCCTAATTACCCTATTTTACCCTAAACTGTTTTCCCCAATTTTGTCGAAACCCTTCAGATCTTGCCTGATCTTACCAAACTTTGGCCAGATAAGTTCTAATAATCTTTTGCAACTTAGCTGCGAAATCAGATTTCAGATCGGACCCTCAGATCTCCAAATTTGCAAACAGGCCCAAGTCCTATTCAAATTTTCCTCACAGAACAGCCCCTGGAGCAAGTTTCAGAATTACAGAACAGCCCAAACATTCTTTTCAAGTCCATTCGACCAGCGCTTGGTCGTTGCTTTCGACCAGTGCACGTCGCCGTTGCCGCGCCGTGGTTCTCGCCGCGTTTGCTCGCCGCCGGCCACCGTTTCTTGTCACCTGTGTTGTGAGCAACCGAGCCACCTCCCGCGCACGTGCCAGCACAGTTGGATCGCCTCGCCCAGCGGATAAACGGCCGTGCTCCAGTAGCGTTTCGCGCGCGCGCTCCCGTTGCCGTGGCATTTGCATGCGTGTACGTGTCATCGCCGGAGCCTTGCTGTTGCCTCCGCATCTGCGCCGTTCCAGGTGAAGTTCCAATGCAACTGGCAAAGCTGCAGCACCGCCTGAGCGCGATCACGTCGCCGTCGCCGTCGTTGCGCCTGCGCCCGACAAACTTCTCCTCGGCGCAAGCAACCGTTGTCGTATTTTCCCTCGCAAGCTCCGTCCCCGTGCCTATTTAAACCCCCTCAGTGCTGTGAAGAAGCACAACCTCAAGACTTAGCCAAATTTCCAGTTTCTCGCCGTTTTCGCTTTCTTCTCCGGCGAGCCAGTGAGTGAGCTCACGGTGCCAGCCCATTTCACAGCCCCTTTCTCCAATCCAGGTTCACCAGTGAGTTCCCCTCGTTCCCCTCTCTGTGTCATAGCAGCCAATTGCACCAGATCGATCCCCATCGCCGGTGATCGCCGGATTCCCGATTTGCCCTGTTCCCCCAATGCCGTTCGATTCACCCCAAATTAACCCTCGATTCTGTAGAAGGAATTAATCAGTAAGCTTAGTAGAGCAAGCCTGTTGAATCAGGATCCCCAATTGCGCTCAAATCGAAGAAATCCCATTTTGGAACCTCGGCCGTTCGCCGGACTTCGGCGCCAAGCTTCTCCGGTCATTCTCCGACCAAATTGACTGCACCAGTAGCTTCTAAACTCCACCCTTTCACTCCCTGAGCAAAGAATCGAGTTCAATCGCCTTGTAGCAAAAATCCCCAATCTCCAGTGTCGTCTTCTCCAGCGCAGGTCGCCGGAATTCTTTCCCGGCCGATCTAGCCCCTGAAACCTTGTCCCTTAGCTTCATCTCACCTCCCTGAGTAATTTCTTCCACTAGCTCGACACCTGGATCTGCCTAGATTGTGAGTTATGCCTATGCCAAGATCACTGTCCAGTAGCTCAGTTCATGTCCAGGCCACCGTGCTTTCTCGCCGGATTTGGTCACCCTCCGGCCACTTTCAGCTTTTGTCCCTGTTGAGTGTTTTATTCCTGTTAGTAATGCCTACCTCCCAGACAAAGTGTTACATCAATTGGAGCCCTGGATCAAAAGTTAAGCCATGCCCTAGTTTCTGGCCATGTCCAGCACTATGTCAGTGCATGTCAGCCACTGGCATTAGCCTTGTTTGACCCCTTCTGGTTGAGCAATTGAAATGCCACCTTGTCCCCTAGATTCCTGGAGTTGTGTTCTACAACTTTCTCTTCTATCACTTCTCCAGAAAACCATCCTAAGATCAGTTTATAGCTATGCCAAAGCCATGAACTGAATGTCGACCCTTCGACGTTCAACCCTTTTTAGCCGTTTCTTCGACCAGAGCCCTTGTGACCTTGCCCTAACCTTTTCCCCTGCATGCATGACTTATTTACTTAATACTTTCTATAGAAACTATTTTCTGTATGCTTATGGTATGTGTTTGTGTGTTGATTGCCGCAGAGTCAGAAGCTGAAGGAGCGGAAGAAGTCTTTGAAGATCCGTCTGAGTTTTTAGACCCAACATCGCAAGGCAAGCCTCATTCCTTTGATCATGTCTCACCCAATATTTTCATATGAAGTATATTCGCTGTTTCTTACTATGCATGCTTATTTGAAGTACAAGTATGTTTGAATGACATGAATAGATATTACCTAATGGATTATGAAACCCCTTTTGTTATTGAATCTGTATATATATGCTTTTGTCACCCTAGGACTCATATACTGAATATTCACATTAAACTTGAAATGGTCAAATACATGAGAAGTTATGATCAAAACCGTTTTGTCAAGAAAACTGATAAAAGGGATCAGTAGTGAGGATTGGTTTGTACGGAGAGGGTGCGGTGCGCACCAGGGAATGTGAATGTTCATCACTATTGGTTCATAAGGACAAGAACCTTGTGCTGTGTCTCTATACGAATTGTAAACGTACCAACCACTTGCCTGGTATGGGACAGGCACAACTTAGTAGCTTTTTGGTATTAGCAGTTCCCTGCATGGTTTGACGATCTGGTTTCTCGCGTGGAAACTGGAAGGCCAAGGTTCGGCCATGAGTGATGTGAGTCAGAAAAATGATGAGAGGAAAAGGCGTAAAAGAAGGAAGGCGCCCTAGACCTGATTAAGCCGTGAGTGGCTGTAATCTTAAATGGTCGTATGTCTCACGTGGACATAGACCAAGGCTATGTGTCCTGCGGGAACATAGACCAGAGAGGCTAGGAAGTAAGGCAGTGGGGAAGACCCACAACGGTACTTGAGACTTAATTGTCTATTTACCGGGCGGGGATACTGTTAATACTGGATTGTAAAGCGTTGTGTGATCTCGGCCTTGTCACATGTGTTTAAGTCACATGAAGCTGATCCGACTTGAAAGCCGAGTGAACCAGTGGATTTAAAAAGAGGTACACCTTTGCAAAGCGTAAAAGAAATATCGGATACTCTGTACTCCCAGGTTCAGGAGTCTTTTCGTAGTGGATGTTATCCATGGGTTATAGCACAAGTAATGTTTTGGAATGTTTTCATAATGCGGTTAACAAAGTAGTGACTCATGGGAGACCACTATATCTAATGTTTTATTGAAAACCTGTTTAATGTTTAAAGTATCATTTTCATGATAAAGTACTGTTTTACTAAACAAATGACTTGGAAATTTATATATCTCTATCCATATGAAACTAAAACCCCTGAATCATATGTTTCACCCTCATATAAGTACAATTACAATAATCCCTGGAATGAGCGTTGCTGAGCACCAAGTGCTCACCCTTGCATTTATATCCCACTGTAGAAGAGGGATTCGAGGATCCCGATTCCTTCAGTTATGAGTTCCCAACGGAAGATGGAAGTGCCCCGGACGAGCCCACTTTCTAGAAGGATTGCGCACCAAGTCAAGTCAGATGTGGGAGGAGCCACTCCAACCCCGCTGCAGATGGAAGTCAAGCTGTTCGTCGTCGCTTTGTGTTTTATGTTGTGTGTTCGGTACTTGGATGCCGATTCTGGTTCTGATAAACTAGTTATTTTCTTAGCAACTCTACTTAGCGCCATTTTTGGTGCTTTGGCTATGTAATATTGGCCATGCTGGCCTGCTACTTGTTTAATGTTATTACTATGCTTGTGTGGTTTGGAGCTCATGTGTCATCCTGCTGTGTGTAACTTACCTGGGCGGTTACCAAGGTGATCCTCAAATGGGGGTCTCACAGCGAATGGTATCAGAGCGTGAAGCTTGACTGTAGGTCGTGACCCTTACTAGAATGGGCGTCCCTAAAGTAGAGAATCGCTAGATTATTTGGTAAAAATCTAATTGTGAAAAACCTAATTTGTTTAAGAAAAGCATAATGAGTATTATTTGAAAATTTTCAAAACCGTTTTCCTACTTTTAAGTGTTCCGTGTCTCATCATCGCAGATGGCCCCTGGCAAGAAGCTAATTCACGGAGACGAGTTGGGATCATGGGCGTTAATGCTTTGGATGATGTTACAATTTCTGGGAGCAAGAGACAACCAGCGACCCGTATACTACGTCCGTCGAGAAGAAGTCGATGGTAGACCTTTTGGTTTCTGTGCCTCGGTGATTGTGTACGAGATTCCAGAGATCGGGAGAGGATCAACAAGAAAGGAAGCTCGTAGAGAAGAAGAAGAAGATGCTATCCAAGACGCTGCTCGTCGTGCTATAGGTACCATCCGCCAGCTGTACGATGACTTTCTTATAGGTTCTCCTTTCTGCTTTGTACCCTACCAAATTCCCGGATCGGATCGTCGAGCTGTTCATCCCTCCACCAACCAGAGAGACGCCATCCTGACCAAAACCAGAGATGTAGTCCAAGTCTTGGAATCAAGCTACACTCGGTTGTTGCGTGAGCATGAAAATGCTCGGGATGACCGTCACTATCTCGAAGGAGCGCTTGCAAAGGTTTGGTGCTAAGCCTATCCGGAAGGAGAATAGCAACCAATAGTGAAATCGAGGCAATACTCTTGTATAGAGTGCTTCAACGAGGACTAGTGGAAGTCGGCAAGCTTCCGATACCTCGGGAAAAATTCTTGTGTCATCGGTTATCTCTTTCCTTCTCTGTTTTACATTAAGTTGTATTTCCACTGCTTAATTGTTTTCGATCACAGCTTTGTACTATTTGATTGTTGAATAGAACTTGTGTTTCAATTATTGAACTTAATTCTATTATGTGGTCGAATCGTGCTGATCAAATTAGAATATGTCTTTTGGGGTTAAAATTTAAATATCTCCTATTCACCCCTTCTAATCGACATCTTTCGACCAACACACTCCCTCTTCGTTCACAATGGCGTCCTCGACCACAACCACGACCGCTCCACCGACTTTGGTCGACTTCGACCACTCCAACTCCTTCGACCACTTTGACAGTCGACGACTTCAACCACTGTGCACGAGCGACCACTTCGCTAAGCATCATAAATTCAACTGCGACGACCAAATTTCTTGTAACTACAATCTTTAACAAACTCCTTCCACCACTTCTCAAGTGACCACTTTTCTGTTCCCCTTTGTTCTTCAGATGTTGAATTGAATTGATGAGTGTGTATTCAATTTTAGATGATCGGCAATGAAATGTTTGTATGAGATTATTAAATGCTTGTAAAGAAATTTGTGAGTTGCCTTTCTCTGAGTCAACTGCAATGTCTTATTTGAGTTAAGCATCCTCTTATGAATATATGCTACACGAAGATTCATGTTACATGAAGGATTTTAAGGAATAATATTCATATGATTGACCTCATAGAAGATGACCAATTAAATGATAAATGCACGAATTATGTGTTGACAATGAGCCGAACTATCCAGACAATGAGCCCAGCTGTCCATTCTGTCGTGTTTTCAAAATGGAAAAGAGGAGATTAGGGTTTCTATCACGTCTTCAAAATGGAAAAAAGGATTAGGGTTTTTGTTGCGTTTTCAAAATAAAAAAGGTTTTTGTTGCGTATCATAGCTGCGATAATTGATTTATCGCATCCAATCAGAACATTGTTATAAATTTGATAAATTGTGAGTTATTTTCATAATTATTTTCTTTTTTTTTTGAGTTATTTAAAAAAAAATTCGTACATACACACTACATTGTAGTAAGAATATCTTAAGCCCTAAAGCGTGAACAATTCTTGCCCAATCCATGACTGCTTTGTATTGGTAATTGATTAATTCCCCATTTAAAAGAAAAGAAAAAAAATAGCGTCTCAATAGTGGGGCTTGCGTTGGTTGCCTCGTTATTCCTCTCTGACGTAGAACCTATTATGAACATGTAGCCCCCTCTACATCTGACCCCACCTGTTAGTAATTGGATTCTGCGTGAATGTTGTACGTGCGGAAAACCGATGACTGCAGGTGTGTTTCAATGGTGACTTGGTGAGACCCGCCGTAGTTGTCTCATTATCCATCTTTGACATTGCCTCTGTGCGTGACATGCGGGCCCCGATATTACTCAGGGTCGTGGGAGTCTGGGAGACAGCCAGTAGGGTGTGCAAATCTGAATAGAACCGAAAGACTGAAACCGAACCGAAAATAGCAGTCCCTCCTCCTCGGGCTCGACTCAAAAAACCCTAACTCCTGTCCTCCGCGTCACTTCCTCCTCCGGTCCTCCCCGTGCCGCCTCCTTCGTCGCCTCCCTCCTGCCCGTGCCGCCTCGTCCTCCGCATCGCCTCCTCCCCGTGTCGCCTCCTCCTCCGCATCGCCTCCTCCCTGTGCCGCCTCCTCCTCCCATTTCAGTGTACTCGTACTTTTGTTTAACCTGTCTGCCGATGGCACACCCCTACAGTGACTCAACGTCCAGATCTAGTGTTTCGCTGGGTTCATCGTCTTTCGATTTCTGTCTTCGCAGGTGCCCACCAACGCCGGGGAGGAGCGGCAGAGTAGCCTCGCGCTGGAAATCTTGGATCCAGATATAGGGTTTCGCTGCTCTAGTCTCTCTCAAATCGGAGCAGATCAGAGCAAGAAGTCTCTGTCAAATCAGAGCAAATCTAGGGTTTCGCTGCTCTATTATTGGATCCAGGTACATAGCAATCTCCAATTCCTGTGCCTATGTTTCAGTAGATCCATGCATGTTAATTTGTTTCAGTAGATCTATCTGCATGTCTGTGTTTCAGTAGATCTATCTGCATGTAAATCTGTTCTCTACGGATCCATGGGTAGAAGAAGGTATGTGCTTCAGTGTTAGTGTTTCAGGACGCCTATGCAAGCTAAATTGTGCTTCAGTGCTAGTGCTTCTTGGTTAAATTTCCTCATGTCAGATGGTCAGTTCAAAAGAACCCACTGTCATATCATCTTGTAGGCTAAGGATTGAACTATTTTTCTTCAGAGGAAATATACTATGCAAGTTCTTCAGAGGAAACTAGTCATCTACTCATCTCCATTTTGTTATATTACAATTTTAGCTACTAAAGGGATGCACCGAACCTGCTAGGAATCTATGTGTTTGGAAATTGGAATGCTTGTCCAATCAATACAAATCAGGCAGTTGGAAATTAGAATGCTTGCACGAATGCACACCCCTACCCAGAGCTGACCGCGTGTGATTGAATGGGCACATCATTTGGGCGGTTGGAACTGCTTCACTGGAACCCACTATCCAACTTACTGTTGGGGCCGGTAATCATATAATATAATATAATATAATAGACATCATATCATATAATCATCATCATATCATATAATAGACATAGAAGTCATATAATATAGACATAGAAGTTGGAACCAACACTATTTGAAAGCTCATCTCATGTTGAGCCACGTCGACCCTTTGTTTGTGCCCATTGGATCGGCGCGTTCGTTTCATCTGGGCGGTTGGAGCTGCTTGAGTGGGCGGTTGGATTCATTATATTTACAACAGTATAGATTCATCATCAAACGAGCACATCATTGGGGAGCTCACCCTCCCTCGACGACTCCATCGTCTCACGGGTTACAGGAACAGCGATAGTTTATGGCCATCCCTAGGGCGGCCAAAACCCTAAAACCTCCAAGATGATCGGCATGGAGAAGCTCGACGAGAGCAAGTTCGAGGAGCGGCTGCAGTTGCAAGCTCTTCGCATCCCTTGCAAGCTCTCCTCCGCTCCATGTAACTAATCTAACTCCACTCGCTCACTCTGCGGTCTCCTCTTAGCTTCGTTTCCTCAAATCCAAGAACCGCAGAAAGGAGCAAAACATTGTGGTTCTTATCGCTCTCAGGGTTCTCCACTACAGGTTTCACCCGTGCTTTGTTTAGTAAGTAGCTAAAGACATAGGAAAATCGAACAAAATAATAATGAATTGGCAAGATCTTTCCTGTGTTGAAATTTCTCTTTTTTCTCTATTGCATTCGTTTTTTGGATTCGAGAAAAGGAAGTGACAGATGGTACTAAGAAAAGCTTCAGTACACAAAATGTTTTGCTCTTTTTCTGCGATTCGTGGATTTGAGGAAGCGAAGCTAAGACGAGGCTGTAGAGCGAGTGAGTGGAGTTAGATTAGTTATTTGGAGCGGAGGAGGCGAGTGACGGAGGAGGAGAGTTCTCGGGGGATGCGGAGTGCCTGTAGCTGCAACCGCTCCTCGAACTTGCTCTTGTCCAGCTTCTCCATGCCGGTCGTCTTGGAGGTTTTAGGGTCTTGGTCGGCCCAGGGGATGGCCATAAACTGTTGCCGTTCCCACAGCCCGTGAGATGATGAAGTCGTCAAGGGAGGGAAAGCGCCCAGATGATGTGCCGATTGATGATGAATTTATATCGTTGTAAATATAATGAATCCAACCGCTCACTCAAGCAACTCCAACCGCCCAGATGAAACGAATGCGCCGATCCAACGGGCACGAACTAAGGGACGATGTTGGATGAGCTTTCAAATAGTGTTGGTTCCAACTTCTATGTCTATTGTATGATGTGATCTATAGGAAATAAAAGAGATGAACACCAAATCAATAATATGAAGAATATTAGGGGGAAATTAGCTTCCCTAATATTAAATCTTAAAAATATAAAAGGATAAATTATTATCATCATTCACAACGAGTAAACCAAAAATATTCATCATGCAACGTTTGATTTCAATTCCAAAGACACCTTTGCCCTCTCTTTACACTTTACAAAAAGTATAATGATAAGGAAACACATTAAGGTGGCGTTTGGTTCGAAATTGTAATCGTAATGGGTTTTAGACTACATTGGAGTGGAGAGTGAAATGAGTAAATACCATAGTTATCAAGTCGTCGACTAGTCGTCCAGTCGGCTGGCCGCCACCGACTTGCACAGTCGACTCGACTGGAAGAAGCAAGTCGAGCGACTTGGCCTTCTGGTCGATGATCAGTCGTCGACTAGTCGTTGTCGAGGGTTTTTAGTCGTCGAGGGCCCACAGTCAATGAGAGAGTTGAGAGAGATAAGTTAGGGAGAGGAAACGCAAGCGAGAGAAGCAGATTTGAGTTAGATCCAAGACCGAGAGAGACCACGAGAGAGTGCACCCGTGACTCGTCGCCGTCACTGTGGTCGTAATCGTTGCCCTTGAGCCGTCTGTCGCAAGCCATCCGCTGTCCCTGCCTCTGAACCTCGAGTTGTCCGCCGCTGTCGCAAGCCCTCCACCGTTGCCGCCTTTAATCCTCGAGCTGTTTGCCTTCGTCGGAAGCCTTCCGCCGTCGTCGCCTCTGTTTCCGTCGAGCCGTCCGTTACCTCTTAACCCGGACTGAGCTTGGCTAGCACTTCTCGCCGCTGTCGCCGCCTTTGATTGCCAGTTGGCCACCTCTAACAGCCGCCTGGAGCTGGCCGTCTCTGATTGCGACGTGCCGACGCATCTGAGTATCTGACCCGGTACTGCTGAGGACCTGAGGGGGGCTGTGGCTGAGCTTTTGTTGCTGAGCAGTGAGCACAACACTACTGTGGTGCGATTGTGCGAGTGCTTGCTGTTGGTTTGGTTTGGTTCACTGTTAAGTGTTGATTGTACACCTCCGAATGAAGCAGAGGGTAGAGAGCAGTATGATCCATCTAAGGATCCTGAACAGAAGGCTAAATCCAAAGACCCGGGGTGGAAATACGGGCTTTGGCCAGATTTGTCGAAGAAGGATGTTGTCCAATGTTCTCTTTGCGGCAAAAAAATGCATGCTGGAGTTAGAAGATTGAAGCAAAATCTTGCTGGGGGTTTTGGAGATGTGGAGAAATGTTCCAAAACAACCTCAATTTTCATGAAAGAGATGTATGACTACTTGAAGAATGCAAGAAACAAACTGCTCGAGCTAGATGATGAAGATGAAAATAGGGATGAAGGTGAAGTTTGAGAAATCCAGCAGCCAGCAACATCATCTAGAGGCTCCTCTCAATCCTCTGTTCATCCAAGTTTTGGGATAGCTACCAAAAGAAAGCAATCGATACTTCAATTTAAACAGTCGGCGTTAAAACTAACTAAATCAGTTGCTTCTATACTTCGGAAGACACCCGAAGAGGTGGTTGAGGAAAGGCATGCTAATGGACCTCATCAAACTACCCTCGAGCAATGTATGAAGACTAAAGAAGAAAAAGAGGGTGAATTAGCATGTAGCCAATTTTTTTTTATGAGTGTAGTATACCATTCAATGTTGCCAATTCAAGGAGTTTTGAGATGATGGTTAAGTCCATCGGGAAGTATGGTCCTGGGTATAAGCCACCTACTTTTCATGACTTGAGGATGCCGTTGCTTGAGAAGGCAAAAATGGAGACGGATAAGTTGAGGGAGAAACATGAGTTAGCTTGGAGACAGTTCGGTTGCACGCTCATGTCAGATGATGGACAGATAGGAGGGGACGTCACTTGATTAACTTCCCTGTCAATAGTCCAGAGGGGACTTTCTTCTTGGAGTCCGTTGATGCATCAAGTCAATCAGCTGATGTACACATGTTAGCTGATTTGTTGGAGAATAGAATTGATGACATTGGCAAGGACAGTGTTGTTCAGGTGGTTACTGATAATGGAGCTAATTTTAAGGTGGTAGGCAGAATTCTAATGGAGAGAATTCCTACTCTATTTTGGACCCCTTGTGCTATTCATTGTTTGGACCTTATGTTGGAGGACATTGGCAAGATGAAAGAATTCAAGAAGTACCTTATCACAGTCGGGTCAAAACAGACATCACAGACGGTTCTTACCCGTCAGTGATATTCGAGTCAGTGATAATCATGCACTATCACAGACGGTTTTTGATGTTTTCAACCGTCTGTGATATATCCATTCACAGACTGATATAAGGTCAGAACCGTCTGTGATAAGGTCAGAACCGTCTGTGATACTCATATTTCACAGACAATTATAAGGTCAGAACCGTCTGTGATAGTCACACTATCACAGACGGTTCTGTTCTCAGAGCCGTCTGTGATATTTGAGTATACACAGACGGTTTTGACATCAGAACCATCTGTGATACTTTAGTATATACAGACGGTTTTAACATCAGAACCGTCTGTGATAGTATGAGTATTACAGACGGCTTTGACATCAGAACCGTCTGTGATAGTATGAGTATCACAGACGGTTTTGACATCAGAACCATCTGTGATACTTTAGTATATACAGACGGTTTTAACATCAGAACCGTCTGTGATAGTATGAGTATCACAGACGGCTTTGATATCAGAACCGTCTGTGATAGTATGAGTATCACAGACGGTTTTGACATCAGAACCATCTGTGATACTTTAGTATATACAGACGGTTTTAACATCAGAACCGTCTGTGATAGTATGAGTATCACAGACGGCTTTGACATCAGAACCGTCTGTGATAGTATGAGTATCACAGACGGTTTTGACATCAGAACCGTCTGTGATACTTGTACTATCACAGACGGGTGTGAGAACAGAACCGTCTGTGATACTTTAGTATATACAGACGGTTTTGACATCAGAACCGTCTGTGTCACAGACGGCTTTGATGTTATAACAGACTGTGATACTCATAATTCACAGACGGCTTTGATCTCACAACCGTCTGTGATACTCATATTATTACCGACGGCTTGGAGGTTAAACCAATCTGCGATATCAGCGACGGTGTTAATATTGAAACCGTCTGTGATAGTGTTATTATCTCAGAACCGTCTGTGATAGTCTGATATCACAGGCGGATCTGAGGTCAAAACCATCTGCGATGTGTTATTATCTGTGACTGTTATAATCTCAAACGGTTTGTAAGATCAAAACCGTCTGTGCATGCACAGACGGTTTTGATCTTACAAACCGTCTGAGATTATAACATTCACAGATGTCCTCTGTACAAATTGCATTTTCATATATACAGTTCATGAATTTCATACATGCATAGTACTCAAATATATACAGTCTCATGCATATATATTTGTACAATTGAACTCAGAATTATATTTGTACAGTACTCAAATATATACAGTTTCATATGCACATGCAGTACTCAAATATATTTGCACCCCTCTCTGTATAGCATTTCATATATACAGCACAGAACTCAGAAATATGTACAATTGAACAAATAAATG
Source organism: Pharus latifolius (assembly GCA_019359835.1). Taxonomy (NCBI): domain Eukaryota; kingdom Viridiplantae; phylum Streptophyta; class Magnoliopsida; order Poales; family Poaceae; genus Pharus; species Pharus latifolius. The sequence continues at coordinate 4,333,310 of CM033323.1, read as the reverse complement.
TAATCGACAATTAAAGTGTGTTAGATGTACAAATAAATGTAAGGCCGCACTAATACGAACCTTGCGGGTCCCTAAACTTCCCCTTGGGTGATATGACCTCCGAAAGGAAAAACTCAGCGAGCATCCCTCGGACATTACCAATCTGCCGAGGGTCAAGGCTTTCTGAAGGGAAGTCGACCCCCTGCAGCAAGAGTTGGTACATAAAAAATTAGCTGAATTAAGTTGTAAATTCTGTCAAATCGAGACAAATTAAGGGGAGCAGTTGTAATACCTCGGGGAAATCGGGCCGGTGAGGGGTGATGATCAGGTCATACATGTGGCGCATCACGTACAACCCACATGTATTGTCGTCCGGCTGCTGATGGCACTGCCAATTTACAGACCGAGAGTTAGGTGGGGACAAGTTATAAAATAAAACAGATGCCAGTTGAAATTTGTACCGAAAATTGTAACCACTGAAACTTATCGGCTCGCCGCTCGTGTTGTCTCCCTACCTCGGCAAAGTATTTCGTGAAAGCCCTGTAGATAGTCAAAATTGACAGTTTGAGGATAGCCGAAATTGACAATTTGAGGACAGTAAATCTAGATGCATGCAAGACAGGTCCACATCACCTTCCGAATACATCTCGTGCGCCGCAATACGAGTACCCTTTCCTCTGCAATGAGTCAAGGTAGAACACCTTGTTGCTTTTCGGAATAAGTAGCAGCAGGATCCAGTGGTAGCTACATATTACACGTAGAGAATTAAAAATTTAATCTAAATTTGGGGGTGTGCACATGGAGACACTAATCTACGGGTGAAGTACTGATGAAAGCACTCACCTCTGGTTGTAGGGTACAAGTATATACTCCTTGTCGACCTGAGCAAGCAACCCTCTTTTGATGTAGTCGACAACGAAGTCTGTGTCGGTCCTAAACATCACCTCGGCTACCATCTGGGGGTCCAAAAAACCAACAGGTATGCCCTTGGATTTGGCATAGTTGGCCATGCAGCTGCACGGAAGTAACCAATTAATAAATGACATATATCCGTATATGCACGGATAGTAGGATACTTACAGCACCCAAGACCGTAGGATTGACAAGTCGAGCGCATCTTTGTTTAGCAAATTGTGCAGGTCTTCGAAGGTCACCGAGTAGGTCCCAACGTCGTGATGGAACTCTGCCACGGTGTACTTGACCATGATGTGCGTCGGACGCTGCGTCCTGGTCTGGTTTGTCCTCCTCATGTACCATGCATGCAGGTTCTGGCATGCTAACCCCATGCTCGAAATTGCGGTATCGGAGGCCATGGGCATCCCCAGAGAGAACGGCATGAGAGCTGGCGCACTCTTCTCGCTCTCCTTCGACGGGCTCTTCTTTGCTTTTCCCCTCATAGCCAGCTTCTTGAATGGTTGCCTCTTACTCGGAGTCAGCTTCGTCGTCGAAGGGGTATGCTGGCTAGTAGGCCGCGTCTCGGTCTGTGATGTCGGCGATGTAAGAACCTACGTATTAGGACACTAACTCTGAGGGCTATTATTACAGTACAAATTATGAAACTGGTGGGGGAATTACCTCATACAGGACGATGTCTTTCTTGGGCCATTGCACGAACGTGTGCACCGCATCCCCGAGAGTGGTAATCTCGTCGTTCGGCGGCTTCTCCAATGGAAAACCCTTGCAATGGTCAAAGACACTGTCCACTTGGACACGTGCAAAACCCTCACATAGAGGGGCACCATGGATTGTGGCCCCCGCCGTGCATGGTTGCGCCATCCCACGGGCAGCCTCGATCGGGAAGACACCGGCCAGCACCATAAGCTTGCAGGAGGCGGGTTCCTACAAACAGTGCGCATTAACATGTTGAATTTCACCGCTTCTCACTTTCGAATGAATTAACATAGACAAATAGTGCGCATTAACGGTCATTACCTGCAGAGAGTCCACCGGATACTTTGGAGAGGGCTCCGTCTGCGAAGACCCCGGCGCAGACGCGCAGCTACTACGGTGGCCAATGGGGGTCGGTACTTCCGCTGGGTCTGCGCCAGCTGCTAGAACAGGGGTGCCCTGGGTCGCCTTTCTTAGCTCTTCGTACATGGACCGCATCTCCAACAACTGCTGCAGGAGTGCTTTGTCCCGAACAGCGAACTCCGATCGCATCTCCTCCTTGAGCCGTTCATCGCGGGCTTGGTGGGATCTCTTTCTCCTCTTAGCCGCCTCCTCATCATCGGGGAAACCATGCCTCCAAGGCACAGTGGCGCCGAGGCCGCACACGCGGCCTGGATGCTCCTTGTTTCCTAGCGCCGCTGTGAGGATATCCATGTCCCTCCTCGGGTTGAACTCTCCGGATGCCGCCTGCGCACTCAGCGTCACCTGCAACAGGACAACTTAGCAATACAGCCCATTGCATGCGTGTTATGAGGATAGTACGTGATCGGACAATCTTACCAGTCGGTCGATCACTTCCCTGTCCGCAGGGTTATTCACGGAGACGCTTCCGGAGGAGTCCATCGTCGATCTAGCTCGGCACCAATTGCGGGCGCGCACGTCCGTTATGCCCGCATAAGGACTGCCGGCCGAAGACTGTGAAGCTTCCTCGTCCTGCTTCCTCCACAGCGCCTTCTTCCCCACATACCCACCGGTGCCTAGTCTGTGTGGGTGGGTGTTCTTGGCCTGGTTAGCCTGGGCCTTCGCACTAAGCTCCTGGAACTCAGGCTTGCCCTTCATCTCTACGAACTGCTGCCATGCCTCGGGAGTCACGAAAGGGTAGTCATTGAAGGGGGTCGTCGACTCCTTCACATAGTGCCTGACAAGTTCGCTCTTGAAGTTCCTCCACGCCTTGTTTATTGACATAAGTGTCCTCCGGCGGACGGTGAAGTGGCGATCCTCCGGAATGTGAAACGCCGCCTGCACTTCTTCCCACAGCGCATCCTTGCACTCTGGGGGCACTTGACCCCAGTCGGAGGTGGTGATGGGCACCCGCTCCCTTGCCACTTTCCCGCATAGTGAGCGGTACTGACCGACAAGTTTGGGCGGAGCTTCCGGCACACCATTGTCGTCGAACTGGACGTGCTGCTTTTCCCCCTTGTTCAGACGCGCGCATGTCGTCCGGCCTCGCCCCTTTCCCTTCTTCTGCGGGGTCACGGCGGACGAGGCGACCTCCGGCCCAGGCGTCTCATCGCCAGCGAGGTCACCCTGAGTCCCCGAGTGGTGCATTTCGTCACCAGACATAGTTCCTAACATAAGTGAAAGAGAGAACAGTTTAAGTAAATATGCAACTAATAATTCTATAACAAAACCCATACAAGAATGACAGAAAAGGTGGGGAGGCGATGGAGGTGATCGCGTCGGAGGCGGGAGGGCGATGGAGGTGATCGCGCCTGACGGTGGAAAGGCGATGCAGGTGATCGCGACGGACGGAGAGGAGAAGGTGGGAGGCGATGGAGGTGATCGCGACGGACGGTGCGAGGGCGGAGAGAGCTAGGGAAAACAGAGCTAGGGCGAAGTAGAATGAGCGGGATAAAGCCCGCCTTGAACTATGTACCGCGTCGGTATTATCACAGTCGGTTCTCACATCTGAACCGTCTATAATAGTATATATCACAGTCGGTTCTCACATCGAAACCGTCTATAATAATCGTAGTCACCAAAGAGATTATCACAGACGGTTTTGAGTTGAGAGCCGACTGTGCCTGAGATTATCACAGACGGTTTGGAATTGAGAACCGACGGTGCACGTTAAGAACTCGAAGAGTTGGACACTGTTGAAAATATCATAGACGGTTTTATATATATAACCGTCTGTGATAATATTATCACAGTCGGTTCTCAAATAAACACCGTCTGTGGTAATCTACATAGTGAGAGATTATCACAGACGGTTGTGAGTTGAGAACCGACTGTGCACCGTCTATGCTAGGTCAAAACCGTCCTTGATAATCTCTCTATTGAACGTTAGTTTTACAAATTGAAACTGATCTGTAGCTTTCAACTCTGAATGCTCGAAAACATGTTTTAAATGAACACTCAGATATTTCAAATGTAGTCCAAATACTCTGTAAATTGGTTACTATGTACGTATATCCGATAATTGGTTACAATGTAGTCCAAATGCTCTGTAACTTGAGCATGCTCCACGTAATATTGTATGTTAAATTTACAAATGGGAACTTTCACCGACAATTTGCACGTACACAGCCATGTTATCCTCAACTTTCCACTTGCCGCGGCCCTGCAAATACGAGAATTACAGGAGATATAAGCTATACCGATGGAAACAGAGAGATAAGACGTACAGTTGATTACCTTTAAAGTATAACCCTTCCTGGTGATCCATACGCACGTAACTGGTTTCGTCGGTGTCTTCAGTATCGACCTGTACTCCATCTCCAAATGGAGGAATCTCATCAAATTGATTGTATTCCTCCTCGTCTACGACATTTTCAACTCCAACAATCCTTCTCTTGCCATGAAGGACGATGTGCCACTTCTTATTGGCCGGGTCAGTGACATAAATGACCTGAATGGCTTGATTTGCAAGTATGAATGGCTCATCTTTATAAGCAACGCGATCCAGGTCCACAGAAGTGAAACCGTAACTGTCAACCTTCACACCCTGTGGGATTTGGACCCATCGGCATCGAAACAGGGGAATCTTGAACAGTACGTAATCGAGCTCCCAAATTTCTTCAATGAACCCGTAGTACGAGTTCAATCCACGTACTACCCTTGTTGGGCCTGTCTTGGTGAACCCCTCATGGAAAGCTTCTACGCTCACTCCACTATTTTGCACAGTGCTCTTTCGATCTTGAGCTTTCGTGTAAAATGTGTACCCATTGATGTCGTATCCCTGCCAAGTCTGTACAGTAAACGTGGGCCCTTTTGCCAACCATTTAAGGTTCTCACTTGCGGACTCTCCGGTGATTCGCACCTTCATCCACGCGTTGAATCGACTGTTATGTTGTCCCGTGATCCAAACCTCGGATCGGCGAGGATTGTCTTGTCGTAGCATCTCCTTGTGCTCGTTGATGTACGGAGACACCTCCGTCATGTGTTGCAAGACCCAAAAATGAGCTTTCGAGTACATATCGAAATCAGGAGTGATGGCTCTCCGTCCGATAGTGCCAACACCATCAAGCCTCCCCTCGTGACGAGACACAGGAACTCCTATTGCTTCTACCTCGGCCATGTAATCGACGCAGAACTCAACAACCTCTTCCGCTGCATAACCTTCGGCAATGCTACCCTCGGGCCGGGACTGATTCCTCACGTAGGCCTTAAGTACACCCATGTACCTCTCGAATGGATACATATAACGTAGGAACACAGGTCCACATATCTTGATTTCTCTGACAAGGTGGACGGTGAGATGGACCATGATATCAAAAAACGATGGAGGAAAATACATCTCAAGTTGACAGAGAGTTCGAACCACCTCGCTCTGCAAAGAATCCAGTCCATCGGGATCAATGACCTTGGAAGAAATTGCATTGAAGAAAAAACATAGCCTCGTGATCGTCTCTCTGACCTTATGCGGCAGAATACTCCGGATGGCAACAGGAAGCATTTGTGTCATCAACACGTGACAATCATGAGACTTCATACCCAGCAATTTCAAATCGCCCATGGACACAAGCTTTTTCATATTTGCGGAGTAACCCGATGGAACTTTAACACCATGGAGACACTTACAGAGTTCTGTCCTCTCAACCTTGCACAAAGTGTAGCATGCGGGGGGGAGGTATATACGGCCTTTATCGTCCTCTCTCGGTGCTAGCTCGGGCCTGATTCTCATTTCGATCATGTCACGCCGCACATTGATGCCATCCTTTGTCTTCCCTGGAATGTTCAGCAATAGGCTGATTAAACTGTCACAAACATTCTTCTCTACATGCATGACATCAATGCAATGACGAACCTCTAAATGCTCCCAATACGGTAAGTCCCAAAATATCGATCTCTTCTTCCAAGTGTTCTTCGTGCGGGGTTTCAATTTACCACCCTTTCCAAACACAACGTCCATGTCCTTCACCCGTGAGTAAACATCTTTCCCGCGCGTAGGCTTCGGGGCTGAACCATCTTCGTTGTGGCCGTCAAATTCCCTCTTCCTCTTACGGTACGCGTCATTCTTCGGAAGAAACCTACGGTGACGCATGTACACTGTTTTCCTGCAATTCTTCAGCCACACGCTCTCAGTGTCATCTTCGCAGTGGGGGCAGGCTTTGGCTCCTTTCGTAGTACGGCCCGACAAATTTCCAAGGGCTGGGAAATCGTTGATGGTGCAGAATATCATAGCACGTAGGATGAAGTTCTCTCGTTTGTATGCGTCCCATACCTGCACCCCTTCGTTCCACATTGTTAGGAGATCTTCTATCAATGGTGCTAGGTACACATCAATATCGTTTCCGGGTTGTTTTGGTCCTGAGATAAGTAGAGACATCATGATGTACTTGCGCTTCATACACAACCAAGGAGGAAGGTTGTAGATACACAAAAGAACCGGCCAAGTGCTATGCTGACTGCTCATGTTACCAAAAGGATTAATTCCATCGGTACTCAACCCGAACCTTATATTCCTCAATTCTGCTCCGAAGTTAACAAATTCCCTGTCGATGTTTCTCCACTGCGAAGAATCAGCGGGGTGTCTCAACTTTCCATCCTTCTTCCGGTCTTCCGAGTGCCAACGCAGTAATTTTGCCTCTTTACGGTTTGCAAACAAACGCTGCAAGCGGGGAATGACTGGCAAATACCACAACACCTTAGCAGGAGGTCCTTCCTTTATCTCCGTGCAGTCGCCGTCGTCTGTTCGGTCCTTAGTACGCTTATAGCGGGATGCGCCGCACACCAGACAAACATGCATATTTTTGTAGTCGTTACGGTAAAGGATGCAATCATTAGGGCATGCGTGTATCCTTTCTACTTCCATTCCCAAAGGACACAACAGGTTTTTCGCTTGGTAGGTGTTTTTTGGCAACTCGTTTCCTTCCGGGAGCATGTCCGCCAAAAGATCTAACAGTGCTGTGAAACTCTTGTCGGTCCAGCTGTTGCTTGCCTTCAATTTTAACAGTTCAAGCACAGAGGCCAACTTTGTGTATTTCGACTTGCAACCAGGGAACAACGGCCTCTCTGAGTCCTCAATCAAGCGCTTGAATTTGCCAAACCCCCTTTCACTGTAATTTCCTTCCACATCACGCAACATGTCATCTAAATGGTCATCCTCTGGCATATCCTCGTCGAAGTCGTTGTTTGGATCCGGCATGTCCTGTTCCTCAACCTGAGTGGCAGTTGTTTCTGCAGTTGGCTCTTCTCCATGGTGGACCCAACACGTGTACCCCTTTTTGAAACCACGTCGGATCAAGTGGGCGACAATTTGAGATGAGTTGGTGAACATCTTAATATTCTGGCAGTCTACACAAGGACAGTACATATATGGTAAACCCTTCTTCGCCATGTCTTGCACAGCAACCTTTTCGAAATCAAAAACACCTTTCATGTATTCCTCACCCACTCGGTTGTCATTATACATCCAGTCTCGGACCATCTGCAATAAATCAAATTCATACACATGCTAATTAGTAAATCAATGGAGATCAATATTGATGATGAAATCAAGTAATGTGTACGCCTTGGGAGCAAGTAACCAACCTTGGTTCGATCCTCAAATTTTTGCCCCCAAATGCTCCCCCTGCCTTTCGAGATTTCGCTCTTCCTTGCCCCAAATCTCTTCGAACTGGACAGTGTAGGTCGAGCAAGAGAGTACGACTAGCTCAAAACATCCGCCAAAAGACCTTTTATACCAGGTTCAGTACAGACGGTTCTATATAATACCGTCGGTAATATCGGTGCATTATTGAAGAAAAGAAATATCACAGACGGTTATGAACTCCAAACCGTCCGCTTTACATCAGAACCGTCTGTGTATTTGATTATGACAGTCGGTTCTCACATCTGAACCGTCTGTGTTATCACATCCGACCGTCTACGTTATTATCACAGTCGGTTTTTACCTCAGAACCGTCTGTGTATGTTGTTATCACAGTCGGTTTTTACCTCAGCACCGTCTGTGATAACACAGACGGTTTTAAAGTCCGAACCGTCTTTAATATCCCGGTTTTTTTGTTTGCATTCGACTACTGGTCATCAGTTGTTCCACATGTTTTTCATATTTGGTTCTATCTTATTTCAATGTTAGTATTTACAAAAATGAACGTTCAGACTGTTTGGTTTTATCTTGTTTTTCATATTTGTTTTATATGTATGTCTGAAATTAAAACCGTCTGTAATCTTTCAAGCAGAGACGGTTTTGAGTTAAAAACCGTCTTGATCGCAGCAGTATTTTCTTGTTAACATTTTTACACAGAACATCATTTGGTGATTATCAGTTACATAATCAATCGAAAGCCAGATATATAAGGAAAAGAAATTTCTTATTTCTTACAATCTTTCCATACATAAGAGATACTATTAATTAAGCGACCAATTGATTAGTGTCGACCTGTTCCGAAAGTAATTTACAAAGTTCTCCTAGGGACGTATTGGCATCAGTAGGATCTACACTGGCCACCCCAGGAGAACTACCAATGGCTCTAAGACTATCAACATCATCTCTCACCAAAGGAGTGGATTTGGCATCAGTAGGATCATCCAAGAAATTAAAGTTGATACAACCAAGGTGGAGATGAAGCTGCAACTCAAAGCATGCACTCTGCCAAGTGCAGAATGGCAAAAGACATCCCCTCAGAATGCTTCTCCAGCGCCTCTTTTTTTGTTTGGAGAGTTCTGCACATGGCAGCTTTCTCCTCCTGCACATATGCTTCTCCAGCTTCTCCTAGGGGCGTATGCTGGGAGGGTGAAGATGATTGCCAAGCTTCGGAGTGGATTTGGACGTGGAAGTGTGAGCCTTACCCCAGAAAAGCTGATGATACAAAGGTGTTGGAGAGGGGATATTGGAAGGATTATTGTGGATCTCCAAAGGTGGAGTCGATGCAACTGGAGGGGTTGCAAGGGGCAATGTGGCAACACAGGCCTCAGCACCCTCTAGAGTCTTCGCTGCAGCTCCACTGTATGATCTTTCATCGTTTCTAAGTCTCTTCTTTGGAGGGAGCATTTCCTCAAGCACCTGTGGATTTCGAAATGCATTTGTTTCGAGGTAATCAAGTCATAAAAGAAAGATCTGCATTAGAGTTTCAGAGAGGACTTACTTTCTGAAGATCCTGATCGAGTTCATTCCTTATCTCTTCCTCATCACTCTCAATTTCAATAACCTCACTGGAATCTCGGCTCGCCATCAAGGTGGGAGTTGAGGAGGGAATAAAGACAGGGATTTAGGAGCCTCGCTATTTATAGAAACAGAAGGTGACGGTTCATATGCACGGGTGCCTCGAGTTCTAAAAAGCGCACTAGTACTGGTTTTCAAGGCCAATAAATTCATGATATACAACTTCTCGGGAGATAAACTGCAACACGGCAAAGGAAGTTGAAGAGTCAGATTACATAATTCGATGCAAAATAAATTTGAAGTAAATAATTAAGTCTCTTCATCTGCTCAGTTATTATGTGCGGTTATCAACAATTGCATGTAGAGAATTGCACTGTTGGGACTATCACAGACGGTTGGGAGATCAAAACCGTCTGCTTTACTACTACAGACGGTACTGATGTCCGAACCGTCTTTAATATGTCTGTTTACTATCACAGACGGTTTGGAGTTAAAAACCGTCTGTGATATTGATAGAGGTCGAGAATTCGAGGCGAGGAAGTTGAAGAGTCAGATTACATAATTCGATGCAAATTAAATTTGAAGTAAATAATTAAGTCTCTTCATCTGCTCAGTTATTATGTGCGGTTATCAACAATTGCATGTAGAGAATTGCACTGTTGGGACTATCACAGACGGTTGGGAGATCAAAACCGTCTGCTTTAATATTACAGACGGTTCTGATGTCCGAAATGTCTTTAATATGTCCGTTTACTATCACAGACGGTTTGGAGTTAAGAACCGTCTGTGATATTGATAGAGGTTAAGAATTCGAGTCGACTCGAGGACACTATTGGGACCATCACAGTCGGGCCTTACGTAAAAACCGTCTCTAATGTGACTATCACAGATGTTTTTTACCTCAGAGCCGTTTGTGATATTTCAAAGCACGTTGATATATAACTTCTATATTCTTTTTATATTATTTGCATGGGACCTGCGACCTCTATATTGTTTCTATATTATTTCAAGGGCTCCGATCACAAGCCAAAGATCGCGATAGTCGTTCCTTGATCGCACACAGTGTACATACCTTTGTATGGTCGAATGTTCGACAAAAGCCAACGAAAGATAAAGAAAGAGGGAAGATTGCATGCAGTCCAAGAATGTGCTGGAAAATTAGAAAGTTGACATAAGAACAAAGTTTTCAATAATTTGTTTCATCACTTACAAAAAAAAAGTAAAAATACAGAATGCTAGGTCAAGGAGTGGTCTTAGCCCTGGCTGCATCTAGAATAAAGTCAGTTTGACTTGCAGCCAGGACGCAGGACTCCTCCAGCGACAAGTTGTCCTTCTCAGGATCAACTACTTCAGCGTCGAGAAGGCCTGCGACCTCCCTTAGCTTCGCGATGGTATCCTTCATTGTCAAACCGCAGCCAGCGATGGTCATATCCGCGGCTTTCTTCTCCTCGCGAAGACGCCTCGTCCTCGCCCTAGCATTGTCACCATCCGTCTTCATGCGCTGAATGCGCTGGAAGAGATCGTCAAGGTCAAGCCGTAGCCGAGTGTGCTTCTCCGTGAGGAGCTTGTGCTCCTCCTGGAGGGCCCTCAGCTCGGCCTTGACTTTGGTAGTGTCTTCCACGGCTCCCCTTCCCTGTGCAAATCAACAGGTCAAGAATGTATTGAACATGGATTAACAATACAGGGGTAAGTCCAAAAGATTGAGAGTTCATACCGGGGAGGGCGAGGCTGACGATGCCATCGAGGATGCCATTGGCGCAGAGAAGCTAAGGAGTCAAACAGTCTGAGAACTATAAAAACTTGTAAAGTAAATGACAATTTTTCCACTGTCAATTTATAGAACTTCCAAAGCGATGCTTCGTGTTCTCCTAGGCGCCGCGCGCGAAGATCGGAGACAGAAATGATCACAGTTGAGAATTCGAAGCGCCGGTACTTTTCCAGTCGGTTCATACATCAGAACCGTCTGTGATAACTACACTATCACAGACGCTTCGTGGTTTACAACCGACTGTATAAATCACAGTCGGTTCTGCGTTCCGAACCGTCTGTGATAGTCTAATTATCACAGACGGTTCGGAACTCAGAACCGTCTGTATATATCACAGTCGGGTTTTAGGTTAGAACCGTCTGTGATAATTAGACTATCACAGACGGTTCTTAGCTGGGAACCGATTGTATATATCACAGTCGGTTTTTAGGTTAGAGCCGTCTGTGATAAGTATACTATCACAGACGGTTTTGTGTTCAGAACCGTCTGGTTTACTCTCACAGTTGTTTTTGACGTCAGAACCGTCTGTGATATCTGAACATATTCTCCCGCCAGGCCTTCACAGATGGTTTTCCATTGAACAGTTCATACCCGTCTGTGATGTGCCGTCCAGGATGTCTGTTTCTGTGGTAGTGACCGTAGATCTCATCTGCTCGCGCCCGGATCTGCGCCTCCGCCATCGCCTTCTTCCTTGCCGCTAGCCCCTTCTTTGCTAGCACCGCTGCCTCCTTCTCCTTCCCCGTTCATCCACACTGCTAGCAAACAGTCTCACATGTTGATCGAAGGATGCCGACTAGAGGGGGGGTGAATAGGCGGTTTTAAAATTTTCTTCTAAATTAGGGTTTAACAACCTAAGATTGCAATAACAAATATTCTAAGGGTATGGAAAACTAATTCAATTCAGATTTAGCAATTTCTATGATACTACTACAACAATTCAATCACAATGGAAATTAAGCAAGTAGTAGAGATAACCGAAGAAATCAAGTTTTTCCCGAGGTCTCGGAAATTTGCCGATTTCCACTAATCCTCGTTGAAGCGCTCTTCACTTGAGCTTAAGCTTCGATTCCACTAGAGGTAGCCCTTCTCCACTCCGGATAGGCGAGCTCCAAGCCTTTACAACCACTCGCCGGGCCTCTCCGACACACCGTCGATGGAGAGATCGCCGGACCTCCCGGGTCGTCTAGGTGACGGCAATCACCAAGAGTAATAAGCCTAGCACCTTGCTTGATCAACCTCAAAGCTTGATGAACACAATGCAAATGCAACAAGGCTTGGAACCAAATTCACTCAACTAGCACTCAAGAATTCTCAAGTTTTGACTCTAATTGCTAGAGAATGGATGAGTAAGGGCTTGCACACTGTTGCTCAGGGTTTATGAAGTGTATTTTGTGTGTACTTGACATCTACAACAGTGATCTATTTATACTCTCAACAAAAACGGTCGAAATCAAGAAGATTGGGCGAAAATTGTACTGGCCGGACATTGTCCGGCCACTTCAGACAATGTCCGGTCAGTACAAAAGTTTTGACCGTTATTCACGTGAATTGCGAGTGTCAGTAGCCGTTTGAATCAAAATGTGAAGGCCGGACAGATGTATTTGTCCGGACAAAATGTCCGGACAGATGCATTTGTCTCTGTTAACACCCTTGTTAAAAATGAAGTGTACACGCCGGACAGATACATTTGTCCGGACAAAATGTCCGGACAGATGTATTTGTCTCTGTTAACACCCTTGTTAAAAATGAAGTGTACACGCCGGACAGATGTATTTGTCTCTGTTAACACTCAACATAATATACTCCAGATTTTTGTATAGGCCGGACATATAGGATTTGTCCGGACAAATAGATTTGTCTCTGTTAACATGGCCCTAACACTAGCCAGGATTTTGTATTGGCCGGACATTGTCCGGTCACTTCGGACAAATCCTCCGGACAAGTGTATTTGTCTCAAATCAATAAGCTGCGAACATTTGTACTGGACGGACATTGTCCGGTCACTTCGGACAATGTCCGGCCTTCACCGGACAGATGTCCCGGACAAATGAACTTGTCTCTGTTGCGCGTGTTTGCAAAGTACTGAGAATGTTTGTATTGGCCGGACATTGTCCGGTCACTTCAGACACTGTCCGGCCAGTACAAACCGAAAACTGACTTCTGAATTTTTTACTCAGCTTTTGATTTGGGGCAAAAGCAAATGCAAATATGCTTCTAAAAACTTCAAGGTTGATCAAGATACTTGTGCTAAGACCTCTCTTAATAATACGACCATCTAACCTAGAAAATTTCAAAACGAGAAGACGCTAGGTTTAGGTATTTGTACTTTTGTCGAGATTTTCGTCGTTTTCGCTTTACGGAGTCTTGATAGCCTTGCTTTGTCTTTTCTTGATGCTTTCTCCTTTGATTTACCTGTGTCTCACATACAGAGATTAGTCGCAAATCTAACGGGTGTCATTAATCACCAAAATCCTAATCGGGGCTCAAGATTCAACAATCTCCCCCTTTTTGGTGATTGATGACAACCGTTAGGCATAAAACATATGGATATAACAAATATGAGTATAAGCAAGAGATGCTCCCCCTTAATCTTGCATTCAAGTTCATAAACACATTCATGACAAGGTATGATGAGATGACCATACGTATCAACACATACATACATACACAAGAGAGATATCAAAGCAGCATTTTTATAGCATATCTATTTCCATGTTCATGTTCATAACGATAAGACGACATAAACATAACATAAACATAATGACAACACATATATCAACATATATCCATACATAATTCTCCCCCTTTGTCATCAAACATCCATAAAAGGAGAGAAGACATAGATACAAACGATCATAGAGACAGGAGACGGATAATCTAGGACTGCGGAGGATGATCGGAAGAAGAATCGCCGCGACGACGACGCTGATACTGGCCTGCGTCGAAACGTCCCCGCAGCTCAGAGATATCCTGACTCATAGAATCGATGCGAGGCTCGATGACGTTGAGGCGATGGTCGATGGAGCTCAATCTGGTGTCAACCTCATCGAAGCGAGTCTCGAATCGCATGGACATCTGATCCAGCCACTCCATGATCATCATGTATGGAGCTGAGACATCAGGGCTCTGGGAGATGGAGTAGGACTGAAGTGGAGAGGGAGCTCCCGCGACTGGAGACATAGGCGCGTCTCCATGAACTGGTGATCCAACTTGATTTTCATAACGAACAAGGATCCCCAGGCTCTTCAACCGATAGTACTCCATAGAGGAAGGACGGGAAGCTCGATGCAGTCCAAAGTAGGTCAAGGTGTGAGCGATGAAAGGTGCGAAGGGCAAAAGCCTCTTCGGGTCCATCTGAACTTCCTGCATCTCGTGGAACATGAACTCCACAAAGTCGAAAGGTGTCTCGTCAACTTGGGCTCTTAGAAGTCGTAGCATGGTGGAGGTGACAGCCCCGCGATCTCCGGTTTTTGGCAAGATAGTCATGCGATTCAACTTCTCTAGGATTGCCACCGGAGGGATCAGTTGAGAGACTTTACCAATATTTGGATCGGGATTGTCGAAGAGATGAGCCACGTCTTCAACTCGAACTTCATCAAAGGCGAAGAGACTGTTGTCAACATGCTTGATTTGTAGAGCCTCTTCAAACTGTGCCTTGGTGAGAGTTCTTCTGGAGTTGTTGTTCATGAAGACGACATGGGATCGATCCGAGGCAACATGAAGAGTCGCGAAGAATGAGCGGATAATATCCACGTTCTACTTCCAGTCTTCCCTCATCTCGGTGAAGGAGTGCAATCTGACAGCCATGAACTTGCCCCGGAGAGGATAGTGAACTTTGCTCTCGATCAAGTTCCAGTCAATGGCCTGATGCCCGAAACTTTAGCAGAGGAGAATCTGGTTTGATATTGAGACATCTGGAAGGCATTCCAGAAATTCCTCTCTGTACATGTCCTTGGATGCTCATAAGGGTTCTTTCGACGAAGTCGTCGAATAGCACTAGCGGTGAAGGTTGGACGGCCTCTGGGTTGCTCATCACCACTACTGCTGCTACTGTCGACCGAGTCAGAATCATCAATGGGAGATCCAACGGGAGATGCTGGAGCTGCATCATCCTCATCAATAGCCAAGGAGTCCCAGTCTATAGGTTGAGCCTGTTGAGAAGATCCAGGCCCATGATGACGGCTAGTTTGCTTCATTCTTCCAGTCATAGTGACTCTGGAGAGAAAAGATAGATAATTTGATCGTGATATGATTCGAAAGAGTTGATAATGAACTAATTTTCCGAAGGATGTGGATGCATGACCTAGTTCTTCTATGAATCAATTCTTACTCATGCATTTGCTAATAGATGTTAAGTTTTACTCCATATCATCCTTTTCTGCTCTTTGATTCAATTTTATTCTACTCAATTTGCTTTGATCAAAATCAAGGATCTAGGGCACTCTAAAGAAATCATCTACGATATTGTTCATCTTAGCCTCACATCTTGTGCATTGAAAATAATCTAAACAAATCCGATAGAAATACGTCATTTAACTCTAGATATTTTGATTTTATCAGACCATCATCTTTCCATACAAACATATTTGATATTGCTCCAAAATCTAACTCTAAATGGCAGTTTGATCCTCTTATATCATGCATGTCAATGATAAACTGCTATTTTGTACAAACCATCTCAAATATGACTACTCCTAGATGTTAATTTCATGAATCCATATCTAGATCTAACATGCAAACACATTTGAATAAAATCAAACCCTAGTATGGCATGAGATGAATGCATGAACCAGAGGAGGAGGAGACACAAAACTGACCTAATCCAGGAAAGAGGAGATGCCCAAGAGATCAACTTTGAGGCCGGACGGGAGATGGCCGGACTTATCCTCTTGTCCGGAGAAGAGAGGATGAACAGTGGATGTGGTGGAGGAGAGCAGCAGCAAAGAACTTCTAATCGATTTGGGGAAGAAAAAGGATCACGGGTGGATTTAATAACTGAACCAACGTGCACAGGCCGGACAATGTCCGATCTTACCGGACACTGTCCGATATGGCCGGACAAAGTCCGATCTGGCCGGACACTGTCCGGTCAGTTCAGATTTTCCTCTGAAACTTCTGAATTTTTGCAACTTTGTCAGATTTGACTCAAATAAGGATTTGAATTTTGGATACGCTCAAGTATCATGTTTGGAATATATCCAGCTAGCTTTGAGGAGAAATTTGAGAGAAATCGACTTTAGAATGAGCCTCCTAATCGCATTTTAGGGTAAAAGGGTAAAACAGTACGGTTTTTCACCAATTTGTCAAATTTTCATGAAACTTGAATTTTTCTGAGATGTTTGGCCTTGTATGAATTCTAAATACTATTTCAAGCCAAAACATGGAAGAGATCTTGGCTCAAATAGCGAAATTCACAAAATGCACATTTTGGGTATTTTCGTGTCAAAGCTCGTTTTCGGGCGATTTGCAAAATGTGATAACTTTCAAACCATAGGTCTTTTGAGAAAAAGTTTAACATGAAATGTCTTCGAATGACTGATCTCTAAGTGTTTCATGTAGAAACTTTTTGTCAAAACTCAACTGATTTTGATTTATAGAAATAAGTCATTTTAGGCCAAAACAAGATCCTTAGATGTTCAATTTTGTCAAAATTCAACATTTTAGCTTGAAACCCTTTATTTTCACTTTCAAAACCTTTGAAAACACTTTTGAAAGATATTTTTGAAGATTTTGTTTTATTTTAACATAATTTGAACATTTTAGCATTTTTAGCCCTTTTGATTTTAAAATTGACCCTTTTTATAAACAATATGCATATTTTTCCTTTTTGTACACAATTTTGGGGTATACAAGCATTCAATGATCTTGAAATTGCTCCCCCTTAATGTGTTCTCCAAATTTTGTTGAAAAACGACAAAGTGGTGAATTTTGGACCTTTTCTTCAAAATAGGAAGCGATGGGCATAGATGCCTACATTGATATATAAATTTATAGCCAAGAGAGTATATGCTAGATACAATCAAACTAACAATCAATTCAAGATAAGCAAGAGATTAAATGACATTTGAAATATCAATAACATTCAATTCATTTCTTAACTTACTAAATCTTGACTCATCCAAGGGTTTAGTGAATAGGTCTGCTAATTGATTTTCGGTTGAAACATGACTAATCACTATATCCCTTTTTGATACATGATCCCTTAGAAAGTGATGTCTAATGTCAATGTGCTTTGTCCGAGAGTGTTGAACAGGATTGTTTGCAATTTTAACGGCACTCTCATTATCACATAAAAGTGGAACACAATTGACTTTTATGCCATAATCTAACAGGGTTTGCTTCATCCAAAGAAGTTGTGCACAACAACTACCGGACGAAACATATTCCGCCTCGGCGGTTGAGAGTGCAACTGAATTTTGTTTCTTTGAAGTCCAAGAGACTAATGATCTTCCTAGAAGTTGACAACCACCAGAAGTACTTTTTCTATCAATTTTACAACCGGCATAATCAGAATCCGAATATCCTAGGAGATCAAAACTAGCATTCTTAGGATACCAAAGTCCTATGTTTGGTGTATGTTTTAGATATCTGAAAATTCTTTTTACCGCAGTTAGGTGACACTCTCTAGGAGTAGCTTGAAACCTAGCACACATGCATACACTAAACATAATATCCGGTCTAGAGGCAGTAAGATATAATAAACTACCAATCATAGAACGATATAATTTGAGTTCTACCGGTTTACCTCCTTCATCCAGGTCCAAATGCCCATTTGTAGCCATGGGAGTCTTGATTGGTTTTGAATCATCCATACCGAATCTTTTGAGCAAATCCTTCACGTATTTGCTTTGACTCACAAATATGCCTTCTTTGATTTGCTTAATTTGAAGTCCGAGGAAAAAGCTCAATTCTCCTATCATAGACATCTCAAATTCTTTGGACATGGTTTCACCAAAAGCTTGGCAAAGAGACTCGTTAGTGGAACCAAAAATTATATCATCGACATAGATTTGGCAAACAAAGAAATCATCGTCTATGATTTTGGTAAAGAGAGTTGTATCAATTTTTCCAACTTTAAAACCTTGTGAAATTAGGAAATTTCGCAACCTTTCATACCAAGCCCTAGGGGCTTGCTTTAGACCATAAAGAGCTTTTGAGAGTTTATAGACGTGATTTGGATATTTTGGATCTTCAAAACCCGGTGGTTGTTTTACAAATACAAGTTCCGAAATTTCACCATTTAAGAAAGCACTTTTAACATCCATTTGAAATAGTTTGATTTCAAAACATGATGCAAATACAAGTAAGATGCGAATGGCCTCTAGTCTAGCTACGGGAGCAAAAGTTTCATCAAAATCTAATCCCTCAATTTGAGAATAACCTTGTGCTACCAATCTAGCTTTATTTCTCACAACTATGCCATTTTCATCTTGTTTATTTCTAAAGACCCATTTTGTACCAATTATATTATGATCAAGAGGTTGTTCTACAAGTTCCCAAACGTTATTTCTAGTAAAGTTGTTTAACTCATCATGCATAGCATTTACACAATCCGGGTCCGCTAAAGCTTCATCAATGCATTTAGGCTCAATACTAGAAATGAAGGATGCATGTTCGCAAAAAGATGCAATTCTAGAGCGAGTTTGGACACCTTTACCGACATCACCTATTATTTGATTGACGGGATGATCTTTAGTGATGGTTTGATGAAGTCTTGGATTTTGCAATGTTTGATCTTCATTTTCCTTTATTTCCGAATCAAGATCAACTTGAGTGGGAGCTTCCGGAATCATAGAAGCTACTTCATTTTCTTGATCAGGGGACTTTGAATCTTCATCTTTGGGCTTGATATCTCCAATCGTCATGTTCTTCATAGCTTCTCGTAATTCTTCATTTCCTACATTCTCAATATCTTCATACTCTTCTTGAGAGCCATTAGATTCATCGAACTCAACATTGCATGTTTCTTCAATGCATTCGGTTATGATGTTAAAAACACGATAAGCCTTACTAGTTGACGAGTATCCAACAAGAAAGCCCTCGTCAACACGTCTTTGAAATTTTCCAAGATGCATGCGTTTTTTAAGGATGTAACATTTGCAACCAAAAACTCGAAAATATGAGATGTTTGGTTTTCTTCCAATAATTAGCTCATAAGGAGTTTTGTTTAATAAAGGATGAGTATAAAGCCGATTTATGGCATAACAAGCCGTATTTACGGCCTCGGCCCAAAACCTAGTGGGGGTTTTATATTCATCCAATAAAGTTCGAGCCATTTCAATTAATGTTCGATTTTTCCTTTCCACAACACCGTTTTGTTGAGGAGTGTATTGTGAGACCCCCCCATTTGAGGATCACCTTGGTAACCGCCCAGGTAGGTTACAGCAGGATGACACATGAGCTCCAAACCACACAAGCATAGTAATAACATTAAACAAGTATCAGGCCAACATGGCCAATATTACATAGCCAAAGCACCGAAAATGGCGCTAAGTAGAGTTGCTAAGAAAATAACTAGTTTATCAGAACCAGAATCGGTATCCAAGTACCGAACACACAACATAAAGCATAAAGCAACGACAAAAAGCTTGACTTCCATCCGCAGCGGGGTTGAAGGGGCTTCTCCCACATCTGACTTGACTTGGTGCGCAAACCTTCTAGAAAGTGGGCTCGTCCGGGGTGCTTCCATCTTCTGCCGAGTACTCATAACTGAAGGAATCGGGATCCTCGAATCCCTCTTCTACAGTTGGATATAAATGCAAGGGTGAGCACTTGGTGCTCAGCAACACTCATTCTGGGGATTAATGCAATTGTACTTACATGAGGGTGAAACATATGATTCCGGGGTTTTAGTTTCATATGGATAGAGATATATAGATTTCCAATCCAGTTGTTCAGTGAAACAGTACTTTTGTCATGAAGATGATACTTTAAACATTAAACAGGCTTTCAATAAAACATTAGATGTAGTGGTCTCCCATGAGTCACTACTTTGTTAACCGCATTATGAAAACATTCCAAAACATTACTTGTGCTATAACCCATGGATAACATCCACTACGAAAAGACTCCTGAACCTGGGAGTACAGAGTATCTGATACTTCTTTTACACTTTGCAAAGGTGTACCTCTTTTTAAATCCACCAGTTCACTCGGCTTTCAAGTCGGGCCAACTCCATATGACTTATACACATGTGACAAGGCCGAGATCACACAACGCTTTTACAGTTCAGTATTAACAGTATCCCTGCCCGGTAAATAGACAGTTAAGTCTCAAGTACCGTTGTGGGTCTTCCCCACTTCCTTACTTCCTAGCCTCTCTGGTCTATGTTCCCGCAGGACACATAGCCTTGGTCTATGTCCACGCGAGACATACGACCATTTAAGATTACAGCCGCTCACGGCTTAATCAGGTCTAGGGCGCCTTCCTTCATTTACGCCTTTTCCTCTCATTATTTTTCTGAACTCACATCACTCATGGCCGAACCTTGGCCTTCCAGTTTCCACGCGAGAAACCAGATCGTCAAACCATGCAGGGAACTGCTAATACCAAAAAGCTACTAAGTTGTGCCTGTCCCATACCAGGCAAGTGGTTGGTACGTTTACAATTCGCATAGAGACACAGCACAAGGTTCTCGTCCTTATGAACCAATAGTGAGGAGCATTCACATTCCCTGGTGCGCACCGCACCCTCTCCATACAAACCAATCCTCACTACTGATCCCTTTTATCAGTTTTCTTGACAAAACGGTTTTCATTATAACTTCTCATGTATTTGACCATTCCAAGTTTAATGTGGATATTCAGTATATGAATCCTAGGGTGACAAAAGCATACATATGAAGGTTCAATAACAAAAAGGGGTTTCATGATTCATTAGGTAATATCTACTCATGTCATTCAAACATAACTTGTATTTCAAATAAGCATGCATAGTAAGAAACAGTGAATATACTTCATATGAAAATATTGGGTGAGACATGATCAAAGGAATGAGGCTTGCCTTGCAATGTGGGGTCTAAGTACTCAGACGGATCTTCAAAGACTTCTTCCGCTCCTTCAGCTTCTGACTCTGCGGCAATCAAATAACACACAAACACATACCATAAGCATACAGAAAATAGTTTCCATAGAAATTATTAAGTAAATAAGTCATGCATGCAGGGGAAAAGGTTAGGGCAAGGTCACAAGGGCTCTGGTCGAAGAAACGGCTAAAAAGGATTGAACGTCGAAGGGCCGACATTCGGTTCATGGCTTTGGCATAAATTTAAACTGATCTTAGGATGGTTTTCTGGAGAAGTGATAGAAGAGAAAGTTGTAGATCTCAACTCCAGGAATCTAAAGGACAAGGTGGCATTTCAATTGCTCAACCAGAAGGGGCTGAACAAGGTCAATGCCAGTGGCTGTCATGCACTGACATAGTGCTAGACATGGCCAGAAACTAGGGCATGGCTTAACTTTTGATCCAGGGCTCCAATTGATGCAACACTTTGTCTGGGAGGTAGGCATTACTAACAGGAGTAAAACACTCAACAGGGACAAGAGCTGAAAGTGGCCGGAGGGTGGCCAAATCCGGCGATGAATTGCGGTGGTGACAAGGCACAGGCACAGTTCTGGGCAAACATTTGGCAAAGGCATAACTCACAATCTAGGCAGATCCAGGTGTCGAGCTAGTGGAAAGAATTGCTCAGGGAGGTGAGGCGAAGCTAAGGGACAAAGTGGTGTCGGCTGAAACGGCCGGGAACAAATTCCGGCGACCGGCGCTGGAGAAGACGACACTGGGGGTTGGGGATTTTTGCTACAAGGCTCTTGAACTCGATTCTTTGCTCAGGGAGTGAAAGGGTGGTGTGTAGAAGCTATTGGTGCAGTCAATTTGGTCGGAGAATGACCGGAGAAGCTTGGCGTCGAGGTCCGGCGAACGGCCGAGGTTCAAAAATGGGATTTCTTCGATTTGAGCTCAATTGGGGATTTTGATTCTACAGGCTTGCTCTACTAAGCTTACTGATCAACTTCTTCTACAGAATCGAGAGCTAATTTGGAGCGAATCGAACGGCATTGGGGAAACAGGGCAAATCGGGAATCCGGCGATCACCGGCGATGGGGATCGATCTGGTGCAATTGGCTGCTATGATACAGAGAGGGGAACGAGGGGAACTCACTGATGAACTTGGATTGCAGAATGGTGCAACGAGATGGGCTGGCACCGTGAGCTCACTCACTGGCTCGCCGGAGAAGAAGGTGAAAACGGCGAGAAACTGGAAATTTGGCTAAGTCTTGAGGTTGTGCTTCTTCACAGCACTGAGGGGGTTTAAATAGGCACGGGGACGGAGTTTGCGAGGGAAAACACGACAATGGTTGCTTGCGCCGGGGAGAAGTTTGTCGGGCGCAGGCGCAACGACGGCGACGGCAATGTGATCGCGCTCAGGCGGTGCTGCAGCTTTGCCAGTTGCATTGGAACTTCACCTGGAACAGCGCAGATGCGGAGGCAACAGCAAAGCTCCGGCAACGACACGTAATGCCATGCAAATGCCACGGCAACGAGAGCGCGCGCGCGAAACGCTACTGGAGCGCGGCCGTTTAACCGCTGGGCAAGGCGATGCTACGGTGGCTAGCACGTGCGCGCGGGGTGGTTCAGCTGTTCACAACACAGGCGACAAGAGGCGGTGGCCGGCGGCGAGCAAACGCGGCGAAAACCACGACGCGGCAACGGCGACACGCGCTGGTCGTGGGCAACGACCAGGGGCTGGTCGAATGGACCTGAAAAGAAGTTTGGGCCGTTCTGCAATTTCTGAAACTTGTTCCAGGGACTGTTCTGTGAGGAAAACTTGAATAGAACTTGGGCCTGTTTGCAAATTTGGAGATCTGAGGGTCCGATCTGAAATCTGATTTCGCAGCTAAGTTGCAAAAGATTATTAGAACTCATCTGGCCAAAGTTTGGTAAGATCAGGCAAGATCTGAAGGGTTTCGACAAAATTGGGGAAAACAGTTTAGGGTAAAATTAGGGTAATTAGGGTTCTGAGACGGCAAGGGTCGAAACTCAGTTTTAGGATGAGATTTTGGAGATGATCCCGAAGGGAAAAATGTTCTGAACAACATTTAGAAGAGAATGGCTGAAGCAGATTAGGGTTTGGGGTCAAGATGTGGATTTTGGCTATTTTAGGGTTTGGCAAAACAGGGGTGTTACATGTATGGTACGGAAAATTCGTGTTTGATTCCAGATTCATCACAAAGTTCAACAAAATCAGAATTTTGAAACTCTCCACCGTGATCACTTCGAAGTTTCTTGATGGAGAATTCAAATTCATTTTCAACTCGTTTTGCAAATATTTTAAACACACTTGGAGCATCGGATTTATGATTTAAAAAGAAAATCCAAGTAAATCGAGAGAAATCATCAACAATGACAAAGCAATAGTTACTACCACCAATACTTTGAGTTTCCGATGGACCAAACAAGTCCATATGCAAAAGCTCAAGTGGTCTAGATGTTGACAAAATATTTTTAGCGGGATGAGTGCTAGCAACTTGTTTTCCCGCTTGACATGCACTACAAAGTTTATTCTTTTCGAACTTTACATTTTTCATACCTAGGATTAAATCTCTTTTTAAAAGTTTGTTTAATTGATGCATCCCAACATGAGCCAAACGACGATGCCAAAGCCATCCCAAAGAATTTTTAGCGACCAAACATGTTGAAATGCAAGAGTCTTTTGAACCGAAATCAACCAAATACAAATCTCCATATCGAAAACCTTTGAAAATTAAAGACTTGTCTTCTAGACTTTCAATGATAACACAATTTGGTTCAAAAATGCATCTAAGGCCCAAATCACAAATTTTTGCAACCGAAAGCAAATTGAAGTTCAAAGATTCAACAAGTAATACATTTGAGATGGAAAGGTTGTTTGTGATTGCGACTTTACCTAATCCAATTACCTTTCCCTTGCTATTATCACCAAACGTGATTTTATCAACGTCGTTGCAACCATTTTCAAATGAAGAGAACCGACTTCCATCACTGGTCATGTGTTGGGTGCATCCACTATCAAGCACCCAATGCCTCCCACCGGTTTTGTAGTTTACCTAAAAGAAGGGTTAGATGCTTTTAGGTACCTTCCTTGAAAGTTAGCAACAAGAGTTTTTGGTACCCAAATTTTCTTCTTATGTTTATTTTGATGAGGTAAACCAATGAATTTTGCAATTACTCTTCCGTGCTTTGTTTTCTTTAGCATGTAATGGGAGTGATACTTATTTTCTTTAGCTCTAGAAGTTGAGGGACAATTTTCCGGTAAATGATCTACATTATGACATTTGTGACAAAACATATTAGTGGCCTTTACAAAAGTCATTTTAGTACTCAATTTCTTTCTCTTGTTTGGTTCATATCCTAAGCCTTCCTTTCTAAATGAACATCGTTGTTCACTAAGAAGTTTGTCCAAAATTTCTTTTCCTTTAAAGCATTTTGCTAGTCCTAGATTTAGTTTTTCTACTTGTGCTTTGAGTTCTAAATTTTCTAAAATCAAGTTCGAGTTGTTATCAACAATTTCATCACAAACATTTTCATGATTAATTTCTAAAGCATTACAAGTGAATGATTTTGAAAAGGAGACATCATGAGTTGATTCGTCTAGAATATCACACGTAATGCCTATTTCATTTGTTTGTTTAGAATCAATAATTTCATTTATTAGAAGTGCCTCATGCGAGTCATTTAGTTCTGCATATAATTCGCTAAGTGTTGAATATTCTTTCTTAAGCAGTTTGTTCTCTTTAGTTACTCTACCTAATGCCTCATTTAATTCCATAACCATATCAACAAGGTCCTCATAGGAAGGTTCAAGATCCGATACCTTAGCATCATCACTTGCCATAAGACATAATGATGACTTGTCTTCAAACGAAGTGGCTTCTCCGATAGCAATTCCCGCCATTTTCTTAGACGATGATGGTACTTCATCTTCCGATTCGGATTCCTCCGATCCGGAATACCATTCACCAACATAGGCTTGGCCCTTGCTTTTATTGTTGTAGAACTTCTTGAAGAGCTTCTTTTTGCCTTTTGTCCCTTCACCGTCATCTTTCCTCTCATGAAATCTTTGATTGTCACCCTTTTTATTTGGACATCTTGAGGCAAAGTGTCCCTTCTCATTACATTCATAACATATAATGTTCTTGAATCCGGTCTTCTTGTGAGGTCCTCGCCTTTTGTCAAACTCAAATCCTCTTTTGTTGATCTTGTTTAGGAGTTTGCGGGTTTTTCTCACAAGAAGAGCTAGATCACCATCGGAGCTTTCATCCGAACTATCCTCCTTGGCTTCCTCGACTTTTGCCTTAAATGCCAAGTTTTTCTTCTTTGATCCGGATGCTTCCACGATCCCTTTCTTTTCTTCTTTTTGCATTTCATGGGTGATAAGAGTACCCAAGAGTTCGGTAGGAGTTGTGGAAGAGAGATCGCCATTGATAAGCACTGTCACAATTGTATCAAAACTTGATGGTAAAATCATAAGCATTTTACGCACAATGTCAATATCTTCAAATTTTGTACCTAAACCTTTGAGATCATTGATTACTAGATTTAGTCTAGTATACATGTCACTAACATTTTCAGATTCAAGCATGAAGAAGGAGTTGTATTCTCTAGTTAATTTAATTAGCTTAGCTTCTTTGACTTTTGATGTTCCTTCATGAATTACCTCTAAGGTTTTCCACATTTCATAGGATGTATCAAGATTGCTAATGCGATTGAATTCACTTAAGTCAAGACCATTAAATATGGCATTTTTTGCTTGAGCATTTGCTTGAAGGTTTTTCGATTCTAGAGGTGTGAGATTTTCTAAGTCAATTGGAGTCCTAAAACCATCTCTAGTGACCCTCCAAACATCAAGACTAATGGATTCTAGATAAACCGCCATCCTAATTTTCCAATAGCAATAATTTTCACCCTTGAAGAAGGGAACCTTTCCATTATAGTTTTCTTTGATCGACGACATCCTCTCCCTAGACGGTTAAGCCTAAAAAGAGAGATCTAGCGCTCTGATACCACGTGTTGATCGAAGGATGCCGACTAGAGGGGGGGGTGAATAGGCGGTTTTAAAATTTTCTTCTAAATTAGGGTTTAACAACCTAAGATTGCAAAAACAAATATTCTAAGGGTATGGAAAACTAATTCAATTCAGATTTAGCAATTTCTATGATACTACTAGCAACAATTCAATCACAATGGAAATTAAGCAAGTAGTAGAGATAACCGAAGAAATCAAGTTTTTCCCGAGGTCTCGGAAATTTGCCGATTTCCACTAATCCTCGTTGAAGCGCTCTTCACTTGAGCTTAAGCTTCGATTCCACTAGAGGTAGCCCTTCTCCACTCCGGATAGGCGAGCTCCAAGCCTTTACAACCACTCGCCGGGCCTCTCCGACACACCGTCGATGGAGAGATCGCCGGACCTCCCGGGTCGTCTAGGTGACGACAATCACCAAGAGTAATAAGCCTAGCACCTTGCTTGATCAACCTCAAAGCTTGATGAACACAATGCAAATGCAACAAGGCTTGGAACCAAATTCACTCAACTAGCACTCAAGAATTCTCAAGTTTTGACTCTAATTGCTAGAGAATGGATGAGTAAGGGCTTGCACACTGTTGCTCAGGGTTTATGAAGTGTATTTTGTGTGTACTTGACATCTACAACAGTGATCTATTTATACTCTCAACAAAAACGGTCGAAATCAAGAAGATTGGGCGAAAATTGTACTGGCCGGACATTGTCCGGCCACTTCAGACAATGTCCGGTCAGTACAAAAGTTTTGACCGTTATTCACGTGAATTGCGAGTGTCAGTAGCCGTTTGAATCAAAATGTGAAGGCCGGACAGATGTATTTGTCCGGACAAAATGTCCGGACAGATGCATTTGTCTCTGTTAACACCCTTGTTAAAAATGAAGTGTACACGCCGGACAGATACATTTGTCCGGACAAAATGTCCGGACAGATGTATTTGTCTCTGTTAACACCCTTGTTAAAAATGAAGTGTACACGCCGGACAGATGTATTTGTCTCTGTTAACACTCAACATAATATACTCCAGATTTTTGTATAGGCCGGACATATAGGATTTGTCCGGACAAATAGATTTGTCTCTGTTAACATGGCCCTAACACTAGCCAGGATTTTGTATTGGCCGGACATTGTCCGGTCACTTCGGACAAATCCTCCGGACAAGTGTATTTGTCTCAAATCAATAAGCTGCGAACATTTGTACTGGCCGGACATTGTCCGGTCACTTCGGACAATGTCCGGCCTTCACCGGACAGATGTCCCGGACAAATGAACTTGTCTCTGTTGCGCGTGTTTGCAAAGTACTGAGAATGTTTGTATTGGCCGGACATTGTCCGGTCACTTCAGACACTGTCCGGCCAGTACAAACCGAAAATTGACTTCTGAATTTTTTACTCAGCTTTTGATTTGGGGCAAAAGCAAATGCAAATATGCTTCTAAAAACTTCAAGGTTGATCAAGATACTTGTGCTAAGACCCCTCTTAATAGTACGACCATCTAACCTAGAAAATTTCAAAACGAGAAGACGCTAGGTTTAGGTATTTGTACTTTTGTCGAGATTTTCGTCGTTTTCGCTTTACGGAGTCTTGATAGCCTTGCTTTGTCTTTTCTTGATGCTTTCTCCTTTGATTTACCTGTGTCTCACATACAGAGATTAGTCGCAAATCTAACGGGTGTCATTAATCACCAAAATCCTAATCGGGGCTCAAGATTCAACATCACACACCATAGATCACGTCGCTGATTGGTCCAGGACCCACCGCCTATTCTTCCCCTTCGACCACTTCCTCCATGTCGACCTCAATTGCCTTTTCCAAGTCGACCACTTCTTCAAATCCACTGCGACAAACACTTCTTTGATTCTCCTCCACAACCCATCTCAACGAACACTTCATCGGTCGTCGACCACGACCAGGACGACCACTCCCTCTTCGTTCACAGCTGTGTCCTCGACCATGACCACGACTGCTCCACCAACTTTGGCCAATTTCGACCACTCCAACTTCTTTGACTGCATTGACAATCGACAAATTCGACCACTTTGCTGTGAACGAGCGACCACTTTGCTAGGCATCATCAATTCAACTTTGATGACCAAATTTCTTGTAACTACAGTCTTTAACAAACTCCTTCGACCACTTATCTATTCCCCTCCTTTGTTTTTCAAACGTTGAATTGAATTGATGAATGTGTATTCAATTTTGGATGATCTGCAATTAAATGTTTATATGAGATGGTTGAATGCTTGTAAAGAAATTTGTGAGTTGTCCTTCTCTAAGTCAACTGCAATGCTTTTTTTTTTGAGTTAAGCATCATCTGATGAACATATGTTATACGAAGAATTTTAGGGAATAAGATTCATGTGATGGGCCTCACAGAAGATGATCAATTAAATGATAAGTGCACAAATTATATGTTGACAATGAGTCGAGCCATCCATTTTGTTGCATTTTCAAAATAGAAAAAATGATTAGGGTTTCTGTCGCATTTTCAAAATGAAAAAGGTTTCTGTCACGTATCACAGCCGCGATAATTAATTTATCGCACCCAATCAGGTCATTTTTATAAATTTGCTAAACTGTGGATTATTTTCACAATTATTTTTTATTTTGAGTTATTTAAAAGAAAATTCATATGGAATTATGGATCATCCGGTGAACCCATGCAATATCTCAATATGAAGGCAAGAAGTCTCAAACCGTCCAACAGATATTTTTCATTAGGTCGGTGAACTTCCGGATCCTAGAAAAGAAAAGAAAAGATCTCCACAATAGACTCCACTGAACCACTAAAATCAAAATTCCACAAAAGGTAGGCAGTAACTTAACGAAGTACTCCATTCAACACTGGGTTGAAGACTTGAAGCACAGGCATTGGGTATCTGATTCCTAGATCGTGTGGAATCTAACATATCTAAGTTTTTGAACCCCACTACCTGGTTACTGTTCGTCGAATCTCGCTCCTGCTTCGCCCACGTCGCCCTTTTTTTGCGCCGTTTGATTCGTTCCATTTGTGTGCGTCGGATTGCTGCACGTGTTCTGGTCGGTGGCTGTCAGTGAGCTGGACTGCGCTGCTCCATTTTACGCCTCCACGTGTGCTGTTGGGTGGAGGTAGGTGAGCTGCACTGCGCTGCGGTCCCATTGCTTGTACTTTTCGGTTTTTGTTGCCGTTGGATGGTTTGGTTTTGCGGTCCAGATTTTCTTGCTTGCTTTCCTTTGGCGCATGTCCCCAGAACTTTGCCTTTGATTTCCTCGGTCAGTCATCTTCTTGCCGTGCTTGACTTGCTTTCCTCATCCCTCTGTTTCTTTCTTTCCTTGCTTTTTGTCATTCCTTCCCGGCTTGTGTGTTTTTCCTGCTTCTGCTGGACTGTGCCCTCCCCTTGGTTGTTTGCTTGCTGTTTGCCTGGTGAGTTGGCCTCTTTATTATTTTGTTCCATCCACATTGCTTAATGCTTTGCTCTAATTTTTTTCCCTCTTTCATTTGTTGTTTTCCAGGTTTGTTCTTGCCTGTTGCTGACGTATACCGTGCTTTTTGTCTTCCGTATTGCTGGTATGTTGGCTGCCTGTTGCTGTTCCTGTTTGCCTGCCTGTTGCTGTTCCTGTTTTCTGTACATATAGCCTGTTTTTTATTCCCAGTTTGTTGGCGATGCTGCGTTGTTTTTTATGCTGGCCATTCAATCTTATTATTAGTATTGTGCCCTGTTCATGTTTATGCTATTGTTTGCCGTGAGATTATGGCATTTATTTACTTCCATCCTGGATAGGTTATTGGCAGTGTGAAAACTCACTTGTGAAGAATGCAGTGAGATTCCACCCACGCTTGCCGATCTATTTATTTATGCAAAATGTGTCAGATAGTTTGACTTCTGAATTTTGGATGAACTGATTAGGATATGTTCAACCCAAAGACTCTGCCGCGTAACGACCACCTTTCCTGTACCTGTTTCGTCTGGTCGATTCTTCTTTCCTCGACCTCTTGCGCGCTTCGACCGCATCGTTGCTGCCTGTGTAGCTTTGCGCCGTGCCTTCGCTGCTTCGGCCTGGCGCCACCTCGACCACGTTGTTTCGCCGGCATGGTCAACCAGGTTTGCCGCCGAACGACTGCAACCTCTTGTGCTTGGTAGTGCCGACCACTCGTCTGTTCTCGATTACTTTGTGTGTTGCTGCACACTCGACCAGTTCTCCTGCGGATCGACCACATCGATAAAATCTGTTCTTGTCGACCAGTTCTCCCTTGTCAGCTTCTTTATCTTTTACTGTATACTGCCCGGCGAATTTATTTGTTACAGATTATTGTTTCCCACCTTTAATTCCTTTGCAGATTGAAAACTATTCAATTGCATTGTTTAATATTTGATCTTACTTGTAGAACCTTACGATTTATATACCTTTGTTGTTTCGGAACATATTCTGTTTAGGGATCTTCCCTGCTTTGATCTGGCCTCCTTTCGTCTGGGTT
This sequence comes from Pharus latifolius, assembly GCA_019359835.1. NCBI lineage: Eukaryota > Viridiplantae > Streptophyta > Magnoliopsida > Poales > Poaceae > Pharus > Pharus latifolius. Next base: position 4,302,838 of record CM033323.1, on the reverse strand, counting down.
GTTTTGATACTATTAACTTGGCTCAAATTTTATATGGCCCATACCCAAAAAACATACAATACAATTCTGAAATGATTTATAAAACACAATCATGGAATAATTTAAAAAAAATACTCACAATCCTATTATTTCACGCTTAGAAATTGTTTCAGCCCACATTTTATATGACAACTTTCATCGTTTGTAGAAAATCATTTCGCAATTGTATTGTATGTCTTTCGGGCGTCATGCATACAAAATCTGAGATAATTTGGAGTTCATTTGACCACTGTTTGAGCGCATTTAAAATTTGCACAACCCAGCTTTTCTATTTCGACCAGCCCCAGCAGTTTTCTTTCGACCACCTATTCTCATTCGACCGGCTGTAGATAGTTTCCTCTGTACGATTCTTAAATATGCTCAAATAGTGGTGAAATGAGCTCCAAATTGCCTCAGATTTGACATGCTTGACGTCTGAAACGCATACAACACAATCATGAAATAATTTTAAAAAAATGATGACAATCCTATGATTTCATGCTTCAAAATTGTTTGACACGCCATTTTATGTAACAATTTTCATCATTTATACAAAATTATTTCAGAATTATATTGTATCTCTTTCAAGAATCAAGAATACCAACTTTGAGCCGATTTTGAGTTCATTTGACCACTATTTGACTACGTTTAAAAATTGGATAGACCAGCTTTTCTCATTTGACGACAATCAGTGTTTCCCAGTTACATAGTTTTCCTTCTGCAGTTTAAAAATGTCGTCAAATAGTATTCAAATGAACGCCAAATTGTCTCGAATTTTGTATCTCTGATCGTTCAAAGACATACAATATAATACTGAAACGATTTATAGAACACAATCGTCCAATAATTTTAAAAAAGTTGATGAGAATCCTATTATTTCATGCTTGCAAATTCTTTGAGAGCACATTTTATGCGAAAATGTTCATCATTTGTAGAAAATGATTTCACAATTATATTGTATGTCTTTCGGGGATCAACCATACCAAATTTGAGCCAATTTGGAGTTCATTTGATCACTATTTGACTGCATTTAAAAATTGTGCAGACCAGCCATCCTCATTCAACCACTCGACCACGACCAGCATTCCTCTGCGACTGCATTTAAAAATTTTGCAGACCAGCCATCCTCATTCGACCACTCGACCACGACCAGCATTCCTCTGCGACCAGCTCTTCTCATTCGACCGCATGTACTTAGTTTTCTCTGTGCAATTTTGTAAATGTGGTCAAATAATGGTCAAATGAACTCTAAATTGCATCAAATTTCACATCCCTGATCTCTGAAACACATAGAACAGAATCGTTAAATAATTTAATGAAAATGATGAAAATCTCATTATTTCATGCTTAAGAATTGCTTCACGCGACATTTTATGTGACAATTTTCATCATTTATACAAAATTATTTCAAAATTGTACTATATCTCTTTCACCGATCAAGAATACTAACTTTGAGCCAATTTCCAATTCATTTGACCACTGTTTGACTACATTTGGAAATTTGCCAAACCAGCTTTTCTCATTTAACCACAGTCAACATTTTCCGATTACATAATTTTCCCACAATTTTCCCACAACTGCTGCATTGTCAATTGCTTTGTTTGTTGTGGGCACTGTACACTTTGCTTATTTATTACAGATTATTGTTTCCTAGATTAGATTCGTTTACATATTAAAAATTGTTTTGTTCTGTTGTCTAATGTTTTATTTTGGTTATAGAGCCTTACAATTCATATATTAATTTATATTTTCAGGAGATGCATTGTTTGGGGAATGGTTTTAGCCTTGTAACATAATACTTATGAGTTTATTTTGCTGCAGACAAGCACGATACTTAACATTATGTTTCAGTTACATATGACATAATTTTTTTTTTGTTGCTTTTCTTTTAGATTTGTGAGCTTCTATTTTTTTAAAACATATCTTTTTATGTATCGCAGTTTTTTAGAAGGATATGTTTAGACTTGTAATATTCTGAGCATTTGTGTATATGCTTCAGCACAATGTACAGCACTAATGATATATTTGTACTACAAATAGTATAGTTTATTCTCTGTTTAGTTTCCTCTATATTTCAGATTTGTTACCCTGTGTCAAGCATATGGTTACATTTTTTTATAGTCTGCATCTCATGCCAATGTTGGGTTTCTTGTGTTATACTGTGTATTTCTTTGTATTTGTCCCCTTCAGCCTTGTGCATGCTTCATAGAAACAAATTTGGTGGCTAAGATTATATTTTAACTATAGAGTTTATTCTCTGTTTAGTTTCCTCTATGTTTCTGATTTCTTGCCCTATGTCAACGATATAGTTACATTTTTTAATAGGTATTTCTTTGTGTTTGTCTGTAAAGGATATAGTTTTAGAGAAATTTTTTTAAATTTGTAATCTTATCAATAATAGTGTTTGCTTTATGTTTTTTGAACGATGTAGTTTTAGAGAAATATCTTGACACTTGTAATATTATGAATGCATGCTGATATCAGTGCATGTGAATAACACAGAATATATACCCAATATTGTAATGTTACATTTCTTGTATGGTGCTCTGTACTCATTTGTGTTTTTTCCTCTTCAAATTGTGGATACAATCTGTGATTTGCTTTATATGTTCTTTGTTTTGTTGCCATGATCAATTCAGATTGCATTTCAGCAGTGCTACCGGTTTTTTTGTCGGACCATTATGGTTGCATAGATTGGTGCTGGTGTACATGCAGTTTTAATTGCAGAATTCTGTTGATATGCGCCGTTCATCACGTGTGCGCTCGTCACCCGCTCAGTTTCCACATCCTGATGCAGCGTCGGCTGCGCATGCACGCCGTCGCCGTCATCTAACATTGCGGCACAACGAGCGGCCAGGTTTTCATTTTCTATTTATTGTGTTATGTCATTATGTTGATGTTGATTATGATCTTATACATACATCTTTTTCACACTTGGTCTCATAATATTTCCTCCCGATGATTCAGCTCATGATGATGATTATTTGGTTTCATCTGATCATAGTACTGCACCATCATTATTAGCTTCTGTCTCTGCATCTTCGTCTACTCCTGATGATGGTACAGTTTATGATTTGTTTGATTCGACTATAGTAGGATGTGATCCCTAATTTCTTTTGCTATCATTCACTTACTGTTTGTCTATATCGTCTTTTTCTCAGTGCATCCTACTCCTTTTCTGCATAACACTCATGCACGTAAGTTTTTTTGCTTTTTTATATTTTGTTTCTGGTATTTTCCCGGTGCGGTACACGCTAACTTGCTTGCTCTGTTCTCTTCTCTCCAAATGGTTGGCCTGCTTTAGGTATGATTTTCACGCCTATATATCTTGGTGGTCCTGTTCACATCTGTCAACATTGTGGTGCTTTTTTTTGGTATGAAGAACGGATTCGAAGAGAGCGGCATACATCTTCTCCACAATATTCTTTGTGTTGTCGAGGCGGCAATATTCACCTCCCTATATATCAACCACCTCCTCAGCCTCTTTTGGATTTACTTAGTTGCAGTGATGCTTCTTTGGCTTCTCACTTCTTCAGACATATTAGACAATACAATTCTATGTTTTCCATGACATCTATGGGAGCCAATATTTTAACTTCAATTAATGATGGTCGTGGCCCTTATGTATTTAAGATTAGTGGTCAGATATGTCCTCGTGTTGGTTCTCTTTTACCTACTGAAGGTTCTACACCGACATATGCACAACTTTACATTTTTGATACTGACCATGAAGTTGCTAACAGGATGAGTGTTGCTTCTTCGTTTCGAGATAGTCGATTTGAGCCTAATCAGGAATTGATTCGTCTTCTTATTAACATGCTGAATATACACAATCCCATTGTCAAATTGTTTAGGACAGCGCGTGATAGATTTCCTCCAGGATCACCTGACCACTATTCTATTAGAATATTTGCAAAGTCTAATGCGCATGGTGATGTGTATAGTGCGCCTGTTGCATCTGAAGTTGTTGGTTTGCTGATAGATGATGTAGGCATTGCAGATGCTGGTAGAGACATCATTATTGAGGATCAATCATTAGCACTGCAGCGGATTAGTGAGACTCATTGCAAATTTATGGCTATGCAGTACCCCGTTCTCTTCCCATATGGTGAGGATGGTTATTACCAGGATCTTTTATATCAATCTTCTCACCGTTCTGCTTCAATACACAGGAACTCTGTCACAATGGCAGAATATTATTGCTATAGATTACACGACAGAGTTTCTGATTTCAATACGCCTTTGCGTTGCAAAGCATTGACACAAGCTTACATTGTTGATAGTTATTGCTGCATTGAAGAGGCTCGCCTAGCTTACTATAGAAAGAAAACTTTCCAGCAAAAGTATAGAGCAAGCTCATACAGATCTTTAGTAGATTCTGTTGGCGCAGGCCTCACTTCTGCTTCGTCCGCTGGTCAGCGTATTATTCTTCCATCATCATTCACTGGTGGTCCTCGCTATCTATACCAAAACTATCAAGATTGTGTTGCTCTTTGCGGAAAATACGGATGCCCAGATTTATTCATAACATTTACATGCAACGCATCATGGGTAGAAATCGCGGATGCTTTACATTATGCACCACATCAGCACTCATCAGATAGAGCAGATTTGACTGATAGAGTTTTCAAGATGAAGCTGAATATGCTTATTGATGATATCAAGAAAAAGCACTTTTTTGGCCTATAAATGCAGGTTATGTTTCTATAGATGCACTTTTTCGTCTTCATTTGTCTCCATTATTGCTACCGATGATTGATGCTATCATTTAGTCACTAAATTCTTCTATTCTCTTGCCTTTTCATATTTGTAGTTGTTTATACCGTCGAATTTCAGAAACGTGGCCTTCCACATGTCCACATTATTGTATGGCTTCAGAAAATATCTGCATTAACTGTTGCCCAAATTGACTCCATGATCTCCGCTCAACTGCCAGACCCTATTCTTGATCCAATTGGGTATGAGGCTGTTACAACTTTCATGATGCATGGTCCATGTGGAGCAGCAAATCCACACTCCCCTTGCATGTCTCAAGGCAAATGTTCTAAGTCTTATCCAAAAGCTTTTTGTTCCCAAACTACTATATTGCAGAACGGTCATGCACAATATGCTCGTCCAGATAATGGCATCACTGTTTTGGTTAATGGAATACGTCTTGATAATCGATTTGTGGTGCCGCACAATGTTGATCTTCTTGTAAAATATCGGGCTCACATAAATGTGGAGCGAGTCAATCATGATGGTATGCACAAATATCTCTTTAAATATATTGCGAAAGGCTTTGATTCTGCTAAGATAGGATTTTCGCAGCATGCTTCCACTCAAAATGTACAGCCTATCAATGAAATCACAAACTATTTAAATTGTCGTTGTATTACTCCTAGCGAAGCGGCTTGGCGCTTGCTGCAATATGATATACATCATACAGATCCTTCTGTTGAGCGCCTTCCTATTCATCTTGCTTTCTTAAATAGTGTTGTTTTCACGGAGGATGATAATCTTGAGCAATTACTTGACAATCCCGCCAATGCAATCACAAAGTTAACTGCTTGGTTTGATGCAAATTCTCAGTACCCCACAGCCCATCAGACAACATATGCTCAGTTTCCAGAATATTGGACATGGCATGCAGATAGTAAATGTTGGGCCCCTCGAAAGGCATCTAGAAAGATTGGTCGTCTTGCATATGTTACTCCGAATCAAGGCGAATTATATTACCTACGAATGTTGCTTCATATTACCAAGGGTGCTACATCATTCTGTGCAATGCGAACTGTTCAAGGCCACGAATATTCGACTTATAGAGCTGCATGTGAAGCTCTTGGTCTTCTAGGTGATGATCAGGAGTGGTCTCATGCACTTACTGATGCTTCACATTGGGCTTTACCCTGTCAACTCCGTCAACTTTATGTCATATTGCTTCTCTTTTGTCAGGTATCTCATTCAACAAAAATTCTCAAAAAAATTCCTTGCATGACTTACCAATGCTTCATATCAGATCCTTCCTTACTAAATTTAACAATTTTGTGTTATATTACCACTGTTTTCTCAGGTATCTAATCCAACAAAACTTTTTACTGAATATTCCCGCATCATGTCTGAAGATATTATTCACCAAATGAGGGAAAGCAATGGTGATCTCACAAATTGCTTTATCAATCAACATAGCAGAAACAGGCTTCTAATTGAAATAGATAAATTACTCAATCGTTCTGGATATTCTCTTTCACATTTTGGGCTTCCACTGCCACATGAGCAGCCTCCTTTAATGGATAATAATCTCATTATTGACGAATTAGCTATTGCAATGCATGCTGATTGTCTGCAATCACCAATTAACTCTTCTCATCTTAACGCTGGTCAGAAGCAGATTTATGATGCTGTTATTGCATCAGTCAATAATAAACTTGGATATACCTTCTTTGTTTCTGGTTATGGTGGTACTGGGAAAACATTCTTGTGGACGATATTACTAAATACTATCAGATCACAGGGTAAAATTGCTTTAGCAGTAGCATCCTCAGGTATTGCAGCGCTTCTTCTACCTGGTGGTCGAACCCCACATTCGCGGTTCAAAATACCAATTGATATACATGATCATTCGGTGTGTGCTATCAAAAAAAACACACAATTGGCAGAATTGATTCAGCAAACATCACTCATAATTTGGGATGAAGCTCCTATGACTCATCGCTACTCATTTGAAGCACTAGATAGAACACTTAAAGATATATTATCTACTGTTTACTCAGATTCAAATCAGCAACAACTTGGTGGTATAACTATGGTGTTGGGTGGTGATTTTCGTCAAACACTCCCAGTGATACAGAGGGGTACAAGAGCTCAAATAGTTGCTGCATCCATTGTTTGCTCATATTTATGGCGTCATTGCTTCCTTCTTGAATTAACTGAAAACATGAGACTTAGATCACCGCATCTATCTGTAGCAGACAAAGATGAGCTAGATCATTTCTCTCGATGGTTACTTGCTGTTGGTGATGGTATTATTCCTTATGTTTCTTCGCAAAATACAACTGATGACCCATGGATTAAGATTCCTGAATATTTACTATTATCATCACCAAATAGAAATATTGAAGGCTTAATTTCTTTTGTCTATGATTCTTTTCTTGATTCATATAATGGAGTATCTTATTTATGTGACAGAGCTATTTTAGCACCAACAAATGATATTGTTGCCACAATTAATAACTATATGATTACACAACTGTCTACAGAAGAGATCTCATACTACAGTTCTGATTGTATTGACGATGCAACTCCAAACTATTCAGTAATTGAATCATTATATCCTCCAGAATTTTTGAACACAATAACTGTTAATGGCTTACCAGAGCACCGTTTGCATCTCAAAATAGGTGTTCCCATAATGTTGCTCCGAAATTTGGATCCATCGAATGGCCTTTGTAATGGAACCAGATTAATAATCACGCAACTCACACATCGCGTCATTGAAGGAAACATAATAACAGGAAAAGCGAAAGGCACCACTGCTTATATTCCCAGAATAATAACGACGTCCGCAGATTCAAGATGGCCATTTAAACTAAGACGTCGTCAGTTTCCAGTCCGTATTTCATATGCCATGACGATTAATAAAAGTCAAGGGCAGACGTTGCAAAAAGTTGGCATTTATTTACCATCACCTGTCTTTTCTCATGGTCAATTGTATGTTGCTTTATCGCGTGTGACATCACCCAAAGGCCTGAAAATATTGATTGAAAATATGCCAGTTGAATATGCTGATTGTACTCATAATGTTGTCTACACAGAGATTTTTGACCGCATTGATTCAATGAGATTATAGTATCTGCCAATATATATTTCAATTCAGGTTCCTTTCAACATAAATCTTTTTGCCCAATATCATACCACTCATTATATTACTTCTTTACTAACTTTTTTTTGCTGCTCTTTGTTCAATATTTTATTTCACACATAATTTGTATACTATCTATTTTTATTCTACATAACATGTCCAGTTTCCAATCATCAAAAATATTCTGATCTATTCAGAAATCTTTAATTATTATCATTCTACATCAAACAAATTATTTATTGTAGTGATTCTTGTATTGAAATACAATCAATTAGATACATTAAAATATATAGTATTCATATTTCTTCTATTATTTCTTCACTGTATCATTTGAATCCAGATTTCACGCTTATGCTTCTTCTGCTATTTTATTATTCATACAATCGGTGTAGTTGCAGAATTGCATTCTATTTTGTTATTTAACTACATTGCAGATCACTTTTTTTGTCTCATATTTGATTACATTGAATTCGTATCATATTTTTGCCTAATCAATACTGCATTTACATCAATCATATTTAAGTTTTATCTAATTTAATTAACAATATACTAATAGCTTATGATGTAATTATATCTGATTATGCTTCCGCATTTTATTTTCCTTTAATACACTCTAAGTTCATATTATTTTTTCTCTCATCTTACAAAATTGCATAAAATGCTGAAATTATGTATTACAGATTTATATTTGAATCTTTGCTATTAATCTACCTACATATGCTATACTATTTATCTTTTTTCGTCCTACATAACATGTATGTTTTCCAATTATCAACAATATTCTACTGCGCTCACAAATGTTTAATTACTATCATTTTACATAGAACAAATTCTTCATTACAATAATTATTTTATTAAAATATTCTTTATAAAATATATAAAGTAATTATTATTTTTCTTTAATCGACTCTAGATTCATACTATGTTTTTTGATCCTACATAAGATGTATGCTTTCCAATTATCAACAATATTTTGCTATATTTACAGATGTTTAATTATTATCATTCTATATAAGACAGATTGTCTATTGTAATAATTATTTTGTTCAAACATTGTTAATAAAATATATAAAGATAGATAATATCTGTATTTTTTGTTTCCATAAGTTCATTGTACCATTCCAAACCAAATTTTTCAGTTATGTTTGTTAAGCCATTTTTTTTATACAGTTGCTACACCAACAGAATTTAATGTTGTTTTGACGCCTAACTACATTAGAAATTACATTTTGTCTCTGTTATTTGATTGCATTTATTTCGTATCATATTTTTATTTGATAAATACATAGCTGAATCTGCATCAATCATATTTAAGTTTTATCTAATATAATTAACAATATGCTGATAGATTAACCAGTCATCATATCTGATAACACTTTTGTATGCATAATATCTCTGATTCATATCAATAATTATTATTTTTCCTTAATCCACTCTAAATATATATAATTTTTTCATTCATTTTACAAAGTTGTATAAAATAATAAGATTATATATTACAGACTTATAGCTATACGTTTAATTCAAAAATACTAACCACTTATATTTTGTTACTTCCTGCTGATATTACCCTGATATTGGTATCGTGCTTGCCTACCTACATCTTGCTGCCCTTAAACAGCTGCGCATTGTATACTATTTTTACTTGATAAATACGTGTCTGAATCTAAATCCATACAAGTTCTTATTTAGAAAATATGCCTATTGTCAATAATTTAATTAATCCTTTTTTTGTTTCTTATTAAAAAAATATTTGTATAATGGATGTCATCAATGCTAATGTATTCTTTGATTTTTGCCTTTTTCTTGTATTCTTTAACAGATACCCATGACTACAATTTCAAAACTCAAGGATTTGTTTGTTGGTCAGCAAAGTTTTAAAGTTTTTGGCAGACTTATTTCGCTTTGGGAAGCAAAGAATCTTAAATCTACCGCACCTGATCCACTTATTAGTATTGATGGTCTCCTTCTCGATGAAGATGTATATGCCTTTCTGCTTTTTCCTTTCTTTATTTGTTATTACTTATGTTCGGTATCATTATTGCGAATATTTTTGATGATATTACCCTTTATTATGTAGGGTACTAAGATGCAAATAACAATACCTAAAAGATGTGCTGCACAATTTCGTTCCCAGCTCAATCAGGGATTTGTGTACATGATAACGGATGCAAATGTTGTTAACGCATCCACAAAATCATACATTTATCCTTGTACACAACATATGCTCCAATTTAATGTTGGAACAAAGGTGCATCACCTACAATCCAGAGGGGCACATATATTGCACTATAGTTTCTCCTTTTGCAGCTTTGATAATATTGCAACTTATGATTCACCTACAAATCCTCTTTTAGGTATTTATTTTTCACACCATTTGTTTTTTTCATTATCACTTTGTCTCCTAACTTTCGTTTTACTCTTCATATATAACAGATTTGTTGGGTGTTATAAGCTATGTTGGTCCTCACGATTATGCTGGTTCATCAACCAAAAAACGCAGGCAACTTGATATCAGAGACGAAAAGTTCGTATTATTTATATGTAGCCTTCTTTTTTTTTATTACATAAATATTTTTCGTGAAATACTTTCGATGCCAGTTACCATTTTTTATTTTTTTCGTTATTTGTAGCGAACAATCACAGAGAATAATTTTATGGGAAGAACATGGAGAACAATTTAATGAACAGTCCGTTATTACAAAGAGCCATGATAGTATTGTTGTTGCGATATTTGCGGGTCTTCGCATCCGACGTTACATGGGTATCCTTTTTTGTTCTCTTTCTATTTCTTTCTGTCTGTTACTCCTCATATTTGTATATTAACTCTAATAATTACATTTTTGTTATATTATGTTTTCAGGTCAGATGCAAGCATTGTCAACCTCAGCCACCCGTATATATGTTGATCTTGACATCCCTGAAGTCAACGAATTCCGTTCAAGGTTCTTTTATTTTATAGTTTTCTTTATACATTCTATGTATCATTTATTATTTTCACTATTTTACAATTAGATGATACAATTTCATATATTTTTTGACTAATAAGATATCAATGGGAGAAACCCATCCTACAACTTCAGTTGCCGGAACTGACACAGCGATCACTATTGGATGTTTCCCCCAAAATGCACACACTTGCTGAGATTTCCAACATGTCGCTGGCAGATTTCCAGGTATATGCCTTACATTAGTTGATAAATTCCTTTACCCTAGATTTCAAATACTTACCCTACATAATACAAAACATTTTTATGCTTTTAACTATTCTGATATATTTTCCACAAATTAAGGGAGGAATTAGGTACAGCTGCATTGCATCTGTCACAGAAATCATTTCAGGGATTGCTTGGTGGTATCCAGCATGTTATAGCTGCAAAGTTGCCTACTATACAGTTCCATCCATCCCGCAATGTTCAACTTGTCATCGAGCCGGCAAACCAGTTGCTGCATTAGTCTTACATTTGATTTTATAAACTATTCATAATATGTTTCATTCCTGTATTTCATATTTCTAACATGCTATATTACAGGTACAAACTTCCACTTACTCTCACTGATCAGAGTGCTTCTATCAATGTGCTTGCTTTCTCTTACATTGCGGAACAGCTTGTGGGTCGTACAGCTGGCGAGGCATCACATGGCATGAAAATTGATCCACTACACATCCCTCCAATTTTATCGCAATTACCAACTACACCAGCAATCTTCCACATAGGAATGAATGAAAAACAAATGACAAACTACTCTATTAAATACGTCATCAGAAAGATAACACCTGTTTCTCAGACTCAATCTCCACTTTTACTGACACCACCCGCTATTACAACCGATATAACACAACCAACAATCTCATGCACACAGGCAGATGATGTGATTTCTCTGCACACACCCAGCAGGTTACACAGTTTCATTTACTGCACACATAATTTGCCTCCTATCAATATCTCTCTATTGATTAACTAATTTTTTTGCAGCACATTTACTCTGGATAAAGCATAATTATCACAGCCAACACTGGCTGAATCAACTTCGTCTGGTGGTTCCCTTCGCTGCAGCTCACATGACAAATCATCCACAACACATGACGTTTTAGCATCCAAAAATACTGTGCCAAGGTATTCGACTTTTTGTCAGGAGGCTCGCTTTCTACAAATTCTGCTATTTGTTATACTCATTTATCTAAATACATGCTTCATTACATCAGTTCAAACCAAACTAGGAGAATTCTTTTCCCTGACAGTGATGCTAAACGCCAAAAAAAAAGGTTTTTCTTTCTTAATTCTACTTTTACTACTCACACTTTCGTTAAAAAAACTATCATAACAATATTTTGCAATTATAGTGCTCCGGACTCAGATTCCCAGTTCTTATCAGATAATAACAATCCCACTCATGATGTATGACATGTTTGCAAGGTAAATTTTTTACAGCAAATACATACTACTTTTACCTTTATATTAACCATATACTAATTCGCCATTGCATCTATTTATGAAACAGTTATCTTCTGCTCTACTAGTACCTGCAAATCTTCGCACATCATCAACAAAATAGCGCTCCTTTTGCCAGTCGACCACTTACAGCTCTTTGCATCTTTTGAATGTCAGCAAATATTTTCCCCCATAATACCCTGCTCAGTTGGTTGAAATTCTGGATACAATCAACCATAACACTGTGTTCATTATAGTAGAATTTTTGCTTCAACGACTGAGCTCTGGGTAAAACTTCTGAGACAGGCATGTACAGGATTTATATTTTGTATTTTGGAGCTGTTAATAATTGTAGAAATTGCATATCAAAATTCTGTAATTACTTGAGATCTTTTATTATTTTATGCTTCGAAAATATTATCTGATGATTGTCTAGTCATTTTTATCTGTATTCGACCACAGCTAAAAATTTCGCGGCATGAGGTATATGCTCATCCATACAGGAGCAACAGTACTACACTCCAACGGTGAGAACTGTTGGATCAGGATGTCGACTAGAGGGGGAGGGGGTGAATAGGAGACTTTGAAAATTTGTTTTTCCAAATTAAAATTCAAATTTAGGTACAGCAGGTAATGGTAAAAGATAAGAGATTGAAACCGATATATCCCGAGGTATCGGAGACACGCCCAGTCTCCACTAGTCCTCGTTGAAGCACTCAGTCCTTGAGTATAGCTTCAGTATCCACACAGGACACTATCTACTAAGGTTGCTCCTTGTCCCCTCCGGAAAGGCGAGCACCAAGCCTTTTACAAGTTATCGCGTCTCTCCGACAATCTCTGATTTGGAGAGATCAGCGATTTCCGCCTCCAAACCGTCTAGGTGAGAGCGCTCACCAAGAGTAATAAGAAGCAAGGTCTACTCTAGGCCTCCAATGCACACCGAGAAAATATCTAGAAATGGGGATGCAAGAACAATATGCTTGATGTGGCTAATACTCTCACGACTCGATCAAAAGATCAAGTTTTAAGTAAAACGAAGAAGCACTAGTGAGAAAGTATGAAAGGCTATGTTGCTGTATTTTCTTGTGTTAAAACAGCAGCTCAACACCTCTATTTATAGCCTTCGTGGTCAAAATAGCCGTTTGTGCTCGAGCTGAAAATTAGTAACCAAGACTGACAGTCAGTTTCACAAACTGACAGTCAGTCTAGTGTATCACCAGAAAGAGTAAAAACAGGATCACAACAGCTCGAACGTTGTGGACTAAAACGGTAAAAAGAAACAGTCCATACTGACAGTCAGTTACAAAGACTGACAGTCAGTGTTCACAAAATCAACAGTGAAAAGCAACGGCTAAAAACTTTATAACCGTTGAAGCAGATAACAGCAAAAATTTACTGCCCAAACTGACAGTCAGTGTGTCAAACTGACAGTCAGTCTCAGTTTCAGTAACACAGAGAAAAACAGAATAAAAACCAACTCAAAAACTCTCTGTGGTCGAAACCCACACTGACAGTCAGTATACTCATACTGACAGTCAGTTTAGTACAAAAAAAAATGAGACAGAAAAACATGCTCTCTGGAGATTTGTCAGTTTGCACTAACTGACATTCATACTGACAGTCAGTTACCAACACTGACAGTCAGTCTAGTAAAGAAAAATCAGCTCAACAAAAACATACTCTCTGGAGATTAGTCAGTTTATCAAACTGACATTCATACTGACAGTCAGTTATCAACACTGACAGTCAGTCTTGATAAAAACAGAGAAAGCTCAAAATCCAGAGATCTGATTCAAATGATTTCAGTTTTGTTTTGAAGATATTTTCGTGAAGAACATTTTTGACAACAGCAAAAATTAGATCTTTTCAGATCTTTCTCAAGAAGTAAAAACCTCAACTGTTGACAAAATTCAACATATCAAAACAAATTGTCGAAAAACCACAGATAATAATATGCGTGCATTGACCTAGATTTTTCTCGGTATAATTGGAGATGTAGAGAGAACTTGCGTCCCCTCTTTATAGTACGGTTTAAACTAAGAATAAAATCCTTAAACCGATCGATCTTCATGCACCCTGAGATCGGTAAACCTAGAACTACAACATACCTCGATGCATCAGTTTAGTCCAGCAAAAACAATTTCTTTTTGCGTCTTCTTATGCTTTTGAACGACTTAAATTGAACTTCAACATTTTGATCACCAGCCCTCGCTTTTTGTGCGGTTGTCTGAAATCTGTAACACTAACTCAAACACATAGTTAGTCCAAACATACTTATTATCATCAACCATCAAAACACATCAGGGTTAGGCATGAAAGGCCTAGATGCAACAAGAACTGTTACAATGAGAGACTCTGGTTGCAAAACCACGACCAGCAAATTTCTTTCGACCAGCTCTCCTCATTCAGCCAAGTGTAGGTAGTTTTCTCCATGCATTTTTAAATATAGTCAGATCAGCATTTCCCGGTTACATAGCTTTCCCTCTGCAGTTTAAAAATATGGTCCGATACTGTTCGCATGAACACCAAATTAACTCAAATTTCACATGTCTCATACCCGAAAAACATACAATACAACTCTGAAATGATTTAAAAAACACAATCATCAAATCATTTTAAAAAAATGATGACGATCCTATTGTTTCGCACTTGAAAATTGTTTGAGACAACATTTTATATAATAATTTTCATCATTTATAGAAAATCATTTCACAATTGTATTGTATGTCTTTCAAGCATCAGGTATACAAAATTTGACGCAATTTGCAGTTCATTTGACCAGTATTTGACCACATTTAAAATTTTCACAACCCAGCTTTTCTCATTGGACCACGCCTAGCATTTAAAATTATTCAACGCTTGTGTTTTATGTCTTTCAGGCGTCAAGCATACCAAATTTAAGACAATTTGGAGTTGATTTGACCACTATTCGACCACATCTAAAAATTAGACAGAACACGTTTTGTCATTCGACTACGTCCAGCTTTTTCTTTTTGTTGAAGTTGTATCATTCGA
Source organism: Pharus latifolius (assembly GCA_019359835.1). Lineage (NCBI taxonomy): Eukaryota > Viridiplantae > Streptophyta > Magnoliopsida > Poales > Poaceae > Pharus > Pharus latifolius. The sequence goes on along the minus strand of CM033323.1, from coordinate 4,287,532 downwards.
CTAGTCTGTGAGATAGTTTTCAATATGCAATTTTTAAATGTGGTCAAATAGTGGTCAAATGAACTCCAAATTACCTCAAATTTCATATGCTTGATCTCTGAAACACATAAAACACAAGCGTTGTATAATTTTAAAAAAATTATGGGGATCCTATTATTTCAAAGTTCGAAATATTTTGACACGACATTTTATTTCACAATTTCCAAGCTTGAAATAATAGGATCCCCATAATTTTTTTAAAATTATTCAACGATTGTGTTTTATGTGTTTCAGAGATCAAGCATAGAAAATTTGAGGTAATTTGGAGTTCATTTGACTACTATTTGACCGCATTTAAAATTTGCATATTGAAAACTAGAAATAATAGGATCCCCATAATTTTTTTAAAATTATTCAACGATTGTGTTTTATGTGTTTCAGGGATCAAGCATACAAAATTTGAGGTAATTTGGAGTTCATTTCACCACTATTTGACCACACTTAAAAATTGCATATTCAAAACTATCTCACAGACTGCTCGAATGATACAACTTCAACAAAAAGAAAAAGCTGAACGTAGTTCAATGACAAAACGTGTTCTGTCCAATTTTTAGATGTGGTCGAATAGTGCTCAAATCAACTCCAAATTCTCTCAAATTTGATATGCTTGACCCCTGAAAAACATACAACACAATTGTCAAATAATTTTTTATAAATGATGAAAATTCTCACATAAAATGTCGTGTCAAAGAATTTGCGACCATGAAATAATATGATGCTCATCATTTTCTTCAAATTATTCCACGATTGAGTTTTATGTGTTTCACGCATCAACCATACCAAATTTAACCCAATTTGGAGTTCATTTGACAACTATTTGACCACTTTTAAAAATTGCACAGAGAAAACTATCTAACCGGAAAATGCTAGGCATGCTCCAATGAGAAAAGATTATCTGTCCAATTTTTAAATGTGGTCAAATATTGGTCAAATCAAATCCAAATTGGCACAAATTTCGTATGCTTGATCCCTGAAAGACATACAACCCAATTGTGAAATAAATTTGTGTAAATGATGAAAATTGTCACATACAATGTCGTGTCAAAATATTTCCAAGCTTGGAATAATAGCATCCCCACAATTTTTTTAAAATTATTCAACGATTGTGTTTTATGTGTTTCAGAGATCAAGCATACCAAATTTGAGGTAATTTGGATTTCATTTGACCACTATTTGACCACATTTAAAAATTCCATATTGAAAACTATCTCACAGACTGGTCGAATAATACAACTTCAACAAAAAGAAAAACCTTAACGTAGTCAATGACAAAACATGTTCTGTCCAATTTTCAGACGTGGTCGACTAGTGGTCAAATCAACACCAAATTGTCTCAAATTTGATATGCTTGACTCCTGAAAGACAAACAACACAATTGTCTAATAATTTTTTATAAATGATGAAAATTCTCACATAAAATGATATGTCAAACAATTTGCGACAATGAAATAATATGATGCTCATCATTTTGTTTAAATTATTCCACGATTGAGTTTTATGTGTTTCAGGCATCAAGCATACCAAATTTAACCCAATTTGGAGTTCATTTGACAACTATTTGACCACTTTAAAAAATTGCACAGACAAAACTATCTAACCGGAAAATGCTAGCCATGGGTCAAATATTGGTCAAATGAACTCCAAATTGGCACAAATTTGGCATGCTTGATCCCTGAAAGACATACGACACAATTGTGAAATAATTTTGTGTAAATGAGTAAAATTGTCACACAAAATGTCGTGTCGAAATATTTCCAAGCTTGAAATAATAGGATCCCCATAATTTTTTTAAAATTATTCAATGATTGTGTTTTATGTATTTCAGAGATCAAGCATGCGAAATTTGAGGTAATTTGGACTTCATTTGACCACTATTTTACGACATTTAAAAATTGCATATTAAAAACTATCTAACAGACTGATCAAATCATACAACTTCAACAAAAAGAAAAAGCTGGACGTAGTCAAATGACAAAACGTGTTCTGTCCAATTTTTAGATGCCGTCGAATAATGGTCAAATCAACTCCAAATTGTCTCAAATTTGGTATTCTTGACCCCTGAAAGACATACAACACAATTCTGAAATAATTTTTTATAAATAATGAAAATTCCCGCATGAAATGTCGTGTCAAAGAATTTGCAACCATGAAATAATATGATGCTCATCATTTTCTTTAAATTATTCCCCGATTGTGTTTTATGTGTTTCAGGCATCAAGCATACCAAATTTAACCCAATTTCGAGTTCATTTGACAACTATTTAACCACTTTTAAAAATTACACAGAGAAAACTATCTAACCGGAAAATGCTAGGCGTGGTCCAATGAGAAAAGCTTATCTGTCCAATTTTTAAATGTGGACAAATATTGGTCAAATGAACTCCAAATTGGCACAAATTTGGTATGATTAATCCCCGAAAGACACACAACCCAATTGTGAAATAAATTTGTGTAAATGATGAAAATTGTCACATAAAATGTCGTGTCAAAATATTTCCAAGCTTGAAATAATAGGATCCCCATAATTTTTTTAAAATTATTCAACGATTGTGTTTTATATGTTTCAGAGATCAAGCATACGAAATTTGAGGTAATTTAGACTTCATTTGACCACTATTTGACCACATTTAAAAATTCCATATTGAAAACTATCTCACAGACTGCTCCGATGATACAGCTTCAACAAAAAGAAAAAAGCTGGACGTAATCGAATGACAAAACGTGTTCTGTCCAATTTGTCCAATGAGAAAAGCTTATCTGTCCAATTTTTAAATGTCGTCAAATATTGGTCAAATGAACTCCAAATTGGCACAAATTTGGCATGCTTGATCCCTGAAAGACATACAACACAATTGTGAAATAATTTTTTGTAAATGAGGAAAATTGTCACACAAAATGTCGTGTCAAAATATTTCCAAGCTTGAAATAATAGGATCCCCATAATTTTTTTAAAATTATTCAATAATTGTGTTTTATGTATTTCAGAGATTAAGCATGTGAAATTTGAGGTAATTTGGAGTTCATCTGACCACTATTTGACCACATTTAAAAATTGCATATTGAAAACTATCTCACAGACTGATCAAATCATACAACTTCAACAAAAAGAAAAAGCTAGACGTAGTCAAATGACAAAACGTGTTCTGTCCAATTTTTAGAAGTGGTCGAATAGTGGTCAAATCAACTCTAAATTATCTCAAATTTGGTATGCTTGACCCCTGGGAAACATACAACACAATTGTGAAATAATTTTTTATAAATGATGAAAATTCCCACATAAAATGTCGTGTCAAAGAATTGCAACCATGAAATAATATGATGCTCATCATTTTCTTTAAATTATTCCACAATTGTGTTTTATGTGTTTCAGGCATCCAGCATACCAAATTTAACTCAATTTCGAGTTCGTTTGACGACTATTTGACCACTTTTAAAAATTACACAGAGAAAACAATCTAACTGGAAAATGCTAGGCGTGGTCCAATGAGAAAAGCTTATCTGTCCAATTTTTAAATGTGGTCAAATATTGGCCAAATAAACTCCAAATTGGCACAAATTTGGTATGCTTGATCCCCGAAAGACATACAACCCAATTGTGAAATAAATTTGTGCAAATGATGAAAATTGTCACATAAAATGTCTTGTCAAAATATTTCCAAGCTTGAAATAATAGGATCCCCATAATTTTTTTAAAATTATTCAACGATTGTGTTTTATGTGTTTCAGAGATCAACCATACGAAATCTGAGGTAATTTAGACTTCATTTGACCACTATTTGACCACATTCAAAAATTCCATATTGAAAACTATCTCACAGACTGATCCAATGATACAACTTCAACAAAAAGAAAAAGCTAGACATAGTCGAATGACAAAACGTGTTCTGTACAATTTTTAGATGTGATCGAATAGTGACCAAATCAACTCCAAATTGTCTCAAATTTGGTATGCTAAATGATGAAAATTGTCACATACAATGTCGTGTCAAAATATTTCCAAGCTAGAAATAATAGGATCCCCATAATTTTTTTAAAATTATTCAACGATTGTGTTTTATGTGTTTCAGAGATCAAGCATACAAAATTTGAGGTAATTTGAACTTCATTTGACCACTATTTGACCACATTTAAAAATTCCATATTTAAAACTATCTCACAGACTGGTCGAATGATACAACTTCAACAAAAAGAAAAACATGAATGTAGTCGAATAACGAAACGTGTTCTGTCCAATTTTTAGAAGTGGTCGAATAGTGGTCAAATCAACACCAAATTGTCTCAAATTTGGTATGCTTGACTCCTGAGAGACATACAACATAATTGCGAAATAATTTTTTATAATTGATGAAAATTCCCACATAAAATGTCGTGTCAAAGAATTTGCGACCATGAAATAATATGATGCTCATCATTTTCTTTAAATTATTCCGCGATTGTGTTTCATGTGTTTCAAGCATCAAGCATACCAAATTTAAGCCAATTTGGAGTTCATTTGACAACTATTTGACCACTTTAAAAAATTGCACAGAGAAAACTATCTAACCAGAAAATTTTTAAATGTCGTCAAATATTGGTCAAATGAACTCCAAATTGGCACAAATTTGGCATGCTTGATCCCCGAAAGACATACAACACAATTGTGAAATAATTTGGTGTAAATGAGGAAAATTGTCACACAAAATGTCGTGTCAAAATATTTCCAAGCTTGAAATAATAGGATCCCCATAATTTTTTTAAAATTATTCAATGATTGTGTTTTATGTATTTCAGAGATCAAGCATGCGAAATTTAGGGTAATTTGGAGTTTATTTGACCACTATTTGACCACATTTAAAAATTGCATATTGAAAACTATCTCACAGACTGGTCAAATCATACAACTTCAACAAAAAGAAAAAGCTGGACATAGTCAAATGACGAAACGTGTTCTGTCCAATTTTTAGATGTGGTCCACTAGTGGTCAAATCAACTCCAAATTGTCTCAAATTTGGTATGCTTGACTCCTGAGAGACATACAACACAATTTTGAAATAATTTTTTAGAAATGATGAAAATTCCCACATAAAATGTCGTGTCAAAGAATTTGCAACCATGAAATAATATGATGCTCATCATTTTCTTTAAATTATTCCACGATTGTGTTTTATGTATTTCAGGCATCAAGCATACCAAATTTAATCCAATTTCGAGTTCATTTGACGACTATTTGACCACTTTTAAAAATTGCACAGAGAAAACTATCTAACCGGAAAATGCTAGGCGTGGTCCAATGAGAAAAGCTTATCTCTCCAATTTTTAGATGTGGTCAAATAAACTCCAAATTGGCACAAATTTGGTATGCTTGATCCCCAAAAGACATACAACCCAATTGTGAAATAAATTTGTGTAAATGATGAAAATTGTCACATACAATGTCGTGTCAAAATATTTCCAAGCTTGAAATAATAGGATCCCCATAATTTTTTTAAAATTATTCAACGATTGTGTTTTATGTGTTTCAGAGATCAAGCATACAAAATTTGAGGTAATTTGCAGTTCATTTGACCACTATTTGACCACACTTAAAAATTGCATATTGAAAACTATCTCACAGACTGGTCGAATGATACAATTTCAACAAAAAGAAAAACCTGAACGTAGTTCAATGACAAAACATGTTCTGTCCAATTTTTAGACGTGATCGAATAGTGCTCAAATCAACTCCAAATTGTCTCAAATTTGATATGCTTGACCCCTGAAAGACATACAACACAATTGTCAAATATTTTTTTATAAATGACAAAAATTCTCACATAAAATGTCATGTCAAACAATTTGCAACAATGAAATAATATGATGCTCATCATTTTCTTTAAATTATTCCACGATTGGGTTTTATGTGTTTCAGGCATCAAGCATGCCAAATTGCACAGAGCAAACTATCTAACCAGAAAATGCTAGCCATGGTCCGATGAGAAAAGCTTATCTGTCTAATTTTTAGATGTCGTCAAATATTGGTTAAACAAACTCCAAATTGGCACAAATTTGGCATGCTTGATCCCTGAAAGACATACAACACAATTGTGAAATAATTTTGTGTAAATTAGGAAAATTGTCACACAAAATGTCATGTCAAAATATTTCCAAGCTTGAAATAATAGGATCCCCATCATTTTTTTAAAATTATTCAATGATTGTGTTTTATGTATTTCAGAGATCAGGCATGCGAAATTTGAGGTAATTTGGAGTTCATTTGACCACTATTTGACCACGTTTAAAAAATTGCATATTGAAAACTATCTCACAGACTCGTCAAATCATACAACTTCAACAAAAAGAAAAAGCTGGACGTAGTCAAATGACAAAACGTGTTCTGTCCAATTTTTAGATGTGGTCGAATAGTGGTCAAATCAACTCCAAATTGTCTCAAATTTGGTATGCTTGACCCCTGAGAGACATACAACACAATTGTGAAATAATTGTTTATAAATGATGAAAATTCCCACATAAAATGTCGTGTCAAAAAATTTGCCACCATGAAATAATATGATGCTCATCATTTCCTTTAAATTATTCCACGATTGTGTTTTATGTGTTTCAGGCATCAAGCAGGCCAAATTTAACCCAATTTCGAGTTCATTTGTCGACTATTTCACCACTTTTAAAAATTGCACAGAGAAAACTATCTAACCGGAAAATGCTAGGCGTGATCCAATGATAAAAGCTTATCTGTTCAATTTTTAAATGTGGTCAAATATTGGTCAAATGAACTCCAAATTGGCACAAATTTGGTATCCTTGATCCCCGAAAGACATACAACCCAATTGTGAAATAAATTTGTGTAAATGATGAAAATTGTCACATAAAATGTCGTGTCAAAATATTTCCAAGCTTGAAATAATAGCATCCCCATAATGTTTTAAAATAATTCAACGCTTCTGTTTTATGTGTTTCAGAGATCAAGCATGTGAAATTTGAGGTAATTTGGAGTTCATTTGACCACTATTTGACCACATTTAAAAATTGCATATTGAAAACTATCTCACAGACTAGTCGAATGATACAACTTCAACAAAAAGAAAAAGTTGGACATAGTGGAATGACAAAACGTGTTCTGTCCAATTTTTAGATGTGGTCGAATAGTGGCCAAATCAACTTGAAATTGTCTCAAATTTGGTATGCTTGACCCCTGAAAGACATACAACACAATTGTGAAATAATTTTTTATAAATAATGAAACTTCTCACATAAAATGTCGTGTCAAATAATTTGCGACCATGAAATAATATGATGCTCATCATTTTCTTTAGATTATTCCACTTTTGCGTTTTATGTGTTTCAGGCATCAAGCATACCAAATTTAACCCAATTTGGAGTTCATTTGACGACTGTTTGAATAAAAATACATGACCATGTCCATTTCCGTAAGAGATACGTTGAGAGGGCATCTCTTGACTTCAAGTCTATGCTCATTTTTTCTAACTTTTCGTATTCCAATTTTTTAACTGTGAGTAACAGCATATATGATGTAATCATTTGGATATTCTGTAATTCTTAGTATTGTTTTATTATGGCGAGGAGTCGTGTATATTGTTTTCTGTAATTCTTTTTGTATCGTTTTCTGTAATTCTTTGTAATTCCAAGTTCAGCAACCAAAGACCAGTCACCCAACAGCTCCGGTCTAGCCTATCATGTGCCGCCACGTACGCCCCCACCCACTTTCTTCGAAACCCGGAGAAGTCGCGGCATATAGTGGTCCACCAAACCACTACAAGACTAAGAACCAAACCAGTGAAACCACCGTAGCCAGTTTCGTCATGTGTCCCCTTGTCCGCCGCCTCCTCATGCTCTTCTTCCTCTTCACTGCCACTTCGTGCGACGACGCATACAACCTCGGGATGTCCCCGCAGACATCTATCCGATGCAGTGAACATGTCGACATCAGATATCCTTTCTACCTCTACAATGAAACCGAGACCATCGACGGAGAAGACGATGCCTACTGTGGGTGCCCCGGCATGGCGATCGTTTGCGAGAACAAGACTGGGACGGCTATCCTGAAGCTCAGCGAGTACAACTACACCATTCTGCATATCGACTACAGCAGCTCGACCATCACCCTAGCCTACTCGGACGCGCTTAAAGACGAAAGCAACTGCCCCAGAGTCCAGCACAACGTGACCATCCCAGAGTCGCCGGTCTTCTGGCTGAACTTTACCAGCTCCGTCACTGAAAACCTCTACTTCTTCCTCGACTGCACTCCCATGCCGGCCACCCAGCAACAGCCAGACACCTTCGAAATAAAATGCATGCACGACAGAGGGCCTGAGTTGTCTTTTGTATTTCCAGAGGTTCGCGTACCCGACGTAGGCTGGCAGCGGGAGTGCAAGGAAGCTTGGGTTGTGCCTGTGTTCAGAGATGGACTACGAAATTACTCTCAGTTGGGGTCCTTGGGGAATAATGGATATGGTACGGTAATGAAGAAGGGGTTCCAGTTGACGTGGGACCCGAGCGAAGGCCCGTGTAAGGAGTGCGAGCAATCCAAGGGGCAGTGCAGCTACAGAAATTCCGGTGAATTCTTCGGTTGCTTGTGCTCCCATGGGCAGCTACAGAACCCGGTTTGTAGTAAGTCTCTCTCCATTAAATTCTCTCTTTTCTATTCATATTTCAGTACATATTGCAGTATCGTTTTAGCGTCGAGATAAATCCAAAACTAAAAAGCCCAAACTCTTTTTATTTCATAGTTCAGTGTCGACATAAACCCTAACCTCTGTTAGCTAGTTAGATGAGTCTTCTATTAAATCAGTACTTTCATAATTAGTTAGTTAAATCAAGCCGAGCATTTACTTAGTTTGCCCAGCTTAAAACCAGCTCAAGCAGCTTGATTCAACTCGAAATCGGGCAACTCTTATTCTGTAGACTGAAGTGACTTGGAAGTTACTGCCAAAACAATGCAACTCTAGTTAAAATTAGATGTTACAAAACACACACAGATAGAAGCTTAATTTTCATCGAAGGATTAGATGAGCCAGGTATCCATAAGTGAGGAACAGCTTAACTAGGTTGCCTCTGAGTGGAGTGAAGCCAGAGCATGCCAATTTGATTTTTGCCGAATAACCGGCACTTGTAGTTACTGTCAGTTGAAAACCGACCTATTTCAGCTTTTAACCGGCCGAGTTCGGCCTTTTCATTGTGTCAATCTTTAAAAGGAAAACGTACGTAGCAAACTCATTTAAGATAGCCTTAGAATCAATCAAATTCAAGTCCTCTAAACTAGTCAGCTCATGGTTTAACTTGGTCTGTCACGAAGTGTTCTGAAACAAGGGTCACACATGTAGGCTGTAGTGTAAGGGTTGGTCAGTGCCGTGTCCTGGGAGTTTGTCGAGCAGCCTCAATAATTCCTTTTTCATGTCGTAATCTTCCATCCAATCGATATGATTCACAGTTGGAACATCTCAACATCAGATATATGTCCCTTCAGTTTGATGAGCAATCTTACTGTTGGTTGGATTAGAGCTGTCGTCCTTGGAATTTTATCCCTTCCTTCGAAGTTTATTTAGCTTAACTTAATTTCAACTTCTAAGTCCACTTAAACTTAGAAGTTTAACAAATCAATGGAGAGAGACAAATTTATTTCAAATTTTTAATTCAATAGAGACTCCAGTTTAAAGAATAATCTCAAAATTTAAACCTTTGTTTCACCTAACTTCAATTTATCTAAGAAACTGAAATCAGGATAAGTCGAGTTTAATGTGTCCAAAGTCTAAAAACATAATTGCATCTTTCCTTTACCTGAATCATTATAATGAAATTTGGATAATCCAGATTTATGCACAAGAAAAATTGAGCAATTAGTCATCTCACAATCATTTTTGAATCTCACCAATCTGAACCTTAATTTTTGATCAAACAACTGATTATTTAGCATAGGCCGCAGTGGTTTTGTTGACCTTGTGGACCTTGTGGACCAGAACCATGCGTTTGAGCGTGGTCAAAGTTGGTGGGCAGCTCTGTGCACCAAACCAAATAAAAAAAATTCATTTCTTGAGACGATGGCATCTTTTATACCTCCTTTATAAAGTTCTACATAATTAATTTGCACCCAATATACGTGTTGCAAACGCTGGTCGTTGCCAATTTTGGCCCAGTCAAGTGTGCTGCAAACCCAAATTTGCTTCACATGAATGAAGCGAGCAGAAACCAATGGCTATGCATTGCACACTGAACAACCAGGGCAGGGCGTCTCAAATCTTTGACTTAAACCTCACCGTGACGAACAAATTCTTCTCCTTACGCCGTCAAGTAAGGAGAGAAATAACCAAAAAACCACTCAACAACTCAACTTCCTGACATCATTTTTCTTTTTTCCAGAACTCTACTCAGCTATCCTATCTTGACCCGAACAATACAACATGGCCATCACAATACAATCTTCTAGACCTATTATTTCTCATTTTATATATCTTGCTCATCTTCTCCCCTTTGCAATTGCTTATCAGGCTTTGCAGCAAATGCATCATCTATTTGTCCCACCACTCTTCTTCCTTCTTCTACTCTCTTTGGTACCACCTTCTGAGCCACAAACCGATGTCCACTTCCTGTACAGAAACTGTACCCCAACAACTTATCAGTGTGGATCAGTCAAGTTCAACATCGCTTATCCGTTCTCAATGAACAGCATCAACCGGCCAGACTACTGTTCTTACCCAGGTTACCGCCTCTTCTGCACAGATGGCATACTAACGATCTACATGAATGCTGCTGCGTTCCAGGTTACAAATATCGACTACGACAACCACCTCCTTACAGTCATTGACCAAAGTTTAGCTCACCAGTTGTGCCCACCGCCCTCCCACAACACCACCATCAATGACACCATGTTCATGTACACCGACCATGATCAGTTCCTGACCATGTACCTCAATTGTAGCCAAGCATTCTCACTTCCTTTGATCTATGACATCGGTTCGTGCTTGTCCGGGGGGCACTCCTACTATAGGCTGCACAATGACACATTGCCAGAGCTATTTGGGCTATGTAGCACGACGCTGGTTGTTCCGTTCAACTCAACGATGGCAGACAAGTTGGCTTCTGACAATTCTAGCCTTGGGGATGCGATACGAGGTGGTTTCACCATGAAGTGGAAGGCGGGGATGGGGTGGTGTAGAGAGTGTATGCAATCTGGAGGCCACTGTGGGTATAATGCCAGCTCCCCTATTGATCAGACATGTTTCTGCTCTGATGGTCCAACTATTGGATCATGTTCTTCAGGTATTGCTACCCTCTAACGCAACTTTAGATGAGTGGTCAACAGCACACCTAGCTTTGATCCCAGTGCATAGAAACATCAAGATTGTCATTCAATAAGTTTATTGTTTTTAGAAAAGCCAACAACCTTTGATCCAGGCTGCCTGGCAAATGTTATTTAGGTTTTTCTTCTTTCAGTATAATCTTAGACAAATTAACAAGGTGATTAGTGAGGCTTAAAGCAATTATCAATTGTTTTGGTCTGGATACAATCAAACATTTGTAGGTCCTGTTTAGGAGAGTTTCAGCTCCAATTTAAAATTATCAAAAACTTAAATTCTTCTAAACAAAATGTTGTAGGAGTGTAATTTCTCAGAGAAACTTAAACTTATTTTGAACTAAGAAGCTCAAGTCTTTCTTCCCTAATTTCTTTAAAAAGTCACTTACAGTAAAAGTTAAGTTCTCCCAACCAGGACCATAATTGTAGAAGTTAAGTCTTGTTTAGATCATTAATCATTTCCGAGAGTTCAACATCATGCTGAGTAAGTTCTTATGTTACAAAAGACTAAGCAAATTTCAGAAGATCTCTTGAATAAGTCTCCATCTGTAATTTGTTCTTATGACTTCTTATATGTTGACATCATGCTGAGTAAGTTCTTATGTTACAAAAGACTAAGCAAATTTCAGAAGATCTCTTGAATAAGTCTCCATCTTTACTTTATTCTTATGACTTCTCTTATATGTTGACATCTTACCCAGATGACATAGTAAATTTGTCAGCTAGGAGTTTAAAGAGGTATAGAACAATTAACTAAGCTCATGATGTAAGTCAAACCGAGTACTCTCCACTAGATCCTTTCCTGAAGTCATGGTTTCTTCATTTCATAGGATGCACAAAGTCTCAATAATAAAGGCAAAGGTGGAAAAGATTAAAAAAGAAGACCCATATCTTGATCCACCGTTAGTACCAAGATTTAGATTTTTCTAAAAGAGCAGGCTCAATGTCGATCAAGTCAAAAGTTAGTTAAAATTTTCTTTTCCAATAGTACCACATTGTCAACATTTTGACCTCGAATGCAAAGAATAGCATGCTTTAACATTTTGAGAGGATGAACACACAGCAACAGCAAGTATGGTGTGCTGAAACTTGGTACTACAGTAGTAGGTGAACCTTACACAAATGCAAAATCTTATCTTCTTGGATTACTTAAGGTGCTACCAAAGAACCTGACCAGATTAAGAGAAAACAATCACAAGATTTGTGTTCTATTGTCTTCCTTTCAAATTATATATGTTTTAACTTAAATTACAATGAGACGTAGCTAAGGGGCTATGTCTTGTGGTATTAAATGTTTAGACTTAATTTGTGATAGTTTTTTTTCCTGACCGTGCAGGATCAAAGCATACACAGAGAAAAGCAATTATAATAGGTAAATATATGATGCCTCTATCTCCTTTACAATATTTTGGGAAATCTGACAATGGCTATAAAGTGTATTTATTTCATTGATTGGTTAAATATATATTACTGTCTTCCTGTTGTTTGTTTGCCCTTCAAGTCAGAAAAATGCAGATTAGCTAAGAAACAATTGATGAGTTTTTTTTTTGCATCAATCATAAGCTAATATTCAAGTCAAGTTTCAATCATTCATTTATAATTTTCTAAAAAAACAAGAATATCAGGCTGGATAGTAAGTTTGTAACTAACCTGTCTGTGAGTCCTACAACTCTGTGCAGGCGATGTCAGTGTTATTTTCTGATCACTTTCATCTCCTTTCACAACTTCAGGAACCTCCGTTGCCGGGGTTTTACTCTTGCTTCTCATCATCATGTCGATCTTGTACATCCGCAAGAGAAGACAGCACAAGTTGACTTCATCTTCCAAACTCCTCAAGTACACAGATTCCGGCGGGGCCCCCCATTCCAGGGGCAGTGACATGGGGTCCGGCAGCGTCCACCACCTGCAAACGCACCTCTTCACCTACGAGGAACTGCTGGAGGCCACCGAAGGCTTCAACGATACCAGAGAGCTTGGTGATGGCGGCTTCGGCACTGTCTACAAAGGTAAACATGCTCCAAGGTCAATGCAGCATTCTAAAGGAATAGAATCTTTCATATAGCAAAAGAAAAAAATAACTAAGATTTCAGTTTGGCATGTACTTACATTTGATTTGATTTTTTTCTACTCAGGAAATCTCCAAGATGGAAGTATTGTGGCTGTTAAGCGCCTGTACAACAACAACTACCGGCGCGTGGAGCAGTTCGTGAACGAGGCAGCCATCCTCTCCAGGCTGCGCCACCCGAACCTCGTCATGTTCTACGGCTGCACGTCCAGCCGCAGCCGTGAGCTCCTGCTGGTCTATGAGTTCGTGCCCAATGGCACGGTCGCTGACCACCTGCATGGCCCGCGCGCATCAGAGCGCGCCCTGACATGGCCACTCCGCTTGAACATTGCCGTTGAGGCGGCCGCGGCGCTCGCCTACCTCCACGCCGTCGAGCCACCAATCGTGCACCGTGATGTCAAGACCAACAACATCCTTCTCGACGCCAACTTCCATGTCAAGGTTGCTGACTTTGGGCTCTGCCGCCTCTTTCCTCTCGACGCCACGCACGTCTCTACCGCCCCGCAAGGCACCCCAGGGTATGCCAAGACTAGTGCTCCATTGTTCGTTGTACAAAACAAGTTTCATCGATACCTGGTACCATGAACACCATGTTCTTGTGCATGACAGGTACGTCGATCCAGAGTATCACCAATGCTACCAGCTCACTGGCAAGAGCGACGTTTACAGCTTCGGTGTTGTCCTCGTGGAGCTCATCTCGTCGAAGGCTGCCGTCGACATCACTCGAGAACGCAGCGAGATCAACCTGGCAGGCATGGCCATCAACAAGATACAGAGGTGCCAGCTGGACCAGCTGGTGGACCTCGAGCTCGGCTATAACTCTGACCCAGCAACGAGGAAGATGATGACGATGGTAGCCGAGCTGGCATTCCGGTGCCTGCAGCAGAACGGCGAGATGCGACCTCCGATAAAGGAAGTGCTTGATGTTCTGAGGGCCATGCAGGATGGATGCAGGGCGGAGAAAAAAGAGCAGCATTTTGCACCCGCGTCTCCTGACACCGTGCATGCTCCATGGGACAGCAGGAGTACAACACCCAACATGAGCCAGTAAGTAGTAAGGATTGGAACTTGACAGTATTACATGGTGGTGTCCTGGTGGTACGTATAGCTCTGCTTATTATATGGGCAAAGATATTTTTGGATTCCGGCTGGTGTAAATCAAGTTTCTATCTGCTCTTTCGGAACAGAGGAAATGTACATAGCACAGTGATCGTATTCATATACATGGGAGGTAACCAGTTCTGATATCGTTTGGTATTCTACAGAAGTAACAATAACTCAGACCTGAAGCCACAGCATATAGGCTCGATCTATATCGAAACATTAACATCTAGACAAATAGTCTATTATTCATGCTTGCTCGATCTATATCGAAACATTAACATCTAGACAAATAGTCTATTGTTCATGCTTGCGTAAAACCTCTAGACTATGAAGGACAAACTTTTAACAAATTTTTCTCATCATGGTTACAAACAGTAATACTTGACTTTTAAAGATGGATAGCCTACTGTGCTGCAGAGAATGTTAAGAGGACAATGAGTCAACACTGGAAATTCCTTAACGTCGACAGTGTTGTTCGTTGCATAGAAGCGTAGTTCAACAGCATCCTGACCATTTCTCCTTTACTGGACTGCGAGCATTTCTTTACAAACTATGGGAACAGCCGGTGGTATACTGGTACTTCTACATATATGATGCAGTATGGGCTGCTTGATTGATCCCCACACCAAACAAGGCATCTTCTCATGAACTTGTAAGCATCATCTGAGCTCATCCGTGGCTTCTTGGGAACATTCTCGCGTTTGTGATTGCCCAACTCAACTGTCTAAGGCTATCTCCAACCAAGGCTCTCCAAATGACACTTGGGATAAATTTGTTTTTCGTTTGCCACCTCGGCTGGCAGGCACCGTCGCAGCTTCCTCGGGCCCTTTTATAATTTTGTTTATCAGTTGTCTTCTAGATTATATGTTAAGTCATTTTCTAACTATTTTTCTCTCTTATAATGAATAAATTAATATTTTTGTTGCTCTCTCTCCTCGAAAAACTTCCCCCTTGAAGAAATTGTTGGACTGATTATCTCTCCGAAAGACTCTTCGCATGCATGACATATAATCTCTCCTCCTAAGAGTCTCTCTCCAGTGGAGATAGCCTAAGCTCTTCCTCCATATCTGTAAGCACTTAAGGGTCTGTTTGGATAGTCCCGGATTGGGCCATCCGGCGGCAAAAAAATCCCACCCGGAATTAAATTCGGCTCAGCTAAAAATCGCGTTTGGGTCGGGCTGGAACGGAAAAATTCCGGCCCAAACCCACTGGATCGGCCGGGAAAAAAATAATTGTCTGTCGAGGCAATTTTTTTTTTCCCACTCTCTCTCTCGCGGCTGCTCCCTCTCGCGACGGCGCCTCCCCACGATCTCTCTCGCGATCTCTCTCGCCGCCGCCTACTCCTCCCCTCGCAGCTCCTCGACTCCGTCGCCTACCCCTCCCCGCACGACGCCGTCAACCCCTCTCCGGTGAGATCATCCCCTCCCCATCTAGGGTTTCGCAGATCTAGGGTTCTCATATCTAGGGTTTCTCAGATCTATGCAATTTTTTGATTTGTATGCACTGAACGTGCAGATCTAGCCGACACCGGGGAGGAGGACCGCCTGAGAGTAGCGTCGCGCCAGTGCCGCCTGAGATCTGTGACAGGGTGTTTTCTCTCTCAAATCGGAGCAAATCAGAGCAAGAACACAAGCGCCTGGAAATCTTTGATCCAGGTACATGGAAATCTCCAACTCTTCTCTCCATCTCTTCTTTTCAATAGATCTATCTGCGTGTTATTTTCTTCTGTTCAGATCTTCACATATCTTCACAGATCTTCACATATCTTCACAGATCTTCACATTCGGAGCAGATCAGAGCAAGAACACATTCGGAGCAGATCATATCTTCACAGATCTTCATCCAGGTACATATCAATCTTCAATTCTTCTCCCCATCTCTTCTTTTCAGCAGATCTATTTGCTTGTGTCCAAGTGTTCATCTGTTATAGTTGGAAATTTCTTCACTCTGATGATTCTATTCTTCAATTAGATCATCTTTGCATGTTATTTTGCTCTGTCACTAGTAGCAATAGAACTTGATTTAAGTTAGAGCTGAACTTGCTCTGTCACATATCTTCATAGATCTTCACATTCGGAGCAGATCAGAGCAAGAACACAATCGCTTGGAAATCTTTCATCCAGGTACATATCAATCTTCAATTCTTCTCCCCATCTCTTCTTTTCAGCAGATCTATTTGCTTGTGTCCAAGTGTTCATCTGTTATCATCTGTTATTTTCAGCACATTATAAGAACCAGCAAAGTTGCTGTTGGGATGTTTGATTAGTAGTAATGTACTATGTCATAGTTAACTCTTTTGCTTCACATGCAGTACTTAAATTGGAACACTTGGTTCTATTTGAACTGAAAGCTAATCTATATGAAACATATGAACAACAACCTTGAATTACTAGTATGTAGGTTTTGGTTCTTTGCTGCTATTGTTTTGCTGCCTCTCTGTTGCTATTGTTTATTGCAAGTTAGAGGATGATTATTTTTGGCCAGTAGAACAGCAAAGTTCATGTTTCTATGATGTTTCTATGCCTTCTATGATTTTTTTTTTCATTTTGTTGTTCTCTGATACAAGTATCAGATAGTTGTATATGATATATAGATAATAGATATGTTTATGTTTATGTATATGTATACAAGTATCTGGTTTCTCTACCAGTATCAGATTAGTTCTTCTCTTTCTCAACAGTAAGTTGGATAGTGGTTCCAGTGAATAATGTTGTGTTTGGATATGTCTAAACTTGAGAACCTGGAATATGTTTGAATAATGTTGTGTTCTTTCTGAACCCCTCACACTATTATGTGGTACTTCAAATCGTAAAGCAAAGATGTTATGTATGTTCATGTTAATTTGGTAAATTTGGTATTTATCAATACCTTACCGAGTTAATGTGGTATTTACCAAAACCGAACAGAAATATTTTTTGGTAAATATGGTATTCAATTTGCAATACCGAAATTTAAAAAAGTACCAAAAAACTGAATCGAAAAAACCGAATTGCACGAATGCACACCCCTACCCAGAGCTGACCGCGTGTGATTGAATGGGCACATCATTTGGGCGGTTGGAACTGCTTCACTGGACCCCACTATCCAACTTACTGTTGGGGCCGGTAATCATATAATATAATATAATATAATAGACATCATATCATATAATCATCATCATATCATATAATAGACATAGAAGTCATATAATATAGACATAGAAGTTGGAACCAACACTATTTGAAAGCTCATCTCATGTTGAGCCACGTCGACCCTTTGTTTGTGCCCATTGGATCGGCGCGTTCGTTTCATCTGGGCGGTTGGAGCTGCTTGAGTGGGCGGTTGGATTCATTATATTTACAACAGTATAGATTCATCATCAAACGAGCACATCATTGGGGAGCTCACCCTCCCTCGACGACTCCATCGTCTCACGGGTTACAGGAACAGCGATAGTTTATGGCCATCCCTAGGGCGGCCAAAACCCTAAAACCTCCAAGATGATCGGCATGGAGAAGCTCGACGAGAGCAAGTTCGAGGAGCGGCTGCAGTTGCAAGCTCTTCGCATCCCTTGCAAGCTCTCCTCCGCTCCATGTAACTAATCTAACTCCACTCGCTCACTCTGCGGTCTCCTCTTAGCTTCGTTTCCTCAAATCCAAGAACCGCAGAAAGGAGCAAAACATTGTGGTTCTTATCGCTCTCAGGGTTCTCCACTACAGGTTTCACCCGTGCTTTGTTTAGTAAGTAGCTAAAGACATAGGAAAATCGAACAAAATAATAATGAATTGGCAAGATCTTTCCTGTGTTGAAATTTCTCTTTTTTCTCTATTGCATTCGTTTTTTGGATTCGAGAAAAGGAAGTGACAGATGGTACTAAGAAAAGCTTCAGTACACAAAATGTTTTGCTCTTTTTCTGCGATTCGTGGATTTGAGGAAGCGAAGCTAAGACGAGGCTGTAGAGCGAGTGAGTGGAGTTAGATTAGTTATTTGGAGCGGAGGAGGCGAGTGACGGAGGAGGAGAGTTCTCGGGGGATGCGGAGTGCCTGTAGCTGCAACCGCTCCTCGAACTTGCTCTTGTCCAGCTTCTCCATGCCGGTCATCTTGGAGGTTTTAGGGTCTTGGTCGGCCCAGGGGATGGCCATAAACTGTTGCCGTTCCCACAGCCCGTGAGATGATGAAGTCGTCAAGGGAGGGAAAGCGCCCAGATGATGTGCCGATTGATGATGAATTTATATCGTTGTAAATATAATGAATCCAACCGCTCACTCAAGCAACTCCAACCGCCCAGATGAAACGAATGCGCCGATCCAACGGGCACGAACTAAGGGACGATGTTGGATGAGCTTTCAAATAGTGTTGGTTCCAACTTCTATGTCTATTGTATGATGTGATCTATAGGAAATAAAAGAGATGAACACCAAATCAATAATATGAAGAATATTAGGGGGAAATTAGCTTCCCTAATATTAAATCTTAAAAATATAAAAGGATAAATTATTATCATCATTCACAACGAGTAAACCAAAAATATTCATCATGCAACGTTTGATTTCAATTCCAAAGACACCTTTGCCCTCTCTTTACACTTTACAAAAAGTATAATGATAAGGAAACACATTAAGGCGGCGTTTGGTTCGAAATTGTAATCGTAATGGGTTTTAGACTACATTGGAGTGGAGAGTGAAATGAGTAAATACCATAGTTATCAAGTCGTCGACTAGTCGTCCAGTCGGCTGGCCGCCACCGACTTGCACAGTCGACTCGACTGGAAGAAGCAAGTCGAGCGACTTGGCCTTCTGGTCGATGATCAGTCGTCGACTAGTCGTTGTCGAGGGTTTTTAGTCGTCGAGGGCCCACAGGAGAGATAAGTTAGGGAGAGGAAACGCAAGCGAGAGAAGCAGATTTGAGTTAGATCCAAGA
This sequence comes from Pharus latifolius, assembly GCA_019359835.1. NCBI lineage: Eukaryota > Viridiplantae > Streptophyta > Magnoliopsida > Poales > Poaceae > Pharus > Pharus latifolius. Next base: position 4,268,141 of record CM033323.1, on the reverse strand, counting down.
CCGAGAGAGACCACGAGAGAGTGCACCCGTGACTCGTCGCCGTCACTGTGGTCGTAATCGTTGCCCTCGAGCCGTCTGTCGCAAGCCATCCGCTGTCCCTGCCTCTGAACCTCGAGTTGTCCGCCGCTGTCGCAAGCCCTCCACCGTTGCCGCCTTTAATCCTCGAGCTGTTTGCCTTCGTCGGAAGCCTTCCGCCGTCGTCGCCTCTGTTTCCGTCGAGCCGTCCGTTACCTCTTAACCCGGACTGAGCTTGGCTAGCACTTCTCGCCGCTGTCGCCGCCTTTGATTGCCAGTTGGCCACCTCTAACAGCCGCCTGGAGCTGGCCGTCTCTGATTGCGACGTGCCGACGCATCTGAGTATCTGACCCGGTACTGCTGAGGACCTGAGGGGGGCTGTGGCTGAGCTTTTGTTGCTGAGCAGTGAGCACAACACAACTGTGGTGCGATTGTGCGAGTGCTTGCTGTTGGTTTGGTTTGGTTCACTGTTAAGTGTTGATTGTACACCTCCGAATGAAGCAGAGGGTAGAGAGCAGTATGATCCATCTAAGGATCCTGAACAGAAGGCTAAATCCAAAGACCCGGGGTGGAAATACGGGCTTTGGCCAGATTTGTCGAAGAAGGATGTTGTCCAATGTTCTCTTTGCGGCAAACAAATGCATGCTGGAGTTAGAAGATTGAAGCAAAATCTTGCTGGGGGTTTTGGAGATGTGGAGAAATGTTCCAAAACAACCTCAATTTTCATGAAAGAGATGTATGACTACTTGAAGAATGCAAGAAACAAACTGCTCGAGCTAGATGATGAAGATGAAAATAGGGATGAAGGTGAAGTTTGAGAAATCCAGCAGCCAGCAACATCATCTAGAGGCTCCTCTCAATCCTCTGTTCATCCAAGTTTTGGGATAGCTACCAAAAGAAAGCAATCGATACTTCAATTTAAACAGTCGGCGTTAAAACTAACTAAATCAGTTGCTTCTATACTTCGGAAGACACCCGAAGAGGTGGTTGAGGAAAGGCATGCTAATGGACCTCATCAAACTACCCTCGAGCAATGTATGAAGACTAAAGAAGAAAAAGAGGGTGAATTAGCATGTAGCCAATTTTTTTTTATGAGTGTAGTATACCATTCAATGTTGCCAATTCAAGGAGTTTTGAGATGATGGTTAAGTCCATCGGGCAGTATGGTCCTGGGTATAAGCCACCTACTTTTCATGACTTGAGGATGCCGTTGCTTGAGAAGGCAAAAATGGAGACGGATAAGTTGAGGGAGAAACATGAGTTAGCTTGGAGACAGTTCGGTTGCACGCTCATGTCAGATGATGGACAGATAGGAGGGGACGTCACTTGATTAACTTCCCTGTCAATAGTCCAGAGGGGACTTTCTTCTTGGAGTCCGTTGATGCATCAAGTCAATCAGCTGATGTACACATGTTAGCTGATTTGTTGGAGAATAGAATTGATGACATTGGCAAGGACAGTGTTGTTCAGGTGGTTACTGATAATGGAGCTAATTTTAAGGTGGTAGGCAGAATTCTAATGGAGAGAATTCCTACTCTATTTTGGACCCCTTGTGCTATTCATTGTTTGGACCTTATGTTGGAGGACATTGGCAAGATGAAAGAATTCAAGAAGTACATTGTATATGCTAAGCGTGTGACTACATTTATTTATAGGCATGGAAGACTACTTGATGCAATGAGGGAGAAGACTGGTGGTAGGGATCTTGTGAGACCAGTAGTTACTCGATTTGCTACATCTTTCCTCACTTTGCAAAGTTTGTATAAGTATCGAGCAGCTTTGAGAGGTCTCTTTGTTAGTAATTATTTGAATAGGTCCAAATTAGCAAGCACAGAGGCTGGGAAAAAGGTGTGTGAAATTGTGCTTTCTACTAGATTTTGGAATGTGTTGGAAGATTGCATAAGAGCATCGCAACCGCTTCTCATTGTGTAGGATCGTCGACGGTGATGAGAAGTCGGCAATGGCAGAGGTTACTGCAAGTATGGATCTTGCAAAGAAGATCAGTGACTCTTTGGAAAAGAAGCCAACATTACTCAATAAAGTGATAGCAATTGTTGAGCGACGGTGGGAAGACCAAATGGGGCAAAATTTACATGGGGCTGCATTGTTTTTGAATCCAAATAGATTTTTTGACATCAGATGGCCGATCTTGATATGCTTCTAGGCTACGGAGCATGTTTAATGATGTACTTGAGAAGATGGTCATTGATGATGATGATAGGCAAAGCAAGATAAGTAACCAAGCCGATGAATATGAGAACATGCTAGGTTGCTGTGCCAAGACATTTTGGCAATCAAACAACAAAAGACCAAGAGTCCTCGTAAATATCACTAACAAACGAACATAGGTTTTTATTCTTTTTAAGTTTTAAGTCTCTAACATAGGCTATGATGTTTGACTTTTTAGTTTGGTGGGGTGCATTTGGTGGTCTTACTCCAGAGCTTCAAGCATTTGCAAGGCGTATCATTAGCCTTTGTTGTTCGGCCTTTGGGAGTGAACAGAATTAGAGTACCTTTGAGTTTGTAAGTACAATCAATTCTTCTAGTCTTCATCTTGGAGTCGGCTATGACATAGTTTATTTATTTTGTTTGTTACTTGTAGATCCATACCAAAAAAAGGAACCGGTTAGAGCACAAGAGATTGAATACCTTGGTTTATATTCAATACAACATAAAGATTGCAAATAGGTTTCAACAACGACGTATGAAAGGAAGGAATTTTAATCCATTGATCTTAGAAGAGTTTCAGTGGGACAATGAATGGGTTGATATGGGTGCTGAAGAAGTTCATCATGGGAATGATGATCTTGCATGGGCTCATGTTGATGAAGCCATTGGTGCATCACGCACGCTTCAGGGTCGCAATCTTCCTAGGAGAGCTCATGCTGAGCTGATAGGTTATTCTCGACATGCAAGGGTGGTTGATGATGAGCCAGAGCCCGACAGTGAAGATGATGAACCTTGTGTAGTTGACGATGAAGAAATTGGGGATGATTATGGCGAGGCTCCACCTAGTCCTACTCATGAGAGTGGTGAACCGACTTGGAACGAGGGTCATTTGGATGATCTTGACTTGGATGACGTTTGATTTGAGATTTGGGTTGAGTTATTGTTGTTGAGAACTTATTGTTTCATGTACTTAATCATTAAGTCTTAATGTCCTTAAGTTCTTTTAATTTGTTGTCATATAAAGTAATTTTGTCGACTAGTCATCGACTAGTCGGTCCCATGGCGACTTGGACCGACTGACCGACTTGATAATCTTGGTAAATACAAAATATATTTGGTTCAAGTGAGTAATAGAATGAGACGGAATGGTTTTGGAATACGTCTAGGTAGTATATATTTGAAAAATGTATTTTGAAGACATGTATTGCGATTATGGAGTGGTCTAAGCAAAATAGTAGGCAACGTATTCCCATTACGCATAATCAGAATACAGAGTGAAATTCATGAACCAAACACCATCTAAAAAATCGTTAAGCACCACATAGCGGGAATATAACAGATACCAGACGATAAAGATGTAAGAATAAACCAAGCTACACTCCAATAAGAATAACCAAGGGTCAATGTATATGGCACGGCATCAATATTACACAACTGGTTCAAAGAACTGAGTACTTGCTCTAGAAGGTCAGACAAATCTGAATACCAAATACCATTTGCATAAGCATTAACCAGAATTCCAACAAAAGCAAAAGAAAAGGAGCGGGTTTGTTAACTCAACAATAAGTTTTTCTTTTGGATTCATTATGTTTACAATGGTGCAGATTCATCATCGAACAGGTACATCATCTGGGCGCTCTCCCCCCCTTGACGGCTCCATCTCACAGGCTGCGGGAACGGTGACAGTTTGTGGCCATCCCCTGGGGCGGCCAAAACTCTAAAACCTCCTAAGACAACCAGCATGGTGAAGTTGGATGAGAGCAAGTTCGAGAAGCGGCTGCAACTGCAGGCTCTCCGCATCCCCCGCGAGCTGTCCTCTTCCTTAACCCGTCTCCTCCGCTCCGGGTAACTAATCTAACTCCACTCACTCGCTCTGCAGTCTCCTGGTAGCTTTGCTTCCTCAAATCCAAGAACTATGGAAAGGAGCAAAACATTTTGAGTACTGGAGGTTTTCTTAGTAGTTAGTACCATCTATCACTTGCTTTTTCTCGAATCCAAGAAATGAATGCAATAGAGAAAAAAGAGAAATTTCAAAAACAGGAAAGATCTTGCCAATTTATTAATTATTGTGTTGGATTTTCCCCCGTGTCTTTAGCTACTTATTGGACAAACCACGGGTGAAGCCTGTAGTGGAGGACCCTGAGAGTGATAAGAACCGCCTTGTTGTGCTCTCTGAAAGGATTCAGAAGCCTGGTATGTTCTTATTCTTACCATTGTATCTCAAATGAAATATTGCAACTTGTGCACTGAAACTTGTCGGTTGTAAGGTGTTCTAGGTGTTGTCAGTTCTTTTCAAGAACTGTAAATCAGCACACATCCCGGTGTAAGATTAGGTAGACATGCTAATTGCCATAAATATAATAATATGAGATTGTATCACTTGAGTAATGCATGATGGTAGAATGCGAGACTCATTTGATTGGTCATGTCTAGAGTAACATATTACTATGTTAATGAAGCTGTGAGACTCGTTTGATAATTTTCGTGCTTACTTAGCTTCTTTGTTCTTTCCTCTTGTTGGTCAAAGAAAAACTTATTGCTGTGTTAACAAAGCTGCTCTTTTTTTTTTCTTCTGCTGGAATACTGCTTAATGCTTATGCAAATGGTATTTGGTATTCAGATTTGTCTGACCTTCCAAAGCAAGTACTCAGTTCTTTGAAGCAGTTGTGTAATATTGATGTCGTGCCTTATACATTGACCCTTGGATATTCTTATTGGAGTGCAGGTTGGTTTATCCTTACATCTTTATCGTTTGGTATTTGTTATGTTCCCTCTATGTGGTGCTTAATGATTATTTAGGTGGTGTCTGATTCATGAATTTAGCTCTATATACTGATTATGCGTAATGGGAATGCATTACGTACTATTTGATTAGACCACTCCATAATCGCAATACATATCTTCAAAATATATTTTAATACGTTTTCCAAATATATTCTACCTAGACGTATTCCAAAACCATTCCATCTCATTCTATTATTCACTTAAATCAAATATATTTTCTATTTACTCATTTTACTCCCCACTCCAACGTAGTCTAAAACTCATTACGATTACAGGTTCGAACCAAACGCCACCTTAATGTGTTTCCTTGTCATTATACTTTTTGTAAAGTGTAAAGAGAGGGCAAAGGTGTCTTTGGAATTGAAATCAAATGCTGCATCATGAATATTTTTGGTTTGCTTGTTGTGAATGATGATAATAATTTATCCTTTTATATTTGTAAGATTTAATATTAGGGAAGCTAATTTCCCCCAAATATTCTTCATATTATTGATTTGGTGTTCATCTCTTTTATTTCCTATAGATCACATTCTGAAGCAAATCCTGCCTGCTGGAGTGGAGGTACCTTCTTCTTTTGAAACAATTGTTAAGTATACTAAACTTAATGTTATGAGTTTTCTTTTATTTTTCCTTTTTGTGTTATTCTTACTAATAGTTATTTGTATGATATCTGCAGGTCATGTTGCACATCTGAACATATCTGATGACTTGCTTGCGTACAAAGATGTCATAGCAAAGGTTATCTATGATGTAAGACTCCTTTCTTGCCCTTTTGTTATGGATAACTTCCTTAATTTGTGCATATCAAGGCCTTTAAGCTGGAGCAAAGTACTTGCTCCTGAATGTAATCTATAACATGTATTTGCTCCTGGATGTAAATGACAAGGCATTTGCAACTATATTACAGCAGGCATAAATGAACAGCTATACATTTTCATTTAGAATGCGGATGCGCATACGCACATTAGCACCTATATCTTGTGCACACTCGTGTGTGGTGTTACTTTTTACGCTGCTGCTCAGTGCTGGCTCTTGAATGTGTCTCAGTTTCAGCATGTTAACAAAGGAACATGCAATCACAGGTGCAGAGACAAAACAAAAAAAAAAAGGAAATTGGTACCCGGACTTGCAAGCACTGTAGATAATCTCATGCATGCATGAAAGCAAACACACACAACTCTGTCATATGCATCAATTATGGAGTTTCAAATGCTATTTTGCAAGTGAAATTAGTCGTGGCATGATTGGTCATTTGTTTTTCGCTGTTTTGGATTGCTAAAATAATCAGAAGATTTCAGAACTTGCCGCAGCTCTGTGCCTTCAGTTTTATTAGTTTAGTTTGATAAATGTGCTTATTCCAATGATCCAACTAACATTTTCCAACCTGTTTATACGCAGAAAAATTATCCAAGAATTCAAACAGTGGTGAATAAAGTTGTGAAAATTACAAATGAATTTAGAGTTCCAAAGTTCGAAATTTTAGCAGGCAAAGATGATATGGTCGCTGAAGTTAAACAATATGGTGCTACATTTAAACTTGATTACAGTTTGGTCTACTGGAATTCGAGACTTGAGCATGAACACATCAGATTGATATCCGTGTTCAAGAAAGGAGATGTTATATGTGACATGTTTGCTGGTGTTGGCCCATTTTCTATTCCAGCTGCACAGAAAGGATGCATTGTTTATGCAAATGATTTAAACCCACACAGTGTTCATTATTTAAGGACAAATGCAAATATTAACAAGGTGGAGGACTATATCTTTACATATAACATAGATGCTAAAGTGTTCATGCAAAATCTGATGAGAGTACCTGGTTCAGAAACTAAGTCAGAGTCTCAAGTTGCTGCTGCTCGTCGTTGTAATGAAGGCAAGGCAATAGCTAATGAAAATTCTACTTCAAATGGAAATCATAATGGTACTTTCTTGCCTAAGATTCTTCTTCCCCTGTATGCTGTTCTCATGATTCCCGCACTCTATAGTTACTGTTTCTTCAACTCTTGCTAGATATTCAAGAGAGTTGTCAACAGAGGTCTACTGACTCCTCCATGACAAGCACTGCTGCCAAAAGGAGCCAGGAAATCTCAAATGAAGGTATCTATGTTGTGAGTGATGTTTTTCAGAAGTCTTGCAAGAGGACTATTGTCTATTTGAAGTTCCAAAGTTTTATATGGGCTGATAGTTTACTTTCGCTGAAATTGCTGCACAAGTTCGGTAGCATATTCGTTTAAATAATAGCAAGCTCTCTGAGGACTCAGTATAAGGCCTAGAATTTCAGCCATTACTTAGTGGTAGAGTTACACTTGTTACTTGAACATAAGCAATTTGTTACATTTATTTGACATGTCAACACACTGCTTAGCAGTCTACATTCTGGGCTAAACTGTATATACATCTTCTCAATTTGTTACGTTCACTTGACATGTCAACACCTTGCGGATGTGTTTATTCTTTTTTAGTATTTGCATTTGCTACACATGTTGAATTGATGCCTCCTATCCTATGGCAGATCCTAACTGCAAAGATGACGTTAATCAAACAAGAAAGAGGAACAACAAGAGAGTAAGGGGTTCTGGACCACCCTCTGCCAAGCCATGGGAACACATTGATCATGTAATAATGAATCTACCTGCTTCTGCGTTGCAGTTTCTTGGTAATGTTTCATCCTCTCAGTTATTTATTTTAGTTAGATTCTAATGACCACTTCGTAAGGTGGTCATTTTCAGCATGTTATTTACTAGTTCGCTGTCATTTTTGTATTGATGTCATTTCTAGACGGCAAGATTGGGATTCTCATGTATTGCTCAAAAAGACTAATTGAATGATATACTGGCTCCATATGTGCATTCCCCCTGCTTCTTGAACTTCAAAACTATGGCAGTGGATCCTTCATATGTTTGCCTAAAATTGTTGGCCTACAGAAATAATTTAGATAGGTACAGACATCTATTCTCAGAGAGTTGACCATAACATTTGGGGGCAAAAAATTCCTTGTTACCATGTTCACTTCCTAGATCCCTGCTTTTTGTCAATATGCTTCATAATTTATAATTTATACACCATTTTGACAACTTAGAAAGATGCGGCCCTAAGGGGATTATTACCTTCTTTACGAAACATACATTTGCATAGTTGCATTGCTGTCTAGGTAGCAAACATGTTGGCTTTTGTAAATATTTTGGGGTATTTAATTTTCATGTTATAAGACAGTTACAGTTGCTCTGAGGTTTAGCTGTTCTTTATTGGTAAATCCATCTTTGCAGATTGTTTTAATGGTCTTCTCCAAAAGAAATACTGGACAGGGTCTTTGCCTTGGATCCACTGTTATTGTTTCATCCGTTCAAGTGAATCTGAAGAATTGATATTAGCTGTAAGCCAACCCTCTTAATTATTTAATGATGTCTGACATATTGGTCTTCTGCTTGATCATATCATAAGTGTGTAGCAGTAATGACAATTTTCATATGTTTATACGTATGTTGTGAGCCATTTCTAGTTATTTTTTTAACAGTTCGTTTCCACTTTTCAGGAAGCAGAAAATAAATTGAATGCTAAGATAGCAGAACCAATATTCCATAGGGTTCGTGACGTTGCCCCTAACAAGGTAGAGTATTTTTAAGACTCGTGCTAATTGTTTCAGGACCAAACACACACACCGTTGTGTTCCATTAATCTTAGGTGCTATGATTTTCTGACATTTGAGCATGATAATGCAACTCCCAAAACCATATTTGAAGATGCCTCTCAATGCATGGGCTTCAAACACTCTGGACATGATCTCAATCGAATGGCATGGACTAATTATGACATGTATATTTTGTGTTTTTATTGTTTCTCGCAGGCCATGTTTTGTTTGAGTTTTAGGCTACATATGGAATGTCTTGAGGAGGAAACTGAAGATCACTTTCAATCAATTGATGTTAAATAGTAGCGCAGGACCGTATGCAACACAGCAACAGCCAAAGCTACTACTTATTTTGTTCTTAACTTTGGAGCATTGCTAAAGAATGGCATTAACAATCGTAATTCTTCATCATTCCAAACAGAAGTTGTGCTGAATCATCATATCATGTTAAAGTGGTCTGCACAATACAATGTGGTTCTTTGGTAGGATTTCATTTTTTGTAAACTGTGACACTATAGGCGTGTGAAAACCTTGTACTTAACCATGGGAGGTCTTTTCGTGGCATATATCGGGGATATGATGGGGACATATGATCCTCTTGTAACAGTCGACTGATCTTGATTACAAGCTTATACAATCTCAAAGTTATATATTGGCTGATACCTATTCTGCATCTGGAGTGCAATGCTTACCCAGATTAAAGTGTTTCGATATGTAACATAGAAACGAACTGTGAAAGGATAAAATTATCAAAGTGGTAGTTTTCATTTCTGATCTATGATGCCACAGCAGTTTCAAGCTTTGTAAAACTTAAGGACAGAGTTGATGTGATCATTGTTCTTGAAGTTTCTGCAGTGTTCGTATGCTTTAGTTACAGCCTTTATTGTCGCGCCTGATTGGCTTAGCTTAAGATTACGCTCGTGCAACTTCAAACTGGATACAAATAGCTGGATAATTTTAAGGCTGGTTGATTAAAACTTAATTTCATCTCACCCTTCTTACAAAAAAAATTATCTACCCTTTTACACATAAGTTTATATCAGGAGTGTGGGTGGCTAATTTGGCTTTATAAACCTATGAGAGATTCAGCTGGAATAAGTTTGTTATAAAATAAGCCCAGTCTAGTCTAAACATGCCCTTTATGTTGCAGCGTTTTATCTTTTATGTGACGTCAACTATTCTTTTAGAGACCAAGTATTAACAAGAACAGACATTCTTATGTCTCGGACTGAAAACCTATCTTTCACCGACCAAGGTACCCGAACACAACTTCCGATTTCTGAAATTAAACGGAAACCGAAAAGAAGTTGGCAGTGAATTATACTCTGATTCAGATAAGACCGCCAGTTACTATTGAATATGTAGCAATCATGGCGTCCTGAGAAAATACAAGCAATCACTCAGGCAATTCACTTAATTTCCATAATATAGATTGTAGCAAGCAAGCAATTCGCATCCTACGTCAAAAAAAATTCACGTAATTTCCATATAGATAGAAATGGAGGACTACGTGATATCCTCCTTCATGGAGATCACGGCATGCGACTCCAGCTCCGTCGCCCGCTCGTACCTCGACTCGTGCGGCTGGTGTCTCGAAGCCGCCCTTAACCGTTTCTTCACCGCCGGTCCAGCCGCTCCGCAGCCGCAGGCCGAGCAACCGGTGCGCGCTCCCATCCCCGCTCGCATGGACATCTTGTACGGCGAGCTCGCCGGCCGGCGAGGTGCTCACGATGCCCGCACCATCGAATCCGTCTGGGAGCCGTCGGCTCGGGTGCCGGCCATGTCGTGGGAAGCAGGGCCCACCGGATGGGACGATGATAGTTCCAGGTACGAGGAGGCACCGCGGCCGCCGCCGGTGCAAAAGAGATCACTTGCCGACCTGTTTCGCCCGCCATACGAGCTGATGTATGAAGGGAGCTTCCACGACGCCAAGGTGCGCGCGGCGATGGGGGGACGGTGGCTGCTCGTCAACGTGCAGTCTCGCAACGAGTTCGCATCACACGTACAGAACCGCGACCTGTGGGGGGAGCGATCGGTGAAAGAGGTGATCGAGCAAAACTTTGTGTTTTGGTTGGTGCAGAAGGAGGAGGGCAACGACAACAACGAGGGTAGCAAGGTTTGCTGCTACTACAAACTCGCTGACGAGCTGCCTGCCGTGCTCGTCGTCGACCCGATAACCGGCCAGAAGATGGACAAGTGGTGCGGCACAATTGAACCTAAAGTCTTTCAGGATAACATCGCAAAGTATATCAAGTCCAAGCCGGCTATACCGTCCAAGCCTACGAACACGGAGTCTATAGCCGCGCCCGCGCGCAACGAGCAGGAACCGGCACCACCGGCTGCACCAGTGCCGACCAAACCAGCTGAGCCGGTGGTCGAAGAGCCGGTGGACGGGGAGATGGTTTGCAAACTGCGAGTGCGGTTCCCCGACGGACAGTTGATCGGGAAGGAGTTTGGCGCCAAACGAGGGGTCAAGGCGCTCTTCGCATACTGCCGCTCTGTCATCGACGACGGAGGGGCGGCAGGGCAGCCATTCCGGCTCATGACGATCGCTGGCTGCTCGCGCAACGAAATACCAGCCGACACGAGCGCATCATTTGAGGAGTTGCAGCTCAACTGCTGCACCATATATGTGATTTTGTGTTAGCTCTTAGTTTTGTAGGGGACACTATGTAGAGTTTATTACGTTGGATGCATGGTCATCGTGTTTTTAGTTTTGATAGCTGTTCAGAGCTGGCTCAAATCTTTTTTGAGGACCAGTGCTAAAACAAAAATAGGACTTAGTTACAAATTGGAACATGTAACAAACAAAGAATCAAAGTATATAGATCAACTATCAACTCTTGTGCCCGCAACTAGTCGGTGGGGAGGGGGTGAATCACGAGGGACTTGTTGCAACAGGTGGAAAGATGGACAAAGTCTATGAGGTGGATTTTATTTTTAAATAACTCATATTAAAAAATTAATTTCAAAATTGACTCATAGTAGAGTGAAATTATAATTTTGACCCACCACATTAGCTTATCGCGGCTCTGAGCCGTGATAGGCAGTTTGTCGCTACCCCAAACCAAGATAGTAACTCCAAATCGCTTAATCACCCTCTCCAATGCAAAAAAATGTTATCACGTCAGCCTGTTGCGGCTTGGAGCCATGACAAGCATGAATGACTCAGCTGTATGTGTTGGCTCGACTTAGAATGGACGGCTCAGCTCATTATCAACACATAATTCGTGCGCTTATCATTTAATTAGTCATCTTCTGTGAGACCCATCACATGAATCTTATTCTCTAAAATCTTTCGTATAACATGAATCTTCTATGAGTGAGGCCCAAGCAGGTCCGATTTTCCTCTATGGTGCCATTTCTTCCCCTTCGTCTTCACTCGTGTGCCTTCACCATTGCTTCATCGCTAATTGTGCCGCTCACCACCTTCGGCCGCCACCACTTTCATCTTCAGATCCAACGCCGCCACTTCAAAACCCTCATCGTCGGAACCCTGGATCCACCCCCAAATCCACGCCGCACTACCTTGCTCTTGGATCTGTTGTGCAATCGAGCACACAGCCGCCGCCATCTAGATCCCACCCACTACTACAGAATTCATCATCACAGTCGGGTCAAAACAGACATCACAGACGGTTCTTACCCGTCAGTGATATTCGAGTCAGTGATAATCATGCACTATCACAGACGGTTTTTGATGTTTTCAACCGTCTGTGATATATCCATTCACAGACTGATATAAGGTCAGAACCGTCTGTGATAAGGTCAGAACCGTCTGTGATACTCATATTTCACAGACAGTTATAAGGTCAGAACCGTCTGTGATAGTCACACTATCACAGACGGTTCTGTTCTCAGAGCCGTCTGTGATATTTGAGTATACACAGACGGCTTTGACATCAGAACCGTCTGTGATACTTGTACTATCACAGACGGGTGTGAGAACAGAACCGTCTGTGATACTTTAGTATATACAGACGGTTTTGACATCAGAATCGTCTGTGTCACAGACGGCTTTGATGTTATAACAGGCTGTGATACTCATAATTCACAGACGGCTTTGATCTCACAACCGTCTGTGATACTCATATTATTACCGACGGCTTGGAGGTTAAACCAATCTGCGATATCAGCGACGGTGTTAATATTGAAACCGTCTGTGATAGTGTTATTATCTCAGAACCATCTGTGATAGTCTGATATCACAGGAGGATCTGAGGTCAAAACCATCTGCGATGTGTTATTATCTGTGACTGTTATAATCTCAGACGGTTTGTAAGATCAAAACCGTCTGTGCATGCACAGACGGTTTTGATCTTACAAACCGTCTGAGATTATAACATTCACAGATGTCCTCTGTACAAATTGCATTTTCATATATACAGTTCATGAATTTCATACATGCATAGTACTCAAATATATACAGTCTCATGCATATATATTTGTACAATTGAACTCAGAATTATATTTGTATAGTACTCGAATATATACAGTTTCATATGCACATGCAGTACTCAAATATATTTGCACCCCTCTCTGTATAGCATTTCATATATACAGCACAGAACTCAGAAATATGTACAATTGAACAAATAAATGTAATCGACAATTAAAGTGTGTTAGATGTACAAATAAATGTAAGGCCGCACTAATACGAACCTTGCGGGTCCCTAAACTTCCCCTTGGGTGATATGACCTCCGAAAGGAAAAACTCAGCGAGCATCCCTCGGACATTACCAATCTGCCGAGGGTCAAAGCTTTCTGAAGGGAAGTCGACCCCCTGCAGCAAGAGTTGGTACATAAAAAATTAGCTGAATTAAGTTGTAAATTCTGTCAAATCGAGACAAATTAAGGGGAGCAGTTGTAATACCTCGGGGAAATCGGGCCGGTGAGGGGTGATGATCAGGTCATACATGTGGCGCATCACGTAGAACCCACATGTATTGTCGTCCGGCTGCTGATGGCACTGCCAATTTACAGACCGAGAGTTAGGTGGGGACAAGTTATAAAATAAAACAGATGCCAGTTGAAATTTGTACCGAAAATTGTAACCACTGAAACTTATCGGCTCGCCGCTCGTGTTGTCTCCCTACCTCGGCAAAGTACTTCGTGAAAGCCCTGTAGATAGTCAAAATTGACAGTTTGAGGATAGCCGAAATTGACAATTTGAGGACAGTAAATCTAGATGCATGCAAGACAGGTTCACATCACCTTCCGAATACATCTCGTGCGCCGCAATACGAGTACCCTTTCCTCTGCAATGAGTCAAGGTAGAACACCTTGTTGCTTTTCGGAATAAGTAGCAGCAGGATCCAGTGGTAGCTACATATTACACGTAGAGAATTAAAAATTTAATCTAAATTTGGGGGTGTGCACATGGAGACACTAATCTACGGGTGAAGTACTGATGAAAGCACTCACCTCTGGTTGTAGGGTACAAGTATATACTCCTTGTCGACCTGAGCAAGCAACCCTCTTTTGATGTAGTCGACAACGAAGTCTGTGTCGGTCCTAAACATCACCTCGGCTACCATCTGGGGGTCCAAAAAACCAACAGGTATGCCCTTGGATTTGGCATAGTTGGCCATGCAGCTGCACGGAAGTAACCAATTAATAAATGACATATATCCGTATATGCACGGATAGTAGGATACTTACAGCACCCAAGACCGTAGGATTGACAAGTCGAGCGCATCTTTGTTTAGCAAATTGTGCAGGTCTTCGAAGGTCACCGAGTAGGTCCCAACGTCGTGATGGAACTCTGCCATGGTGTACTTGACCATGATGTGCGTCGGACGCTGCGTCCTGGTCTGGTTTGTCCTCCTCATGTACCATGCATGCACGCTCTGGCATGCTAACCCCATGCTCGAAATTGCGGTATCGGAGGCCATGGGCATCCCCAGAGAGAACGGCATGAGAGCTGGCGCACTCTTCTCGCTCTCCTTCGACGGGCTCTTCTTTGCTTTTCCCCTCATAGCCAGCTTCTTGAATGGTTGCCTCTTACTCGGAGTCAGCTTCGTCGTCGAAGGGGTATGCTGGCTAGTAGGCCGCGTCTCGGTCTGTGATGTCTGCGATGTAAGAACCTACGTATTAGGACACTAACTCTGAGGGCTATTATTACAGTACAAATTATGAAATTGGTGGGGGAATTACCTCATACAGGACGATGTCTTTCTTGGGCCATTGCACGAACGTGTGCACCGCATCCCCGAGAGTGGTAATCTCGTCGTTCGGCGGCTTCTCCAATGGAAAACCATTGCAATGGTCAAAGACACTGTCTACTTGGACATGTGCAAAACCCTCACATAGAGGGGCACCATGGATTGTGGCCCCCGCCGTGCATGGTTGCGCCATCCCACGGGCAGCCTCGATCGGGAAGACACCGGCCAGCACCATAAGCTTGCAGGAGGCGGGTTCCTACAAACAGTGCGCATTAACATGTTGAATTTCACCGCTTCTCACTTTCGAATGAATTAACATAGACAAACAGTGCGCATTAACGGTCATTACCTGCAGAGAGTCCACCGGATACTTTGGAGAGGGCTCCGTCTGCGAAGACCCCGGCGCAGACGCGCAGCTACTACGGTGGCCAATGGGGGTCGGTACTTCCGCTGGGTCTGCGCCAGCTGCTAGAACAGGGGTGCCCTGGGTCGCCTTTCTTAGCTCTTCGTACATGGACCGCATCTCCGACAACTGCTGCAGGAGTGCTTTGTCCCGAACAGCGAACTCCGATCGCATCTCCTCCTTGAGCCGTTCATCGCGGGCTTGGTGGGATCTCTTTCTCCTCTTAGCCGCCTCCTCATCATCGGGGAAACCATGCCTCCAAGGCATAGTGGCGCCGAGGCCGCGCACGCGGCCTGGATGCTCCTTGTTTCCTAGCGTCGCTGTGAGGATATCCCTGTCCCTCCTCGGGTTGAACTCTCCGGATGCCGCCTGCGCACTCAGCGTCACCTGCAACAGGACAACTTAGCAATACAGCCCATTGCATGCGTGTTATGAGGATAGTACGTGATCGGACAATCTTACCAGTCGGTCGATCACTTCCCTGTCCGCAGGGTTATTCACGGAGACGCTTCCGGAGGAGTCCATCGTCGATCTAGCTCGGCACCAATTGCGGGCGCGCACGTCCGTTATGCCCGCATAAGGACTGCCGGCCGAAGACTGTGAAGCTTCCTCGTCCTGCTTCCTCCACAGCGCCTTCTTCCCCACATACCCACCGGTGCCTAGTCTGTGTGGGTGGGTGTTCTTGGCCTGGTTAGCCTGGGCCTTCGCACTAAGCTCCTGGAACTCAGGCTTGCCCTTCATCTCTACGAACTGCTGCCATGCCTCGGGAGTCACGAAAGGGTAGTCATTGAAGGGGGTCGTCGACTCCTTCACATAGTGCCTGACAAGTTCGCTCTTGAAGTTCCTCCACGCCTTGTTTATTGACATAAGTGTCCTCCGGCGGACGGTGAAGTGGCGATCCTCCGGAATGTGAAACGCCGCCTGCACTTCTTCCCACAGCGCATCCTTGCACTCTGGGGGCACTTGACCCCAGTCGGAGGTGGTGATGGGCACCCGCTCCCTTGCCACTTTGCCGCATAGTGAGCGGTACTGACCGACAAGTTTGGGCGGAGCTTCCGGCACACCATTGTCGTCGAACTGGACGTGCTGCTTTTCCCCCTTGTTCAGACGCGCGCATGTCGTCCGGCCTCGCCCCTTTCCCTTCTTCTGCGGGGTCACGGCGGACGAGGCGACCTCCGGCCCAGGCGACTCATCGCCAGCGAGGTCACCCTGAGTCCCCGAGTGGTGCATTTCGTCACCAGACATAGTTCCTAACATAAGTGAAAGAGAGAACAGTTTAAGTAAATATGCAACTAATAATTCTATAACAAAACCCATACAAAAATGACAGAAACGGTGGGGAGGCGATGGAGGTGATCGCGTCGGAGGCGGGAGGGCGATGGAGGTGATCGCGCCTGACGGTGGAAAGGCGATGCAGGTGATCGCGACGGACGGAGAGGAGAAGGTGGGAGGCGATGGAGGTGATCGCGACGGACGGTGCGAGGGCGGAGAGAGCTAGGGCAAACAGAGCTAGGGCGAAGTAGAATGAGCGGGATAAAGCCCGCCTTGAACTATGTACCGCGTCGGTATTATCACAGTCGGTTCTCACATCTGAACCGTCTATAATAGTATATATCACAGTCGGTTCTCACATCGAAACCGTCTATAATAATCGTAGTCACCAGAGAGATTATCACAGACGGTTTTGAGTTGAGAGCCGATTGTGCCTGAGATTATCACAGACGGTTTGGAATTGAGAATCGACGGTGCACGTTAAGAACTCGAAGAGTCGGACACTGTTGAAAATATCACAGACGGTTTTATATATATAACCGTCTGTGATAATATTATCACAGTCGGTTCTCAAATAAACACCGTCTGTGGTAATCTACATAGTGAGAGATTATCACAGACGGTTGTGAGTTGAGAACCGACTGTGCACCGTCTGTGCTAGGTCAAAACCGTCCTTGATAATCTCTCTATTGAACGTTAGTTTTACAAATTGAAACTGATCTGTAGTTTTCAACTCTGAATGCTCGAAAACATATTTTAAATGAACACTCAGATATTTCAAATGTAGTCCAAATACTCTGTAAATTGGTTACTATGTACGTATATCCGATAATTGGTTACAATGTAGTCCAAATGCTCTGTAACTTGAGCATGCTCCACGTAATATTGTATGTTAAATTTACAAATGGGAACTTTCACCGACAATTTGCACGTACACAGCCATGTTATCCTCAACTTTCCACTTACCGCGGCCCTGCAAATACGAGAATTACAGGAGATATAAGCTATACCGATGGAAACAGAGAGATAAGACGTACAGTTGATTATCTTTAAAGTATAACCCTTCCTGGTGATCCATACGCACGTAACTGGTTTCGTCGGTGTCTTCAGTATCGACCTGTACGCCATCTCCAAATGGAGGAATCTCATCAAATTGATTGTATTCCTCCTCGTCTACGACATTTTCAACTCCAACAATCCTTCTCTTGCCATGAAGGACGATGTGCCACTTCTTATTGGCCGGGTCAGTGACATAAATGACCTGAATGGCTTGATTTGCAAGTATGAATGGCTCATCTTTATAAGCAACGCGATCCAGGTCCACAGAAGTGAAACCGTAACTGTCAACCTTCACACCCTGTGGGATTTGGACCCATCGGCATCGAAACAGGGGAATCTTGAACAGTACGTAATCGAGCTCCCAAATTTCTTCAATGAACCCGTAGTACGAGTTCAATCCACGTACTACCCTTGTTGGGCCTGTCTTGGTGAATCCCTCATGGAAAGCTTCTACGCTCACTCCACTATTTTGCACAGTGCTCTTTCGATCTTGAGCTTTCGTGTAAAATGTGTACCCATTGATGTCGTATCCCTGCCAAGTCTGTACAGTAAACGTGGGCCCTTTTGCCAACCATTTAAGGTTCTCACTTGCGGACTCTCCGGTGATTCGCACCTTCATCCACGCGTTGAATCGACTGTTATGTTGTCCCGTGATCCAAACCTCGGATCGGCGAGGATTGTCTTGTCGTAGCATCTCCTTGTGCTCGTCGATGTACGGAGACACCTCCGTCATGTGTTGCAAGACCCAAAAATGAGCTTTCGAGTACATATCGAAATCAGGAGTGATGGCTCTCCGTCCGATAGTGCCAACACCATCAAGCCTCCCCTCGTGACGAGACACAGGAACTCCTATTGCTTCTACCTCGGCCATGTAATCGACGCAGAACTCAACAACCTCTTCCGCTGCATAACCTCCGGCAATGCTACCCTCGGGCCGGGACCGATTCCTCACGTAGGCCTTAAGTACACCCATGTACCTCTCGAATGGATACATATAACGTAGGAACACGGGTCCACATATCTTGATTTCTCTGACAAGGTGGACGGTGAGATGGACCATGATATCAAAAAACGATGGAGGAAAATACATCTCAAGTTGACAGAGAGTTCGAACCACCTCGCTCTGCAAAGAATCCAGTCCATCGGGATCAATGACCTTGGAAGAAATTGCATTGAAGAAAAAACATAGCCTCGTGATCGTCTCTCTGACCTTATGCGGCAGAATACTCCGGATGGCAACAGGAAGCATTTGTGTCATCAACACGTGACAATCATGAGACTTCATACCCAGCAATTTCAAATCGCCCATGGACACAAGCTTTTTCATATTTGCGGAGTAACCCGATGGAACTTTAACACCATGGAGACACTTACAGAGTTCTGTCCTCTCAACCTTGCACAAAGTGTAGCATGCGGGGGGGAGGTATATACGGCCTTTATCGTCCTCTCTCGGTGCTAGCTCGGGCCTGATTCTCATTTCGATCATGTCACGCCGCACATTGATGCCATCCTTTGTCTTCCCTGGAATGTTCAGCAATAGGCCGATTAAACTGTCACAAACATTCTTCTCTACATGCATGACATCAATGCAATGACGAACCTCTAAATGCTCCCAATACGGTAAGTCCCAAAATATCGATCTCTTCTTCCAAGTGTTCTTCGTGCGGGGTTTCAATTTACCACCCTTTCCAAACACAACGTCTATGTCCTTCACCCGTGAGTAAACATCTTTCCCGCGCGTAGGCTTCGGGGTTGAACCATCTTCGTTGTGGCCGTCAAATTCCCTCTTCCTCTTACGGTACGCGTCATTCTTCGGAAGAAACCTACGGTGACGCATGTACACTGTTTTCCTGCAATTCTTCAGCCACACGCTCTCAGTGTCATCTTCGCAGTGGGGGCAGGCTTTGGCTCCTTTCGTAGTACGGCCCGACAAATTTCCAAGGGCTGGGAAATCGTTGATGGTGCAGAATATCATAGCACGTAGGATGAAGTTCTCTCGTTTGTATGCGTCCCATACCTGCACCCCTTCGTTCCACATTGTTAGGAGATCCTCTATCAATGGTGCTAGGTACACATCAATATCGTTTCCGGGTTGTTTTGGTCCTGAGATAAGTAGAGACATCATGATGTACTTGCGCTTCATACACAACCAAGGAGGAAGATTGTAGATACACAAAAGAACCGGCCAAGTGCTATGCCGACTGCTCATATTACCAAAAGGATTAATTCCATCGGTACTCAACCCGAACCTTATATTCCTCAATTCTGCTCCGAAGTTAACAAATTCCCTGTCGATGTTTCTCCACTGCGAAGAATCAGCGGGGTGTCTCAACTTTCCATCCTTCTTCCGGTCTTCCGAGTGCCAACGCAGTAATTTTGCCTCTTTACGGTTTACAAACAAACGCTGCAAGCGGGGAATGACTGGCAAATACCACAACACCTTAGCAGGAGATCCTTCCTTTATCTCCGTGCAGTCGCCGTCGTCTGTTCGGTCCTTAGTACGCTTATAGCGGGATGCGCTGCACACCGGACAAACATGCATATTTTTGTAGTCGTTACGGTAAAGGATGCAATCATTAGGGCATGCGTGTATCCTTTCTACTTCCATTCCCAAAGGACACAACAGCTTTTTCGCTTGGTAGGTGTTTTTTGGCAACTCGTTTCCTTCCGGGAGCATGTCCGCCAAAAGATCTAACAGTGCTGTGAAACTCTTGTCGGTCCAGCTGTTGCTTGCCTTCAATTTTAACAGTTCAAGCACAGAGGCCAACTTTGTGTATTTCGACTTGCAACCAGGGAACAACGGCCTCTCTGAGTCCTCAATCAAGCGCTTGAATTTGCCAAACCCCCTTTCACTGTAATTTCCTTCCACATCATGCAACATGTCATCTAAATGGTCATCCTCTGGCATATCCTCGTCGAAGTCGTTGTTTGGATCCGGCATGTCCTGTTCCTCAACCTGAGTGGCAGTTGTTTCTGCAGTTGGCTCTTCGCCATGGTGGACCCAACACGTGTACCCCTTTTTGAAACCACGTCGGATCAAGTGGGCGACAATTTGAGATGAGTTGGTGAACATCTTAATATTCTGGCAGTCTACACAAGGACAGTACATATATGGTAAATCCTTCTTCGCCATGTCTTGCACAGCAACCTTTTCGAAATCAAAAACACCTTTCATGTATTCCTCACCCACTCGGTTGTCATTATACATCCAGTCTCGGACCATCTGCAATAAATCAAATTCATACACATGCTAATTAGTAAATCAATGGAGATCGATATTGATGATGAAATCAAGTAATGTGTACGCCTTGGGAGCAAGTAACCAACCTTGGTTCGATCCTCAAATTTTTGCCCCCAAATGCTCCCCCTGCCTTTCGAGATTTCGCTCTTCCTTGCCCCAAATCTCTTCGAATTGGACAGTGTAGGTCGAGCAAGAGAGTACGACTAGCTCAAAACATCCGCCAAAAGACCTTTTATACCAGGTTCAGTACAGACGGTTCTATATAATACCGTCGGTAATATCGGTGCATTATTGAAGAAAAGAAATATCACAGACGGTTATGAACTCCAAACCATCCGCTTTACATCAGAACCGTCTGTGTATTTGATTATGACAGTCGGTTCTCACATCTGAACCGTCTGTGTTATCACATCCGACCGTCTACGTTATTATCACAGTCGGTTTTTACCTCAGAACCGTCTGTGTATGTTGTTATCACAGTCGGTTTTTACCTCAGCACCGTCTGTGATAACACAGACGGTTTTAAAGTCCGAACCGTCTTTAATATCCCGGTTTTTTTGTTTGCATTCGACTACTGGTCATCAGTTGTTCCACATGTTTTTTATATTTGGTTCTATCTTATTTCAATGTTAGTATTTACAAAAATGAACGTTCAGACTGTTTGGTTTTATCTTGTTTTTCATATTTGTTTTATATATATGTCTGAAATTAAAACCGTCTGTAATCTTTCAAGCAGAGACTGTTTTGAGTTAAAAACCGTCTTGATCGCAGCAGTATTTTCTTGTTAACATTTTTACACAGAACATCATTTGGTGATTATCAGTTACATAATCAATCGAAAGCCAGATATATAAGGAAAAGAAATTTCTTATTTCTTACAATCTTTCCATACATAAGAGATACTATTAATTAAGCGACCAATTGATTAGTGTCGACCTGTTCCGAAAGTAATTTACAAAATTCTCCTAGGGACGTATTGGCATCAATAGGATCTACACTGGCCGCCCCAGGAGAACTACCAATGGCTCTAAGACTATCAACATCATCTCTCACCAAAGGAGTGGATTTGGCATCAGTAGGATCATCCAAGAAATTAAAGTTGATACAACCAAGGTGGAGATGAAGCTGCAACTCAAAGCATGCACTCTGCCAAGTGCAGAATGGCAAAAGACATCCCCTCAGAATGCTTCTCCAGCGCCTCTTTTTTTGTTTGGAGAGTTCTGCACAAGGCAGCTTTCTCCTCCTGCACATATGCTTCTCCAGCTTCTCCTAGGGGTGTATGCTGGGAGGGTGAAGATGATTGCCAAGCTTCAGAGTGGATTTGGACGTGGAAGTGTGAGCCTTACCCCAGAAAAGCTGATGATACAAAGGTGTTGGAGAGGGGATATTGGAAGGATTATTGTGGATCTCCAAAGGTGGAGTCGATGCAACTGGAGGGGTTGCAAGGGGCAATGTGGCAACACAGGCCTCAGCACCCTCTAGAGTCTTCGCTGCAGCTCCACTGTATGATCTTTCATCGTTTCTAAGTCTCTTCTTTGGAGGGAGCATTTCCTCAAGCACCTGTGGATTTCGAAATGCATTTGTTTCGAGGTAATCAAGTCATAAAAGAAAGATCTGCATTAGAGTTTCAGAGAGGACTTACTTTCTGAAGATCCTGATCGAGTTCATTCCTTATCTCTTCCTCATCACTCTCAATTTCAATAACCTCACTGGAATCTCGGCTCGCCATCAAGGTGGGAGTTGAGGAGGGAATAAAGACAGGGATTTAGGAGCCTCGCTATTTATAGAAACAGAAGGTGACGGTTCATATGCACGGGTGCCTCGAGTTCTAAAAAGCGCACTAGTACTGGTTTTCAAGGCCAATAAATTCATGATATACAACTTCTCGGGAGATAAACTGCAACACGGCAAAGGAAGTTGAAGAGTCAGATTACATAATTCGATGCAAAATAAATTTGAAGTAAATAATTAAGTCTCTTCATCTGCTCAGTTATTATGTGCGGTTATCAACAATTGCATGTAGAGAATTGCACTGTTGGGACTATCACAGACGGTTGGGAGATCAAAACCGTCTGCTTTACTACTACAGACGGTACTGATGTCCGAACCGTCTTTAATATGTCTGTTCACTATCACAGACGGTTTGGAGTTAAAAACCGTCTGTGATATTGATAGAGGTCTAGAATTCGAGGCGAGGAAGTTGAAGAGTCAGATTACATAATTCGATGCAAATTAAATTTGAAGTAAATAATTAAGTCTCTTCATCTGCTCAGTTATTATGTGCGGTTATCAACAATTGCATGTAGAGAATTGCACTGTTGGGACTATCACAGACGGTTGGGAGATCAAAACCGTCTGCTTTAATATTACAGACGGTTCTGATGTCCGAACCGTCTTTAATATGTCCGTTTACTATCACAGACGGTTTGGAGTTAAGAACCGTCTGTGATATTGATAGAGGTTAAGAATTCGAGTCGACTCGAGGACACTGTTGGGACCATCACAGTCGGGCCTTACGTAAAAACCGTCTCTAATGTGACTATCACAGATGTTTTTTACCTCAGAGCCGTTTGTGATATTTCAAAGCACGTTGATATATAACTTCTATATTCTTTTTATATTATTTGCATGGGACCTGCGACCTCTATATTGTTTCTATATTATTTCAAGGGCTCCGATCACAAGCCAAAGATCGCGATAGTCGTTCCTTGATCGCACACAGTGTACATACCTTTGTATGGTCGAATGTTCGACAAAAGCCAATGAAAGATAAAGAAAGAGGGAAGATTGCATGCAGTCCAAGAATGTGCTGGAAAATTAGAAAGTTGACATAAGAACAAAGTTTTCAATAATTTGTTTCATCACTTACAAAAAAAAAGTAAAAATACAGAATGCTAGGTCAAGGAGTGGTCTTAGCCCTGGCTGCATCTAGAATAAAGTCAGTTTGACTTGCAGCCAGGACGCAGGACTCCTCCAGCGACAAGTTGTCCTTCTCAGGATCAACTACTTCAGCGTCGAGAAGGCATGCGACCTCCCTCAGCTTCGCGATGGTATCCTTCATTGTCAAACCGCAGCCAGCGATGGTCATATCCGCGGCTTTCTTCTCCTCGCGAAGACGCCTCGTCCTCGCCCTAGCATTGTCACCATCCGTCTTCATGCGCTGAATGCGCTGGAAGAGATCGTCAAGGTCAAGCCGTAGCCGAGTGTGCTTCTCCGTGAGGAGCTTGTGCTCCTCCTGGAGGGCCCTCAGCTCGGCCTTGACTTTGGTAGTGTCTTCCACGGCTCCCCTTCCCTGTGCAAATCAACAGGTCAAGAATGTATTGAACATGGATTAACAATACAGGGGTAAGTCCAAAAGATTGAGAGTTCATACCGGGGAGGGCGAGGCTGACGATGCCATCGAGGATGCCATTGGCGCAGAGAAGCTAAGGAGTCAAACAGTCTGAGAACTATAAAAACTTGTAAAGTAAATGACAATTATTCCACTGTCAATTTATAGAACTTCCAAAGCGACGCTTCGTGTTCTCCTAGGCGCCGCGCGCGAAGATCGGAGACAGAAATGATCACAGTTGAGAATTCGAAGCGCCGGTACTTTTCCAGTCGGTTCATACATCAGAACCGTCTGTGATAACTACACTATCACAGACGCTTCGTGGTTTACAACCGACTGTATAAATCACAGTCGGTTCTGCGTTCCGAACCGTCTGTGATAGTCTAATTATCACAGACGGTTCGGAACTCAAAACCGTCTGTATATATCACAGTCGGGTTTTAGGTTAGAACCATCTGTGATAATTAGACTATCACAGACGGTTCTTAGCTGGGAACCGATTGTATATATCACAGTCGGTTTTTAGGTTAGAGCCGTCTGTGATAAGTATACTATCACAGACGGTTTTGTGTTCAGAACCGTCTGGTTTACTCTCACAGTTGTTTTTGACGTCAGAACCGTCTGTGATATCTGAACATATTCTCCCGCCAGGCCTTCACAGACGGTTTTCCATTGAACAGTTCATACCCGTCTGTGATGTGCCGTCTAGGATGTCTGTTTCTGTGGTAGTGACCGTAGATCTCATCTGCTCGCGCCCGGATCTGCGCCTCCGCCATCGCCTTCTTCCTTGCCGCTAGCCCCTTCTTTGCTAGCACCGCTGCCTCCTTCTCCTTCCCCGTTCATCCACACTGCTAGCAAACAGTCTCACATGTTGATCGAAGGATGCCGACTAGAGGGGGGGGGGTGAATAGGCGGTTTTAAAATTTTCTTCTAAATTAGGGTTTAACAACCTAAGATTGCAATAACAAATATTCTAAGGGTATGGAAAACTAATTCAATTCAGATTTAGCAATTTCTATGATACTACTACAACAATTCAATCACAATGGAAATTAAGCAAGTAGTAGAGATAACCGAAGAAATCAAGTTTTTCCCGAGGTCTCGGAAATTTGCCGATTTCCACTAATCCTCGTTGAAGCACTCTTCACTTGAGCTTAAGCTTCGATTCCACTAGAGGTAGCCCTTCTCCACTCCGGATAGGCGAGCTCCAAGCCTTTACAACCACTCGCCGGGCCTCTCCGACACACCGTCGATGGAGAGATCGCCGGACCTCCCGGGTCGTCTAGGTGACGGCAATCACCAAGAGTAATAAGCCTAGCACCTTGCTTGATCAACCTCAAAGCTTGATGAACACAATGCAAATGCAACAAGGCTTGGAACCAAATTCACTCAACTAGCACTCAAGAATTCTCAAGTTTTGACTCTAATTGCTAGAGAATGGATGAGTAAGGGCTTGCACACTGTTGCTCAGGGTTTATGAAGTGTATTTTGTGTGTACTTGACATCTACAACAGTGATCTATTTATACTCTCAACAAAAACGGTCGAAATCAAGAAGATTGGGCGAAAATTGTACTGGCCGGACATTGTCCGGCCACTTCGGACAATGTCCGGTCAGTACAAAAGTTTTGACCGTTATTCACGTGAATTGCGAGTGTCAGTAGCCGTTTGAATCAAAATGTGAAGGCCGGACAGATGTATTTGTCCGGACAAAATGTCCGGACAGATGCATTTGTCTCTGTTAACACCCTTGTTAAAAATGAAGTGTACACGCCGGACAGATACATTTGTCTGGACAAAATGTCCGGACAGATGTATTTGTCTCTGTTAACACCCTTGTTAAAAATGAAGTGTACACGCCGGACAGATGTATTTGTCTCTGTTAACACTCAACATAATATACTCCAGATTTTTGTATAGGCCGGACATATAGGATTTGTCCGGACAAAATGTCCGGACAAATAGATTTGTCTCTGTTAACATGGCCCTAACACTAGCCAGGATTTTGTATTGGCCGGACATTGTCCGGTCACTTCGGACAAATCCTCCGAACAAGTGTATTTGTCTCAAATCAATAAGCTGCGAACATTTGTACTGGCCGGACATTGTCCGGTCACTTCGGACAATGTCCGGCCTTCACCGGACAGATGTCCCGGACAAATGAACTTGTCTCTGTTGCGCGTGTTTGCAAAGTACTGAGAATGTTTGTATTGGCCGGACATTGTCCGGTCACTTCAGACACTGTCCGGCCAGTACAAACCGAAAACTGACTTCTGAATTTTTTACTCAGCTTTTGATTTGGGACAAAAGCAAATGCAAATATGCTTCTAAAAACTTCAAGGTTGATCAAGATACTTGTGCTAACACCCCTCTTAATAGTACGACCATCTAACCTAGAAAATTTCAAAACGAGAAGACGCTAGGTTTAGGTATTTGTACTTTTGTCGAGATTTTCGTCGTTTTCGCTTTACGGAGTCTTGATAGCCTTGCTTTGTCTTTTTTTGATGCTTTCTCCTTTGATTTACCTGTGTCTCACATACAGAGATTAGTCGCAAATCTAACGGGTGTCATTAATCACCAAAATCCTAATCGGGGCTCAAGATTCAACAATCTCCCCCTTTTTGGTGATTGATGACAACCGTTATGCATAAAACATATGGATATAACAAATATGAGTATAAGCAAGAGATGCTCCCCCTTAATCTTGCATTCAAGTTCATAAACACATTCATGACAAGGTATGACGAGATGACCATACGTATCAACACATACATACATACACAAGAGAGATATCAAAGCAGCATTTTTATAGCATATCTATTTCCATGTTCATGTTCATAACGATAAGACGACATAAACATAACATAAACATAATGACAACACATATATCAACATATATCCATACATAATTCTCCCCCTTTGTCATCAAACATCCATAAAAGGAGAGAAGACATAGATACAAACGATCATAGAGACAGGAGACGGATAATCTAGGACTGCGGAGGATGATCGGAAGAAGAATCGCCGCGACGACGATGCTGATACTGGCCTGCGTCGAAACGTCCCCGCAGCTCAGAGATATCCTGACTCATAGAATCGATGCGAGGCTCGATGACGTTGAGGCGATGGTCGATGGAGCTCAATCTGGTGTCAACCTCATCGAAGCGAGTCTCGAATCGCATGGACATCTGATCCAGCCGCTCCATGATCATCATGTATGGAGCTGAGACATCAGGGCTCTGGGAGATGGAGTAGGACTGAAGTGGAGAGGGAGCTCCCGCGACTGGAGACATAGGCGCGTCTCCATGAACTGGTGATCCAACTTGATTTTCATAACGAACAAGGATCCCCAGGCTCTTCAACCGATAGTACTCCATAGAGGAAGGACGGGAAGCTCGATGCAGTCCAAAGTAGGTCAAGGTGTGAGCGATGAAAGGTGCGAAGGGCAAAAGCCTCTTCGGGTCCATCTGAACTTCCTGCATCTCGTGGAACATGAACTCCACAAAGTCGAAAGGTGTCTCGTCAACTTGGGCTCTTAGAAGTCGTAGCATGGTGGAGGTGACAGCCCCGCGATCTCCGGTTTTTGGCAAGATAGTCATGCGATTCAACTTCTCTAGGATTGCCACCGGAGGGATCAGTTGAGAGACTTTACCAATATTTGGATCGGGATTGTCGAAGAGATGAGCCACGTCTTCAACTCGAACTTCATCAAAGGCGAAGAGACTGTTGTCAACATGCTTGATTTGTAGAGCCTCTTCAAACTGTGCCTTGGTGAGAGTTCTTCTGGAGTTGTTGTTCATGAAGACGACATGGGATCGATCCGAGGCAACATGAAGAGTCGCGAAGAATGAGCGGATAATATCCACGTTCCACTTCCAGTCTTCCCTCATCTCGGTGAAGGAGTGCAATCTGACAGCCATGAACTTGCCCCGGAGAGGATAGTGAACTTTGCTCTCGATCAAGTTCCAGTCAATGGCCTGATGCCCGAAAACTTTAGCAGAGGAGAATCTGGTTTGATATTGAGACATCTGGAAGGCATTCCAGAAATTCCTCTCTGTACATGTCCTTGGATGCTCATAAGGGTTCTTTCGACGAAGTCGTCGAATAGCACTAGCGGTGAAGGTTGGATGGCCTCTGGGTTGCTCATCACCACTACTGCTGCTACTGTCGACCGAGTCAGAATCATCAATGGGAGATCCAACGGGAGATGCTGGAGCTGCATCATCCTCATCAATAGCCAAGGAGTCCCAGTCTATAGGTTGAGCCTGTTGAGAAGATCCAGGCCCATGATGATGGCTAGTTTGCTTCATTCTTCCAGTCATAGTGACTCTGGAGAGAAAAGATAGATAATTTGATCGTGATATGATTCGAAAGAGTTGATAATGAACTAATTTTCCGAAGGATGTGGATGCATGACCTAGTTCTTCTATGAATCAATTCTTACTCATGCATTTGCTAATAGATGTTAATTTTTACTCCATATCATCCTTTTCTGCTCTTTGATTCAATTTTATTCTACTCAATTTGCTTTGATCAAAATCAAGGATCTAGGGCACTCTAAAGAAATCATCTACGATATTGTTCATCTTAGCCTCACATCTTGTGCATTGAAAATAATCTAAACAAATCCGATAGAAATACGTCATTTAACTCTAGATATTTTGATTTTATCAGACCATCATCTTTCCATACAAACATATTTGATATTGCTCCAAAATCTAACTCTAAATGGCAGTTTGATCCTCTTATATCATGCATGTCAATGATAAACTGCTATTTTGTACAAATCATCTCAAATATGACTACTCCTAGATGTTAATTTCATGAATCTATATCTAGATCTAACATGCAAACACATTTGAATAAAATCAAACCCTAGTATGGCATGAGATGAATGCATGAACCAGAGGAGGAGGAGACACAAAACTGACCTAATCCAGGAAAGAGGAGATGCCCAAGAGATCAACTTTGAGGCCGGACGGGAGATGGCCGGACTTATCCTCTTGTCCGGTGTAACACCCCTGTTTTTGCCAAACCCTAAAATAGCCAAAATCCACATCTGGACCCCAAACCCTAATCTGCTTCAGCCATTCCCTTCTAAATGTTGTTTAGAGCATTTTTCCCTTCGGGACCATCTCCAAAATCTCACCCTAAAGCTGAGTTTCAAGCCTTGCCATTTTAAAACCCTAATTACCCTATTTTACCCTAAACTGTTTTCCCCAATTTTGTCGAAACCCTTCAGATCTTGCCCGATCTTACCAAACTTTGGCCAGATAAGTTCTATTAATCTTTTGCAACTTAGCTGCGAAATCAGATTTCAGATCGGACCCTCAGATCTCCAAATTTGCAAACAGGCCCAAGTTCTATTCAAGTTTTCTTCACAAGACAGCCCCTGGAACAAGTTTCAGAAATTGCAGAACAGCCCAAATATTATTTTCAGGCCCTTTCGACCAGCGCCTGGTCGTTGCCACGACCAGTGCTCGAGCCACCGTTGCCGCGCCGCGTTCTCGCCGCGTTTGCTCGCCGCCGGCCACCGCTCCTTGTCGCCTGCATTGTGAGCAACTGAGCCACCCCGTGCGCACGTGCCAGCGCCGTGGCATCGCCTTGCCCAGCGGTTAAACGGCCGCGCTCCCGTAGCGTTTCGCGCGCGCTCCCGTTGCCGTGGCAATTGCATGTGTGTACGTGTCGTTGCCGGAGCTACGCTGTCGCCTCCACATCTGCGCCGTCCCGGACGAAGTTCCAACGCAACTGGCAAAGCTGCAGCACCGCCTGAAGCGCGATCACGTCGCCGTCGCCGTCGTTGCGCCTGCGCCCGACAAGTTTCTCCCCGGCGCAAGCAACCGTTGTCGCGTTCTCCCTCGCAAGCTCCGTCCCCGTGCCTATTTAAACCTCCTCAGTGCTGTGAAGAAGCACAACCTCAAGACTTAGCCAAATTTCCAGTTTCTCGCCGTTTTCGCTTTCTTCTCCGGCGAGCCAGTGAGTGAGCTCACGGTGCTAGCCCTTTCCACA
This sequence comes from Pharus latifolius, assembly GCA_019359835.1. Taxonomy (NCBI): domain Eukaryota; kingdom Viridiplantae; phylum Streptophyta; class Magnoliopsida; order Poales; family Poaceae; genus Pharus; species Pharus latifolius. Next base: position 4,238,067 of record CM033323.1, on the reverse strand, counting down.
GCCCCTTTCTTCAATCCAAGTTCACCAGTGAGTTCCCCTCGTTCCCCTCTCTGTGTCATAGCAGCCAATTGCACCAGATCGATCCCCATCGCCGGTGATCGCCGGATTCCCGATTTGCCCTGTTCCCCCAATGCCGTTCGATTCAGCCCAAATTAACCCTCAATCCTGTAGAAGAAGTTGATCAGTAAGCTTAGTAGAGCAAGCCTGTAGAATCAGAATCCCCAATTAAACTCAAATCGAAGAAATCCCAAATTGGAACCTCGGCCGTTCGCCGGACTTCGACGCCAAGCTTCTCCGGCCGATCTCCAATGAAATTAACCCCTCCAGTAGCCTTATTGTGCCCTAGAGATCATTCCCAAGCTTGGAATTGAGCTCATTCGCCCTGTATCAAAAATTCCCGAGCTCCAGTGTCATCTTCTCCAGCGCCGGTCGCCGGAATTTGTTCCCGGCCGATCTAGCCCCTGAAACTTTGTCCCTTAGCTTCGCCTCACCTCCCTGAGAAATTTCTTCCACTAGCTCGACACCTGGATCTGCCTAGATTGTGAGTTATGCCTATGCCAAGATCACTGTCCAGTAACTCAGTTCATGTCCAGGCCACCGTAGTTCATCTCCGGATTTGGCCGCCCTCCGGCCACTTTCAGCCCTTGTGCCTGTTGAGTATATTGTTCCTGTTAGTAATGCCTACCTCCCAGACAAAGTGGTGCATCAATTGGAGCCCTGGATCAAAAGTTAAGCCATGCCCTAGTTTCTGGCCATGTCCAGCACTATGTCAGTGCATGTCAACCACTGGCATTAGCCTTGTTTGACCCCTTCTGGTTGAGCAATTGAAATGCCACCTTGTCCTTTAGATTCCTGGAGTTGTGTTCTACAACTTTCTCTACTATCACTTCTCCAGAAAACCATCCTAAGATCAGTTTGAAGTTATGCCAAAGCCATGAACTGAATGTCGACCCTTCGACGTTCAATCCTTTTTAGCCGTTTCTTCGACCAGAGCCCTTGTGACCTTGCCCTAACCTTTTCCCCTGCATGCATGACTTATTTACTTAATACTTTCTATAGAAACTATTTTCTGTATGCTTATGGTATGTGTTTGTGTGTTGGTTGATTGCCGCAGAGTCAGAAGCTGAAGGAGCGGAAGAAGTCTTTGAAGATCCGTCTGAGTTTTTAGACCCAACATTGCAAGGCAGGCCTCATTCCTTTGATCATGTCTCACCCAATATTTTTATATGAAGTATATTCACTGTTTCTTACTATGCATGCTTAGTTGAAATACAAGTTATGTTTGAATGACATGAGTAGATATTCCCTAATGAATCATGAAACCCCTTTTTGTTATTGAACCTTCTTATATATGCTTTTGTCACCCTAGGACTCATATACTGAATATCCACATTAAACTTGAAATGGTCAAATACATGAGAAGTTATAATGAAAACCGTTTTGACAAGAAAACTGATAAAAGGGATCAGTAGTGAGGATTGGATTGTATGGAGAGGGTGCGGTGCGCACCAGGGTATGTGAATGTTCCTCACTATTGGTTCATAAGGACGAGAACCTTGTGCTGTGTCTCTATACGAATTGTAAACGTACCAACCACTTGCCTGGTATGGGACAGGCACAACTCAGTAGCTTTTTGGTATTAGCAGCTCCCTGCATGGTTTGACGATCTGGTTTCTCGCGTGGAAACTGGAAGGCCAAGGTTCGGCCATGAGTGATGTGAGTTCAGAAAAATAATGAGAGGAAAAAGGCGTAAATGAAGGAAGGCGCCCTAGACCTGATTAAGCCGTGAGCGGCTGTAATCTTAAATGGTCGTATGTCTCGCGTGGACATAGACCAAGGCTATGTGTCCTGCGGGAACATAGACCAGAGAGGCTAGGAAGTAAGGCAGTGGGGAAGACCCACAACGGTACTTGAGACTTAATTGTCTATTTACCGGGCAGGGATACTGTTAATACTGAATTGTAAAAGCGTTGTGTGATCTCGGCCTTGTCACATGTGTATAAGTCACATGGAGCTGATCCGACTTGAAAGCCGAGTGAACTAGTGGATTTAAAAAGAGGTACACCTTTGCAAAGTGTAAAAGAAGTATCAGATACTCTGTACTCCCAGGTTCAGGAGTCTTTTCGTAGTGGATGTTATCCATGGGTTATAGCACAAGTAATGTTTTGGAATGTTTTCATAATGCGGTTAACAAAGTAGTGACTCATGGGAGACCACTACATCTAACATTTTTATTGAAAACCTGTTTAATGTTTAAAGTATTATTTTCATGACAAAGTACTGTTTTACTGAACAAATGACTTGGAAATCTATATATCTCTATCCATATGAAACTAAAACCCCGGAATCATATATTTCACCCTCATGTAAGTACAATCGCATTAATCCCCGGAATGAGTGTTGCTGAGCACCAAGTGCTCACCCTTGCATTTACATCCAACTGTAGAAGAGGGATTCGAGGATCCCGATTCCTTCAGTTATGAGTTCCCGGCAGAAGATGGAAGTGCCCCGGACGAGCCCACGTTCTAGAAGGATTGCGCGCCAAGTCAAGTCAGATGTGGGAGGAGCCACTCCAACCCCGCTGCGGATGGAAGTCAAGCTTTTCGTCGTTGCCTTGTGCTTTATGTTGTGTGTTCGGTACTTGGATACCGATTCTGATTCTGATAAAACTGTTATTTTCGTAGCAACTCTACTGAGCGCCATTTTCGGTGCTTTGGCTATGTAATATTGGCCATGTTGGCCTGATACTTGTTTAATGTTATTACTATGCTTGTATGGTTTGGAGCTCATATGACATCCTGCTGTGTGTAACCCACCTGGGCGGTTACCAAGGTGATCCTCAAATGGGGGTCTCACATCCGGAGAAGAGAGGATGAACAGTGGATGTGGTGGAGGAGAGCAGCAGCAAAGAACTTCTAATCGATTTGGGGAAGAAAAAGGATCACGGGTGGATTTAATAACTGAACCAACGTGCACAGGCTGGACAATGTCCGATCTTACCGGACACTGTCCGATATGGCCGGACAAAGTCCGATCTGGCCGGACACTGTCCGGTCAGTTCAGATTTTCCTCTGAAACTTCTGAATTTTTGCAAATTTGTCAGATTTGACTCAAATAAGGATTTGAATTTTGGATAGGCTCAAGTATCATGTTTGGAATATATCCAGCTAGCTTTGAGGAGAAATTTGAGAGAAATCGACTTTAGAATGAGCCTCCTAATCGCATTTTAGGGTAAAAGGGTAAAACAGAACGGTTTTTCACCAATTTGTCAAATTTTCATGAAACTTGAATTTTTCTGAGATGTTTGGCCTTGTATGAATTCTAAATACTATTTCAAGCCAAAACATGGAAGAGATCTTGGCTCAAATAGCGAAATTCACAAAATGCACATTTTGGGTATTTTCGTGTCAAAGCTCGTTTTCGGGCGATTTGCAAAATGTGATAACTTTCAAACCATAGGTCTTTTGAGAAAAAGTTTAACATGAAATGTCTTCGAATGACTGATCTCTAAGTGTTTCATGTAGAAACTTTTTGTCAAAACTCAACTGATTTTGATTTATAGAAATAAGTCATTTTAGGCCAAAACAAGATCCTTAGATGTTCAATTTTGTCAAAATTCAACATTTTAGCTTGAAACCCTTTATTTTCACTTTCAAAACCTTTGAAAACACTTTTGAAAGATATTTTTGAAGATTTTGTTTTATTTTAACATAATTTGAACATTTTAGCATTTTTAGCCCTTTTGATTTTAAAATTGACCCTTTTTATAAACAATATGCATATTTTTCCTTTTTGTACACAATTTTGGGGTATACAAGCATTCAATGATCTTGAAATTGCTCCCCCTTAATGTGTTCTCCAAATTTTGTTGAAAAACGACAAAGTGGTGAATTTTGGACTTTTTCTTCAAAATAGGAAGCGATGGGCATAGATGCCTACATTGATATATAAATTTATAGCCAAGAGAGTATATGCTAGATACAATCAAACTAACAATCAATTCAAGATAAGCAAGAGATTAAATGACATTTGAAATATCAATAACATTCAATTCATTTCTTAACTTACTAAATCTTGACTCATCCAAGGGTTTAGTGAATAGGTCTGCTAATTGATTTTCGGTTGAAACATGACTAATCACTATATCCCTTTTTGATACATGATCCCTTAGAAAGTGATGTCTAATGTCAATGTGCTTTGTCCGAGAGTGTTGAACAGGATTGTTTGCAATTTTAACGGCACTCTCATTATCACATAAAAGTGGAACACAATTGACTTTTATGCCATAATCTAACAGGGTTTGCTTCATCCAAAGAAGTTGTGCACAACATGAGCCAAACGACGATGCCAAAGCCATCTCAAAGAATTTTTAGCGACCAAACATGTTGAAATGCAAGAGTCTTTTGAACCGAAATCAACCAAATACAAATCTCCATATCGAAAACCTTTGAAAATTAAAGACTTGTCTTCTAGACTTTCAATGATAACACAATTTGGTTCAAAAATGCATCTAAGGCCCAAATCACAAATTTTTGCAACCGAAAGCAAATTGAAGTTCAAAGATTCAACAAGTAATACATTTGAGATGGAAAGGTTGTTTGTGATTGCGACTTTACCTAATCCAATTACCTTTCCCTTGCTATTATCACCAAACGTGATTTTATCAACGTCGTTGCAACCATTTTCAAATGAAGAGAACCGACTTCCATCACCGGTCATGTTTTGGGTGCATCCACAATCAAGCACCCAATGCCTCCCACCGGTTTTGTAGTTTACCTAAAAGAAGGGTTAGATGCTTTTAGGTACCCAAACTTGTTTGGGTCCTTGAAAGTTAGCAACAAGAGTTTTTGGTACCCAAATTTTCTTCTTATGTTTATTTTGATGAGGTAAACCAATGAATTTTGCAATTACTCTTCCGTGCTTTGTTTTCTTTAGCATGTAATGGGAGTGATACTTATTTTCTTTAGCTCTAGAAGTTGAGGGACAATTTTCCGGCAAATGATCTACATTATGACATTTGTGACAAAACATATTAGTGGCCTTTACAAAAGTCATTTTAGTACTTAATTTCTTTCTCTTGTTTGGTTCATATCCTAAGCCTTCCTTTCTAAATGAACATCGTTGTTCACTAAGAAGTTTGTCCAAAATTTCTTTTCCTTTAAAGCATTTTGCTAGTCCTAGATTTAGTTTTTCTACTTGTGCTTTGAGTTCTAAATTTTCTAAAATCAAGTTCGAGTTGTTATCAACAATTTCATCACAAACATTTTCATGATTAATTTCTAAAGCATTACAAGTGAATGATTTTGAAAAGGAGACATCATGAGTTGATTCGTCTAGAATATCACACGTAATGCCTATTTCATTTGTTTGTTTAGAATCAATAATTTCATTTATTAGAAGTGCCTCATGCGAGTCATTTAGTTCTGCATATAATTCGCTAAGTGTTGAATATTCTTTCTTAAGCAGTTTGTTCTCTTTAGTTACTCTACCTAATGCCTCATTTAATTCCATAACCATATCAACAAGGTCCTCATAGGAAGGTTCAAGATCCGATACCTTAGCATCATCACTTGCCATAAGACACAATGATGACTTGTCTTCAAACGAAGTGGCTTCTCCGATAGCAATTCCCGCCATTTTCTTAGACGATGATGGTACTTCATCTTCCGATTCGGATTCCTCCGATCCGGAATACCATTCACCAACATAGGCTTGGCCCTTGCTTTTATTGTTGTAGAACTTCTTGAAGAGCTTCTTTTTGCCTTTTGTCCCTTCATCGTCATCTTTCCTCTCATGAAATCTTTGATTGTCACCCTTTTTATTTGGACATCTTGAGGCAAAGTGTCCCTTCTCATTACATTCATAACATATAATGTTCTTGAATCCGGTCTTCTTGTGAGGTCCTCGCCTTTTGTCAAACTCAAATCCTCTTTTGTTGATCTTGTTTAGGAGCTTGCGGGTTTTTCTCACAAGAAGAGCTAGATCACCATCGGAGCTTTCATCCGAACTATCCTCCTTGGCTTCCTCGACTTTTGCCTTAAATGCCAAGTTTTTCTTCTTTGATCCGGATGCTTCCACGATCCCTTTCTTTTCTTCTTTTTGCATTTCATGGGTGATAAGAGTACCCAAGAGTTCGGTAGGAGTTGTGGAAGAGAGATCGCCATTGATAAGCACTGTCACAATTGTATCAAAACTCGATGGTAAAATCATAAGCATTTTACGCACAATGTCAATATCTTCAAATTTTGTACCTAAACCTTTGAGATCATTGATTACTAGATTTAGTCTAGTATACATGTCACTAACATTTTCAGATTCAAGCATGAAGAAGGAGTTGTATTCTCTAGTTAATTTAATTAGCTTAGCTTCTTTGACTTTTGATGTTCCTTCATGAATTACCTCTAAGGTTTTCCACATTTCATAGGATGTATCAAGATTGCTAATGCGATTGAATTCACTTAAGTCAAGACCATTAAATATGGCATTTTTTGCTTGAGCATTTGCTTGAAGGTTTTTCGATTCTAGAGGTGTGAGATTTTCTAAATCAATTGGAGTCCTAAAACCATCTCTAGTGACCCTCCAAACATCAAGACTAATGGATTCTAGATAAACCGCCATCCTAATTTTCCAATAGCAATAATTTTCACCCTTGAAGAAGGGAACCTTTCCATTATAGTTTTCTTTGATCGACGACATCCTCTCCCTAGACGGTTAAGCCTAAAAAGAGAGATCTAGCGCTCTGATACCACGTGTTGATCGAAGGATGCCGACTAGAGGGGGGGGGGTGAATAGGCGGTTTTAAAATTTTCTTCTAAATTAGGGTTTAACAACCTAAGATTGCAATAACAAATATTCTAAGGGTATGGAAAACTAATTCAATTCAGATTTAGCAATTTCTATGATACTACTAGCAACAATTCAATCACAATGGAAATTAAGCAAGTAGTAGAGATAACCGAAGAAATCAAGTTTTTCCCGAGGTCTCGGAAATTTGCCGATTTCCACTAATCCTCGTTGAAGCGCTCTTCACTTGAGCTTAAGCTTCGATTCCACTAGAGGTAGCCCTTCTCCACTCCGGATAGGCGAGCTCCAAGCCTTTACAACCACTCGCCGGGCCTCTCCGACACACCGTCGATGGAGAGATCGCCGGACCTCCCGGGTCGTCTAGGTGACGGCAATCACCAAGAGTAATAAGCCTAGCACCTTGCTTGATCAACCTCAAAGCTTGATGAACACAATGCAAATGCAACAAGGCTTGGAACCAAATTCACTCAACTAGCACTCAAGAATTCTCAAGTTTTGACTCTAATTGCTAGAGAATGGATGAGTAAGGGCTTGCACACTGTTGCTCAGGGTTTATGAAGTGTATTTTGTGTGTACTTGACATCTACAACAGTGATCTATTTATACTCTCAACAAAAACGGTCGAAATCAAGAAGATTGGGCGAAAATTGTACTGGCCGGACATTGTCCGGCCACTTCGGACAATGTCCGGTCAGTACAAAAGTTTTGACCGTTATTCACGTGAATTGCGAGTGTCAGTAGCCGTTTGAATCAAAATGTGAAGGCCGGACAGATGTATTTGTCCGGACAAAATGTCCGGACAGATGCATTTGTCTCTGTTAACACCCTTGTTAAAAATGAAGTGTACACGCCGGACAGATACATTTGTCCGGACAAAATGTCCGGACAGATGTATTTGTCTCTGTTAACACCCTTGTTAAAAATGAAGTGTACACGCCGGACAGATACATTTGTCCGGACAAAATGTCCGGACAGATGTATTTGTCTCTGTTAACACCCTTGTTAAAAATGAAGTGTACACGCCGGACAGATGTATTTGTCTCTGTTAACACTCAACATAATATACTCCAGATTTTTGTATAGGCCAGACATATAGGATTTGTCCGGACAAAATGTCCGGACAAATAGATTTGTCTCTGTTAACATGGCCCTAACACTAGCCAGGATTTTGTATTGGCCGGACATTGTCCGGTCACTTCGGACAAATCCTCCGGACAATTGTATTTGCCTCAAATCAATAAGCTGCGAACATTTGTACTGGCCGGACATTGTCCGGTCACTTCGGACAATGTCCGGCCTTCACCGGACAGATGTCCCGGACAAATGAACTTGTCTCTGTTGCGCGTGTTTGCAAAGTACTGAGAATGTTTGTATTGGCCGGACATTGTCCGGTCACTTCAGACACTGTCCGGCCAGTACAAACCGAAAACTGACTTCTGAATTTTTTACTCAGCTTTTCGCTTTACGGAGTCTTGATAGCCTTGCTTTGTCTTTTCTTGATGCTTTCTCCTTTGATTTACCTCTGTCTCACATACAGAGATTAGTCGCAAATCTAACGGGTGTCATTAATCACCAAAATCCTAATCGGGGCTCAAGATTCAACATCACACACCATAGATCACGTCGCTGATTGGTCCAGGACCCACCGCCTATTCTTCCCCTTCGACCACTTCCTCCATGTCGACCTCAATTGCCTTTTCCAAGTCGACCACTTCTTCAAATCCACTGCGACAAACACTTCTTTGATTCTCCTCCACAACCCATCTCAACGAACACTTCATCGGTCGTCGACCACGACCAGGACGACCACTCCCTCTTTGTTCACAGCTGTGTCCTCGACCATGACCACGACCGCTCCACCAACTTTGGCCAATTTCGACCACTCCAACTTCTTTGACTGCATTGACAATCGACAAATTCGACCACTTTGCTGTGAACGAGCGACCACTTTGCTAGGCATCATCAATTCAACTTTGATGACCAAATTTCTTGTAACTACAGTCTTTAACAAACTCCTTCGACCACTTATCTATTCCCCTCCTTTGTTTTTCAAACGTTGAATTGAATTGATGAATGTGTATTCAATTTTGGATGATCTGCAATTAAATGTTTATATGAGATGGTTGAATGCTTGTAAAGAAATTTGTGAGTTGTCCTTCTCTAAGTCAACTGCAATGCTTTTTTTTTGAGTTAAGCATCATCTGATGAACATATGTTATACGAAGAATTTTAGGGAATAAGATTCATGTGATGGGCCTCACAGAAGATGATCAATTAAATGATAAGTGCACAAATTATATGTTGACAATGAGTCGAGCCGTCCATTTTGTCGCATTTTCAAAATAGAAAAAATGATTAGGGTTTCTGTCGCATTTTCAAAATGAAAAAGGTTTCTGTCACGTATCACAGCCGCGATAATTAATTTATCGCACCCAATCAGGTCATTTTTATAAATTTGCTAAACTGTGGATTATTTTCACAATTATTTTTTATTTTGAGTTATTTAAAAGAAAATTCATATGGAATTATGGATCATCCGGTGAACCCATGCAATATCTCAATATGAAGGCAAGAAGTCTCAAACCGTCCAACAGATATTTTTCATTAGGTCGGTGAACTTCCGGATCCTAGAAAAGAAAAGAAAAGATCTCCACAATAGACTCCACTGAACCACTAAAATCAAAATTCCACAAAAGGTAGGCAGTAACTTAACGAAGTACTCCATTCAACACTGGGTTGAAGACTTGAAGCACAGGCATTGGGTATCTGATTCCTAGATCGTGTGGAATTAAATAAAAATACATGACCATGTCCATTTCCGTAAGAGATACGTTGAGAGGGCATCTCTTGACTTCAAGTCTATGCTCATTTTTTCTAACTTTTCGTATTCCAATTTTTTAACTGTGAGTAACAGCATATATGATGTAATCATTTGGATATTCTGTAATTCTTAGTATTGTTTTATTATGGCGAGGAGTCGTGTATATTGTTTTCTGTAATTCTTTTTGTATCGTTTTCTGTAATTCTTTGTAATTCCAAGTTCAGCAACCAAAGACCAGTCACCCAACAGCTCCGGTCTAGCCTATCATGTGCCGCCACGTACGCCCCCACCCACTTTCTTCGAAACCCGGAGAAGTCGCGGCATATAGTGGTCCACCAAACCACTACAAGACTAAGAACCAAACCAGTGAAACCACCGTAGCCAGTTTCGTCATGTGTCCCCTTGTCCGCCGCCTCCTCATGCTCTTCTTCCTCTTCACTGCCACTTCGTGCGACGACGCATACAACCTCGGGATGTCCCCGCAGACATCTATCCGATGCAGTGAACATGTCGACATCAGATATCCTTTCTACCTCTACAATGAAACCGAGACCATCGACGGAGAAGACGATGCCTACTGTGGGTACCCCGGCATGGCGATCGTTTGCGAGAACAAGACTGGGACGGCTATCCTGAAGCTCAGCGAGTACAACTACACCATTCTGCATATCGACTACAGCAGCTCGACCATCACCCTAGCCTACTCGGACGCGCTTAAAGACGAAAGCAACTGCCCCAGAGTCCAGCACAACGTGACCATCCCAGAGTCGCCGGTCTTCTGGCTGAACTTTACCAGCTCCGTCACTGAAAACCTCTACTTCTTCCTCGACTGCACTCCCATGCCGGCCACCCAGCAACAGCCAGACACCTTCGAAATAAAATGCATGCACGACAGAGGGCCTGAGTTGTCTTTTGTATTTCCAGAGGTTCGCGTACCCGACGTAGGCTGGCAGCGGGAGTGCAAGGAAGCTTGGGTTGTGCCTGTGTTCAGAGATGGACTACGAAATTACTCTCAGTTGGGGTCCTTGGGGAATAATGGATATGGTACGGTAATGAAGAAGGGGTTCCAGTTGACGTGGGACCCGAGCGAAGGCCCGTGTAAGGAGTGCGAGCAATCCAAGGGGCAGTGCAGCTACAGAAATTCCGGTGAATTCTTCGGTTGCTTGTGCTCCCATGGGCAGCTACAGAACCCGGTTTGTAGTAAGTCTCTCTCCATTAAATTCTCTCTTTTCTATTCATATTTCAGTACATATTGCAGTATCGTTTTAGCGTCGAGATAAATCCAAAACTAAAAAGCCCAAACTCTTTTTATTTCATAGTTCAGTGTCGACATAAACCCTAACCTCTGTTAGCTAGTTAGATGAGTCTTCTATTAAATCAGTACTTTCATAATTAGTTAGTTAAATCAAGCCGAGCATTTACTTAGTTTGCCCAGCTTAAAACCAGCTCAAGCAGCTTGATTCAACTCGAAATCGGGCAACTCTTATTCTGTAGACTGAAGTGACTTGGAAGTTACTGCCAAAACAATGCAACTCTAGTTAAAATTAGATGTTACAAAACACACACAGATAGAAGCTTAATTTTCATCGAAGGATTAGATGAGCCAGGTATCCATAAGTGAGGAACAGCTTAACTAGGTTGCCTCTGAGTGGAGTGAAGCCAGAGCATGCCAATTTGATTTTTGCCGAATAACCGGCACTTGTAGTTACTGTCAGTTGAAAACCGACCTATTTCAGCTTTTAACCGGCCGAGTTCGGCCTTTTCATTGTGTCAATCTTTAAAAGGAAAACGTACGTAGCAAACTCATTTAAGATAGCCTTAGAATCAATCAAATTCAAGTCCTCTAAACTAGTCAGCTCATGGTTTAACTTGGTCTGTCACGAAGTGTTCTGAAACAAGGGTCACACATGTAGGCTGTAGTGTAAGGGTTGGTCAGTGCCGTGTCCTGGGAGTTTGTCGAGCAGCCTCAATAATTCCTTTTTCATGTCGTAATCTTCCATCCAATCGATATGATTCACAGTTGGAACATCTCAACATCAGATATATGTCCCTTCAGTTTGATGAGCAATCTTACTGTTGGTTGGATTAGAGCTGTCGTCCTTGGAATTTTATCCCTTCCTTCGAAGTTTATTTAGCTTAACTTAATTTCAACTTCTAAGTCCACTTAAACTTAGAAGTTTAACAAATCAATGGAGAGAGACAAATTTATTTCAAATTTTTAATTCAATAGAGACTCCAGTTTAAAGAATAATCTCAAAATTTAAACCTCTGTTTCACCCAACTTCAATTTATCTAAGAAACTGAAATCAGGATAAGTCGAGTTTAATGTGTCCAAAGTCTAAAAACATAATTGCATCTTTCCTTTACCTGAATCATTATAATGAAATTTGGATAATCCAGATTTATGCACAAGAAAAATTGAGCAATTAGTCATCTCACAATCATTTTTGAATCTCACCAATCTGAACCTTAATTTTTGATCAAACAACTGATTATTTAGCATAGGCCGCAGTGGTTTTGTTGACCTTGTGGACCTTGTGGACCAGAACCATGCGTTTGAGCGTGGTCAAAGTTGGTGGGCAGCTCTGTGCACCAAACCAAATAAAAAAAATTCATTTCTTGAGACGATGGCATCTTTTATACCTCCTTTATAAAGTTCTACATAATTAATTTGCACCCAATATACGTGTTGCAAACGCTGGTCGTTGCCAATTTTGGCCCAGTCAAGTGTGCTGCAAACCCAAATTTGCTTCACATGAATGAAGCGAGCAGAAACCAATGGCTATGCATTGCACACTGAACAACCAGGGCAGGGCGTCTCAAATCTTTGACTTAAACCTCACCGTGCCGAACAAATTCTTCTCCTTACGCCGTCAAGTAAGGAGAGAAATAACCAAAAAACCACTCAACAACTCAACTTCCTGACATCATTTTTCTTTTTTCCAGAACTCTACTCAGCTATCCTATCTTGACCCGAACAATACAACATGGCCATCACAATACAATCTTCTAGACCTATTATTTCTCATTTTATATATCTTGCTCATCTTCTCCCCTTTGCAATTGCTTATCAGGCTTTGCAGCAAATGCATCATCTATTTGTCCCACCACTCTTCTTCCTTCTTCTACTCTCTTTGGTACCACCTTCTGAGCCACAAACCGATGTCCACTTCCTGTACAGAAACTGTACCCCAACAACTTATCAGTGTGGATCAGTCAAGTTCAACATCGCTTATCCGTTCTCAATGAACAGCATCAACCGGCCAGACTACTGTTCTTACCCAGGTTACCGCCTCTTCTGCACAGATGGCATACTAACGATCTACATGAATGCTGCTGCGTTCCAGGTTACAAATATCGACTACGACAACCACCTACTTACAGTCATTGACCAAAGTTTAGCTCACCAGTTGTGCCCACCGCCCTCCCACAACACCACCATCAATGACACCATGTTCATGTACACCGACCATGATCAGTTCCTGACCATGTACCTCAATTGTAGCCAAGCATTCTCACTTCCTTTGATCTATGACATCGGTTCGTGCTTGTCCGGGGGGCACTCCTACTATAGGCTGCACAATGACACATTGCCAGAGCTATTTGGGCTATGTAGCACGACGCTGGTTGTTCCGTTCAACTCAACGATGGCAGACAAGTTGGCTTCTGACAATTCTAGCCTTGGGGATGCGATACGAGGTGGTTTCACCATGAAGTGGAAGGCGGGGATGGGGTGGTGTAGAGAGTGTATGCAATCTGGAGGCCACTGTGGGTATAATGCCAGCTCCCCTATTGATCAGACATGTTTCTGCTCTGATGGTCCAGCTATTGGATCATGTTCTTCAGGTATTGCTACCCTCTAACGCAACTTTAGATGAGTGGTCAACAGCACACCTAGCTTTGATCCCAGTGCATAGAAACATCAAGATTGTCATTCAATAAGTTTATTGTTTTTAGAAAAGCCAACAACCTTTGATCCAGGCTGCCTGGCAAATGTTATTTAGGTTTTTCTTCTTTCAGTATAATCTTAGACAAATTAACAAGGTGATTAGTGAGGCTTAAAGCAATTAGCAATTGTTTTGGTCTGGATACAATCAAACATTTGTAGGTCCTGTTTAGGAGAGTTTCAGCTCCAATTTAAAATTATCAAAAACTTAAATTCTTCTAAACAAAATGTTGTAGGAGTGTAATTTCTCAGAGAAACTTAAACTTATTTTGAACTAAGAAGCTCAAGTCTTTCTTCCCTAATTTCTTTAAAAAGTCACTTACAGTAAAAGTTAAGTTCTCCCAACCAGGACCATAATTGTAGAAGTTAAGTCTTGTTTAGATCATTAATCATTTCCGAGAGTTCAACATCATGCTGAGTAAGTTCTTATGTTACAAAAGACTAAGCAAATTTCAGAAGATCTCTTGAATAAGTCTCCATCTGCAATTTGTTCTTATGACTTCTTATATGTTGACATCATGCTGAGTAAGTTCTTATGTTACAAAAGACTAAGCAAATTTCAGAAGATCTCTTGAATAAGTCTCCATCTTTACTTTATTCTTATGACTTCTCTTATATGTTGACATCTTACCCAGATGACATAGTAAATTTGTCAGCTAGGAGTTTAAAGAGGTATAGAACAATTAACTAAGCTCATGATGTAAGTCAAACCGAGTACTCTCCACTAGATCCTTTCCTGAAGTCATGGTTTCTTCATTTCATAGGATGCACAAAGTCTCAATAATAAAGGCAAAGGTGGAAAAGATAAAAAAAGAAGACCCATATCTTGATCCACCGTTAGTACCAAGATTTAGATTTTTCTAAAAGAGCAGGCTCAATGTCGATCAAGTCAAAAGTTAGTTAAAATTTTCTTTTCCAATAGTACCACATTGTCAACATTTTGACCTCGAATGCAAAGAATAGCATGCTTTAACATTTTGAGAGGATGAACACACAGCAACAGCAAGTATGGTGTGCTGAAACTTGGTATTACAGTAGTAGGTGAACCTTACACAAATGCAAAATCTTATCTTCTTGGATTACTTAAGGTGCTACCAAAGAACCTGACCAGATTGAGAGAAAACAATCACAAGATTTGTGTTCTATTGTCTTCCTTTCAAATTATATATGTTTTAACTTAAATTACAATGAGACGTAGCTAAGGGGCTATGTCTTGTGGTATTAAATGTTTAGACTTAATTTGTGATAGTTTTTTTCCTGACCGTGCAGGATCAAAGCATACACAGAGAAAAGCAATTATAATAGGTAAATATATGATGCCTCTATCTCCTTTACAATATTTTGGGAAATCTGACAATGGCTATAAAGTGTATTTATTTCATTGATTGGTTAAATATATATTACTGTCTTCCTGTTGTTTGTTTGCCCTTCAAGTCAGAAAAATGCAGATTAGCTAAGAAACAATTGATGAGTTTTTTTTTTGCATCAATCATAAGCTAATATTCAAGTCAAGTTTCAATCATTCATTTATAATTTTCTAAAAAAACAAGAATATCAGGCTGGATAGTAAGTTTGTAACTAACCTGTCTGTGAGTCCTACAACTCTGTGCAGGCGATGTCAGTGTTATTTTCTGATCACTTTCATCTCCTTTCACAACTTCAGGAACCTCCGTTGCCGGGGTTTTACTCTTGCTTCTCATCATCATGTCGATCTTGTACATCCGCAAGAGAAGACAGCACAAGTTGACTTCATCTTCCAAACTCCTCAAGTACACAGATTCCGGCGGGGCCCCCCATTCCAGGGGCAGTGACATGGGGTCCGGCAGCGTCCACCACCTGCAAACGCACCTCTTCACCTACGAGGAACTGCTGGAGGCCACCGAAGGCTTCAACGATACCAGAGAGCTTGGTGATGGCGGCTTCGGCACTGTCTACAAAGGTAAACATGCTCCAAGGTCAATGCAGCATTCTAAAGGAATAGAATCTTTCATATAGCAAAAGAAAAAAATAACTAAGATTTCAGTTTGGCATGTACTTACATTTGATTTGATTTTTTTCTACTCAGGAAATCTCCAAGATGGAAGTATTGTGGCTGTTAAGCGCCTGTACAACAACAACTACCGGCGCGTGGAGCAGTTCGTGAACGAGGCAGCCATCCTCTCCAGGCTGCGCCACCCGAACCTCGTCATGTTCTACGGCTGCACGTCCAGCCGCAGCCGTGAGCTCCTGCTGGTCTATGAGTTCGTGCCCAATGGCACGGTCGCTGACCACCTGCATGGCCCGCGCGCATCAGAGCGCGCCCTGACATGGCCACTCCGCTTGAACATTGCCGTTGAGGCGGCCGCGGCGCTCGCCTACCTCCACGCCGTCGAGCCACCAATCGTGCACCGTGATGTCAAGACCAACAACATCCTTCTCGACGCCAACTTCCATGTCAAGGTTGCTGACTTTGGGCTCTGCCGCCTCTTTCCTCTCGACGCCACGCACGTCTCTACCGCCCCGCAAGGCACCCCAGGGTATGCCAAGACTAGTGCTCCATTGTTCGTTGTACAAAACAAGTTTCATCGATACCTGGTACCATGAACACCATGTTCTTGTGCATGACAGGTACGTCGATCCAGAGTATCACCAATGCTACCAGCTCACTGGCAAGAGCGACGTTTACAGCTTCGGTGTTGTCCTCGTGGAGCTCATCTCGTCGAAGGCTGCCGTCGACATCACTCGAGAACGCAGCGAGATCAACCTGGCAGGCATGGCCATCAACAAGATACAGAGGTGCCAGCTGGACCAGCTGGTGGACCTCGAGCTCGGCTATAACTCTGACCCAGCAACGAGGAAGATGATGACGATGGTAGCCGAGCTGGCATTCCGGTGCCTGCAGCAGAACGGCGAGATGCGACCTCCGATAAAGGAAGTGCTTGATGTTCTGAGGGCCATGCAGGATGGATGCAGGGCGGAGAAAAAAGAGCAGCATTTTGCACCCGCGTCTCCTGACACCGTGCATGCTCCATGGGACAGCAGGAGTACAACACCCAACATGAGCCAGTAAGTAGTAAGGATTGGAACTTGACAGTATTACATGGTGGTGTCCTGGTGGTACGTATAGCTCTGCTTATTATATGGGCAAAGATATTTTTGGATTCCGGCTGGTGTAAATCAAGTTTCTATCTGCTCTTTCGGAACAGAGGAAATGTACATAGCACAGTGATCGTATTCATATACATGGGAGGTAACCAGTTCTGATATCGTTTGGTATTCTACAGAAGTAACAATAACTCAGACCTGAAGCCACAGCATATAGGCTCGATCTATATCGAAACATTAACATCTAGACAAATAGTCTATTATTCATGCTTGCTCGATCTATATCGAAACATTAACATCTAGACAAATAGTCTATTGTTCATGCTTGCGTAAAACCTCTAGACTATGAAGGACAAACTTTTAACAAATTTTTCTCATCATGGTTACAAACAGTAATACTTGACTTTTAAAGATGGATAGCCTACTGTGCTGCAGAGAATGTTAAGAGGACAATGAGTCAACACTGGAAATTCCTTAACGTCGACAGTGTTGTTCGTTGCATAGAAGCGTAGTTCAACAGCATCCTGACCATTTCTCCTTTACTGGACTGCGAGCATTTCTTTACAAACTATGGGAACAGCCGGTGGTATACTGGTACTTCTACATATATGATGCAGTATGGGCTGCTTGATTGATCCCCACACCAAACAAGGCATCTTCTCATGAACTTGTAAGCATCATCTGAGCTCATCCGTGGCTTCTTGGGAACATTCTCGCGTTTGTGATTGCCCAACTCAACTGTCTAAGGCTATCTCCAACCAAGGCTCTCCAAATGACACTTGGGATAAATTTGTTTTTCGTTTGCCACCTCAGCTGGCAGGCACCGTCGCAGCTTCCTCGGGCCCTTTTATAATTTTGTTTATCAGTTGTCTTCTAGATTATATGTTAAGTCATTTTCTAACTATTTTTCTCTCTTATAATGAATAAACTAATATTTTTGTTGCTCTCTCTCCTCGAAAAACTTCCCCCTTGAAGAAATTGTTGGACTGATTATCTCTCCGGAAGACTCTTCGCATGCATGGCATACAATCTCTGCTCTTAAGAGTCTCTCTCCAGTGGAGATAGCCTAAGCTCTTCCTCGATATCTGTAAGCACTTAAGGGCCTGTTTGGATAGTCCCGGATTGGGCCGGATCCGGCCCAATCCGGCGGCAAAAAAATCCCACCCGGAATTAAATTCGGCCCAGCTAAAAATCGCGTTTGGGTCGGGCTGGGAACGGAAAAATTCCGGCCCAAACCCACTGGATCGGCCGGGAAAAAAATAATTGTCTGTCGAGGCAATTTTTTTTTTCCCACTCTCTCTCTCACGGCTGCTCCCTCTCGCGACGGCGCCTCCCCACGATCTCTCTCGCGATCTCTCTCGCCGCCGCCTACTCCTCCCCTCGCAGCTCCTCGACTCCGTCGCCTACCCCTCCCCGCACGACGCCGTCAACCCCTCTCCGGTGAGATCATCCCCTCCCCATCTAGGGTTTCGCAGATCTAGGGTTCTCATATCTAGAGTTTCTCAGATCTATGCAATTTTTTGATTTGTATGCACTGAACGTGCAGATCTAGCCGACACCGGGGAGGAGGACCGCCTGAGAGTAGCGTCGCGCCAGTGTCGCCTGAGATCTGTGACGGGGTGTTTTCTCTCTCAAATCGGAGCAAATCAGAGCAAGAACACAAGCGCCTGGAAATCTTTGATCCAGGTACATGGAAATCTCCAACTCTTCTCTCCATCTCTTCTTTTCAATAGATCTATCTGCGTGTTATTTTCTTCTGTTCAGATCTTCACATATCTTCACAGATCTTCACATATCTTCACAGATCTTCACATTCGGAGCAGATCAGAGCAAGAACACATTCGGAGCAGATCATATCTTCACAGATCTTCATCCAGGTACATATCAATCTTCAATTCTTCTCCCCATCTCTTCTTTTCAGCAGATCTATTTGCTTGTGTCCAAGTGTTCATCTGTTATAGTTGGAAATTTCTTCACTCTGATGATTCTATTCTTCAATTAGATCATCTTTGCATGTTATTTTGCTCTGTCACTAGTAGCAATAGAACTTGATTTAAGTTAGAGCTGAACTTGCTCTGTCACATATCTTCATAGATCTTCACATTCGGAGCAGATCAGAGCAAGAACACAATCGCTTGGAAATCTTTCATCCAGGTACATATCAATCTTCAATTCTTCTCCCCATCTCTTCTTTTCAGCAGATCTATTTGCTTGTGTCCAAGTGTTCATCTGTTATCATCTGTTATTTTCAGCACATTATAAGAACCAGCAAAGTTGCTGTTGGGATGTTTGATTAGTAGTAATGTACTATGTCATAGTTAACTCTTTTGCTTCACATGCAGTACTTAAATTGGAACACTTGGTTCTATTTGAACTGAAAGCTAATCTATATGAAACATATGAACAACAACCTTGAATTACTAGTATGTAGGTTTTGGTTCTTTGCTGCTATTGTTTTGCTGCCTCTCTGTTGCTATTGTTTATTGCAAGTTAGAGGATGATTATTTTTGGCCAGTAGAACAGCAAAGTTCATGTTTCTATGATGTTTCTATGCCTTCTATGATTTTTTTTTTCATTTTGTTGTTCTCTGATACAAGTATCAGATAGTTGTATATGATATATAGATAATAGATATGTTTATGTTTATGTATATGTATACAAGTATCTGGTTTCTCTACCAGTATCAGATTAGTTCTTCTCTTTCTCATCTGGCTACCAATCTAGGGACTTTAATCTGCATCTAGGTGTTCTTCTCTTTGTTTGAATTCTGCTCTATGTTAGGTTCTCTGATGCTTCTCTGCAGTTATTTGGGTCGCCTCAATGCTCGCTGGGAGCAATTGATGCAAAATATTTTTAAAAATATGCACTATCTCTTTTCTCTAATCCTATAGTCATAGTCATCTGTAAGTGTGCTCATAATAACCTTACTTCAAACTTACTTCAAACTTTCCCCTTGTTTATAAGATTATTCGTTGCTAAGAGTAACTAATATTTGGGCTAATTAGTGTTGTATTTGTATTGAGTAGTGTAGATGGGTTCCAGAAGAGAACGACTTATGAGATTGTTGAGGATGGAGGAAGATGAGGACGATGAGATGTTTCTTGTTGTCTTTCCCTATTTACACTCACTTGTTAATAGGGAAAAAAGACCAATTCATACATCAATTTTGACCGGCGCCAAACGTGTTGAGGAAATTCTTGAAGGGCACGAAAGTCGGTGTCAGATAGAGTTTCGTATGGAGCCGGAGATATTTAGAGTTATTTCAAGTTTCCTTAGGAGAGCGAACTTGTTAAACGATACCAGGGGCGTCACAGTTGAGGAACAACTTGGAATGTTTATGTATATGATCTCACATAATGCAAGTAATCGAGATCTACAAGAAGCATTCCAACATAGTGGGGAAACTATTCATAGACATATCAGGTCTTTTTTCACTGTCATTCCAAGTTTGACTTACAGATTTGTCAAACTTTCACATTCAAGTCAAACTCATTGGAAGATATCTTCAGACCCACGATTTGGGCCCTATTTTCAGGTGAACAATACAAACTACACTCTTAGCTAGTCTAGCTACCATTAACCGTTTCTTAGCTAACATAATGTGTTCCTTTGCAGAATTGTATTGGAGCAATTGATGGGACTCACGTACCCATCACTATCTCAGAAGATAGAGCTGCTCCATATAGGAATAGAAAGGGCACTCTCTCGCATAATGTTATGCTGGCCTGCGACTTTGATTTGAATTTTGTTTATATTTCTTGTGGTTGGGAAGGGTCAGCATCAGATGCTGGAGTCCTTCGGTCTGCCATTGACAAAGGTTTTCATGTGCCAGTAGGTAAATTCTATCTGGTTGATGGTGGATACGCGAACACTCCAGCATTCATTGCCCCTTATCGTGGTGTTCGGTATCATCTCAATGATTTTGGACGCCGTACGTCTCGATCAAGAGAATATAAAGATTACAAAGAATTATTTAACCACCGTCATGCACTACTACGAAATCACATAGAAAGAGCGATCGGTGTTTTGAAGAAGCGCTTTCCAATTTTGAAAGTGGGCACATTTTGTGGGACCCTCATTTGAGGATTCCAGTGGCAATCGCCCAGGTGGATTGCACTCAGAAAAGGCACATTACAGCTCACAACAACAAGATGCATTATATAAAAATGCGAGTAATTAAAAACAAGTGCTGATCACAAGGACCAACATTACAATAACTTAGCGCCGGAATGACGCATTTAATTGTTAATACAAATTAAGGAGTTTTCGACACGAGGGTCGGCACAAAATAAAACAGCAACGATAAACAAAAGGACTCCTTCAGTCTTCTTTCTCTGCAGCGGCGGCATTGCATGGGCCTTCTCCACATCGAACTCCACCTTGGTGCATAACCCTTTAACTAGATGGGTCCTCAGTTTCTTCTTCTTGTTCCACATTGGGTTCAAGACCATAAGATTCAGGGTCGGCGAATCCTTCCTCTAAATTTGTTTGTAAAAGCAAGGGTGAGCACATTGTCCACATGGTGCTCAACAAGTCCCAAGTAACAATGCATAAATATATAGATGATGGGGAATTTCTCAAAGAACAGCTCTTTGGCTTTGTGTATAAATATATAATAGATTTTCACATGTAGCCTTAAAGAAAGGTCTTTATTCTCGAAAGCGGGGCTTTTGAAATCCTAAGCTAGATTTTCAGAAATGTTGTGTGTGGCGGTCTTTCATGAGTCACCACTTTACTCAGATTTTGTGAAAAACTTCCAAAAGCTACTTGTGCTGCATCGACGTGAATAGAATTCACAGCGCGCAGACTCCATGACCTGGGAGCTCAGAGTATCCGATACTTTTTAAACTTTGCAAAGGTGTACCACCTTAATCCACCAATCATTCGGCTTTCAAGTCGGATCAGCTTCATGCGACTTTTACGCATGTGACAAGGCCGAGATGACACAACAATTTACAGTTCTAGTGTTAACCATTCCCTGCCCGGTAAATAGACAGTTAAGTCTCAAGTACCGTTGTGGGTCCTCCCCACTGCCTTACTTCCTAGCCTGGGCCTATGTTCTCGCAAGACACATAGCCTCTCTTGATTACAGTCGCGCACGACTTAATTTGGCTTAGGGCGTCTTCCTTCTTTCCACCTTTTCCTCTCATGATTTTTCTGAACTTACATCACTCATGGCCTTCTGCGGCCCACCAGTTCTCGCAAGAAACTGGACCGACAACCATTGCAGGGAAAAGCTAACACTAAAGAAAGCTACTAAGTTGCGCCCGTCCCATAAACAGGCAGGTGGTTGGTACGTTTTTCATGCCGCATAGAAGCACAACACAAGGTTCTAGTCCTTATGAATCTTTAGTGAGGAGTCTTTCACATTCCCAGTGCGCACACAGCACCATCCAATCAAACCATCCTCACTATCGATTCCAATCACATTTTCTTTCACAAAAAGGGGTTTTGAACATGCTTTTCTCATATGTGACCATTCAACATTTATCATATAATCTTTAAGCATAGCATAGCCCAAGCATGATAATCTAGGGTGACAAGAGTGCAGGGATATTCAATGTCAAAAGGGGCTTTACAATCATTTAGGTCATATCTAGTCATCTTTATTGAAATATAACTCTTATTTGAATCTAAGGCATGCATATACTTGAAAACGGTTAACATACTTCATTTCAAAATAGTAGGCTAGACATGATCAAGGGATTGAGACTTGCCTTGCAGTGACGGGTCTAGCTGCTCAAATGAATCTTCAGGGATCTCCTCTGCTCCTTCAACGTCTGGTTTCACGACGGGTACAAACAACATATACACACTATATAAGCACACAAGCACTAGAAAATAATGCGTAAATACATCATGCATGCAGGGGAATTGGTTTAGACAAGGTCACTTGACATTGGTTGAAGAGATGGGTTCAAAGGGCTTGAATGTCGAAGGGCTGACGTTCGACTCATGGCTTGACATTGCCCTAAATCGGTTCTAGGTTTGTTTTCTGGAGATGTGATAGTAGGGAAAGTTGTAGAACATGGCTCAAAAGGCTCAGTGGACAAAGTGGCATTTCAATTGCTCAAAAGAAACAAGTCTAAATCATCCAATGCCACAGGTGGACATGCACTGACATAGTGTTTGACATGGCCAGAAACTAGGGCATTGCATAACTTTTGACTCAGAGCTCCAATTGATGCACAACTTTGTCTAGGGTTTAGGCATTGACATCAGCTACAAAACTCTCAACAGGCTCAAGGGCTGAAAGTGGCCGGAGGGTGGCCAAATCCGGTGAGCAAACACGGTGGCCTGGACATGAACTGAGCCACTGGACAGCAACCTTGGCATAGCTATAACTTTTGATTCAGGTCGATTTAGGGGTCGGGCTAGTAGACAAAATTACTCAGGGGATTGAGATCTATCTAAATGACAAGGTGAGCGAGGCTAGATCGGCCGGGGATAAATTCCGGCGACCGGCGCTGGAGAAGACAACCTCCAGATTGGGCGTTTCTGTTCTAAAGGGTTTGAGCTCGATCCCTTGCTCAGGGAGTGAGAGGGTGAGGTGAGGGATCTATTTGCGGGGTTGAATCGGCCGGAGGGTGGCCGGAAAAGCTTGGCGACGAGGACCGGCTCACTGGTGGCGCGCAAACTTCGGAAAAGCCATGACTGTTGCTCAAATTTGAAATCTAAGCTTACAGGCTTGCTCAAATGGGTGCACTGGTCAAATCCTATCACTGGCACGAAGGCCAATTCGGGCTAAATCGCTAGGCATTGCGGGAACAGGGGCTTTTCGGTTTTCCGGTGATTGCCGGCGTTGAGGTGCGCCGGGGACCAATTAACGGCTATGAAACGTAGAGAGAGGTGTAGGGAGCTTACTGGTGGCGTTGGTTTGGAGGGGGAAGCTTCGGGCGAGGCTGGCGCCGTGAGCTTCAACGGTTGCTCGCCGGGGAAGATGAGCTTCGCGGCGGCGCTGAAGAACTCGGATGCTCTCGGGTGGGGGAAGCTAAAGCTTACAATGCAGGTGGTGTGAGGCAATGCTGGGCAAGGGAGGGGGCTTATATAGCCGTGGGTGAGGCTCTCGGGAGCAGCAGCAATCGCCGGGGATATCTTCTTCTGACGCCGGGACGGTCATCGATGCATTTCGGGACACGGCGGGGCTCTGCCAGAGGCGGTGAATCGCGGGAAAGCAGGATTCGGTCAGGAGGTGGTGGCGAAGATCTTCGGGATGGCAGCCAAGTGGCATAAAGCTCCTGGCAGCAGCAGCAGCAGCAGCACGCGCGCGGAAGACGATGGCACGGTGGGGCTTGAGCGCTCCATGGTGGCGGCACAGGTGCGCACGGCTGGGGGCTACGTGGCCGTGAGGTGGCAGCGCGAGGGGCTTCGCCGGCGACGAGTTCAACGGTGCGGCAAAGCGGCAGGGCGCTGGTCGAACGAGCACTGGTCGCGGTCGTGCACGCGGTCTCCTGGTCGTGGTCGAAGAAAAGGCCAGGGGCTTATTTGCAAGGCTTTGGACTGAAACGCGAAGGTTTTGGCTCGGGAATTTGGGCCTAATTGCAATTCTGAAGATCTGAAGGGCTGATTTGAATTCTGATTTTGCAGATGAGTGCTACTAAATGTCTTGGACTCATCTAGCAGGAAAAATGATGAAATCCGATAACATCTGGTGGTTTTGACAAAATTCGAAAACAGGGTAATTAGGGTAATTAGGGTTTGAACTTTTGTCGAGGCTGAAACTAGGGTTTTGGTCGAGATTCTGGAATTCTTCCAGAAGGAAAAAATGTTCAGAAAAATGAAAGAAAGGTTATCACTTGATCAGATTTGGATTCTGAGATGATCTGGGACTTTTAGCCTTTTTGGGTTTTCTGAAACTTCTGAAAAGGACTAAATTGAAACGCTTTTGGACTGAAATGTGAAAATGATCTAGGGAAAGAAGTTTAGCAGCCAACTTTTTAGGTTAAGGTAGTGGCATACCCAAGATCAAGATAGGGTTAAAACATCAGGGTTTCCAAAGAAGTTATGCTGATTCGCAAGCAGAAAAGATAATCAAAAACTGGGGTGTTACACATTTCACCCCATAGATTCCCAAGTCAAGATTTCAGCGGCAGCTGCTGTGTTTCACAATATCATTAGGAAGCAAAAAGGCCAACAAGAGTGGTTAGATCGCCAGCTTGATCTCATCTCGTCATCTCAGTTTGTTGATCTTCCCGAAGGAGACGACAACTATCATAATGATGTAGAGTCTTTGAATATTCAAGGAAATGATGGAAATATATTCAGGGATCAAATTGCACAGCAGATGTGGAGTGACTTTGTTCGTAGCAGAACAAGACTAACAAACCATGTTTGATGTATTTTTATTCTAGTATACAATTTGTTGTTTTCACTGTTTGGAATTGTTTACTACTAGTTCTTTACATTATACAATTTCAGTTGAATTTACTTGTTTATTAAAGATTTGAATGTACTAAATTTCAGTGTTGTTACTGAATGTAGCCATTTTGAGAGAAATAAAGGTTAAACCTGAGAGAAAAATTTTAACACCTTACAAAACTGATGGCTGCAAGTTAGAAGTTTTCTAATTATCTTTTGATAGTACCCATTATAGAGGGGTAGATTCTTGTTCGGTGTAGATTCTTATTGATGTAGTTTCCTTCAAGTTTAGCACTTGCCAATTGCATCGAAGTCATGACAAAGGGGGAGAGTTCTAAAGCTTCTTGGAACCCTGGGTATGAAAGAGGGCTTGTTGATTTGCTCCATGAATACAATATCCCGAGATTTAAGGGACAAAATGGGTGGTCAACAGAAGCATGGAATAAAATTGTAAAGGAGTTCAATGCGAAGTTTCCGGAAGCTCAATTCTCAAAAATGCAGATTCAAGAACATGAGAGGGAGCTGAAGAGTAGTTATAAGGTACTAAAAGAGGCAAGAAAACAAAGTGGTGTTGGATGGGATAGCGTCCGTTGCATGATCTTAGCTGAACCACCCATTTGGAGTAACATTATTCAGGTAACACTAGTTGATCATAAGTATCATTTGTACTTCTAAGTAAGATTACTAACATTGATTTTTCTGTTATTCAATAGTCGCATCCTAAGGCAAAAAAGTTTCGTTCCAAAGCTTTCCCCTTGTTTGATTCGTTAGGAGCTCTATATGAGGGTAAGTCTTACTAATATTAATCATTAGTTGCATTTTTGTTTGTTTCACTAATATTAATTTAAGTTTGTCAAATAGGGAGCATAGCTGAGGGTAGTATGAATTTCACATCAATTGAGCACACTGAAATTTCATCTGATCAAGTCAACACTGACAATAATACTGCCTCAAAAGTCAATGTAAACACCCTCTTAGAAGACCAAGATGCTGATGTGGAGTATAATGCAAATCATTGTGACCTTGTATTTGCAACTTCTTCTGGAAACAAGACTGAAATTTCTTCTGGAAACAAAGAGAAAAGAGAGAAAAAACGGAA
Source organism: Pharus latifolius (assembly GCA_019359835.1). Taxonomy (NCBI): domain Eukaryota; kingdom Viridiplantae; phylum Streptophyta; class Magnoliopsida; order Poales; family Poaceae; genus Pharus; species Pharus latifolius. Next base: position 4,211,955 of record CM033323.1, on the reverse strand, counting down.
GCAAAGTGGTGACTGTAGTGTTTTGTTTGAAAACTACTTGGAGTTTAGGAAGGAACGAGTTAATGAGATAGTGAAGGACACAAATGAGGGTGAATTCTCAATCAAGAGGTGTATTGCTGTTTTGGATTCAATTGAGGAGATGTCGGATGAAGAAGCAAAATCTTATCATCTCTTCAAAAATACGCTGAATAGAGAGATTTTTCTCAGTGCACTACCATCTACTCGCCTCATTTGGTTGAGATTACCCCACAAGAATAATGATTAACAGGTACGCTGACAGTTTTATTTATTTGTTTTGCTACTTTGTATCAAACTACATGACAGTTTTATATGTGCTTCAGTGCTAGTGTTTTGTTTTGCTACTTTGTATCAAAATCTTATTTATTTGTTTTGCTACTTTGTATCAATAATACAGTTTTGTATGTGCTTCAGTGCTAGTGTTGGAGGATGCCTTCATTTTTTTTTTGCTTCAGTGCTGGTGTAAGTTCTATCTGTATAATGCCTTCACATTTATATGAGATGATTAGTTATAGTTTTTTTTTGGGCATTTCTAAATCTGATGCATTTTTTCTTCCATTGCCTATGGTGATTTCGGTTGTTCTTTGTTGTTGCTTCCTGTTGGTTGATGAGTTGTAGACTAGACCTGTAGTATGGTCTTTTGACTCTGTCCATTTCTAGTTCAGAGAACACAAGAAGAAACCAAGAAAAGTGCAGGAGAGTTTAAAGATCTCATCTTGAGGGCATTGGTCATCTCTCTCTTTCTCTATCTTGACCTGTTGTGTTGTTGCTTGTTTTGTTGCATGTATTGATCTGGTTTGGTTCTCTGTTGCTTCTGCTGGTGTAGGAGAGAGAAAGTAGGAGGAGGAGGAGAGATGGGGGAGGTAGAGAACAGGAAGAGCAAAGGTGGCTACCAAACTCTCCATAAGTGGATGGTTGAGCCAAGTGAAGATGAAGAGGAAAAGAAGCTTGAACTGAGGCTTGGCCTCCCCGGAGGAGGTGATTTAGGCTGGAAAACAACAAGCAAAGAGAAGGAGAAGGAAATGGAGGAGAAGAAATCTGCTGTTGATAATTCCAATATGTGTCAGTGCTTTGCTATTTCTATGTGTGGATATTGTGGTTATTGTGCTAGTTCTATGTGTCAGTGCTTTGCTATTGAGTTTGTGACATAGCACAATGGTTGGTATTAGCTTTTTGTTGAAAGTTTGGTGAAGATGCTGCGGTTCCATTGTTGTAAAAATGTGATGCAATGATTCATATTGTTTGATCTAGTATTATGTATTGAGGTATTATGTATTATGTATTAGATGTAATTCGTAGTATTGATATATTATGTATTGAGGTATTATGTGCTTGATTATTAATGGATAGTATTATCTCAATTATGTATTGGATTATGTACTGATATATTACCTCAATTCTTGAAGATACAATTTTTTTAATATCTTTTATTAATGGGTAGGATTTTTCTCCCGGTCACCCAAACAGCCGGTGGGAAATTTTCCCACCGGGATTTTTTGACATCCCATGGGATTACAAAAATCCCAACCGGGATTTTTTTTGACATGGAAAAAAATCACGGTCACCCAAACAAGCCCAATGATAACAAATGTCCATCACTCCAAGTAAGCGCTTTCCCGAACCCTCGCCGTAGATTTCTCCTACTGAAACACTCTACTAATCCTAACAAAATTCAATTTAAATTGACAAAGGATTAGCTCACGAGCTCAGGAGCCATTACCCGAAGAGGTTTACGCGCAGGCAGCGGCTGAGCTGGACGAAGAGGCCGAGCATCTGGCCGAGGTCGGCCGCGTTGCCGTGGGAGTGGAGCAGCGTCATCTCGTGCCCTCCCGCCGCATCCACCTCCGCCTCATCCTCGGTGACTTTCGAGGGGCTCCCTGCATCTCACCTGGACCGGCGCGCGGAGGCGGGGGCCCTGGAGATCTCCGGGATGAGAAGGCGGCCGGTGGCGGCGTCGGCAGGAAAAAGGCTAAGCGCGCGGCGATGGTGGACGTCACGCCGCCCATGCTGACGCCTCGCCGGAGACGCTGTCAATCGCCGCCTCCGGGGCTGTGGCGCCATGAGAGCGCGACCTGCTGCAAACGCTAGTGTAAATTTTGATATTTGGGGCCATGCACTTGGATCCGAAAAGGTCCGGTGCTTCCACGGCATGCTGGCCCGAAAGGCCCGAAAGGCTGTCTGGTGGTCCGCGCGAGCGTGGACGCACCAACGCAGCAGGCTAGCTCGTGAGTACCTCGTGTCTGGCCCGTCATGGCACGTATCTGGCCACTGCTCTGCACCTGTTTCTTTTCGGCAAGCGAACATTGCCACGGATTGGCAGCAGATGCCAACGAAAAATATGTAAGGTGGTGTGTTGGAATACATCCTCGAGTTGTCGCGTATTTCCATCTTTTATATGTCCGGTCATCGCATTTGTTCAGATTTGACATATATAAATATAATTCAGGGAATATTTTGATCTGATTTAACTCAAATCTATAAACCCTACAAACTTATATAATAGAGTTTAAACTTATTTAAAACTTCTAATTAAAAAATTCAACTTAATCCCATTGTCAAGTTTGACTTATCAAAAAACTTAAACCTACATAAGAAAGGCCAAACACTTCCTCCAACTACTCGCATGTACATTACAAATTTTTCTTATAAATAATTCACAGAAAAAAAAATAATTGTAAAAATGACCTATAGTTACCGTATTTTGTAAAAATAGTTCATCATGTCAGCTTGTCAAGTTCTAGAGACTCGACAATGATTAAAAATCGGTTTGTCAAGTGTCTAGCGCTTGACAAACTCTCTGACTACTATAACAACTCGATTTCCGTGAGTACTCGTGGTCAAGAGTATGTTGTGAAAGTAGTGGTTGATGGGACGTGGTCGAAAGTCGTCTTAGAGGTGGTCGCATGTCGAAGTGTTGGTGATCAAAGATTATCATGGTAAGGTGTAACTTCACCAATTTTAGTTGTCATCGATCAACCCCTTATTCGACTACTCCAGCCGCAACAACCACCTCCACTTCAATCTGCAACCACACATATATTACAAGTTAGAGGACTTGACAAGTCAATTTTCAGCCCCTACAATACAACACGTCACTTGTCAAATCTCTAAAACTTAACCCTGGGATGTGGTGGGTTATTTTTGAAAAATATGGTAATTCTAAATATTTCTACAAATGAGTTATTTATAAAAAAATTATGTATATTACATGTACATTGTATGCACTAGCGCATATCACACTATTAGGTACGCGTTTATGCAACCTAAAGTTTACTGGTTCATATTTTTGACATGTGGAATATCACGCTGCATGTATGGTTACAATGCATGCATCTATATGTTGTTTAGTTGGCTAGTTAATTAATATTTGAAAGGGGAAATTAAGTTAAGTCACTCTCAAATATCGTTCTACAAAAAAAAAAAATCTTTGAAACTTTGCCTCCTAACAGAATGAAACTATCTAAAATGCAAAAATGCTTGTAGTAAATAAATAATTCAAAAAAATTTCATGGCGAGGTATTCCATAATCGAGGATGAAATATGTATATCAGAACATATTAAAACTGATCGACAGGTTGATCAACGAATGCAATATGTATCCTAGGAAGTGCTCCCTCATATCTCTGTTTCTATTGGAAAATGTCGGCATGGTTCATGGCTTCATGCTTAGCATCTGGTCTCCTAATATGCGTTCGATTGCATGCACTGCAAATGAGGGCACCTGATAAATAGAAAATAAATCTTTTTCTGTCATCTTTTTATTACTATCTCACAACGACAACGTGAAGTTGTTAATTGGCTCTCATGCAATCTAGCTACGACACATTGTTTTGTTTGTCAGGTAACAAACATGGGATGATTATACATGATAAGGACGCGCGTTCTTAATTAGGCCGATTAACTATTTCATGGTTTTGTACACCTGACTTGTCGTCTTTCCAACTAGGCGTTCGTGCTCTGTGATAGTGGCCTTACATTTCGATATGGAAGTGGCCAGATTAGTTAATTAAGGTCCTCTTTATCTCTAATATATCTGACACGATTGCTTTCGCGTTCTTCTTATATTGTTCTTTGTGTTTCGGGGAATCTGCAACGACCAATGAATTCGGTCTTAGATAATGCTTCAACCATGATAAAACTAATAAATGGATTGATTAGTTGACTGATGAGCTGCGAGCCTGAGACAGCATTATTTTGCATGTTTGCGGCGACCTCGTGAGTCACCCCCATTTGCCTCCCGCCTTTTCCTTCTCGAAGAGGGCCACGTATGTAGACTTGGCTAGTCGCATCCTACTAGCTTCCGTCTCTAGTAAAGCTGCATGGAGGTCAAGCAGGAGTGCATGCCCACGGAAAGAAAGGAAAAATTATATGATTTGCATGATTTGTCATGCTTTATGAGATTTCATTCAGATGATAACCTCTAATGCACCATAAAAATTACTCTTTTTTTTTGTTACAACAAATGTGAAACCTGAAGTTCTACAATAGAAAATGGAATGAAGAAGGGGCGTGATCTTACTATTGTCGAGAGGATATTACATTATTTAGAAATTTAGGAGGCCTAATTACCCAACTTTTATAGGGTTTGTGATTGTCATTTGCAAGCATATTGTGCACATTGATGCGTTGCCTTTGTACCTTTAAAATCACACCTTCTTCCAATTTCACCAATATTGCACAATAGTCTTGAATGATCTTTGCCCCCATACTGAAATTTCTACAGTAGCGAGGGACTTAACAAGGCTAACGTTGTCCACTTCCACAACCAACTTCTGAATGCCTTTAATTTTAGCCAACAGTAGCCCTTCTCTACACGCCAGTTCCTCTGCTACACTTGCAAACACCATGCGATGTTTTGTGTGAGCAAAGATCAGCAACATTTCTCCCCTATAATTTCTGATGATTCCTCCATTAGCTTTAGTTGTTGTAACGAGGAAATGCACCTCTGAGTTAAGTTTAAACTACATAAACTATCCTTTAATACTTCAATTGATATACACATCACTAACTCATTTACTTATTTTTTTTAGAAATTTTGGTTTTATCCGACTGTGTTATATTGTAGGGGCAAGATAATTATGAAAAAAAATTTCACATCTAAAACTAGTTTATTACATTGCTTATTTAAAAATTAAAACACATAAATGAATCATCTAACCAAATTTCTAAAGACATAAATGGTGTCCCCATACTCAATATTTTCTTTTCTTTTTTCTCAGAAAAAAGCCCAAATACCAACGTCATACATCAACTTATTGGTACAAGTAGCATTAACCCATGAAAATTTTATTTTATTTCCTAACCTTTTTATTCGTGGCAGTTTCCACTCTCTTCTACAGGTACGTCGATTTTTTTATTTTTGAGAAAAGGTACGTCGATTTGGGAAAGCAATGTAAACCTCCCACCGAGATAGAACCACACACCTCCACCTACAACGGCCTCTGGCCCTCTACGGTGTCCCACCACGGAGAAGGTGGCGGCGGAAAAAAATTTAGGAGCGAGCGTAAGAGACATACCACTACCAGAAGCCGCCGGGACGCCAAATCCACAAGCTAGGCCGAGGCCAATCGAATCGAAATCGAACACTCCAGGCAAGCAACCGCAGCCGGCAGCGTAGGAGGCGGTTGCGATAGCCGGAGGAGGCACATGGCGACACCGATGGCTGGGGAGGGGCTGCTCGCCGCAGTGATTCCGTGCTCCCCTCCTCCGCTGGACGAGGCGGATGCGGGAGGCGTGGGGTCGGCGGCCGAGGCGCCGGTGCTGATATTTCTCTACTTCCACAAGGCGATCCGCGCGGAGCTGGAGAAGCTTCACAGCGCGGCCGTGCGGCTTGCGACGGAGCGCGACGGCGACATGGCGGCGCTCGAGAGCCGCTGCCGCTTCCTCTTCTCCATCTATAAGCACCACTGCGACGCCGAGGACGCGGTACGGTTTCTGGCGCAACCAGCACTCTCACCTTCCTGTTTAGCTTTGTTGTTTTTGTAGATTTGTGGCCGAGTTTGGTTTTGGAGCCGTGTGGGCCTGGGGACCGTTATTACGGAGTAACGGAGGAATTGGGGTTAGAGTTGATGTAACATTGGCAGGAATGGATCTAACATTGGATGGAGTTCGTAGAATGAGTTAGTTGGTAGCGCGAGTTGGTTATTTCGAAGTGAATAATTCGAATGTGTTTGGGTGAATTGGTCATGCGTATGTGTGGTATTGGCTGCGTTTCACATCCTTTGGTTTTGGCATGTCAGGGAAAAATGTCCAGAATTGTACTGGCACTGTGGTACGAAAACCTAAGGCTCTCTCCAACGCGAGACCACGACGGGGTGCGCGCCGGTCGAAGCCGCGGTCGAGCTCGCGCGAGCGACGTTCGGAACAGTGACGAGCTGCTCGATCAGGCGGTCGTGGCGCAGTCGTGAAGTGGCGGGCCCCACCGCGCGCGCGCCGGTCGAACGGACGCGTTGGAGGCGGTCGTGGTTGTGTGGAACAGTAGCTAGCGACGGGGATGGACGAGGCGGCGGCGGACCGGGGCGGGGACAACGCGGCGACGCCGACGAGGTGAACAGGGAATGGATGTGGTGGTGGCGACGAGGATGGACGAGGCGGCGGCGGACTGGGGCGGGGACGATGCGGCGACGCCGACGAGGTGAATAGGGGATGGATGAGGCGGCGGCGACGACGGCGGCGACGGGGATGGACGAGGCGGCGGCGGACCTGGGCGAGGACGACGCGCGACGCCGAGAAGGTGAATAGGGGATGGATGAGGCGGCGGCCGGCGGCCGGCGACGGCGGCGGGGACAGGGATGGATGAGGCTGCAGCGGACCGGGGCGGGGACTAGGCGGCGACGCCGACGAGGTGAACAGGGGATGGATGAGGCGGCCGTGGTGACGGCGGGGATGGAAGAGGCGGCGGCGGGACAGCGAAGAGCCTCTAGAAGAGGCTTTGCATTGGAGAGGGAGGTGAGACTGTAGCCTTTCAAAAGAGTCTATGCATTGGAGGAGGAGAAATTTTTGATGCAGACTCTTGGCTGATGTGGTGGAGAATATTCTGTTGGAAAGTCTGTCAGGAAGGAGTTAGGATTGGAGACAGCCTAAGGATTCATATCTGACCCTTGAGCTTCAGAGTTCAAGAGTTCACATCTCGAATTAAATGATTCCTTGCGTTAATTGAAGCAGCATTACTTTTGATGTGAATGACCATTCAATCTAGTAGGGTATTTTTTTTTTAGAAAAAAAAAATTCTACCTCTTAGAAGCTGGGATCAATGGAGGTCGCAATCCTGGAAAATAGTTTGAATCTTATGCGCTGGCAAAATGAAAATGAACTTTTACTGGCGTTTGTTTCAGTGGTGGAAAGCTTAATCGAGGACTGAGGGTGCTTTAATAGTTTAATATACTCTTTTCCTTAATTGCTGGCTAAAGTAAGGTTCCATGTTGAGTGTCCAAGTACATTTTTATTATTGTAACCGATGACATTGTTTCATGTGGAAGGACTGTGATATGTTGATTTTTCAAAACTTGAACATTATGGGCTTGTATCTTTTTAATTTGGCACTATGGATCTTTTTATCATACAACAGTCTATCTTGGAAAAAAAATTGAATCAATTTTAGGTTTATCATGACAGAGAATGCTTAGTGAACACTTGGCTATATATTTGCTTTTGATGATTGCAGGTTATCTTTCCAGCACTTGATATTCGAGTCAAGAATGTGGCAGGGACATATTCTCTTGAACATAAAGGGGAAAATGATCTCTTTACCCACCTATTCACTCTGTTACAGTTAGACGTACAAAAGGACGACGGTCTTCGAAGGGAACTTGCATCCTGTACTGGAGCAATTCAAACATTTCTAACCCAACATATGTCCAAAGAAGAAGATCAGGTTGTTTACTGGTTCCCTTTCCTCACTTGTTCTGCTCTGCACTTAGTATGTTGTTTTGATGAAAGAAAACTAGTGTTAGGCTCTGTTTTTTGGTCGAACTAATTTCCTGGTTTAGTTGAACTAATTTCCAGGTTTAGTTGATGCTACCTCCATATTGACCATGGCTTGCAACGTGTTGTAAATAGTCTGATTAGGCATCTAGTCTAGGCATTTACCTCAGAGCAAGCTAATGATATCTGCTTGTATGGCATAGAGGCTTTGATTAAAGTACTTTGTAACAATGTAGAGAAATAAGGGGGCAACCAAACTGTAAGCATTGACTTGCATCAATGAGAATTTTGTCTTGTTTTACAAACGCAGAAAAAAATTTAGTGATCTGCAAGGCTGCAATGCTTCTTTTTGGTGCTTTGGACATTTTAAAATCATATCCAAATTATGTAATACTCAGTATATGACTATATTCAGTTTCCTTTATCATTATCAATTCCCCCCAGCGTATTGCAAACAATGTGGACATCTAATCATCTGAGTGTTTCAGGTTGTCCCATTGCTTACCAAGAAATTTTCATATGAAGAGCAGGCTGATTTAGTTTGGCAGTTCTTATGCAACATTCCTGTAAATATGATGGCAGAGTTCCTTCCGTGGCTTTCAGCTTCTGTTTCACCTGAGGAGCAGCAAGACATTCTTAACTGCTTATGTAAAATTGTCCCAGAAGAGAAACTTCTCCAGGAGGTCCTCATAATCACGCCTCTTACATTTTCTACTAATAATATTCTTGATGTGTTATGTAACATTAGTTTTGAAATTTGTGAAGGTTGTGTTCACATGGATTAGAGGGAAAGCATCAAGAGAAGTGCAAGATTTTGATGATCCTAATTCAGAAAGCAGTTGTAGATGTGAGGGTACCTCCTTGGTTGATCAAACAGAGAAGCATGTATGCTCATATGAGCATTCTACATTTGGGAAGCGGAAGTGTGCAGAATATAGTCACAGTCAGCTTGACATGCATCCAATAGATGAGATTTTGTATTGGCACAATGCTATCAGGAAAGAATTGAATGATATAGCAGAGGAGACTAGAAGAATCCAGAGGTCTGGAGATTTCTCTGATATATCAGCATTTAATGTGAGGCTTCAGTTTATTGCAGATGTTTGCATATTCCACAGGTATGCAGCTTTGAATCTCAACTCATGTACATCTTTATTTCAAGAGCTTGTTGTGTAACTTACTTTCTTATTCAGTGTGTAACCTTATAATTGATGACTTTGTTTGCCTTATGTTAAACTTATTCATACTTCTCCAGTTGCACATTACATTCCTTCACAAATGCATTGCTCTTACATGACCAATTAAGTGGTCTAGTCATCACTGCAAATGAATATGGATACATATAAATAACTAAAGAATATATATGGTTATCAAGTTCAATGTTCTGAGGCTTTAGGCTCAATGGATGTGAATGAATGCTGATAACTGGGATGTTGGCCAGAGGCATCACATCATTATGACTTGATGTGAAGAATCTGCAAAGGTGTAGGAGCACTATACTAGAGAAGATAGTTTGTATACATATGGCTGTTTCCTTGTACTTTTGTTGTATGTAAATGGATCTGAGGAAAAAAAATGCTTGTGGAGTGTTTTTTTCATTTGCATTCGTTCCTAACACAAGTTGGTAGTTTCACTGATGACGAGTGGTATACTAGTCATAGTTTGCTAGGTGTTGAAATATGTTTTTGTTTGCTTCTCTTAGTCTTTACAAAGTTTTACCTCAAAAGAACTTAATGTTTCGAGAACAAGATAAGTCATATTTTTTTTATTTTCAGAAATGACCTAATCTCTATTTAGTTTCACCAGCTGCATTTTTCTCTGGCATGCAGTGTTGCTGAGGACCAAGTTATATTTCCTGCAGTCGATAGTGAGGTGTCCTTTGTGCAGGAGCATGCTGAAGAAGAACGTCGGTTTAACAAATTTAGATGTTTAATTGAACAAATCCAAATAGCAGGAGCCACATCAACTGCTGTGGATTTTTACTCTGAGTTGTGTTCACAAGCTGGTCAAATAATGGAGAAAATTGAGAGACACTTCAATAATGAGGAAACAAAGGTTAGCTAGTAGTAAATAGCCGGCCATTGCCTTATTAGTCGGAATTTCATCTCTACGTGGTCAACAGAGTCTCATCTCTAGTTGACCTTATTCTAGGTACTCCCTCAAGCTAGGATGCATTTCTCACCTGCGAAACAGAGGGAGCTTTTATACAAGAGTCTATGTGTCATGCCATTGAAGTTACTGGAGCGTGTTTTACCATGGTTTGTGTCAAAACTGAGTGATAAGGAGGCAAGGTCTTTTCTTCAGAATATGCGGTTGGCAGGTTATCCCTCTTACTTCAAGTATCCTGTATCCTTTAACTTTCCAAAATTTTCTCAAAATTTTGATATTTGCTAATAAGATGCATGAAACAGCATCGCCCTCTGAAACTGCACTGGTCACTCTTCTCTCTGGTTGGGCATGCAAAGGTTGTTTGAATGACACACCCAACACTGGAAAATTCATATGCTTGAGATCGGGGGCACAGAGCTGCCTATTGGAGGCTTTAAATGAGTTGAAAAAATGTCAGTCATTCTGCCCATGTTCTTCAGGTAGCATTGGAGCCATTTCTCTACGTTTGCAATTAGAAAATGGTTCCAGGCCAATTAAGCGAGGAAACCATGCAGAATCTAGTACCAATATTAACAGCAGTGAGTGCTATCAAATTGCTGCCGTTGAAATACCTACATCTAGCAAAAAACCTTGTCATGTTCCCGGGTTAAGAGTAAAAAGTAGCAACCTTGGTATTAGTTCATTGGCTTCTGTAAAGTCCTTTCGCTCTATGTCTTACAATTCTTCTGCTCCTTCATTATATTCCAGTCTTTTTTCATGGGAGACAGATGTGGCATTTTCTGGTCCAGATAACATCTCTAGGCCAATTGACACCATATTCAAATTTCATAAGGCAATTCGTAAGGATTTAGAATTCCTAGATGTTGAATCTGTAAAGCTCATTGATGGGGATGAGTCTTGCCTTCGCCAATTCATTGGAAGGTTTCTTTTACTGTGGGGTCTTTACAGAGCACACAGCAATGCTGAAGATGAAATTGTGTTCCCTGCTCTTGAATCAAGGGAGACACTGCACAACGTGAGCCACTCATATACTCTTGATCACAAGCAGGAAGAAGAACTATTTAAAAATATATCTGGTGCTCTATTTGAGCTTTCACAGCTACATGACAGTGTCAGCCACCCACATGATCAAGTTGATGAAGCTGGAGCAAACAATGTATGTTCATGTGATGACATTAATGAGATTGATTGGGCCAAAAGGCATAATGAGCTTGCAACAAAGCTCCAAGGAATGTGCAAGTCTATCCGGGTTACCCTCTCTAATCATGTGCACAGAGAAGAACTTGAGTTATGGCCATTGTTTGACAAACATTTTTCGGTGGAGGAGCAGGATAAGATTGTAGGTCGTATAATTGGAACCACAGGTGCTGAGGTTCTGCAGTCAATGTTACCTTGGGTTACGTCAGCCCTTACTCAAGAGGAACAGAACAAGATGCTGGATACATGGAGGCAAGCAACTAAGAATACAATGTTTGATGAGTGGCTAAATGAATGGTGGAAGGGATCTCCAATTTCATCTGATCCTTCAACTGAGACCTCCTCCCCTCCAGAAGGTATGCGCAATTGGTTTTTTTCTGGTTTCACCCTTAACTACTTGTTCTATCACTATTTTGTAGGTTTGCTATGTTAGATTTGTAACCAGTCCCACCTGCTACATTTTATTTCATCAATCACATTTTTTTCATAAGAAAACCCTTGATTGAGTCCCACTGGTCAATGTTTGATGGAATAAGGCATTGATGAAATTGTACACTTACAATTTATTGTTACGTATATTTGTACACTTCATACATTATTTACATGTTCCATTGTTGAAGAAAAAGTATCACCAAGTTTTACCAAAATAGCAGCACTACTGAGGACCAATGACTTGTGGACAGAATGATAGTTTAGAGGTGCCATGGAAAGTTGGATCAAGACATTCAATTTAGGGAAAAACTAACATTGCAAGGACTAGTATATCTTTACATTGGCTAAAATCACAATATGGACTTTCCAATAGCTTTTTGACTAATTTCAGTGATCCAAGCCAGAGAGAACACAACTTTGGTGATGTAAATTCAATCCAAGAGAATAAATTCTGTATTTCTTACAGGAGGGTAGACTGGCTAGGAATACCCTTAGCCTTTTTTTGTTTTTGGTTGTGTGGGGGGGGGGGGGGGGGGGGGGGTCATATCTCTTTCTACATTTAAGTTTTTAAGTTCATCGTATTATGTTTTTCAAAATATAGATTTGTCATTTTCCTGATCTTTTTTTCCTTTGTCCTTTGTAGGAGATTGTTTTCAGGAGAAGCTTGAGCAGAGTGACCAGATGTTTAAACCTGGTTGGAAGGACATCTTCCGAATGAACCAAAGTGAGCTCGAGGCTGAGATACGAAAGGTTTCTCGAGATCCTACACTTGATCCAAGGAGGAAGGCCTACCTAATCCAAAATCTCATGACCAGGTTTGGCATGTGAAAAACAGTATATAAATTGTTATGATTTTTTTTTATTTATAAAAGTGTAAATTTCAGCCGCTGGATAGCTGCTCAGCAGAAATTACCACAACCAAGATCAGATGACTGCAGTGAAGGTACAGGCATACCTGGACGCTTTCCTACATATAGAGATCCGGAGAAGCTAATTTTTGGTTGTGAGCACTACAAACGAAACTGCAAGCTTGTTGCTGCATGCTGCAGTAAGCTGTTCACATGCAGATTCTGTCATGATAAAGTTAGTGACCACACATTGGAAAGGTAAACTTACAACCACTCACTTTAATGTCTCGTATTCTCTTACTGCCAAGGAATGCTTCTACATTTGTGATGGTACTAGAGGTTGAAGCTTTTTTTAAATCAGTTAGATGCTTCAAATAAGCATGTGGTGATCCAAAGATCAGGAAATAAGTGATAGTGAGAGAGCCTTGTGGTTGAATTGCTTTTGCACAAGATAACAGAATTCGTTTTGGTGCTTTATTCCAATGTTTTAAATAGCGATTATTGCGGGGTCGCAGTGACACCCACAAAAACTATCACGGAAGCAATCCTACATTGCAATTTCATGCTTCATATCCATAATTCCTTGTATTTAGCATTATTTTGTGGTGGTTATCTTGATTCAAGTGATTATATGTGGGTATATTTGCTAGGCAACTAAATCATGTTAACAGTACTGGAGGAAAAAATATATATGAGTTAGAGAATAGTGTAATCACATTTATATATAAAAAATTTTATGTATACTACACATGCAATGTTATAGTCTTTAAGATGTAATACTTCTTCACACTTGAGACAAATATAACTTAATTCGATCCAAATTCACACTATTTCATAAGTGCTAAGACACCAACTATCACTTCCAAACTTGTGGATCACAAACCAACATAATAAAACATAAACTTAAAGAGTTTGTTTTGTTATCATTGAGACTAATTATGAATGAGAGAAGTTACATTCATATCACTTGCGAATATTATGCATAAGATTTAGAGTTTACATGAATTTTAATAGCTAAATATAATTAAATATGAGTATAACACATATAAATATAGAAGAAATATAAAAAGAAAAATATTCACATTCCAAAAATCCATAAACAGTTAATTCATGTAGTATAGCGGGAAGTTACAAAACTATTGCGGTTGCGCAATTAGTGGATTTCACGGTCCATATAGCAGCTGAAGCTATATTCGCGGGATTTTATTCAACTGTGTAGTGTTTTATGTCCAAAAATGCTATCGAGGAGCTATTTAAAACATTGCTTTATTCCTCATGGATCCTTCCATCTTTATTTTTTCTTCCATTGTTCTTGATGTTCTGCAAGTTGCATTCACTTGGAAAGATGGTTGTACTTGTAGTGCTGTAATGGGCCAACACTTTCTGGTCATTGCTTTTAGCTGCTCTGCAGCAGCTATGCTGCAATGTTTCAGTAAGATACATAATAAGGATAAAAAGATGAGAATAGTGTACTGGGACATACCTTTTCTGTCATGTAATGCATTGGCTGTTACTTTATGGATCTGCTATTTGTAAAAATATAAAATGGTGAAAGACCTGTGCAGCCTTACTTTGTGGAGCTGCTATCTGTAGGAAAGCAACGGTGGAAATGATGTGCATGTTATGCCTGAAGGTTCAACCAGTTGGTCCAAATTGCCTGACCCCTTCTTGCAATGGGCTATCCATGGCAAGGTATTATTGCAATATATGCAAGTTTTTCGACGATGAAAGGTAAGACATGGTTGTGATTGCATTATTTGAGTCTCCTGCAGTTCGTATTATTTTAGCTTTAAGACTGTTAACTCTGAGATATGTGGGCTCAGATATGTTATTGAAGTGAATGTGTATGTCTGATCTATGTTACTAATGGAACCAGATATTGCATTCAAGATAGGAGTAAATTGACAGAAGACTTACCACTATAGTTAAGGGGATATGGGTTTGGAATCCTCTGTGATCTTTTTGGGAACATGGGAGTGTCTGCAAGGCCTACTACCTAAAGAACACCACCCCCACATCCCCTTTTCTTCTCCCTGGTCAACCTAATGGGTAATTGTTGTTGTCAAATTCCATTTTTTAGGTTCATTCATCTTCGTGATTCATGCATTGGGGGCTGGTTCCTTTCCTTTATTTTGGAATAACACTGCTTTCCTTTCTTGGCACTCCAAATATTTGGGTGATGATTTTATTGCCCCCTTGTAATCATGTTATATTCATTAACAGTTCAATTGTCCAATACTAGTTTTTGTTCTTTCTGTCGTTGGTTCCATGTGTTACAATGTTGTGCTAGTCATTGGCTAATTGTATCACATTACTTATAAATCGAAGTCTTGATTGCATTCCAGCCATTTTTTAAACAAGTAGGAGACTCCTAATGCTGGGATGTTTTCAGGACTGTGTACCATTGCCCATTTTGTAATTTGTGTCGTCTTGGGAAAGGACTTGGCATTGATTTCTTCCATTGCATGAAGTGCAACTGTTGCCTTGGCATGAAACTAGTGGAACATAAATGTCGAGAGAAGATTCTAGAGACGAATTGTCCAATTTGTTGTGACTTCCTATTTACATCAAATGCAGCTGTCAGAGGCCTACCTTGTGGCCATTTCATGCATTCAGCTTGCTTTCAGGTATGGTGATCTTGTCGCATTCCAATGCAATTTTCTTACATTCTTATTTGGGTGGGAGAATGGTGTTCTGACAAGTTTGTCAATTTCAGGCATACACTTGTAGTCACTACACCTGTCCAATCTGCTGCAAATCCTTGGGAGATATGGCAGTAAGTTAAACCACTTTTACAATAAGAAGTAATTTTGCATTTTTACCATCGATGATGAAGCATGATTTTCCTCTGGTGGTAGTGGAAAAACCTCAGCTGTTGTGTTCTGTTTCATGGAAGTTAGAAACTGAGACAACTCCATGTTGTGACACTAGCAACTCCATGTTAATACCTTTATGTATTTATGCTTCTGGACTATTCTCTCCAATTTGGTCCTCACTTAGTACTGTTTCTTAGGCCTTTTGGATTGTAAAGTTGCAGTGGCTTTATGATGCATAGGAGTTAAGCTCTTAAGTTTCCACTCAGTTGCATCTCTGTCTGATGTTTGTACGCTTCTCGAGTGGTATGTCAATATGAAATATTAGGATGTCCTTGTCATAAATGAGTATTGGCTTTTCTTCTCTTTTAGGATTGAATCAATCGGATTATCTGAATTTTGAAAACATGTTGACAGATCTTTCTTATTTGTGCTACCTCCCTCCCTCTGATTCGGAATTGCTGCTAATGTAAGTTCCATCCTTTTGTTTATTATAGGTGTATTTTGGCATGCTTGATGCCTTGCTGGCTGCAGAAGAGCTTCCTGAGGAATACCGGAATCGTTGTCAGGTATCTTATTTCTCCTATTCTTGTTTTCATTCTTTGCAAGGGTTGAAATATTGATCATTTTGTTGCATGGCTGGTCCAGGATATACTTTGTAACGACTGTGAAAGAAAAGGGAGATCTCGATTCCATTGGCTGTATCACAAATGCGGGTTCTGTGGTTCTTATAATACAAGAGTCATCAAGACTGATACAGAAGATTGTTCTACATCAAATTAATCAGGGAAAATTCTTTTTTTTTATCCCTTTTTTCATTTAGTTCTTTATAATTTAACCCTAGTAAATTTAGCCCAACTGAAAGAACAACTGAAAGAAATCGTATGTAGTATAGCCAGCTCCAGCAATTATAAGCTGTTAAAAAAAATCTGTGAAAAAGGTCTGATGCCATTTTGTTTTAGGCTGACATCCCATTGTTATAAACGTCTGTAACGTTGGCTAAATTGAAACATAGCTTACTATGGTTTGTAGTGCAAAGAAGTTCGACGTGATAAAGAAAAAATTATAGAACTTCGTGATCCTAAGCCGCTTTTAATGTTGTAAATCTAGGTGTAGTTAACAGGTTTATTTAGGGTTTACTTTTTTTTTAATTTGGATTCAAAGTGCCATAGGTTTCGGTGTCGTATTCGTTGAAGAAACTAAAAAAAAAACACCATGAAGGATATACTCATACGCAACCAAAGTTTGAAATATTTATGTGTGCGAGTTGTTTACCGTCCAACAGAAATCTCAACTGTGTCCGTGGCGTCTTCGTTTGCATCATCGCTTCCCTATTAGCATAATTGACGACATCAATGTCTTTGCCACCTTCCTCGGTGTCGGGGTCAGACATGGAGTCACCATTTCGTCCACCACTTCCTTGAAGTTGCCTTCTGGATTCAGGAGCAATAATCTCAATCGTGGTGTTAAGAAATAAGAACATGAGGTGCTCATCGGCCATTTTAGTGACAGCAAGATCATCTGTTCTGATCGTTCATGGCTGTATGTCCTCGCGTTTTACTTTGGAGAGTCGTCCTTCTGCTTACTTGGATGCACCAAGCCTGCCATCAAGCCCTTCTATGGACGGAGTTCTGCATAGCAAGAGAATAATATTGTCTCCGTTTTTCCCCCAATGCTAGCTGCCGAGCTTCAATTAGACCAACTTAAAAGCGTGCTATAATTTCTTAGGGCTGTCTAGAGGTTGATAACTGTTTTTTTAAAAAAGAACCATATCATCTATATCATATTTTAAAAATTAGATTTAATTTCTATTCTCTATTCTCTTCCCAATTCTTCTTCTCCTTCCTCCCTCCCTCTCTCTGTCCCCTACTGCCATTATCTCCTACTGCCTCTTCTTTGTCAGTTGCCATTGTCTGCGGTCTATGATGTCTTCACCATCTTGTCAAACCACTGTCATGACTTTGTCTCTTCTATCACTTCTCTTTCTCATCAGTTGTCATTGTCTACTATTGCCACCCATGACCAACAATACTATTGTCGCTCCGTCATCGTCTGCCGTTGGGTTGTCATCATCAAAGAACTTTAAGAGAGGGTGAAGTGAAATTTAGAAGACTAAATTTAACGAGAAAAGTTTGAATCAACCATAAGAGAAGGTCCAGGCAATATTTTTTTTTTCTAAAAAAATAAAAAAGTAGGTCCCGTCTAAGGAAACAGGATCATAAGGAGAAAACCAATATCGTGACGTTACGGTTCAGCACCTCAAACAACATCTCGCAGTATCTGGAATCTGGAAGCGGGAGTCCTTGACGAAACGGCCGAGGCGGTGCTCGCCATCAGTCTACATGATGTTCATTCGCTGGGAGCGGAGCCGTGTGTTCTGGCGAGATGGCGGCGAGGACGCCACAGGCGCCCGACTCGGTGTTTCTTTATAGCTACTCGGGGAATTTATTTGCTCACCACGGCCCGCCTTGCATGTATAAGGCATCAGCAGTTCAGCACCAGTGCTTGTGCTTTCGCTTTCGCGGCATCGCCCCGTAGAACGAGCCTTCTCGTCGTTCACCATAAGAGGGTCAGATCATAAAATCACAATCTACCAAAATTATAAAATTAAATATATTACATAAATTGATATGCATATCAATATTTATAAAGGTTAATTTCTTTGTTTATATCTTTTAGATCTATATTTGTATATTTATGATATTTGTTTCATAATTGAGCAAGACATATGTCTCCTATAAATATAAATAAATAGAATTTATATATAGAGTGCACATTCAAGTATGACTAACTGTAGATATTATTAGATTTTAACATGATATGACAAAATTTATGTTACAGATATTGAAATACAACAATCACAAACAAAGATCATAGTAGTTCTTTAATTATTCATGTAATGTAAGTGATGAAAAAACAAATAAATCATCAAAATCTAGGATCAGATCAGGATTACAATTCTAGTGATCCTAAGATCCAGATCATTATTCTATATAATCCTAACCAATTTTGATGCAACTAATAATTTAGATCAAAATAATCTTATAGGATTATAGAGTCATGCTAAGTCTAGTGCAGGCGCCCTGGAGGTCTGTCATGCGGGCTCCACGCCAGAAAATTATTATTTTTAACTCATTTCGGAGAGAGAAGACGCCACGGCTGGCTTCGGAATGCCAACGAAAAAGTGATTTTTTTGCCTCAGTTCGCGTGCGCTTCAATTGCATCTCATTTTTGTTTCTTAATTTCAGATCAATCTAGTTCAAATTAGATGTTGATTATATTGAGAAAGTTGTAGATCTTTAAATTATCTTCATTTAGAGACCAAATTTCATATATATTAGATTTTTAAATTAAAAGTTATTGATGTTTTACTAAAATAACCTAATTTAATTTACTCGTGGGTCCGTATGAAGCGCCTCACGAAGCATCGGTGCATTGGAGAGGGAGGTGCTTCGGGTGGTGCTTCGCACACGTGGCACAGAATATACTGAAGAATATTCTGTTCAAGCGTCTCGCGAAGCGCCGATGGATTGGACTCAGCCTCATAAGATTATATGATTCGGATGACAATCTTGTATCTTAATAAAAAAATACCCATCCCAAATGTGTCTCATCTTAGCCTAATGTGTGTGTTTGGTTCCCATTTTGGGGATGCCTCACCGGGAGGCATCAGAGCGCCCCCAGCACGAGGCGCTCAAAATCGACCACCTCGCGCAGGACACCCGTTGGCCGTTGCCTTGCTCCCAAGTCGCTACTACCGTCGTTTGTTGCCACCCAAGTCACCGCCGCAGCCGTTCGTTGCCTCTCGAGCCATCCTTCTCACCGTTTGTCGCGCCTGAGCCTCCACCACCGCCATTCATTGCCTCCTGAGTCATTGCCATCGCTGTTCATCGCCGCTCGAGCCTTTCCGTTGATGTTCGTCGCTCCCGAGCCTCACCGTCGCCGTTCGTCGTTAGCCAAACCTCTTACCATTTTTCGCAGCTTGAGCTGTTGCCGTTCCTTGCAACTGCACGCCGCCGCCGCTGCGGGTTCTTGTAGCCACGCACTCCGCTGTTCCTTGCTGCCACGTACCACCACTGCTGCTGTTCCTCGTCACCACACTCTGCCGTTGCCGGCTGAGCTAGAGGAGTTATTGATGGGTGAAAATATTTCAAGAAGTTATTGTTCGCCCCCCGGCACTTATTTCATTTTACGCTCTTGTAAGGACATCAACAAAACATCTCCAAACTCTTACTTACCTTGCAAGTAAAATTTCTTAAGATTTTAGACAAATCTCAAGTCTACATAAAAGATAACATACTGATGAGAATATAAACCAATCAACCCTTAATCCTCGGCTCGAGAGTCCGAAAAAAAACTCATATAAGCAACATCATCATCCTCATGTATCTTGTTCTGCAGAGATCCAAAGGTATGGTGTGTTTTCACATGAGGCTCTGGCCAGTTTAACCATTTTTGATAAAATGATTTATAAAGATTTTAGTTTATAAGTCCAATGAGATTTCTTCCACCGATTTCAATTTATTTGGATTTTTAAATTTAAAAAAATTTATGCTTATAAATATCCTTAAAAAATAAATTTAAAATAAACCGAATGTTTGATTACAACTTCAACTTTTAAATTCATAAATTGAAACTGAACCTCACAAAACTCCCCTTGAAGAACGAGGACTTGATGATGCTGTCCGCTACAACTGCCTTGGCCGGAGCCCGCTTCCCAAGTACTTGCCAGCTTTGTTCGGAGCACCTGGAACCACGTGCTATAGCACGCCGCGCACAAGAAAGCCTTCGCTGCGAGTTCCTGCCTAAGCTCGAGTCTTGTCACACCGGCACGGGCACTCGAGCCCCACGAAGGGTGGCGCGAGTTTTTAAGGGAAGGGGTTAAAAGAAGATTTAAGTGCCTATTACTCGTATTACACAAACGGATTCCCACACAAAGAAACATAATCTTTCAACATTTTTCAAATTAGACCGTTATAATTTATGAAGGCTTCAACAAATCTAGCCCGATCTCCTTCACTAGCTCTTGGAGCAACTCTGCTTCTATTTGTGCGCCAATTCTAAATGCTTCCTGCAAGGTATTCATGCCCATTTGGTCCGAGTGTTCAAAGTCACTCGCAACCAGATCATCCAGGGTCTTCCCAGCCATGTCACTGCACCTTACGATTTCCTTCTTGACCTTACCAACCAATCTCTCCTCGGTACAGATCAAGGCAAGCCCTGATAACGACTTGTAACCTGAGTCCAAGAACTGGTTACACATCGACTCTAGGCATTCCATAACGAAGTTGAACACGAGATTTCTTAGCAGGCTCGCGTCTTTGGCCTTCATGGCATTGAAGTTGTTCTTGGCACCTGTGGTCAAGGTGGTAAGAGCAGACTGAAACGTCTCGTGAAGGAAGGCCTTGAAAGGTGCTTTTGCTTTGTGAGGACCATAAGGGCACATGCTTGTTAGTAGCAGTTCAATAGTTGCTGTAACTTCTCCAGGGTAACTCAGCTTGCCTTCTTGAATTGCCAATTCAAATGATGGGATACCATGCTGGCTAAAATTAGGTTCAGCACGCCTGGAATTTATCTTGGTAGATACGATCTCAACGCTGGTTGGTGGTGTAGAAATCCCACAGGAACAGTTGTCTTTGAGTCCAATGTCTGTCGGCATTTGTTGAAGACAAGAAAGAATTAGCATGCAACTCAAGTAACTCATCATATAAGAAAGGTTCTGTGGATTTTAATCGGCCTAATCCAAGCATACACTGTTGGAACGTTCCTAAGTGGTATTTGTACCTAATATTTTAAAAGAAAACGGCAAAAGAAAATTACTTGTAAAGAAGGCACAAAACGAATTATCATTACTTGCCGTCTTATGAATACCTCCCAGAATGCAATCATCAGCAAATGAAGCGTGAAGGATTGACACTGGACTTTGCTGATCACTGCCTCTGTTCACAGATGGAGTTGAATGACTTGCTTTTGCATTAATCTGCAAATGGTAGCAGCCGAGGAATATCCATTAAGTGAAATCTTGAGCATTTCATGAGAACAACATCAGAAAAAAGGATAAAAAAAGATTAATATTTCTTACCTCATGCTTTTCATGAGTGCCATGCAATTCCACTGATTTGGACAAATCTCTAAAGCCATGAATCAGCTGTTCCATGAACATGCACTCCTGTGTCAACTCATCACCAGAAGATCTCTCTTTGAAAGGTATAGCACTAGTGTTCTCAAACACTGAAGAGCTTGCTCTTCCACCAGGATCATATCTATTTTTCAACGTATCTTGATTGAAGGAAACTGATTCTGCAACTTTCACTCCAGAATTGCTATGTAAGCTTTCCCTAAAAACCAATCCTCTTTGTGAAGAAATGTTTTGGCAGTCCCTGCGAGAGCATGTCTTGGGACAAGAGGCACCACTTGGAGTTGGAGATCCTGCAACAGCACCACCCATTCTGATATCATTGTCTCCGAGCAAAGTAGGAACAACCTTCCTTGGTGAACTGAATGAGAAAGAAATGATGCCTGGGCTGTTACCCCTTGAAACATCATACCGCTCTACCTGTCTTCGGAAGTCACTCCTTAAGTGGTTTGAACTGGCAGCCTTCGGCTTCTCACTAACTAGCCCCGCTCCTTTTGCAATTATCATGCCTCTCTCTATAGCTTTTGGTGTCGCTGCCTTTAGCTTTACACAGTTGAAGGTATCACAAAGTTGAATATTGGCTCGTGGACCTTTTGTACTTGAGTTCTTGTACACAGTAATCTGTGACATGCCAAATCTATCCATCACTTTTCTTTTGGACCTGAAAAGTGTGTTGCTGTTCAGATTTCTGTTCGAAGGAATGAAGACCTTGGATGTGCTTGTCGAATTTTGCTCTCCGATCCTATGTTTCTGCCTTTCCACCATACATCCTGGATCTGCTCCAAGACAAACTACAGGCAACGAATTCTGCTTCAGGTTGTTCTGCTTGAGAGGGCTACCAGCAACATTTTCCCGGCATATGATCCTCTGCTGAATTTTTTGGTAATCTTGTTTTCTATCGGTGATACCACTGGAGGTCCTCTGAATGCTGTCCTTGTGTTGATACACCAAAGCAGTAGGTCTAGCCTTCTCACTCGAGCTAACAAGCAAGTCCTTACTGTTTCCTTCAGGTTGCACTTCACATGACATAGCTTGGTTTGGCCTCCTAAGTGGAGCATCCTTCTTACCATTCTCTTCAGACCACTGATTAGACGAAGTAGGGTTCTGCAGAGAGGTGGCACCTACATTGCAAGCACCTGACCTCAGTACATCCAAATTGCATAGATCTCTTGACAACTGTTCAGACAAGTTCAGCAAGACAGCAGCAGAACTGGACGGGCTGCCACTGATGCATGAATACTCTAAACGGGCATGTGGCAGAGATAGATGTCTATTCCTGGATTGCAAACCAGGTTCCAGAACCTTGGTTGCCGCTTCAATCAGCCGTGCCTTGTTCCTACTGGAAATTGACCTTGGGCTCTTAACAGGTGAAGCTAGCTTGTGTGTATGCCTACGGGACCATGACGGCCGTGCATCTGTACTGAACTGGTTGGCACTGGCATGCCGGCCCTCCCTGAGCTGCCCTGCCTTTTGTTGCTTCTGAGGTGATGTCTCTATGCTCCGGTGGGTACCCGACAAATCTTGGGAGTACAGATTCCGATGACTCCTGAGCTCAGAGGAGTCCTTGACTTTGGTTGGCCTTTGATGGCTCACAGGCACAGCCGGCATTGAGCTGAGGCCCATTAGCCGGGCCACGACGCCAGGGTTGCACATTTCACTGCCATTGTTGTCTTGGGCAGACGGCGGCAAGCGACTGCTGACGCCGCCATCATTTTTCTCTCCTGGATAGTGTACAGAATCAAGCTGAAGAAACACAGAACATGAAAGAGTTAGCATTCTCCAAGGATTACACAAAAGAAAGCTCTTCTTGGTGAAAGGAAGCAAGAAGAGGATCAATAAAATGTGGTGGCAGGCAATACTACATGCACAAAACCTTCAAATCTGAAATTGTCAGCAAAACTATTGCAGGCCTAGAAATCTCTTACATGAGCCTGAAATAAATGAGAAAAAAATGGGTTTGGAATCTCAAATAAAGATCTCTCGTAAAAATGGAAATAATGGACTGAACCTTCACAAAAGAACACCACACAATGTCTTCAACTTTGTTTAAAGAAATAATTATAGGGTAACAAAGCACAAGCAAGAACTCAAAAAAATTGGCTGGAGGTATGGGAAAAAAGAAATTTTGAGCCATATCTCTGCAAAAACTCAGAACCCAACAACATAGCTTCACCACATAATGCTCCCAAAAAAAGATAAACAAAAAGGTAAAATAACAGTACCAATAGAGGCCTCTTGCCTACCGACATCTTCTCGCCGCCACCGCCGAGCGGCCTCGCCGCCGACTTCTTCTGTGCGCGCACTGAAATAGCACCCCAAAAAAAAACTAATGAGTAAAACTCCTGACCGTAGAGCAGGAAAAAGCAATGTGCCTTCTTTGCAACCTCACCTGGGGGAAGCAGCTTGCTTTTCTTGGAGGAGGAGGAGAAGAGCTTCCTCTTGGCGAACAACTGGAACAGCGCCGACACGCACGACGGCGCCGGCTTCGGCCGCTCGGCGATCGCCAGGCTGCTGCCGCCAGCGTTCGATGCGGAGGAACTGCAGTTCATCATATCTCCACACCCAATTCTTTCCAAGTCTAGCACAATGCATCTATTCTCCTTTAATCTAGCATGCCTATCAGTTACAATTACTTGCTCATGAACAATTATAAACAAATGCTAAAGAACAAAAACATAGTTACTACTGCTGCGTGTAATTCTTCTTGTTCTTGGAACTTGCATGGATCGATTAGAACCAAGAACTATTCCTGACTCTTCTTGTAACTTACTCGTGAACACCTCTCTAATCCGAATTCTATACCAAACAAAAAATATTGTGGAGGGATCTAAAGCAACAGGGCGGATGAGCCAAGTGTTGGGGGGGGTGGGGGCGCGCCGCGAGATGAAAAGATGGAGGAGAAAGAGAAGGCTTTTTGGGGAGTAGGCTTTTTACTTGGCATGGTTGCAGAGGGGAAGAGACATCTCAAGGCTGCTTTTTTAGTGTTTTTTAAAGCTTCATTTGTTTGTTTGTTTGGGCAGTCGAGCTAGAGCTTTGGAGGGGTCTAAGGCTATAGTCAAAGGAGGGATCAAATTCATATGGTTATTTTGGAAATAATTTCAAGGGCTTAACATTCGACGTGATGATGGAACACTTTTTTGTGGCATGAACTCCATGAATGTGACATTGACACATGAGGAGTAATCATACGGAGGGATGAACCATATAGTTTCTATTGGGATACATACTATTGTATAGTTTTAATGAAAATTGTGGTATTATAAAAAAATATGATATAAAAAATTGAGTTGTGTTTAGACGAGAAAAATAGAGATAAAAATATCACAGTTTATCTCAAACCGACGTTTTATCTCTGTATCAAAAGTTTTGGCCTAGCCCAAAGTTTTAGCAGAAATCGCAAAAAGAGGGCGCATGCGAGGACGAATCAAGCACAGGCAGCATCATCTCGCACATGGAGGGACATCCACCACCGGCACCGACACCAGAGAAACGTATGAGTCGTCATCCCTCACCTTCCTCTCCGCTCGCTATCCATGCATGCGACCTTAGTCATCGTTGTGGCCACCGGCCGATCGGCGTCTACGGTCGACGTCCTGCCCACCAGGCGACCAATCACTGTGTTGAGTTGACGTCCTGGCCACGGGCATCACAATTGCCACCTAATGTCGATCCGTAGCCACTGGTCGCCCTGCTCCCCATCGGTGACCTCGCTCTGGTCACGACGGGCCGCCTCGCTGCGGTGCTGAGAGGGCGCCTCGCCATGCTACCAAGCGGCTGCCTCGCCATGTTGCCGAGCGGTCCCCTCCGCCACACCTTGCCCTCCACATGTGTCTCCGTCGCCGGTGTGTAGCGGCGTGGTTGCGCCTACCTCCGCATCCGCAAACGGGTGCCCTCGATAGAAGATACGTTCCTCTGACAATAGTCTTTGCCGCTCGACAACTCCTGCGCGCCGCCACTCGAGTCCTTGTGCGCGCAGTTGGCCTCTGGGAGTACCGCCGTTGCTTGGTTCCCCGGTCAAGCCGTCCACCTCGCACGCTTCGCCGGCTATTTGTTTTTTTTTCCACTTTTGGCGTTGTTCTATGTGATACCGGGGTTGCAGGTTTCAATCCAAACACCTTGCAAGAAGTCATAATACTTCAATTTTAAAAACATAAAATTTTGATATCTCTTTTTTAAAACTCTAGTTTCACAATATCGTAGTAATACGATACCAGTTCACCCAAACGGATCTTTAATGTGCATTTCAAAAGTACAAAAATTGGTACTTATGGATGTTCATTTTTTCACGGTCACTTTATTGGTCAAGAACCAAGACATCCTTAAAAAAAATAAGATTGTACTGATAGGACCAATTTGGCTTTAAAAAAATAAAGATAGAGAAAAAGAAAGGCTTATCTTAGACTTTATTCTAACAAGTTAAAACAATTCTATCATTAAAAAAAATTAAATTATGAGTAGATTAATTATCTTTCCTCAATAATTTTTGATATATTTGGAATGCAAAAATTTTGTAGAAAGACAACAATCTGGTGATAATGGATTTTCTTTCAAAATTCCTCCCGAATTCTACGTTCAAAATATAGTTTTTAAGGTTTTTTTACAAATTGGTTAGTGCATGAAATTTAATATTGTATAAAAATCAGAAGTTTGAAGTTGAGACCTAGCTAGCATAATTTATGAGAAAAAATATAACTAAAAAGTTCTGTAGTGAAACTAAGAGTTTCCCAAGAGTGAATTAGATCTGAGTCAAAATTGAGTTCATATTATAGGATTGGTGAACCCTAAATACAAAAGAGAGAGTTAAAGTATAAATATAATGATTTTTTTTTTAATAATTTAAAATTTTAGACGAATTAGTTAGAACATGAATAAAAAAAATTCAGAATAAGTTTAGTTTCAATAAGCTAATGACAGTGGATAGTGCGGGAAAAAAGTCCAGAACTGAGGGATGTTCTGTCCAAGATGAGTGATGTCAAAATTTACTAGTCTTTCGAAGTCATAATTGAACTCAACATGCAGAAAGTTAAATTCAATTTACTGCAGACAATTTCCATTGCATGGTAAATAGGGTGGGATCATGAGTGTGTACACCTGGTCCAGAGTGGACACGCATCTATCTTTTTTGTTTGCGTGTTTGGTTGTAGCTAACAGACGAGAAGAGTAAAGAGAAAACTAAGTGTTGCATATGGACAACTTACATGTCAGAACCCTAACACAAAAATGTCTACATTCAATTTAATTCTGACAAATGTTGCATAGTTTTTATTTTTTAAAAAAAAGTTAGAAACAAAATATGGTGGTTGTATTAATATTTGCTTCTTTGGCCAATGTCAAAATGCATGTATAAAAAAGTGTTAAATTGAGAAAAGTATCTGTTTAAATTGTCTTGATTTTGGTGATGACGGTTTAATATGATAAACTTATAAGAGGAGAAATAGAAGACAACAAAGAAGAAGCTGACATTTGTTAATTATTAGTAGACGGCTTGCCTTGAGTGCAGAGCCCACTTAATAATACTCGTAACTTAAATCCATGGTGCAACGCAAGAGGTCAAATGTTGTCTTAGTATACTCCATTTATGTAAGAGTTTTGAACCGACATTCTTGGGCATAATGTTGACTAATAGTAATACCAAATTTAATAACAAAAGGTTAGCTTCCAAAGTCCAGCACAAACTGACACCAAACGCAATATTGCACATAAACAACCCTCCAGATAGGGGAAAAAAACATTCATTCATCTCGTGTTTAACTCACTGAACTACATTACAAGATTTAGACTAAAATACAATGTAATATGCAATGCCGCACAGGATTACTCAAACCGTAGCCTTTCTTGGCAAGTAATGAGCCCCCACAAGAACACCATTGGGGCACAATGTCCTTGTGAGTGTGTTAAGTAAAGATAGAAAGTCTCTTCAGACATACCTGATAAATTGGAATGGTACAAAGAAAATTAGTATCACTTCTGCACATGACACGTATAAATCCGGAAATGATCCAATAAAAAATGGAAAATTTTTTCATTGAACATTTGATTATTCGACCAATGTGTACTACTGTGCATACCAGTTCTTTTCTAGGATCCTATCATGCTCAATGTAGTTGTGCGTGGCAAAAACAAATAGCCTGGAGGAAAACAAGTACTTACATCTGGTCCCACCAAACTCCTCTCATGGAGTTTCGGGTCCACTTGCAGTGGGACATACAGAGAGAGAGAGAAAACTGTTGTGGATGCGTCGTTTTTGCCAGGATTCATGGACCACAAGAACAAGCCCGATAGTAAAACTGTAAAAAGAGATGCAAGGAATGTTGTTATTTCACGAGATTAAAAGCAGATCATTGCATCTGCACTTGCAATGATGGAAAAGGATAAAAGTATAGTAATGGAAATGGTACTTGAATTGAGAACTCGAGATCTCAAAAGTCAACTTGAATGCTATTCGATTGTGAATGTGCAGACATTGATTGTTCTAGCAATCTAGCTGCATTGAATGACACAACTGATTTGCAAGCTACAGACACTGAAATGACTGAAAATTATTCAGTCTTTTTTTACTGCGTCATATTTTTACATGTCCAGTACATTAGTTCCAGTAATGACATTCTGATGTTATTTTATCGGCACAGAAAAGCGAATCAATTATATAATAACGTTCTTACTTGAGATCCAGTCAAATAAGAGTATTGTATTTTGATTAATGCCATAGATAGATGATGACTAGATAATATTTTTACTAGAATCTTATGAGCGGCAGGAGTTTTTTGTAAGAAAAATATATGCCCTACATGTTGACCGCTTTTGTCATCTCAAGACTTCAACTTCAATCAATTCACCATCAATCTCTTAAGCTCCTTGCATCTTCTCCGTTAACCACTAGCTTTTCACATCGTCACAATAGGCCTAATCACATGTCATTATATGATTATAATTTACGGTTCAACCATTGACCAAAGAAAATGGATGTTTGTATGAAAAAAAAGAACGCTAGTGCTCACTTGAAGTTAGCAAGTAAAGTTTATCAACTAGACATGATTGTTCATCTTTTCTGGTGCCGAAAAGCACCTTATCAAAACAAGCAAAAATAGCTTGTGCGACCTAACCTGATCATGGACCGGTTGCCGTTCCCAGTACCATGACTCACACTTATCAGTTGCATCCAACGGTGGTAGGAGGAGCTACATGGTTGACCATGTGCGGCAGATCTTTTGCTCGGAGCAGGTCAATGCCTCATCCACATGGTTGACCACGTATAAAAAAAATATACATACAAAATAAGAAGTAAAACATGTGCTTATAATTTAGCAAAACTCAACAAAATATCCAATACCGTACTAAAACTTAATGAGTCCTCATAATATTGTATGCGCACATTCATCATCTCTACATCTAGCTTCTAGCTCATCTGGGTCCACAACTCTCGCGGGCCGGACAGATGGAGGAGCTCGCGGGGAAGATGGAGCATGCTTATCAACTACATTAGAAGAATACAACAAGACAGAATAATCGACGTTGATCGGATTCTGGGAAAAAAAAAAGAGGACAACTGTTATAAGATATAAACATGAGAACACGATAGGTACACCAGGGATAAGGGTACATTGACTTGTACATTTACTTTGGTTCCATTTGATCCATATCAAGTTGAAACAGCAAAATTTCACGTATCCGTGGAGTTGGACTGGGTGAAAGAATCTCGTCACGGACCACTGCCTCCTATCGCGTGCAGAGTTTGAATGGTCTCTGGTCTCCGGTGCCACATGATACGGCATCTTGCTTTGTTGATTCTCGTATTGTACTTTTATCATGAGCAATGTTAGTAGCAAGTCATGTGCAATTGCGGTGAGGTTTTGTTAGATGTAGTAATTAGGTTGCCTCCAACCCAGGTACTTAAATTGGTGTTCAAGCTTCATAGTTCATCTTTTTATTTTTCAGTGGTAAAATTTTTTGTCTTCTTTTTCAGTCTTCATCATAAAGTG